>CM074718.1:83244270-84509270 GCA_037306005.1 Rhinophrynus dorsalis | reverse complement strand
TGGTTGCCAACACATTGCTAGGCAATACTTTGGTGACCTCTCTATGGGATTAAAGAGCTACTTGGGTTCAGGAGGTGGTAAATGAGAGTAATACTCAGTAGAAGTGAACTGGGGCCAAAATAAACTATATAGCTGAACAAGGGTTAACTGAAAGTCAAAGAAGAGAAAATTGTGCAGGGTTTAGATGGAAGCTTAAACAGAAATTTGGGTGACAGATTGTTACAATGCTAGTTTTCATAAAGGTAACTTGGTAACAGTGCATTGGAGATCAATTGTAAATGGGATGCCACGTTGGTAATATAAAGCATAGGCATTGCAAAGAGCTGTTTATCTCATGTAAGTCTCATGTTTGTAGCCCCAACTCTCCTTACAAACACTAGGCCTGTAGTGATGTATACTGTTCTGTTATTCCTAATGGCAATGGTATAATACTCTGCTGAACTCCTTAATAGTAACAGGTTGATGGGGCTGAACAAAAATAAAGGGGGCAATCCCTTAAGGAGTAGGGATCAGCAAAAATTTTCACCTCAAACTGACATTGGTGAAAAATGGCACTTTCTGCTTGGCAAAACATTTCCTGTGAAAAGTACCGTTTTTTTCCTGCTTTTTTCACCTAGCTCATTGCATTTAAATCAATGGGTAGAAACATTTTTATCCACCACATGAAAGTTTTCTACAGCCATATAAAAGGCTGTCAGGCTCTCCCAGCTGCCATTCTGTGTTTGTGAGGAGAAAGAAGCATGTTTTTTGAGCTAGATGAGATAGGCAAATAAAGAGGAATTGAAGCTTAATTTTAGGGAGTCATTTAGGTAGGACATTTGTTTTCTGTAGTAGGGGAGTCTATGGAGCACAATGGGGAGAAGAAGGGAGGAATGATAACCCAAAATACCCCAAAACTGGTGTGACTAACTGGCAAGACACAGGCAGGTGGGGTCCAAATTGCTTGCTGATTTTACTTTTATTGTCTTTGTGCTGGGGAATTTGTTTTTGTTTTTTGATTTTGTTTTTTATTTATATCTTTTTTGGGGGACTAACTATGATAAGATATGGTGGACAACTTAAAAAAATAAATAAAAATATAAAAAACATAAATAAACAAATAAATATATTAGACAGCTGACTGGGAGCTCTGTGACTGAGGCAGACTTGGTAGACAGCAATTGACTGAGAATTTTGTTGAGGGCCAAGGCAAGACATCACACTCCATCAGTCATGTACTGTAGAGAGTAAAAACACACACAGTAGTTGAGTAATGTCTAGCAAATGCACAAGAGGGAGGGGAAAGGTGGAGCAGTGCAGGGACATGGGAGTAAAGTGGTAGTACAAAAACTGACTGCAGCAATGGTTGCTGCAGCATGGGCAGTAAATGATGATGATCCCTCTCCTCCCAGGGAGTATGCAGTCTGCAAAGGTCCCACCAATCACACCACGCCAGTCCACCACCACTACCATACACATCTGCCACATTGTAGGCTGTACTTTATTTTTTTTAATCACTTGAAATCATGATGAATATGTGCCAGTGTCACTTAAACAGGAAGTAAGGACAAAGGCAATCTGCATGCTAACACAGTATGTTGCTGTAGGGCTCACGACTTTGATTTCCAGCTACTTATTTCTCCACTACAACCCTCAGAAGAAGTAATATTGTGCTGGGAAATGTTGCACCATGTTAAACATAGGAAAAATGAGTTAGAATAGGAAAAATGTATTGGAATAGAAGAAAAATGTGTTAGAATAGGAGAAAAATGTGTTAAATAGGTGAAAAATGTGTTAAAATATGCAAACAATGTTATGAAAATAACAGGTGAAAAACTTGCTGGAATGTGCAAAAAGGAGAAACATTTTGCATTGGCGAAAAGGAAAAAACTTTCACAAAAAAAAAAAGAAACGGATGATTTTCGCTAAAATTCATGCAGGAAATTTTTCTCACTTTTCACCCACCCTATTAAGGAGGACCTATCACTTTCCAAAATCCTTCCCTCAGTGGGAACGGCAAAGGATTTGCATGATTATTCATATCCTAACCATTAATTTATTCCCTCTCTGTGATGGAAACGAATAGGCTCAAGCAGAAGGTGGAAAGAGGTAATTTTCTGGATATATGCGTACTTAAATATGCACACTTTGTTTAACCAAGTCAGAGAACAAAGCTCTATTAAGACTACACAACTACTAAATTAAATACCTATGAAACAATGAAACCTGTCTATAAAGCAAAAAGCAGAAGTTACTGTCAGTTTAAATTGTTCAATTTAATGAGATGAAAATACTGGTGGAAAGGTACATTTGACGATAACAAAGAGATTTTTTTTTTCAGAAAGCGCAGTGTGTATATGGAATTCTTTGCCTTGGGAGGATGCTACAGATATTTAAAAAAAATGATTGCAAACAATCTTAACAGCCTTGTTTCAATTTGATGGATACCTCTCTGATGCTCAAAGGGTAAAGGGAATGTAATGTTTCAAAATAAAAGCAGCTCCAATTAAAGAAGATGTGTCACCTATGGACAACATTGCATAAATAGTTGGGCTACATATCAAATGCTATGGAAACGGTATTCATTTTTTATTTAAAGTTTTGATTTTGTGCACTGTGGACTGTACCTACTTCCGTATAGTCTGCAGTTACCTGCTCTGTAACCACAGCCCAACCTTCTGCCTCTGCTCTCCTCCCTCCTCCGATGATGGAGGCTTCTGTCTGTAAGCTGGAGCGGTCTCATTGGCAGAGATTGATATCTAGCCAATGAGACCATTCCAGATTACAGACAGAAACCTCCGTCATTGGAAGAGGGAGGAGAGCAGAAGCAGAGCGTCGGGCTGTAGTCTATGTGGAAGAAGCTGCAGCCCAGACATTGTAAGTTAAATTTTAAACAAAATCAAAACGTTAAATAAAAAATGAATACCGTTTTAGTAGTATTTCACATGTAGCCTAACTATTTATATGATGTTGTCCATAGGTGACACATACACTTTAATCTTCATAGTAATTTTGCCATTGAGAGCGTTATTTAAATACTGTCATATATGTAGTTCAAGAGTAATTGAATGATAAAGTATCCTCCTCCCTCCCCTTTTTACCTAGAGTAAGCCACCTCCCCTCAGAAGTGGAATCTGGTCTTAAGACCAGACAGCTCATAGCAAGGGGTCATCTTACTGTGAGAACAATGAAAACCCTGCCCCCCTTGACGGGGTTTTTCCCTTATGTTAATTAAAGATTGTTCCTCTCTGCAAACCATCTTGACACCACCTTGCTGTTCTGAGGTGAGCAGTGTTACATCAGTACAATGGGAGGGAGGGGGATACTTTATCCTTCTATTACTCTTGAACTACAACTCTGACAGTATTGAAATAACACTCTCCATGGCCCAAATACTATGAAGATTAATTGGAGCTTCTTTTATTTTGAAATATTAATATTCCTTTAAATAACTCTGTGCTTTATTTTATAATTCATTAGCACTGTCTCTTATAATCTCCCCCTAAATACACACTTTGCAGGGAGACATTCTACATGACTCCCTTAATATCAGACGTGTTTAAAGGCTTCTTCTTGTACCTGCACCCAAACATTTCACTGTTTGTTTTTCCCAATCCTGCAAAGCATAATTTAATGGTGTCAGAGACATTGCCATGATGAGGAGGAGATGGTTAATTTTTTGTAAGCCAAATTCTCTGAAAGTCTGTTTTAAAACGTGTGTAAATGACCTCATTTTAGACAATGGCCTAGTTACTTAAATGGAGGGGGGGAAATAGTTGACTGACTTTATGGCAAGTTATGACTAGACCCCAGACAATTACAGTCTATGTAGCTAAGGGAAGATATACTCCCATGTGGGAAAGTCTGCTAGGGTGACAGATTTACATCAAATGTGATAACCTTTTTGACGTTTTTATCTGATGATGGAAAACATACAAATTCCTATCTATTGATAAGAAAATAATTATCAGGGAAAATTTTAATATGGAGTAAGAGCACCATCTTTAGGAATCAGAGTTATTACTAGAAGAATGCATGATTTCATATGGAAATTAGGAATTTAGATTGTCCGATTATATAAAAATGATGATGTCATATTCTAATGAGACCCAATCAGAGGATATGGGGCTGGGCTTCTGATAACAGGAATTTTACATTATAAATATTCAGGTTTTGGGAGAGAAAGGGTCTTGGCTCCTGAGTTCCTGGTCATCTTGCTTAGCTGTTCTATTCCTGCTGGATGTTAAGAAACACACTTATTGGCTGGTAACTATATTTAATTCTGCAAAATTTCAGAATCATATAAATATTTCTTTGATATTTGAGGAAAGATTTTTTTTATATAGTTTTGTTCAATATTGTTCTGGCCTGCTATATTACAGCAAAACATATATAAGCTATATTTAGCTTTAGTTAGTATTCTGAAATTAATCAGAATTAATTACTTAAGTAATTATTTTATCCAGATAATTGTAGAAATAGTTGATAGTAGTTAGATCTATATAGCTTGGTTTATATTTCACTTAATATAATTGTTGATATTTTTAGAATAATCTATTGTGTTTCTGGAAATGTTATTTTAGCTAATATTTTATCTAGGGAATTCTTTGAATTTATTAACCCTTTAACTGCTATTTGTCTATTTTGGCATGTGTTTTAGAGATTCCTTTGTGCATGTGTTTTTGGGCCTAACTTTTGTACAGTTGGAAGTTTAATTAAACCTCTCACTAGACAAAAGAAGCCACCATCTTTGGTGGGACATCCTATATTAATAAGTGGATCAACCCAATTGTGATAATTGTGGTTTGAGTGACTATATATCTATTGCAATTATTTTAATCAATTCTTTACTGTAAAATAGCGTGTCAATACCTACTATAGTGTAAAGTTCTCATATTATTTTTTTATCTATTTATGTGAAGATATACAACCTAATTGGGTCTCTTGTTTAACCCTTTCTTGTATTATCGTCAACAGTGGGAAGGTTATAAGCACCACTGCAAAGCTAATTAATTAAGTAAGGAGCAAAAACAGATTGTGCAGCACTTGTATAACACAATATATTAAATAGACCCCTTAGAGAAGTATAACAGTTGTTTCCAGTATAGGAAGAATGTTGATTTAGAGAGAAACCAAATTTCATGTTGGAGTCAAGAAGGAATTATTTTATTCAGTTAGGGTATAACTAGAGTTTTTAGTTGCCTTCTCTTCACTCAAAAAAGGGCATGTGGTAAGTTGAATTAAATGGATCATGTCTTATATTTCAATCTTACCAACTATATTACTAATAATACATTAAGTATACCAAAACTTATGATCTTTTGAGAAGCTGCAGAAAAAGTAGTCTTATTAGGGAGACAAGTTTATAGCAGGATACTGCAACCCAATATTCCTGGAGAACTAAGTTGATGTTACAAGGACTGCTGGCAAACAGGAAATTCTTACATTTATTATTTTTCCAGAATGACTGCTGGTGAGGTATTAATTGGCAACAGAGAGTTTGTAGCATAAATACTCCAACAACTGATTTTACTTACATGCCAACTGAAC
The DNA here is from genome assembly GCA_037306005.1 of Rhinophrynus dorsalis. Taxonomy (NCBI): domain Eukaryota; kingdom Metazoa; phylum Chordata; class Amphibia; order Anura; family Rhinophrynidae; genus Rhinophrynus; species Rhinophrynus dorsalis. The sequence continues at coordinate 84,503,741 of CM074718.1, read as the reverse complement.
TGCAGTTTAGGGGGAAAAAAAAAAGCAGCCCGACAGCAACACCAGTCTCAGAGCCAGCGGCATTTTAATTCATGGGTACATCCAGTGTTTGCTAAGGCCCTCCTGCTATAGGGAGTCTCGGCATTACTTCCCAAGAGTCCCAGATTTCTAGTAAGGAACCAAATAGAATAGAGTATAACTATATACTATAATAATTATAACAATAATTAGATTTCCATGGTAATAGATTTTGTAGTGCAAGATCATTCAGAAAATCTGTGTAATTTTAGGTAAAATCATTGCACTATATGAAACAATTCACATATGGAACAATTGCAAGTTTCCAAATGACTCAATGATTCAATAGCTTTTATTATCTTCAAATCTTCATCTTCAGTTCTAGTGAGGTCACCAAAACATTGCACTCAAAGGGGTTAACCACCTTAGACTGCCAGAGGGGTGTGCAACTCTTTGCAAAGCAATGTATTGCACACCCCTCTAGCATTCATATGCTTAAAATCCATATTTAGCACAACGGTACTCTCACTGCTGAAAGATGTTTTATGCCAAAGTTATTGTAACTCAAACGTGCATTTTTTTTGTGCAGTACCTCCTTGGCCTGGAACTGTATAGTGCTGCTATTGCTACAATAGTCTATGGACTGCTTGGTCAGGTAACAATAACTCTCCATACAAGGGCTAGATTCTATTACAGGTGCTAATTTTATTTCTGCTTTTATCTGCAGTTTTCTCCATAGACTTCAATAGGAAAATGTTTGATAAAACGGGGTTAACATTTAGCACCTGCAATAGAATATGGTTCCAAGGCTATAGAAACAGCACTACAAAAAATATCAGGACATGGATGTACTGCACCGAAAAAAATACACAATATTTACCTGGAAAATCTGGCCAAATGGAGGAAGTTGCTATCTTTGTGAAATGCTGGACCTTCTGACCTTAAGCCACACCCCCATGTAGAATAACCAATCAATGAAAATGTTAAAACTGGTGACAATTTTCATTTGTCAGCTATATGAGCACTTGCACAGTACATATTTATCTCAGTGATATACAACTCAGTCTGGGTTTTTTCCTCAGATGTTGCACACTTGATGGGTTGGATACCTCTCTGGCACTCAAATGGTTAGAATGGCTAACTACACAGTTAGGTGGCATAGAGGCAGGTGAGTGATCGCGTTTAACCCTTTGAGTGCTGGAGGTGTATGCAATGCATGACACTCAAAGGGTTAAAACATTCATTGAGGTCAATGTACAAAAATGATTCCATGCTAACCCAAGAGCAGGACCTGATTTTTACTCCCTACCCCTGCTTAACATCAGTTTACTAAGCTAAGCATGCCAGATTTCTTCCCCTTAATGGCACCCCTTGTGCCAAGAAGAAGACAGTGGGGCAGTATATGGGTGTTTTGGGCAATCCTTTTCTTTAAGCCTTATTTAATGCTGTATATTATGGTGACAATGTGATTTTACACCATTTTCCTGTGTATGCTATGGGACAGGCACACAATACTTATTGGAATTAAAGTTCAAACTCTGGCAGAGATTGTCTGCTGGTATGCACTGTGTGGATCATACATTTTAGTGCATACCCTGAAGTGCAGGAATTGGCATTAGACAAATATATGCAACTGTCATGGGGTACAGATTTACATCTGAGGCTCCCACAGGCAAAAGAACACATGGCCCCTTATCTCCACCCATTGCCACACACCCTTTCCTAAGACCTCACCCCCTAGCCCAATCCACTGCTGCCTAGTACAAAAATTCTCTTACCCTATAACATACAAGCAGATAAAATCTCTTAAACTCTTGGTTACTAGAGAGATCTCCAATGGATTGCTTGGTAATGCATTGGAGACCTCTTTAGCATCCAGTGAGCTAAATAATGGCCAGTAAAGGGATCTGTAAACTGGCAGTTATACTGGTCTCCTTAAAACATTAGCACTGTGCTTGTTGTGGGTCAGTCACATGTGGGTGTGGCCAGCTCAGATGAGGCAGCCCTCATAACTTGGTGCTCTAGACAGTTGCCTACTTCACCTAGTGGGAAATCCAAACCTGTTCACTGTGCTTGTTATGAAAACAAAAGTTAAGTGATCAAAAACAGAAACACAAAACCAAGATCATAAAGCAATGATATAACCAATGACCATGGATGCAAAATCTGTTCAAAGCACAGACACATGGGTTTCATGTCAACACATTACATCAGGAATACTCTTGTTTTTTTCAGGTGTTGCTTTGTAATATTTAAATTAGCTGTTATTCTACATTCAATCCTTCCTAGAAATCCTGTTATTATTACCAATTTACAGTTCTATTGAATGACTCTTTATACAGTCTTAACATTATGCAATATCCTACTGGTAGTAAAATCAACAAGGCTGATATATTTATTTAATCCTTTGGATATCTATAGCATCCAATTGGTTAAATCAGACTCTTATACTCTATAGAGTTCTTTGGGAATATTTTTTTTCCCTTTAGTGTAGTTGTTTTGCTCCAGAATGTTACCAGCTCTTAGTAAATTAAACTTTTTTGAGTGCCAGAGTGGTATACAATGTATTGCAATGCAGTCTATGATGCTGTGTGGAATACCTTACTAAGAATGATTGACAAGCTGTTCAGAATACTGAGAAAAATGTCAGAATCCAAAAGCAAAGCTCCACTAGTTGCAGTTGCACCGGTGGTATGTACTAGAGCATATGATCACTTTAGTGTATACCAGTGAACTTACTCTACCATTATTAACGCTTTAATGTCATAATGTCCGGTACTCTTGCCCCATAGAATATGCAGGGAAATAGGGTAAAGTTACTCAATTTCCTCTGCACTTTTTTTAATACATGACATTACTCAATGCACAGAGGGAAATAAGACCAAAACCAAGTATACACTGCCCCATTGCCCCTAGAAGCAAACGGCTATTAGGGGATAATTTTTTTGCCATAAGTATTTAAAGGGATGGTAATGTTTCAAAATACAAGCAGCTCCAATTAATCTTCATAGTATTTGGGCCATAGAGAGTATTATTTCAATACTGTTAGAGTTGTAGTTCAAGAGTAATTGAATGACAAAGTATCCCACTCCGGCCCCTTTTACTGATGTAACACTGCTCACCTCAGAGCAGCAAGACTGTCAAGATGGATCGCAGAGAGGGACAATCTTCAGTTAGCATAAGGGAAAAACCTGAAAAACCTGTCAAGGGGGAAGGGTTTTCCTTATACTTACAGGAAGAAGATTGTCCCTTGCTGTGAGCTGTTTGGTCTCAAGACCAGATTAAACATCTGAGGGGAGGTGGCTTACACTAGGTAAAAGGGGCAGGAGGGGGATACTTTATCATTCAAGCACTCTTGAACTACAATTCTGACAGTAGTTAAATAATTGCAAAGGAGAAAACAAAGAGAAGGTGCTCCTAGTGCAATAACGTCATGCTAAAATAGTTTTCATCAGCCCATCACCATCTTATGGAACCGTACTCACAATATGTAGTGTTCAACTCAACACTTATGTGCTAGCTGACAAAGCACATTGGAGTGTTGACACTGTCCCCACAACAATAGAAATCTCTCTTTTAGGTAGGCAGCTCCTCAATACAACTTGCCAGAGGGTTTACAACATGTAAAAAAAAAAAAACAGAAGAGGACACCAAATAGTGCCTGTTATCCTTTTTATAACAGTGTTAGAGATCGTAATTGAAAACTTATTTACAAATGTGATGGTTGTGGAAGAGTGTACACCCAACTACAACAAATCAGACATGCAGAGATAACGTCCTATCTCTGCTCAGGTAAACAAGCCCAGGGATTTATGGAGTCCACAAAATGCTGCTTTCTTTATCTTCCAAAATATTAATATCTAATTTTCAATTCAAAATAATGATAAAATATCAGCAATTAAAAAATACTAAGAACAACGTCTAGCTAAATATAATGTTTTGTGGTCCCCTGACCACTTCCTCAGACCCAGCTTAAGCCAATACAAAAATATATACCTAGCAGCACTTGACAAACTGAACTTAAAAACCCCACCAACCACCCTGATTGGAGGATTGGTTTAATCCAATTTTTGTGGGTCCAAACAGTATAAATGGAACACTTATTTGTATTAACATAATAAGCTTAATAAAATACAACTATTTGAGATGTTACTTACTGATTTTCAATTATTAATGTTCAAATTTACATCACTTTGGACTGTTATGCCCCAGAATGAGTCTCTTATTGTGTTTATAAGAGACTCACAATAAGAGACTCATTCCGGGGCATAACAGCTTGAAGTAATGTAGATTTACTTCCGGTGCTTGGGTTTCTTTATGTTTCATGAAGCATGACTCCATCAGTGATCCACCGTCCTTCTTTCCTGAAAAAGGTACAATATGCTTGTGCTGTTTTATAAGGTACAAAGGCACAATAAGTAGTACTTGCTAAAAATCTACAGTATGAGGGCATATAGATCTCTAATACATTGTGAAGCAATGTGTTGGATACCTCTCTAGCATTCAAGGGGTTAAAAAAGCATTTTTGTGTTATTTCTTTTCTCTGTGTCCATGGGGTATATAGGGAACCTGGGTGAGATTGCCTCCCTTTCATTTCTATTTAACTGTCAGTTATTTCCGCCACTATTTTAGTTTTTGTTTAGCAAGGCCAAGTCTGGTCATACAGACAAAAGAAACAGAAGGAGGGTGCTATAATGTGTGTGTCTAGAAGTCAGATATCAATGGTATTGGTACTTATAGTGATAAAACACCAGTGAGGTTCTTTTCATTCACTGACAAACATAAAACAGAATCCATAGCTTGAATAAAATAATATATATATATATATATATTTAATATAAATTGATTAAAAAAAAAAAATATAGAGGCCACATGCCTCTGATTAAAGTCTGTTTTTTTTATATCATTGTGTTTATCCTGGTGAAAAGGTTGGATAGGACCTTGAAACGCATTGATTATTACACAGACTTTTATCAGAGGCATGTGGCCTCTATATATATTATAGCGCTCTCATTCTGTTTTTTTTTTTTGTCTGTTGGTTTCTGGCCATTGTTTTCTTTTTTAAGCAACCACAGGATCTCCAGATCTGTGTGGGTGCAGTTTTAATATCCGCCACATGCTGATATGCTACTTGCACGTGTAGCACACTTTTCTTGTGAGTATATTACATGAAGTATACCTGTGGATTTATTTCTTTCCTATATTTCATAAATAGCTACAATTAGCCACCAAGAAATATAGATTAACTTACCAAAATGTTATATTATAAACAAATAACTAGAACAGGGTATATAGACAGCTTTCAATTATTTGTTAAAATTAACTTGTCCTAAGTGACAACCTTTCAACCCTTTGAGTGCCAGAGATGTATCCAATGTATTGCAACACAATGCTTTGGATACCTCTCTGGCATTCAAAGGGGTAAGCAGTAACAAAATTGTTCACAGAGCAGCATTTGGTCCTCTCCCTGTGCTGTTTCCCTGTCTCCCCACTCAAAGAATGTTACTATGGTAACAGATCAAGATTTGTTTACATTGTCCACACCACCCTTGGATTCTCTCATCAGTGTCCAACCAGGTGCACTGAGAACAATGTACTAAGGTCAACTGGAGTAATTCTGGACCAAACCAACTGCACCATAGTGGACAAATAAAAAATGGTGATTAATTAAATGGGGCTTTTAAATGTATAGTAATAATTTATTATTACTATCCCTCATATTGTACATATTTGTAAAATAATATAATAGCCCCCAGGTTAATCTCTCAAACCTCTGTGGTTTGAGAGATAACCGAAGGCAAAGTTCCCCCATCACTCCCTCTTCCTTAAGTCAGCGTTGTGCTGACTGCAGGGGAAGTCTGTCGTATGACAGGCTTGCGGCTCTGCAGCTGGGCCGAGATCCCATTAGTGAAAAATAATTATTTCACTGAAATGGTCTTCTACATGTGCTTGGTTTGCATGCACATACAGAAGACCGTTTCAGTAAAATAATTCTTTGTCAGTAACGCGATCACAGCTCAGCTGTAGAGCCACATGATTAAAGTCAGACCGGATACCCCTGCAGTCGGCACAATGCTTACTTCAGGGAAGGGGGAGGGAGGGGAGAACTTTGCCTTCGGTTATCTCTCAAACCATAAAGGTTTGAGAGATGAACCTGAGGGCTATTAATTTATTTTACAAATATGTACAATATGGGGCATAGTAATAATAAAGTATTACTATCCCTTTTACCTTTGAATGCTAGAGAGATCTCTCATATTGAAAAGCAAAGTGTGGAGACCTCTGTAAAAAGACATTTAAGAATCTTCTTTGTATTTCTGAATCTTCAGTTAATTCCACAGCACTATCCATTTGTCATACAAAGAAATTGTTTACATTCTTGAATTTTCAGCTTTCCAAATTTACCAATTAAAAACATATTTCCTTCATTTGGAAGAAAAAAGCAACATGTTTTTAAAAGGACAGCTCTGAAGCATAAGTACCTTATTAAATTTATACGTATCTGGACTGAGGTCATGTAAATACTACTGTATTTCAAACTATAATATAATTACACAAGTATTGTAATGTAATTTGAAATAACACTGACATGTCTTGAATAACCCCTTGTTTACTTCCTTGAACAGCAATTAACCCTTTAAGAACCATTGGGTTGTGCAATTCACTGCAAAGTAATACACTGCACACAGAGCCTACACCCATCGGGCACAGAGGGGATTATTCATACAAGTTCAGGATAGAATGGGAACCTCCATCCACCTGGCTGAGTCACAGGTGTGGGGCTGGAGACAGTGTACCCAGTAATGATCAACCCAAGAACAATAAACTGGTTAATGAAAGCCTTACTGACCAGTTTATCATTGTTTTGAGAGGCTCCTGCAGTATATTCAAGGGCACACATTATTTATGAGTAGTATCATGGGGTGCACTGAAGAGTAGGGATGGGCGAAAAACTGAAATCGTCGAAAAATGGCATTTCCACTTGGTGAAACATTTCCAGCTAAAAGGGCAGTTTTCCTGCTTTTTTCTCCTAGCTCATTGCATTGAAATCAATGGGTAGAAAAATGTTTCTCCACCACATGAAAGTTTTCTCTAGTTATCTACAGCCACACATTTCTCAAGTTGTATGTTGCTATAGGACTCACAACTTTGACTTCCAGCTACTTATTTCTCCACTACAACCCTCAGAAGAAAAAATATTGTGCTGGCAAATGTTGCACCAAATGTTGCACCATATTAAAGAAAAATGTGTTAGAATAGGAGAAAAATGTGTTGAATAGGTGCAAAATGTGTTAGAATAGGAGAAAAATATATTGGAATAAGCGAAAAATGTGTCAGAATAGGAGAAAAATGTATTGGCATCGGTGAAAATGTTGCTGGAATAGGCGAAAAGGAGTAAAACTTTGCATTGGAGAAAAGGAGAAAACTTTTGCGAAAAAGAGAAAAATTGCTAGTTTTTTGCAAAAATTCATATTCTTCTCCTGTCCTCCAGGTCTACCAGGATTCTAGTGTATACAACAAGGGTCACAGAGAATACCATTTCAACACAATCTTGTTTACGCTGGCTCTGCACCATTCTCAGATTCTCTTAAGCCACCACCAAGATAACGGAAAAATAAACTCTACCACAGATGGTCCCCTTCCTTGGATTTCTTTTGTTGCCTGTTATAAAGTCCCATTTCTCCTGGTTTCCCCCTGTCAGTTATATACCTTGTTATGATGGTTTTATGATTTAAAAGCACTGTGACGAGCACTGCTTTAAATTTTTCTTTGGTAATTGAGATCCATTCTTTGTGGAGTTTATGGCCCAGATTAAAATTGACAAAATCTGAGACTGATTCACTGTATATTAAAGATACATTTTCGAGAGAATATTATACAATTGATACTTTAACACAGGATTTGTTTTTCTCCATCCCTTGTGTTTAAAATGGAAAATAATTTATGCTGCAGATGTTGCATCCAGGAGGGTACCCATCTGCATGTAATTTGGTTGTGTCCTTATAGCCCTTTTGAAATACAATTAATTGTTTTATGAACTTACATTATGAAATTACAATTATCTGAAATCACTTAGTCATTATTGTGGGCCTAGTGGATTATTTGGTTTCTACTTCTGCTAGGAAATTCTTCATCCACATGCTGTTCTTCTATGTATATTAAAGACAATCCTTCTCTAATAGAAGTTGCCTAGTCCTCCCTCCATTAACCAACGGATGTCCCAGGTAAACAAATAGTTATTACTTAATAAACTGTTACGGTTTCCCAATAACCATTCGAGAGTCAGTACGGTATAGTAAAATATCTTTTAATGAAAAAACTCAGAATAAGGTATCACACAGTATAAGACAATGGAGAGAGACAGAGGGTCACAAGCTAAGCTAGCGATACTATCAGAAATAGTAAGTTGCCAAAGATTGACGTTACTTCTGGAGACTAGGCCAAAGCCACTGGAAGTCTCCGCTGGAACCAGGAGCTTGAGTAGGAGCAGGAACAGAAACAGGAACAGGAACTTGATCTCTCCAATCTGGGCAGCGAGACAGATATCTGACTCATGATAGTTAGGGTGTTAGCCACGGATGCCTGACTCACGCCTGCAGTCAGCGTAGCAGATGGGGATAGTGGACTCACACCTGCAGTCAGTAAACTATTGAATCTACCACAGCCACAGGTCTGCACCAGATTGGGTGTCCGCTATATGTAAAAGGACAGGAGAAATAGTCAGACAGAGCCACAGGTCAGCACCAGATTGGATTGTCGTAAAAGCCAGGTCATACACATTTCAGATAGTCAGCCAGAGCCACAGATCTGCACCAGATTGGGTGTCCGCTATGCACAGTATAAGGCAAGAGAATAGTCAGACAGAGCCACAGGTCAGCAACAGAATGGATGGTCAGACAAGCTGGATCATACACAATTCAGATAGTCAGCCAGAGCCACAGGTCTGCACCAAATTGGGTGTTCACTATATACAGGATAAGGCAAGAGAATAGTCAGACAGATCCACAGGTCAGCACCAGAATGAATGGTCAGACAAGCCAGGTCATACACAGATCCCAAAGGAAACAGAACTGAATTGTAAAACAACGCAAGGGCAACTGAGAGTTGGCTCAGTTCCCCTTTTAAAGTCCAGTCCAGGAAGTAGATGGGAGGAGATACCAGCATACCTCATAAAATTCCACTCTGCATCATTCTGCTGCTTCGCACCAGTAAACAACGCATCTCACTGCGATGCGTCAATTCAGCGACCCACGCCCGTGTCATCCTGAGTGTCAGTATCAGCTGGCAGGAGGTCATGGACACCCAATATCTCCCCCAAGTGCTCTCAACACAGGTACCACAAGCAACGCTTGGGATGAAGCCTCCTACATATTTCGGTGCTTGTTGCGTCGCTGATGGGACAGATGCTGGAACTAGGTATGCTATGACATAAACTTACCACAGGGGATGTCCCCTGAAAATCAATAAGATCTGGTCAGATCATCTTGTCTGTATAAATATAGGTCAATAGAGCTCCCTTGATTTCTGTACTCTCTTGCATGTCCCCTCTTTCTATGTCATTCTTTCCTGGCTGCACTCTCTCTCCTGGTTCTATTATCCCTGGGATTTTCTTCTAGCTGGAGTGGCTGGTCCACATCTGTGATCCATTACTATCTTCCACGTTGCTAGGTGTTGCCTCTTATCATGTAAGTGTTCTTTACCCGAACTGTCAGTCTGCTTTCTTCTTTTCATCCATTTATGTCTTTTCTTTACCTTTACCTCCTGTACTTATTTATTTTCACTTTCTTTATCCTCTTTTTCCTTCTTGCTCATTTGAGTGGTCTTGTTTTATGTGTCTTAAAAATGCAAAATAAAAACTAAAAATACCCTAAAAACTCTATAATTTACATTAAGGTTAAACAGCAGTAACAAAAGCAAACAATACTGTACTGCACTATTGATGCTAGACTTTTGTCACTGCATAAGTCACTGGTAAGACCTCACTTGGAATATGCAGTGCAGCATTTGACTACCTGTTCTTAAAAAAGTGCAGCTACAATGATTAAGGTAGTTGAGGAACAAAAGTATGAAGAAGGCCCAGACAAACTAGGTTATTTATTCTAGATAAATGTTGCTTGAGAGGGGATCTTGTTACTGTGTAAAAGTAAATATCAGATCAGTATTGAAGGATTTCTTTAATTAAATTTGCATTCCAAGGCCTGATCAAGTAACTACCAACCCTTCCTTAAGATTAGAGGAAATGAAGTTTCTACTGTAGCAGAGGAGGGAGATTATGAAGGTCTCATTTTCAGGCATATTCTGTAGCAAAGGTTGAACTTGAAGGATTTGTCTTTTTTTTTAAATTTTGAAGAGCTTTATTGTGAAAGAAAGGCAATACAGTATATAAAGAACATATATCCAGAGTGAATCATACATCAGTCAAGTTGAAAACATAAGAAAATAAAGTATGAGTCCAAATGGAGGGACGATATATGATTGGTAGAACATGGAGAAGAGGAAAAAGAAGAGCTGAGTTGATATAAAAGATAAGAAGGCAAGCGAGTTTAGTAAGGTAGGTTGAATGCAGGGCTGCTGCAGTGTCCCTGGTTCTTAAGTCTGGTTATCAAGTCTGCATAAGAAGAGCGAGTTAGACTAAGTTATTATAAACTAGTTGAAAAGCCCATTTACATGGGCCACAGTGCCACCTCTGTAGTCATGCGTAGTAGAGACTACCCAAGCCGCGGCTGATACGGAGTGGGGCGCTCCGAATTAAGACCGGAGTCCTCTCTGCGAACCATCGCAGGAAGGCTTAGATTTTCCTATATAACTGACCAGAAGAAGCAGAGTCTCTACTGCTGCAGTGTCCCTGGTTCTTAGGTCTGGCTATCAAGTCTGCATAAGAAGAGCGAGTTAGACAGAATTATTATAAATGAGTTATTAGTTATTATTTAAGTTATTATTTCCAACTACTTATTGCCATCTATCTTGGGACCACATCTCTGGCCTGGTGTTGATTCTAACTTACTATCACGGTGCCCGTGATTCCTTGTTTTTTATTTTCTGTCAGTTATCCTGTATCAGGTTCTTATTGGTTGCCTTGTGTTTAGCCCGCCCAGTATTGCCCTTATATACTGGACTCCTGCACCTTATCACTGCCCTTTCGTGGTGTTCCTGTGCCAGTTCTACGTTTGTATTAAGGTTTCCAGTGTACCGATTTGGCTTGCCTGACTACTCTCTTGTTCCTGCGCCTGTGTACCGACCCGGACTGCCTGACTACTCTCCAGTGATTGTTCTTGTGTATCGACCCGGCCTGGCTGACTTTCCTGCTCCTGTGTACCGACCTGGATTGGCTGACGTTCCTGCTCCTGTATCCTGACCCGGCCTGACTGACTGTCCTGCTCCTGGATCCCGACTTGGCAGTTCCCCGTTGTGGTACTAGTCGCCTCGGCGACATTCTGACTTCCGGTGCCTTACTGCTGGCACATCTGCTTTTTCAGGCTTGCCTGGTTCCCATTTGCTCAGAGCGCCCCTGGCCTAGTCCTCCGTTCCATACCAGTTGCAGTGTTGCCTCCGTGAGTGCACCGGAACTCTGCCATTGGCTGCTCCACTCTGTCTAAACCGGTTGCTGTGTTGCCTCTGTTATCGCACCATTACAGTACCATTTTTTGCTCCACTCTGCCAAAACCGGTTGCTGCGTTGCCTCCGTTATCACACCGGTACATTACCATTGGTTTGCTCCACTCTGTCTAAACCAGTTGCTGTGTTGCCTCTGTTATTGCACCGGTACAGTACCATTGGTTTGCTCCACTCTGCCAAAACCGGTTGCTGTGTTGCCTCCATTATTGCACCGGTATATTACCATTGGTTTGCTCCACTCTGTCAGTACCGGTTGCACTTGTTGCCTCCGTTTTAGCACCGGTACTCTACCATTGGTTGCGCTCCACTTTATCATAACCGGTTGCAAGTGTTGCCTCCGTGACTGCACCGGTATTGCACTGGAGATTTACAGTGAGCAAGTTCTAGAGAATGTAAAGTCTGGAGCAGACTTGTTATTTGTGTACATCATTGTTTATTTCGTTGAGAGCCAAGTTTTTTAAGCAAACCTCAGGATTTGTATCTTTTTTCAACCTTATTTACAATATAATTATTCAGAAAGTTAGATGCAAATCTGGAGCAAAACCACAGGGGAGAATTTTTTCCTCACATATCCATTAATTTAAATGGGGACTTTAACCCTATTAATGTTAGAAATCTCTCCAATATATTGAAGAGATTATAATCCCTGTTTAATCAATGTGATTTTTTATTTGCCCCATATGGTATAGTTGGTTTGTTACAGAATTGCTCTTCATCAGCTTTCTGATTAAGCAAAAACATCAGACAAAACTGTTAAATTGCTAAATGTCTCGGAGCTACAGTTTCTGGTTGAGCAGTTACAGAAACACAGCATAGAAACTAAGTCACATTTTTATAATTTAATATATTTCATATATTTACACTTGAGTCACCAACACTGTAATTGTACATACTGCCATGGAAGTTTACAGATATCCAAACAAGAAAAATAAAGTGAATATAAAAACAAACAATGTTATGGAAAGGCAGGGAAGGAAAACAGCAGGTAGTCTTTTCCATAACATGTTTTTAAGTGGTTTCCTCTTGACAGTTAACTTGAAGTTATCATTGAAACATGGTTGTATTTGTGTTTCTAAAATTTGTGAAGCACAGAGCAAAATAGACAAGCATTGTAAAACAGTAATATTTGTTTTGAAAAGTAATACAACTGGTCTCCCGCTGAATCCATCCCTCCCTCCCTCATGTAAGGACCACCCTATTCTGGGTCATATGCTACATATATGGATGACTACTAATAGCTCTCTTCACCTGGCTCCAAACCCATCTCCACTCAAATCTACAGTAGGGAGCCCTGACTTTCCAGCTAGTCTTACTCCCAAACATTTAGAATCTGGAAAGACAAATCCCTGGATACTTTACTCTTTAAAGCACAAATCAGGCTTTCTCCCCACTAACATCCTGTTAGGGACCAGGAACCAGACAGGACACAAAACGGTAAAATGCAATACATCTTTATTAGTGCAACAATAACAGAAGCATGATCCAAGAGCATAAACCAAAAGACACGCTAGAGTCAGGAACCAAGACAGGTAGTAAGCCGAGCCAGAGTCAGGAAACCAGAAGTCTGCAAAGTCGGGAACAAGCCAAGGATCAAAAGCACAGAAGTCCATGATGTCTGGAACAAGCCAAGGGATCTGGAACACAGCAAACAGGAGCGAAGGAAAATCCACAGCAGCCAGCAGCAACAGGTCAGCAAACAAACACAAGGACAATGGGGAAGTGAGCCAAGCTGCTATAAAAACCCTGAGAGGGTTGGCTGATAACAGTCAGGTGAGTAATCAGAAAGGTCAACTGATTCAGTCTGAGCCAGAAACTCAGAAGACAGCAGCAATGGATAGCAGAGCACTAGATTAGCTCAGACAGCAGAATCAATAGGCAGAATGGGAGCAGCTCAGCAAATCCTTGACACATCCTTTGAGATAAACTCTGCCTTTCCATCATCCCTTGGTGGCCAGTACATCAGGTGAAGCATTGGTTTCATTTCCTACAACAAAACTCCTAGGCCTCTTTCTACATTAGAGAAGTCCTTAAGTAATCCCCTCTCTGCCCCTCTCCTTCTGCCACTCTCTCTTCCCTCCCTGACACTGAACCCTATTTTTTTCTGCAAGGGATTTGGAATCCGGGACCTCGCTAACCATGACCCAATGGGTCACCATCATCTGATCTCAACACAAATCTGACACAATACCCGAACAAGGGAAATTAACTTTAAACTTTTATCTCAGTGGTAATTAACCCCCCAATGCATTTCTCAATTTCTCCTTTGATTTCTGACAAATGTTGGAGATGCAGAACAAACACACTGGCTCCATGCTTCACATTTGGTGGGACTGCCCACGCATTTCCTCTCATTGATCTTCTATACTAAATTGTATCCATACCACATTAGATCTCCTACTTCCTTCCAACCCACTACTAGGCCTGTTCTTCCCTGCACTCAGCAAACCTCCCACTTCTACCCATAGGGAGTGGACCTGTCTTCCTGCCCTTCTTAACACAGCTAAATCCTTGATTCCCCTTTATTGGGGGAAAACAGACACATCTCTAAAGTAGACTGTTACATTCAACTAGAGAGACGCTTTGCTGTTACCTCAGATGCAGAACAGCTTTTCCTAACCAAGTGGTCCAGGTGGTCCAGGTGGCTTACCTCGCACAAATCTCCAGCTCATCTCCCATAATGCCTGGTTTATGCTAGACTTCAGTGGCCTGTTCTATTTCTCCATCTCTGTGTGTGGCCGCAGTGGCAGTGGAGAAACTGAGTTGCAGCAAAGACCCCCACCATTCACCGATGAAGGAATTTGAACAGAGACTGCCTTTATATTTGGGCAGTCTCTGTTCCAAATCCCTCACAGCCATTGGCTGAGATGTGTGCTTACAGACCTCCCAGCCAATCAGCCTCGTGTGGAGGTGCTTGCAGCTGATTGGCTGACAGGTACATAAGCAAACATCCCAGCCAATGGCTGTGAGGGAATTGGAACAGAGACTGCCCATAAATATAAAGGCAGTCTCTGTTCAAATTCCCTCATTGTGGAATGGTCATTGGCAAGAAAGTTAAAAGGGCTGGGGCTCTTCTGCAATAGAACAGACCTCGGATATTTTTATTTAAAAATGTTGAATTTGTAAAAAAAAACATGGGCACAAGTTTTTCATCACTTGGGGTATGTTATGTACTATTTAACTTCATACTTATGCATAGTTTAACCCTTTGAGCCCCAGAGAGGTACATAATTGATGAGTCAGTCTGTCTCAGCCAGCAGCAGGAATCTGATCATATTGTTGTTAACTGTTTGCGTGCCAGAGAGGTATCCAACAGATTGCAATGAAATGTGTTTGATACCTCTCTGGCACTCAGTAGGTTAACGATTCAGTGATGCTGCCTCCACTTCATGGAGACTGATACAATCAATGTGTATAAATGTAGAAGGTAGGAAATGATGTCTGGGAAGGCTCAGTCTCCCCAAACTTTCATTATTCTGCAGCCATGCTAATAAGGTCTCCAGAGCATTGCAAAACATTGCATTGGGAACCTGTATGGCATTCAAGTGGTTTAAATGCCCATTTAAATAAGTGGTTGTTTTGGGCAATTTGTATTTGTTGCAGTTGGTTTGATCCAGAATTGTACATCTTTTGTTTTGTGCATAGGGCCCTATGGACCAGAGTTATTCTGGAGTAATCCAACTGTACCATAGAGAACAAATAAAAATTCCTAAATTCTGGAATTGACCTTTTAACCCCTTGAATGCCAAATACATTGTGCATAATTATCTACCATTAAAGGGATAGTAATACTTCATTTTATCTTTATTTTATTTTGTAGGCATTAAAAAAACATGAAGAACGATATAAGTCTTATCTCTCAAACCTTTATGGTTTAAGAGATATTCACAAGCAAAGTTTTCCCTCCTGCCCCTTTTACCTAGTGTAAGCCATCTCTTCTCAGATGTGGAATCCAGTCCATAGACCAGACAGATAACAGAAGGGGACAATTTTCTTCCTATGAGAACAATGAAAGCCCTGCCCCCTTGACAAGTTTTTCAGGTTTTTCCCTTATCTTAATTGAAGATTGTCCCTCTCTGCAATCTACCTGGACACCTCCCTTCTGATCTGGCTGAACAATGTTACATCAGTAAAAGGGGCGGGAGGGGGACACATTGTCATTGAATTACTCTGGAACTACAACTCTGACAGAATTGAAATAACACTCTCCAAAGTCCAAATACTATGATGATTAAGTAGAGCTGCTTTTATTATGAAACATGACTATCCCTTTAAATGGGGTTACAAGCCAATTTAATGGGAATATTTATTTATTGTCTATGGCTCAATTGGTTTACTCCAGAAGAACTCCAGTTTGCTGTGATAAATATGGGCTATAATATATAACCAAACACAGGCAGCTGCAGTGGTTTGGCATGGAAAAAAAGACATAATCTAGTCATTACATGCTTATTTTATTTTTTGTAAATCCCTCTTCCAGAAATCTCCAGCGCTTGCCCCTTGTGTCCCCCTTTACTGTAAGACTTGGCACAAAATAATGCACCATATTTGACTCATCACGAGCTATGCCATCTGTTAACATACATTCATTTTGATCATTTGTGGCATACCAGATGTAATTGCAGTTGTGACAACATCTGTATTTTTATTCTTGTTTTCTGTGCTCAGTTAGAGAATGCAATCTGTAAATATAAACTTATGATCATTTGGCTACTTGGAGTTCTCAGAATTTTAAGAAAAAAGTTTTCATATATTTGAAAATTATACAAAATGTTGCTATCACTCTAAAGCAAGTTTAGTTAGAATTAAAATGTCTATATTTCATACTAGCAGTTTTTCTGTAAAACAAATAATGTTTAACCTTTTATATTTTGATGGCACAGTGTGGAACTTTATGCTAATTCTCTGCACAGTATGCTAATGAGTTATTTTTGAGAACAAAGTTAACACTCACTGTGGGATGGGGATGGGCAAACTTTTAGCCTCAAAAGAGAAACAGGAAAAAAATGGCCCTTCCCGCCTTGCGAGAAATTTCCTGTGTAAAGTACAGTTTTTCCTCTTTTTCCATTAACTGGCTGCATTGAAATTAATGGAAAGACTGAATTTCTACCCACCACATAGCAAATTTACTTTATTTCCCAAAGACATAGCATAAAAGGTGACTTGGGGTCCCCCCGCTTGCCATTCTGTGTTTGCGAGAGGAAGAGAGTGCAGCACATTTGTCAGGTAATGAAGACAGGCTAATAAAAAGGAGTTGAAGCTTAGTTTAGGATGACTTGTAGGCAGGACTTTTGTTGTCTACAATAGGGAAGCCTGGGGGACACTCT
Source organism: Rhinophrynus dorsalis (assembly GCA_037306005.1). NCBI lineage: Eukaryota > Metazoa > Chordata > Amphibia > Anura > Rhinophrynidae > Rhinophrynus > Rhinophrynus dorsalis. Next base: position 84,486,804 of record CM074718.1, on the reverse strand, counting down.
GGGGGACAGAAAGGGATAAAGGAGTTGACTCCAAATACACCAACTTCTTGTGTGACTGACTGGGAAGACACAGGCAGCCATGGCACAAGTTCATTTCTGATCTGGCTGTTATCTCTATGTTAAGCGACTCTGTGGAAATGAGACGGGAGCAAAGGAGATTTACTCCAAATGCTCCAAAATCTTTTGTGGCTGACTGGAAAGAGACTTACAGCTGTGATCCAAGTTCCTTTATGATCAGGCTGCTATCTCTGTGTCACGGACAGTATGGGGGAGTGAGAAGGGAGAAAAAGAGAATTACTCCTAATACCGTAACATTTTATGTGACTGACTGGGTGTCTATCAGTCAACCCTCCCAGGGTATTTAAAGCAGCTTGTCTCACTTCCTGATTGCCCTTGTGTCTGATTCTGGCTGCAAGCATGTTATCCTGAGTTGCTGATTACCTGTGTATGACCTGGCTTCCTCTGATGTCCCTTCTGGCTCCTGTCTCCTGTCTTGTTCCTGACTTCATTGATCTCCATATTCCTGACCTCAGCTTGGCTGAGTACCTGTCTTGTTTCCTGACCCCGGCTTTTCTTTTGGTTTATGCTTCTGGATCATGATTTTGCTTTATTTGCTTTTGTTATTTTAATAAAGGTGTTTTGCACTTTAAATTTTTGTGTCTGTCTGATTCCTGGTCCCTAACACTGGGAAGACACAGGCAGTGATCAAAGCTTCATTCTGATCTGGCTGTTATCTCTGTGTTGGTGGAGTCTGGGGAAAGAATTAGTTGAACAAGGAATGCTTTTTTTTTGTTGATTGGGATAGGGGGACAGTTAGTTAATAAAGTAAATAAATAGATAAATAAAATGTAAACAAAATAAAAAATTGGTACATGACAGAGACACGGACCGTAACATAAGCTGTTTGTGGGGCAGACTGATGAAATAGAGTGTTTGTATAGGGCCAAGGCAGAACATAATCAGTTCTATGGGGTACTTTATGGTAAAAATGTACACAGTATTTGAGCCATGTCCAGCAAACACACAAGGGGCATGGGGGAGGATGAAAGGATTAGGAGCAGCACAGGGACAAATGAGTAAACTGGTAGTCTAAAAACTGATTGCTGCTATGGTTGCTGCAGCTTGTGCAATAAATGATGGTGATTTCTCTCCTCCTCCAGAGGAGGATACAGTTTGTCAAAGTCCCACCAAAAGTTCCACCAACACAATATACATGTGCTACATTCAAGACATGATGAAAAATTGATTTGTAGGACTTAGACTTGTTAAAGGCTGTGGGGGAGGTAACGATCGATGACAGAGGTGGTACACAAGAAGATGTTGCTACATCTTCCCATTCACAGACCCCAGCGCAAGAAACTAATGGACAAGGCAGGTGTTATGCTCGCCATCAAACTTTCAGGATCATGCTGGGTTTCTCTTTTCTACTTCCTCCTCAATTTTTGCCTACATTCTTGGTACCCTTGGGGAAAGACAGGGGTACAGAAACAGCACCTCATGATTTCTTTTGTGGGGGTCTGGCTTTAATATGCTACTCAAAAATGTCATGGTGTCTGTATTTCATGTGTATTATTAGTACAGGTGTGCCAAGGTGGGTCTCCTCCTTTCCCCTTTTTCACTGACTTGTCACACATAGTGCACATGTCATAGTACCTGGCGGCGGTTGCTCAAGCCAACAGCGACTTCCCTCAGCGGCTCCAGCCACAGCTTGTTCCGGCGGCCCCAGCCGCAGCTTTGTCTAGCGGCTCCAGCTGCAGTCTTGCCCGGCGGCTTCAGCCGCACTGTAATTGGTGGTCGAGCTGCATGTGCCGGCAGCTCACTCTGGGCTGCTTCCAGTGCGGGTCTGTATGATTGGTGTCTAGTGCAGTTGGCTTGTGTTTAGGTGCTTGACCTGGTTTCTCTGACTACCCGTCCTGGTGAAAAACCTTTGGTTTGTCTGAGTATCCACTCTGTGTATGACCTGGCTTGGATGACATTCCTTCTGGTGTGGACCTGTGTCTCTGGTAGAGTAACTCCTCCGTGCATGACCCTTGGCCTAGCTGACTATCCGTCCTGGTGCTGACCTGTGGCTCTGTCCGACTACCTGCTCTGTGTATGACCCTGGCTAGTCCAATAACCAATCCGGTGCAGACCTGCGGCTCTGGTTTACGTTTGCTCTATCTCATTCCGGCTTGTCTGACTACCCACTTGGGGTTTACCTGGGGTTGTCCGCTGCACACCCAGCATACAAATGCTCCAGTGGATAACTTATTGTTGCCCGTGGTGGCTCTGGCAGACTTCTCCTGGTGTCAGTTATTATACTGTGCTATACAGGTGCGGACCTGTGCAAGTTGCCATCTACGGTATGTTGTCCTTACAGGTGCGGACCTGTACCAGTTGCCATCTATGGTACATTGTCCCTACAGGTGCGGACCTGTAGCCGTTCCCTTCTCTTCTCCGCACTATCCCTCCTGGCATCTTCTATATTGCATGGTGTACTTGCTGTATTGTTTGTTCTGTACATTGTGTATATTAATAAAAATTGTGTTACCTTCAGTACTGGTCCAGTCCTTGTTCTTGAGTCCGTGACAGCACAGTGCTGTCACTGATGACTGCACTGTGCTTGGCCAAGAGAAAAATAGTCCCACACCCATGTTCTCAGGGAAGTGGGGAAAAATGGAGAGGTGTGACCTCTTTCTTCTCCACAATCCCCTTCCCTGGCTGGGGCAGAGAATGGTGGTGCTGCTGCTCCTTCAGAATAGGCACAAGAATTAGGACTAGGATTATTGCTGGCAAGTGGAGACTCTCCTAGTCCCACCTCACTACTGCTGGAGCCAAGTCCCACTCTGACCATGGTAGTCTGTGACCTAGATATAGTCATACCTCATTGGGTGGTAATATTGGCCCAGCACATAAACTAGTTAGCTTAAAGTGACATATTGTGCCAGCAACAGAAACTATTTTTGTTTTGCAAAGAAATGGCTAGTAAAACATAAAGGCAGGTATTACTTGTCTTTAAATGTGCAAGCAAAGGATTAATACTGTAATTGAAAACCAACTTCACTAACTTCCTGAATAAGATACTGAAGACAAGAATATGACATAAAATACACAATATTTCTAAATGCATTTTATTGCTTGTGCGTTCAATGTAGATAAATGTCATAAAGCATTATAACTGTCACAGCTTACCTTGGTTCCAGTGCCATCGCTTCTGTGACGCTTGGCGTTATTCCACACATCATCTGCAGGTGCAGGGCTTCAGAGTGAAGCAGGCCTCTGTTTTATGCCATGCTTCCTATTGTCTCCTCCTACCTACTTCCTTCCTCTGAGCCTGCTCCTCCTACCTACTTCCTGAGGAGGGGTTTAAAAGGCAGTCTGAGTCCTGACTCAGTTGTCCTTGCGTTGTTGTTCTACACATTTGGGTTTCCTTGGGCCCTATGTATGACCTGGCCTATCTGACCATCCAGTCTGGGGCTGACCTGTGGCTCTGTCTGACTACTCTTTTGCCTGCTCCCGTTGTGTAGTGGACACCCAATCTGGTGTGGACCTGCAGCTCTGGCTGACTACCTGAACTGTGTATGATCCGGCTTGTCTGACTATACAATCTGGCGCTGACCTGTGGCTCTGTCTGACTATTCTCCTGCCCGCTCCTCATGTATAGAAGATACCCAATCTGGTGCAGACCTGTGGGTCTGGTTGACTACCTGATTTGTGTATTACCTGGCTTGTCTGACTATCCGATCTGGTGCTGACCTGTGGCTCTGTCTGACTATTCTCCTGCTTGCTCCTATTGTGTAGTAGATACCCAATCTGGTGCAGATCTGTGGCTCTGGTTAAAACCTTACTCTCTGACTGCAGGCGTGAGTCAGGATTGCTCTGGTGCCTCTGAGAAAGGAGACGGCTGTCTCCTTACTGACTGCAGGCTTGAGTCAGTACTTCTCCCTTACCGTATCATCTTTAGGGAGATCCATAGATCTACCTGCTAACTGTAGGTGTGAGTCAGTTAGTCTCTTACTGGGATTCCTGCTGGGCCTTCATTATATAGAGACTCCAGAGGCTTCTGCCGGTCTCTTTAAGAGAGTTCCAACTTTTGGCAGACTCCTATTTCTGAGTCGTTGGCCACTAGAAGGACCTCTACTCATTGTTCTGTGATTTACTTACTCATTGTTCTGTGATTTACTGTATTTATATTAATTCAATAAAGACTGTTTTACTATACCGTACTGACTCCTGGTTTGTTCCTGTGAAACCGTGACAATAACGCGAATAAAGAGTCACGCAAAATGAAGAATTTGATGCCCAAGCTATGTTCTAAAGGCAAATATAAGAAGGAAAAACAATTTTAAATCAACCTCCGGATTGTTCTCATAATAGAAAAAGAGTCCATATATAGAAATATTTTTATCACAAAGCAGTATGAACATCTCAATTTGAATTAATGTCATTCAGAACAAGTGACACATTTCTGAATAGACAGTGCATAGAGCTACACCAATCCATTCCCATCCACACATTCTTCTGTCCTGGACAGCTTAAAGGACCAGCAAACTAATTTATGCACACTCAGCCAGCATAGGACTTTAATGCTAGCAGCAGGGTTAGGCAAAAAGTCCTGTCATGTTCCAGTGAAAAAAATCTGTGAAAACCATGTGGTAGCCAATTTTTTGCTGGAAAATCTGCTTTAAATATAGCAATTAATATCATAGACATTTTCTCCTTTGGGGTTTTTTTCAATGGCTACAAATTTTTTGCCCCTTTTCTCTTTAAAAACGTGATGTTTTCCAGGAAACAAAACACAATTCAAACAGCTACACAGAGAAAGAGAGGGTGCTAGGCTGTTGTGCTGTGAATTTTATAGCAATATTGAGGCTGTAGGGGCTCGTAGTGATTGATTTCATTATGGGCAACTGGAATAATAATTATAAAAGGAGGCGCTGGAAAGACCATTATATGTCCAGTGAGTCTGATGAGGAGAAAGTGACCTCTACCAATATTAAAGGGTCTGGATGACCGAATTCCCCAAAAGCATTGATTGCCAGAATCCCTACATCACTCATAGGGAAATTTGTATAACGGGCAGAGGAAGAAGAGGGTAGTAGAATGAGCAGGCCTGGTCAGTCACCTGTGCTTGCTGCCAGTGCTGCATCTGCTGCCAGTGCTGAACTTGTCAGGGTGCTTTGTGATTCTCAGGAGGAGGAGATGATGCCAAGTGTGACATCAGGGGACCAGAAGTCACACTTGCCATCCTCAAGCAGTTCCGCCAGTACTACTACAAAGCAATGCTTACCCCTCTGGCACTCAAAGGGTTAATTCTATAGCCACAGTTGAAACTCTATACCTTATTTCATATTGATCAAGGACATATATTAACATACACAAGAATAAGCATAAATACTAACTAAAATACTAAACTAAAATAGATGAAAACATAAACCAATTAATCAGTAAATGTTCAAGCCATAAGTAGTATGGGATGCGTGGGATAACGTTTAGATTAAAAGTCCATAATGCATTAGGCAAAAGGTATTTTGAGTTACAGATACAATATTAACCCTTTGGTTACTGGTTCAGAAAATGGAACTGAAACCCAAGTGATCCATGTTCTGGACTTTGTTTCAAACAAACTACCTACCGTTGATGGGGTGGATCTTTTGCTGATTTACTGGTTTTCATTTGTATCATGTTGCTTGGATATCCTATATAATAATTTGCTAGGATGTTTGTCAGAAGCCGTCATGCGCAGTAGAGACTGCCCGAAAGCATGGAATGCTGGGAGAATGGAATGCTGGGAGCATTCTGTGCATTCAGGCAGTCTCTACAGTGCATGACTGCATCGGCGGCAGGACACAGAGCAGGACAGCCCTCTTAACCCTTTGAGTGCCAGAGGGGTATGCAATGCATTGCAAAGCAATGCATTGTGTACCCCTCTGGCACTCAAAGGGGTAACATAACCTGGACCTTGGCCCGTGTACATGGGCTTTTACACTAGTATAGTATAACCATTCTCTAGATGCAATTACTGTTCTTATTTAGAATGTATCAAATTATGTTAAAATGCCTATTAAAAGCACTATAAAATAATATAAATTGTGTAGGGCTTGTTTAATTAAGTAAAAAATAATATCTTCATTGCTGGTACTTTCAAAATATATTACATAAAATATATGTGTTGCTATCTCTTTAAAGGTAGCTTTTTTTAAACTTTGGGTGCTACAGATATCTTTAATGCATCTGATTTTTTTTATTTTTCATTTGATACATCCCCCATGATTATGCATTTATTTTCTGTTATGACACTTTTGTAATGAAAGCACAGCATAAAGTAAAACATCAATTAAGAGAAATACTGCCTTTGGTAGTGAATGTCTTCACTACATAACTTAATCCATTTAATAAAATGTACCAGAACAAGTACTGTAAACACAAGTTATTTATCACAGGAGAGGCAGAATAATAATTTGATCCCCAGCCAAGGTTAAATGTACCTTTGCATTCTTTGTGCTCTGGTAGACAAAGATGCCTTTTATTCATTTTGTCTAATGTAGAGATTGTATGAGAACTCACGATTGTGTTGTTTCTGCTTTTTGTTCAGTTGTCTAATGACGTGTATTATATTATTGAGGGGTTGCTTTCTCTAGAAGGTATGGGGTTGAACAGTCCCTGCCCCTCTTCAAAAATCACAATATGCGTAACATAAGAGGACCTTTTTGTAGACGTGGATGCCATATATAGCTGCCTTATTTGACAATCTTTGTTCTAATGTAGGATAGGCTCTGTACCAATGGACATAGGAAAAAAGTAACACCAGACCTGACACTCAGCCTAGGCCAGGTAACTTAAACCAGAAAAGGCTTTATGATACAAAGCCTCACCTCCTTATTGCTCAAGGATAGAACATCTACAGTCTGTGTTTCAGCATAGTGTCACAAACTCATTTCAACTTCACAAACAACATGAGTAGCTGATTATATAACTATATAATAAAAGAAATGACACTCTACTGCATATCTTATATTCTTCTCTAGCTTGGGTAGATTATGGATCCTTTTCATCTCTACAAGGATTGATGTCTCTCACCAGTGCAGGATCATCCATTATGGAAACCTAGGCTACTGACTAGGGCCCATTGCTATATGAGTGACCCTGGCTAGAAGTGATAGCTCACAGACGGAGGCTCTGATGTTGCTGTCACTAACATCTTGTGTCAGATGCACTTTTTCTGGAAAGAGACCATCATCATTCAGTTGCTCCCACTTCCATTACAGCCACAAAGTAGTATATGCTAGCAGCACTTTGTGTCAGAATCACTGGATCAAGAGATGTGAGGCCCCAAATTGGTACCTGGCCTGGGCACTATGCAGCCTTAATCCATCTCTGAGGACGACAAAAGAATCTCATCAGTTCTCTGATTGCATCCACAGTAAACCAAAAAAAAAAAACAACAACAAAAAAATTAAAAATGTGCAGCATATTTGAATTATATGGGTGTTTTTCATTGATAAAGTTTCACAAAGGTGTTTCACTGCAATGATTTAGTAAAGAACAGTAGTAAGCATTAATATAACCATTTCTGAAGTATCACCAAGTTATATATCACTGGAGATATCACAGGTGGCTAGACGATAAGGCATTCCATCAATAAAATTAATTATTTCTTGGGAAATTTTAGTACTTAAACAAAAAATAAACCAGTATTTCTGCGCCCTAAATCTATCAATAAATCTTTTTAAAGAGAAAAAAAATGCAAAAAACAAAATAATATGTGTTTATAGCAAAACATCCACACAAAAAATGAAACCTCCACTGATTAAAATACGAGTGATATAAATACTAGTAAATATCAAATTAGTATAATAGAATATTATATTATATTATAAGGGTTATGTAATAAATCTGAAATATATCCAAATGAAATATCACATAAACCATATATATACAGGTACTGGAAAATCCCAAATACAACAACTATTTAAGGAAAGAGATTCGGTCCACAACTCGAAGTGCATCAACCTCCGTCTTCAAAAATCTCCAAAACAAACACCATTGACAGGAGATACAACGCGTCTCTTTATAATGGAGCAAAAATCTATCCACATAAAGGAAACAATATATCCAAGAGAAGTTTCCACTTACAACCCGGAGAGTGCCACGTCCTCACATATGAGACAGCGCTAATATCTCCACCGAAGGCACCCGTGGTAACCGTATATATATAGAACGGGAACCCACGTGCCTAACCGTGTGATAAAAAAAGGCACTATCTGCAGTGACCGAAATACCACATCTCCAAATGGTGAAGTGTACAACAAATAATCTAACTGTTAAAGATCTGTGCGCATAGTCTCCGTAAAAACGGAGATATAATGCACACACAATATAATGTATCAATATGCAATAAAAACGATATAACAAGACAAAGGCTATAAAGTTGAGATCATTAAAATTATTAATCAATAATCAAAAATCTTTAATAAAAATATACATAAAATTATACATAAAACATAACTATATATCAAAAGTCCAGAAATACTGGTTTATTTTTTGTTTTAGATTTTATAACACATAGAGTGGTGGTGTTAGTTGGTATTTTGTTGCTGACCGTTTTCTATTACAGTGTAATATTATTATTTATATATTTTTTACACTGGTGATAGCGCATTTAAGTTATTTATTTTGAAATTTTAGTACTTGCAGCTTCAGCTTCTGTATGCAACAACTGATGGATGGACTCAGAAGATTTCAGCTGGGGTGACAACCCTTCTCACATTTGCTCAAAGGGTGATAGTTCTAAGAAATGTACAGTGCCACAACAGTACTGTAAAGCCTTAGAGATTCCATGGTAACATTCCCAAAGTATAAGAGGACATAATACTGCTACTAGAAGGTGCCAAGACCTTTCTGCAGAAATGGCCTGATGCCTGGTTGTACAGCCAGGTTTACATGCAGTAAGCTGTGCTAGTGTTCATAATATGTACTAGGTGTATACATCTGCCATGTACGATGCCACCTCACACCATTATACCCATTATACTGTGATATGACCCAATTATTGATTATTAGCACTCCTTTAGACTATTGTCCAGCCAGTGTAGAACCCAAACAGAAAACATATAGGGACAGACAGCTCAAACAGGGAAATAAAATAAGAAGAATCTCTAAATATAGTAGACAAAGACTCTGTGATTAAAATGTAATGCAATTAACACAGAATGCATATATACATACAAAACCTATCTGTGGTAGGACTAAACAGTAGGTATTGATTAAAACTACAATAGGTAATATAACTAAACGAAACGTGGGCTGTAAAAATCAATACTGAAGAGACAGATAACTTCAGTGTCTCAGTAGTGATAGATATGCCCTTACTTTCAGTGCAGTGCAATCACTAGCGTATTGGGCACCATGTATCAACCAGATCATACAATTGGTAAAATACAAAATGTAGACTGGTACTCTTAATTTCAATCTGCTGAAATATGCACTTTAACAGATCAGAAGTCCCATGCAGAATTCCACTGTGATGTATCAGTCTTCTTATACAATCTGGCCCCTTAATGGTCCTGGTGGAGTCACTCCTTCCTGGATCTGTGGATGTGTCAGTTTCATTGACTTTATATGGTCACTAGGCAGTGTACCAAACAAATAGAGAGAAGTTCTAAGTGTGATCTCTCTCAGATGTCTCTGGGATGTCTCCCAGATGTCTCTATGATCTCCAAGGTGTTTCAATGCACAGACACGCCTTTCTCAAACACTAAAAGGCAAGGGCACCACTAGACTCAATCAGGCATTGGAGATCACAGAGAATTTAAAAAGTACACAGGGGTTACTCCCTAATTTGTTGACCACAATACATTACACCATAAATTGGTGAGAGCATAGCGATGTGTGTTATGATTTAAAGAATAGGTAGGGTATTATACCATTACCTGAGACCAGCTAAACAGAACATGAGACCAGCAGTGAAATACAATTTAGTTGTAATTGTGTCTTGCTCGGCTGGTCTCTGGTAATACTAGGTGAAAAGGTAGCAGGTAATCAACCTGACATGACCTGAAAAAGTGCACGTAATGCATAATAAATCCTTAGCAATATGTTTGATAATTGCACTGAACAGTCTTCTTTGTCAGTGCTTTGAACTGAGATAACTTAATGGCAACGGAGTGTGAAATGGGATTTTTTTAACAAAATCTTCATCTTAATAAGGATTTTTTTTTTAATTTGTTTCTTACGAGAAAAGACTGCTTAGAACTATTGTAAATTAAAAATATGCATAATTCTACAGAGCTTTACAGAGATTAATTTTATTTAAATATTATTTCATTTATATATTTTTAAGAAATAACTACAAAGTGTGATAAAATGAAAAAGTGACTTAATAGTTTGGGGTATTATAATACTTTCAAAATTCAATAACATTTTATGCATTTTATGAAGGAAATGATGGCATTGCTTTTGTCAGTAGGGTGTAAACATTTCTGCTGAGTGATAATACAAACTGGTGTCTATCAGTATTAAATCTTTCTCTAAGAAAGATTCACCAAGTAGTTTCCCTTTTAGTGTTTCAGGGTCAGGAAGCACAGAAATGTTCAGCACAATGAAAGCAGGACCAGGTCGACATGTAATTGATCCGGAGGTTTAGTACACAATCAGAATCTAGAAATAGTTGGAGCACTCACTGCACTCAGGTGCAGAAGAGATTGGACACTTCACTCTATATAAAATGTGTAATTACAAACTCCCATTCTGGAATTTCCCCCTGATAGTGATCTATTAAACCAGATATTGCATGAATATTAATACAAATAAATATAAATACAATTTGTAAAATGAGTGTCAGTCACTATAAATCAAAGTAACACACAAGATAGTCCTTATAGAAATAATACGTGATGACAATAATATAAATAGCCCTGAATACGATGTAAATAATCTATTAAGAATCCAAAAGTGAAAATGTAGAATCTCAGTCAATGAGAAGTCCCAAATATTAATCAGATGATGTGTCCAAAACTATCAATGAATGAAATGGAAATGATGAAGATGATGACATGAATAAAATGGAAGAGAAGTACAATGCCGCTATTGGTTTAGGTGAGGGAGATGACTTGTTGATGCTCTGTGCTGCTGTCAGAAGTCCAGAGTCCTCTCAAGCAATGGTATATATAAAATATATGAATAAACTAAAATAATAATAGGGGGAGAAGAAGGATCCCAATCTGCCTGACATGTGTGTGCTTTGATTGATACATTTAACAGTGTTTGATTTCTGATCTCTTGCACACACCAGCACCACTTGTCTTTCTGCTCTGATGTATAATAAGATTATGCCAACTGTGTATTTGCTAGTCCATCAAATTCCTGTATCCCCTTGGGCTCAACATGATTCACCAAGTATCGTTTTCTAGCTTTTTGTTTTTGTGTCATCTTGTATCGTGCTTTATTTGTATACACATATACAACTTGAATATTTCCCAAATATTTTATGGTATATTATATCATATATAAGATTTTACCAATAATCTTGTGTTTTAAAAACTTATTTTATTATCACCTATATTCAATTAGAATCACATGCACCTTGGGATTTTGTTTTAGCTTATTCATTTATATTTTGGCACAACCCATTAAACTAAGATCTCTTTTGCGCTGTCTTCTTTTTTTTTTTTGCAGTACACAGTCAACAAACAACAAGGATGGTCAGGAGAAGCCAGAATCCTAGGTAGTTAATAAAGTCAGAGGCAAAAATGGGTCTGCAAGGGAGAATCAGGACTGGATGCAAGGTAAGCAAGGTTTCAGAGAAGACTGTACAGTGATGCATGGACAAGTAGGTAGGGACAAGGGTAACCAGAAGAGACTGGCTGGGTATGCTGGAATGGGATCTGACAATTTTTACATCTGCACATTTATTCACATTACCCTCTTTCTTGGTTACTATCACCCTGGTTTAAGGACTGAAGCAACAACTGTATTTTCATTGGGACACTTATAAGGACTGGGAGTGTGGTGCTGGGATATTTCAAGATTTTTGTGGGCAACTCCAGGAAGTGAAAGTAACATTTATATATTTTTTTTTTCAATTTAGTGGAAGAGAAGAAAGTATCAAATAGTAATACAATCATAGAAGGCAATTAGGCTGATTTACTGAGAAGAATATGAATATTTCTGTTGAAACCAAATACTGTAGAGGAGAAAAATAAAGATTTGCAATTTATTTATTTATTTAGAAAATGTTTTACTTGGAAGAAAACATTGGGGGTTGTGCAATAAAGAGTGATAAAGAGGTAAGACCTCTCCAGTGATATCCCTTCTCCAGTTCCTATGTAATTCTATGGAGCCAATGCACTATGAATTCTCCATTTCTGGAGATCTTAGTGCATAGGCCCTATAGAATAACATGTGAACTGGAGAAGTGATATCACTGGAGAAGTCATCTCAGCTTTATCACCTCTTTTTCACACCCTAGTACATAACCCCCTTGAGATCTCTTGTTTTCAAGTATGTCCTCAGGAGATCCCACAGTAGTTACATATTTACACCAATAGCGGGGGAAAAAAAAAAAAAAAATAATAATAAAAAAAAAAAAAAAAAAAAAAAAAATATTATATATATATATATATATACATGGCTCAAAATTCCAAGTCCTGAGCTACTAGCCAGGCCTGAAAAGTTACTCACCACCAGTTTCTATGCCTATCCCCACCCATATCCTGCCTTTATCCCCACCTTTAATCCCACCCATCTCAAGGTCTACGTGCAAAATTCCAACTGTTTTAACCCCCTGAATGCTAGCAAGGTCTACAAAGCATTAGCCTCTCAAGCATTATAACAGGTAAATGCTTCATTTACATAATGTGAAAGTGTTTTAGGACCCACTACATGGTACAGTTGAGGTGCCACACTTTGTTTTTATACATAAAGGCCATAGTAAGCAACACAATGCTTAACCTTTTAAAGGCCATAGGATGGTCTAACAATAGCACCACTGTAAAAGATCAGGCTATAGAGGTACTTCTAACAAAAAATCAATTTCCAGCTGCAATTACTTGCTAATAAAACATCTATCAACAGCCAGCCTCAGCCTCACGTATGTGCAGTGTTTCTTGTAAGCCCCTCCCCACCTCTCTCCATTCAAGAACATGCTTCCAGAGGAGATCACTAAGAAGAGTGGCTGTGCTTCCTCAAACAAGGGGATAATGAGAGCATGCATAATTGACCAGGCTCCCTCACTGCCTATAGAATTTATATTAACCATCTGAGTGCTACAGAGGTGAGCAACTCATTGCTCTGCAATGTGATGCTCACATCTGTGACACTCAAAGGGCTGATGTAAATTATTTAGATCCAAGATAAAATAGAGAGAGAGAAATACAGAGATAGTGATCACCCTAAACTAAGAGGCCCCCCCAAGCTAGCCCTCCCCTGCTCAGACAATATGACTGCAAAGCACAAACCAGTGCAGTGTGTTGACAGCTCACTGCTCCTCCCAGACACAATGGGAAGAGGATTATGAAGTCATATGTGCATACCCTCCTATTCCTGTGCATATATTCTGCATACATGGGTCTTTACTGGTACTTGATGTCCCTTTGCCATCTTTAGTTTAACCCTTTGATTGCCAGATGGGTATGCAATGCATTGTACTCCTCTGGCACTCAAAGGGTTAAAGAATCTAGCAGAATAGACCTGTCTCTTAAGTGTTAGAAACTGCCTATGCCCAGATCCTAGATTGAAGCAGCTGCCTGATCCTGGGTATGGAACCCCAGGACATAGGCATCATCCACCGCTACAGGAGCACACCCAACCTCATACTGAGTTCTTTAAACCCGTTCAAGACCATTGACGTGCCAGGATTGTCACGGTGGTCTGGCACTTAAGGATCAATGACGGTCTTGGCACGTCATGGAGTTCAGGGCTCACGGCTTGACTGCACACTGCTCCGGGAAGTACTAAAAATAAATATTAAAAAAAGCCCTGTGGTCGTCAAGTGCCGGCCGCGTTAAGGGGTTAATGACAGCCAGGTGGCCTCCAACTAAGTGCTGGGTCATCCCTGAGCACTTATACATCCTGCTGCTTTTGCAGTAGCAAGTTGGATTAGGTGAAGCAAGGCAACGGCCCGCAGCCTCCCCTGCAAGAAATCCCCATGGTAAGCGCCCCTGCCCAGCACTAAGTCGACACCTCCGTTAAATCAAAGGAATGCAGATTGCAGCAGCATCATTACCTCAGGACTTGAGTCTCACAGGAGTTCCGGTTCTCGCTCTGACTCAGTTGTCTGAACACACTGATCAGTACAGCTGCAGTGTGCTCGCTAACTACTGTAACTGCTGCCAAGGTGGTAGGATTACACTGCGTGTGTAAGCATGAAAGGCACAGGAAGGCGGAATTGCAGGGAAAGAGACCATTTTCATACAGGGCTTCGATTTCCATCGCCATCACTCAATGTCTCCTCGCCAAATGCGAGGAGGCGAGTGGAAATTTTAAGCCCTGGTATCTCTCTCTCTATATATGTATCTAATGTGTATATATATATATATATATATATATATATATATATATATATATATATATATATATATATATATATATATATAAATATATACACAAAAATATACATACAAAATGTTTATACAGTTACATATTGTTTTATTGTTTAAGATAAAAAAGGATGTTAAAAACAGCTATTTTTAGGGATTTAAGACTGGAAGAAGATCTGATTTTTTTCAGGTAGATTATTCCAGGCATTTGGAGCTCTGAAGGAGAAAGCAGAGAAATCTTCTTTCTTGTAATGTGGTATACTCAGTGAATTGCTGGCAGTGGAGCTGAGGTTATAGTTAGTATGGAGAGCTGGAGTGAGCACACTGCTCAAGTAGCTTGGTAGCTTTCCAGAGATGTGGTTATAAACTAAGAAAGAAATTATTCTCATTGATTTGAAAAGGGATTTTAATCCTTTGCATTGGCAATGGAGTCTTCTCTAGAATTCAGGTGGTAATAACACCATTTAAGAAACTGGATATTTTTTGTCCCTTATGGTGCAGTTGCCTTGCACCAGAATTGTTCAGTCTCATTATGGTTTACCAATAGAGATGGCTGACAACACAAGTAGGAAAGTATTGCGGTATAGAGGTGGATGGTTACTGAATTTCTTTAGTTAGTGATATATTTTTAAGAATTCAACATGATTGAAGCTTTGCATAATTTAATGTGAAATGAAAGACATTACAGAATAAATCTTACAGGGAAATGTGCCATCTCAAATTTAATTTAAATGTTTGTGTGGTCCTTGAGGTATACTCACTTTTGACAAGTTATAATAAATATGATAATCCTGATTCAGAATGCTGCATGTAATTTTTTTAGGTCAAAATAAAAGGGTTATATATATAGGATGATTATATCAATATTTGACAGGAAACAAATGTAGTATGCAATTGCTGTAAAACATTGACATTGATTAGAATTAATGAATAGTTATAATATAAATTAAAGAGTGCTTACTATACAATAGAACATAGACCATTAATGGCAATGTATGTGTTCAGTGTCAAGGTGACGTGCAGCAAATTGTTAACTTTATGCAGTTGTAATTTAACCCCTTACTCTACTGAGGCTTTTTCAACCCCATTTAGAACATGATTTAACTTTTTATTTTTGTTAATTTATTGTCAAATTACCATTCTACATTTATGTAAATGAAGACCCACATAAGATATACATTTTTTCTGCAAACCTTGCACTTTCTGAAGTCAGAGAATATTGGCAAAAATCCTACCCAGAATGGGAAAAAATAGTACAATTAGCAAAAGAAAACTAGGACAGATTTCCTTTCTTTTTATTTATTGTCTTAATCAAGAGGCTGCAGAAATGGACAAGGCATTTAGTATTTTAGCATGGAATCATAATAGCACACACCTCAATGAGCACACAATACTGTGTATATAGCACCAGTAATGGCATCTATGAGTTGTAGAAGAACAAGAAGGGCAGGAGCCCTAAGGAAGAATACAGATCAGGATGAGATAGTAGCAGAGCCTCTAGAAATGTCAAACTCAAATACAGTTGAGGGTCATATACTCAACACTTTGCTCCAAGGAGGGCTACAACACTGACTGCTAATGTCACCATCCATATATCCATCAACTGAGAGATTGCAGAATAGTGCACACCACCCCCTTAAACCCCAAGTGTAACCCTGTACAGAAAAAAACAGCTCTACAGTGTTAACAGAAAGAAAAAAATTAAAATAAACTCACATTACCACAGTATATAAATCCATATCTAAATAATTGAAACGAAAATAAAGAAAAAGCAAAATAGTGCATAAAATATAAAAGTAGAAAGTGGAGTACTCACTATATGCAAGGTGCCTCTTCTCTATGTACATATGGACAATATAATGGCCACGTAACCCCCACCAGTAGACATATGCAAATATAGCCTGTTCAATGGGTAAGTGCAGGTGTGTTTCATTTACATTTGTATGCTGGTGGAGTGTTAGTGTTACTGGTGCAGTATTATAGTGTGGCATTCAGAATGTTAAAGTGACTGAGAAAAACATTCAGTTGAACAAAATGGGGCTTTTTGACACATTGATGCTGGGCTGCAGGGCACTTAAAAAGCTTCTTCTCTCAGTGGTGGGCTTTAACCATTTTAACCCCGTGAGGTCCATGGACTGCATTATTGACATTCCTGCTGTCCAGTTTATACAAGACCCCCTGGTCTCCTCTGGATGGAATGGCTTAATAATAAACATAGAAACATAGAATCTGACGGCAGATAATAACCATTTGGCCTATCTAGGAGTAGATTTAAAGGTTTACTTTAAAACAGCCGCTAAGTAAAAAAGGCACATCGGCCGCAAATAATACATGATTTACGACAGAGTCAACAGGTAGTCTACAAGAATAACTAATGAGCCTAGGCTCAACAAAAACACGTAACACAAAAACCTGCTTTGCACTTTATTTCACATCACCATGCGTCCCAATCACCCGTTAAAACACAACTTACGTCAAAATGTAACATAACGGCTGGTGTTGGCTAGCATCCCTCATTGATGCACCAACAGCCAATCCCAAGGCCCCAAAGTATCCAAAAAGTTCAAATACACCTATATATACCCAAAACGGTCACACCCTGTCTGTGTTTCGTGTTTTAGCAAGCTAGAGTACCGGACCCAGGAACGGAGGATAGTGTCAAGAGCGAGGGAGAGAGGAGCTGTCGTTGGAGGTAGAAGGAGTTTTTGGAGAGGACAGAGATTTGTAGTTGCACCTAAATATACACATAGCACACTTTTGAACATATCACATACACCCATACAAACACTAACACATACACATACACACATAGTCTTTTTTTGATAACACCTAACACATTTTTTAAACTTTATTTTCTCACTGTGAATCTGTGAGTGACAGAGTGTGACAGAGTGATTGGGATCAAGTGTGTCTGTGAGAGTCTGCGTGAGTGCCTGGGTGTGAGTGGGTGAGTGATGGTGAGGAGAGGACGACAGGAGAGAGGGATGGGGAGAGTAGTGGAGGAGGAGGAGGAAGGTCAAGAGGGCATCTCTGAGCAGAGTAGGGGTGGGAGAGGGAGATCTGCAGGGCAGAGGGGGACTTGGCCCAGAAGAGTAGGCACACGGAGGCCAGGGACAGATTTGTTAGTGGGACGAGGGGTACCCGTGGCAGAACACCACACACAGGCAGGGGCAGAGCAGGCAGGACATTCTGGACACAGCTGTGACACCTCGCAGGCGGAGCTGAGGAGTAGAGGATCAGGGATCCCTGCTACATGGAAGAGGAGAACAGTTCTCTCGTGGAGGCTGTTCTAGAGAGGGAGAGCATCCTCTTTCCTACAGAGTGGGTCCCTGGCCTGGCTGCGAGGAGGAAGGCTGCCTGGAATCAAATATGCAGCAAGGTGAATGTGGTGGCCAGCTGCAGATGGGATGTAGAGTCCATAAAGAAAAGATGGGGTGACTGCAATAGGGTGGTGTAAAAGAAGTTGGGTGATGTCGCCATGTATGCCCGAGGCACTGGACGTGGTCCACCTGTCCCAATCACCTTCAGAGGATGGGAGGAGAGGCTGCGGCAGACCATGTCATCCACGCTAATTGAGGGGATCCCTGGAGGATCGGACACTGGGGATGAGAGGAGCCTTCACACTACCGGTAAGTGCATCATCACATAACCACACACCATGTCAAACAACACAAGCTTCACACACAAACCCAGTCACACCTCAACACATGCCCATCATTCATCCACACAACTGCAACACAGCACCCTGAGGGTTAAAAACAGGACACAATACAAGGACAAATGGCAAGGTTCAACCAGGCCCAAACCTGTCCAAGTCCCAATTCAACCCTCTTGTTGCTGTGCTGATCACACACAATTCACACAAACCATGTTTTCAAAATGTATGTTAAACAACATTACAGTTCCTACACAATGTCACCCATGTACCCACAGGGAAGTCAGCACATAACCCCTTGAGTGCTAGAGGGATTATCAATGCATCGCTCAACAATGCTTTGGCAACCCTCTCCTGTACTCAAAGTGTTAACCTATGACAAATACAAGTCAGAGTTAGGACACTCACTATGCTGTGTAAAAGACATGATGGAGTGAAGTTAACCCTTCAATACCTTTGGAAATGGAGAAATCACATCACTGGAGAAGTCATCATTTTCTCTTCACCTCCACTCCATGAGGTCTTCATCACCACTCACTGAATCTCAAGAGAGATGGATGAGGACAAACATCACAGTGCCAGTGAGACTAACTGGGTGCATGTGCAACACACAGGCCTTGAAACAACCAACACTGTGGAATTAAAGAATAAACAAGTCAGCCTTTGTATTGTGTATGCAATCATTTACTCTCACTTGAACTTTCATATCATACATTTGGTTTTCACATGGATCCTCAGAAGTGGTGAGGCTATGGATGGATGTTACACCAACCACTATTTGCAGGATACACATCAGAACCAAATATTAAACATTGTAGTTTGTTCACCAACAGGCCATGAGTGATGGATATCCCTGATTAAGCAAGTCTGGGTCACTCACAAAGATGGAGCGAATGGTCCAAACAGCAACATGCCTTTATCAGAGAAATCCCTCAATACTGATCTGTTTGGTGGTCTGGGGAATTAACTTGGACAGACCTCATGTATCTGTGATTGCCAGGATGGTGTTCCATGCAACGTAACGCAATGCATAGGATACCATTATGACAACGAGAGATCCAATTAAATCATCTTGCATTCATTCTGTCATTGTCTACATTAATAATCACACCATTTAATTTCCCCATACAGCAACCGGACCTGCTGCACAGCAGGAGGCAGTGGAGGAGGCGCACACATCCCCAGATGAGATTCCTCTTGGGTAGCAAGAGGACGAGACCAGCACATGGTCACCTAATACAGCTGCACCACCACCTCCAGCATCCTACCAGCTACCAGTGATCAAGGTATGATCCCTGGCCACTGGAATACAAGCACCTGGACCTGATTGGGGAACCCCAGCGCCCCCAACTGAGGGAACACTTCACCCCACCACAACCACCACAGGGATCAGTGGGCAGCACGGAGTCACTGGATGTGGTGGGCACATGGCCAACATCTGCAGCAGCAACCCCACAAGCAGACACAGCACCAGCAGACACAGCAACCTCACCAGCAGATAAAGCAACCCCACCAGAAGACAGAGTAACCCCACCAGCAGATACAGCAACCCCACCAGCAGATACATCAACAGCGGACTCTCCACCAGCAGCAATCCACCCAGCACACTCACCAGGCACATGGATGGAGGGGGAGTGCCTGGAGCTACAAAGGACGCAACTCAGGGAATCCCAGAGGACCAACACGTATGTCAGAAGGCTCCAAAGGGATTCCCTGAGTTGCATCCTTTGTAGCTCCAGGCACTCCCCCTCCATCCATGTGCCTGGTGAGTGTGCTGGGTGGATTGCTGCTGGTGGAGAGACCACAACCACAGGGGGAACCTGTGTGTGGAGAGGCAGCAGCCCTCCACAGATGGTTCTACTGCACCCACCTCTCCCTCCAGTGTGACCCCTGGAGAAACCCCAAGGGCACAAAAAGGTGACCAGGCAGTAAGCCAGGCCATCCACATCTGGCACCAAGCCCAAGGTCCCCCCCAAAAAGAAAAAATAAAGAGGCCAACATGTTATTTTCCCCCAAAATAAAACATGCACTTCTGCATTTTAATCCTGTCTGAGAAGGTCTGTGGGTACTGAAAGATTAGGTGACAAAGCTGTATCCAATGCATTGCAAAAGCAATGCAGTGAACGCTTATGTCAAGGTTACATGATTGTAGAATGTTTGAACATGGGTTAGCACACACATCACACACAACTTTGTCCAGATTCAACTTGCAATCCACCACTGGAGCCAAATAACATGACAGTGTTATATGGCCATTATGTGGGTTGAATTTGAACAACAGATACCTACCCCTTAGCACAACAACTGGTGCAACACTGCGAACATTCATCTGCATCAATTGTTGTGGCTTAAGGGGTTAATCAAACAGCTATTTGACTTAGCAGATAACTAACAGGCAGGATAGATGATAGAACATGCAGCTAAATAGGCTGTGATTTACGCCCTGATTGTGAAACGGTTTACTATCAAAGTGACGCATGTAAAGTTTCGCGTCATAAAATGACGCATCTATTTGGCCGTGTCATTTAAAGTGTCACAATTAAAGTTATGCGTCTTAAAGTGCAAAAACTGGAAAGCTGGCACCGGTATATATGTATATTCTTACCCCAAATTATAAACCCATAAATAGGGTGGTGCACT
Source organism: Rhinophrynus dorsalis (assembly GCA_037306005.1). NCBI lineage: Eukaryota > Metazoa > Chordata > Amphibia > Anura > Rhinophrynidae > Rhinophrynus > Rhinophrynus dorsalis. The sequence continues at coordinate 84,465,993 of CM074718.1, read as the reverse complement.
CATAGACTCAAGTTAAACCATATAACCAGAAACCGGATGATGAGGAAAAAGATATACCCACATTATACGAAAATCGAGTCTTTAACAAAAGAGGCTCTCTACACAGGAGTAATCAAAACATACAAAATCATTTTATTAGTGAAGCATCATATCACAAGGCAAGGTGCAATAAAAACATTTAAAAACAAATATAAGAGAGTGACTCTATCTGGAACTCCCAATATCAAAAAAACATCACCCACATGCTGGTAAACATAAATAATATAGTCCAATCAAACTATGTAACCGGAGATAACACCAGAACTACCATAAATGATAATTCAAGGTCTCCGTTTTCAGAGGTGAATGTGCCATAAGGTATATTCAAACTGAGGGATTGTTGTGTCCCGTTGTTGCGACCCATACCTGTTTTTCGTCGGGTCGCGTCTGTGCCCCTTCCGCGCATGCGCGGTCTTTCTCCGTCCTTTTTCCGCATTCCTGACGTCGCGCGCCGTGACGTCAGGACGTAGGCAGGTCTATATAATCCTGCCTTCCTTTCGGCTCGGTGCTCTTTTGTCGAGCTAGCACGTCGGGAGCGGTTGCCTCTCTCTTCCCCTCGCGCCGGTCCGTTTCTATTTTTTTTCGGTCTCTCTCTCTTTCTCTCGCTCTCCTTCCTCTTTTCCCTCGCTCTCTCTCTCGGTCCTCTCTCCTGTATCTCGGTTCCCTGAGATAGTTTTGCCTGCCTTGGATTTTGTTTTTGCACTCTCTGAGTGCTTTCCTTCATCCTTTCATTATACTAGCTCTCTGCAAACTCCAGGCTCATTCCTTTGCCTGGAGACAGTTTCCAGAGAGCTGACAGTACAAAAGAGCCGGATCACACCTCTGCTAGTATAAAAAAAAAAAAAAAAAAACCCTAGTACTAGATGGAGTCTTCTGGGATTATTGAGGCCCTCAACTCCTTGGGAAGCCGTATATCCGCACTGACTCTGTCAGTGCAAGAACTACAAGCCAATCAGGCCCGTCTCCAGCAACAGTTGCATGACCTGCAACCTGCTTCTCCCGCATCTGCTTCTGGTGGTATTGGAGTACAGGAGAGTGAGGGGGTTTCATTTCATGAACCCAGAGTGCCTCTCCCTGAACGTTTTGATGGAAATAGGACTCGGTTTAGAGCTTTTATCACCTCCTGTGAATTATTGTACGCCTTAAACCCTCGAACCTACGCAACGGATTACGTCAGGGTTCGTACCGCCATTACCCTCCTGTCGGGAGAACCCCAATCCTGGGCGCACCACCTACTTCAGACCTCCAGTTCAGTACTTGATTCCTGGTCTGCCTTCCGATCTGCCATGGAGGCTTTGTATGAAGATCCCTTCCGGGTTTCCACTGCTCAAAACACTCTAAGATCTCTAGTTCAGGGCAAGAGGCAAGTGGAAGACTATGTTACCGACTTCCGTAGACTTTCTAGTGATACAGAATGGAATGAGGCGGCCTTACTGGACCAGTTCCGTCACGGTCTATCGGAGAGTTTGAAAGATGAACTCGCCAGAGGGCCGTTGCCCACACATTTAGAAGATCTAATGCATCTCGCCATTCAGATCGATCGACGGTTGCGAGAGAGACGTAGGGAGAGAATGGCGTCTGTCTCTACTCCCATAAGAAGACATCCTCCGACTTCTTCTACTTTTGCAGAATCCCCTACGTCCATGGCCACGCCTCCTTCCGCTGTAACTGAAGAACCCATGCAAGTGGGTATCGTTCGTGGCCCTCTCTCACGGGCAGAAAAGGAACGACGCAGACAACTCAACCTCTGCCTTTATTGTGGAGCTGATGGGCATTTGCTGAGATCTTGTCCCTCTAGACCGCGTTCCTACCCAGGTAGGGATATGTCTGTTTTCTCATCTTGTTCTACCTCCGCATCTCTTCCCTCCACTTACATGTCTATTCTTGTTACCCTCCAGTGGAACGGTCATCAGAGTAAAGTAACCGCACTGATTGATTCCGGAGCAAGCGGCTGCTTCATTAGTCAAGAATTGGTCTCTACACTAAACCTTCCCATCAGGAATAAAAGATATCCACTGGCAGTGCTGATGGCCGATCAAAGCCGCTTACAATCTGGGCCCCTCACTTTGGAGACCATGCCAGTAACTCTCATAGTCATGGAGGGTCATAAGGAAGAGATCCACTTTGATGTTATGCCTTCTCTTTTATTTCCGCTTATCTTAGGCCTTCCCTGGCTTCGTATTCATGACCCACATATTACATGGTCCTCTGCGTCCATGCATTTCCTCTCCATTTATTGTAAGAACCACTGTCTGCCTTGCGATACTACCACTGTTCTTTCCTTGCCCTTCACGTCACCTTGCACATCAGATATACCCGTGCAGTATCAATCCTATTCCGATGTCTTTGATGTAAAGAAAGCAACCACTTTGCCACCCCATAGACCGTATGACTGTCCAATAGAACTTCTTCCAGGTGCTACTATACCCTTTGGACGGATATACCCCTTATCGGGACCTGAGTCACAACATCTAAAGAAATACATCGAAGAAAGCTTACAGCAAGGGTTTATCCGCCATTCTACCTCACCGGCGGGGGCTGGAATATTTTTCGTACCCAAAAAAGACGGTGGGCTACGTCCTTGCATAGACTACAGGGAACTCAACAAAATAACCATTAAGAACCGATACCCGCCCCCACTCATTCCAGAACTTCTTGAACGCTTATCCTCATCAACCATATTCTCTAAAATCGATTTACGAGGAGCATACAATCTGGTACGAGTCAGAGAAGGGGATGAATGGAAGACGGCCTTTCGAACTCGGTATGGACACTACGAATATACCGTTATGCCGTTCGGTCTATGCAATGCTCCAGCGACCTTCCAACATTTCATCAATGATGTCTTTCGTGACCTTCTTGATCAATATGTCATAGTGTATTTGGATGATATCCTTATCTACTCTACCACCATTCTGGAACATAGAGCACACGTACAGACCGTCCTTGCACGTTTACGCACCCATAGTCTATATGCAAAGCTGGAGAAGTGTATCTTCGAGACGCAAGAGATTGACTTCCTTGGTTTTCTCATTTCTCCTGGGTGTATTAAAATGAACTCTAGAAAGGTGTCAGCTATACTGGATTGGCCCATTCCTTACGACAAGAAGGCTGTACAAAGATTTATTGGCTTTGCCAATTTTTACCGGAGATTCATTCGCGATTTTTCTACACTGATAGCTCCATTAACAGCACTAACCAAGACTGACGTTCGGTTCTTCTGGACTACAGAAGCCCAAAGTGCGTTCGATTCCCTTAAACAAGCCTTTACTCAGGCACCTGTTCTTCGGCAGCCGGATATAACCAGACCATTCTACCTAGAGGTCGATTCCTCCAATACGGCTACGGGAGCCGTACTTTCGCAACACTGGGGTATCCATGGTTCACTTCACCCCGTAGCTTTCTTTTCGAAACGGCTGTCCTCATCCGAACGGAACTACGATATCGGGGACAAGGAGCTACTGGCCATTAAACGAGCTCTAGAGGAATGGCGTCACTTATTAGAAGGATCTGTAAACCCAATTACCATCTACACCGACCACAGGAATCTGGAATACCTCAGATCAGCCCGTAGACTCCGTCCTAGACAGGCCAGATGGGCCCTGTTCTTTTCTCGCTTCTCTATGCATATTACATATAGACCTGGGACCAAGAATGGAAAGGCGGATGCCTTGTCCCGGATGTTTGAGCCTTCCGACATAGGATCCAGAGTCCCGGATACTATCCTTCAGTCCCATCACTTCTTATGTCTCCATAGTGATCTGCTGACTAAAATCAAGCAATCAACTACTCCATCTCCACTGCTTGTACAAAGACATGCCCTCTCCTATACCGATGGGTTTCTCCGCCATCTAAACCGCATTTATGTTCCGCCATCGGTACGTCAGGAGACCCTTCATACTTTTCATGACCTTCCTTCAGCTGGTCATGGGGGAATCCAGCAGACAACACAAGGAATCCAAAGACACTTTTGGTGGCCCTCTATGAAACAAGACGTCGAGTCCTACGTCTCCTCATGTGATGTGTGCCATAGAGCAAAGAGCAGACATTCAAAACCACCTGGTTTGCTCCGTCCTCTCTCTGTTCCTACTGGTCCTTGGAAAGACATTGCCTTGGATTTCATAGTGGACTTACCGAATTCCAACTCGTATAACACTATACTTGTGATAGTGGACCGCTTCACTAAAATGGCGCATTTTATACCCTTCAAAGGATTACCTTCAGCAGAACAGACAGCAACCCTTTTTCTTCGGGAGGTATTCCGTCTGCATGGCATACCTTCTACTATCACCTCGGATAGAGGATCTCAATTTACCTCAAAGTTTTGGAAGGCTTTCTGTTCCGGACTACAAATCAAATGTAATTTGTCATCAGGTTACCATCCACAAACCAATGGACAGACCGAGAGGACTAATCAAACGTTAGAACAGTACCTCCGCTGTTTTTCTACTCATTTGCAAGACAACTGGTTCCAACTACTACCCCAAGCAGAGTTTGCATATAACAACCATTTTCATCGGTCCATCCAAATGTCCCCCTTTTATGCCACTTATGGGTACCATCCAGCTCTCTTACCCGACATGCCTGTTACCTCAGCAGTTCCTACTGCCAATCACCGAATCCTAGAGGTGCAACAAACTCAAAGGAAGTTACAAACCCTGTTAAATCAAGCCCAAGTAGCTTACAAGACGCAGGCAGATAAAAATCGATGTATCAGTCCTACATACCGGGTCGGTGACAAGGTATGGTTATCATCTGCCACAGTACGCTTATCTTGTCCTTCCCGCAAGTTGGGTCCACGCTTCCTGGGTCCTTACAGTATTTCCCGTATCATTAATCCGGTCACCTACCGTCTAGCTCTACCAGAATCGCTACGTATACATCCTACATTCCACGTTTCTCATCTCAAACCTTGGACACCCAGTCCTTTTCCTGATCGACATCCTGCCTGCCCTCCTCCATTGGACATAGAGGGATCTATGGAGTACGAGGTACAAGAGATCCTTGACTCTCGTCTTCGCAGAGGACGTCTAGACTACCTGGTGCACTGGAAGGGGTATGGACCTGAGGATCGCTCTTGGGAGCCTAGTACCAATCTCCGTGCCCCAGCCTGCATGCGGTCCTTCCATAGGGCTCATCCTGATCGTCCGGGCCCCTTGCCTGCCCGGAGGGCATCCGTCGGGGGGGGGAATCTGTTGTGTCCCGTTGTTGCGACCCATACCTGTTTTTCGTCGGGTCGCGTCTGTGCCCCTTCCGCGCATGCGCGGTCTTTCTCCGTCCTTTTTCCGCATTCCTGACGTCGCGCGCCGTGACGTCAGGACGTAGGCAGGTCTATATAATCCTGCCTTCCTTTCGGCTCGGTGCTCTTTTGTCGAGCTAGCACGTCGGGAGCGGTTGCCTCTCTCTTCCCCTCGCGCCGGTCCGTTTCTATTTTTTTTCGGTCTCTCTCTCTTTCTCTCGCTCTCCTTCCTCTTTTCCCTCGCTCTCTCTCTCGGTCCTCTCTCCTGTATCTCGGTTCCCTGAGATAGTTTTGCCTGCCTTGGATTTTGTTTTTGCACTCTCTGAGTGCTTTCCTTCATCCTTTCATTATACTAGCTCTCTGCAAACTCCAGGCTCATTCCTTTGCCTGGAGACAGTTTCCAGAGAGCTGACAGGGATCCCCTGACGAAGCCCGATGATGGGCGATACGCGTTGGGAGGGCTGTGTCTAGAGAGGGCTCTGTGACTGGGACTTCACTCTTACCATTGCTGATGATAGTATATTTTTTTCTTATCATCTATATATTGTTTGTTTATAATTATCTCCTCAGTTTGGATATACCTTATGGCACATTCACCTCTGAAAATGATTTTGTTTATTTTGATTACTCCTGTGTAGAGTGCCTCTTTTGTTAAAGACTCGCTTTTCGTATGATGTGGGTATATCTTTTTCCTCATCATCCGGTTTCTGGTTATATGCATCTTAAAGTGTCGCAAATTCTACATTTCGCATCGTTCCGAATGGCGCATTCACCAAATCATGTGTTAACATGTTGCAGCATTAAGGACGCAATATTGGTGCATTAATGACGCAAATTGCGTGCACTATGGGTGCAATATGGAAGCAATATGGATGCAATAATGGTGCAATACGGATGCAATATAGGTGCAATAATGAAGCAATATGGGTACAATATTGGTGCAATAATGACACAAATTGGGTTCAATATTTGTGCAATATGGATGCAATATTGGTGCAATAATAGTGCAATATTGGTGCAATAATAGTGCAACATGGAAGCAATATGGGTGCAATAATGACGCAAATTGGGTGCAATATGGGTGCAATATGGGTGCAATAAGGACACATTAAGGATGTAATATGGGTGTAATATGGGTGCAATAATGGTGCAATATGGGTGCAATATTGGTGTAATAATGTTGCAAATTGGGTGCAATATTGGTGCAATAATGACACAAATTGGGTGCAATATTGGTGCAATATGGGTGCAATATTGGTGCAATAATGATGCAATATGGGTGCAACACTGGTGCAATATGGGTGCTATACTGACACAATTTGGGTGCAATTCTGATTAAATTTGGACACATTAAGGTTGCAATATGGGTGCAATACTGACACAATTTGGGTTCAATATTGTTGCAATAAGGACACGTTAAGGATGCAATGTGGGTGCAACCAAAAACCCTCCAAAACCAACCCAAAACAACTCAAAACCAACAAAAACCAACCCAAAACCAAACCAAAAACCCACAAAACCAAACCCCAAACCCACCAAAACCAACCCAAAACCCAATCCACCAATATTGCACCCAATTTGCATCATTATTGCACCAATATTGCACTGATATTGCACCAATATTGCATCAATATTGCACCCAATTTGAGTCATTATTGCACCAATATTGCACCAATATTTCATTTATATTGCCACTATATTGCATCATTATTGCACCCATATTGCATCCATATTGCACCCAATGTGCATTATTATTGCACCCATATTGCACCAGTATTGCACCCATATTGCTTCCATATTGCACCCATATTTCACTAATATTGCATCCATATTACACCCATATTGCATCCTTATTGCATCCATATTTCACCATTATTGCACCCATATTGCATCCTTAATGTGTCCATATTGCACCCATATTGCACCAATATTGCAACCATATTGCATCCAAATTGCACCCAATTTGCTTCATTATTGCACCATTATTGTACCCATATTGCATCCATATTGCACCCATATTGTACCAATATTGCACCCATATTGCTTCCATATTTCACCCATATTGCAACAATATTGCACCCATCTTGCATCCATAGTGCATCCATATTGCACCCATATTGTACCAATATTGCACCCATATTGCATCCATATTGCACCCATATTGCATCAGCATTGCACCCAAATTGCACCATTATTGCACCAATTTTGCACACATATTGCATTCATATTGCACCAATATTGCACCCAATTTGCTTCATTATTGCATCCATATTGCACCCGTATTGCACCCATATTGCATCCATATTGCACACAATTTGCGTCATTATTGCACCCATATTGACCATTATTGCACCCATATTGCTTCCCTATTGCACCCATATTGCACCTTTATTGCACCCATATTGCATCCATATTGCACGCATATTGCACCAATATTGCACTCAATTTGCATCATTAATGCACCAATTTGCGTCCTTAATGCTGTGACATGTTAACACACGGTATGGTGAAAGCTCCATTCGGAACGACGCGAAATGTAGAATTTGCAACACTTTAAGACGCATAACTTTAATTGCGACACTTTAATATTGCCTATATGCATGAACACTTGTATGAGCACACAAAAGGTACATTTAAACTAAATATGAATACTTTGGAAACACTACTAAACTGTTCATCTGCTGTCCACAAGGTTTGATAACGCTGTAGATGAGCATTCTTACTGTACAGGTTTGATACCTGGATGTTAGTACACACATGAATTTGTGTCTTCTTGTGTGGATATGTGAATGTTCCAGTAGAGGTTGCTGTGAACATCAGGTCAAACATTGCATCACCAACACAATCACTTGAAACATCAAGGGGTGAACTTCATGGAAGTGTTGTCAAGGCTTCAGTCCAGTCACATGGAAACTCCTCTGTTCAAGAATGGATCATGATATGGATGTCTGTGGGACAAAAGGACAGGATTTGGAACAGCACCCTCGACTGATCGTCATGCAACAGCTTCAACATCATTACCCACTTAATGTTTTCCGTTACAGGGGAGTACACAGCCCATTGCTTTGTAATGTGTTGTCTACTCATCTGTAACCTATTATGGGGAGAACTAAGTGGATGTCAAATAGCCTTAGGGATATGTGCCCCTGACATAAATACACACATCAACAAATATGTCTCGATAACTCCATGAAACAAGTGAATTTGGGCTGCCACTGTCAGTGGCAGCCCAGATTTATTTGTTTCATGGAGCTATCAGGACATATTTGTTGATGTATGTATTTATGTCAGGGGCACATATCACTGCACACACACACACACAGGTCAGCATGGTGTCCCTGGAGATCTGATCCACGTTTCATGCTCTCTATGTTGTGTAACACACTACCACTGCAGAGCCATCCCTCTGCTGCTCTTTTCAGCTAAAGCTATCTACAGGTCCCATGTTCACTCCAATGGCCCTTTAATCCCTGATGTGACAGAATGTTATCCAATGCATTGCATTGGATAACGCTCTTTCGGTACAAGGGTACCATGGCTGCTATGGCTTTGATCATGGCAAATCACGTTAGTTTCTGTCAGTCAAGACCTGGAACAAGCTAAACATGGGTAATGTGTTGTAACTTGGTTCTCATGGGGGTATGCATGATATTCTTGAGGTAGCAATGTCAACATGGAGGAGGGAATGGAAGATGGTTTTGGAATTCCCAGCCACAATATGCCACATCCATGGTATGGATGATGTTTGGGGCCACACTGCTGCCAGTGTCAGGGCTGTGTCATAGATCCTGTGGGGTGAAACAGAACATCATGTGTGGTGTGGTTAGTGTGTTGGCACCAATTCACTGGACTGATGATGGACATGCATGGATTGTGTGAATGCCTGTGTTATACTCACAGCTGAAGTGGTCCTTGAGCAGCCTGTATCTCATCTGCACCCCTCTCAGGGTCTCCTCACCATGGCCAATGTCCATGGGCACATCAGGTATGGGGTAGATATCGTCCACCAGCCTAGTGTCCACTGCGATGTTGTGCAGTATTGAACATGCTATTATAATGTCAGACACTTTGCCTGAGGGCATACTGCAGTGCTTCACCAGAGTGGTCCAGACATCTGAATCGGGACTTGAGGAGGCCGAAGGTCCGCTCAATGGCATTCCAAGTTCTGTCATGAGTCTGATTATATCTTTCCTGAGCATCGTTTTGGGGATTGGCGACCGGGGTGAGGAGCCATGATTTGCAGCCATAGCCAGCATCACCTGTGGAAAGTGAGTGACATGATGAGACAGGGAGCACATGTTGTGTGAATTATGTTTTCTGAGGTGTATGGACTAGCTGTGAGTCAGGAGCATGCTGAGCAGTGTTGTGTGTACACCTGTGGATGTAGTGTGATTAAGTATTGTTAACTCACCCAGAAGCCATCCCCCAGTATAGGTTCCATTCTCGAAGCCTCTGTATACTGAGGAGTTTTGTAGTATGTAGGAATCATGACAGCTCCCGGGATACTTTGCACAGACATTCATAATCCTCATTTTGCTGTCACACACCATCTGCACGTTCGTGGAGTGGAAGTTCTTCCTGTTGATGAATAGATGTCCAGCACGTGCTGGAGCTTTGATATCTATTGCACCCATGACCCTGGGCACACCTACCCTTGCATAAAATTCCTGCTTCACATGTGTCCACTCCATGTTGTTGGTGGGGAAATGTATATAGGTACTTGCCTTGCTTTTGAGGGCTGGAAACACCTGGGCCAGCACCCTGGGGAATGTGGCCTGTGACATGCCATATGCATAACATTCAGTCGACTGGAAGGCTCCAGTTGCCATGAAATGTATGGCACACATGAGTTTTTGTAAGCCAGTTAGGGTATGGTTGTGGAAGCATATCAGATCAACCTCATCCATGATGACCTCATATAGGGCAATGATGCTGTGTGGCCTCAACCTGTAGCGATCAATCACCTCGTCATCGGTAAATCCAAGGAGCGTGACCCTTGGGCGGTATACCCTGGGCCTTGGTGGTTGTCTATACATTCGATGCTGCTCTAGGCGTCCCTGCAGCTGGGGAGCATCCTGTTGCTGGGGAGCATCCTGTTGCTGCAGCTGTGCATCTGCAGGCATGTGCTGTCCTCCAGGTGGGGATGGGCTCCTGTGTGGCTCTTAAGCCAGAGCCTCCTCACTTGCAAGAAGTGAAGGCTGTTGATCAGGTGTGCCTGGGGGTTGCTGGTGTTCCCTAGCTCTTGCCCTGTCACGCCTTCTCCGCAGTGTTAGCATCAATATGTAGGTGAACATACTTTTTGCTCTCTCTCTTTAACGGGTCCTGAACAGGTTTTTCTTTTCAACTGTTATGTGTCTAACGGCTAAAAAAAACGGGTCTTAACATTTAGCCGTTAAATGTATCTTTTTTTCTGGCATTAGCAGTCCCGCGCTCCTTTGAATGGCTCTGGGAAATCTTGTTTCATGAGTCTCAATGCATGTAAGTCTATCGGCCGTAAGAATTATCAAACTGCCGTTAGCTGTTCTTAAGACGGACCTTTAAATGGCTTACAACATGTTAACGCACCCGTTAGTGTTTTTTTGCTTAAAGCCTGCCTTTAAATCTACCCTCTAGTCTGCCCATTTTCCTGCTGTAAAAACCTCAAACTTTTTTGGTCCTTGGTCTTTTTCTTATGTTAAGGACAGCTTTATGCCTATCCCATGAATGCTTAAATTCTGTCAGTGTATTAACTTCTACCACTTCTGCTGGTAGGCTATTCCACATATCTACTACCCTCTCAGTGAAGTAAAACTTTCTTACATTATGTCTAAACATGTGTCCCTCTAGTTTTAGACTATGGCATCTTGTCCTAACATTTGTACTCCTTTGAAATGTACTTATATCCTGTACTTTGTTGAATCCCTTCATGTATTTGTAAGTTCTGCTATCTCGTACCTATAAGTGCCAAACTCCTCCTTTCCCCATATTTGTTTTTGTCTCGCTGCACATAGCAAGGTCGCTCTATCCGTTTATGCAAAAACTAACCTTGGTAGATTAAAACTGTGAACAGGGAGGGTGCTTGCTACTGCTGGGTTAGAAGTTTTTTTGTTTTGTTTTATAGTGAGTAGGTGAAAAGCTTCATAGTGCTATTGGACTAGAAAATGTACATGCTACCTCCAGATGAGATTTTAACCCATAATGCTTCATGTTTTTCCCATAATGCTTTATGTTTTTAGGGTGTAGCCCCACATTTTTTCCCATAATTCTTTATGTTTTTAGGGCGTAGTACCAATATACAAATTGTAATATTTTGTCTACAAGGCAGAACATTTTTCTTTTTCAAACCTATATACATGTCCTCCTTTATTCTGAATAAAGAAGATCACTGCTCACCACTTCTCCATCTTGTCTACTCATTGAACCATTTTGTTAACTGTACCACGGGGGTATTGCTCTGTATAATGTTTTGAAAAAGACAGAATGCAGCAGAACTGGGAAATTGATTGTTCTTCCAGATTGTCTAGCTTAACCACAGTGTGTTTCACATCTCTAAGGTACTCAAGGCGTCACTAGCTTTTTGGGGATCCCTCTCTGTAGAACTCTATGGAGGAGGTAGTGTAAGCAACAGAGCTCTATACCAGTGCATGAATAATGATTAATGGATATGTCCTGTCTTTTTCAGCTGTATTTTAATCAGTAATATATAGAACTGAAAAATAATTTCTCTAGGATCATTTTCAAGGTTTGCTTATTTTTTTAGGTCTAAGGTCTAATAGAGGCAGACAGTATGAATTCCAGTTACAGCTCTTCGTACCATCTTGCAGAGGTTATTACAGCAACTGAGCCAGATCCCATGTTGCAAGGTATCGATATGTTAGAAAGTTGTTAAGCCTTTTGCATTTGTATTCCATTGTAAATATTTATCAAGGTAATTGGTGATTTATTTATTTTTGGGGGAGCTGCTTCCAGTTTTTTAATATTGTAATTTTTAGAGTTTGTTAATCATAATTATAAGGGACTGTCTAGTCAAGGTGAAAATAGATTCATCAAAAAAGTGAAAAAAGAGGCCACTGGGATGTTGTTGTGTGCAGTGAAGTAAAGGTATAAAGGGTTATATAATAATAACTTTTTTTTGTATAGCACCAACAGTTTGTATACCGTGCTGCACAGATCATTTTTCAGGCACAGTGAGTCCCTGCCCATAGAGATTTTAATCTAAGTTTTCGGTGCCTGAGGCACGGGGAAATAAAATGATTTGTCCAAGGTCAGATGGAGTTGTGGACAAATGGAATTAACCTCTTGAGTGCCAGAGCAGTATGGAACGCATTGCAGAGCAACGTGTTGTGTACTTCTCTGGTACTCAAAGGGTTAAACCAGGTTTTCACAGCTTCACAACCAGTGACTTGGCTAGAAAATCAGTTAACTAACTGTGCCATTCAAATCTGCTGATGTTTAGACATCAGCAGACTGAACATAATTGTAGAATTTAGGGATGATAGAAAAGACACATTTAAAAAGCACAATTTCCCTCATTCATATAAACTGCTGTGGATAGAAAATCCATTATAATTTTAGCATTGTCAGTATTGGCAATGGAATTCATGAGAGACCTTGGCAATTTCCACTTCACTTTGAATGACCACAAGTATTCCTCCTGCAATACTACTGCTGCTGAATACTAAAGTGGAGAAATCTACAGTAAAAAATAAAGGTAAGCCTTGAAAATAATGTTATCAGGCTACAGCAACATATGTGTTTAAAATGTATTGGCAGGCCTAAGCTTTGAAAAAACTGATAGAAATCGGATCCTACTGCAGCACAAGCCTTGGAAAATGTTTAGCAGGCTGAATCCTACCACAATGCAAGCCTTGAAAAATGTTTTGTTCCTGGTGGTGGGTTGATACACTGAAACATGACAACAACTGACTAGGGACTCAATTCTATTACCCGTGCTAAAACTGGCTTTACAAGTAAAACAAGCAATGTGTATGTTGCAAACATGTGTTATGTCGGTATTCTATTGCAGAACCACAGTAAAACAAAACTGGAGTAGAAAGCACATTTCAGAGTACTAACAAAGTTGTCACTGTCTACTTCTACTCGTATTCAACTACCGCCTAAAAGAAAATATGCAAAATGTCAGAATCCAAGGAAATAGGTGTACGTTTGACGACAGAAAGATTAAGTTTAGTGTTAGATGTGTTCCCCACATTATCAAAGTCTGAAAAGAGTGCTCCCTTCGACATTTTAACCCCTCTTTTAAAATCTGACTTACAGTGCTTTCTTTCACCACTTTAATTCAACAAATATTGTTCACATTCAACATTTTAACACTTCCCCTTGAAAATTCGACTTATAGTGATCCCATGACTTTTTTCTCCATTTAAATTCGACATTGTTCTTCTCCTATTTTTTACAACATTCCTTCTTTGTATTTGTATTGTATAATTAACCCTATGAGTACCAGAGAGGTAGCAACGCATTGCAATGTGTGTGCTACCCCTCTGGTACTCATAGGGTTAATAGGCAACGTATGCAGCTGCATACCTTGCTTGTATATGTGTAAAAAAAATTTTGTTTTTTTATTATATTTTTAATTTTATTAAAAAAAATCTTCAGACCTCAAGGGGGGGTAAGATGACCCCTCGTGACACCCCCCCCCCAGCATGCATAACCTATTAGGATAGGTTATGCATGCAGGTGACAATTGACCATTTTTAAAATAAAGCGCATATACCATATACCATAGGTTAATTGCACATTTACTGTAATATGTAAACATTTCAGACCTCGAGGGGGTCACCAGGATCCCTCCTGACACCCCCCTAACATGGATCATCTATCCATCTATGGTTAGAAAGTCTATAGACTATAGAAGAAAATGAAGCAAGTTTGCCAGGAAGGCTATGGTGGCAGAGGAGATGACAGCTTTGATGGAGGCTCCTTCTGCTCCTGCATCCCCTGTGGAGTCCTCGACCTTAAAAGACAGTGCTAATTCACAATTTACAGAAATAATGGCGGCTATTGCCAACTACCAAGCTGTTTTGACCATCAATCTTTTGAGAGCAGACCAACAGAACCTCCGAGAAAGTATAACTGACGTCCGACAACGTGTCTCCACCGCTGAAGATACACTTCCTCCTGTAATCAATTCGGTGGATGACCTGAAAGTTCAGGTTCGGTCACTTCAATCAAAGATCACAACGTAATAATGTCCGTGTGATTGTTTACCAGAGGGCCGGGAGGGCTGAGACCCGGAACACTATATGGAATCTTGGCTGAAGGAACACATTGGCATGGAGGGCCTCTCTGCGACATTCACAATAGAGAGGGCACATTGTATACCAACAGACCCAAGACCCCCTGGGGCTCCTCCTCGCCAAATGATAATTAAGCTTTTAAATTTAAAATTTAAATTTCCCCAAGATACCTAGGGGTAATTTAGGGAGACTGAACAGCATTGGTTTTCCTCCTCCTCAGACTCAATATTTGGGTTCAACCTCCTTCCTCTTTTCTTCTACCCCAGAGTGCTCCCAGACTCCCTAATACAGAGAACAAATATCCTACCTAAAGACTCCCTAAACTAAGCTTCAATGCCCCTTTATTTACCTTTCTTCTCTAGTTCAAAAACATGCTGCTTTCTCCTCTTACAAACACAAAATGGCATGCTGTGAGAGCCTGACACCCATTCATATGCCTGCAGGAAAAGAAGAGAAAACTTCCATGTGCTGGGGAGAAATACAGACTTCCCACTGTTTTCAATGAAATGAGTTAGGAGAAAAAAATCAAGAAAATGGCAATTTTTGAGGGACATTATTTGCCAAAAAGCAAGTGCTATTTTTTTTTTCCGATTTTGGTTTGAGGTGAAAATTTTTGTGGTGTTGTTGATGCTGAGGGTATAATCATTTTGCTTACTTCCATATTCACTTTGCTTTCTACTAGTTTTGCCCCTATATGGCTCTCTTTCATCCTCCACAATGCAATCTTACACTGGATCTATAAGGATGTCTTTATATGCTTTCACAATGTCCAATACCTAAGAGGACTTATGCTCACTTCTTGACCTAAAATCAGACAATATATGTGGGGTTCCACCTAAGTAGCAAGAATATATTCTTTATTGATTTTAATTGAGACTATACAAAGATCTTGCTCAGGGCAAGCTAAGATGTTATTCATCAGATGGTTCATGTCTATATTATCATTACTGTAAGAATCATTGGCCATGTACATCATTTTTTTTTTTTTTTGTGTAGTATCTCCCTGATTCATGCAATAGAATGATTATGAAGCAAGACGGCCTTCTCAAAAGGCTTCAGGAGCACACGTAAGTCACACTGACAATGACTAGTTGATATACCAGCACTCCAGGATGTGTAAAAGAAAATATCACTTGATAGGAACCTCCATTTTAAGTTGGTGATGGGGCAGTTGGTTACACCCTTGCAAAGTATATAGTGCATTCCTAGCACTATAGGGCTGTCTAAAACGTGCATGGATTTTGCAGGTAATATTTAGCATTTCTTTCATGGTTTGGGATTTTGAGAGGAATAGAGAAACAATTAGATTTAGGACATGGGCAAAACAGGTTATATTCACCATATATGCAGTTCTCAAAGCACAATTTTATTGGAGCCAATGCCAACAGAGACAGGCCTATGTTACAACCTGAAAAAAAGCAAATAATTATTTCAGACGATGCAGTTCTTTAGAATGGTAGTAACATAAACTGTATGCAAATACATTCTTTTAATCCGGCTGCTGAGATTTGGGAATTAGAACTGATTGCAGGGGATGAGCAGTATGATCTAATTGGTGTGACTGAAACCTGTTTACATGATACACATGGCTGTCCAGTCAATCTAGAGAGTTATTCAGTTTTTAGGAGGGATAGGGTTACTAAAAGTGGTAGGGGGGCATGCCTATAACTAAAGCATGCCTTAAAACCTAAAATAAGGGAAGATATTACTGAATGGGCCAGTGATGAAGTGACTAGTAATGTAAAGGCACTCTGGGATGAAATACACACTGGGGGCATACACAATAAAATGATGAGTGAGTCTGAAGAAAACCAAATGTTGCTGTAAATAGAAAAAGGAAATACAATCAAAATGGGAGACTTCAACTACCCTGAAATTAACTGAATAAATCTGACTTCCAGCACAACAAAGGGTTAATACTTTTCTTTTTATGGTTAATAACAGTTCCATGTTCCAACTACAAATTAGAAAGTAAAAAAGTGGGGCACTTTGTACTGCAATAATAGAACTTGCTTTGCAGGCCAATGCTCGTTGTGTTTTTTTTTTTATTTCCAGGCCATAACTAACATTAAATAGTGTGAAAAATGGGAACATCAAAGGAAACCAGCTAACACTCAGTGTTTGACATAGTGTCAAACACAAAGCGTGAGTTAAATAACACATTCAACCTCCCAAACACTAACCTTCCCTTGGTCCTACACTACCCTGAACATTATCAATAAATTGTACCAATACTAGCTCTAACACTATCCTTGCACCCATAGTTGCAACACTTACCTTTAATCCTGACATCCAGATCTTCTGCACCCTGGTATTCCTCTTTAATTCTTCTATCTTCTTCTTCATTTGTCATCCTCTTATTCACCTGTCATCTTCTTTTTTTATTCTTCATCTGTCATCTTCTTCATATCTTTATCTGTGATCTTCTTTGCATCTGTCGCATCTGAAAAAGAAAAATAGTTATTACAATTAAAATTGTCATAGAAGATATGCTGCTGCGATTGCAGACAAAAAGAGCAAAAATTCCCCCCTCCATGAAAATTGTCATAGAAGTTATGCTGCCTCCTCTGCTTTCTCCGCTGGCAATGGAGGTAGTAAAAAGGAGCTAAAATTCCCCCTCTGTGTACCTTTCGGGCCTTTGCCCGCTCCAAACTGAGGAAAATTTGCATAGGTACTGCCTTTTATATGGCCACTCCCTTTTCAAAATAGTTCCTACTCTCACACTGGCTGGGATGTTGGGTTACGCAGGGCACAGAACATGCCTTGCAGTAACCACACCTCCCAGCCAATTAGCTTCTAGCTGGAGGGATGACTAAAGGTGCTTGAAACTGATTGGCTGGGAGTTGTGGTTACTGCAGGGCACCTTCTGTGCCCTGCGTAACCCCACATCCCAGCCAATGGGAGTGTGGGAACCATTTTTAACAGGAACTGGCCATATAAATGGCAGTCCATATTCAAATTTCCCTCAGTTGGGATCAGGCAACAGCCCAAAAAGTACATGGAGGGGGTATTTTTGCTCTTTCTGACTACCTCCAATGCCGTTGACAGAAGCAGTGACGGCAGCATTACTTCATTTTAATAACTATTTTTCTTTTTCAGGTTCAACCCTACCTTTAAAGAAGAAAACCAAAGAAGAGTACAGGTGCAGAAAAGAAGAAAGAAGATGATGAGACATGAAGACGATAGAAGCTTACAGAAGAAGACTTAAAGGGGAAGACCCAGCTGGACATCAGATTTACAGGTAAGTGTATACTTTTAATTGTATGTATGTAACCCTTTGTGTGCCAGTGGGGTTGTGCAATGCGTTGCATACCCCACTGGCACTCAAAGGGTTAATTATTTTTTGGTTTACTTACTTTTTTGATACTTTGGATGTATTGATTCGGGGCTTAGAGCCCATATCAATGCATCCACGGGTCACTTGTGTAGGGATCATTACTTTTGCTTTTTTTTTTTCTTCTTCTTTGACACTTAACTTACACGTTTGTGGTTAGGCATATGCATTAGGGGACTCAGCTCAAGATTTTCTAGCCAGCATTGTTTGTCGATACAAGTGAATCCCTTAATGCGTGTTCCTATTCTCCACGTGTAATTTAATTACAAATTCATCTTTGCCATTGCTTCCAATGGGTGCAAATTCAGGGCCTGTAGTAGATTTTTCTCCATCCACCTCCACAAGCCAAATGGGGTATGTAATTACCTTGAACTGCAAAAATAAACTAGACTAGGCAAGCAAAACAAAGGCCAAACACCATGCAAAAGTAAGAATAGAAAATAAATTCACAGCTCTAACTCACCATAACATATACTTTGCAAATACAAAATAAGAACCCAAGTTAATAAAGCATAGATAGCAACAAGGAATGAAAGGATTATCCAAGCCCACAAAAGCAAGGCCAAGGCCTAAAACAAAAGGCTAAAACAAAAAACAAACCTGAGCTCCTCCATACAAATTATCCAAATGTGCACACTCTATACATCTTCTATTTTCTACATAAGAATATGGCAAAATGTCAATATCCAACATTTTGGCAAGTTTGCCATTCCACAGGTTTACTTTTTTATATTTGTGTGCATTTTTTGTCCTCATTCTAAAAACTCAGTAAATGTGAGCTGTCATGTAGAAAAATAACTGTGTAACTCAATTGCTTTAACAACATGACAAGTGGTGATGGATTTGGGGGTAGTGGTTATGTGAACACTATTTCTTTTGGGTAAAGTGTGGTGCCATGTTAGCCATGGAAAAAGCTGGAAAGAATACCTTTATTGGATAACTGAGTGGCTCTATGATGCAAGCTTTCAAGACAATTTAGATCTCTTCTTCATGTATAATAAGAATGACTGGTTAAACATTCAAGCAAATTATTTAAACATTTAAACTCCACAGCTCATTCTCAGTGTTGTAATACTGAGCCTTTTCCTTTCAGATAAGCTATTTTTGCCACATCATCATCATACTCAGCCTGTACTTGATGAGTATCAGAAGAAGGGAAGACGTATAGAGGGAAACATTCTAAATCAACATCATCATCAATAATAAGGACATCAGCAGCATCAGCTGAATACTTTTCCTCCACACTACTACTTTAATATTCTTGTATGTTTTTAAAGTATAAATAGTTTATTTTTACTTTTCCCAAAAGGAAGATGTATATAGCATTGACCTATATGTTGTGGCAAGGTGTCACTGTCACCATCTGTCACAACACAGTCTCAATGCTGCTAAATCCTCTTCTACTATGGATACAACACTAGAATGTGACTTGCTGTCTTCTCTAGCATTAAACGTGCTGGTACTACTACTGGTGGGACTTTTCATATCCGTTTTGCAAATATACAACTATAAATTGATGAGTATCACAGGAAATAGCCCATGTAGTTTCTCCACACTTGCAAATGTATCCATTTTAAGCCTCCAATGAGTGAAGGTGGGAGAGTGTTGAAACATTGATTAGACCACAGATAAACAAGAGAATTGTTTGCAAGGTCAACTTTGGGAGTTTGGGTAGATGAAGCAAGAAAATATCTGGTATATGTGGAATTATATATGTTGTTTTGAACTAACCATCTCCCATCAGTAGTTATAGCTTTGGTTTTTCATATATATTTATAAAAGAGATAGTATGAAAAATATTCTTCATCTTTCCCAGAGAAGAACCTTGTGTGTATTTTATGCCTTATTTGTACTAACCTACATACATAGCTCAGAACTGACATGTGGCTGCCATACCTTAGAGCACCAATTAGCTGAATTTGATGCACTCATGCTTGTGCATTTCATGAAGATTACAGCTTGCAATGAGGTCATGCCAGGATGCTTATCTGTGTATGCAGCTGTAAACATTATAATAATATTATTTGCCTTATGGATTTTGACAAGCTAGAGTCAGGTATCATGCATTTATTAAAATATCTCAATCCATACATCTTGTGTGAAAGCATAAGAGTTTCCAGTATGTTTTGTTACTTTGAAGTCTTGTATTCTAGCAAATATATTATTTTAACCCCTTGAGTGCCAGAAGGGTATGCAACGCTTTGCAGAGCAAGGCGTTGCATTCCCCTCTGGCACTCAAAGGGTTAACTCCTTGAAAAGAGGTTTAATAGAAAGTTTAGCAACTGAGACACTATTTAATGTTACAATGCAGCTCAAACAATGTTCTCCAGGACTGTGTTTAATTTGCATGTTAATGTATTCTCTTGTCAACAGGCAAATGAACGGAACTAAACCTTCTAATTGACATTTCTTAGCCCCTTGAGTGCCATATGAGGTACACAGGGGAGGAACTTTTAAAACTCTACATTCTCATTTATCACGATGCATCCACTGTTAGTCAGTATAGCTCCAGCTTTATCAATAATGACACTGACGAACATGAATGTTCTGTAAGGGACTCAATAACTTACGGAATAAAACATACACTGTATTTAACTCTTTGAGCGATTGAGGGGTATCCAACTCATTGCAAAGCAATGCATTGGCTATCCCTCTGGTATACAAAGGGTTAATAAGATATACACAGTATAACATAAAATTTAAAGGTAATGGGGGGGCAACTTTTTGGGCAGCTCCTACCATAAGGATGTTACATCAAGTTAATAAATATTCAAACCAAATAATGTATTACTAATCATATACAAACATTAAAAGAACACATAATTCCAGACTTCAAGAAAGGAATATATAATACTTCTCCTTCATGAGAATAATACCTAACAATGCACACAGAGTTGATAACTTTTTAAACTCATTAAGTACTAGTGTTTATAATCTTGTATCTTACACCCTCAGGGATTGCAGGCTCAATCCCACTTTCCCCCTTTGCCATTTTGCTTCACTGAGGCCATAAAAATATGAGAAAAATTCCTACAAAACATTCTAGTTATCTAGGATGTATTATTACACCACTGATACACCTGACGGCTGACATGACACAGCTTGCTGTCATAAGAAAGGCTGTTCTTGGAATACAACGGCTGTAAGTCAACCAACAACTGGCACACACTGGTGAGAGCTGTAGTCCAAGAACAGCTGGAAGAGAGCCTCAGGTTACCCACTCATGATCTATGCACATGCATCTGCAATGTGTTCCCAAAATGTGGTCCTTAGGGCCCTATGAGCAAAAGAATGTTGAAGAAATTCTGGGACAAACCGACTGCCCACAGGGGACACAAAATTCTTGCACATTACCATTCCCAGATTCCCAATGTGTTGGAGACCTCTCTAGCTTTCAAGGGGTTTAGCCCTTTGAATGCCAGAGGGGTACACAATGCATTGCAAAGCAATGCGTTGCGTACCCCTCTGGCACTCAAAGAGTTAAAGCCCAATTTAAATCAATCGGATATGTATTTGTCCACTGTGGTGCGGTTGGCTTCACTCAGAAGGACTCATTTACTTTTGAACACAGGGCCCTTAAGTTGATATTTATTGAGCCTATCCATTCATATATCATGAATAAATTACATGGATTAGTTATCAATCATGTGACATATTTTTCTTTCTAGGGTATGCAACTGTGTGGACTTCAGGAAGTCTGCCCAAAAAAAAACCTTTGAGTGGCTATTCATCAGTATAACATAGACAAAGACATAGACATAATGGAAATATGGATGCGTGAACCCACAACCACAGGATAAATAATGCAGCCAGAATCTGTGCTTCTTTATCTTGAATGTTTAGCCATTCTACCTTTGATTAATATAGGAGATATTTGTATTTTGTGTGAGAATATCCTGAATTTGAAAAATACGCAATGATTTTGAGAAGTTAAAGGGATAGTAATACTTCGTTTTATCTTTATTTTATTTTGTAGGCATTAAAAAAACATGAAGAACGATATAAGTCTTATCTCTCAAACCTTTACGGTTTAAGAGATATTCACAAGCAAAGTATCCCCCCCCTGTTCAGCCACAGCAGAAGGGAGGTGCCCAGGTAGACTGCAGAGAGGGACAATCTTCAATTAAGATAAGGGAAAAAGCTGAAAAACTTGTCAAGGGGGGAAGGGCTTTCATTCTTTTCATACAAAGAAGATTGTCCCCTGCTGTTATCTGTCTGGTCTTACAACCAGATTCACATGTGAGAAGAGATGGCTTACACTAGGAAAAAGGGGCGGGAGGGGAAACTTTGCTTGTGAATATCTCTTAAACCATAAAGGTTTGAGACAAAAGACTTATATCATTCTTCATATTTTTTTAATGCATACAAAATAAAATAAAGTTAAAATGAAGTATTACTATCCCTTTAAAGCACTGGTGAATTTGACCCCAAGTCTATAGGTCTTAAAAGCTGCAGTTATAGTGGAGATATTTTCATTGAGAAAAATGTCAGATAAGAAATTAGTGGTTGCTGGTTGCCTCAAGTTATTCATTCAGGGTCTATGCACAAGCAGCTGCAATGGATGAAGAAGTTGCCTCCCAGCAGCATATTAGTGTATTAGTAATGAACTGGACTGCAATGTTTCATATGAGCAAGGTTTGTTCCCTACTGGATCATATTTAGAGAAGATGTAAAAGTTCTAGTTTAATTAGTCTGATGATATCCAGGATGAGACATCAGAAAATCAGTTTGTGGGGCATGGACAGACCTTCATAGTGATGGCAGCATAATTTTCGAGCTCCGGGACACCCACAAGAAATATACTGCTTTTACCCCATTATAACCTTCTCTACAATACAGGGAGATGACAAATACCCTACAGGGCTAATGCGGATCAAAAAAAAAAAGTGACTTCAAATCGAAAGGCACCCTCCTGAGCTACTTTGCCTCAGTTCCTGGTTTTGCGCCAATACCACGCGTACCATCTTCCTTGCCTGTTGACGGAGAGTTGGATAGCATTTGCACTGCAACGTCTCTTGTTCCTGCTACCCCAACCGCTCCACACCCCAACCCAGCTAATCCTATCTCTACTATGGATGAAAGAGTGGCTCCCCTCTCTAGGGCTGATCTAAAAGACTTATCGGTTTCAATCCGGGAAGACATGAGGAGTCTGATAGAAGACATCAAATCCACCCTGAGATCAGATATTGCTGCAGTCTGGACAGACATCGTTCAGATTAGCAGTAGAGTAGCTGCTCTTGAAGAGGAGAGGAGTAAGACGGCTGATGCCCTACACTACATGGACCAGACTCTAATGGTCCACAAAGACCAGATGCAACATCTTATGCTCAAATTGACAGATATGTATAATAGAAGCCTTCACTGTAACCTATGGGTTAAGAATCTACCCCAATCAGTCCAACCACTGGACCTCAAACCTGTGATGACTTCCTTCTTTCAATCCCTGTTGGACGACTCAGATCTGGGCCCTCTCTTAATTGAGAGAATCCATAGTGCTCTACGTCCCAGTGACAACAGTCCCCCTAGGTATGAGGTTAAGGACTGTATCCTTACGAAGAGCAGGGACAACCCCTCCATGCTAGGTACCGGAGTGGATATTCAAATTTACAACGACATTTCGCCTTATACCCTGCAACTGCGTAGAGAAATCAAGCACCTATGGTCCCTGCAGATCAGATATATCTGGAGCTTCCCATTTGCCCTGACTGCTTCGCTGAATGGCAAATCAGCTACCCTGTTCTCCCCGAACAACCCCGCATCCTTCTGCGCTACCCTCGGCATCTCTCTCCCTCAACCTCTGCCTCAACAACCCTCTCATCCATCCAACAGATCCCAAAAAAGGAGGGAATAGTCACCTGGCACTTCTCTGAAGCAACCCAAACACCTCAAGCTGAACCTGACACCTCCACCCGCTGCTCTAGAGGCGGCTGCAGCAGCCTGAAACTGAACTTTCAGATTGTGATGTGCTGATCATCTATAAGGCCCTCTGGCAGAAGATCTACTCCTCATTCTCAGGGGCTACCATCCGGAGTTACCCTCTATCTCCGGACAGCTTCCGCATACATGTTTATATGTTGAATCTGTTCTGCATCAGAGGTATGAAGTTTATGGCTAGATCCCAAGTTCTTGATATGAAAGCCTCCATATGGCACTTCCTAGGAAGTATAATTTATCAATTCGTACATGCTCCCTGTTAAAATTGTTTTAGCTCCATGTATGCTAATGTTCCACTTGTTCTAACTATATTGCTGTTATTATTAAGTTTGAGAAACAAACCTGTGACAGTTTAATCTAGTTCCATTGGGAAGGGGCGGGTGGGGTGGTTTACCTATTTTTCTTAATTTTGTTTATTTTTAATACTTTTGTGACCCCTTGGGAGATTCTGGATTGTGAGCTTGGCAACAGGCCTGCGGGCGACTATCATCAATGAGTCCTTATATCTCAGCCTTACTCAACTGTTTTTAACCTTTACATGCTGGAGAAGCATGTTCTTAGTTGCTTCCCACTCCTCTATGCTCTCTGTTTCCTTAATATCTCTGGGCCTGCAGATGGGAGGTATTTGATGGTGACTGTATACTCTTCTAGTTTGTGAAGAATATTGGTTTAAGAGTTGTAGAGATTTAGGGACTGGAGATGGTCGTCAGCTTGGGACGCATACTACATGGGACTTGCTCCTGGGTTTCTGACTTCTCTCCTTCTTGTGGCTCTGTGGGACTTATGCATGTAGCCTATGTTAGTAGGGAAGTTTTCCCTTTTACCCCATCTTCCTATACCCTCTGATTAACCTGATGCACACGGAGTCCCGTAAAAGGAATTGAAAGAGGGAGCGGCTCCTCCTTTGTTAGTTTTGCTCAGACGTTTCTGCCACCCTGTGGCAGTCCCGGCTGACCATTACATAAGTTGATTACAGAACTCCTATTACCTTATGCAAGTGTAGGGGGTTTGAATCCCAACTCTATTGGATTATGTACATTTTTCTTTGGCAATGTATTAATTGTATTTTCTCATGTTGTATGCGACTTCCTTCTGGCCGACCTCCTGCTGCGGGCCAACTGATAGTTGGTAATCCCCCATACAATTCAGATCCCCTTCTTGGGACTCCACTTCCTCGGACTACATGGTCACATTCCTCAATTAACATACACTGCCTGCCCTCTGCTGTGTCCCCTGAGTCCTTGTGCTCTATCTTCCCCCACTTCTATTGTACCTCCCCTTTATGTGCCTGCACATACTGACCTCCAGCTCTGGTAAATTTTCAGACCGCCCTACTTCCCTTTATTCCTTCGCTGCTCCCTGACTAGCCACCAGATACTGTCCCCTTGACCACCTGATAATCCTATACCCAGTGATTACATAGGTTGCTACACTGACTCTACTCTTTGACCTAGCTTCCTACTCTTTCATTCAGACTTCCCTGTCACATTTCCTCCCTTCTAAATAGATTGGGGTTCTCCCCTTTTCACACATTTATATTTCAGCTCCCGTGGGTATTCTCGGTTGCACACCCACCCCTCTGATGATTTCCCCTCCTATTGAAGCATCCCCCCCCCACAACTGTCACTCTAGGCACCTCTACAAGATTTCTGTTGTCCTTGTTCTTCTCTATATTCCTTGGCCTTGCTTGTTCATGGCTGCTGTACATAGGCCATGTGTCTTTCTCTTTCCTGTCCTCTCTTCTTTTCTACTGTGCTTCTTTCTCCTCTCTTGCCCTTTTTTTCTGGCCAGGTTCCTAGGGGGTTCAGGATCCCACTTGACATCTCTCCGCTGTTGTTATGAAACATAACCTAAAAATATCCTCGCTCAATGTCCGAGGGTTGAACTCACTTGAAAAAAGGTCCTTGTTTCTACACCAATGTAACAAATTAAAATCAGACATAGTCTTCATCCAAGAGACCCACTTCAAGGCCCTTGCACACCCTGTCCTTTCCAATAGGCACTTCCCCACAGTGTATCTGTCCTCTGCCCCTGAAAAGAAAAGAGGGGTGGGTATCCTTCGCTCAACCATTTCATGGAAAGCTCTTGACGCTTTTATTGATGAAGATGGTATGTTTGTGATGATAAAAGGCACAATATATTGTACACTTTTCACGCTTGTGAAACTCTATTCTCCAAATAAATCACAATTGTCCTTCCTCCTCAACATGCTGGGAAAGGTTGAGGAATGGGCTGATGGTAATGTTATATTTGGGGGAGACCTCAACTTGGCCATGGATCCGACAATGGATTCATCCTCAGGGCTCTCCCCATTTCGAACATCCCACTAGGCACGACTCAAGAAGAAACTTTAAAATTTACAATTGGTGGACCCTTGGAGACTCTTGCATCCCATAGATAAAGATTATTCCGTCTTCTCTTTTCTGCATTCTTCATATAGCCACATCGAATACTTAATGACTAGTGTTGAGCGAGCATGCTCGGCCGATGCTCGGATCGGCTCGAGCATCGCTCTGCTCGGCACATGGCGGTACTCGTACGAGTACCGCATGTGCTCGCCCGCCATGTTCGGGTCTCCACCCCGCACGTTTTGCGGCTGCTGCGCAGCTAATAAACGTGCAGGGAGACTCTGACATCGGTGTAATGCCAGCAGCCATGTTGGCTGCTGGCATTACACTGATTGGCTGGCCAGAACCCGTGGTCGGGTGCTGTATAGCACCTGACCATCGAGTTCGGCTCAGTCTTAGCCAGGGAGAGCTGAGGATAGGAAGGGAAAGGCAGTGTAGGGAGGAAAACAAGCAAAATTGTGAAAAAAAAGAACCAAAAGTCCTTTTTAGGACTACTGTGTGTGGGGGCAGCAGGTTATTTTGTGTGGGGGGAAAAAAAAAAAAAAAAAAAAAATATATTCTGTTTAGTGTGCAAAGTTGCAGATTAGAGCACATTCTGTTTAGTGTGCAAAGTTGCAGATTAGAGCACATTCTGTTTAGTGTGCAAAGTTGCAGATTAGAGCACATTCTGTTTAGTGTGCAAAGTTGCAGATTAGAGCACATTCTGTTAAGTCTTCAAACTAAAATATCAAAGTCACATATTCCATTCAGTGTGCGTCGCCGCAGTTTAGCAGCACATTCTGTGTACTGTGCACAGTTGCAGAATAGGAAGAAATACTGTTAAGTCTTCAAACTAAAATATCAAAGTCACATATTCCATTCAGTGTGCTTCGCCGCAGTTTAGCAGCACATTCTGTGTACTGTGCACAGTTGCAGACTAGGAAGAAATACTGTTAAGTTTTCAAACTAAAATATTAAAGTCACATATTCCATTCAGTGTGTGTCACCGCAGTTTAGCAGCCTATTCTGTGTACTCTGCACAGTTGCAGACTAGGAAGAAATACTGTTAAGTTTTCAAACTCAAATATTAAAGTCACATATTCCATTCAGTGTTCGTCACCGCAGTTTAGCAGCCTATTCTGTGTACTCTGCACAGTTGCAGACTAGGAAGAAATACTGTTAAGTTTTCAAACTCAAATATTAAAGTCACATATTCCATTCAGTGTGTGTCACCGCCGTTTAGCAGCCTATTCTGTGTACTCTGCACAGTTGCAGACTAGGAAGAAATACTGTTAAGTTTTCAAACTAAAATATTAAAGTCACATATTCCATTCAGTGTGTGTCACCGCCGTTTAGCAGCCTATTGTGTGTACTCTGCACAGTTGCAGAATAGGAAGAAATACTGTTAAGTTTTCAAACTAAAATATTAAAGTCACATATTCCATTCAGTGTGTGTCACCGCCGTTTAGCAGCCTATTCTGTGTACTCTGCACAGTTGCAGACTAGGAAGAAATACTGTTAAGTTTTCAAACTCAAATATTAAAGTCACATATTCCATTCAGTGTGTGTCACCGCCGTTTAGCAGCCTATTCTGTGTACTCTGCACAGTTGCAGAATAGGAAGAAATACTGTTAAGTTTTCAAACTCAAATATTAAAGTCACATATTCCGTGTAAGATGAAGAAGGCGGGTAAAAAGGGACGGGGAAGTGGACGTGATCCTGATAGTTCAGGGCGCGGGTCAGGACGCGGAGAAACTGTGCCTGGTGCCAGAGCACAAGAAAGAAAGACATCCACCATACCTAGCTTCATGTCTAATTTTACAGGGCGTCGCAGGACATCACTCTCGAGGTCCGACCACTGTGAACAGGTGGTCGGTTGGATGACAGCTGATACTGCTTCCAGTCGGTTAAGCACCACCCTGTCTTCCACCAAGTCCACTCTCAGTAGCCAAGAGTCTGGTCAACATAATCCTCACTCTGATCATCCTTCCTCCCACCATACACGGTCTGGTCAAAGAAGTGATCCCACACTGGGATATAGTGAGGAGCTCGTCTCATCACCAATCCTTCATTTGACCCTCTCTCCAAGCACGCTTGCAGAGGAACATGACATCTTGTGCCCTGATTCACAACCTCTAGAGGCTACCCAATCACAAGAAGATGACAGATGTGAACGGCATTTAAGGTCAAAGGAAGTAGTGGATGATGATGATGATGATGAGACACAGTGGCCATTAAATCAACCACTATTTCCGTCTCAAGACCTTGTTGAGGAGAATGTTATACAGTTGTCAATGACTGAGTATGTGGTGGGATCAAGACTTGAGGAGGATGATCAGAGTGAGGAAGTGGAGGAGGACTTGGTGGACGATGAGGTGACTGACCCCACCTGGGAAGGTGTAGAGCCGAGCGATGACAGCAGTCCTGAGGGTGAGCCATCTGCAGCACCGCAACAGGCTGGAAGAGGCAGTGGTGTGGCTACAGAAAGAAGGCGGACCGCACCAAACCGGCCCGCAAATGTTCCACGGAGCACCCCCTTGCGTAAATCTACCTTGCCAAAGGGTAGGTGTTCCGCGGTATGGCGTTTTTTTAAGGAAAGTGCGGACGACAAAAGAATTGTAGTTTGCAACCTGTGCCACACCAGAATGAGCCGAGGCATGAACACTAGAAACCTCACCACCACCAGCATGATCCGACACATAGCATCCAAGCACCGTAGTAAGTGGGAGGAACGCCTGGATCGCCCATCTGTGTCTGCAGGCCACACCACTGCCTCCTCTTCCCCTGTTTTCGGTGCCGGCCAATCGCCTGTCGAAGGCGCAGGCCCGCATACCTCCCGCCCTGCACCTGTAGCATCTGAAGCACCATCAGCGACCACATCCACTTCCCTGTCCCAGCGCAGCGTCCAAATGTCGTTACCCCAGGCATTTGAGCGCAAGAGAAAGTACCCAGCCACCCACCCACAGGCCATAGCACTAACCTCACACCTTTCCAAATTACTGGCCATCGAAATGCTGCCATTTAGGCTTGTGGACACTGAGTCCTTCCGCAGCCTGATGGCAGCAGCTGTCCCTCGGTACGCGGTCCCCAGCCGCCACTACTTTTCCCGGTGTGCCATCCCCGCATTACACCACCATGTGTCCCGTAACATCACCCGTGCCCTGACCAACGCAGTTACTGGGAAGGTCCACTTAACGACTGACACATGGACAAGTGCTTGTGGCCAGGGACGCTACATTTCCCTGACGGCACACTGGGTGAATGTCGTGGAGGCTGGGAGCGACTCGGACCCTGGGATGGCACGGGTGCTACCCACGCCGAGGATTGCGGGCCCTACCTCCATCAGGGTTTCCGCCAGCACCTACGTTATTGGCTCCTCCTCCTCCGTTTCCACCTCCGAATTCTCTACACGCATCGCCACTCCCCCATCAGCCAGTAGCTGGAAGCAGTGTAGCACTGCAGTGGGGAAGCGTCAACAGGCCGTGCTGAAGCTGATCTGCCTTGGGGACAAACAGCACACGGCCTCAGAGCTGTTGCAGGGGATTAGTCACCAGACCGAGCAGTGGCTCTCGCCACTCAACCTGCAACCAGGCATGGTTGTGTGTGATAATGGGCGTAACTTGGTGGCGGCTTTGGAGCTCGGCAAGCTCACACACGTACCATGCCTAGCGCATGTATTTAATTTAGTGGTGCAGCGATTTCTAAAAACCTACCCCAATGTGCATGATCTCTTGACCAAGGTGCGCCGCGTGTGTGCACATTTCCGTAAGTCATCTACAGCTTCGGCCGGCCTGTTGAAGCTGCAGCAGCGCTTACAATTGCCAGCTCACCGGCTGCTGTGTGACGTGAGCACGCGCTGGAACTCCACCTTCCACATGTTGGCCCGGCTTTGTGAGCAGCAGAGGGCAGTAGTGGAGTACCAGCTGTTACACGGTCGTCGCCTCTCCGTTCAACTTCCTGTAATCAGAAGTGAGGAGTGGGAATGGATGTCAGACCTCTGCGAGGTTTTACGCAATTTTGAGGAATCGACACAGATGGTGAGCGGCGATAACGCTATTATCAGTGTAACCATCCCACTTCTGTGTCTACTGAAACGCTCGCTGCTCACAATTAAAACCGACGCTTTGCATGTGGAAGAGGTGGAAATGGGGGAGGAAGAGCTTACACAAGGTGATAGCCAGAGCACCCTCACTTCGTCTTCTCAGCGACAATTGGAGGAGGCGGAGGAGGAGGAGGAGGAGGAGGAGGAAGACACGGTTGCCTCCGCTACAGAGGGTAGCCATGGAACTTTAGTTCCATCTCTTCAGCGTGGGTGGGCAGAAGAGGAGGAAGAGGATGAGGAGATTGAGAGTCATCCTCCTGGTGAGGACAGCGAAATCTTGACTGTTGGTACTCTGGCACACATGGCTGACTTTATGTTAGGCTGCCTTTCCCGTGACCCACGCGTTATACGCATTTTAAACAACACGGATTACTGGGTGTTCACCCTTCTGGACCCCCGCTACAAAGAGAATTTCTCATCTCTCATTCCTCCGGTGGAGAGGACAAGCAAAATGGTGCAATACCAGAAGGTTCTTGTTGAAAAATTGCTCCAAAATTTTCCATCTGACAACGCTGGCGGCAGAGTACGTGCTACCTTGGCCAACAGAGAAGGGGAGAAAAGGGGAGCACACAGCAGTTCCGAGAAAGGCAGGGCAACACTCCCCAAGGCGTGGGACACCTTCATGACACCCCGCCAGCACCCTCACCCTGATGCGCAGCCTAGTGTCACAAGGAGGGAAAAGTTTTGGAAGATGGTGAAGGAGTACGTAGCAGACCGTGTCAGCGTCCTCAATGATCCCTCTGTGCCTTACAACTACTGGGTGTCCAAGCTGGACACGTGGTATGAACTGGCACTCTACGCCTTGGAGGTGCTGGCCTGCCCTGCCGCCAGCGTTCTGTCTGAGCGGGTATTTAGTGCTGCTGGTGGCATCATAACAGATAAGCGTATCCGCCTTTCCACCGACAATGCTGATAGGTTGACACTTATAAAAATGAACAAGGCCTGGATTTCCCCTGACTTCTCCACTCCACTGGAGGAAAGCCCCGGGGGAACATAAACTCACTTTATATATGTTATTTACAATGATGGGAATACTCTGTATTCCCATTCACCCCTTCCACCCAAAAAACGGGTATATGGTTGACTCTTAATCTTCTCATCCTCCTCCTCCTCTTCCATATGCCCTGGGATATAATTTTTATATAGGGCCAGCTCACCAGCGGGCCCTGTGATATAATTTTTATATAGGGCCAGCTCACCAGCGGGCCCTGTGATATAATTTTTATATAGGGCCAGCTCACCAGCGGGCCCTGTTTGACAATTTTTATATAGGTCAGCTCACCAGCGGGCCTTCTCATATAATGTTTTATTGGGTCAGCTCTCTAGCGGGCCCTCTCATATAATGTTTTATAGCGTCAGCTCACTAGCGGGCCTTCGCATATAATGTTTAGGATGGTCAGCTCTGCAGCAGACCCTCACCCATAATGTTTTAGATGGTCAGCTCAGCGCACGTTTCCCTCTTAATCATGGCCTCAGTTCAATAAAATCAAGGAAATTTTTGGGAGAATTTGCCTCTGCGCACGTTTCCCTCTTAATCATGGCCTCAGTTCTGAAAATCAAGGAAATTTTTGGGAGAATTTGCCTCTGCGCACGTTTCCCTCTTAATCATGGCCTCAGTTCTGAAAATCAAGGAAATTTTTGGGAGAATTTGCCTCTGCGCACGTTTCCCTCTTAATCATGGCCTCAATTCTGAAAATCAAGGAAATTTTTGGGAGAATTTGCCTCTGCGCACGTTTCCCTCTTAATCATGGCCTCAGTTCTGAAAATCAAGGAAATTTTTGGGAGAATTTGCCTCTGCGCACGTTTCCCTCTTAATCATGGCCTCAGTTCTGAAAATCAAGGAAATTTTTGGGAGAATTTGCCTCTGCGCACGTTTCCCTCTTAACCCCTTCAGTGCCAGAGGCTCGGGCCATTTCCTGAACCCTGCAGGCCAGACACTTTTTCAACATTTTTGCTATCCTTCCGTTTAGGCTTGATTTCCTCTGGGGATTTTTAGTTACATATGGAAAACTATATATTGTTTTTTTCAGAACGAATTGAGCTTTCTTGTGATACCTTACATGAAGAGAATTTTACATCGTGCAAAAAGCTATGATGTCATAATGACAAAAAAAAGTGAAAATTTACTCATTTTGCTAAAATCACATACTATGTATCAAAAATATTTACCTTGATTGAAAAAGTTTCAATTATTTGAAAAAGCCTTGAGTCCCCTGAGTAAAAAAATACCAAATTTGTATAGTTTTACCTACGTCTATGGCTAGCGTAGAGCCCTAATCACCAGCAGCGCAAAATGACATTTTCAACTTTATAAACTAATATGCGCATTCTAGGGTTTTTGTGGTAAAACTACCCTAAAACAGTGGAATAACTATATAAAACTATATATTTCGGAAAAGTAGACAACCTGCCGCATCTAATGAGGGGTAACTTGCCTTCTTACCCCAAGCCTGGTGTGCACAAATGCCTCCAGAAGGTGGCACTAATGAAAAAAAAAGGCATTTTCTTACATTTCTGCCCCTTCAAATGTACTGAAATATGTGCAAACCATGGTATTTCCATCTGTATTCATTAGCTAGTGCTCTTAGGAGAAAAATGACACCCCATTGGTATGAGTTTAACTACCTCAGGGGGTGTTAGAAGTGCAAAATGACACCTACTACAACCTCAAATTTTTCTAACATTTTCTCAAACATTACTTGTCTGTACACAAATGGTTATAACAACTACAGAAGTGAAGAAAGGGTACACAAACCATACCATTTTGAAAAGAAGACACCCTGCCGCATCTAATGATGGGTGACTTGCCTTGTTACCCCAAGCCTGGAGTGCACAAATGCCTCCAGAAGGTGGCACTAATGAAAAAAAAAGGCATTTTCTTACATTTCTGCCCCTTCAAATGTACTGAAATTTGTGCAAACCATGGCATTTCCAACTGTATTCATTAGCTAGTGCTCTTAGGAGAAAAATGACACCCCATTGGTATGAGTTTAACTACCTCAGGGGGCGCTAGAAGTTCAAAACGACACCTACTACAACCTCAAATTTGTCTAACATTTTCTCAAATATTACTTGTCTGTACACAAATGGTTATAATAACTACAGAAGTAAAGAAAGGGTACACAAACCATACCATTTTGAAAAGAAGACACCCTGATGCATCTATTGATGGGTGACTTGCTTTGTTACCCCAAGCCTGGAGTGCACAAATGCCTCCAGAAGGTGGCGCTAATGGAAAAAAAAAGGCATTTTCTTACATTTCTGCCCCTTCAAATGTACTGAAATTTGTGCAAACAATGGCATTTCCAACTGTATTCATTAGCTAGCGCTCTTAGGAGAAAAATGACACCCCATTGGTATGAGTTCAACTACCTCAGGGGGAGCTAGAAGTGCAAAACGACACCTACTACAACCTGAAATGTTTCAAACATTTTCTCAAACATTACTTGTCTGTACCCAAATGGTTATAACAACTACAGAAGTGAAGAAAGGGTACACAAACCATACCATTTTGAAAAGAAGACACCCTGCCGCATCTATTGATGGGTCACTTGCTTTGTTACCCCAAGCCTGGAGAGCACAAATACCTCCAGAAGGTGGCGCTAATGAAAAAAAAAGGCATTTTCTTACATTTCTGCCCCTTCAAATGTACTGAAATTTGTGCAAACCATGGCATTTCCAACTGTATTCATTAGCTAGTGCTCTTAGGAGAAAAATGACACCCCACTGGAATGAGTCGACCTACCTTAGGGGTGCCAGAAGCACATCACTACACCTACCTGTTTGCTTCTTCGAAAATGGCGGCTTGTACTAAAATGTCCATAACTGTTAGAGACATGAAGGAAAGGTATAAAAGGTATACCATTTTGGAAAGTAGACATTCTCCCGCATCAATTGAGGGGTCACTTGCCTTTCTACCCCCTGGGCTGAAGTGCACAAATATTTCCAAAAGGTGGCGCTATGGGAATAAATACATGTTTTTTTACATTTCCACCACTTCAAAGATACTAAAATCTTTGAAAACCATAACATTTCCTGCTGTATTCAGTACCTGCTACCAACATGAGAAAAATGGTAGCCTATTTGTGTGGGTTAACATAGAATATGTGGGTGCTAGGAACACGTACGTAAACCTGACACTTTTGTTTTTGAAATTATCTGCTTGCACTAAAATGGTTATAACCATAATAGATATGCAGAAAAGGTAGAGAAACAATGCCATTTTGGAAAGAAAACATCCTTCCGCATCTAATGAGGGGTCACGTGCCTTCTTACCCAAAGGCTGGTATGCACAAATGCTTCCAGGAGGTGGCGCTAGTGAAAAAAAAAGGCATTTTCTTACATTTCTGCCCCTTCAAATGTATGGAACTTTGTAAACACCATGGAATTTTCAACTGCATTCATTAGCTAGTGCTCTTAGGAGTCAAACGACACCCCATTGATATGAGTTGACCTACCTTAGGGGGTGCTAGAAGTAGAAAACTACACCTACTACAACCTCTGATGTTTCTAACATTTTCTCAAACCTGACTTGCCTGTACGAAAATGACTATAACACCTTCAGAATTGAAGAAAAGGTAGATAAACCATACCATTTTGGAAAGAAAACAACCTGCCGCATCTAATGAGGGGTCACTTGCCTTCTTACCCCAATACTGGTGTGCATAAATGTTTCCAGAAGGAGGCGATATAGGAAAAAAATTGCATTTTTTTACATTTCTGCCTCTTCAAATGTATGGAGCGCTGTGAAAACCATGGAATTTTCAACTGCATTTGTTTGCTAGTGCTCTTAGGAGTCAAATGACACCCCATTGGTATGAGTTGAACTACCTTAGGGGGTGCTAGAAGTAGAAAACTACACCTACTACAACCTCTGATGTTTCTAACATTTTCTCAAACCTGACTTGCCTGTACGAAAATGACTATAACACCTTCAGAATTGAAGAAAAGGTAGATAAACCATACCATTTTGGAAAGAAGACAACCTGCCGCATCTAATGAGGGGTCACTTGCCTTTTTACCCCTAAGTTAGTTGGCACAACTATTTCCAGAATGTGGTGCTACAGGAAAAAATAAAATTTTGTTTTACACATCAGTCACTTCAAAGATACTAAAATGGTTCAATGGCGTGGGATTTCCTAGGAGGACTTCTTGCCAGCCTAAGAAAAATGGTACCCCACTGCTGTGGGTTGACATACCAATTTACGCTACAGGAGCGTAGCTACCAGTGAAACAGAAATGGTAAAGCAAACAGTGTATGTGTGATTTTATGGCTAACAGATGAAAGAAGCTAGGGCGTCAGCCGGTGTACGTGCGGACCTGTGACTACAAGTGTAACAAAGTATGTGGGAGGGTGAGGGATTAGGCAGTGTGTGTGGGTATGAGCAGAGGAGCAAGGATGGTGGGGCAGTGTTTGATAGTGTGTATGGGAGATCTGTGACTACCAGTGTTGATAAAAAGTCCTGTGTGTGCCACAGGAAGGGGGTTGGCATTGAACTCCCCTCCTAGTGGCACACACAGGGTTAATTTGTGTTTTAATTTTTTTTTTTTTATTATATACCTCATTGAGGGGCATAAGGACCCCCTGATCCCTCCCCAATGAGGTCTTAGTAAAAAAATATATATATATGTCCACAAACAGGGGACCCGGAGAGTGCCACAGGGGTCTCCAGCGCATTGCAAAGCAATGCATTGGATCCTTGTGGCACTCAGAGGGTTAATTTTTTTTTAATCATTACTTGGTAATCAGAGCTTGTTGGGGGGCCATCAGGACCAATCATGATGGCCCCCCAACAATCTCTGATAACGAAGTAATGAGAAATGCCCTGTGTGTGCGCCGCAGAAGGGGGGCTGCATTGGCCCCCCTTGAGGCACACACAGGGTTAATTTTTTTTCTTTACTTTTTTTATTATGGACCTCATTGGTGGGTATCAGGACCCCTTTGATTCCCCCCAATGAGGTCTTAAAAAAAAAAAAAAAAAGGAATCAAAATAAATGTCCCTGTGAGTGCCAAAGGGCTCTCCAGCGCATTGCAAAGCAATGCATTGGACCCTTCTGGCACTCAGAGGGTTAATTTTTTTTTTAATCATTACTTGGTAATCAGAGCTTGTTGGGGGGCCATCAGGACCAATAATGAAGGCCCCCCAACAATCTCTGATAACGAAGTAATGATAAATGCCCTGTGTGTGCGCCACAGAAGGGGGGCTGCATTGGCCCCCCTTGTGGCACACACAGGGTTAATTTTTTTTTCTTTACTTTTTTTTTTATTATGGACCTCATTGGTGGGTATCAGGACCCCTCTGATTCCCCCCAACGAGGTCTTAAAAAAAAAAAAAAAAAAGGAATCAAAATAAATGTCCCTGTGAGTGCCAAAGGGGTTTCCAGCGTATTGCAAAGCAATGCATTGGACCCTTCTGGCACTCAGAGGGTTAATTTTTTTTTTTATTATTACTTTGTAATCAGAGCTTGTTGGGGGGCCATCAGGACAAATCCTGATGGCCCCCCAACAATCTCTAGTAACAAAGTAATGATAGAAGCCCTGTGTGTGCCACAGGAGGGGGGGTGCATTTGACCCCCCCCTGTGGCACACACAGGGTTAAAAAAATTTTTTTTTTTTTTTTTTTTAATAATAGACCTCATTGAGGGGCATCAGGATCCCCCCTGATCCCCCCAATGAGGTCTTTAAAAAAAAAAAAACAAAAACCCAAAGAAAAGACCCTGTGAGTGCTACAAGGGTCTCCAGCACATTGCAAAGCAATGTGCTGGGGACCACTGCGGCACTCACAGGGTTAGTTTTGTGTTTTTTTTTTTATTTATTTTATTTTTTATATATTCAGACCTCGTGGGGGACATCAGGACCCCTCCTGGTGTCCCCCAAGTAATTGATCTCCCAGCCGATAGGCTGGGAGACCAATTTGGCGACTGCAGGAGAGCAGAAGCTCTCCTGCCCTTCACTCCTACCACCGGTAGGAGTGAATGGGACCGGGGAAACTTCCCCAACGTCATCAGTGACATGTCACTGATGACGTTGTGAGGCTTCCCCCGGTCCCGCCCACTCCTACCCGGAAGTTCGGGTAGGAGAGACGGAAGAGGAGAAGCTGCGCTTCTGCTGCGCTTCTCCTCTTCCTTTATTGATCTCCCAGCGCGATCGGCTGGGAGATCAATAACAGGGGAGACATGAGGAGTGATCCTCATGTCCCCCCACGATTGCCCACCTTTTTTTTTTTTTAAATGCGGTCACTGCATGCCGGTTATACCGGCTCATGCAGTGACCGCATTTTAGTGGGTACATTGTACGAGCTTGGCACAGCGGGTACAGCTGTCCAAACTCGTACAATGTACCCACTTGGCACTCAAAGGGTTAATCATGGCCTCACTTCAGAAAATCAAGGACATTTTTGGGAGAATTTGCAGATGATATACAAGTAAATATACAGCAAATATTGTTTGGTAACAATTTTTCGCCTACAGTCGTTTTTATTTTCCTTTTTGTGTGTTTTATGGTCAGTCTGTAAAAATGGCGTACTACGGGCGAAAGATCGTTCCCAGCAGCGATGTTGGAGTCCAAGATGCATCCAGACATCCTCCCTATGCTGTCCCTGAACCATTTCTGTGGTGTTTCCATCCTTTTCTGCCCTTTTCCTATGGACCAGGCACCCTCCCCTCATCAGAGCAGGGGGTGCCTGGTGTAATGCTCGAGTCCTCCCATTGACTTCAATGGGGCTCGGGTGCTCGGCCAAGCACTCGAGCCTCAGGGGGTGCTCGGTCAGAGCACCCGAACACCCGAGCATTGGGGTGCTCGCTCATCACTATTAATGACCTCGCAATATCTGCTGCAATATGTATCGGCGGCTGATATAGACCCGGTTACCTGGACAGATCACTCTGCAGTATCTCTGATGTTTTCTCTTCCAGATATCCCTCCCCATTCTAGATCATGGCGCCTCAATGAAACTCTCCTCTGTGACTAAAATTCGGGAATCTCTGCAATCACAATTGCTTGAGTATTTTCAGTTGAATTTAACCCCAGATGTCTCCACCCCAACAGTATGGGAGGCACACAAGAGCATCCTCCATGGCTCACTGATTAAAACCGGTGCTTGGAAGAAGAAGGAAAGAGATAAATCTTTAGAAAGGTTGCTCGGAATTATTTAGTCCTTGGAATCTAGACACAAAATGTTCCTGTCAGAGGATGATCTGCTGGAACTTACAAACACCAGATCAATCTTTAACTCCAGATTGAGGGCCTCATTCCAGAAATCTTACATGTGGTACAAATACCATTGGTACCTTCAAGACAACAAATGTAAGAGCCTGGCAAATTCTATTAAAATCAAAAGAAAGATGTCCCACGTGGCCCACATACAAAGTCGTACAGGTCCCCCCTTTTCTTCTTATCTGCAAATTGCTGCAGCCTTTAGGGACTATTACCAATCTTTATACAACTTGGGACCTGAGGGTGGCTCTACACGACCACCTTTACCGAACATTCTCTCTTTTACGAGAAGCTATGGTGCCCTCTCTAGACCCAGAAATCAGCACCTTTCTGGATCAGACAATATCGGACCAGGAAATATTGGATGTGATAAAGTCATTACCTAAAGGAAAGAGTCTGGGTCCTGATGGGTTCTCCGCCCATTACTATAAAACCTTCACAACACATTTAGTTAAACATATGGAATTGGCCTTTAATGCTATGTGCATGGGTACCCCATTTCCAAAACAGGCTTTAGAGGCCCACATCGTGGTTATACCTAAACCGTTGAAAGATCCCTCCATGTGCCAGAACTACTGCTAGATCTCCCTCCTGAATTAGGATGTCAAGATTTTTGCCAAAGTGCTGGCTAATAGATTACTCTCTTAACTTTCCCACCTCCTTCATAATACTCAGGAGGGTTTGTGCCAGGTAGACAGGCTTATGATAACACTGAGGCGGTAATTTCTCTTATACATTGGGTGCGTAAAAAAAATATTCTAGCGCTCTTACTAAGTACTGATGCAGAGAATGCCTTCGTTAGGGTGGATTGGAGGTATTTTAAAGGCAGTCTTAGAGAATGCAGGCCTTGGTCTGGGCATGGTACAAAGTATTATGAGCTTGTACGCCACCCCTTCAGCTCACATAGATGTTAATGGAACTTACTCAAACCCCCTTCGCAAACACAATGGAACTAGACAAGGCTGTCCCCATAACTTGACTTTGGAACCTTTACTGAATACCATTCGGTTATTTCCCTCCATACGTGGTATATCTGTGGGGAGAAACACATTTAAAATGATTGCATTTGTGGATGACGTCCTGATGACCAAGACCGCTTCTAGATTTGTTAGATAAATACTCTAGTCTTTCTGGGGCAAAGGTTAATCTGTCTAAATCGAAAATTTTGAACCTGTCATCGGATGACTTGACTGTTCTGGCTCTACAGCGCCGATTCCCTTTTAAATGGGCGACTAAGTCAGTCAAATATCTAGGGATCCACATTTCCTCTAATATATCTGAACTTCCCGCCTTGAATCTGACCCCTATTACTGAATCAATACGTGACGAAATTCAGAAATGGTCTCCACTGACACTCTCCTGGATGGGTAGAATTAGTGTAGTGAAAATGGTGTTGCTCCCCAAAATTCTGTATATTTTAAACACTATTCCTATCAGTATCCAGCTTTCCATGATCAATACGATTCAATCCACTATCTGCTCTTTTTTTGGGCTGGGAACAGGCCCAGATTACGTCTGGATATATTGACTAGACCACTGAAATATGAAGGTCTTGGCCTTCCCGATCTGCAAAAGTATTACCATGCCTCAGCCAGCTCTAAATTCATTGACCTGGCCAAACACAAAGATGCGGTGTGGGCTGGTGCCCTGATAGAAGAATTGGAGCTCATAGATCTCTTGCAGCTCCTGTGGCTAGATAAAAATTCTTCCCTAACCCATTTCTGGTCCCATCCTGTTCTTGGTCACCAGCTTTGCATGTGGCATAAAATAAACAGTGAACAAACTTTGTCAGCATTCCCTTCACCACTTAAGTTGTTAGTGGGTAGTCCAGATTCCCCAATGTACCTCCAGTCATTTTTCAGAACATAGCAATCCAGCAATGTTGATACCTTACGTACGTTGGGTTCTCTCCCAAGACGCACATCCAAGAACTTTTATTTCCACACCCTGTTTCTTGGTGGCCCCTTTTTTCAAATGAGATATTGGCTCTCCTCTTTTTGTAAGTACATCCCTCTAGATAGGGAACTATCTGTCTTTGAAAAAGCCATTGCATCCCCTTTACCTTCTTTACGCCCACTATCTTTTTCGTATAATCTACTGAGACCTTCAGCTACTTATTCCAAACCGTACTTCCTGGCCATGTGGGAAAAAGATATGAGGATCAACCTAGACCAAAAATCTTGGATGATGATCCTTACTACTAATTGTCACTGTGCTAGATCCGTTAGATTACGCGAGCTGAATTACAAAATACTCACGAGGTGGTATATCACCCCTTTAAAGGCCTAGCGGTTTCATCATCCTCTTCTTTATGATGGAGATGTGGACTGGATGTTGGTTCCCTATACCATATCTGGTGGACCTGTGACATGATCTCTTCTTTCTGGGATGATATTAAACAGGAATTAAACTCCTCCTTGGAACTGGCCCTTCCACTGGACCCTCTTCTGTTCTTATTCTCGTACACCCTCCACCTCCCAATTCCCCTCATATGAAATTTGTATTGCGTTCTCTTTTAAATTAGGTTAGATCCATCATCCCTCTGCTTTGGAAACAATCCTCTACGCCTACTATGCAGATGTGGCTTCAGAAGGTAGATTCTATGCTGCTCCTGGAAAAATGTCATGCCTATACTACTGACTCCACTGTTTTCTTTGAAAAAACCTGGCAACAATGGTAGGTGAAGCCCGAAAGAACAACTCCTAGCTCTTGACATTATCTCCAGTACATACGTTTTCCCTCCCTTCCTATCCTCCCCCTTGATACCCTCTTGGACGAATACTAAGCTCCTTATCCTGACTGACCTAGCACATTGGGTGAAAACTCTGACTCCAATTTGACTATGTCTTGCAGATTTCGAACCCTCAGGAATCAGCCCCTACCCTTCTTCCTTCACTTTCCCCTTATCTCAGTTCTTTCTTCTCCTTCTTTCCCTCTACTCCCTCTGCTATTCTGATCTGGGCATAGCACTTATTTCTATACTCTCTCCTCTGCGTAGGCCCTTTCGTACTCCCCTCTGGACTGAGTGTCTTCTGCTCTCTAGGTTGACTCCCCTCCCTGACTGGACTTCATTCCTCCATGAGACATAACAAGATAAAGCCCACAGTACCTTTGGATGTACTCCCCACCCAACACAGATCTATACTATAACTAGGAGTGACAGGAGGACACCAGGTACCTCCATCTCTGGGGGCAAGCTTATTTTACTGTTCTTATGCTAGTATCTTGTGTAAATGGGATTTGTGAAATGCCTGTTGCCCACTTGTTCGTTCTATTCATCCTGTTACTTTTTTTTCTTTTTATGAAATGTTCCATCTGCTTTGTAACCTGCTTGAATTTTCAATAAAGTCTGTTAAAAAAAAAAAAAAAGATAATCAGTTTGTAAAAAAAAGAACCATAGACTTTATTGCTGAAAGGCTAGAAATGGTACTTAAACCTATTTTATTTATTATGTTTCCAAGAGAAATCTAGCTCTTGAACAGCAATAAGATGAGTTATTGCAGAAGCAAACACTTAAGAGGCAACTGGAGAGGTAATTATATAGCTTTGTTATGGAAGTCAAAATAATGGATGTTTTGAAATAAAAGTTGATACTCTGTGCAGAAAGCAACAAAGAGGATCAGGAAGTTACAAAATGTAAGAAACATGAATGCCAAAATACAATATGAGATGTCATTTTCTAAAATGTCATATTGTAACATTTAGGCTGCTTTTACACATGCGATACCAGTGCATCAATGATGCATTACTTATGTTGCCCAAGCTGAAAGGTATACTGCTGGGCAATGATGGCTTTCACCTAGGTGACTTTTACCTCTCATTAATGTACCAAAGACCTGTGATGGAACCCTCCATCACTGGGGCTCCTGGAGAGGGCTGAGGGCTAGCCTCCTGCCCACAGACTATAGACCTGGCCATGGAACGGAGTATGGCCTCCCCCTGAGGCTAATCACTGCCCTTTTTGCCCCTTGTCATGGAGGCCTCCATGCCCTGGGTTCCTGGAGGGACCTGGGGCCCAACCCCCACTCTACAGACTGCCCAGATGTGAGAGCTGTCACAGGAACAGGGTAGTGTATTTGCTGAGAGAGTTAGCTCTGGTCTGATGTTTGTCATTTAATTATGTAGTAATGTAATTATGTGGAGATGTAATTATGTAGTGATATAATTATGTGTGATGTAATTCTGTTTGCAGTCCTTGTCCCCCATGTCGAGACTCCCATTGTTTCACTTGTGTATTGTTCGCATTGTTCCCATTGTGCCTTTTTGTATTATGGGCCCCTCCACCACCGGCCCCCTTGTATTCCTTGTGTATACTCCCATATGTCGGTTGCATTGGCTTTTTTACTATTATATTCTAAGATGTGTTGATAATACAGTTCTGCCCTCAGGCTGGGCCACCAAAAGAGTCTTGTCTCCAGCAATCTGGTATGGAGGGATTCAGGCACAGTGTAGGTTCCCCATCATATCTTTGGGGTAGGGGAGCAGAGCCAGACAACCCTCTACTCATGCCAGACTCAGAGGTAGTAGCCACAACCGGTGCAGGTACTGGAGGAGCCACCAGTTTCTGAGCAAAGTGATCGAGGGGAGCCGTGCGATTTAACAGTATCTGCATAGCAAATGCCAATTGGTCAATTCTCTGGTCCTGAGAATCCATCCTGGACAAGATGCTCTGATTAGGTGGACTGCCTGTATCTTCAGTAGACATGGCCCTTACGTACTGTCACAGTATTCAGGCAAAGAAGGAAAGACACAATATAAAATTTAACCACCTTTATTAATATATACAGCAATAATAGTATAGCCCACACAACCCCAGACCACAGGATGATAGGACTCAGGCTCCTACCTGGAGGTGCACACTGTGCGGTGCATTGCACTACTGCACGATACAGAGACTAGGAAAACGGCTTGAGTAGAACACCAGAGTGAAACGTCTATATAGCGTAAGTCACCCGGGTCTCGCAACTGGAGGCAACAGGGAGCGAGAGCAGGCCAGAGCCATGGAACACAGAGGCTACAGGTCAAGCAAGCTAGAAGTGCATGGAGTGAGTAGGCAGCCAAAACCACAGGTCAGACAAACTGGGGACTACATGGAACGAGTTAATAGCCAGAGCCAGAGGTCAGACAAACCAGGGACTACACGGAGCGAGTTAGTAGCCATAGCCAGAGGTCAGACAAACCGGGGAATACACGGTGCGAGTTAGTCTGCCAGAGCCACAGGTCAGAACCGATGTGGGTAGTCAGACAAGCCGGGGTCATGCACAGAGCGAGTTAGTCAGCCAGAGCCACAGGTCAGAACAGATGTGGGAAGTCAGACAAGCCAGGGTCATACATGGAGCGGATTCTCAGATAGGCACAGGTCATACAACCGAGCGCAAGAGATACTAACAGAAACACCACGTAAGGGCAATGACTC
This sequence comes from Rhinophrynus dorsalis, assembly GCA_037306005.1. Taxonomy (NCBI): domain Eukaryota; kingdom Metazoa; phylum Chordata; class Amphibia; order Anura; family Rhinophrynidae; genus Rhinophrynus; species Rhinophrynus dorsalis. The sequence continues at coordinate 84,422,148 of CM074718.1, read as the reverse complement.
CTAGGCCCAAGGAGGTATATAAAGGAGCAGAAGAAGGAGGGACCCAATTAGGAAAACAGAATAGACCCATAAACAGGCATCCGTACCAGTGGCTGTTTCATGACATCAGCAATGAGGAAGTAGCCGCAATCATGCCGGCCCACAAACCACAGAGGAAGGAAGCACAGGATCGCTTAGCCTCTAAGGGAGATTGTGATAGGAACAAACATCCATAGACCCCCCACGTGAAATGATTGCTCACTTTGATTCCTGATAATGTACCCAATAAGTGACCTGACTCCCTAGTAAAGCTATCTAGTCTCCAAACCGATGGTTGGAAATATTGGTCAACCATTTCTGACAGATTTTCATTCAGGAAATCAATTCCAGAGACTATGGGTCTCCCAAAGGGGGAATGATCGGGTTTGTGCACTTCGGGCAAGTGGTGGAAAATGGGTGTCTTAGGACAACTTACTTTCAAAAACTTGGCCTCTTGTGAAGAAAGTACCCCCAATGATAACCCCTCATCCACAAGACTTTAGAGAAAAACTTAGTAGGATCTCAAGATAATGTGGAATAGGCTTCGGGATCATGTAGTTGTCTAAGGGATTCCTCATGATACACTAAAGAGTCCATGACCACCACGCTTCCTCCTTTATCCCCCTTTTAATAACAATGGAGGTATCCTGAGAAAATTCCTGTATCGCTTCCCTATCTCTTTTACTCAGGTTGTTTCTCATGATGATCTATAATGGATTGCTTACTCAACATAATCAATTCATTCTCCACTAGGGTTTGAAAGGTTTTGATCAAAGTACCACAACATTGTACAGGGTAAAAGCTGGACTTCATCTTTAACTTAGTTCTATCAACATTATTGATTCCTATAACCTTATTAGCATAGGAACATTGGTCAGAGAAAGAGACAGACCCATTGCTCTGTAGATTTCTATCTGGTGTAAGCCTCTCGAGACCCAGTTCCTGACTGGAAGTAGCATTATTATTAATCTGAACATTTGGAATAATGGGACTTGCCAGACCCTCTGCTATATTTGCATCAAAATACTTTTTTAAAGTAAATTTCCTCATGAAACTTTTCAGGTCCAGAATAGTGACCATAAGGTTAAAGTATCTGGTTGGGGAGAAACCCAAACCCTTAGAGAGCAACCACATTTGTGGCAAAGTCAAAGTTTTACTGGAAAGGTTAATCACTTCCTGGCTCCCCCCTCTGATGCTAAGCGCCTCTTCTTCTGCCCCTTTGTTCCCCGTCTCGTAGGTTTCTTTGTCGACTGTACAGGGGAAGCTGATCGCGAGTCACTGAGGATACACAGTTGTCCCTTTTTCTCCTGTTTTTTGGACGATAGCTAGAATCTCTGTATCTCTGTGAGAACACTTCACTAGGGACACTATTGGCTTGTTCCTGTGAAAGAGAAGAGGAAACAGAACTCTGCTCGGCATCTGTGGAATCTAGATCTATACTTGAAAAGCTCACTCTTTTATCACTATTCCGTCTTCTCAAAATAGACTTTGATCTCACATCATAATTAGACCTATAACGGGAGCACCAAGTTCTCCTCTCAAGTATATTTCTTTGACTTAATAATAGTGATATCATGCTGTAAACGCTGTAACTTACTAGGCATCTCTGTATTAAATTGGTTGTATCTGGCATGTTCACATTGCACATTAACCTTTTGACGTAACATACTAATATTATTTAACAGAGAAACATGGGATGCTTTTCTGAACTCCAAAATTAAATGCATCAACTTCATAGAACTTTCGCTCAAAACAGCATTCCATTTCTCCACAAAATCATTGTTGTCCTGTGCAATGGCTGACCTCCTTGCTTAATTTCTAGGTCATTAGACTGACATCCTTGTTTCATTTACAGAATATGATGTTAAATTCCTTTCTTCACCACTAGGTAGACAATGAGAAGAACAATTTCTGTTTTGTGACTCTTATGTTTTCTTTGTTTTACCTAATAGGCATAATAGTCTTTTGAGTGGGGGCATTATATACACTGGCACCCTATGCACCTAAGCTGGTGCCATTATTCTTTACATGTTCCCATACTGATACACAAGATAACAATGACACCCATGTAGTCACAAGGGTATTATATTATGATTTGGTTTTGGATTTCTCATGTTCTGTGACTTTATGAACATGGGGAATTGCCAAAAAAGTGCAATAAAATTAGCTGTATCTGTATTTTTTAGTACTGCTGTGCCAAGGTATGGAAATGTAACATACATAGTAACATAGTTGATTAAGCTGAAAAAAAAAACATGTGTCCATCAAGTCCAGCCCATTCCAAAAACCTCCCTGTTAATTGAGAGGAAGGCAAAAAAAGCCCTCTGGAGCAATTTCTAATTTGGCCCCATGTGGGTAAAAAAATTCTTCCGGACTCTGGCAGTCAGATATTTCCCTGGATCAACACCCTATCTGTTTGAAGCAATCTGTCATAATTTTCAATATTGTTCTGTGCTAGATAAGCATTCATTGCTTTTTTGAAAGCAGTTGCATTATCTGCAAGTACAACATGCCAAGGCAAAGAATTCCATAGCTTTACTGCCCTTACCGTAAAGAATAAATACAGATTGTAAATGTTACATTTAAATGCAAAATGGATTATCATATTCAATTTCCTATATATGCCTCCAAGCAATGCATTGAATATATCCCTTTCATTCAATGGGTTAACACGTTGTATGCTGGAGGACAATTAGCATGCAAGAGGTTAACCACTTGGATACTAGAGGCATTTCCAAAGGAAGCATCTAAGTGTATCAGGAACAAAGGAGAATAGTTAACAAATCAAGAACAATTGGGTTTCTGGTATTAAACAGCGAGTGGTATTGTGAGTATTTAAATATGAGAAAGGAAAGGGAGTTGTTAGTTCTTTTGTTCAGGATGATACAAGAAGGTGTCAATGCAATAAGTATGGTGGTAGAAAACATATTCAGGGAGAGAGGCTGTCATGTTTGATAGTACTATTTTGAATGCATGTCAATTGTGAAAATTTTGTTATGACAACAACGAGAAAATTATAGCAGTCAAGGCAGTAAATTTTAGATTTCCATTGGTTTGCTGTTGCCGGGGTGTGAAGAGACTGTGAACATCTCATCTTGAATCACAGAAGAGTTTCAATTTTTTTTTAGCTAAGGTGAGCAACCCAGCACTGAAAGAGCCAAAAGTATCATTAAAATTGGATAGGTCTGCATGGCACCTCTCTTATTTCAGTTCAGCTGTGCATGCTAAAATAATATATATAACTTTTTCACTACATACTTATAAGGAACAGAAGGAAGAGGAGAACCAAGAGAATTATAGGGGGAATTTCAAACAAATGTATTCAATGATAATACATATTTTGAGGCATACTGTAAAATCTCACGTATAATACTCACAATTTTTCCCCTTTTCACCTTATGTGAAGTGTGTGGGGGGTGTATTATACAAGAAAAAAAATAACATGTCTCATTCCCTTCTTCCACCCACCTCTATATGCTGCCACCATCCTCTCCCTCTACTCACTCCCTCCTGAGGCATCTAGGATGAATGTGCAGCAGGCGGCTTGCTTGCATTTGCAGTCCTCTTCCTGTATCCCCCTGTGTTAATTCAATATAACACGGTAGTGCCCACTGAGGACCCGAAGGTCCTGGCAGGGCTCTACTGTAGTTTCAGTGCGCAGTGGTCTATGCATTGGCTCTACTAATGTTTTTTGGTGGTTAGAGGGAATGAAAACAAGGGTGCGTATTATACATAGGCACTTTTGTTTTACTCTTAAATCTTGGGTTAAACTTACACTTGCGTATCATACACAGGTGCGTTTTATAACTGAGATTTTACAGTAATCTTAAATTGGGAAGGCAAATTCATCCATATATAAAAGAAGTCAAATAACTGAGTTAAAGTTGCAGTAAAGTGTACAAACTAAATTACTCAGTACTTAATATGTGAATGGCTATCCTAATGAATGCTAATGAAAGATTTCTACTTTTTAATCAATACATGGTAATCTTACAAAATTAATATGCTATAATGATTTTCCTTCTATATGAATGATGTGTTTTATGCACTTAGATCTTTTGGGAAGGGATAAAGATTAGCCATTCTTACATATTACAGATCTGTAAAGAAACTTTGAAGCTTTTTATTCTTCAGCAACAACCTTTGTGTCACAAACACAGAGAGGTGGATTTACTGTCAGAATTTACTAAAATAGGACCTGGAACTGATTTTTATATGCCATGCCTGCCTTTGTAGTAATACAGAGATCCTCTTTGCATCGGGATGATAATGTGAAAGTGCATATGCATTTCAGGGTGTTTCTTTCCTAACATTATACTAAAAAAGACGTTTTGTTCCTTTACTCCATTTTCCCATGCATGCTGTAGTGGAAGACTTTTGGGTTTGTTCACATTAAAGTATTAATTATGGTGAATTGAGTGTAATAGTAGGCACAGAAGCAATCATACCTTATAGTGCAGTGGTTCTCAGTCAAGGTCCCTTGGCTAGGGATGGGCGGAAATTTTTGCCTCAAAGTGAAATCGGCGAATAATGGCACTTCCCACTTGGCGAATCATTTCCCATGAAAAGTAAAGTTTTTCAGCTTTTTTCGCCTAGCTCATTCCATTGAAATCAAAGGGAACATTGAGTTTACACACAACTCATAACATATATTATTTTTCTTCCCAACGACACAGTATAAAAGGGGCATGATGGTGCCTGTGTTGGTGGGGTGTGGAGAAAGAATCAGTTGAACAGGGAATTTGTTTGGGGGGTTTGTTTACTGGGATTGGGGGGGCAGTTACAAAATAAATCCTAAATACAATTTAAAAAACCCCATAAGACATGGTATAAAAGGGGTCTGAGGAGGGTGCCTCTGTTGGTGGGTGGAGTCTGGGGAATGAATCAGTTGAACAGGAAATTTGTTTTGGGGGGGGTCTTGACTGGTATTGGGGGCCAATTAATAAAAAATAAATTAATAAAATAAGAAATTTGGATGTAAAGTGAGAGATACAGGAAGCCCCTGCAATAAGCTGCCACTGGGGAAGACTGATACTTGACATGATAGAATATTTTGTAGAGGATACTTTGTTAGATTTTCTGTTAGAGGCCCAAGCCCTAAGGAAACATTGATTTCTAGGACTTAGGCTTGTTACAAACAAGCCCCCCAAAATTGTTTATTTTTTTGTAGGACTAGGAAACAAAATGCCCTACTGGCCTAGTGCCAGCAGGTCATTTTGTGTTGGCCAGTGGCCACTGGCCATTATCAAATGTCCTGAGTCCATAATTGCAGAATTTGCAACTGCTGTTCTTGCTGAGCTTCTGAGTTGTTAAAGCAACAGGATTATTGGGCAGCTGAAAGGGAATGGGATAAACAACAACAGTAACATGGGTAATGGATGATTAAGGTTCCATTTGCCACAACTAGCTGCAGTGATGCGCCTGAGGCAGTAGCAGCACAATAAGCAGCCCCCAGTATATGTGGAGAAAAGAAGTTGGCCAATAATGCTTCTCCCCCAGCCCCTCCTTCAAAATCATGGGTGTGTTGTTACTAGAGTACAAATGTTTCCCTTGAGAGCAGGAACTGTGCCTCTCATCAGCAACTGCAACGTGCACAGTGTGTGTGGTAAATAATACCTGTGGGCACACCTGTATCCAAACACCATGACACCAGAACCCAAGTACTGCTGCTGTCACTATACCCCTTGTCCTCACCCCGTTAAGGACACTTGACAACTTGCTGATAGTTTAATAGTAATGATGAACCCTCCCTGCCACCATCTTAGCATATTCTGCAGGATGGAATCTCCTCAGATACTGCTTCATGCCCTGCTTATGATTCTCCTCCACCACACTGGCATGTGTGGTCAATGCACCACAAAGTGTGCAATGTGTGGACACAAACTGACACATCCTAACATCTACAGAGTGGCTATCATTTGGCGGGAGAGGTAACAATGAATGAGGTGGATTGACAGAAGATGTAGTTAGCCTAGAGGAAGAAGGTGATGGCGAGCTAGTTGTTTTGCTCGTCATGGAACTTCCAGTTTCTACCTGGATTTCTCTATTCTTCATCCTCTTTGATCTCCGCCTCTCCTCTTGTTGCCTTTCTGGTGAGTCAGGGGATACAGTAACAGCGGTGCTTGATTTCTGTGGTGGGTGCTTGGCTTTAACATGTTTGACATACATGTCATGGTGCCTGTGTTTCACGTGTGTTATCAGGGTGGTTGTGCCAAAGTGTGTTCCCTCCTTTCCTCTTCTCACTAATTTATCACAAACTGTGCACAGTGCCATTGGTGATGACTGCACTGTCCCTGCCCCAAGAGAAAAATAGTCCCACATTCATGACTCAGGGGATAGGGATAGGGAACAGGTGGAGGTGAATGGACTCTTTCTTCTTGTTCTCCACATTCCCCTTCACTGTTTGGGGCAGAGGATGATGTTGCTGCTGTTGCTGCTACTGACTCAGAATCAGCACTGCAATTAGGACTAAGAGCATTGCTGCTGCTGGATCACTTGTTGACCCCATTCCCAATGTGTCCACAGTGGTCTGTGGGATGCTAGCTTACTCCCCAGCATCCTGCTGCCCTTACAAATCAGCAGCAGGAATTAGAGCAGTTGCAGTGGCTATGCCCATCCTTATCCCTGTCTCCCATTCCTTCTCAGTTTGGGCTAAAAAGGCCATCAATGTCTCTTCCACCCCAGCTTCTCCACCACCATCATCACCACCACCAATAGTCCCTTTGTGCTGCTGCTGCTCTATTACAGACTTCTCACTGCTGTTTGGAGGAGGTGATGAGCAATGTGACAGAGGGTCCCCTTATGTCACACTTGCCATTTCTTGGTGACATGAAGAAGGCAGACTGGCAGCTGTAGCAGCAGGCACAGGCAGCTGATCTGTGCTCCTGGTGGTGTTATTATTTCTGCATCTGCTGTCCACCACCAGTTCTGGCATCTTCAGTGACATGTTCCACCGTGACACTGTCTTGAAGGGAAGGGGACTGCCCAGGGCCAGAGGAATGGTGTGGGTTCCCTTAACCGCTAGTCTGGATACTCTCAAATGCTTCCCTTACAACTCCCCTAACACTAGTCTCACCGGCTGCTTCACCATTACTGTTACTACTACTACTAACGCCAATCACAGTGGCAGCAGGAGCAGCACATCTGGCAGCAGATACAGCAATGATGGTAGCAGGGGCAGCACATCTGGCAGCAGGTACAGCAATGATGGTAGCAGGGGCAGCACCACTGGCAGCAGGCACAGGCAGCTGACCTGTCCTGCTCTCACTACTACCTCTTTCGTCCTCCCCATTAATTTCCCCAAGATCCCGAGGGGTGATTTAGGGGGACTGGACACCACTGGTTCTTGACTGATCACTTCCTCCTCCTCCTCAGACTCAGTGGACACTTAAGGGTTCTTCCAGTTCCTACTTTTATTATTTGTAAACTTTCTCATAGTGATAGCAGTCACTTTGAGCCTCTCCTGCCTCAATTTTCCAAAAAGATAACAGCAGAACAGCACATCATGTCTACCTCACTCAGTAGCTGCTTTTATTGTGTTCCATTTCCTGGAATAAATCATGTTTTTATAGCGAAAAGGTGAAAAACACGGAAATCAATGGGGGAATACTTTCTAGCCATTGAAAAAATGTCAAGAATTTTGGCCAATGTGTGGAAAATGGGAAGATTTTAAGCCTTGGTTTTAAAGCAGATTTTCCTGCAAAAAAGCGGACGACAACATGGTTTTCGCGGAATTTCTCACAGGAACACTGCGAGAGCTTTCGCCCATTCCTACTCACCAGCGTGTTTGCCTCTTCAAAGGGTTTCAGCAGCTCACATACATCACACATTAGGGTGCCACAGTTTTCTCTGGCTGATTTTATAAAAAAGGATTTAGTTTCATGTTTATAATTGTGGACTATGTTATGTACAGCATGTTAGTTTTTTTCATTTGGGTTAGAAAACCTATAAGTTACTATTTAATTATATATATTTTTATCTTCAATAAGTCCTTGACAGATAACCTCTAAAATGCCAGAGGTACATAGAAAATTCCAGAATATTGGTTATGAGTGCCGTGAGCAAAAAAAAGAGAACTACTCTTCTAGTACATACCCCAAATGGCAGCAGAAGCTAACATTTAGACGCAGAAAGTAAATAGTGCTAGCAGATTTATTCATCCCCTCCTAAGTATCCCAGAACCTCATTTCCTTGTCATAATATCAAAATGTGAAGTGATAAAACACTAAAGCAGATTTTTTTTTCAAGTGGCGGATTACCATTGGTTTAAATGTCACATTTAACATATTGAATGCTACCGAGATCTCCATCATATTGATTTGATTTGATTTAAAAAAAAGAGCATTTAATTTCTAATAATGTTTGAATGAAAAATCTATATTCAGTGGGTGTAGTCTTATTTTACTCAACTGGGAACACTCCAAGGGTTTGATAGGCCCATTAAAAGAGTTGGTAAGAGGAAAACAAACACTGAATGATAAATATACCTGTGTACCACAGCTGTTAATGACAGACATACCTTTCCTGTGTTTGGATGTTCTATGAGCTATAGCACAGGGTCCAGAAGTGAAGGATAGAGATAGTGTCAAAGATAATACATGAAAGGGTTAACAGGAGACCCAAACAGGTTGTATATCTTCAGATAAATAGATAAAAATATACATTTGATAACTTTACACTATACTAGATATTGACACTCTACTTCAAAGTGAAGAATTGATTAAAATAATCAATTACGCATATCTGTGCAAAAATATATATAATTTATTTAAGTAACATATACTATATATAAAGTGTAAACAACAATGATACAAATGAGTGACCAGGAATTACAATAGATATACAGTAACTCAAACCACAATTATCACAATTAGCATTACCAGCAATTAAAGGTTTAACCACACATAGGCATATTCAGAAGTATTAAATAACAATAATTGAACTCAGCAGCATAGAAAAGGATAATTGAGCCGTACAATTAATTAAAATACAGTTGGTAGCAGCATATATGAATACCTCTGCCCCAGCAACTGTATAAACTATGCTAATTGAGGTTTAAAGGGATAGTAATACTTTGTTTTATCTTTATTTTATTTTGTAGGCATTAAAAAACATGAAGAACGATATAAGTCTTATCTCTCGAACCTTTATGGTTTAAGAGATATTCACAAGCAATGTTTCCCCTCCCACCCCTTTTTACCTAGTGTAAGCTATCTCTTCTCAGATGTGGAATCTGGTTGCTAGACCAGACAGATAACAGAAGGGAACAATATTCTTCCTATGAGAACAATGAAGGCCTTGCCCCCCTTGACAAGTTTTTCAGGTGTTTCCCTTATCTTAATTGAAGATTGTCCCTCTCTGCAATCTACCTGGGCACCTCCCTTCTGATATGGCTGAACAGTGTTACATCAGTAAAAGGGGCGGGAGGGGGATACTTTATCATTCAATTACTCTTGAACTACAACTTTGACAGAATTGAAATAACACTCTCCAAAGTCCAAATACAATGATAATTAATTAGAGCTGCTTTTAGTATGAAACATTACTTTCCCTTTAAGGTATGTTGTCAGGTGAGTAGACTTTAATGGTAAACCAGATCCTCTGACAATCTTCTTGTACCATATGCAGCAGCAAAATTTAGAAAAACTAACTGGAATAAAATCCCACATTTAGTTAACTATAATTTAATTATGTACTGATTTAAATATGTATACCTATGAATAAAACATATAAATTGCATTTATTATTCTTAATGATAGATTGTACCAATAATATACTCAGAATCAAATTTAATAATATATGTCTAGACAGTTATAACAAGACTTCATGCAACATATACCATTAACATGGCAATAGCAATCCTATGAAACACATATAGGGTACTTTAAGGGTTAATCCACAGCAATACGTATGTGGAGCCCCACCCAAGATGGCGGCTTCTTTTCTCTAGTGAGAGGTTTAAATAAACTTCCCACCGTACAAAAGTTAGGCCCACAAGCACATGCACAAAGAAATCTTTAGAACTGCCTCAAAACAGACAAATAGCAGTTAAAGGGTTCGAAGAATTCCCCTAGATCAAATATTAGTTAAAATAACCTTTCTAGAAACACAATATATTATTCTAGAAATATCAAAACTTATATAAACTAATATATCAACAATGCTATATAGATCTAACTGCTATCAACTATTTTACAGTTATCAAAATTTAGTTTGCAAAATATTACAAATTAATTAATTAACTCTGCTTTATTCCAGAATTACTACAGCCAAGAAAAATTATGTTTCCTCAAATAAAAAAGAAATGTATATTTGATTCTGGATTTTTGCAGAATTAAAAATAAGGAAAGATATAGTTACCAGTCAATCAGTGTTTCTTAGGATTTCTTTAGCATCCAGGAGGAATAGAACAGCTAAGCAAGATAATTAGGTACTCAGGAGCCAAGCCCTTTCCTTTCAAAACCTAAATATTTATAATGTAAAATTCCTGTTATCAAAAAGCACAGCCCCATCTCCTGTGATTAGGTCTCATTAGAATATGACATCATCATTATTATCTAATTGGACAATCTAAATTCCTAATTTTACTATGATATCATGAATATATTATTATAATGATTTGAGAAAAACACTAATAATAACACTATTCACCCTGAAGATGGTACACATTTTAAAATTTTACATTTTATCTGTTTTCTTATCAATAAATAGAAATTTGTCTGTTTTGTGTCATAAGTGATATGTCAAAAAGGTTATCACATGCAATATAAATCTGTCACCCAGAAGACTTTCCCTTTTGGGAGTATATCTTCCCTTAGCCACATAGACTGCAGTTGTCTGGGGCCTAGTCATAACTTACCATAAAGTCAGTCATCTATTCCCCCCACCATTTAAGTAAAGAGGCCATTGTGTCTAAAATTAGGTAATTTACACACATCTTAAAACAGACTTTCAGAGAATTTGACTTACAAAAAAAATAACCATCTCTTCCCAGTCATGTGACCTGTGACCTGAAAGACTGAGTTTGGATATTTGCTGGAAAATAGAATAAGTACATTGTGTGTGGTATAGTGTGGTAAGGGAAAGGTTAAAAACACATCTCTTTGGGTTTTTTTCCCCTCCCTTTGCTGTGATACAAGAAAATAATTGCAGTCTGTTGTGGTGGGAGTGGCTAATTGCTTTGTTTGTAATTGGTGGATTCCTGGCTTAAATAGCAGATACATAGTGAATACTTGAATGTGTGAATCTTGCATCAGTGTGTAAGTGCAGAAGTGTGATAAGTGAGGGAAGTTAAATAACGGGGGAATTCAAATACAGGGGATTACACAGGGGTACACATTTATTAACCTTATTGTACAGCAATTTTTTTCCTTCCTGCCTGCCTTTTTAGCTTGTGGTAACTGACATATATGAGTGGAAGCATAATTGTCCATTTTCCATATGGCACAAACTGCCATATGTTTGCTTACCTGGAACAAAAGTTTCAGGGTGCATACCTCTGTGGCAGATGTGAGCAAGTGGTCTCTCTGGAAGCTCGAATTAGAGATCTGGAGGGGGAAGTTGCAACATTGAGAGAGACAGCCAATCTTGAGAGCGAAGTGGCTGTAGGTAGTACTGGGGGTGGAGAATGCACAAAGAAAGAGCAGGTAGCCAGATGGGTTACAGTTAGACATAGTAAGGAGGTGGGCAGAGGAATAGGGAGGACACTCTTGTGTTTACTAACCCTAACAGATTTGTTACATTGAGAAATGATGTTGGGAATGTTGACAGGAATGCCTTTGCTGGAGAGGACTGTTCTTTCTAACAGCTGGGAGAATAGCCCCTCCAGAACGGATGGGATCCAGGACTCAGGCAGACCTAGACAGATGTTGGTGGCAGGGGATTCTATTATTAGGAAGACAGACAGGGTAATCTGTCACCAAAATCACCACAATTGTACAGTTTGCTGTCTCCTGGGAGCTCGGGTTTGATATGTGGCTGATCGGGTTAATAGATTGTTGGGAGGGGCTGGGAATGACCCGGCTGTCATGGTACATGTTGGTACTAAAGACAAAGTCGGTGGAAAATGGAGGTCCATTAAGAAGGATTTCAGGGACTTAGTATATAAGTATAAGTGTATAAGTATATAAGGTAGTATTTTCTGAAATATTACCTGTGCCAAGCGCTACATTAGAAAGGCAATGGGAGATTAGGAAGTTAAAGACTTGGTGTAAGCAGGAGGGGTTTGAGTTCCTAGTGCACTGGGCAGCCTTTTCCCTTCGGGGCAATCTTTATAATAGTGGTAGATTGCACCTTAGTGGAAGGGGGCCACGGTGCTGGGCGATAGGATGGTTAGAGGGCTGGAGGAGACATTAAACTAGAAAGTGGGGGGAGCTGCAACACAGGCTGTGGAAGATAGTATAATTGAGGAAATGAGATTAGAAAAGGGGCATGGGGTGAAGAGGGAAAATGGGCTAGTTCATCTAATAGGGAGTTGCCATTGTTCCAGCCTGATAAAATACAAAAACATTTGACAAAGTATGAAATTTTTAGTAATGGCAAAAATGATAAAATGTATGCGTGCAAATGCTCGCAGTCTGGCTGGTAAGATGAAGGAACTAGAAATAATTGCAGCACAAGCAGTATGATCTGATTGGAGTGTCTGAAACCTGGTTAGATGATACATATGACTTAGCAGTCAATCTAGAGGGTTATTCACTTTTTAGGAGGGATAGGATTAATAAAAGGGGAGGAGGGGGATACCTATATGTAAAGTGGGCTTTAAAACCTAGTTTAAGGGAAGATATAAATGAAGGGTCCAATGAAAAGGTAGAGACCTTGTGGGTTGAAATGCATACTGGGGGCACACATAATTAAAAGATATTAGTGGGGATTTGCTACAAGCCACCTAATATTGGGGAGTTGGAGGAAGCCCAACTTTTACTGCAAATGGCAAATGCTTCTAGGTCAGCAAAGATAATTATAATGGGAGATTTCAACTATCCTAAAATTGACTGGAGCAACATGACTTCCGGCACAACAAAGGGAAATATTTTTCAAAGTATGATAAATGATAATTTAATGTCCCAACTAGTAGAGGAGCCAACTAGAAAATAAGCCTTGCTTGACCTAGTGCTCTCAAACAATTCTGATTTAATAAACAATGTACAAGTAAGGGAACATTTGGGCAGCAGTGACCACAATGTTGTATCCTTTGAAGTTTGTTATGAAAAACCCAATAGCAAGGGTTTAACTAAAACATTCAATTTTAAAAAGGCTAATTTTACAAAGTTAAAAGAATTATTAAAGGATATCCAGTGGGATGTAATTTTCAAAGATAAAAATGCACAATAATCATGGAATGTATTTAAAATGCTCTTAGGCAAATATACACGTCAATAGATACCATTGGGGAATAAGCGAAACCAATGTGGCTTAATAATGTGGTTAGCAGGGAAATGAGGAATAAAAAGCAGGCTTGTAAAGTGTTTAAGTCAAACGGGTCAGATGCATCATTTAAAAAAACATAAAGAATGTAATAAAATCTGCAAACAAGCAATTAAGCTAGCTAATATAGAAAATGAGAGAAATATTGCAAATGAGAGCAAGAAAAACCCTAAACAATTCTACAAGTATATTAATAACAAAAAAGTTAAGGTTGGTATTGGTCCTCTTAGGACTGAGACAGATGAATTGATTAGTGAGGATAAAGCTATGGCTGACACCCTAAATACATTCTTTGCTTCAGTATATTCAAAGGAGGCAGCAGTGACAGGCTATGGGCAAACGGACAGAACCATGGAATTTCTTCCATTATCTACATGGCTTACTGAGGACAAGGTCCAAAAGACACTGCAAAGGGTTTAAGTGAATAAAGCGCCTGGACCGGACGGTTTACACCCAAGGGTATTTAAGGAACTTAGTTCAGTAATAGCAAAAACATTATACTTAATATTTATTGATTCACTTTCATCAGGCATAGTGCCCTGTGATTGGAGGAAAGCTGATGTAGTTCCATTGTTTAAAAAGGGAGCAAGATCCAAACCAGGAAATTATAGACCTGTGAAATTGACTTCCATAGTGGGTAAGATACTAGAAGGGTTACTAACTGACAGTATTCAGAACTATGTGAAGACGAACAATATCATTAGTAGGAATCGGCATGGTTTCATAAAGAATAGATCATGTCAGACTAATATACTTGCATTTTATAAAAGAATAAGTAATAATTTGGACAGGAGAATTTCTGTTGATGTAGTATACTTGGATTTTGCAAAAGCCTTTCATACAGTGCCTCACAACAGGTTACTGCATAAATTAAAAGGCTTTGGTTTGGACGGTGTTATCTGTACATGGATTGAGAACTGGTTAAATGATAGATGGCAGAGAGTTGTTGTAAACTGAACTTTTTCAGATTAGTCTAAGGTTATAAATGGGGTGCCGCAGGGTTCAGTCCTGGGACCAATGCTTTTTGTTTTGTTTATTAATGATCTAGAAGTGGGAATTGAAAGTAGAATCTCAATCTTTGCTGATGACACTAAGCTATGTAAGGAAATACATACAGAGCTGGATGTTTTTTCTCTGCAGAAGGATTTAGATAAACTAAGTGAATGGGCAGAAAAGTGGCAGATGTCACTTAACGTAGATAAATGTAAGGTTATGCATTTGGGCTGTAACATATACTCTAAATGGGAAACAATCCTCATTAGAGAAAGATTTAGGAGTACTGATGATAGACTTCACAGCAGTGTGCAGAGTCACTCAGCTGCTGCAGCAGCAAATAGGGTACTAGCCTGCATAAAAAGAGGTGTAGAAGCAAGGGATGCTAATATTATCCTACCTCTGTATAAATCATTGGTTAGGCCTCATCCAGAATATGGAGTACAATTTTGGGCACCTGTTCTTAAAAGAGACATTACTGATCTGGGAAAGGTGCAGAGACGTGCAACAAAACCAGTAAAGGGAAAGGAGGAATTGAGTTCTAAAGAGAGACTAGCCAAACTGGGTTTGTTTACATTAGAGAAAAGATGTCTAAGGGGTGATATGATTACTATTTACAAATACATTCAAGGTCAATACAAAGAACTATCCAATTAATTATTTACGCAAAGAGCAGAGCTAAGAACAAGAGGTCATCCATTAAGACTATAGGAAAGGTGCTTTTGACTAAAACACAGGAAGGGATTCTTTGCAGTAAGGGCGGTAAGGCTATGGAATTCTTTGCCTCGGGATGTTGTATTTGCAGATAATGCAAGCATTCAAAAAAGCAATGTATGCCTATCTAGCACAGAACAATTTTGAAAATTATGACAGATTGCTTCAAAGCAGATAGGATATTGATCCGGGGAACTATTTGACTACCTATTGGAGTCAGGAAGGAATACATTATTTATTTATCCCCCCCCACTTGGGGCTAGATTGTAAATAGCTCCAGAGGGCTTTTTTTGCCTTCCTTTTGATCAATAGGGGTGTTTTGGCATGGGCTGGACTTGATGGATGCATGTCTTTTTTCAGCCTCGTCTACTATGTTACTATGGCAATGTCTCTGACAATAGAGAGAGAGAGAGAGACAAAGAGAGAGAGACAGGGAGAGAGGAACACACATTAGAGAGAGGTAGAATTGTAGTGTGGAGTGGAGTAACTTGCATCATAAAAGTGCATAACACACTTTGGCACCTATTGCACACATCACATCGAAAAACAAATACACACACTTTTTTGGCAACACCACATATTATTTCAGATATTGGGAGTGGCAGTGGGTGATTCTGACAAAGTGCCTTTGTGAATGACTTGAGTGTTAGTGGGTGGGTGAGGGAGGTAGGATAGTGGTGAGACAGCAGGGAGAGAATTGGAGGCTGGAGGGTTAGAGAGAGAGGTGCAGGAGAGGAGGGAGGAAAGCAGGGTATCCCAGGTCAGGAAGAGAGAGAGAGGGAGAGGAGAAAGAGGATGGAGACTGGAGATTCCCAACAACAGTCAGGTTCACATCAGCCAGTGACTGACATGACAGTGGGAAGCAGAGGAAATGTGGGAGAGGACCAAACACACAGCCAGGGACAGTGTAGGTGAGGCCTGAGACACAAGTGTCCACACAGAGTGTGCATCCATCTGAGACTGGAGTGGAGGAGGACAGACTCAAATACTCTATGTACACCTAAAAGGATAATATGGTGCTGGTGAGGAACATCTTGGAAAGGGTGCGCATTCTGTTCTCCATGGAAAAGAGAATGGGGTTTGGGGTGTACAAGAAGAAGACTTGGTGCCAGGTGGAGTATGCAGTCAACTCATTGTCCAGGTGCAGGTGCAATAAAGACTCAATCAAGAAATACTGGACAGACTGTAGAGGAAGGTGAAAAACAAGCTGCATGGTCTATCCCTGCATGTGAGAGCTACAGTGGTCGGACACCTGAAAACATCAACTTTGATGGTGGTGGGGGGGGATCCTCCGGCTGAACCTCTCCATGATGGCTTTTCACAGGATCCAAGATGGCTCTGACTCAGGTGACGACAACACCCTTCAGAATCCTGATAAGCAAAAGATGCATTACTGTTCATCAACATGCTGTTTTTACTTTTTTTACTTTTTACTCTTTTTGTTTAGTTTTGCCCTCTGCATCCTGCCCTTAGACTGAAGTCTCCGGTGGTATGTTTTTACCATACAATCTGCCTCAAATTCTGTGTTATACCCCTTATGTTTATTAACCATTCAGTATCCTGGTATGTTTTTACCATACAATCTGCCTCAAATTCTGTGTTGTACCCCATATTTTTATTAACCATTCAGTGTCCTGGTATGTTTTACTCTTTTTGTTTACTTTTGCCCTCTGCATCCTGCTCTTAGACTGAAGTCTTCAGTGGTAATTTCTTATTGCATATAGGTGTGAATTATATCATTAAGCAACTCTGAGCAAACAAATGGTCTGGGTCTGATTTGCTAATTGGTTAATTTCAAACTGGCCTATGTGAGTAAGAATTACTATATAAAGGTTTCAATGTAAGGGTGCCATGCATTGAAGGGCTCCCCATTGTAAGTGGACTTGAAGCAGGAGTTGGTTAAAAAAACAACCAGGATCCACTGGAGAAGAACACCTTACATCTGAGTACCCTGCAGTCCTCATAAAGAGCCAGCTTCCAAACTCACCAACAACTTCTGGAGTTTAATACAAAACAAAGCACTCTTTGCACCTGAACTGTCTGGGACACTATAAGACTCATGGTGCTAGGATGAACAATCATCTCATGTGGTTCTGTTAAGGACGTAATGGAGTTACAGGGATGTTGAAGCAGAGGTGAGAAGTGGAACTGAGGAAAGACATCCCTCCCTGCAGAAACACTTGCTTCCAAAGACTCTTGTTTGTTTTTGCTTTCTCCCTTCTACCTGCTCTGTTACCCCACAATGCAACCTGCCCTTTTACTGTTATATTTAACTATGTGTCACGGTGTGCAGGCAAAAGAAGGACAGACACAATCATATGAAATATAACCACCTTTATATATAATGTACAGCAATAATAGTATAGCCCACACAACCCCAGACAAGCAAATAGGACCCAAGGTCCCTCTGGAGCTGCACACTGTGCTGTGCACTGCACTACTCAAGTGGGACAAAAGAGAATGGTTGAATATGTGAATGTCACCACTTGGTCTGCGAACGGAGGCACAGAGAGAGGGAAAGCAGACCAGAGCCAGGAGGCACCGAGACTACAGGTCAGGCAAGCAGATAGTGTAGGGAACGAGTAGGCAGCTAGAGTCACAGGTCAGACAAGATGGGGACTACATGGAATGAGAGTAATCAGGGCACTGGTCAGACAACCGGAGACTATGCTGAGTGAGTAGGAGCCAGGACCACTGGTCAGGCAAACCAAGGACTACAAGGAGCGAAAGTAACCAGGCCAACAGGGAAGGCAACAAGAGGCTACACTGAGTGGGTTAGTAGCCAGGGCCACTGGTCAGACAAGTCAGAGTCATACAGAGAGCAAGTAGTCAGCCAGAGCCACAGGGCAGAACTGATGTGAGTAGTCAGACAAGCCGGGGTCATACACAGAGCTAGTTAGTTAGCCAGAGCCACAGGTCAGAACCAATGTGGGTAGTCAGACAAGCCAGGGTCATAGCGGATTCTTAGATAAGGCACGGGTCACAATGAAGCACAAAACACAATAGCAGAAACACCACGAAAGGGCAATGACTCCTAGGCCCAGGGAGGTTTATAAAGAAGCAGAAGGAGGCGGGACCCAATTGCGCCACCCAGAATAGGCCCATAAACAGGCGTCCGTGCTAGTGCCTGTTACCTGATATAGCAATGAGGAAGTGGCCAGAGGCAATGCTGGCCGGCAGCCATACAGAGGTAAGGAAACACAGGATAGCCTAAGGGAGACTGTGATACTCTGCTCTTATACTGCAAAATCCAACACTCTATTTATTTGCCTACTTCTACCCATATTCATATTTTCCCCTCCCTACTCTTATCAAATCCTTTTTGCAACCACACCCTGTATCTATTGCTCAGACCAGCCCATCCTTCCACTCCAACCCACAGCAGACACAAATCACATTCCGATCTGCTAGATGTATGTGTTAATCTCCTCCTTGTGGCTGGTGACATCTCTCCAAACCCAGGCCCCAATCATATCCCCATGTGCCACCGCCCACGGTCACTTTCTTCCCCATCTCACAGAGGATCTAATTTTTCTAACCTCATCCCCATCCCTGCCATCCCACTTCTTGCCCATCCCTTCTGTGGCCTACTGAATGTTCGTTCCCTCACTAACAAATCTATTCTCATACATGACCTTTTCTGCTCACAATCACTCCAGCTTCTGGCACTTACTGAGACCTGGCTCTCCTAACACGATTCAACCATGGAGGTCTGTTCTTCTCACACACATCACGCAGAGTGGGCAGAGGTGGTGGCACAATTGTACTGCTTGCCTCCTCTTGTTGATTTCAGCTGATACCTGTTCCCTCATCCTTTTCCACTAACTCCTTTGAGGTGCATGCTATACAAGTATTCCACCCTGTAACAATGCATGTTGCAGTAGTATACAGACCTCCCACAACCACACCCTCTGCCTTCTTCTCAAACTTTGAGTGCTGGCTTGCATTCTTTCTATCCTCTGACACTCCTTTTCTCATACTTAAGGACTTAAACTGTCACATTGATGATCCTTCCCTCTCTTGGGCCTCACGCCTGCTTCAACTAACCTCATCTTTCACCCTTTAACAATGGACTGACTCTAGCACACACAAAGACAGCCACTCCCTCAACTTGGTTTTCACAAAGAACTGCTCCTTACTAGATTTTTTCATATCTCCTTTCCCACTCTCCGACCACCATCTCATTACCTTCTCTGCAACCCTCTGCCTCATTCTCCCACCAACTGTGGTCCCTCACTACACTCACAACCTTCGCTCAATAGACATGTCTGTCTTATTTTCTGCATTGCACTCAAACCTCTCCACATTCAACACTCTTTCTGAACCTGACAGACTTATAGAACACTACAACAACCTCCTCTCCTCATCACTTAATCTGTATGTCCCTCTCCAAGCCCATCACAAACACCTCACAAACCCATGGCCTTGGCTCAACTCACAAACACGCTTTCTCCACTCCTATACATGCATTTCTGAATGCCTGTGGAGGAAGTCCCACTCTAAAGCAGACTTTATCCACTACAAATTCCTCCTGTCCTGCTTCAACACTGCTCTATCCTCTGCCAAACAACACTACTACTCCTCACTAATCAATACTCATAAATCTAACCCACTGCGCCTCTTCTGTATCTTCAATTCTCTCCTTTGCCCCTCCCATCCATCATTCCCCCTCCCCTGCCTAAACCCTCTAGCCTTTGCAGAGTTCTTCACACAAAAGATTAAAACGATGCATCAAACAATCCCACCCTTTCAGTCTGCACAATTATATCTTACTGATCCTCCATCCTACTTATTTGATTCCTTTACTTCAGTCACAGAATCTCCCTTTTGCTCTCCATATCACCACTCGCCACCTGGTCCTTTGATCCTATACAATCCCACCTCCTCAATCCTCTGTCATCCAAGTTAGTTCCCATGCTAACTCATGTATTCAACTCCTCCCTATCCTCTGGCATCTTCCTCTCCTCATTCAAACATTCAATAATATCTCCACTCCTCAAGAAAAGTTTATTAGACCCCACCTCCCCATCCAACTACCACCACGTATCTCTCTTGCCCTTTGCCTCTAAGCTCCCTGAATGACTAGTCTGCTCTCGTCTACTTACCTTCCTCAATTCCCATAATGCTCTGGACTCGCTGCAGTCTGACTTTCAGCCCAATTTACCTACAGAAACTGCCCTTATCAAAGTAACAAACGATCTCCACATTGCAAAAACCAATGGCCATTTCTCTATTCGTATCCTCCTAGACATATCTGCAGCAGTCGACCATACCCTCCTCTCCCAGGTTCTCCAATCACTTGGCATCTGCAGCCTGGCACATTCCTGTCTTCTATCCTATCTCTCTCAACAGTCTTTCTCTGTGAGATTCTCTAACACCTCCAATCCCCCTCTCAGTAGGTGTATCCCAAGGTCACTCTCGCTTGTGGTACACTCTGATTTGCTGAGTTGGTTTGGCCCGCCCCTGGTGACCTTTTTATGCCTGGCCTGGACACCTGTCAGATGCCCTTTCGTGGTGTTTCTGAGCCAGTCTTGCTGTTGCTGTGTTCCAGATTCTTGTGTACCGACTTGGCCTGTCCTGACTACGCTCCAGTGTCCCTGCTCGTGTGTGACCTGGCTTGTATGAGAACCTCCTTCATGCTACGACCCGGCCTGGCTGACTTCCTGCTTCATGATTGACTACGGCCTGTTCCAGTGACTTGCCCATTCCTGTTGTCGCCGCCGCGACATTCTTCTTCTGCTGTTGCTGTTTGCCCAGCTGCCGTGTAACCACTTCATCCTTGTGTTGCCTTTGTTCAATGCAGCGTTCAGTGCTGATTTGCAGAGCTGTGCTTCCTTCATTGAGCCTCCGTACGCTTGCAGAGCTCCGATACCATACTGAGCCTTTTGGTGTTAAACGTGCATTTTAACCCTTGCTGAGCTGCTTCACTCCTGCAAAGCCTTCATTCCCCGGTATAGAGCCTTACTTGCTGTGCTACGTCTGCCGAGTCAGACGCTTGTGGACGGCGACTCATTCGATACAACTGCAGAGTAGTCACGTTAAGCTGGTCCGGTGGGGTGCCATTGGCTCTTGGTCTCACGTTAAATTTACCGGTGGACTCTGTTGTGGCTTATTGGCTCGGTTGCAGAAAAGGGCAGGCTCTAAGCTCTAGCAGGTTCCCGTTGGTTTACGCCCGTGGGGGCTATTGGCTCAACTACCGCTACCGTTGGTGTCCAGTTTACGCCCGTGGGGGCTAATTGCCAGCTCTTGCATTTCAGGCTAGTTCTAGTCACGCCCGTGGGGGCTACCTGCTCTTGCACTTGCAGAATCAGTTGTCACATTGGGTACGCCCACGGGGGCTATTTCGGGTCACTGTTCTGTTGAATCCGCTACTGGTTACAGATTGGCTACGGCATCCATATCTTTGGAACACTGCGTTGGCTACACCTAACCAGCACCTCCTATTACCACCTTGGGCGTGCCAAACCTCCACATCTGAGACTGACTGATTACTGCAGTTAACCCCTTTTGTGACTGTATACCATTATCTGTTCCTAGATGTGTGTGTTGCATTATCCTATGTATTGAGCCTTTGGGTTCTACCTGTCATTACAGTTTTATTATTTTCCTGCTGCCTGTAGAGGGCGATCGTTTGCTTTATTTTCTATTCAATAAATTTGTGTTTAATTTTACCAACTGGTCTGAGTGTCCTAAAAAACCGTTACACTCTGTTCTGGGACCTCTTCTCTTTTCTCTGTATACACTCTCCCTAGGGTACCTGATAAAATCCTTTTGCTTTAACTACCATCTCTATGCAGACGATCTGCAAATATATCTCTCTGCACCCTCAATATCACCGGAAGTATAGCAGCGGGTCTCAGATTTCCTTACTGCTATTTCTTCCTGGATGGCTCATCGTCGCTTAAAACATAACATGTCTAAGACCGAGCTCCTTATCTTTCCTCCTAAATCCTGTACAATTCCTCCATTTTCTATAACTGTCGAGGGCTCCGCAATTTACCCTGTAAACAAGGCCCGATGCCTTCGGGTAATTTTTGACTCTTCTTTTTCCTTCTCCACCCTCATTAATGACGTAACCAAAACCTGTTGCTTTCGGAATACAGCAAAAATCCGGCCATTCTTCTCTCACTCTATAACAGAGACCCTCAAACATGCTCTTATCCTTTCTCGCCTGGACTACTGCAACACTTTACTTATTGGTCTTCCTACTAA
Source organism: Rhinophrynus dorsalis (assembly GCA_037306005.1). NCBI lineage: Eukaryota > Metazoa > Chordata > Amphibia > Anura > Rhinophrynidae > Rhinophrynus > Rhinophrynus dorsalis. Next base: position 84,399,786 of record CM074718.1, on the reverse strand, counting down.
CCATATCGCTTCTCTCCAATCAATCCACCAGAATACTCTTCTTCTCCTTCAGAACAGTACTCACCCCACCACTTTTAAAATCACTGTCATGGCTTCCCATAAAGCAGCGTATCACATTCAAAATTCTCCTCATTACCTTCAAGGCTCTCCATCACTTGTCCCCACCTTATATTTTATCTTTGATATCACAACACATACCTGCACTTCCACTACGCACCACGCATGGTGGATGACTCTCTGCCCCTTTATCCACTATCACTGTTTCACAAGGCTTTCTCCCTTGCTGATCTCTACCTCTGGAATGCCCTACCACACAGTATTCACCAAGCATCAACCCTCAACAACTTTAAATCCAAGCTAAAAGAGCACCTCTTAAATATTGCAACAGGATAATATGAAAACATTATGTCATAATTCAAAAACTGCACATCCTCCTCTACTAGCTTGTATCTGTATGTCACCCATCCTATACTTAGATTGTAAGCTCTATGGGGCAGGGACCTTTTATCCTAATATATACTCACCTGTTTTTCCCCTTATGATTGTCTTTATAAGCACTAAATCACTGCACTTATTGTACTCCTTCTATATCAAATGTATACTGTAAAGTGCCAAGTACACTTGTTGGCACTATATAAATAAAATATAGAATACAATGCAGTTAGTTAGTACTACACATCATAGTACCGGGTCTGCACATGGCCATCAGATATCTCTCCAGGGTGGACAATCCTGAGCTGACAATTAAAACTGACTGGTAATTCTGGCATACAATAGAAAAACTTAATGCACCATGCAGCCCTGCCCGATTCAAACCACCATGCTAATTCCCTCAGTGCTGCATTACTCAAACATGCTCACCTCAGAGTGAACACTGGTATCCATCATGTTGTAACAGAAACATGAGTAATGGTACTTATAAACATTAGCCATGTTACTAGAGACAGTCATATCAAAGGAATGGTAATACTCAACAGTACATGAACAAAGTAGAGCCAAGTTATCCTACAGTTATCATGTGAAGTGCTAATCAACCTTCAAACCAGGGTTAACCAAATTAAAGATCAATTGCCATCTGTAGGGGACCACAACTGTCATGATCTAGGGAGCCTATGGATTTTGTATTTTTGCTACTACCTTAGAGCTGAGTGCCTCAATTTAGAGACTTACCATTCGATGGGTGGGGTTTGTCCTCGACCTTCCCATTTTCTTTGTGTACATGTTTGCTTAGAAGTCTGTGAGTGCACCACACTATTATAGTGGGTATACCAAAAGGGATTATTTATATGCCAGTGCCGGCTCTGTTTATAAGTTTATGCAAATCTGTGTTCCATATGGACTAAAGAGAAAATGATTTAAAGGTAAGTTCAATAAAATCCTAATTTATCTTTCATCCAATATGGAACATGGGAACCATGAGGATATACCAAAACATCCTAAATATTGCAGGGAGGGAAAGGAGAAAAACAAATTTTACCCATAGGATACAGGACTAAACTGAATCTATGTAACCTCAGTTGTCAACAGACACCAAATTATCACAGGAAACCAACCAAACAATATACTGAACAAAAATGCAGCAGTAGAGGAAAAAACACAATATTCCCAGGCGGGGATACAACGCATTGGTTCATAATACTTTGCACAAGTCTTTGGTGCTTCCTGGGTTCATGTAAATTTTTAAGGATATTTCAGGGTGTTTCTTGGGATTTCAGGGGTTATTCATACAGTTGTTCTTTTTGTAATGTTTCATAATGCATATGTGAGTTGATTCTTCCTTGCTTTCTTTGTTCAATGAGGGTTTTTAACATGCGTTGTATATTATACACTTGGGATTTGTAAGCACACCTTTTTTGGCAGAAAATGTATCCCCTTAATGTGTGTTTCCCCTCAACACAATCTATAGAATGGCACATGGATGGAGAGTTTTCTTTGATGTACATGGGCTGAATCCTTGAGGACATCATGATTTACTGCACATTGGCTGTTCATATCATGAGTAATAGAATGAATACTAAACTACCATTACCAATTTTGGTTCTTGTTGGAGGTAATAGATTCGAGTAGTATATTTTTAATGAAAAAGTTCAATGGTCATTTAACCCTTTGAGGATGTCAGAGAGGTTGCTCTCTGTCACTCGAAGGCTTCCACAATAGTTTTTTTCATTAAATTGCATTGAATATTTTACTTTTCAATAAGGAATTAAATATATACAAGTTAATTCACAGTTACATAAATAATTTAAAGGGATAGCAATGTTTCATAATAAAAGCAGCTCTAATTAATCATCATAGTATTTGGACTTTGGAGAATGATATTTCAATTCTGTCAGTGTTATAGTTCTAGAGTAATTCAGTGACAAAGTATGCCCCCCGCCCCTTTTACTGATGTAACACTGTTCAGCCAGATCAGAAGGGAGGTGCCCAGGTAGACTGCAGAGAGGGACAATCTTGAATTAAGATAAGGGAAAAACCTGAAAAACTTGTCAAGGGGGTCAGGGCTTTCATTGTTCTCATAGAAAGAAGATTGTCCCCTTCTGTTATCTGTCTGGTCTATGGACTGCATTCCACATCTGAGAAGAGATGGCTTACACTAGGCAAAAGGGGCAGGAGGGGGAAACTTTGCTTGTGAATATCTCTCAAACCATAAAGGTTTGAGAGATAAGACATATCGTTCTTCATGTTTTTTAATGCCTACAAAATAAAATAAAGATAAAATGAAGTATTACTATCCCTTTAACTTACAACTAACCATATAGATAAAAACAAAGTATTTCATTATCACATTTTCCAAATTGGAAGTAATTATTGCAATCTGACTGAACTGATTTGTAGTGCTAATAAAACACCAACATTGTGAGACAACTTCCGAATGAATCATTTTAAATAAATAAATTACTACTGTTAATGGAATTGGCTTTCAGAAGTATCTTGTTTTGAATAGTCCTGTCACTTGAAATTAAAGCTACATTTACAATTATAATGCATTTACATAGTAACAGAATGGTTGCTTAATTACTGGATTAAAACTAAAATTTCACAAGTGCTAACAAAATGGAAAAAATGAACACAAGATGTAATTTAATTTAAAATAATTACAAGAGATATGACGTATTTCTTGGTTTTTAAACAGAAAGAGACAAAGGGGGATGTGGCATGGTTATACTCACATTTCTTGGTTTTTAAGCAGAAAGAGACAAAGGGGAATGTGGTTATACTCACATTTCCCAAAGCTGTTGGATAAAGCCCAGTAGCTAAGATCACTTTTGGATAATATTTTACTGTTCCCTTGCAGATGATACTTCATTAAATGACTCTTTCCTTCACACTGAGTCCTTTCTGCAGGAGACACTCAAATCAAAATCATAAACAAAACGAACAGGAGAATGCTCACAAAAGGACTCCATACTATTACCCAATCCAAACAGGCTTAACAGTAAAAACAATCACCATGTAAATTGCAAACATGGTTTACCGGTTTTCTATTGTAGAACCACTATAAAAAAAAACTGGCGTAGGCTACACATGTTGGTGTACTAACACAAATGATGCTGTCTGCTTTTATACAAATGCGTGGTATACTTCAACATCAAAAAACTTGCTAAACATCAAAGTCATAGGAAGTAGCCGTAGTTTGATGAAAGAAAGGTCAAGTTAAGCGTTAGTAAGGGCAAATCCAAGCCCAGCCAATCACAAGCCACAAAAGTATCAATATTAGTCTCAAAAAGTATAAAATGCCCCCCAAAAATGACAAACACTGCCTGTGTATCACATTCTTTGATCTAGTGTACAGGGCCCAGGAGCAGAGGATATATGAGAAAGAGAGAGAGAGAGAGAGGACCATTCACTGATAGAGGTAGAGGAGGAGTAAGTAGAGGAAAGTATTGCACAACTAAATTACTCATATAACACCTTAGAACATATCACACACATTGCCTCCACACACAATCAGAAACACACATTTTTTATTTATCAACACTACACACATTTATCTTACAGTGTGACTGAGTCAGTGCAAGGGAATACTAGAGGGTGATTGTGATTGAGTGAGTGCCTGTGTGAGTGACTGTGTGTGTGGGTGTGAAGGAAGTGGAGAGGAGAGATGGCAGGGAGAGGAGTGGAGGCTGGAGGGAAAGGCAGAATAGAGATAGTTGAGGAAAGTGGTCAGGGCATCCCCATGCATGGAAGGAGAGGGAATGGGAGAGAAGGTCGGAGGAGAGGGACCTGCCAACAGCTAGGCACATGCCAGGCAGCAACAGAGATGCCAGTGGGACAGGTTGTGGGTGTTGGGGAGGGACACACACAACCATGGCCTGAGAAAGTAAGGCCTTCCATGTCCCAACATACTGAGCCTGCAGTTGAAGGTGACAGAGTTAGGGAGGCGAAGTTCACCTTTGAGGAGAATATGGCTCAGGTACATGACAGGAAAGGATCCTGTACTCTTCAGACAAGATCAGGGGCATCTCTGCTCATAAGAGGCAGGCAGGGCAGGAGACGACTGACCTTGTAAATGCTGTTGGAGTGTGCAGGAGGATGATGGAAGACCTAAAGAAAAGTTGGATGGACTGCAAGAGGTGAGTGAAAAACAAGCTTGGTGAGCTTGCAGCCTACAGAAGGGGAACAGGTGGTGACCCTCCATCCTCCATCACCTTCAAGACATGGTAGGAGCTGCTCCGTTGTAGCCTGTTAAACACGGCAGTACAGGACATCCCTGGTGGCTGTGACACAGGAGATGACAGTACCCTTCAAGATCCTGGTAAGCACCATCTCTCTTCCCCCTGTCCCCCAACCAACACCCTGTTTGAGATATTGTCATACCATTAGGTCCACATATCTGTTGTATTGTTCCCTGCTTCAGTGCTGTGAAAACTGGGCTCTTAGTACATAGTTATTTATATTTTGACCCAAGCCCCTAACAGTGACAGACCACACATCGCAGCTCAGTTCATCCTTCTAATTACCAGTATGTTGTTAACCCCTTCATACATGCTATTCACAGTTGTGACAATTATGTGCAGTGTGTGACAGGTTCCAATGACTGAACTAGCGCCACAGATAGTTTGCAAAAGTAAAAATAGCACCCAAACGGAGGTCAATTTCATAATGCTGAGTGAAGGTAGTGATGCACCTACAAAATGCACCTCCTGGAGAATCAGTCAGTCAGTATCAAACCACAGAAGCAGCTGTGGGAGTACACCTTTCACTCAGCATGTTGAAATCCTTAAATGAGTAAATAGAGTTGAAAGGATCTTAACCCTTTGAGTGCCAGAGGTTTGCAATGAGTTACATGCCCCTTTGTAACTCAAAGGGTTAAGCCTGATATAAGCTAAAACAGTGTTTCCATATCTCCAGGCTAGGGTTCCGATGTATTTGATGAATGTCACAGCAGACCGTGTTTTACTTGTACCTGAAATTAATTCCGTTTCTTCATCATCCAATTGCAGTGTCTATGTCAGAGATCCAGGGACCAGCACAGGAGCAGCCAGCAGGGGTTATGACCCAAGACATTAAAGAGAGTCCTGCCCCTGTCCTACTACACCTGCCCCAGCAGGTGGACTAGCCACAGCCACTGTATCTGCCCAAAAGGTGGACCAGCCACAGCCACTGGACCTGCCCCAGCAAGTGGACCAGCCACAGCCACTGCACCTGGCACGGCCCCATCTACAGCTACAGCCATTGGTCCCAGCTGACCTTGAGGCAACTGGTACTTCACGGTGGCTTCCACCTACAACTTCCATAAGGTGAGGGATGCCCCACACCTATCCCTGGCTACCACCACAGATGCCCCTCTACCCCACATACGAGTCTCACATGGAGCCTACAGACCCAGCATGGTGTCAGAGACTTTGTTCTGGTGGAGAGTAGATAGTTAATTTTAAAAAGCAGAATTGTTTGAAAGTCTGTTTAAAATGTGTTTAAATTAGCTCATTCTTCTAGACAAAGGGGGCTTCTTTGCTTCAATATGAAGGCAAAATAGTTGAGTGAGTTTTAGGGTGACATTGTCCCAGACAATAAGGTATAAAAGAAGGTTCATTATCTTATGAGAAAATCTCAGAGTCTGGGAAGAAGATATACTCCATTATGGGAAAGTCTGCTAGGGTGACAGATTTATATCAAATGGGATAACCTTTCACATACCACTGATAAGACAAGCCAGAACCAGGTGTCATTTTAGGTGCGAATTTTAATGTGGAGTAAGAGTGCCATCCCCAGGGTATATAGCGTTATTACTAGTGTTTCTTAAATTGTCCTAGGGAAATTAGGAATTAAGAGTATCCAATCAGATAATACTGATGATGTCACTGCTTAATGAGATGGATCTTTATCCATTCAGAGGAGATTCTGATAAGGGTAATTTTACCTTATAAAATAGTAAGGCCTAGGGTAGTTCAGGCTCTTGGTTTCCTGATTCTGCTTCATCAAAGTATTCTTGGCTGGCTGCTAAAGAGATACTAAGAAACACTCATTGACTGGTAACTAGATCTTTCCTTATTTTAACTCTGCAAAATTTCAGAATCAAATATATATTTCTTCTATATTTGAAGAAAAATAATTTTCTTATAATTTCTCTTAGTGGACTGGCCACTCATTTTTAGAAATTATAATAAGCCATATTGGCTGCAGTGATTCTGGAATTAAGCAGAATTGATTGGTAAATTGTCAGATAAGTTTAAAATAGTTGATATCAGTGAGATCTATATATCCTTGTTTATAAATTAGTTAATATAGTCATTAATATTTCAGAATATATTGTGTTTCTGGAAAGGTTATATAGCTAATATTTGATCTGAGGAATTCTTTGAATGAATTTATTAACCCTTCAACTGCTATTTGTCTATTTATTTTGAAGTGTTTCTTTGGATTTCTTTGTGTATGTTTTGGGGTCTAAACTTTTGTACAGTGAGAAGTTTATTTAAACCTCTCACTAGACAAAAGAAGCCACCATCTTGGGTGTGGCATACTATAGTAATAAGTAATTAACCCTTGGAGTACCCTATAGGTTTTACATAGGATTGCTATGGTCATGTTTATGATATATTGAATGACGTTTGGTATACTGTATAGACATATATTATTGGATTTGATTCTAATTATAGTCTTGGTATAATCTATTATTGACTATATTAATTGTAATTTATATGTTTTATTCAAAAGGTATGCAATATTTGAAATCGGTAGATAATTCAATTATAGTGATCCAAATCTGGGATTTTATTCCAGTTAGTTTCTCTAAATTTTGCTATTGCATATGGTACAAGGAGACTTGTCAGAGGGCCTGGCTTAATATTAAAGCTTACTCACCTGACAACCTACCTTAAACCTCAATTAGCATAGCATAGTATACAGTTTCTGGGGCAGAGGTATTTATATACTGATTCCAACTGTATTTTAATTAATCGTAGGATCAATTATCCTTTTCTATGCTGCTGGGTTCAATTATTGTTATTTAATACCTCTGAACATACCTATGTGTGGTTAACCCTTTAATTGCTTGTAATACTAATAGTGATAATTGTGGTTTGAGTTATTATATCTCAATTGAAATTGGTATTCACTCATTTATATAATTGTTGCTTACACTTTTTCTATATATATAGTATATTTTACTTAAATAAATTATATATATTTTTGCACAAATATGCGTAATTTATTATTTTATCAATTCTTTACTGTGACGTAGCGTGTTAATATCTAGTATTGTGTAAAGTTCTCAAATTAATTTATTTGTCTATTTATGTAAAGATATCCAACCTAATTGGTTCTTCTGTTAGAGGTTAATCTTGAATATAATCTTCGACATAATTGGAGGCACTGCTGAGATTTATTCACAGTGTTGATACATTTGTCAAATATTTTTTTGGTAGATATATAATACAGTAACATATTTGTGCATAAACATCTCGGTCAGGTTCTTCTGTGTCTGATACATAAATGTGAAAACAACATATATCAATGGGCGGAAACTTTCTAGCCATTGAAAAAAATGGCTAAAGATTTTGGCCAATGGGCGAAAGATGTGAAAATTTTAAGTGCTAGTTTTAAAGGAGATTTTCCTGCTAAAAAGTGGATAACAACATGGCAACAAAAGGCACAGGACCAAAGTTGTTGGAGGCTTGCTGTTGAGGCCTTCATTCTGCAGTGGATCAACAACAGATGATGATGATATGTGTGTATATATATTTATATATATATATATATATATATATATATATATATATATATATTAAATGTACTCAGCCTGGGGGACCCGGGTTGTGATAGGAGACAGCACACTTCAAAATATCTCAATGATATAGAATCGTTTATTTCAGCATCATGTGAAGCCAAACGTTTTCGGTCCCAGTGTGGACCTTCCTCAGGGCAAATAGGTGTATACTCATCTATTCCCCATATATATACACACACAGAACAAATGGAGAAACATCACAAGAGTTAGAGGACAGACTCACCATTCCCCGCCGAATCCACCGATGGAACGCACGGTAACAGCGTAACCCAGCGTTCAACGGGGATTGGTGACGTCACGTACTGAACATTCATCCGGTTGCTAAGCAACCGGTCCTCGGATCGTATAAGCTTGTGCGTTATTGCAGAACACATAATTAAGTCTCTTTAAAAACCGACCCCCTTTTTGTTATAGGAGGGGGAGAAATTTGGGGGATATGCTTAATCACAATGACCCTATAGATAAATATTCTAAGTCTACCCAGTGGCTTGCACGTCCCAAGGGGGTATTTAAATGTAGGGGATGCTCAAACTGTGGCAACATTTTAACTGGCAAACCATACAAGCACCCACGTACTGGCAGAATGATAAACATTAAAGAATTCATGAACTGTGAGAGTCGATATGCAGTCTACTTCATTACATGCCCGTGTAAACTCATATATGTTGGAAGAACTACAACCATGCTAAAAGAGCGAATAAATAATCACAAATCGGCTATAAAAAAAGCTCTCGAGGGCAGAATGGACACCAAGGAATATTCGTATCAACTAGTGTTGAGCGAGCGTGCTCGGCCGATGCTCAGATCGGCTCGAGCATCGCTCTGCTCGGCACATGGCGGTACTCGTCGAGTACCGCCATGTGCTCGCCCGCCATGTTCGGGTGGCGGGGATCTGTGCCGGAAGAGGCACAGATCTGAAGACGCTCCGCTAGACCACCAGGGACTGGAGGTACGGGGACATTGCGGAGATGAAGGGGGCATTGCGGAGATGAAGGGGGACATTGTGGAAGAGGGGCATAGACTCTATGCCCCTCTTCCACAATGTCCCCCTTCATCTCCGCTATGCCCCTCTTCCACAATGTCCCCCTTCATCTCCTCTATGCCCCTCTTCCACAATGTGCCCCTTCATCTCCGCTATGCCTCTCTTCCACAATGTCCCCCTTCATCTCCTCTATGCCATAGAGGAGATGAAGGGGGACATTGTGGAAGAGGGGCATAGCGGAGATGAAGGGGGACATTGTGGAAGAGGGGCATAGCGGAGATGAAGGGGGACATTGTGGAAGAGGGGCATAGCGGAGATGAAGGGGGCATAGCGGAGATGAAGGGGGACATTGCGGAGATGAAGGGGGCATTCGGAGATGAAGGGGGCATAGCGGAGATGAAGGGGGGCATTGACCAGGCACCCTCCCCTCATCAGAGCAGGGGGTGCCTGGTGTAATGCTTGTGTCGCCCCATTATATTCAATGGGGCTCGGGTGCTCGGCCGAGCACTCGAGCCTCAGGGGGTGCTCGGTCAGAGCACCCGAGCATCGGGGTGCTCGCTCAACACTAGTATCAACCAGTGGCCAGACATTACCTGATGGAGCAACATAATTTAAGTGACCTTTGCTTTATGCCTATATATATGGTACCGAAGCTCCCTAGAGGAGGGGATCTCCATAAACTACTTCTGCAACAGGAAGCTAAATACATATTTGACTTTGGTTCTATTACACCCAAAGGTTTGAATCATGAATTATCTTTTATTAGCTTCCTATAGGCATTCAAGGACTTCATTATGTGTTCTGCAATAACGGTATCAATATTGGCAAACACCTATGACTGGTGTTAGGAACCTAGATACCGCTTTACAACGGTTTCCTTGGGCACTCCTTGTATTGAGCATACAAGAATGGGCCCTTAATGATGTATGAATGCTCCTTTGAAGGATTATGGATCTTTGCATATAATAAATGTGCTTGGGGTTGTATTACTCTACCCCTGGATTCTATAAAACTCCATCGACCAATCTCTTGCTTTCTGCTAAGGCAAGACATTAATAACTGTGTCTATACCGTCTGCCTCAAGATGTGCCATTTTATTGGGTTGGAGACACCCCTGTTATTTGCCAAGGGAAGATATTAATGACAATGTCAGATTTGAATATTCGATCTACTATGACTGTATGATGCCAAGGGAAGATATTAATGACAATGTCAGATTTGAATATTCGATCTACTATGACTGTATGATGCCACTAACTATCTTGCTATAGCTATATAGATTGAGTTGCTCCTGATGTTTCTTGTGATTCATCACTACTAATGTAGTTAACCACTATCAGTGTATTTCTATATACTTTTATTAAGTGTGATTGATAATTTCAATGTCTACTTCACTTTGTGCTTGCCTTCAGCAAAGATAATGTGAGCGTAGTGAGAGATGCTGCCTTCAGTCGGCAGCCGCACGAGCTTATACGATCCGAGGATGAATGTTCAGTACGTGACGTCACCAATCCCCGTTGAATGCTGGGTTACGCTGTTACCGTGCGTTCCATCGGTGGATTCGGCGGGGAATGGTGAGTCTGTCCTCTAACTCTTGTGATGTTTCTCCATTTGTTCTGTGTGTGTATATATATGGGGAATAGATGAGTATACACCTATTTGCCCTGAGGAAGGTCCACACTGGGACCGAAAACGTTTGGCTTCACATGATGCTGAAATAAACGATTCTATATCATTGAGATTTTTTGAAGTGTGCTGTCTCCTATCACAACCCGGGTCCCCCAGGCTGAGTACATTTAATATACTTATCTCTATGGGACGTGCACCTTCACATATGTTTATTAATATAATGTCCTTTGATTTCTGTAGTGTGTGCCATTGCCTTATGCTTGTTTGTGTAATATATATATATATATATATATATATATATATATATATACATATACATACATCTATAAAAAAGCAAAAAAAACTGCAAGTTTTCGTAAAAAGTCATGCAGGAAATTTTTGCACTTTTCGCCCACCCCTAGTCTATATAGTGAGATGTGGACACAGTTCATGGAGATATTCAGTGATCTGATGTATCTGGTAACACTATAAGTTTCTTCATTTTTTATTTTGTTTAGTTCTATGAGACTTGCTGTGAACCATTACTCTACTATTAAATTAAATCCAAACCCAGATCTATCTTGCTGATAGAACTACACAAAGTCATATCTAAAATGATGGAATATTGAAATATCTATATCTTGGGAGAGGATGTTAGGTAAGGGATGGGTGAAGTTTTGTTGAAGAAACTGAAGGTGTGATCGGGTTAACTAAGAAGGGTGTATATTAGGCAAAAGCATCACATGGAACGGGAATTATGGATAGCTATGGCATCCTAATCCTAGTTTTGGAAAGTACGGTAGCCAAGTTGAGAAGTGCTAATCCAAATTTAGGGCAGAGGGTAGGTCTAGGTAAAAAGGCTATTTGAAAATGATACAGCTATGGGAATATATGCTATATATGACTAATAGGGCTATGGGGAATGCCAAACTCAATGTTCTAATCTTTCCTATCTGGTTTCCTTACTGAAGGCTTTGTTCTTCAGTTTATCTGTTTGAAGCTAAGAAACATGAGCAGTTATTTCTTGTGGGAGATGAGAAGTAATCTATGAGTTCAATGGTGCCTGTACTTTAGAAAGAGTTAAATATAATACACTTACAACTATTTGTACAACACAAAGACATCCAATGTGCTGCCTGTAGGCCAGATATGGCCCACCTGACCCCTGGGTGAGGCCACATTGATAACCTTCTTGTCTCCCTGTTCCCCTCCGTTAAGCTTGTTGTCTCTCTACATCTCGCTTGTCTCTCTGTGCCACTCTGTGAAAGCAATTTTGCCCTGTGCTATGGTTATTACCTTGAGTATCCCTATTGGTCTCTGTTATTTATATATTGACCTACTGGTCCCGTGCAATACAGATCTCATGTAATGGTGCATTGCACTGTTGATTTCCTGTAATAATAGTCTGCTGGTGTCATGCCAGTTTATTGTGATGAGTATTGCCCTGCTGGTCTCTTGGGTGGCCCTCATACATATGACATTCTGGTCATGTGGCACACTGTTGAAAATACTTGGACACACCTGGTATAAAATAAGAAGAAGTTATCAAATGCAATGATGGAATAAGACAGCAAAATACAATATATTACTCAGCAAAAATGATACTTAGTGTTGCATAAACCAGTAATGACCGGTGTCTTCAAATAGTGATAACTATATAATTCAAGGTACAATGTAAGACACATGTCATTAACAAGACACATTTCATTAACAAGATTAACATGAGTCTGATGCACTTAAACAATCTGGATCAATTCAGAGGCAAATCAACTACACCATAAATATCAAATAAAACGTTTCATTGATTCAGAAGAGTCTTACAACCCATTGAATGCTAAAGTGATTCCAACACATTGTTTAACAACCAATACACTGGAGACCTGTCTATAATTAAAGAGGTTAAGATACCCCATTTAACAACCATTTTGCTTTGAATGCCCATATGGCACTCAAATCCTCTTCTTTCCCAACTTCATGATCCATTTCAAATCAGTCTGGGTGAACATGGAATTTTCTCCATGCCATCTGAATCAATCTGTGAAATGAATTACAGATGCTTTTCTCATCTCAGCTGTTTACCTTGATCACATATATGTCTGTATATATACTCTAGTTAAATGCCTCAGTTTCTAGCAGTAAGAAAGGAAAAATGCTGTCTCTGAAATATTGGACTTTCTTAGTCAAAATAGATACTATATTTAGTCAATTTGTGTTATGCCCTGAACAGTGCTCCAAATTCATCCTATTGCCTTCTTTAATCTCTGGATTGAATCTAACAGAAGCAGCCCAAACCTATGGAATCTATGTATAGCTGAGTCCTTTTCCTTTTTTTCCCACAATAATATTTGGAGTAGAATAAAAAGAAAAACACATTCAAATGTTACCAAATAATTTCATGATCTTTTTGCGTGGAATCTGTAAATATCTTCTAGGATTATCAAAGGTTAAATACAAGTTCTACTGATGAAAGCATGACATATTCAGTGAATGTTTAGCTATTCTCTCTTTCTCTTTCTCTGTCTAAATATAATTGGGTTAAAGCAAAGCAAATTATATACGCAACAAAAACTGACTCCCTAAAACACCTAAAACTAAACTACATTATTAATATCCATTTTTAATTTCAGAGTTGAAAGTGATTGATGTACACTGTAGGCAATGAATTATATGACTGCAATGACAAAAGCAAAGTAATGAAAATGATAGTCAAATTAAACTTGACTGGAATTACACAGCTTTTATATTAATTTACTTTAATCAAAACTTAGCAATACAATTTAAAATTGTAATTTAACAGTTCTCTCTGTCATACTTAGAGCTAGAGTGAATTTAACATTTAACAATGAATTGATGTTTCAGAAGGATGGATGGATAGTAACACAAGAAGCAGCTATAAATGGCTAAGCCTCATAACCTAGTTTATTCAGAGTGCATAACAAAACATTGTTTTGGTGTGGTAACCAATCTTCATCAGTTCATATAAATTATGTGGTAAATACATCCAGATGCGACATCACCAAATAATTTCTACACTATATACAAGTAAGAGATAATCCAAATATACAACATAATGTATACATTTACAAATGTGACATGCAAAGATCACTGATGCCAACATGTGTTATGCCACAGTTGTCTAGTATGAAGACAATAATATGATTTACAATATAATTTGTATGAAAATAAAAATAAGATTTACAATATAATTTGCACAGGCTAAAGTCCTAAATAGAAAAACAGGTTTAGCCAAAAACATTTATAAACTGTCATCATTTAAATCATTTGTTTGCATGCATACACCACATCCAGTACTCTCACCTCTGCAATAATGGAATAAACCAGCTGCAGCATAGGGGACAAAAAATCCAACTTACCCCTCACCCCCCCCAACAATTAGTTAAATGGGAGCTTTAACCCCTTAAATGATAGAGGAGTTTCCAGCACATTGCAGTTGTACTGCAAGGCACTGAGTTACAGTAACACATGGTGTCTCTTGGGGAACGGATTCATATACTTTACATACACATTATGGTGGCGCTTAACCATGTGCTTAATTAAGGCAGATGTTCTAAGGTGTGTTCCTCCCCCTCCTCTCCCTTCTTTACTACCTTCTTGCACATGGTGCCTAGTGCATTTGTCGACTATTTCACAGTGCCAGTCCTAAGGAAAAAGTAATTCTACAACAATGATTTTAGTGTTTGTGCGTGTGTGTGTGGGGGGGGAAGGGTCCTCGGGGGAAGGGTCCTCTTCTCCAGATACAACTGCAATTGCTGGTGCAGGGGCTGCTGCTGCTAAGCAGCAACAATAATGCGAGTAAAAGGAGTAGTCAAAAGTGGAAGCACATCTACAACTACCTTTTCCATATCACTGCTACTATCCAAACCAATAGCCACAGTAGAAAGTGACAAACTAACCTGCTCATCAATCTGATATTGTGACTAGGGATGGACAAAAGATTTTGCCTCAAAAGGACAAACAGGAGAAAAATGGCACTTGTCACCAAGTGGCATGTGCCACATGGCAATTTTCTCTTTTTTCCCACAGACATATAAAAGGGTGTCAGGTTCTCATACATGCCATTCTGTGTTTGTGAGAGGAAGCGAAAGCATAACATTTTTGACCTACAGAAGACAGGCTAATAAAGTAGAGTTGAAGCTCAGTTCAAGAAGTCTTGCAGGCAAGAAATCTGTTCTATGTATTTGGGGAGTCTGGAGGACTCTGCGAGACAGGAAGGAAGAAAGGAGTTTGAGCCACATACCCTAAAATTTGTTGTGAATGACTGGGAAAACACAGATAGCAGTGTTCCAAGTATCTTCCTGATCTGGCTGTTATTTGTGTCCTACAGAAGTCTAGGGTTGTGAGATGGGAGAAAATGAGGTTTACCCCAAATAACCCCAAATTTTTTGTGACTGAATAGACACAGGCAGCTGTGATCCAAGTTCCTCCCTGATCTGGCTGTTATGTCTGTACAAGGCGAGTTTGGGAATGTGAGAAGGGAGAAAAGGAAAATTACACCAAATACCCCAAAATTCTGTGTGAGTGACTGAGAACACACAGGCAGAGGTGAACCAAGATTGTTCCTGATCCTGTTGTTATCTCTGTGCCAGGGGAGCCTGGGGGTGTGAGAAGGGAGCAAAGGTGTTTTACCTCAAAAAAACCCCAAATTGTATGTGACCAAGTAGACAAAGGCAGCTGTGATCCAAGTTAATTTTTAATCTGGCTATTCTCTCTGTGTCAGGGGAGTCTAGGGTGTGACAAGAGAGCAAAGGAGAATTACACCAAATAACCCAACATTTGGTGTGACTGACTGGGAACATACTGGCAGAGGTGATCCAATTTAATTCCTGCTGAGATTGTTATATCTGTACTAGGGGAGTCTGCTGGTGTAAGAAGGGAACAAATGAGAATTACCCCAAATATCCCAACATTCTGTATAACTGATTGGGTACACACAGGCAGAGATGATCCAAGTTTCTTCCTGGCCTGGCTATTATTTTTGTCCTTGGGGAGTCTGGGAAAGAAGCAGTTTAAACAGGGAATGTGTTTTTTTATTGTTTTGGTTGACAATTATAGGGATTAGGGGGACAGTTAATTAAAATAAATACATTATAGTGTTGAGTAACCAGCAACAACACAGGTTATCAGCATCCACAGCTTTAGCTTTTGATGAGTGTCTCTGCTGCTCTTGGAAGTGCTGCACATGTGACAGCTAGTAGTAGTAGTACAATCTGAGTAACTTCTCGCCTCAATAGTAGTATTAGCAGTTTCTCAGGAACTCCACAGTCTATGAATTCTGCAGTATGGAAATACTTCACTCAGGATCCAAAAGCTAAACATGCTGCTATCTGTTGTCTGGGTAAGAAGAATGTGAGCAGGAAAAAAGCAGGCTTGCACCTACGCACCTCTTCAATGAGATCCCAACTGAAGCACAATCACCAGCAAAATTTTACTCCTATTTGCCAATTACACAAAATTTTTCACCTATTACACAAAATGTTTCTCCTATCTTTCAAATGGTGCAACATTTTCCACCACAATATTACTTCTTCTGAGGGCTGCAGCTGAGTAATAAGTGCCTGAAATCAAAGTTCAGGTCCTACAGCAACTGCTCCTGCTTAAGCCACACTGGCACAAATTCATGATGATGTTACAAATGAGATGTCTCTATCACTTCTATTAAATACACATTTATTAGTTTTACTTCTTGTTTTATTGTTATTCAGTTAGTGTTGTGGGCAAACAACAAATGCACTCATGGTGCTAACAATTTTTTCAAGGTATACGTTTGTAGAACATTTTGTTTCAGCTATTTATTTATCCACTTCAGCCCTCAAAAGAAGTAATATTGCAGTGCGAAATCTTGCAGTCATAAAAAACATAGGGCTAAATATGGCAAAATTCTTTAAGGAAATGGATTAAACAATTATAACAAGCAGGCGCTAATGATCATCAATTTAATATGTGGTTGAAACACAATCATTAACTAAAACAGAAACAGCTGTGTAGGAGGAATAAAACTGGGTGAAGAACACCCAAACTCAGCTAACAAGGTGAGGTTGCTGAGGACAGTTTAAAGTCAAAAGTCATAGCAAGACTGAGCACAGCAACAAGACACAACGTATTTACACTGCATCAGCAAGGTTTCTCCCAGACAGAAATTTCAATGCAGAAAGGGGTTTCCAGATGTGCTGTCCAAGCTGTTTTGAAAAAGCACCAGGAAATGGGCAACGTTGAGGGCTGTAGATGCAGTGGTCAGCCAAGGAAACTTAGTGCAGCAGATGAAAGTCACATCATGCTTACTTCCCTTTGCAATCTGAAGATGTCCAGCAGTGCCATCATGTCAGAATTAGCAGAAAATAGTGGGACCCTGGTACACCCATCTACTCTCCAGAGAAGTCTGGTCAGAAGTGGTCTTCCTGGAAGACTTACGGCCATTCAACGTGGAAACATGGCCAATCAACTCAACTATGCATGAAAACACAGGAACTGGGGTTCAGAAAAATGTCAGTCATTGCTGGGGACCGATGAGACAAAATTTGAAATATTTCGCTGTAGCAGAGGGCAGTTTGTTAGCCGAAGGCTGGAGAGCAGTACAAGAATGAGTGTTTGCAGGCAACAGTGAAGCATGGCGGAGGTTCTTTGAAAGTTCACTGCATTTCTGCAAATGGAGTAGGAGATTTGGCAAGAATTAATGGTATCCTCCATGCTGAGAAGTACAGGCAGACACCTATCCATCATGCAGTACCATCAGGGGGGATCTGATTGGCCCCAAATGTATTATGCAACATGACAATGACCCCAAACATACAGCCAAAGTCATTAAGAACTATCTTTAGCATAGAGAAGAAAAAGAGTCCTTGAAGTGATGGTATGGCTACCACATAGCCCTGATCTCAACAACATCGAGTCTCTCTGGGATTACATGAAGAGAGATAAGCAACTGAGGCTGTCTAAATCCACATAAGAACTGTGGTTAGTTCTCCAAGATGTTTGGAACAACCTACCTGCCAAGTTCCTTAACAAACTGTGCGCAAGTGTACCTAGAAGTATTGATGCTGTTTTGAAGGCAAAGGGTGGTCACACCAAATTTATTTATTTATTTTATTTAGAAAATGTTTTACCAGGAAGAATACATTGAGATTTCTCTCATTTTCAAGTATGTCCTGAAAATATTGATTTGATTTAGATTTTTCTTCTGTTCACCCACTATGCATTTTGTTAATTGATAAAAATAAACTATTAACATGCCTGTTTTTGAAAGCATTCTTACTTTACAACATTGTTCACACCTGCCTAACATTTTTGCACACTACTGTATATAAGTATATATACTTAATACATTTCAGGAGAGAATAATTTTTCAGAAAAAGAGGAATACTAGTACAATAGGTCATGAACTAAATTTAGAAGGTAGAAAATTCTAAAGTAATGCACATAAATACCAATTTACAAATAAGTGTGATATAATCCTAGCAGAAGCAGTAGGGATGAATACTGTCAGGGAATTCACACCTTCCTGAGATAGACATAAGTCTTTTCTGAGAAATATGTACGACTGTGTCTGATAGGGAGATGTTATTTTTCAGTCATCAAAATATATGTTTCTAATAGTTATCTTCAAGGATAGCAGAGAAACCTCAAAAGCCTTATAATGAAATTCTTTGGAAACCTCTCTAGCCTCCAAGGGGTTAATCTTTTGTTGGATTAAAAGATAGCTCTAAGACATTTCCAAAATTGCTGTGCTGGAAAACTAAGTCTAGTATCCCTGTGGGAAGCTGTTGAATTGAACATTATCTTTTAAAATCCCTTTTATTAGTTGAAACTCAAAAGCATAATTTAAGCATCTTATGTAGTTTGAAACACAGTATGAGGCATGTCCTTGGAAGACTGAATAAGAGTTTGATGTGCCCAGATGGAAAAGGATAAGATTTAGAACCCTCACTATTAGTGTATGTTATTAAATGGTGTTCTAAAGCCAATGCTTTTTTCAACTCAAGAAAATGATCAGAAAAGTTACATAGGACACAGTACTTAAAGTATGGATAAAGACACACTGGTGTAGTTAATCGCTTAAATGCAGTACATGTAGGGCCTTACTGTTACACTGATTGCTTGCAAACCCTTCTTAAAAGTTCATCTATATATACCAATACTTATTCAAAAGCCATAATTTTCTAAAAGAAAATTCAGGGCAATAATAACGTTTAAGGATTCTTTACATTTCCAGTACTTCAAAATTTCTGGTACATGTATGGTGGCCAATATTAACGCTTTGAGTGCCAGAGGGGTACAGAATGCATTGCAAAGCAATGCACTCTGTACCCCTCTGGCAGTCAGGGCCTACAGGCGCAACCCGCAGAGGGGCGCCTGTCATTTGGTATTTTTTTTTTTTTTTTTAATTAGTTAGCCTGCAGTGTGAAGGAGTCGCTGCCGGCTGCACATTACATCCACTCCTCAGAACAGACAGTACAGTACCGCCCTGCCTCCAGTCCTCCCAGACAAACACACAACGCAGCCTGCAGGGAGCCGCAGCCCTGCCCACCACGGCCCCGGACGAGCAACTTGACGTCCGACTCCTGAGCAGTGCTCCTGTGACTGAGTGACAGGAGCTTTGCAGCCCGCTGCCCACGACACAGCCACAGTCAGTCCACAGAGGAGCTCAGCTGCCTGTACGGACAGTTATTTTAACCCCTGCCTCTTGGCCTGAGGTAAGCCAGCGCTGTATGAGTCATCCCGCTCCCAGGCCCTGTTATTAAGAGTTCTGGCCTGTGTTCAGCCAGTAAGCAATATTAGACATTGGCGTTTCAGTCACTGCCTGTCTCAGGAGCTTTAAAGTGAGTGACTGATGGCATCATACACAATTAAGACTGTTTTGTGTGTCAAATATCCAGTACTACACCAAATGAGTATCTTTGTGTCTGGAAGATAGGAACCTCAACCAGCATATACCACATAGGGAATTTTAACTTTTATTCCATCATGGAAATAAAAATAAAAGTGAAAATTCCCTATGTGGTGTATGTTGGTTGAGGTTCCTATATTCCAAACATATTCATTCAGTGTAGTATTGTATATTTGACACATTCAACAGTCTCAATTGCTTACTGGCAAAATAAAGTATAATACACTACAGACTGACCAATCGATGGGTGTGGTTAATTTAGGGGGCGTGGCTAGGGGTGGGGTCAAGGCGGGGCTAAGGGCGCCAGAGGGTACTTGCCTAGGGGCGCTTGAGATGTAAATCCGGCCCTGCTGGCAGTCAAAGGGTTAATAGAAAAAAAAAAAAAATGGAGCTACTACTTATTCTTATTACTGTTATGCTCCATGCTTCCAAATTCCATTATGTTGTAGTTAAGTAACATTGGGGGAGATTTCTAAAAAGTGTTCTTGTTTGTTTTTGTGAACGGATCCTTAAAATGTCCTTATTCCTTATTATGAGTGTTGGTGTTTATAGAGTATTCTAATTACATTTATAAATATGAAGACAGTAAAGATTAAGAACAGGTCAGACATGGCCTTAAATCTTTGGAGAAAATTCTGTTGCTAAATTGTCGCAAATAGTGACAATTCTTTATAAATACGCTGCTCTACTTTTTACAGTACTACACAATGTTATGTCCTCCTATTCTGTCCTTAATATATTTAAAACTACTTACAGCCATTTTAATGCTTCTTTTTCCATTAACCATTTTTTTGACTAATTGTGATAGGGTGGATAACTAAAAAAAAATACATAAATAATTAAACAAATACATATATTAGACAGCTGACTGGGAGCTTGATGTTAGCTCTGTGACTGAGGAAGACTTGATAGACAGCACATAACACTGAGAATTTTGTCGAGACATCACACTCAATCAGTTGAGTACTGTAGAGAGTAAAACACACACAGTAGTTGAGTAATGTCCAGCAAATGTACAAGCTGGAGGGTGACAGGTGGAGCAGTGCAGGGATGTGGAATTTCAAAAACTGAGTGCAGCAATGGTTGCTGCAGCATATGCTTTAAATGATTATGATCCCTCTGCTCCCGGGGTGAATGTAGTTTGTCAAGGTCCCACCAATCACACCACGTCAGTCCCCCACCACCACTATGGTACACATCTGCCACGTTGTAGGTTGTACTATTTTTTTTTTAATCACTTGACATCATCATGCATATGTGCCAGTGTCACTTAAGCAAAAGACAAAGGCACTCTGCATTTTAACACATTTTCAAGGTATATGTTGCTGTAGGACTCACAACTTTGACTTCCAGCTACTTATTTCTCCACTATAGCCCTCAGAAGAAGTAATATTGTGCTGGGGAATGTTGCATCATAGAAAACACAGGAGAAAAATTTGTTGGAATTGGAGAAAAATGTGTACCAATATGAGAAAAATATGTTAGAATAGGAGAAAAAGTGTTAGAATTGGAAAAAAATGTGTTGAATAGGCGAAAAATTAGTTAAAATAGGAGAAAAATATGTTGGAATAGACTAAACATTTGCAGAAATAGGTGAAAAGGCAGAGAATTTTGCTTTGGAGAAAAAGAGAAAACTGTCATGATGAAAGAGAAAAATTGTTCATTTTTTGAGAAAAGTCATGCAGGAAATTTTTCTCACTTTTCACCCGCCCTTATTTATAACATCTGAGAGTTTAACTGTTTCCACTAGAATTCATCAGATACATCTCTAATATATCACTCTTTATTAGGCTGACCAGACCTCACCTTTAACCGGGGAAGCATAGGAGAAATGCATACTGCGGGACTGCTTTGATTTCAGTGAAGTACTGCAAAATGGCTATTTCCTATGTGTCCCCGGTTAAAGGTGAGATCTGGTCAGCCTACTCTTTAGGAGTATGGATTACACTGTAAAATATCAAAAGTAATAGTGTTTTGTGTTTTAACTGAGATTGCAACACAGACTAGTCACACTCATGTGACATTCACAGCTGGTATGCCTTTCCAAAAATGATTACCAGGCCACCAGCTGCATGGTGGTGCAGGGAGGAGGACAGGTGTACTGTCAAGCAGAATTTTACTAGGTAAGCATTTATAAAAATAAGGATTTTTTGTAAATCCCTCTTGTAATTAAAGAAAGGTGTTTACAGAAGGTTTAGGCACCACAGCAGGATTTTTAAAACATATTTATAGTTGTCTTACATTATTAGTAAACCTTTCTAAAAACTAGACTAGTGGCTTACACAGTAGTTACCCTTTGCAAAAACAAATGTCAATACAGGTAAAGTATAAAAGAGATTGTCTAGAAATTCATACAATGGAAAAACAACAATCCAACACTAAAAAACTCAATTAATAATGATGCTAATCCTAAGGATAAAAAAAACATAAGATAAAAATGCTAATTAAAACATATAGCGTGGTGGAAGGAGAATAACAAATAGAAAGGACTGACACACTTTGATTGGGAAAGTGACAGGTGAACCTAGATTTTACACTACTGATTTGTAAGAGGTAGCAAGAGATATATTTGTATATTGAGCTCAAACAATAGAAATCCTAATGTATTAATTCTTAACAGTTCTTTTATCTCTAATCTGCTTCTTTGATAAACAATTGGTATGTGTCCATCAAAGGTATACTTCATCCAGAACACAAACACATTTATACCATTTTTAACAGCCACTCTCAGTTTCCCTTTTTGCCTAGCAGACTATCTTGCCAATCTTTAGAAACTGGAGTCATAATAGAAGTGATATAATAATGCTCTGTAGTCTACTTTGTGGTCTTGGCTCCCTCTTTTTCCCAGTCTTTCTATTACTTTGTCCTTGGCTTGGAGCTTAGAACTAGCTCTTTGCATTTGAAGCAGATAACTTCTTTGTTGTGTTCTTGTGTTTTGAGTATATATCCCAGAGGGATCTGAGGAAGGGATCAGTAGCAGAATCAGTTAAATGTACTTTATCAGTGGATTAACTATTCAGAAAACCCTCCACCTTTATCTCAGTTCATCCCAAACTTCCTAGAATAATTAGAACATTTCTATCTCATATCATCTAAATAAATCACCCATCTCCAATAGGATTCATCTCAATAAACTATTAACTCATGATTTTCATTGGGTGACTTTTTATTTTGATCCCACTTTTAATGCAACAGACATTTTTGTCATAATTTGTTATCTGTTTCCTGATATAGCTTTAAGACATCTGCACACTTAATCAGATATTAAAATAAAACTGAAAATATCTATAGGTTAGAATTCCTATATTTAGGTGTGTAGAGGTTTATATTACTGACTCATTTGTGGAAAAACATAATCATTTGTAGCTCTTTACATCAGAAGATCTTGCAGGTATTTTATCCATCTAGTACTAGGGGCATCAGCTTGTCACCCGCGCCTCTACCTTTCCTTCAGAGCCTGCCATCACACGCCGACTCGGTGCTTGGCGGGTTCCGTTCTGCCTCCACCACGTCAGCAGTCCCGGGCATCTCTTCCTTTCCTTCCCCCGACCGATGCCGCTGTGCACTGGCGTGAGGTGCCACCAGCTCGGTCTTTTCTACTGTAGAGTCGGGCATTGCGTGCGGATGACGTCACGCACGACGCCTTTATCTTTTCCCCAGTCCCTGGCTGCAGCTCAGTATTACAGTGTTCTGTAGCCAGGTGGATGCTGCTGCCTAAGCTCCTGCTCTAACAGCTTCTTGTCCAGTGTTACCGCACTTGTTCCAGTCCTAAGAGCATTCTATGCCAGTCCAGCTAACCTGTGCATGACCCTGCCTGACCTTTGACCAAGCTCTTGCCTAGTGATTCCAGTCCTGATACCTGTGCATGACCCTGCCTGACCGTTGACCAAGCTCTTGCCTAGTGATTCCAGTCCTGATACCTGTGCATGACCCTGCCTGACCTTTGACCAAGCTCTTGCCTAGTGATTCCAGTCCTGATACCTGTGCATGACCCTGCCTGACCTTTGACCAAGCTCTTGCCTAGTGATTCCAGTCCTGATACCTGTGCATGACCCTGCCTGACCTTTGACCAAGCTCTTGCCTATTGATTCCAGTCCTGATACCTGTGCATGACCCTGCCTGACCTTTGACCAATCTCTTGCCTAGTGATTCCAGTCGTGATATCTGTGTATGATCCTGCCTGACCATTGCTTATCTTCTTCTCGTGTATCTTCTGCATTCTGAGGTCCAGTGTGGGTCATAGCTATACCTCTGACTTATTCCTGGAGTCTACTCCTGTATCCTTGTTCCTTCTTCCCTTGGAGGGTTTCAGCTACTATTGTGGCCTACGCTCTCTATCCACGCACTCCACTCCTCGCTCCCTAGCCTGCACTCTCCCCTGCAGGAGAGCTTGTGCTGTTTATTGTCAGACCATCCTGGACTGACTTCCAGCTTCTCTGGGGTTAGTCATCCAGCCTTGCGGCTGGCACCTCTACCGGCCGTAGGAGCAGCAAGGTCTGACAATAGGCAGCCAACACATGACCAGCTTCGCAGCCCAGCGATGCACCCCAGCACTCCCTCTCTTGCAGGTTTCCTGCAATTGGGTGACACAGCTCCACAGACTGTGGTGGTGGAACCTTCACCAGCACCACCAATGACTTACTAATAGCCATAGATCTGCTAAGTAGGGGTGGGCAAAAGGTCCAATCATGGTCCAGTGAAAACATTTGTGAAAACCATGTGGTTGTCCACTTTTTCATGGGAAAATCCACTTTAAATAAAGTGATTAAAATCTTTGTCGTTTTCGTCCGTTGACAAAAAATGTTTGCTATTTTTTCAATGGCCACAAACTTTACTCCCCTTTAATTACATGTTTTTCCCCTTTTCTCTATAAAAACGTGAAGTTTTCCAGTAAGTGAAAAACAATGCATGCAGCTTCCGAGAGAGAGAGAGGGAGTTGGGCTGTTGTGTTGTGCTGTGAGTTTATAGCAAGATTGAGAGAGGAGAGGCTCATAGTGACTGCTATCACTATAAGCAAGTTGAATTAAAAAAAAGGAGGAGCTGGAAGGACCATTATGCATCCACTGAGTCTGAGGAGGAGGAAGTGATCACCATCAAAATGAAAGGGTCTGGATGCCATGGGTCCCCAGACACCATGATTATGGCCAGTCCCCCAACATCACCTCTAGAGATCTTGGGGAAATTTGTGTCATGGGAGGAAGAAAAGGGTAGTAGTGTGAGCAGGACAGATCAGCTACCTGTGCCTGCTGCCAGTGTGTCTTGTGATTCTCAGGAAGTGGTGAGGAGGAGATGATGCCAAGTGTGAGCGGAAAAGACCCTAAGTCACACTTGCCATTCCCAAGCAGTTCCTCCACTAGTACTACTACTAAGAAAGTCCAGCAGCTTGTACAGACTGAGAGTGTTAGGAGTGAGAGAAGGGGTGATCATACTACTGGTGAGGAGGAAGACTCAAGGACTGAAATTGATGTGGTTGGTGTAATTAGTATAAAAATGATGGTGAAGCAGCTGGTGGGACTAGCTTTAGAGGAGTGGTAGGGGAAGCAATGCAGAATGTCCAGACTAGTGGTCAAGGGAGCCTACAACACTCCCCTAGCCCTGTGAGTCCCTTTCGCCTCTAGGCATTGTCGAAGTGGAACATGATCCTGAAGAAGACAGAATTGTTGCCTAGCAGCAATAATACAACTCCCACCAAGAGCACAGAATAGCTTCCTGTGCCTGCTGCTAGTGCTGCCAGTCTGCCTTCTTCAGGTTACCAAGAAATGTCAAGTGTCACATTTCACATCACCTCCTCCAACCGGTGAGATGTCTGTAATAGAGAAGCAGCTGCAAGGAGTGACTGGTGTTAGTGGTGATCATGATGGTGGAGAAGCTGGGGTGGAAGAGACATTAATAGCCTTTTTTAGCCCAAATTGAGAAGAAATGTGAGACAGGGATGGGGATCACCACCACCACCACCACCAGTGAGTTTTTTTTTTAATTTGCGGAGTTTGCAACTGCTCTAATTCCTGCTGCTACTGAGCTGAAAGGGAAGCAGGATACTGAGGAGCAGGCTAGTGTGCCACAGACCACCGTGGACACAGTGTAGTCCAGTGATCCAAAACTAGGACAGGTTCCACTTACCAGCACCAATACTCCTAGTCCTAGTTGCAGTGCTGATTCTGAGGCAGTTGCAACAACATCATCCTCTGCCCCAACTAGTGAAGGTTAATATGGAGGAGGAGGAGAATAAGAAAGAGGTGATTCTTCTTCACCTTTCCGATCTCCCCTGAAGTCTTGGGTGTGGGACTATTTATCTGTTGGGGCAGGCACGGTGCAGTCATCAGTAAAGGCACTGTGCACAATTTGTGACAAGTCAGTGAAAACGGGAAAGGATGGAACTCACCTTTGCGCAACCATCCTGATAACACAGATGAAACACAGACACCATGACATTTATGCAAAACATCCGAAAGCCAAACCCTCACCAAAGAAATCAGGTCAGTTTTAAAGGGATAGTAACGTTTCACAAAAAAAGCAGACGCTCCAATTAATCTTCATAGTATTTGAGCCATAGAGAGTGCTATTTCAATACCGTCAGAGTTGTGGTTCAAGAGTAGTTGAAGGATAAAGTTTCCCCTTCCCACCCCTTTTACCTAGTGTAAGCCATTGTCATAGTTTTTGATGAACACTCAGAACAGTTTGGTAAGGTTAAAATAACTTTATTAAAGAAAAGTTCAAAGACATAGATAGGCCTATGGCCCATACAACGGAGTAGATATACAGACAAGTGAATATAACAGTGTATGCCAATAAAGGAATTACATGTGATGAAAATGACAATCTCTAGACAGGAGAGGCCTGGCATGGATCCGGACAGCTGGCAGGATCGGTAGGCAGCGGACTGACCACAGGACCTAGATCGAGGTGGTCCAGAGGAGGGTGACTGGCTCGACCCAAGAGGAGTGAGGCAACAGTGCTGCACACCCAGACGCCTGGGAGGCACAGAACCCAAGGAGTAAGGCAACACTACTGGCACAACCCAGATGCCTGGGCTTTATAGAACCCAAGGATCAAGGCACCACTGACCTTGGCACCGGATGGCAACAGGCCGAGATAACTCTCCCAGAATATCCCTAGAGCGCTAGGGGTGGATCGCAGTACAGCACGTATAATGGTGGAAACAACCAATGTCCCCTCTATGAGGGTGGTGCGACGTAACGCTGGCTCTTGAGACGGAGGCTCCTGCAGCTGAGATAAGCAAAACTCTACCTGGAACGTCCAGGTACACCAAGGGTCAATTGGTAACGCCCAGAATACTGCAACTCCCAGAGGGAGTGAGCCCAGCGAGGTATGAGAGGTGGATACAGAGAGATAAGAGTAACACAGTCAGTGATAGAACACTGCACCAGTACTTGGCTTGTATACTCCGCTAAAGCGGTATGGTGAGAGACTAGGCACTAAGCCTAGCTAATGGTCAACAAGATACAGCGCCTCGCGGTGCAACCAGTTAACATACAGCAACCACTGAACGTAACGGAGGCAACAGCGAGGCCACAGTGGTAAGCTGGAAATGTATGGTACCAGACACAAGGAAGCGCACAGGGCAACTGGCAGCCCAAGGGGTCAGATACAGGACCGGTACATTGACCAGCACCAAGAAACGGAAGCGGTGCAGCCAGATACACTCAGCTACAGAAGTGGGTTCACAGCCAGGCCAGGTCAGCAACGGAGCGGGTTCTCAGCCAGATACAATTGGTAATGGAAGCGGGTTCTCAGCCAGGCCAGGACAGCAACGGAGCGAGTACTCAGCCGGATACAGTCGGTAACGGGAATGGGTCCTCAGCCAGATGCAGTCGGTAACAGAAGCGGGTTCTCAGCCACGCCAGGTCAGCAACGAAGCGAGTACTCAGCCGGATACAGTCGGTAACGGGAACGGGTCCTCAGCCAGATGCAGTCGGTAATGGAAACAGGTTCTCAGCCAGGCCAGGTCACAAACGGAGCAGGTTCTCAACCGGATACAGTCAGCAACGGAGCAGAATCAGGCACGTCGTCAGGCAGGCCAAGTCATACACAGTCAACGGTAACAGATCAGAATACAGGAACAAATACACCACGAAAGGGCACCATCCTGAGGAAATGCCAGGGTATATAAAGGCCATCACTGGGCAGCGACAAAAGGTGTTAGCCAATCAATGACCAGCAATGCAAACTAGCAGTCAGAATGTTGCCGCCTACTGCACAAAGCACGGGCACCGTGATAGCCACCTCCCCTCAGATGTGGAATCTGGTTGCTAGACCAGACAGAAAACAGCAGGAGCAATCTTCTTCCTATGAGAACAATGAAAGCCATGCCACACTTGATAAGTTTTTCAGGTTTTTTCCTTATCTTAATTGAAGATTGTCCCTCTCTGCAATCTACCTGGGCACCTCCCTTCTGCTCTGGCTAAGAAGTGTTACATCAGTAAAAGGGGTGGGAGGGGGATACGTTATCATTGAATTACTCTTGAACTACAACTCTGACAGAATTGAAAAAACACTTTCCAAGGTCCAAATACTATGATGGTTAAGTAGAGCTGCTTTTACTATGAAACATTACTATTCCTTTAAATTTAGTTACCGCAGGAAATTCCATTAACATTTTTTTTCTTTTCACGCAGGAAATTCTGCATATAGAAAAGTCATTTTCTCACTTTTCTGCTTATACTTAAAATGTTCTCACAAAAAGTTTGACCTTTTCTGTCTATGCTTCTATATGTGGCAGGATTTCCTACTGCTATAGAATAAAAAGACTGCACTTCCCCCATTTGCTGAAAAGTATTCAGCGTTCCATAGAGCCATATAGGTAAATTTAAAGTGACAGAACAAGGGACAGTTTTAAATAATATGAGTAGGCTTATATAACTCTTCAATTTTGAAAAAAAATATACATAGACATAAATGGCAAGTTAAGCTTTTAAAAACAACTGGTGGAGGCCAAGCCAGGCCAGAAGTATGACTATGCCACTAGTGAAAACCAGGAACATATGCCACCCATTTGTGACATGAGTCATCTGAGTAGCATATGTCACGCATATGTCACAGCAGCTTGTATATCAGCAGCAGCACAACAAGCCACTTCAGACACATCCAATATAGTACTTCTATTCCTCTCATATTCCTAAAATCATGGGTGTTGGAATATTATTCCTTGGGGGCAGGGAGGTACTTTGTACTTCTCAACAGCTGCAATGTGCACAGTGTGACGATAGGGATAAGGACTGGGATCACATAAGTGGTATGTCAGCAGTCATCCTTCAGGAAATCACATGCTCTCAGTTACTGATGTAGGCCATTGTCTGCAAGGCAACATTTAAGTCAGTCACTTACTGGTTGTTGTGTGACTGACTTACTACGCACTTAGTAAAAATACCCTCTCCAAGCTATCACATTTACATATTTAGCACGGTATGCCATTTGCAAATGCTCACTTATGCACTGCATTCTATTGCTGTTTACAAAATTGCCATGTGTGGTCATAGCCCATTATGTAAAATGTGAACAGAAGAAAACAAAAGAGGGCGCCCAATAGTGCCTTTTATCCTTATTGGAGAATCAATTGAGTATATTAAATATTTATACTCACAAGTATAATGGCTGTGGACAGACTTATATCCCACCACAGCTAATCAAGCATGCAGAAAATACTCCCCTGTCTCTGCTCTGGGAACCGGATACTAAGCATGAGATGTTTGATATCCGATTTGTATTGCGCATGTTTTTATTTTTCATTTTGTGTCGAATTAGGTGGATTACTTCCGGGCTATAACGGTTGAGTTTCAATAAGTGAGTTCTACTCCTTTTGAGTCAGTAATAAATTCGATTTTATTATATTATTTTTGAGTGATGTGTATATCTCTTGTCTCTATAATTATTATTAATGAGTAATATTTAATCTCAAATAGTTTTTTGAATCGGGTTGTTATGTGAAGGCCATCTATAAAAATGACCAAATGTTCTTGACCAATTATTTCAAATTATAAGCACCAATGGGGAATGGGAATAGGGTATTTAATTAAGGATAGATGTATTGCTGCTTTTTTGAATGAATTTAGGCTAGAGCTAAGTCTGAAGAAGTGATCTGTGAACCACAAAACGTTATTTTAGCTTGCCAAGTATTTGTTTTATATATTGTGATCTTAATTTTATATGGTCCTATCATTGGATCTAATTTTTAAATAAAAGTATAAGATTTAACAATCAACAAGCAGCATTTTTTGACATCAGCCTATCCAGTATCTGGTTCCCTGAGCAGAGACAGGGGAGTATTCTCTGCATGCTTGATTAGCTGTGGTGGGATATAAGTCTGTCCACAGCCATTATACTTGTGAGTATAAATATTTAATATACTCTATTGATTCTCCAATAAGGATAAAAGGCACTATTGGGCGCCCTCTTTTGTTTTCTTCTGTTCACATGTGCTACATACTCCTGGAGTGGTTTTGAGGAGCAGCCCTGTTGAAGAACATCTGTATTGCTGTGTGGGGGACAGCGTGAGAAATATCCCCTGAGTATATATGTCAACCGGCATATAAGTGTCGAGTTGACCTTTCTTTATTGTGAGTATATTTGATAAGGGAAAGTGTGGGTTGATCCCAGAAGTTTTTGCACTAGGAGCGCCTTCTGTTTTTTGTCTTTGCATTATGTAAAATGCTGATTTTGAGTACTGAACAGTATCTGCTCCAAAGTAAATTAATCCCATATGCATGATTTCAGGGCAGGGAAAGGTTGAAAAGGACTGGGCAGTTGACTGTAACCACCTGAAGAGCTTTCTTGTGTGCTGCTATACTTCCTATTGCTAGCACTAGGAAGTAGAATAACTTCATCCACCACTGCCTGCCCCATGTCACTACTATTAGGTGGAAATCCATCATCATCTTCCTCATCATTAGTCCCAACAGCAATACTGGCATCCATGATGAGCAAGGTCAATGCATCAGCAGCAGTCTGATGAGCATCATGCTGTTCTGACTGTGTCTATTCTGAAATGTATTTATGTATATCTTTTTTAATATGGCACCACACAGTGTACACAGTACCTTACAACAGAAGTATATTACAATAAATAAAAGGGGATAAAATAAGTGTCACAGTCATAGAAAATATAGGAGAGAGGTCTCTGCCCCAAGAAGCCAGCCCCTCCAGATCTCTCCTCCAATCTTCATTTGACACCTACAAAAACTCTCTCATGCATGCATCACTATCATAACCCCTTGTGGGGTATCATCACTAGACACTGCCTTCTCCTTTTATACTGAGGGTGATTTAGCTTTCATAGTACTAAACAACAATGCAGCTGATTTAGACTCAAGCAGATGGACTATGGTGATGGTGGGTGAGCACACTTGCTCAGCTGACACTTCCTTACACAGTGCAGCTGTATCAAACTGAGGCAGTTGCACTGTGTTCATACTGGTCCTCCTGGGGGTCTCCGAATAGGACAGGGCGGGATGGGGGTGTGACCAGTTGGTGGCACCTTGCACATCTGAGCTTTTTAAATAATCAACCCACTTCACTGCTGGGGCTCTACAGTACTGGCACTAGACAGGTCTGGACAGGTTGTGTATAGCTCTCTGGACTAAAATACTCACTGCTGCTGCTTATTGTGAAATAATTTTCCTCCATAACAGGAGTAGCATCCCTCCAACCTATCCTACAGACCAATTGCCTCTAGCTATTTCTCTTTCTCTTTCTCTCTCTCTTTCTCTTAAACTTGCTTACATGGCTCTATGGACCTCATATTTTCTGCAAGGGTTGCATTGTTATGTAAGCCTGCTAACATTTTTACTTAAGCATGCAAACAATAGTTTCTGAGTATTGTCTTCTTACAAGCCTGAAAACTATTTTTCACATAAAGATAATGTGAAAATAAAATGTGGATTTAAAAATGGTTGATGGTGGCAGTGCTGTTGTTAGTTGCTCATACACCATATGCTTCTGTGGTTTCCTTGTTTATTTCCATTTCTGCAGCATGCAAATCTGATGGTATTAGACGGCAGTTAACTTTTAAAAAAGTTAGTCTACCCACACTGCTGCTGGATAACAGTATACTACATGCATTAATAAAATAACCAAAAACACTGAAAACACTCTCCGACTGTATACTTGCTGCTGGGCAACTACATGTTTCCACTGCAATCTGCACAAGTGCTGGCCAAACAGACATTAATTTGCTGGTACTGCAGTGGATTATAATTTCTGCCTAGAACATGAATAGGTAGTCTGTAACAGACTTACATGCAGTGGGGCAGCTCCTACATTCACTAACAAAATAATCAGCAGCACTGAAAACCCTCCCTTACTATATACTTTTTGGTGGGCAGCTAAGTGGACACAATGATTGTTTTGTTTGTCAGTACTACATTGGATCATCATTTCTGCCTAGAACATAGATAGGTAGGCTATACCATCTTTCATGCACTGGGACCACTATTATGAGCTAGGCTACATTCATGGGTATCAGTTACCAACCTATATTCAGTGAACATGTCCCATAGAGAAGTGCAACGGCCATCGCCACAACCACCATATCCAGTACTATCACCTGGTAGACTCTGGTGTTTTTGCGTCATAGCAGGGGATCATGTGGTGAGCCTGGTAGCAGTATATTTTGCAGCTCTATCTGTTGCTGGTGAGCTATGTTTGCTCTCAGTTATAATATCAGCACTATCTTCTGCTGTTGGGCTTAAAAGTCTGTCAAGTCAGAGAGAATGTGGTGGGGTGGTAACAGCACTATCTGATGGGATAGTCTATTGCTGACCACTTTTACTACTAGGTCTGGGTTCCTCCACCTCAGCAGTAGCAATCCTACAACTCTTCCGTCTCATTTTTTGCCCCATACACAATGTAGCCAGAAACAGGTGTACTGGTAGTGTTTACTAACTCTCTCATTACACAGATATTCAAAAAAGTGTTTTTCTTTTCTTACCAGTTCTCTGCTTCTACATATCTATGTCTCAAATCCAGTGGCAGTATAAAAAGGTGAATTTTCAATGGGTTGGGAATTTTTGCAGGAAAACTGTATTTTCCAAGTAATTTCCTGCAAAAAATCAGACTTTTTTGCCTACCCTTTTAAACAGTCTATGAGGAGCTAAACTACGGAAATTATGGCAAGTATATATATATGTTATACTTGTGCACAGCAAAAAAATGAGTTTCATCTGAATGATTAAGCAAAAGTTTTTACCCATTTGGATAAAATTAATTTTTGTTTACCCCTCAGTTCAGTTAGTCAAAATTTTAGTGAATATTTTCATTGGTGAAAAAATTTG
The DNA here is from genome assembly GCA_037306005.1 of Rhinophrynus dorsalis. Lineage (NCBI taxonomy): Eukaryota > Metazoa > Chordata > Amphibia > Anura > Rhinophrynidae > Rhinophrynus > Rhinophrynus dorsalis. The sequence continues at coordinate 84,366,781 of CM074718.1, read as the reverse complement.
TTCACAGATATTCTGCCCCTAAAGTAAGCACTCACATTTATGTCGGAGATCCAGTGGTATCCTTGATGTCGTTGTCCTCTGGCATCTTCTGTCAAAAATAAAGTAAAAAATACTTGAATCCCTGCTATCACTGTCCCTGCTGTCTCCTAAAAAATAATTCCCTCACTTAATGCTGCTTGAGCTGTTGCTTGAACCAGAATAAGGAAACATTTTAGATCGCCATTCCTGTTCAAGGCTATCTGGAGGGATGATTTTAAGTGTATCTGTAACCCCTTCAGCTAGATGCTAGTTGGCTGTAAGGTGAGATTACTACCGGGCAATTTGAACACATATGGCCATATAAAGGCCAATCCCTGCTCACTTTTTCCTCATTGTATGGTGTCAAAGACACCACTGGGCCTCCGTCATCAAGGTAAGTGTAACACGTGTTATGAATGGTGTAAGCATGTGTGTAAGCGTGTGAAAGACCAAATAAACAAGATGAAAGAATAGATTTGAATGAAAGTGTTGCATGTGGTGATCATGTTAATGGAACTGTGTGTTCTTATTTAAATCTAAATGTCATGAAACACAATTTTTGTTAAGTTTTGAATCAATTACAAATCGAGGGCACAAGTCTAATACAAATATTTCAAGATTTTACCAGTCCATTTTCAGCATTCATTTTTATGTTAACTGAAATTTGAAATACAATAGAACAGTAACACTCCTTCTTATTAGTGATGAGCGAGCATGCTCGGCCGAAGCTCGGTTCGGCTCGAGCATCGCTCTGCTCGGCACATGGCGGTACTCGTACGAGTACCGCATGTGCTCGCCCGCCATGTTCGGGTCTCCTCCCCGCACGTTTCGCGGCTGCTGCGCAGCCAATAAACGTGCGGGGAGGCTCTGACATCAGTGTAATGCCAGCAGCCATGTTGGCTGCTGGCATTACACTGATTGGCTGGCCAGAACCCATGATCGGGTGCTGTATAGCACCTGACCAGCGAGTTCGGCTCAGTCTTAGCCAGGGAGAGATGAGGATAGGAAGGGAAAGTCAGTGTAGGCAGAAAAAAAGCGCGTTTGAACAAAAAAAAGACCCAAAAGTCCTTTTTAGGACTACTGTGTGTGGGGGCAGCAGATATATTTTGTTTTGGGGGGCAGAGTTTAAAAAAAAAAGTCACATATTCCGTTCACTGTGCCTAGCCGCAGATTAGCAGCACATTCTGTTTAGTGTGCAAAGTTTCAGATTAGCAGCACATTCTGTTTAGTGTGCAAAGTTGGAGATTAGCAGCACATTCTTTTTAGTGTGCAAAGTTGCAGATTATCAGCACATTCAGTTTAGTGTGCAAAGTTGCAGATTATCAGCACATTCTGTTCAGTGTGCAAAGTTGCAGATTAGCAGCACATTCTGTTCAGTGTACAAAGTTGCAGATTAGCAGCACATTCCTTTTAGTGTGCAAAGTTGCAGATTAGCAGCACATTCTGTTCAGTGTGCAAAGTTGCAGATTAGCAGCACATTCTGTTTAGTGTGCAAAGTTGCAGATTAGCAGAACATTCTGTTTAGTGTGCAAAGTGTAAAAAATAAAAGTCACATATTCCATTCACTGTGCCTAGCCGCAGATAAGCAGCATATTCTGTTTAGTGTGCAAAGTTGCAGATTATCAGCACATTCTGTTTAGTGTGCAAAGTGTAAAAAATAAAAGTCACTTATTCCATTCACTGTGCCTAGCCGCAGATAAGCAGCATATTCCGTTTAGTGTGCAAAGTTGCAGATTATCAGCACATTCTGTTTAGTGTGCAAAGTGTAAAAAATAAAAGTCACTTATTCCATTCACTGTGCCTAGCCGCAGATAAGCAGCACATTCTGTTTAGTGTGCAAAGTTGCAGATTAGCAGAACATTCTGTTTAGTGTGCAAAGTGTAAAAAATAAAAGTCACATATTCCATTCACTGTGCCTAGCCGCAGATAAGCAGCATATTCTGTTTAGTGTGCAAAGTTGCAGATTATCAGCACATTCTGTTTAGTGTGCAAAGTGTAAAAAATAAAAGTCACTTATTCCGTTCACTGTGCCTAGCCGCAGATAAGCAGCACATTCTGTTTAGTGTGCAAAGTTGCAGATTATCAGCACATTCTGTTTAGTGTGCAAAGTGTAAAAAATAAAAGTCACTTATTCCATTCACTGTGCCTAGCCGCAGATAAGCAGAACATTCTGTTTAGTGTGCAAAGTCTAAAAAATAAAAGTCACATATTCCATTCACTGTGCCTAGCCGCAGATAAGCAGCATATTCTGTTTAGTGTGCAAAGTTGCAGATTATCAGCACATTCTGTTTAGTGTGCAAAGTGTAAAAAATAAAAGTCACTTATTCCGTTCACTGTGCCTAGCCGCAGATAAGCAGCACATTCTGTTTAGTGTGCAAAGTTGCAGATTAGCAGAACATTCTGTTTAGTGTGCAAAGTGTAAAAAATAAAAGTCACATATTCCATTCACTGTGCCTAGCCGCAGATAAGCAGCATATTCTGTTTAGTGTGCAAAGTTGCAGATTATCAGCACATTCTGTTTAGTGTGCAAAGTGTAAAAAATAAAAGTCACTTATTCCATTCACTGTGCCTAGCCGCAGATAAGCAGCATATTCTATTTAGTGTGCAAAGTTGCAGATTTGCAGCACATTCTGTTTAGTGTGCAAAGTGTTAAAAATAAAAGTCACATATTCCATTCACTGTGCCTAGCCGCAGATAAGAAGCATATTCTGTTTAGTGTGCAAAGTTGCAGATTATCAGCACATTCTGTTTAGTGTGCAAAGTGTAAAATATAAAAGTCACTTATTCCATTCACTGTGCCTAGCCGCAGATAAGCAGCATATTCTGTTTAGTGTGCAAAGTTGCAGATTTGCAGCACATTCTGTTTAGTGTGCAAAGTGTAAAATATAAAAGTCACTTATTCCATTCACTGTGCCTAGCCGCAGATAAGCAGCATATTCTGTTTAGTGTGCAAAGTTGCAGATTTGCAGCACATTCTGTTTAGTGTGCAAAGTGTTAAAAATAAAAGTCACATATTCTGTTCACTGTGCCTAGCCGCAGATAAGCAGCACATTCTGTTTAGTGTGCAAAGTTGCAGATTTGCAGCACATATTCCATGTAATATGAAGAAGGCGGGTAAAAAGGGACGGGGAAGTGGACGTGATCCTGATAGTTCAGGGCGCGGGTCAGGACGCGTAGAAACTGTGCCTGGTGCCAGAGCACAAGAAAGAAAGACATCCACCATACCTAGCTTCATGTCTCAGTTTACAGGGCGTCGCAGGACATCACTCTCGAGGTCAGACCACTGCGAACAGGTGGTCGGTTGGATTTCAGGTGATACTGCTTCCAGTCGGTTAAGCACCACCCTGTCTTCCACCAAGTCCACTCTCAGTAGCCAAGAGTCTGGTCAACATAATCCTCACCCTGATCATCCTTCCTCCCACCATAGAGGGTCTGGTCAAAGAAGTGATCCCACACTGGGATATAGTGAGGAGCTCGTCTCATCACCAATCCTTCATTTGAACCTCTCTCCAAGCACGCTTGCAGAGGAACATGAAATCTTGTGCCCTGATTCACAACCTCTAGAGGGTACCCAATCACAAGAAGATGACAGAGGTGAACGGCATTTAAGGTCAAAGTAAGTGGATGATGATGATGATGAGACACAGTTGCCATCAAATCAACCACTATTACTGTCTCAAGACCTTGATGAGGAGGATGATATACAGTTGTCAATGACTGAGTATGTGGTGGGATCAAGAAATGAGGAGGATGATCAGAGTGAGGAAGTGGAGGAGGACTTGGTGGACGATGAGGTGACTGACCCCACCTGGGAAGGTGGAGAGCCGAGCGATGACAGCAGTCCTGAGGGTGAGCCATCTGCAGCACCGCAACAGGCTGGAAGAGGCAGTGGTGTGGCTACAGAAAGAAGGCGGACCGCACCAAACCGGCCCGCAAATGTTCCACGGAGCACCCCCTTGCGTAAATCTCCCTTGCCAAGGGCTAAGTGTTCCGCGGTATGGCGTTTTTTTAAGGAAAGTGCGGACGACAAAAAAATTGTAGTTTGCAACCTGTGCCACACCAGAATGAGCCGAGGCATGAACACTAGAAACCTCACCACCACCAGCATGATCCGACACATGGCATCCAAGCACCGTAATAAGTGGGAGGAACGCCCGGATCGCCAATCTGTGTCTGCAGGCCACACCACTGCCTCCTCTTCCCCTGTTTTCGGTGCCGGCCAATCGCCTGTCGAAGGCGCAGGCCCGCATACCTCCCGCCCTGCACCTGTACCATCTGAAGCACCATCAGCGACCACATCCACTTCCCTGTCCCAGCGCAGCGTGCAAATGTCGTTACCCCAGGCATTTGAGCGCAAGCGAAAATACCCAGCCACCCACCCACAGGCCATAGCACTAACCTCGCACCTTTCCAAATTACTGGCCATCGAAATGCTGCCATTTAGGCTTGTGGAGACTGAGTCCTTCCGCAGCCTGATGGCAGCAGCTGTCCCTCGGTACGCAGTCCCCAGCCGCCACTACTTTTCCCGGTGTGCCGTCCCCGCCTTACACCACCATGTGTCCCGTAACATCACCCGTGCCCTGACCAACGCAGTTACTGGGAAGGTCCACTTAACGACTGACACATGGACAAGTGCTTGTGGCCAGGGACGCTACATTTCCCTGATGGCACACTGGGTGAATGTCGTGGAGGCTGGGAGCGACTCGGACCCTGGGATGGCACAGGTGCTACCCACGCCGAGGATTGCGGGCCCTACCTCCATCAGGGTTTCCGCCAGCACCTACGTTATTGGCTCCTCCTCCTCCTCCTCCGTTTCCACCTCCGAATTCTCTGCGCGCAGCGCCACTCACCCATCAGCCGGTAGCTGGAAGCAGTGTAGCACTGCAGTGGGGAAGCGTCAACAGGCCGTGCTGAAGCTGATCTGCCTTGGGGACAAACAGCACATGGCCTCAGAGCTGTTGCAGGGGATTAGTCACCAGACCGAGCAGTGGCTCTCGCCACTCAACCTGCAACCAGGCATGGTTGTGTGTGATAATGGGCGTAACTTGGTGGCGGCTTTGGAGCTCGGCAAGCTCACACACGTACCATGCCTAGCGCATGTATTTAATTTAGTGGTTCAGCGATTTCTAAAAACCTACCCCAATTTGCATGATCTCTTGACCAAGGTGCGCCGCGTGTGTGCACATTTCCGTAAGTCATCAACAGCTTCAGCCGGCCTGTTGAAGCTGCAGCAGTGCTTACAATTGCCAGCTCACCGGCTGCTGTGTGACGTGAGCACGCGCTGGAACTCCACCTTCCACATGTTGGCCCGGCTTTGTGAGCAGCAGAGGGCAGTAGTGGAGTACCAGCTGTTACACGGTCGTCGCCTCTCCGTTCAACTTCCTGTAATCAGAAGTGAGGAGTGGGAATGGATGTCAGACCTCTGTGAGGTTTTACGCAATTTTGAGGAATCGACACAGATGGTGAGCGGCGATAACGCTATTATCAGTGTAACCATCCCACTTCTGTGTCTACTGAAACGCTCGCTGCTCACGATTAAAACCGACGCTTTGCATGTGGAAGAGGTGGAAATGCGGGAGGAAGAGCTTACACAAGGTGATAGCCAGAGCACCCTCACTTCGTCTTCTCAGCGACAATTGGAGGAGGCGGAGGAGGAGGAGGAGGAGGAGGAAGATACGGTTGCCTCCGCTACAGAGGGTAGCCATGGAACTTTAGTTCCATCTCTTCAGCGTGGGTGGGCAGAAGAGGAGGAAGAGGATAAGGAGATTGAGAGTCATCCTCCTGGTGAGGACAGCGAAATCTTGCCTGTTGGTACTCTGGCACACATGGCTGACTTTATGTTAGGCTGCCTTTCCCGTGACCCACGCGTTATACACATTTTAGACAACACGGATTACTGGGTGTTAACCCTTCTGGACCCCCGCTACAAAGAGAATTTCTCATCTCTCATTCCTCCGGTGGAGAGGACAAGCAAAATGGTGCAATACCAGAAGGTTCTTGTCGAAAAATTGCTCCAAAATTTTCCATCTGACAACGCTGGCGGCAGAGTACGTGCTACCTTGGCCAACCGAGAAGGGGAGAAAAGGGGAGCACACAGCAGTTCCGACAAAGGCAGGGAACACCTTCATGACACCCCGCCAGCACCCTCACCCTGATGCGCAGCCTAGTGTCACAAGGAGGGAAAAGTTTTGGAAGATGGTGAAGGAGTACGTAGCAGACCGTGTCAGCGTCCTCAATGATCCCTCTGTGCCTTACAACTACTGGGTGTCCAAGCTGGACACGTGGTATGAACTGGCACTCTACGCCTTGGAGGTGCTGGCCTGCCCTGCCGCCAGCGTTCTGTCTGAGCGGGTATTTAGTGCTGCTGGTGGCATCATAACAGATAAGCGTATCCGCCTTTCCACCGAAAATGCTGATAGGTTGACACTTATAAAAATGAACAAGGCCTGGATTTCCCCTGACTTCTCCACTCCACTGGAGGAAAGCCCCGGGGGAACATAAAGTCACTTTAGATATGTTATTTACAATGATGGGAATACTCTGTATTCCCATTCACCCCTTCCACCCAAAAAATGGGTATATGGTTGACTCTCTTCCATATACCCTGGGATATAATTTTTATATAGGGCCAGCTCACCAGCGGGCCCTGTGATATAATTTTTATATAGGGCCAGCTCACCAGCGGGCGCTGTTTGACAATTTTTGTATAGGTCAGCTCACCAGCGGGCCTTCAGCTCTCTAGCGGGCCCTCTCATATAATGTTTTATAGCGTCAGCTCACTAGCGGGCCTTCGCATATAATGTTTAGGATGGTCAGCTCCGCAGCAGACCCTCACCCATAATGTTTTAGATGGTCGGCTCAGCGCACGTTTCCCTCTTAATCATGGCCCCAGTTCAGAAAAATCGAGGACATTTTGGGAGAATTTGCCTCTGCGCACGTTTCCCTCTTAATCATGGCCCCAGTTCAGAAAAATCGAGGAAATTTTTTGCAGAATTTGCCTCTGCGCACGTTTCCCTCTTAATCATGGCCCCAGTTCCGAAAAATCGAGGAAATTTTTTGCAGAATTTGCCTCTGCACACGTTTCCCTCTTAATCATGTCCCCAGTTCCGAAAAATCAATGACATTTTTTGCAGAATTTGCAGATGATATACAAGTAAATATACAGCAAATACTGTTTGGTAACAATTTTTTGCCTAAAGTCGTTTTTATCTTCCTTTTTGTGTGTTTTACGGTCAGTCTGTAAAAATGGCGTACTACGGGCGAAAGATCGTTCCCAGCAGCGATGTTGGAGTCCAAGATGCATCCAGACATCCTCCCTATGCTGTCCCTGAACCATTTCTGTGGTGTTTCCATCATTTTATGCTCTTTTCCTATGGACCAGGCACCCTCCCCTCATCAGAGCAGGGGGTGCCTGGTGTAATGCTCGAGTCCTCCCATTGACTTCAATGGGGCTCGGGTGCTCGGCCGAGCACTCGAGCCTCCGGGGGCGCTCGGTCAGAGCACCCGAACACCCGAGCATTGGGGTGCTCGATCATCACTACTTCTTATACCTCCATACCCTGTTTTCTCATAAGATGAAAGTTGTTTAGAAAGCTCCCTTTTGGCTCCTGTTTTTTTTAGAAACTTTTATCAGAAAAAAACACAATTTGCCACTTTTGCAATTTAATTCCTCCTCAGTATATGTGGTTCTATAGCTACTGGTGGTACACGAATATGAGGGATGTTAGTATGTGAGGTTCTGTGTCTGAAAGTGCATTGTGTATATGCTGTGAGGGTAAGCCTGTGTGCTTCTATGGCTACCAGTGGACTGTCGGGCTATTTATATGAAGGTATCCAAAGGGTTAAACAGAGAACCACTCAGGTTGGATTTCTTCACTTAAATAGGCAAATGACAATATAAAATAATTCGAGAACTTTATCTTTAATATGTATTGACACGCTACTTCACAATAACGAATTGATCACAAGAATCAATCCTTCATATTTGTGCAAAAATAGATATATTTTATTAAAATACAATATATATACAAGTATCAGCAACTATGAAATATATAAGTGACCAGCAATTATAATAGGTACACAGAAAATCAAACCACACTTATTATCATAAAGATTACCAGCTGTGCAAGGGTTAACCACCTATAGGTATATTCAGAGGTATAATAACAATAATTGCATTCAGCAGCATAGAATAAGTTAATTGATTGTTACAATTAATATAATACAGTTGGCTGCAGGGTCTCTTAATACCTCTGCCCCAGAAACTGTATAGACTATGCCAATTATGATGTAAGGGGTATTGTGAGACAAATTAAATAATTCCTCTAACAATTCCTTTTATCATACATCAATAATAATTAAATTTAGGGAATAACTGGAATAGAATCCCAGATTTAAATCTCTATAATTTAATTATCTACTGAATTCAATATTGAATACCTCGGAATAAAATATATAAATTGCAATTAATATAGTCAAACAAAGATTATATAAATAATCTACCAGAATTAATCCAGTAACATATGTCTATAAAGTAACCAACTTCAGGCAACATATATTATGACAATAGCAACCTATATAAAACCTATAGGCACTCCAAGGGTTAATCCAGACGTTTAAAACAGATGCCACACCCAGCAGTTATTTTGTCTATTGAGATAATACCTTCAATTACAAAATATAAGCCTGGCACATATACAGAGAATTCCAAAGAAAACACCACTAACAACAGACAAGTAGCGGTTAAAGGGTTAATAACTGGATTCAAAGAATATCCTGTATCAAATATTAACTATTATAATCTTCCCAGAACCACAAAATATTTCTCTAGGAATACCAAGATTAATATTAGCTAATATAAATAACCCACGCTATATATTGTATTACACTGATTGGCAATTTATTACATTTCCCAATAATTATATAGATTCTATTATTTCCAGAATTTAATAGCTAAATCTAGCTTATTATAAATTATCCCAAATGGTTGGCCAGTCCACTTAAGACAATTATAAAACTATATTTCTTCAAACAGAAGAAAAATTGTGAAATTCTGGATTAAATGAATCTAAATGAATAAATGATATAGTTACCAATCAAAGTTTCTTTGTATTTCTCTGTGAGATGCAGGATCAGGACTTTTATCACCAAAGCCTTCTTTTGTCAGGAATCACCAGGAGTTCTTATTCAGGAAGTCACCCAAGAGACCTTTTCTGTTTCAGCCAGTTAAGTTTAGTCAAAGACCTTTTTTTAGGAAGTCTAAAGACCCTTAACTAAGAGTAATTGGGCATTATATTTGCAATTTTTGCCTTATCAGTTATCCCCACCTTTTTCCAATGATTGGACAAAGAGCCATCTCATTATACCGTGACATCACCGGTCTGCCCTGATTGGATATTAATATATCCCTAATTATTCAAGGAATACGGATAATCCCAGTCATAATGCTCTCAAGACTCTAGGTGGAGCTCTTACTCTACTTTAGAATTTTACCTATAATTAGTTTTATGTCAGATCATGTGGCTTTCGTCAAGACTGAGAAAGGTCAAAAGGGTTATCAAAAACCTCATAAACCAGTCATTTTGCTATGTCTTTCACATAAGGGAGTCTGTCTCTCTTAGCCGTTTTGTCTCCAACTGACTATCAATCTGCCATTCAGTTATTTTTCCTCCTTTCCTTGGACTAATGGCTCATTGTTCACATATGATGTAATTTGAACACATTTTAAACAGAATTTCAGCTAATTCTACAATTAGAATTAACCCTGTATGGTCCCCCAGGACAAAGTCTCTGACAGGACAAGGTTATGGCTCAATATGTGTGGTCCTGTGGTTATCAGAGCAGTGGGCCAAGGCTGTGTGTGTGTGTGGGGGGGTAAGAATAGGTAGTCCAGTGGATGGGGGGAGGTCAGTATGTGTGGTTTTATGTCTACCAGTAGCACAAGGATGTGGGGGATGATTTCAGTATTTGTGGTTCTAGGGCTCCCAGTGCAGTGAGACAAGGCTTTGAAGTCAGTATGTGCAGTTATATGGCTACCAGTGGCACTCGGATGAGGGGGTCAGTATGTGTGGTTCTATGTCAAGCAGTGGGACAAGGCTAGAGGTACATTTGTGTGGTTTTATGGCTACCAGTGCAGTGAAAGCAGTGCCGTGTGATGATACTTTAATCTTTAATCTTGAGACATGCATAAAGAAGAAGCATGGCTGTACAAAATGGAGATCTCATTTTTATTCCTACCCAGCAGTGATTGATCTTAATGTAGCACTTTGTCCTGCATCTGTCTAACTAGTCAGAATATTCAATTTTGTTACTGAAGCAGTGATGTCATGTATTATGCTATGATAAGGAAATATATGGAATATATTTACATATAGTACTGGTACATGATGCACTGTATGCATTTTCAGGCTTTATCTAGGGACATATCAGAAGGAAAGTAATACTGGTGGGTACAAAGCCTGAAATATAATTTGTAGGGCTTTTAACAGCATTTTGTTGATTTTGTATTCACAGTACAGTAAATCAAAGGATTAGTTAACAATAATGTACTATTTTAATCTTTTCAGCTTCTTGGAAAAAATAAACAAATTTACCCTTTAACACTTTACAATGCATTGGATACCCCTCTGGAATTCAAAGAGTTAATGACCAGATAGATTCTCAGTAAGAAGAGGTGTGTTGCTTACCCCTTGAATGTGAAGCAATGCATTGCGTAACGCTCTAGCATTCAAAGAGTTAAAATTTCCATTTGAATCTATGTTGTTTTGAGGGTTTTTTTTTGTTTTTTTTTGTTTTAGTTCTCTCCTATAGAGCAAATTATCTGCTCCAGAACGCCTTCACTTTTCTGTTGAACATACGGCCCACCCTTAGCTGTGTGATTTCTAAACCTGTCTGATTATCTTACAAAACAATGAAAAAATAAATTAAAAAACAAATATCATGCAAGTCACAGGAAATTGCATATCAGAACAGGAAGACACAGAAAATGGAAAGTCAAGTTTGATTAAATTTGTACATGCACAAAACGAAATCTGCTCATATGTTCACAAAAACACTGATAACAAATGCCTGTAAAAGCTTTCCTAAAACCAGAATTTTCATGATAAAAAGACAGGAAATCTTTACCAACTGCTAAAAACAATTTGAAACTTTAAATAATTAAGCATACTTTTCATATGGATGATATCACAATGAGAACACACCTTTCCTGGCATGCTGCTTAATCATCCTTAAGATGAAGGGAAGCTTTGTACACATATTGAACCTGACCAATGAGCATTACAGATTTTACTTGGTCTAAAACAATGCTGTTCCATTTTTGTTTTATAAAATAATGTGTTAATGTATTTTCTTTTCTCAAAGGATCTCTGTAAACAAAATATTGATTAACAACATATGTAATTGATGTGCTAGACATTCATTTAAAACTACTTCATTAACTCCTGGGATGCTACAGTGGTCTAGAGTGCATTGCATTAAGGAAGAAGCATTTATAATAAAACAAAAATGTTGTAGCAGATATTCTGAATCATATACTATGCAGAGGGAGCAGTCCTTTATCTGTTACATCAAAGATAGTCAGTCATTCAGAGTCTAGTGGTTGGAGACTATCTCCCAGTATCTCAGATCTGCTGCTGCTGTTGAAGTGAAAATGGATAAAACCACCAACATAAGCAACATCTTGGCCAGGGATCTATGGTATGTTTTTAAAACGAAGAATAATTGATTTCCTCCATGTGGCTGTGTGCAGCTGCCTGAGCCTTCTGTGTCTGGTGCTGTGAGTGTTTTGTGTGTGTGTGTGTGCAGGGTCTGAAACAGCAAGTTATCTATTGTCATCTATATAGCAACAATAACATTTTATAGATGACCTAAAACTATTGTTTATACCATAGACAAGACTTTCTTCATACCAGCCCATATACAAATTGGCAAAACAGGGGGAGACTTTGACCCCCATTGAAATTCCTTGTTTCTGTAAATAATACACCCCATTATACTTAAAATAGTACGTTCCAATAATTATTATATGGCGTATAACAAGAAGTTCTTCAAATCCATGCAATAGCTAGAATAACGCTCCAAATGGAACCTTATTGCCTGAAAGCCCTTATTATTTGGATAGTAGAATATAGAGATGCCACATCCATGTATCCCCAAGCCAGATCGTCACCCACTACAATATCGGAGAAGAAACTTAATAAATGTCCTGAGTTCCTAGTATATCCTGGGAGCGGGGTCACCAATGGTTGGAGAAAAGAATCTACCAACTCTGATAGATTCTCATTGAGCAACCCGATTCTCGAGACAATAGACCTCCCCTTGGGTGGATGATCTGGCTTGTGGATCTTAGGACGATGGTAAAAAATTGGCACTTTAGGGTGCTCAACTTTGAGAAAGTCGGACTGTCTCCCGGAATTGACTCCTAGACTAACCCGTTTCTCAACCAGTCTATATATTTTTCTCATAAAAACCCTAATAAGATCTCTATTTTGTACTTCATATGACTCTATATCTCCTAGTTGTCTTAGAGATTCATGATGATACATCTCTGAATCCAAAACCACTACACTCCCCCTTTGTCAGAATTTTTTATAACTATGGTGGCATCTTAGGCCATCTATTTAATGGCTGTTCTCTCCTCTTGAGTGATATTGTCCCTACCTTGACCCAATGAAGTGAAATTGCTTTTCAAACTTAATAGGTCCCTTTCAACCATCTCCTAGAAGAATTCTATAGCCTGACTTTGACATTGGACTTAGTAGAAATCAGAAAGAGGCTTGAACCATCTCTCTTATTCTACCATAGATTGGGTAACTAAACCCCTCCTTTCTTGTTGTCCTTCCTGTCCCAAATCCACCAAGACCAAGGTCATACATTGATCTACAAAATCAAATGTCAAGGCCATATGACCTACACCCGCACCAACTGTTGTTGTGCTACAATCTAAGGCCAAGTCTGATTCATCACCATCCCTCAAACTATGGATGTGTAAATCATTTTGTGAAGACTTTAAATTAGTGACATGGTAACTCTCATCATAAAATCTCTTGAAAGTGAGACATCTCACAAAATGGTTTAGATCCATCATGTTGTCCAATGGGTTAAAATGTCTGTTAGGGGAAAATTTAACCCCTTCTTAAGAACTCTTAATTGTGCTTGACTAAGGGTTTTGCTTGATATGTTCACCCCCTCCTGTTGTAACCCCTTCTTGATTGAGTCCATCTTCCTCTGTCTCTTGGGGCTCCGTCTTGTGTGTACTCTTGTAGTTTCAGTACATCTTGTCCTTGTTGGTTCAAATTGTCTCTGTGTGTATTCCTTTGTTCATTTTTTGAGCGATTAGTCACTTCTGATCTCTCTCTACTGTACAGGTCACTTGTTGAGGAATGTCCCTGGGGGGGAGGAAAGGAAGAGGAGGCAGTACTCTTGTCCAAAGCAGACATATCTCAGTAAATGCTTTTGAAACAGACCATTTTATTCACTCTGCCATGTCGCAATATTGATCTAGGATACCTAGTTCTATTATCTCTTTTATTCCTCCTCTTCCTTCTCTCATATGCCCAAGTATAATCTCTATTCTTTGTATAGTCTTCCTTATCCCAATTAAACTTTTCAGCTTTATTTACCACTATATTCTTTTCCAATAGAGTAGTTTTTTCTTTAATCTCTTTGGAAATCTTTTCTCTTATAGAAGATTCCCCCTTCAAAAGCACTCCCTTCCTGTGTCGTCAAGTTTGTTGGAGCCAGTGGCCAAGGCTGTGGGAAGTAGCTCTGAACCGGCATTGGTCTTTTAGGCTCGGTGAATTCTATAATAACTTCTGGAGTTTTGAAAAATACATGGTAATCGGTAGCAGACTTTATTTTATTACATTGTTTGTATCATCTGTTTAAAACAACAAACCACTCCTCTTTGTTTCACTCTCCTATTCCTATTAACAATAGAGATATAATAAAACATGTACATATGAATATGTTTGAAGTGGCTGTAAATTATATATGACATAACATAATATAAGAACTTAATTTGCTGAATTTAAAAAAGACACCATTTATGAAAAAAAAGAGAGACAGACAAAAACATTGTTTACTGATGGTACATATATCCATATGTAATATTACCCCTATTGGACCAGAAAAGGTAAATAAACAACATTTAAAGCCATTTCTAATTAAGCACCAAGTGGGCCAAAAATTCCTTCCCAGACTCAGTGGCCTTCTTGTATCCTTTGACCCTTCTCTCCTTGGCTTACCTTACCTATCTTCCCTGGCCCTCAAGAAATACCTCTGGAATCTACTTTTTTTTTCTCCTCAATTCTGCCAAATCATTAATTCCTACACATTGGAAATCCCGAACCACCCCTACCTTTGATGAGTGGGTTCACTCAGTAAATAAATTAGACTGACTAGTAAAGTCATATGCTCTCATTATGGGTAGCTTGCCTCATTTCTACGAGAAGTGGCAACCCAGGTTTGATTTTTGTGCTAAAGTGTTGTCCACTGGTAGTCACAGAACCCTACATACACTATTTGGCCCTTCAGCCTGGTTTTACTACCTTTTGGTAGTAAATCACACATACAGTTGATAACTTCCCCACTTTGATCAATAGCCCACCGGTAGCCACAGAACCACATGTACATTTGATAACTTCCCCAACTTTAACAATAGTCCACAGGGAGCCACAGAACCACACATACATGGTCTCCTTCACTGTCCTTGTCCCACTGATAGCTAGAGAACCACACATACATTTTTTAACACCCCAGTCTTGTTTCACTGGTAGCCACAGAACCACACATACAATGTCTGATACCCCAGTCTTTTTCCACTGGTAGCCATAGAACCACACATACACTGTTACCTTCTCCATCCTTGTTCCATTGATAGCAAACTCCTGGCACCCTCTACTGTATGTCAACTCATACCAATAGAGTACCATTTTTCTCATGCTAGCACTAGCTCTAAGTATTTAATGCAATACGATATATGATGGTCTTGAAAGAGTTTATATCTTTGAAATGCAAAAAAAAACATTTGTTTCCTATAGTGTAGAAAGGTGAGTAACATCTCATTTGATGTGGCTCCTTCTCTACATTTCAAAATGTGTACCTTTATGCACCTTTTCTTAGTTTCTGTACTTGTTACAGTCATTTTAGTACAGGCATACCTGAGAAAAAAAACATGAACAATGTGAGATAGAATAGTTTTGTGCTTCTGGCACCCACCACAGTATGTCCACTCATACTACTGGGGTATGATTTTTTGGGTGAAGAGAAGTATTATGAATACAGCAAGAAATCATATAATTTTCAAACATTTTAGTACTCTGAAGGGGTATTTTCATCTTTTGGCTTATGTTTCTAATGTTTCTACTCTTTCTTCCTTTTCCTTCATCAATTTCCAAACACTCCTTCTCTACCATCACTCTACCCCACACTGAAAATTCATATTGTCATGCTCCCTTTCTTATTTCATTTTCATTTAAAGGGATAGTAAATGTAAAAAAATAATTGTTAACGAAATAATAAAAAAATACTCACTGCCCTCATTCCCATCTCTCAAACTGTTAAGGTTTGAGAGATGTAAGGAAAAATAGACCTCTGCTCCCTCCCCTTTCTGCCTGACGAGCTGTAAAGCTGTCAGAGGCAGAATCCGGTCGCCCGACTTTAGGCAGTTCTTCAGGAGAGCTGCCATCGGGATATCTAACTATAATTACTTCATTGGTATGGTCTACAACGTGTGCTTGCAAGCCAAGCACACTTTGTAGACCATACCAATGAAGTAATTCTAGTTAGATATCTCGATGACAGCTCTCCTGAAGAGCCACCGTCAGGTCCCGGAAGTAGGATTTTATGACGTCCGCTATACAGCTGAAGCATGAGAAGGTAGAGGGAGCGGAGGTCTTTATTATATTACATCTCTCAAACTTTTATGGGAATAAGGGCATTACATTTTTTTATTATTTCTATCACTTCACTAACAGTTTTTTTTGGAGTTTACTATCCCTTTAATTTCCTTTCTTTTACAATTACTTGTTTCTCTTAATGCAGAGCCTTACTTTGTTCCCTAGAGTTTATAGTATTTTCATCCTCCCTAGCCACTAATTCATGTTTCTTACCTTCTCTTTCCTTTCCTTCATATTTCACTACTTCTCTCACTCTTCCTTCCAACTCTGTTCTTGTCAACCGAAGCTCTCTCTTCATGTTTTATCCAGTTCTCCCTTCTTTAATTCATACTCACTTTACCTTCCACCTCTTTTCTTCTTCCTTCATCCATCTTTCTTTTTCTTTCCAAATTCCAGTTCTCTCTCATGTTTTCCCAATATTTATTTTTCTTTTTTCCCCCTCACTCTCATTTCCAGTTCACTCATATTCATTCAAAAACCCTAATGTTTCTTCCTGTTTTATCATGCAGCATACTTACCAACCTTATCGTCTTCCTTTCCCCCTACTCTGGACAAAATCCTGCGCTACTTTACTCCACATATTTCTCTCCACTCCCCTATCTACCACCATTTAATTCACTTTCTCCTCCTCTGACTTTGTATTGTTCATCACCTTTCATTCAGTTACTTCCCATTACAGCTTCATCTCATATTGAACATCCTTAAAACAAAAATAACACCTAACAAGAACTGTCCACTTAACATGATGTACAGAACCAGTGAAGTCACTACCCAGTAAAATGCAAGATTCCAGAAAAAATGTATTGACCGTTATTGTAAAATTCCTGGTCCTTAAATGGATAGTAATGTTTCATAATAAAAGCAGCTCTAATTAATCATAATAGTATTTGGGCCTTGGAGACTGTTATTTCAATTCTGTCAGATTTGTAGTTCAAGAGTAATTGAATGATAAAGTATCCCCCTCCCGCCCCTTTTACTGATGTAACACTGCTCAGCCAGAGCAGAAGGGAGGTGCCCAGGTAGACTGCAGAGAGGGACAATCTTCAATTAAGATTAGGGAAAAAATTGAAAAACCTGTCAAGGGGGGCAAGCTGCTGTTTTTGTGAAACATTGCTATCCCTTTAAATGGTTAAGATTACTACGTGCATTAAGCAGAGTTTGAGGTCCTGTGGTCCTGCTAACAACTGTCATGTCCGCCCCCATATGCATGATGATGTCTAGGACTGCTTGAAGATGTTATCTCTTAAACCAATATACAAGACAAAAAAATCACAATAGCCATTAGGATTTTTGGCCATAGTAAGTGAAGTGGGGTTATTATTAGGAGGTGATAGGTCTCCTCTAACCCCCATGTGTCTCTTGATGCTTACCCTTCCTTAAACTCCTTTTCACTCTGACTCCCTATTTGACTCTCCATGTCCTTATTTCTTCAGTTCTAATATTTCTTACAAATTGAAAGGCCTGTTTACATGGGCCACAGTTCCACCTCTGTAGGCATGAACAGTAGAGAGTGGCTGTGCTGTGGCTGAAAAGGAGCGAAGCTGTCCGAATTCAGACCAGAGTCCTCTCTGTGCGACTCCGGTCTGAATTTGTAGAGCCCCTCTCCATAACAGCCACGGCGCAGGCAGTCTGTATTGCACATGACTAAAGCGCGTGCAGCCGTCTCTACTGCGCATGACAGCTTCTGACAAACCTTAGCGATTTATTATATAGGATATGCTCCCATTGCTAACACACCCCATTCATAAGAACGTTTTGCTTTTGTTAATGATTTTTTTTTGGTTTGGTGCAAAGATTCAGGATGTGGATCTTACAGAAAGGGGAGACCTCAGTGTGGCTGATGAGGTAATGCTGTATGGAGATGTGTAGCATTTATAGTCTTTCATGGTATTTAGGACTGCATTCAGTAAGTTAAATACGTGTAATTCTGGAGCCAGGTGTGTAGCTACAGAGATGTAGAGGGTGCAGATTTGCTGGGGCCCAGCATCCAAGGCGGGTCCCATATGCCCCAGGGCCCAATATTTCTAGTTATGCCTCTGTGAAAATATTATTGTGATAAGGGGCCCAAAAATGTTTTCACCAGGGCCCTCCAATAACTAGTTAAGCCACTGTCTGAAGCACACCAGCTGTACCATGGGAGAGAAATAAGTCATGCAATTACTAGTGAAGGTGATTGGACTTTTAACCCCTTGAAATTCTACAAGGTCTCCAAAGCATTGCATTCAAGGGGTTAAAGGACCAATTTAAGTCAATGGGAATTTTAATTTCCTCCCTCTGGAGCAGTTTGTTTTCTCCAGAATTGCTCGTTTTTAGTTTATTGATTACAGCCCTTAGTTATTTTGTCCCATAATTATAAAAGCTGCAGTTATTTAGGAGTGAGCCAACTTCACCATAGGGGAAAAATACAAATTCCTGTTAAACTAAATAGGGCTTTTAACGCCTAGTAAAACAATGCACTGGAGACCTATCTGGCATTCTAGGGGTTTAAAAGCTCTTGTCAAGTACATGGTAATGTCTAAATTGTTATGTCCCCTATGGTGCAGTCGGTTTACTACAGAATAACTCCAGTTTGCTTTGATACAAATAGGCCATGTTTTTGATGCGTGAGAAAGTTTTATACATATACAAGCTAATTAAGTTGCTTTTTTAAGAAACAGAGGATTATTTGATTACTAGTGTAAAAGCCCGTATACACGGGCCAAGGTCTGGGTTATGTGTCACTGCTCAGGTCCTGCTCTGCATACTGCCGCTACCTCACTGCTCCAGTCCTGCTCTGCGTACTGACGCCACCTCACTGCTCCGGTCCTTCTTTGCATACTGACGCCGCCTCACTGCTCCAGTCCTGCTCTGTGTACTAACGCCGCCTCACTGCTCTGGTCCTGCTCTGTGTACTGACGCCGCCTCACTGCTCTGGTCCTGCTCTGCGTACTGATGCTGCCTCACTGCTCCGGTCCTTCTCTGCATACTGGCGCCACCTCACTGCTCCTTTCCTGCTCTGTGTACTGATGTTGCCTCACTGCTCTGGTCCTGCTCTGCGTACTGATGCCGCCTCACTGCTCCGCTCCTTCTCTGCATACTGACACCACCTCACTGCTCCAGTTCTGCTCTGCGAACTTCCGCTACCTCACTGCTCCGGTCCTGCTCTGCGTACTGCCGCTACCTCACTGCTCCAGTCCTGTTCTGCGTACTGACGGTGTCTCACTGCACCGGTCCTTCTCTGCATACTGACGCCACCTCACTGCTCCGGTCCTGCTCTGCGTACTGCTGCTACCTCACTGCTCCAATCCTGCTCTGTGTACTGACGGTGCCTCACTGCTGCGGTCCTTCTCTGAATACTGATGACACCTCCCTGCTCCGATCCTACTCTGCATACTGCCGCTACCTCACTGCTCTGGTCCTTCTCTGCATACTGACGCCGCCTCACTGCTCCGGTCCTTCTCTGCATACTGCCGCTGGCTCACTGCTCTGGTCCTGCTCTGCGTACTGCCACTACCTCACTGCTCAGGTCGATGCCGCCTCACTGCTCTGGTCCTTCTCTTCGTACTGATGCCACCTAACTGCTCTGGTCCTGCTCTGCGTACTGATGCCGCCTCACTGGTCCGGCCCTGCTCTGCATGCTGAAGCCACCTCACTGCTCCAGTCTTGCTCTATGTACTGCCACTACCTCACTGCTCCGGTCCTGCTCTGCGTACTGCCACTACCTCACTGCTCAGGTTGACGCCGCCTCACTGCTCTGGTCCTTCTCTTCATACTGATGCCACCTAACTGCTCCGGTCCTGCTCTGCGTACTGATGCTGCCTCACTGCTCCGGTCCTGCTCTACATACTGATGCCACCTCACTGCTCTGGTCCTGCTCTGCATACTGAAGCCGCTACCTCACAGCTCTGGTCCTGCTCTACATACTGACACTACCTCACTGCTCCGCTCCTGCTCTGCATACTGACTCCACCTCCCTGCTCTGGTCCTGCTCTGCATACTGACGCCACCTCACTGCTCCGGTCCTGCTCTGCATACTGACTCCACCTCCCTGCTCTGGTCCTGCTCTACATACTGACACTACCTCACTGCTCCGCTCCTGCTCTGCATACTGACTCCACCTCCCTGCTCTGGTCCTGCTCTGCATACTGACGCCACCTCACTGCTCCGGTCCTGCTCTGTGTACTGACATTACCTCACTGCTCCATGCGCTGCAGTCATGAGCAGTACTGCCTGAATACGGGCAGTCTCTACTGTACATGACGGCTTCTGACAAAAATCGGTAGCATTTTATTATATAGGATTTCCATTTCTGACACTTATTTCTATTTCTGTGTAACTATTCATCCAGTTATATATTATAAATGTAAATTGTTTAATAGTTATATCTCTGTTTTATAGGACAAGAATTTTATTTTGCCACTCACATGAGCACAAGAAAATGCAACCACACCAGGGAGCAGGGATGGGACTTGTAAGGCTGTCCAACTTCTGTCAGACTACAACCTCCATTCCCCTGTGGCTGGCAGGGAATGATGGGAGCTGTAGACTGACATCAGCTGAAGGGTGTCAAGTTGCCCACCACTTCCATAAATACCACATTAAAATTCCTATTAATGCAAATGGGGATTTCAATGTAGTGAAGGGCATTGAGGTTTTCAGCACATTGTTTTGCAGTATGTTGAAGACCTCTCTAGCATTCAAGAGGTTAAAAGCCTAATATAAATAATGGGATTGTTTATATTTTTCCCAATAGGGAATGTGCCCAAGAATTGCTTTACTTTAGTCCCTTGTGTATAGATAAACTCTCCATCTGAATTAATTATATGGAACCTGATGTATTATAATCTATTTAGATTTGGTCATTCAGCTGGAAGACTATGATAAATTACCCAAAATGTATATTTGCTGTAAAACCAATGGGGAAATGCTGCATTTAATTTATTAATCAATAAAATAAAAAAACAATGGTTTCCATTATCTCGTACAGATTTTTTTCTAGGTCTTGGACATGACACATATCTGCCAGTTTCTTTGACTTTAATGTGAATACTGCAATGTATCACATGTATACTGGGTTATGTTTATCATAGTGTGTGTTTCATAGAGCATCAGTTTTTTTGTCCAACATATGCTGATGTGCATTTGTGTGTTGCCAAAGGCATGACCACAGGTGGAGCTGTTGTGATGGAACATTACCTCCATGGGGAGTCTACTGGCAGTGCATTATCCTGTAAAACTACCAATCACTACTGTGATTGGTGATCAGTGACATCACATTCAGTCTGCCAGGCAGTAAGATAAAAAAACAAATGGGTGAGCACCAACAATTTATTTCAGTGATTTATTGCTTTTTTCTGGCTAGAATAAACTTGATTTTTGTTAATATATATATATATATATATATATATATATATATATATACAAATAGATATAAAATATGCAAATATACAACCCCCTCCACTTTTTTTCAGGATTCTGTCCCTTGTTGTTTGCATACAATTAGTGCAATTGTAAAATACCCCGAGGTTAGATTACATTTTTTCTGTGTACTTGACAGTTAAAGTGATAGTAATGTTTCACAAAAACAACAGCTCCAATTAATCTTCATAGTATTTGAGCCATAGAGAGTGTTATGTCATTACTGTGAGCGTTGTATTTCAAGAGTAATTGAATGATAAAGTTTCCCCCTCCTGCCCCTTTTACCTAGTGTAAGCCACCACTCCTCAGATGTGCAATCCAGTCCATAGACCAGACAGCTCACAACAAAGGTCAATATTCTTACTGTGAGAACAATGAAAACCCTGCCCCCTTGACAGGTATTTCAGCTTTTTCCCTTATCTTAATTGAAGATTGTCCCTCTCTTCAATCTACGTCGACACTCCCTGCTGCTCTAAGTTGAGCAGTGTTACATCAGTAAAAGGGGCAGGAGGTGGATACTTTATCATTCAATTACTCTTGAACTACAACTCTAACAGAATTGAAATAACACTCTCCAAGGCCTTAATACTATGATGATTAATTAGAGCTGCTTTTATTATTATAACTATCCCTTTAAGGAGCAAAATTTAAATGCTTCACAGTTTTTTGGATATATTGTAATGAATTTTGATATATGACGTTATATATATATATATATATATATATATATATATATATAAAGAGAGAGAGAGAGAGACAGAGAGAGACAGAGAGACACACAGAGAGTGACACACATACACACACACACACACACACACACACACACACACACACACACACACACACACACACACACACACAGAGAGACAGCATATATTGATGATATGCATCATATGTTTACAATGCATCCTGCTCTTTTCTTATTGCTGTCCCTAGAATCTAACCTGAAAATGAGAACAGATAATAGGATTTTCTCTACTCACTTCATGAGGAGAAAATGATTAAGCAACCTTATTCAAAATAAATGGCCAAGTAATTATATTTAATTATGTTTTTCCCTTTTTTAATTAATATTCATCTTACAAAAGATATACTTATTTCATATAATACACATTGGCACATCAAGCTTTCAAAGTTGGTAGGTAAATTATTTGCCATTTATAAGTTTACATAGATGGAAGCAGGGTAACAATAGGATACATTTCTCAATCAAAAATAGGACTCTTAAAAGCACACCATACACCTTTAACCCACTGAATGAAAGCGGAGTGTTCTACTATTGCTGTGTAATGTGTTGGACACACCACTGGCACTCAAAGGGTTAAACGGTAGTTTACCTATCACTTTAAAATAAGTAGAAAGGTGTGTTGGAACCATCTAAGGAATTCTGTTTGGCTCAGTGTGACAGATGGAGCGTCCAGCTAGAACCCCACAGTCCTTGCTCCACTGAGAGATACAGAGGACATAGAGAAAGATGCTTCTTTCCTTCATGGAAAACAAAAAGTGTATAGATAGTAAAAGTAATGGAGAAGCCTGCCGTGCACAGTGCAGACAGGGAGTCCCAGAGCCCATGAAACAACAGAGATGACAGAGCATAGGATAAAATGAAGATAAAGTATGATGATGCCAACTGCTCAGATCCCAACCAGCCCTCTCAGCTCATGCTGCTCAGTCAAATTTCCATTAGTGAGCTTAGCTGTTAATAATCATTTGGGGGTTTAATGGAAGAAAATGTCAGGAGGAAGAGAAAATCAGCTAATTTATAGGCCTCAGAAAAATTCAGAAAATGGTGGAAAAATGATATAAAATATAAATATATATCAGGAGTGGGTAACCTGAGGCTCTCCAGCTGTGAAGGTCTACAACTCTGATTATCCCCAGCCGGTCATTTCGATGGCTAGGAATGATGGGAATTGTAGTCCTCTACCCCTGCTCTATATTCTGCTGCATATTGTCTTCATATAGTCACTATATTAAAACTGAGGTTTTAGTCATATATTATAGATATTGTAAACAAAGCTTACCTTCGCACAAAGGATCCCCAACACAGACAAGACCTAACCTTACATCTTGAGCTGAATAATCCCTCCTGTATACACTTTATAGCAGAGAGATAGAGACTCTGACTAGCACTTTCTATAGGCTGGTGCATTAGGGACTTGAAGAACTGGAGCAAATCAAAGGCACTGTAGGGGACATAACTTTCCCCAAATTCCTATTCATTTAAATGTGCTGTTTAAGCACCAAAATGCTTTGCAATGCATTGAAATGGCTCTAGAATATAATCCTTTGAGTGCCATGACATTATAGCTGCTTTTACCCCCTAATTCCTCCATTTCTTCTGGTACACAAGTCTCATCAACATGGCATCTGGGGGGGGAGAGAGAGAGAGAGAGAGAGAGAGACTTAGACTCACTGGCCCACAATTTATAGCAGAGATTCTAATCTTCAGTCAGAGGCATAACTAGAAGTCACCCGGCCCTGGTGCAAAAATTGCCGCGGGCTGCCCCAACCACATTGCCCTCCTATGTCATTTCTCCACATTGCACCCCAATGTCCTTTCTCCACATTGCACCCCAATGTCCTTTCTCTACCTCCACATTGCCACCAATGACCCACAGTGTCCATCTCCTACTTCCCTGGTGGTCCAACGGAGTGCCAGGAGAGGTCTGTGCACAGACCTCTATTAGAAACTAGGAGCTCCCGCAATGTCCTCTCTCTAGTACTGCAGAGCGCTGGAAGATGATGGTTGCCGGAGGGAGCTCAGCTGCTAATAGAGTCTGTGCAGAAGAAGGCACAGACCTCAGCTTGTTGCGGGCGTCACTGACTTCAGTCCTTGGGACACAACAACAGGTCATGTTTCCAAGATATCCATAATTAAGCACAGGTGGATCAAGCACAAGACTAAGATACTAATTACTGATTAAACAGGGATAACCTGAAACACACACTGTTGTTGTGCCCCAAGAACTAACACTGAGAAACACTGATTTATAGTGTCCTGACAATAATCAAAAAAATGGCACCTGTGGGAGGAAAAATATGCTTGATCCAACAGAAGCTGGTCAAATTTCTAGATGCACAAATCCAGTCTAGGAAGAAAGAAAAATGCATTTAACCTCTTAACGACAGGTGACCTGATACGTCACCGGTGTCAGTGCCTTGCGGAGAGATGACAGCCCTGGCACGTCATGGGTTTTATGTTGACATCTAGGGATGGGTGAAAGTTGTTTCCGTGTTCCCGCAAGAAATTTTGTGAAAACCATATTGTTATCCTCTTTTTTTGAGGGAAAATCCGCTTTAAAACTAGCAGTTAAATTGCCTCATCTTTTGGCCATTTGCCAAAATCTTTCACTATTTTTTCAATGGCTAGAAAGTTTCCACCCATTGATTTACATTGTTTTCGCACTTCCACTATAAAAAAGTGATGTTTTCGCTGAAGGCAGACACAGTAGAAGCAGATAGAGAGCGAGGTAGACTTGCTGTGCTGTTCTGCTGTGATATTTTGGAAAAATTGAGACAGGAGAGACCCATAGTGACTGCTATCTCCCTTATTATGTGTCCACTGAGTCTGAGGAGGAGGAAGTGACTAACAGTACTGAACCAATGCAGTCCAGTCCCCCTAAATCACCCCAAGGGATCTTGGGGAATTTAATGGGAATGGAGGAAGAAAAGGGAATGGGAAGGAAGGGAGAAAAGGGTTGTGCTAGTGATAGCAGGACAGGTCAGCTGTCTGTGTCTGCTGCAAGACATGCTGCCCCTGCTGCCAGTGCCACCATTGCTGTTCCTGCAGCCACTAGTTTTGTACCTGCTGCCAGTTGTGCTGTCCCTGCTGCCAGTGCCACCATTGCTGTTCCTGCAGCCACTAGTGTTGTACCTGCTGCCAGACATGCTGCCCCTGCTGCCACTGCCACCACTGCTGTACCTGCATCCACTAGTGTTGTACCTGCTGCCAGACGTTCTGCCCATGCTGACACCAGAGCTGTACTTGCTGTCAGTGCTGAACCTGCTACCACCAATACTTTGCCTGCTGCTAGTTTTTCTTGTAGTACTCAGGAGATGGAAGGAGAAAATGATGCCAAGTGTGACAGCAAGGGACCCTAAATCACACTTGCCATTCCAAAGCAGTCCTGCCAGTGCTAGTTCTACTGCTACTAAGGTCCAGCAGCTTGTTAGTGTTAGGAGTGAAGGAGGTAATCAACAATATTCTCATATTTCTAGTGACTGTGAGACTGAGGAGGTAGACTGTGGCTGAACTTGATGTTGTTGGTGTTAGTAGTAGTAGCAGTAATGGTGAAGAAGCCGGAGTGGTAGGGGAAACATTTGGCAGTGTCCAGACTAGAGGTCAAGGGAGCCCACCCCATTCCTCTGACCCTGGGAGTCCTCCCCTTCCATTCACTACAGTGTCCAGGTGGAACATGATCCTAAAAAGGCCAGAAATGGTGTTGGGGGAGCAGAGCAGGCTCAGTATTAATACCACAACCACCAGCAGGAGCACAGATCAGCTGCCTATGCCTGCAGCTACTGCTGCTAGTTTGCCTTCTTCATCAGTTCAAAATGGCAAGTGTGACATTAGGGGACCCTCTGTCACATTGTTCGTCACCTCCACCAAGCAGGAGTGAGATGTCTGGAACAGAGCAGCATCATGTAGGGACTAGTGGTGGTGGTGGTAGTGATGATGATGCTGGAGAAGCTGAGGTGGAAGAGAAATTGATGTCCTTTTTTTTAGCAGAAACTGAGAAGGAGTGGGAGACAGGGATGAGGATGGACATAACCAACCCACTAGCAATGACATTTGGAATTAGAGGAATTTGCAACTGCTCTAATTCCTTCTGATGCTGAGATGCAAGGGCAGCAGGATGCTGAGGAGTAGGCTTATGTACCACAGACCACCGTGGACACAGTGGGAATGGGGTCAACAAGTGATGAGGGACTAGGACAGGTTCCACTTGCCAGCAGCTGCAATACTCCTGATCCTAGCTGCAGTGCTGAATCTGAGGCAGTAGTAGCAACAGCAGCAACATTATCCGCTGCCACAGACAATGAAGAAGAATGTGGAGGACAAGAAGAAAGAGGCCATTCTTCTCCATCTGTTCCCTTCCCCTTGAAGTCATCATGGGTGTGGGACTATTTTTCTTTTGAGGCAGGCACAGTGCAGTCATCAGCAACAGCACTGTGCACAATTTGTGACAAGTCAGTTGAAGAGGAAAGGAGGGAACACCTTGGCACAAGTGCCTTGATATCACACATGAAACACAGACACCATGACATCACTCCAAACATGTTAAGGACAAACACCCAGCCTGTCCCTGACTCTCCACAAAGGCAACAAGAGGTGAGGCAGAGATTAAAGTAAAGTAACAGCGGCAGTACTTGGTTTCAGGTGTCATGGTATTTGGGTACAGCTGTGCTCCCAGATATTATTTACCACACACACACTGTGCACATGCTTATGAGACCTGCTGTTCCTGTTCTCAAGGGAAAAAATATATTCTAATAACAACACACCCATGATGATTTTGGAGGAGGGGCAGGTGGAGAAGATTTAATGGCCAACTTGTTCTTTTCTCTACATATACTGAGTGCTACTTATTCTGCTGCTACTGCCTCAAACGCATCACTGGAGCCAGTCATGGCAAGTGGAACCTTCATATTCCATCTTCCATGTTACTGCTATTGATGATCCCATTCCCTTTCAGTTGCCTAATCATCCTGCTGCTTAAACAACTCAGCAGCAGCAGTAAAAACAGCAGTTGCAACTCAGGACTCAGGAGGACATTTGACAGTGGCCACTGGCCAACATGACCTGATGGCATTAGGCCAGTAAGTAGTGCATTTTTATTTTTTCTCAAGTCTTGTGCTTTAAAAAAAAAAAAAATACTCCTACAAAAAAATAAACACTTTTTTGGGGGGTCTGTTTCTAGAAAGCATAAGTCTTTGGGGGGGTTTGTTTCTAACAAGCCTAAGTCCTACAAATCAATGTTTCCTTTGGGCTTGTGAAAAACAAGCTTAAGTCCTACAAATCAACATTTCTTCAGGGCTTGGGCCTCTAATAAGTCTACAAAGGCCTCTACAAATTAGTTCACCCCAGTGAAAGCTTATATCAGGGGGTTCCTGTCTCTATCACTTTACATACAAGTTTCTTATTTATATTTTTTATTAACTGTTCCCCCAATAACCGTCAAGAAACCACCAAAAACAAACTCCCTGTTCAATTGATTCATTCACCAACACAGGCACCCTCCTCAGACCCCTTTATACCATGTCTTATGGTTTCTATTTTATTTTATTTAACATTTACTTTTTATTAACTGCCCCCCCATCCCAGTAAACCCCCCCAAAAATGTTTCGCCAAGCAGATAGTGCCATTTTTCACCGATTTCAGTTTGAGGAGGAAATTTTCACCCATCCCCATTCACAACACTCCTGCTATGCAGAACTCTGAATATACTTCTTTGGAGAACTTTGAAATACATTAAGCCATTACGGAAATTTGCTAAGGTCTCATGTGAGGTGATTATTTGAATTGTAAAAACTAGTTTACATGGAAAGCTATGGCAAAATCAACATTTCATCTGCCTGAGACAGATGAAATGCTCTGACACTATCGCCAACTATCAGCCATTAGCGCATACAGCGTACTTTCACAGTACCATGAAATACACTCCCAGGAAAGTTAAAATGGTTCATTAAGTCAAATGTAAATATTCAAATACAGCGCTGGCACATAATATATGAAAATATCATAACTGTGGCAATATCACAGTAATAATAAGATCGTATCTGAGATGTCAACTAAACAAAGGTATAAAATGTCAACTGCAGTTTAGTGCATATGATGATGTAGGTCAAATCTACTTCATAAATCTACCTCATACGATGCTTATTGAACCTTATTGTATCTCCCCCTGTTCTTCTTAGACAATCTTTTGAGTGCCAGGGCAATGCGTTACGTATCCCTCCGGCACTCAAAAGGTTAATTGTCTGGTCAGTTTACCCTCTTGAAGATGGAACATGAAAAACCTTGCAGAAAATATGGTACAATGAAAATGTTTCTTTGCTTCTTAGAAAAATAGTAATATTCCTTTTAGGTTAGCATGACAATGAGATACATTAAGATGCAATAAATGATTTCTATTATGAGCTATTTTGGGAATTGAATTAAAGCCAATGTAAAATATATGAGACATTAAAAAATATCATATCTACAATGAGCTCTAGGACTTTTTATGACATTGAATTTGCTTTGAAATCAAACTGATTGCCATCAGTCTGTAAAACACAATTAGTCATGGTTATATTGAAATTAGACTGAGCCTTTTATCATCAACTTATCTACTAAGAAATAAATTAGAACCAAGTTCATGGTATGTTAGCCTTGCTAGCACTAATTTATCTTCAAAATGAGGCTGATGTACTAAAGAGAAGAGTAATTCTGGGGCAAACCAACTGCACCATAGGGAAAAAAACACATTTCATTGATTTTAACTGACTTAATGCTAAGGAAGTCTCCAGCACATTGTAATGTAAAGGGTTGGAGAGCTCACTAGCATTCAAAGGGTTAAAAGTTCAATTTAAATTAATGGGAAATGTCTACAGTTTTACCTGTTTCTTACAGTTCAGTTGGTTTGTTGCAGTTCTTAGTTAAATTAGCTTCATTTTGTTGATATATAAATGAAAGCTGGGCTAATACACCATGAATGTGGGTGTAATTCAGTGTCAGCTAACAGAATCAACACAGCAGCTGTATACATGGCTCTCAAAACTGAATCCACTAAAGGGCCACACATTATGGTTAAAGGGATAGTAATGTTTCAAAATAAAAGCAGCTCCAATTAATCTTCATAGTATTTGGGCCACAGAGAGTGTTATTTCAGTACTGTCAGAGTTGTAGTTCAAGAGTAATTGAATGATAAAGTATCCCCCTTCCACCCCTTTTACTGATATAACACTGCTCGGCTCAGAACAGAAAGATGGTGTTAGGATGGCTTGCAGAGAGGGACAATCTTCAGTTAGCATAAGGGTAAAACCTGAGAAACCTGTCAAGGGGATCACGGTTTTCACTGTTCTCACAGTAAGAAGACTGTCCCTTGCTGTGAGCTAACTGGTCTTAAGACCAGATTCCACATCTGAGGGGAGGTGGCTTACACTAGGTAAAAGGGTTAATACTACACATTTTAGGCTATTTTATAACCTACTGTCACCTCTTTGTGTAACTGAGTAAATTATTTAGATCAGGGCTGTCCAAGTTCACTCCTCAAGGGTCACCAACAGGCCAGGATGTAAGGATTCACCTGATAAAGCACAGGTGAGTCAGTCAAAATAAATGAGCCACCGATTAAGCATAGATGAGTTCATCAAGGAAATCCGTAAATTCCGGCCTGTTGGTGGCCCTTGAGTACTGAACTTGGACAGCCCTGATTTAGAGCAAGATCAAAGTATTTTATTTGCACAGATTCATTTATAAACACATATATATTGAAGTATAAATAAGCAATAATGTCACAAATGCCTTACCTAAAAGGTTCACTAAACTAAGGTTCAATTCCACTTTATTTGCCTGTCTTCTCTAGCGCAAAATGTGCTGAATTCTCCTCTCACAAACACAGAACAGCATGCTGTGAGAGCCTGAAATCCTTTTATGTGCCTGCAGGAAAAGAACAGAAAACTGCCATTTGCTGGGAAGAAATACAGTCCTCTCACTGATTTCAATGAAATGAGCTTTGCGAAAAAATTGGAAAAAGGCACTTTTTGTTCTAAATTTCCTGTTAAAGGGATAGTAATACTTCATTTTATCTTTATTTTATTTTGTAGGCATTAAAAAAAACCATGAAGAACGATATAAGTCTTATCTCTCAAACCTTTATGGTTTAAGAGATATTCACAAGCAAAGCATCCCCCCCTGTTCAGTCAGATCAGAAGGGAGGTGCCCAGGTAGACTGCAGAGAGGGACAATCTTCAATTAAGATAAGGGAAAAAGCTGAAAAACTTGTCAAGGGGGGAAGGGCTTTCATTGTTTTCATGCAAAGAAGAGTGTCCCCTTCTGTTATCTGTCTGGTCTTACAACCAGATTCACATCTGAGAAGAGATGGTTTACACTGGAAAAAGGGGCGGGAGGGGAAACTTTGCTTGTGAATATCTCTTGAACTATAAAGGTTTGAGAGATAAGACATATAATTTTTCATTTTTTTTTAATGCATACAAAATAAAATAAAGTTAAAATTAAGTATTACTATCCCTTTAAGCAGGAAGTACCATTTTTTTCCTATTTCAATACTGAGGTGACAAATTTCTCCCATCCCTCCTGAATGGATTTAAGTCTAGCATTAAAGGGGTTAACCTAGGTGTGGCCATAGGAGGAGAGTAATGAAGACCACAGGGATTTATCTACCCATAAAAGAAGCAATTCAGCAATAGATCATAGAGTTAGTAGTTATTCTGTATAGTTTAGTATTATTATTATTAGCCTCTCCAAACAAAAAACTTACCCTACTTCTATAACCATATGCAGAAGGCATCTGTCCTTTGGCTGGTGCTAATCTGTCAGATTAGAATCTCCTACTCCTATATCGCAGCTTTATTTCACTGGTAGTCACAGACCTACACATACACTCTCTGACAACCCAGCCTTGTTTCAGTGTCACAGACCTACATATATTCATTATCTGCCTCCCTAGGCTTATTACATGGCCCCACTGGTAGTTAGAGGCCCACATGTACAATATATGACACCCAAACCATGATCCACATTCCTACGGGTAGTTACAGAACCTTGATACACTGTCTGACATACAAGTCACATATCCATACATCCACTGCCTGACACCATAAACTTTTTCCATTGTCTGGCATCCCAGGCTTGTTACACTGTCCCACTGTAGCCATACACACATACACTGAAAAAACATTGTTCAACCCATCTTCCCTGAAGATAACTGTAGTATAAGGATTGCACAGCAACCACTAGATCAACATCAAACCAACAGGCAAAGGAGGTACTGTGGTGATTATGGACACAACTATATATAAAGAAGAAGGTATAGAGATGGCTCATAGAAACTACATATTTCAGGATACTATCCCAAAATGTCAGCATGGTATATAAAAGACATACCCAAGCCAACTACAACCAGAAATCAAAAAATTAATACCCAGTCAGCCAGACATTGGAACCTTCTACAAGCTTCCAAAATACAGACCGGGAACTCCAGGCAGACCAATCAGAACAGGTATAAAACACAAAACAAACTGTTCTTAACTAATGGCAAAATGGTCACAATGGTATTTGGTAAAAAACTCCATAATACCCACTTAACCATTGTAACAAAGTCTAATTGTAACTTGGCCCCTGTCAACTTCTACAAATATCTTGGTATGTGGCTTGACCCTAATGTCACTTTTGTTCTCCATACTGATAAATTAACATCCAAACTTTATTACTAAAATAGGTGCTCTTTTCAGAAACAATCCTAAATCCCCTGGTAAGAAAACATATTGTTCAATAGTTGCTAATACCAGTCATAGACTATGGGAATGTAGTGTATGCTTCTGAGCTTCAAATCCATCTTGGTAAACCTGACACTCTGTATAATTTACTTTGTCAGTTTGCCCTCCAATTTAATTACAATATCCATCATTGTGATATGTTTAAAGTGATAGTAATGTTTCACAAAAACAGCAGCTCCAATTAATCTTCATAGTATTTTAACCATAGAGAGTGTTATTGCATTACTGTAAGCACTGTAGTTCAAGAGTAATTGAATGATAAAGTTTCCCCCTCCCACCCCTTTTACCTAGTGTAAGCCCCCACTCCTCAGATGTGGAATGCAGTCCATAGACCAGACAGCTCACATCAAAGGTCAATATTCTACTGTGAGAACAATGAAAGCCCTTCCCCCTTGACAGTTTTTTCAGCTTTTTCCCTTATCTTAATTGAAGATTGTCCCTCTCTGCAATCTATGTGGACACTCCCTGCTGCTCTAAGCCGAGAAGTGTTACATCAGTAGAAGGGGCGGGAGGGGGATACTTTTTCATTCAATTACTCTTGAACTACAACTCTGACAGAATTGAAATAACACTCTCCAAGGCCCAAATACTATGAAGATTAATTAGAGCTGCTTTTATTAAAAACATTACTATCCCTTTAAAGAACTAAAGTAGCCAAAATTCATACCTAGATGTACCCTTCACCTTTCATGCCTTGTTTTAACCACTTCTCTGCAAAGCTACCAGACTACAGCAATATTCTCACTGCAGTTTTCTACACTAACTATAACCTCTCTGATCCACTGTTAACAACTCACTGATGCCTTGACTCAGCCCCCCACACACATAAAAAAACAGCAGATGCGTTTCTTAAAGCACAGTAAGCAATTCAATAACCTGTACTATGAGGAAATACTGGCTAAAAATAAAAAACAACACCTTGGGAGATAATATTGCGGGCATTTTCGCCCATTGACACACAACAAAATGCTGAAATATGCTTTTTGATTTCACACATTAGAACTAAGATATGTTTAGGAACCCACTTTAACCCACCATATCAATACTTCCAAGGCAACCCCAAAATATGTCAAATGTTATTAGAATTAACCCTATGAGTGCCAGTGGGGTATGCTTACCCCACTGTGGCACTCACAGGGTTAATCCGACTATGCTATAAAATAGCCCCTGACGAGAAATACTTATTAGTAATCCTGCTGTTCAGCGGAGTCTTCAGCACTAGGGATGGGTGAAAATTTTCCCCTCAAACTGAAATCGGCAAAAAATGGCACTTTTTGACACCATTCTGTGTTTGTGAGAGGAGAGAGCAGCACATTTTTGAGCTAGAGAAGATCGGCAAATAAAGGGGAATTGAAGCTTAGTTTTAGGGCGTCATTTAGGTAGCACATTTGTTCTCTGTTTTAGCGGAATCTAGGGGCACAATGGGGAGAAGAAAGGAAGAAGGCGATTGACCCAAAATACCCCAAAATTTGGGGTGACTGACTGGCAAGGCTCAGGCAGCTGGGGTCCAAATTGCTTGCTGATTTTACTTTTATTGTCTGTGTGCTGGGGAAGTCTGGGGAAAGAAGGTGTTGCTTTTGTATTTTAGTTATATATATGTTTTGGGGGCATTAACTGTGATAAGATACGGTGAACAACTTAAAATAAATAAACAAATAAAAAATAATAAAAACAATAAGTAATTAAACAAATAAATATATTAGACAGCTGACTTGACATCATCATGAATATGTGCCAGTTTCAGTTAAGCAGGAAGTAAGTGTTATGGGCAAAAGACAAATGCACTCTGCATGCTAACACATTTTACAAGGTACATGTTGCTGTAGGACTTACAACTTTAACTTCCAGCTACTTATTTCTCCACTGCAGTCCTCAGAAGTAATATTGTGCCAGGAAATGTTGCACCATATTAAATATAGGAAAAAATGTGTTGGAATAGGAAAAAACATGTTGGAATAGGAGAAAAATGTGTTAGAATAGGATAAAAATGAGTTGAATAGGTGAAAAATGTGTTGGACTATGTGAGAAATGTGTTAAAATAGGAGAATAATGTGTTGGAATAGGCAAAAAAATTGCTGGAATAGGCAAAAAGGAGGAAAATTTTGCATTGGAGAAAAAGAGAAAACTTTAATGAAAAAATCGAAAAATCATCCATTTTACGCAAAAAGTCATGTGTAAAATTTTTCCCACTTTTCACCCTGATTTAAAGGTACTGGCCACAAGGCCAGATGACCACCCTCTGGAGGAGCCGAACAGTGAACAGGAGATAGGTAACCAGAGGACCATTTATAGTTTAGGGAGGGAGAGAGGGGGAGGTTAACCTTAATAGACCAAGTGCAGGCTAACTCAGGAAGTAGGTCTGAGCTGGAGTGAAGAAGCAGTCAGGCAGTCTGGATGTATGGGAAACACAGGAAGTAGCTGCACTCACTCTGACAAACAGATCACTGAAGAGTGCTTGCACAAAAGGCTTCAGATTTGATGTTCATCCTTCTGGTGAACACAGGAACAGGAATCTGCCATGATGGTTTGATGCTGAGAAACAGGAACTGGTGTTGTTTCCTCTGGCAGATGGAACTGCTGGCGATAAGCATGGTCTGTCAAAAATCAACAAGAGTGGTCTGGATCTAACTGCTGGCAATGAGCACAGTCTAAATTCGACAAGATGGTCAAATCGGTCATCCGGATGGATGTAACTGCTGTCTAAGGTCTACAAGTTGGTCTGATTGGTTGCCGTGACTAATAGAACTGTAGGTGATGAACACAATCTGTCGCATTATAAAGATCTGAATAGAATTCTTTCACTCATTTTACTATTTGTTGTTGAGTTTTTTCTGTTGTACCATCTTCAAGCATTAATGAAAACATTTGTCTCCTATGTGTGGCCATCTTTTCTTTTGCTTTCTTTTGCCCTTGATTTTCTTCAGTGCCCTTTAGATGAACTCAACATTGAACTTGCACATTTCTTCTTTTATGCGATTTCTTATGGTTTTGTACATTTCTACATATTCTACCCTGTTTCTATTATTACCATTTCGCTTAATTTCTCATCGCTTTTTCATCATGGTGACTGTTTAGTTTAAAATCATTAAAATCAGAAAGGATGAAAAAATAACCAAAGATCTGCAACCTATAATGACTCATGATGCAACATTAAAAGAGAATTTCCCCAAACCTCCAATCCTCGCATTGTGGAAACCTAGAAAGCTTAATCAGAATTTAATAAGCAGGAAGAACAAATCATGCTAATCTATGCAATGCCATATACTACACACTTTGCAAACACATATATCAATCCAAGACAGCCATTCACACCACAGAAACATTCAGAATCACAGGATCATATTGCTGCATGGATACTCAGCATACTGTACCAAGTTTGCATATCTCTTTAACTGTATATTTGCTAACATGACATAGTCAGTTTTTAATGAATCTTTCAAAACTGCAAACATCAATCCATGTCAAAGTCCACTTGAATTAATTCAAATGCATCCAAGAAATAAAGACATTTTAACTATGGATGATAGTTCTTTTTAAAATACATGAAGAAGGACTCAATATACAGCTGCAATTCTTAACTCACTACCAGAAACGTCTACACCAGTGCCTCCGCTGAAGTGTTCCCATCCTCCCTCATCTTTTATCTGCTTTGGATTCTGATGATTGTTCATTAACACTTTATTTATTGACCAATCTATTGTATGTAAATATATATTATACATTTCTCACCCTCTCCAAGCTTTCACTGTTGCATCTCTGCATTGCTTTGAACAAACCCTGTGATTCAGTAATGGCTGCCCTGAGGAAAAGTGTAGAGCTTTTGAAAGCTTGTCCTAAAACATAAACTCTTAGTGTTTCAGGAAAACACCTCTGTTTTGAAAATGTGGCTTTCTAGAATAACATAATAAATCTTAGTATAACGTACCTCTAGAAGGTACTATACCATTGCATGAGACCATGATATCAACACAGTAGTATAGGATTACATTTGTTCCTTCCTTGGGTAAGGAATTGGGGGAGCACAATGGCATGAAATCTATAACCTCTCACTCAGTATATACATAGCAACATATATAGATATAAATACATCAACCCCTTCACTGAAAGTCTCACACTCCCTAACAAATGATGTTCTTAAAAATCACAGGAAGCACTCCTCCACAGACCACTAGTAAGAGTCAGAAGCACCCCAACTCCTGTGGTGGCAGACAGAATCCCCCCCAAAAATCAATAATTACACACAGTGACTCAACCCCCCCCCAAAAGAAAAAAACAAAACAAAAACACTTCCAAAGTGTCAGCCTCCCAGTACCCCACGTGAAAACCACTATTTACACTACAATTAAAGTTGTGAAAGATGTGACAGTATCTCCCAACTCCAAGAATGGGTAATTCTTGACAGGTAGTGATGAGCGAGCGTGCTCGGCCGATGCTCGGATCGGCTCGAGCATCGCTCTGCTCGGCACATGGCGGTACTCGTCGAGTACCGCCATGTGCTCTCCCGCCATGTTCGGGTGGCGGGGATCTGTGCCAGAAGAGGCACAGATCACAAGACGCTCCGCTGGACCACCAGGGACTTGAGGTACGGGGGCATTGCGGAGATGAAGGGGGCATTGCGGAGATGAAGGGGGACATTGTGGAAGAGGGGCATAGACTCTATGCCCCTCTTCCACAATGTCCCCCTTCATCTCCGCTATGCCCGTCTTCCACAATGTGCCCCTTCATCTCCGCTATGCCCCTCTTCCACAATGTGCCCCTTCATCTCCGCTATGCCCCTCTTCCACAATGTCCCCCTTCATCTCCTCTATGGCATAGAGGAGATGAAGGGGGACATTGTGGAAGAGGGGCATAGCGGAGATGAAGGGGCACATTGTGGAAGAGGGGCATAGCGGAGATGAAGGGGCACATTGTGGAAGACGGGCATAGCGGAGCTGAAGGGGGACATTGCGGAGCTGAAGGGGGCATTCGGAGATGAAGGGGGCATAGCAGAGATGAAGGGGGCATTGACCAGGCACCCTCCCCTCATCAGAGCAGGGGGTGCCTGGTGTCGCCCCATTCATTCCAATGGGGCTCGGGTGCTCGGCCGAGCACTCGAGCCTCAGGGGGTGCTCGGTCAGAGCACCCGAGCACCCGAGCATCCGGGTGCTCGCTCAACACTATTGACAGGCAAGGGGAAGGATCAATCAAACTGCAGATTGGGGATGGAAACCAGTCAGCATTGGTGCCATTTCTAGGCATCAGGGGCAATCTGGCAGCTTAAATGGCAATACAGAATGGCAAGTACATGTATACAGGGACCAAGAATATTACTATATCATGAGCAGTATTGACTCTCATTTAAACATGTGCTTGTTCTCTTGTATTAATAATTAATTATGTTCCTTATTTTCACCGTATTTAGATCTGACCATATTAACTGCTGCAGGTCTGCAATGAAATATCTACCTCCTTGCAATGCTCTTTGAATGGAAGATCTCTTAGCTTCCATCACTGCAGCAGTTAATGTTGTTAGGCTGCATATTTATGTTAACTACTGCACTTCTAGAAAGTTAATACTACCTCCTTACAGAGTTTATTAGAGGACAGATCTATTAACTTATAGTACTCCATAGATAAAATGACTATACAGACTGTAACTATATTAACCCCTGCAGAGGTTAAGAGAGATTTTAGAGGGGATCTATGTTAACTATTGCAACTTTCAAAGGTTTTTACCATTACCTTTCAACTCTGCAGGAATTAATATGGTCACAAACCATATTAACTTATGACATGCTATAAATTAAGAGGGATGCCACCTTATAGGCACTGTAAGGAGGTAGATATGACCTTCCAGAACTGTAGGGATTGTTATGGATACACAGCTTAACCATATTAACTCCTGCAGAGATGGAAACAAATATATGCCACTACAAGGAATCTCTTCATCCCAATAAGGTGACTGTTTCCTGTCCTCTCAATGCTATTTCCACTTTGTGACATGTTAATATAACATCTGTTTTGTTTTGGTGTGTTAAATCCAGGAATAAATAATAGCCATTTATATCGTCATGGTCTTGTTGCTCTATGCAGTTACAGGGACCAGTAATCATTGCCCCATCCTGTGTAACCTTTTTGTTTTCTCATCCATGCAAGTGTACTTAATCATTGCAGGAGTGCAGTTTTTGGTGTAGATATTCCCCCTCCCTTACTAACTTAATTTGCTTGATATTGTTAGAAAGGGGTTTCTATCACCTTTACAAAGGTATCCCTCTGGAGTAGATGCAGAGGGTTCACTATCAAAATGTCACCCAATATTGAGAGACAAACTAAGTGGCACGTTAAATATGTCACTGGCATGAAAAGGGCAACATGAGAATCTCACTAGCATCAAAAGGGCGAGATTCTTATGTTGTGGGCTTAAGTGTTGCTCATTTGATCAAGAGAAGGGTTACACATTACCACATAGTGGTGTATTGTTGTGCCACCCCCGGCCAAACAATCAGCATGGGATTCTGAGTGCAACTACTCACCACTTCCACAGTAAGAGAAGGTATGATCAGACATATACAGCCTATTGTGCAGCGGCTCACAGCACCCCTCACCCAATACAGGAAACATGGCCTCCAATATATTGTGGGTCCCCAGGTAACCGGCACTCTAATGAAAGTGGAGATAGATGGAAGTTGAACTGCAGCCTTCAGGATGAAATGTGATTAAAACACAAGTGTATTGGAGATGTGCTAAGCTGCAGCCATCTTGGAAGACATGATGTCCAAGTCCTTGTTCAGTGAGCAACTCTTAAGCACGTGACATAAGAATCTCACTTTTTTGATGCAGGCAAGCTTCTCTTGTAGCCCTTTTCATGCTTTGTATTGTTGGTCGCATAATTGTGGGCGACATTTCAAAAGGATACGAATGCAGAGGGAATGAGGTATTCACTCTAAAAAAATTTACTCTGATGACAACATCAGCAGAGGAAAGGGACTGGAATTTTTACATCTATTGATTTAAAGGCAACAAAAGCCATCAGGAAAGCAAGTAGGGTACTAAGTTGTATATAAAGAGACCTTAGCAGAAGAAAAAGAGAGGTGTTTATATCACTTTACCAATCATTAGTTCAGCTTCACCTAGAGCATGATGGACAGTTCTTGAGGCCATATCTCCAGAAGGACATCGATAAATTCAGGAATGACTGCAGGACCTTAATATGTATAGCCTGGAGGATCGAAGGGAGAGGGGTGATATGAGAGACTTTCAAATACATTAAAGGATTTAATAAAGATCAGAAGGGATACATTTTCACAATAAAAATGAATATTACAGTGTATGCCCTAAAATTGGAAGGTGGAAAAAATAATAGTAAATTTAACCCTTTGAGTGCCAGAGTGGTACGATTGCATTGCAAAGCAATGCATGCCGTACCACTGTGACACCCAAAGGGTTAAGAAATCATTTATGGAAGAGGGCTAGATATATTGTATGACATATCAACAAAATGGTTGCGGTTAAAGTAAATGAATTTAAGAGCTATTGGGATAGTCTATTCTAAGAATAAAATAATTCTGTCTAGGTAGAGAGATGAGCAGACTAGTTGGGTCACTTATTTCTTATCTAACATCAAATTCTTTGTTTCTATCACACTAGTAAAATAGAGCTTGAAAAGTTCAGAAGTTTGTCCATCTCGACTTCTGTAGCAGTCAGTCACCAATCAAGCCAGATGTGGCACAGCCTTCACCATACCCTGCAAGAAACAGTGCAGGACTGATTGAGTCTCTTGGTGCATATTAACCCCTGAACAAATGAAGAACTTTAGAGGTAGTCAGGGATACAGGGACAAGGATTTAAATTCGTTTTGTTTGTATGTTTACTATTTAGTTAAGGTTTATGCATGTGGAGAATGTACTTTTTTGGGCTGTTATGAAATCTATTGAATCAAGGTTGTCACAGTCAAGATAATAACAAAAAGCCTCCATGGTCATTATAGCCATTAATGATTGAAAATGTGTTTATTATCTATCACAATTTATTGAGGCCATTAGGATTTTCTATCCATAATAAGGAAAGTGTAGAGTTAACATTAGGAGGTGTTATTTCTCCTTTAAAGGGACAGTAAACTTTTTTTATGAAAAATATATATTGTAGTGATTTTCCTATTGAGTAAGATAAGGGTACACCCACTGCTGAGAGATGTATATTTACAGAGTTATTACAGTTTAAACCCATGTTTTTTTACATTAGCGGTGCCCTCTAGTGATCAAATTCTAATTAGTTTTCCTGTTAGATTCTAATGGAGAGGAAAGTCATAAAAGTCAGACACATACAGTTCTCCATAGAATGTGATAGAAACTGCCTGTCACTTCCTGTCAGTTAGAACTTCCAGGAAGTAAACGCAGTAAATTCACTTCCTGTTTATTTGAACGGATATAAATTTTGAATAAACATCTGACAGCGATGGAAGTGACCTTGTTTTATTCAGCAGGAAATGCTCTATAAATTATGTGTTTTCATAAATAAAAGTTTACTACTCCTTTAAGGATCTACAGCTGTCATTTTAATATATTTTAATATATTTTCACTTTCCACTGAATATACCTATGACCAGTTACACACCAATAAACAGCTATTAAATGTGTCTCAATTACTAGCATTCTTAATTACCACTTGGATGACCAAAAGTTTATGATATTCATTATTGTTTTTCGAAGTTGATGCCCTGGTGGCAGTAATGAAATTAAAACTCTTTCATTATTTCAATTTAAATGACAGTCCAATCCATCCTTTGAACTTGTCAATGAACAGTGGAAAACATAATTAATTGTAGGAAGTGATTTCATAATTAAATGACTTTAATTTGCACCTACTGTGATTGTAGTAATTTATTTATGAGGGTACTTTAAATATTGTATTACAAAATATTATTATATTATAAAATGTAATAAGATTAATATTATTATTATTATTTTTTTTTATAGTATCTAAAAAAAAGTCTGGTCTCTGGGATCAGTGTTAGACACCCTAAGGCCCTCCATCCTTTCAGGATTATGCATGTATAATGAGTGCCTTTGCATGACCCATTTCTGAAATCCAGTTAACCGACTGGGAGGATGAGATTACTCTGTGTGCACACATGATGACGCATGTAGAAATTTAAACTTGCATTGACTTATAGTAAACCAATCAACATTTTTGTGTACTGTGTTAACAAGTGAGAAAAAGAAGGGGGTATATCATAGGGTATCACCATAAGCTATGATTGATATCAGCACACATAAGATCCAAATGGATATTCATATAATGCTGGATTGCCTCTCAAAAAAAGGCAACCTCAGTAGTATTGGGTGAAGGATATTGGAAGCGACTTCACACATCTATACAGGTCTCCATCTCCTCTATCAACGCAGCTGTTCACTCCTAGATCATGAGCCTGCAGACCTTCCATTTCCACAGGCTGCAGTACTACAGAAACACAAATTAAGGAACTAGCAGTATACTGTTTTTGAACAACAATCCACACATGCAAGCAATGCATTAGTAAGATACTCACATCTGAATTTCCACACTGGATGTTATTGGTATACAGCTTGTGGGGATATTGATGCAAACCCTCCCCATTCTAGGCTCCAAACCATCAGCTGCACAAAAAGACCATTCAAAGTTTCTGGAGGACAAAAGTTGCCTCCACGGATAAATGGATTCCTCTGAATAAGCTCAGTCTCCTACTCTTGCTGATAATCCATTCCATTAGAATGAAAACTCATTCTCATAGGTGTAGGAAATGGCTTTTGTTTTACATCTGCTATTGTAATTCCAGCCAGTATGTATGCAGAATTTTCCAGTTTGGCATACATACCAAAACAACATAAAACAGAATTGCAGATGGCCATTACAACAAGTAGCAACTCAGCTGAGGCTCGGCTCTATTAAGACTTGGGAGAAAAATAAATGGAGATGGTTGTTTTCTACTCACCCTTTGGAAATCATTTATCTGTGCAGAGAACAGTCAATGTGCATCTAATTCTCACAACATGCCCTACAATTCTGGCCATAGAAATCAATGGAGTATTCTTTTATATGTTATTGGGATATATTTTCTGCAGGTATCTCTGGCCTGCAAAATCCAGGTATTGCATTCCCAATGCATGTTGAAAACATTTTTATACACAAGAAAGCAGAATTCTACTCATACATTCACTATGAGGTATCACAAAAAGGAGCAACTTTCAAATTTACCGTAGACACACTGATTAACCTCTGAAACATATAACAAGGCCTGGCACAACTCCTGCACAGCTAACATGAACCCATTAACCCATTAAAGGGTGTGAAACACATTGTAAATCAATGTGTTCACACCCCTCTGGATTCCAATGGGTTAATCCAATATGAAGATGATAAATCCACATATACCAAAGACACACACCTGTCTTCTTCACTGCACCTTAGCTTTCTGAGTGACAAAGAGGTAATCAATGTTGTCCAACACAATGTGTTGGATAACTCTCCATCATTTAAAGGATTAACCCTGTCAAGGATATCCTCACCACCAAGTAAAATGCAACAACATCATGTCTTGCATCAACCAATATCATATATGTGAATGAGAATAGCAATCACTTAGCAACTGGTCAAATTTATCTCTCAAATAACATCCAAACTACCATGTACTCATCAGGAAGACCATCTCTTCACCAAGGAAGCATTTTCACTTTATGAATTCAAAGATGGTCTGTGATGCCAAAGTGTGGATCACCCATGTCTGTGTGTAACCTTTCCTCGGGGTAGTCACAACTCCTTTATTTCTCCACTTTTTTTGAGAATGGGACCTTTGTCAGAGAATGACTGTTGGGTGTGTCACTAATGTTAAAGTGGACCTGCTACTTTTGACTTTTTATATATATTTGAAAACTTAATTAAAAACTGCCTATATATCATGTTACCCAAAAGTCCAGCAGATGTATAGTTTAGGAAATATTCACACTTTTGGGAAAAGCAAAAGTCTTCTGGTGGAACACATAGTTTTATTATCATACAAAATGTAAATGAAAAGGATAATTAGCATATGAATCTCTCCTTCACTGTGCATTTATAGGTTTTTCAGCTAACAACACATAGGTAGTTTTTAAAGATGTTTTCAGGTATGCAAACTTAAATCAATGTGACAGCTCCACTTTAATATGAACATCAACTGAAGCCAGGGGCATTTACACAATAATAGGGATGGTCGATAATGTTCACCTCAAACCAAAATTGGTGAATAATGGCAATTTCTGCTTGGTGAATAATTTTCTGTGAAAAGTGCAGTTTTTCCCACTTTTGTTGCCTAGGTCATTCCATTAAAATGAATGTGAACATTGAATTTACACACAACT
This sequence comes from Rhinophrynus dorsalis, assembly GCA_037306005.1. NCBI lineage: Eukaryota > Metazoa > Chordata > Amphibia > Anura > Rhinophrynidae > Rhinophrynus > Rhinophrynus dorsalis. The sequence continues at coordinate 84,323,610 of CM074718.1, read as the reverse complement.
CATAGCAAATGTTATTTTATTTCCCAAAGGCATAATATAAATGGGGTATGAGGATGCCTGTGTTGGTGGAGTGTGAGGAAAGAATCATTTGAACAGTGAATGTTTTTGAGGAGGTTGTTTACTGGGATTGGGGGGACAGTTAATAAAAAATAAATACAATTAAAAAACCCTACAAGACATGGTATAAAAAGAGTGCGAGGAGAGTGTCTGTGTTGTGGAGTCTGGGTAAAGAATCAGGTGAACGTGGAATTTTTTTGAGGGGTGGATTTGTTGACTGGTTTTGGGGGGACAGTTGTTAAAAAAAGAAACAAAATTAAAAATGGGGTAGACTGATACTTGACAGGATAGAGTATTTTGTACAGGAAGATTTGCAGGACTTGTGTTAGGCCCAAGCCCTGAGGAAGCATTGCTTTGTAGGATTTAGACTTAATTGAGGCACAGGCCCTGAGGAAACATTGATTAGTTGTAGAAAATTAGACTTTAGGTAGGCCCAAGCCCTGTGGAAACATTGATTTGTAGGACTTAGACTTATTAGAGGCACATAATTGATTTTTTGCAGGAAATAAGACTTGTGTTAGACCCAAGCCCTGAGGAAATATTGTTTGTAGGACTTACACTTGTTTGGCTCAAGTCTTAAAAGGATAGTAATGTTTCATAATAAAAGCAGCTCTAATTAATCATCGTAGTATTTGGACTTTGGAGAGTGTTATTTCAATTCTGTCAGAGTTGTAGTTCAAGAGTAATTTAATGACAAAGTATCCCGCTCCCGCCCCTTTTACTGATGTAACACTGCCCAGCCAGAGCAGAAGGGAGGTGCCCAGGTAGACTGCAGAGAGGGACAATCTTCAATTAAGATAAGGGAAAAACCTGAAAAACTTGTCAAGGGGGGCAGGGCTTTCATTGTTCTCATAGGAAGAAGATTGTTCCCTTCTATTATCTGCCTGGTCTATGGACTGGATTCCACGTCTAAGAAGAGATGGCTTACACTAGGTAAAAAGGGCGGGAGAGGGAAACTTTGCTTGTGAATATTTCTCAAACCATAAAGGTTTGAGAGATAAGACTTATATCGTTCTTCATGTTTTTTTTAATGTCTACAAAATAAAATAAAAATAAAACTAAGTATTACTATCCCTTTAAGGAAACATTCATTTGTAGGACTTAGGCTTGTTTGGCACATGCCCTAATGAAACATTTATTTGTAAGACTTAGCCTTGTTGATACTATCATACCCACTTATCTGTCTCCTATTACTCATTTAGACTGTAAGCTTCTTGGGGCAGGGACCTCTCTCCTAATGTTTTTATGAATGTGGCATTTATTTTATACCCTCTTATTTAATGTAACTGACGTCTGTTGTAAGGCGCTGAGTATACTGTGTGGCGCCATATAAATAAAGATATACATACAAGATATACATACATACAAGTGCTAAGGAAACATTGTTTTGTAGGACTAAGGCTTGTTTGGCTCATTCCCAAAGGAAACTTTGATTTGTAGAACTTAGACTTGCTTGAAACAAGCCTCCCATAATGCTTAGGGTCCCCAATGTGAAATCACCCCACCAGAAACCAAGTACTGCTGCTGTAACTACTCCAGCAGAGGACACATAACAGCTTGCTGACAGTTTAATAGTAATGATGAACCCTCCCTGCCACCAGCTTAGCATATTCTGTGGGATGGAATCTCCTCAGAAGGCACTTGATGCCCTGGTTGTGATTCTCCTCCATGCACCACACAGTGAACAATGGGTGGACACAAACTTCTACATTCTCCTGACATCTACTGAATGGCTATCAACTGGTGGGGGAGGTCAAGATGAACGAGGTGGACAGATTACCCTAGAGCAAGAAGGTGATGGTGAGCCAGGTGTTCCACTCATCATAGAACCTCCAGCCTCTGGTTGGGTTTCTCTATTATTCCTCCTCTTTGATCTCTTCCTCGCTTATTGTTGCCTTTGCAACAACAAGAGTGGCGCCCAACTTCTTTGGTAGGTGTTTGGCTTTAATATGTTTCACATAAATGTCATGTTGTTTGTATTTCATGAGTGTTATCAGGGCAGTTATGCTAAGTCATGTTCTGTCCTTAGCCCTTTTCACTGACTTGTCACAAATTGTGCACAATGCCATTGTTGATAACTGCACTGTGCCTGCTGCAGGAGAAAAATAGTTCCACACCCATGACTCCAGGGGGAAGAGGAAAGGTGGAGAAGAATGATTTCTTTCTTCTTCTCCTCCACATTCCCCTTCAGTGCCTGGGGCAGAGGATGATGTTGCTGCAACTAGGACCAGGAGAATTGCTGCTGGCAAATGGAACCTGTCCTAGTCCTGCATCACTTGTTTCCCTCATTCCCACTGTGTCCATGTTGGTTTGTGGCACATGCTCCTCAGCATCCTTCTGCCCTTGCAACTCAGCAGCAGCTGGAATTAGAACAGTTGCAAATTCCTCAAATTCAAAAAGCTCACTACTGTTGTTGTTGGTGGTAGTGATGCTCACCCCCATCCCTGTCTCCCATTCCCTCTCATTTTGGGCTAAAAAGGCTATCAATGTCTCTTCCACCCCAGATTCTCCACTATCATCATCACCACCACCACCACTAGTCCCTCCATGCTGCTGCTGCTGCCCTATTACAGACATCTCACTTCTGGTTAGAGGAGGTGACGAGAAATGTGACAGAAGGTCCCCTAATGTCACACTTGCCATTTCTTTCCCCATTTATATATCTTAAGAGAATTCGTTTCTGCATAACCAGAGTTTGTGTTTGTGTATGTGTGCCTGCATGATCAGTGAGTGTGAGTGTTTCTGAGTGTTTGTGTGTGTGTGTGTATGTGTCTACATGACCAGAGTTTCTGCATGACAAGAGTGTGTGTGTGCATTCCTGGACACAGTATTAACTGCATTCTCCACATGGAGCCAAGCTTCTTTCTTCCCTGCACCAATCCTCCTGCTCTTATTAATGGCAAACAGAATATGCTCAAGTTCCAGGATGCTCTGATGTAGGGTCATGTGCTCTTCATAGGTGTATATGGGGCTTTTCATTCTGTGCTCTTCCACTAACCTCTGGGAAGCCTTTCTATCTGACCCATTAATTTCAGGACCTGCCTAGACTGTACCTGGCTGTCTGGGGTGCACTCTTTCCCACCTGTCTCCTTCCCATTTTGATACAAATACCTGGCAGTTATGTACCTGGATGGGGTTTGGTACCCCCTCCTTCTCTTCTCCCTCTGTCTTCCTGACCTGGAACCCCCAATATTCCTTCCACATCTCCTGCCCCTCTCCTGATTTCTCCAGTCTTCACTCCTTTTCCTACCATCTTCTTGTCACACTTTGTGAGGAATTCAAGATTCAGAAGAGATGGGTCAGTTGCTGATGTCAGAATGGGAATACAAGGAATGAAATGTAATCCTGCAGCATCCCCAGAGGATGAACCTCTGATTTTGCCAGAATGTCAGGTCTTCCACTAACAAGTACTAGCAAGGAGGTGGTTAACAGAGTCTCTGTCACTTTTATAAGTAAGTTCCACAACTGCAATATAAAAATATATTTGCAGATAGTCAAAAAGTAACAGATTCCCTATAGTGACAGACTGCGTGAGTGTGGCAAATCTCAGTGGGGTTATCTTCAAATAAACAGGTTAAATGAGGTCAGGGAAACCCATTTACCTCTGAAATGTTATGTTGATCATATACAGGCAAATAGCCTTGGAAGGCACAAAAAGATGAATGGTCAGAAGCAGTTGTGCATCATGGGCAAGGCACCCTAGGCTCCTGCCTAGGGCTCGGTCATAAAATAGCTCGCTGGTGGTAAGATCAGGCAGATCTCTCCACTGGCAAGCTGAGGTCTGCGACTCCTTTGCCACTGACCTCTACATACACCTCCCTCGCTGTCCCCAGCCTCTGTTAACGTAGAGCTCCAGGATATAATGTCATATCTCAGCAGTCTGACAAAGAGAGGATCACTTAAGGAGAGGCTAAGAGAGGTCTCTATAGAAGAAGGCAACAACCTCTTCTTTTACACCATACACAACCAAACCACCAGGAATGAGGCCTCCTCCTGGATCAACAAAGGTAGGCAAGATGGAGGGAGTCACAGAAAATCGGGGGATTAGGAGAAATTAAAGGAAAAAAGAGGGAAACTTATTATAGGAGGGGTTAAAACTGGGAAAGTAGGAAAAAGCCTAGGGGAACCAGAGGGGCTTAAAGAAGTTAAACAGACTGTGGGAGAGAAAATAGGGGGCACAGACTGGGGGAGCACAAGCAGTAAAAGAGGGGGAAACAGAAAGAGGGGGCAGAAAAAGAAGGGAAAACAGATTGTGAGCTCTTCAATTTTTCCTTTCCTCTTTCTTTAGTTCCCTCCCTTTGCCCTTCCTTTCCCCCCTCTTCCATCACTAGAGTAGATCTATTTCAAATCTATGTGGTATCACTGGTGAAGCCCCATTCCAATTGCAAGCTGTGTGGTATCACTGGTGTGGCCCCATTTTTATTGTAAGCTCTGTGTTTCACTAATATAGCTCCTTTTCAATTGTAAGCATTGTAGTGTCGCTAGTGTCACCCCATTTCAATTTCAAACTATGTGGCATCCCTGGTGTAGCCCCATTTCAGTTGTAAGTTGTGTGGTGTAAGAGGTTTAGCCCCATTTCAAATGTAAGCTCTGTGGTGTCACAAGTATAGCTCATTATCAGTCTTAAGCTCTGATGTGTCACTAGTGTAGCCTCATTTCAACTATAAGTTCTGTGACATCACTAAAGAAGCCCCATTTGAATTCTACGCTCTGTGGTGTCACTAGTGTAGCCCAAAAAAAGCTATATTTTATATATTCAACCCCTTTGATGCCAGGGGGGCACCTAATGCATTGCTTGGCAATGTGTTGTGACCTTTCTGGCATTGAAGGGGTTAAACATTCATTTTGGCTTTTAATAAGTTAAGGTACTAATAGCGCTATCCACAAGAACAACTGTCAAATCAAAAAAGTGTTATTGCAAGAGTGAGGGGGCAAACTGGCAAGGGGCCCCAATTTGGTATCCTACCTATCACCCTATGGAGTCTTAAAATGGCTCTGTGCAGAAGAGATCAGAGGCTTGAAGCAGATGCTGGCAGTACACAAATAGACAAGTAAAACAAGTAATTAGCTAAGCCGAGAGGTTGCTGAAGACGTATGTCCATGGAGCCACAGGAAGGTCAATGCATTTCAGTGGTTTACTGGATAGCTGATAGCTAGCTGTTCTAATTTCTAGGGATTGGTAAAACTCTTCACCTCAAAAACAAAACAGGGAAAAAAGTGGCACTAGTAAGACAGAATTTCCCTCACCATAGTGCAAGTTTCCCCTTCTTTCCCACAAAAATAGTATAAAAGGAGTGTCAGGTTTCCCCAGCATGCCATTCTGTGTTTGTGAGAGTAAGCACCACAATGTTGCAGTTAGTTAGGATAGGCAAAGTAATATTGGAGTGTAGTTTAGGGAGTCTTGTAGGTAGGACCTGTGTTATCTCTGCTTGGTGTGTCTGATGATACTCTACGTGAGGGGAGGGAGAAAGGAGATTTATCTGTGCTGTAATCTCTGCGCTAGGGGACTCTGTCAGTGTGAAAAGGGAGCAAAGGGGATTTACTCCAAATACCCCCAAATTCTGTGTGACTGACTTGGAACACACAGGCAGCCATGATCCATGTTTATTCCATATCTAGCTGTTATTGTTTTGCTAAAGGAGTCTGGGGAAACAAGCAGTTGAACAGGGAGTATGTTTTTTTCATTGACAGTGATAGGGATAGGGGCAGTTAATTAAAAAAATTAAAATAGTTTGACTGATAGATGACTGACATGAACTGTGAATTAGGCAGACTGATACTAGAAGAGTTATAGTATTTTGTAAAGACCTCACATACACAATCTGTTATGCTGTATACTTCACTGTTAAAAATTGTCATACTAGTGGCAAGGGTAGGGCAAAAGGAGTATTAGCAGACATAGTGCAGGGACATATTAGTAAAGTGGTAGTCCAACAAAAACTGACAGTAGCCATGGTTGTGCAGCTTTTGCAATAAACAGTGAACCTTCTCCTTATGAGGAGGCAGTTTGTCAAAGTCCCATAACCCCTCCCACACCAGAAATATATATATATATATATATATATATATATATATATATATATATATATGAAAAAAAATGTAAGACAACTGAAGAGGACAAGTCATATTCTAGGGTTGATGGAATAATGGAGGCAGTTCAATTGACTGCTGTATCTGACAGTGAGAGTAAAAACCCCAGTCCTCAAGGTAGTAGCACAGTGGAGGGGTTGCTACCATTCACCACTGTTGGACCACTGCTTTGACCACTGATTAATGTTTATGAACACTATCGTAATAATGGAAGGTTAAATAGGATGTTGATCTGAAGGGAAATATCCAACTTCCATTTGGAGTCAGGGAAGGAATTTTTGGCCCACTTGTGGCTTAAATTGGAAATTGTTTTGAAGGGTTTTTTATTTCTTCCTTGACAGGTGTGATGTGGCATATGGATATATGTGCCATCTGTAAACAATGTTTTTATTTGTCTCTTCATATTTTTTTTGTCAGATGTCACTGTGGAAAGATGTCTGCGCTCCATCCTGCCTGTCAGGCCCAGAAGAATGAATAATTCTATTTAACAAGGTAATTATTATGGGACTAGCACTACTGAGCAGCTAGTCGCCAGATAGGAATTATTGGAGATCAAGTTTTTTAGAGGTGGTAGTTCAGCTTTAGGAATAAAAATATGTTTTGTTTATATAATAGCCTACACAATATAAGCCAATAAATATTATTTGGAGGCAGGAAATTTTAAGCAAAATAAATGTATATAGTCAAGTATGACTGTGCTCGGCAGCAGCCACAGTCACACAAATGAATTAAAAAATAAATAATTACTAAAAAAAATTCACTCTCCCTGCTAACAGGTACTCATATTCTACAGGATACATGGTTCTTAGGTATTCTCTTATACCCTACATCCAGTTTATATCCACAACATTACTCTGTGTAGTCATTGCACCACATATGGTGTAATGTGTAGGCATAAACTGAAATATATGTGCCTGAAAAGGCTGATATGGAATTGCTTATGGCTTACGGCAGGTATCTGCAGCCAATTTGGTCTTCTTACTAATGGAGGTTTTCTTATGTCTATGTTTTTGAAGAGGGGAAGTAGAAGTACCAGCAGGGTCAGCACCAGCAGCAGTGGCATGGGAGTGGGACTTTTTTATTTTTTTTTTTTTTTACATACATGTCAGCATGCCTATGCTACAAATGCTTTATTAATGCAGATGTGCCAAGATGGGATCCTTCCTTTCTCCACTTTACTTTGCATTAACACAGGTTACATAAAGCATTTGTAGTTTTTTGCACTGATCCAGACCCCAAGGAGAAATATTCCTACACCCAGGACTTCAGTACAGGAGGAGGAGGAGATGATGTTGTTGCATCTGGAACATGTGCTGCAGGTGATGGATCCTAAAACACACTCTTTCAATTCCTTAAACTCAGTCATACTGTTTTGAATGAAATATAAATAATTTATATAAATAATGTATAGTGTGAAAAAAGAAAAATGTGGTGTGTTAGCGCTCTTGTATGAATATAATGTGAAATGTGCAACTGAGTAATATGTGTTGGTGTACTGTATATTGCTCCTCTTCGCTATCTAACACCACTTTTCCTATCTCCAATGGATGCCTCCGTCTCAGGGGCATCAGAAGAATTTGTTTCCATGGGGTGGAGGAAACCATAATATGACCCCCAGGCCAGCCCTCCCAGCCCCTATGTATGTGGAGAGGGCAAGTGTAGGGTGGGGGGCACATTCCCTCCCTCCCCCCCCCTCCAGTTGCCCATGACCCCTTTCACAATGTCCATCCTTTGCTCATTGACCCTGTGCTGTATTTCAAAGAGAAGCAAAACAAAAGCAAAGTACATCCGTTATTTTGGGGTTTATATATAGTAGTTTGTGTTGAAAGTGCAACTTTGCTGAGTTGATTGGCTAGGATTTAATCTTGCTTTAACAGTATTGAACGTCTCAATCAAATGATGAGTGGTAGCTATTTTCCTTTGATCTTCTTGATTCTATTTATAATTTGCATTCCCAATCTAAAGTTGTTGGGCAAAATCAGCCGTGAAACACTTTAGATGCCTGTGTACATTTGTGCAGCCTAGACTTATTGAATACATCCACAGCAAAGGTATGTTTGCTGTTCTGCATTTGTTTCACCAAAGGATTTACAGGAATCAATCCCCTTGTTGCAAAGCAACGCACTGATCACTGACATTCATGATCTTAAAATACAGTTTCTATAAATGTACATAAATAATGAATAAAAATATCTTCAGCTATGTATCCAATGTTCAGTACAGATCTCATAAACTATTTTAAGTATTTATTTGGAAAAATATTAATAACTGGTTAATTAATAATTATGTTGCTAAAAAACCTGCAAAAAGAAAGAGCCACAGAGAAGCTGAGATGCCAGAACTAGGGCTTGATTTAATAGTTGCCAGTAAAATAGTTGCCGGTAAAACTGTTGGTATGGCAAAAGTGAATACCGGATGGCAAACACACTGTGTTACAGTAGGAATCCAATTGCACTACATACAGGAACCACAAATAATGTTGGGACACAGAACCTCGCTTGTGACCCAACGTTTGTTGTGTGTTTTTTGTTCCCAAAACTCATGCTAAATAGCATGATTAATGGGAACATCAAATGAAAACAGATAATTCTCGGTGTTTGACACATTGTCAAACACCAAGAGTGAGCTAAAACACAATTAACCTCTGAAACACTAACCCTACACTACCCCTAACAATAAAGTGAAACAATACTAGCTTAACACTATCCTATACCCATAATGTAACCCAGATCTGTCATCTACTGCAAGTCTTCTTCTTCTTTTTTTTTCTTTTCAAACTTTATTGAAAATTAAAAAAAGTTACAGATACTAGAAATGTAAACACAGTCAAAAGACCATATTTCAGAAAAAGGACATAGCAATGAAACATATATTATACATAAGTGTGAGTTCATAGCAATATCGTAAAGATATACAAAATATGGATAGTAGACACCTGAAATTAAGGCAGATAAATATTAGACATGTGCGAATTCATTCAGAGACATTCGGATTTCGTCAAAAATGGGGTCATTCGGAGACATTCGGCCAATCCGAAACTCAAGGGTCATTCGGAAAAAATGATCCGACTCTGAACAGCCCAGGTCCGAAATTCGTCGAAACTTTCTGAAGTTTCGGCAATCGACACATTTCCAAAAGTTTTGACTACTTTTGACCAGGACTTTTTTGTACTTCCTGTGCGCGCTCAATTACTTTCCCTCCATAATTTTCCCTCCATGTCTCTAGTCCAATTCCATTCTCCGTTTCATGCACTACTTCCCTCTTTTGTCTGTATTCGAATAGCCTTCTTCGTTTCATGATGGGGGTTGGACTAATGACACAGTCACACAGACAGACAGCCTGCATTTCCTCATTGGGTTGTTGGAGCTCAGAGAGAGAAGAGATTAGAGAGTGTACAGTTGTTGTGTAGGCAGGTAGGTAGCATTAGGCTAGGCATAGGTAGGCAGCCAGCATTAGTTCCAGTTATTGCCACTGCAAGAGCAAGTAATATTTGTTCCTGTGCAAAATATAAAAAAATATTAGGTATTTGTTCAAATACAGGGCCGGCCCTTACATGGGTCCCAGTGGGTCCATGGACCCAGGCGGCACTTTGACAGGGGCGGCAATTTGCCGTCCCATAGCATGTTTATTTTGTGCTCTTCCACCATTTCTGTGTTGCAGGGTGTCCCATCAGTGTGACTGTCAGCAGCCGGGCAGCCCTATGCTCACTTAGTGGCGATGCCTGCTGGCTGCTTCAGTGACGTGAATTATGTGATAGTGAAACATTATGCCTATTTTGTATTGTTTATCGCCCACCTAAAGTCAAGACTTGAGTAAATAGGTCTACCGTCCCAGATTTGCTAGAGAGGTTTTACAAATACAGGAGGGTGCCCCCTGTACAAAATGAGTCTAAACATTTGGGATCCCTAGTATGAGTGCACAACAGTGCATGATGTGTCCTGAACAGGATTGCTGTGAGGTGTCTCCACCCAGAAGGTGCTGGCCGGGCTGAGCTTCAACATTGCGACAAGTGACCAACTAAGAGCACCGTGCCGTGCAGCCATAGCATCACCCCCTCCTACTCTCCGGGTCCCGCTGACTGGCAATAACAGGTGAGTCACTAAGAGATCTGAAGCCTTTCTGGAAGTCCTTTCACTTGGAAAGGGGCTAGGTATTACTTGGGGGAGTTTCCTCGTGTGTAAATAATTTCTAGGTGGGAGATGAATGTGCATCACTTATGTGTTTCCTAACAGTAGTTAGAATACAACTCCCATCATCCCCTGATTATGACATTGGGAAATGCCCAGCAATTACCATAGAGCCCTGTATTGCACACTCACGGAAAACGGTGATATTGCTATACTAAGACAATGCTGTGGACCCCTCTTCAGTATAGATGTCAAGCATTTTTTTTTATTTCTCTCCTGTGTTGCAGTTTGTTCACAACAGAATGTCTTAGTTTTTCTTAACACATTACATCTATCACATTACAATCATTGATGTTTATTCTTGATGTAGTATGAAGCTCTACAATGTATATACACATAGAGTTATCTGATATGAGGGGAAATCAGGATAGGAAAATGAGAGAGAGGAATTTGGGTACTAAATAGGGACAGTAGGGTAGGAGGCTGGTACCAGAAAATGAAACCTTAATCTTTACCCATGTACTAACATAGAATGTGACATGTAGTTTGTCCATGTTCGAGTCGACCACTTATGTTGAGTAGGATGTGACAGGCATGGGTTTTCGATGTCGAGCATATGCTAAATTGAATTACAGGCATGAGGTTTCGATGTTCGAACATATGCTATATTGAATGACAGGCATGGGTTTTCGATGTTCGACGTTTGCATTGTGACTGGCATCCCATGCTAGAGTAAAGGTGACATGCACAGACTTTCAATGTACGACAATGTCTGTTTTTGGGATGGATCTTTTTCTAAATGCACACCCTGTCTGCAAATAATGATAGCAGCGTGCACGGAGGCACACTGCTATAATTTAACCCATGTTAAATTCGGCCGAATAATTCGTAATGGATCAGAATTTCGTCCGAATCGAATAGGCCCGGTCCGAATTTAGGATCATCCGAATTAGAAAAAAAAAATGTGTCCGAATTCGAATTTTACCGAAAATTTTGCCCGTGCACAAGTCTAATAAATATAAAACTACTAAGTAGAAGCAACGTGTGCCTACTGATTGGTAGAATGAAGTGTATCACATAAGGTAATTGAATCCGAGTAGCTTACAAACCCAAGGATAATTGAGGGGGGACTCAAAGCCAAGTCCAGGGAAGGTTGGGCAAAGGAGAAGAAAAGGAAGGTGAGAATGAAGAGCAGCATAGTTAGAGAAGAGAGGAAGAGAGAGAGAGAGAAAAAAAAATCGTATATCAAACACCAAATGACACATAAAACTACCTCTACCCATAAAGCAGTAGTTTGAGATTAAGCAACAGACTGTGAAATATCAGGGGGTCACACTGGGTTGAACCAAGAGGGCTCTAGGGGCTTCTGTGTATCCTGTCTATCTGTAAGAGAAGGTTACACAGATTTCCTAAAGTCAAGCCAGGTCTTCCTAATTCAGGTGAACAATGAATCTATGTGGGTAGAGATGGCATGGCAGTGTTCCATCTGGACAACCGAGTTTACCCTGGATAACCACATATGTGCAGATGGTGGACAAGGAGACAGTCAAAGTGAGGTTATGACCTAATACAATATGGGATAGAAAGCTGGAAGGGGATTTAAAAATAGTAGTCTAAAGCAACTGGATGGGATCCCAGCCATTAAGTGTCTCACTGAGCGACTCGGCCCAACACGGAGGTGGAAGGCATCAGAAGAGGAACAATTTGGAAACTGTTGCAGCTATATAATAAGAAGAGACATCTGGAAGCCCAAGACCACTGACACCAAGTGGACTGGTAAGAATAAAGTGATTCAGACTGAGTCTTTTATTAGCCCATACGAAATGAGAAATGATAGCCTGGAGTTCCGTAAGAGTATGTTTGGGTATCTGTATGGGTAAGGTGTTAAGCAAATAGAGGATTCTAGGAAGAACCATCATCTTGAGATTTGATGAAGGGACCAGGTCAGTAACTCAGAAGCAATAAATCGAAGCAGGGGGCAAATTTTAAATCCAGGAGAGACTGCAGATCCAAAGAAATCTGAATACCTAAGTAAGATATTGAGTTCAATACCCAGCTAAAGGGGAAGGCTGATCTTAAAGTTTCCACTAACGCGGGATCCAAATTTATGTTGAGGATCTCAGATTTGGCATAATTTATCTTGGCTTGGGACTGATATGAATATTCATCCAGAAGTGAAATCAAGTGGGGGAGTGAACTTTCAGAATTTGTTAAGAATATCAGGACATCATCAACAAACGCTGCTTATTTAAATTCAGATCCTTTCATTCGAATCCCAGTAATGCTACAGCTGTTCTTAATTTGGTTGAGTAAGGGTTCCAACGTTAGGCTGAAGAACAAAGGGGACAGCGGGCAAACTTGGTGCATTCAATTTGTTATCCTAAAGGGATCAGAGAGAGTTCTGTTCACAAAGATTCTTGCTTTTGGATTGGAGTAAAGACTGAGAATTCCTTGAAGCATCTTTGAACCCAGGCCAACTTTTCGAAGCACAGCTTCGAGATACAACCATCTAACCCGGTTGAAGGCCTTTTTGGTGTCAGTAGAGAAAAAGATAGTGGGTATGTTATGGAGCTGTACATATTGTGAGAGTGATATAACAGTGGCAGTGTTATGACAAAGCTTGTCGTCCAGGGATGAAACCACTCTGGTCCGGATGTATCAAGGACATCAGAAAACTATGCAGACATGTAGCAAGTAATTTTGCGAACATTTTTAGATCCACATTTAAGATGGCCATAGCGTGGTAACTGCCACAAGATGATTGATCCTTACCTATTTTATGGGGAACTATGACGTTTGCTTCTAGAGTTTGAGGGTGAAAAGGGGTTCCCAGTAAAACAGAGTTAAAGGTGCTGACCACGTGAGGCAGCAGAGATGATCTGAAATGGAGGCAGTCAGCCCATCTGGTCCTGGACTCTTACCCAATGCCATGGAGTTAATGGCCTGGGATATTTCATCTTCTGTGCAGAAATTCTCAAGCTGGAAGCTTGATGCAGGATCCAGCTTGGGAAGAGTTACCCATTTTAGGAATGCAGAAAGTTTAGTATGATAATCCTGGGGTGATTCTGTGACAGAATCTGTTATACAGATATTTGTAAAAATCCACAAAGTATTTATCAATGTCCGGGTAAGATTTAGATACAGTGCCAAAGGGGTTCCGGATATGAGAGACTAGTGTCTCCTGTATTTTAATCACCCATGCCAATGTCTTTCCACACTTGTTCCCTGCAAGGTAAGATTGATATTTTGTCCAGATAAAGGATTTGGTGATGTTGGCATGGAGTAGTTTATTGCTCATGTTAAATCATCCAGATCTGTGGGAGAATGATAGATCCTGTGTTTAAGCTCAAGAGATCTGATGGTGGTGACCAAAGAATTAATCACTAGTTTCCTCTCTCTGTTTTTGATCGCCCCTGCCTTTATGAGAAGTCTCCTAATTACGCTTTTGTGTGCTTCCCAAATGGTAGGAACAGAAACATCTGGAGTATCATTCAAAGAAATGTAATCATCAATTTGTTGGTGTAAGAACTGCAAAGTTTTAGCGTCTTGTAAAAGGGACTCGTTAATTCTCCATGGTGTAGCAAACTTTGGAGCCTCAGGAAACCTTAGAGACACGGTATCACGGAGCCTCCGTTAACACTTGCAGAGCAGTTGTCTCCATTCACTGACCCTCCGTTAACACTTGCAGAGCAGTTGTCTCCTTTCACTGAGCCTCCGTTAACACTTGCAGAGCCATTGCTTCCACTACCCTGAGCCTTCCGTTACACTTGCTGAGCCTTGGGTCTCCGTACAGCGCCCGTGGGAGTGCCATTGGCTCTATCCAGCTAAGCACTTGCAGTGTAGTTGGTCTCCGTTACAGCGCCCGTGGGGGTGCCATTGGCTCCATACAGCTAAGCTCTTGCAGTGTAATTGGTTTCCATTACAACTCCCGTGGGGGCTATTGGCTCTATTATACTCAGCTCTCGCAGTGTCCTTGGCCTCAGTTAAACGCACCGGGTGGGTGCCATTGGCTCTATACAGCTAAGCTCTTGCAGTGTAATTGGTCACCGTTACAATGCCCGTGGGGGCTATTGGCTCTATTATCCTCAGCTCTTGCAGTGCACTTGCTCTCCGTTCACGCACCGGTTGGGGTGCTAGTGGCGCTAGCTCGTTAAGCTCTTGCAGAGTATTTTGGCCTCAGTCCCCTGATCAGCATAAGCAGTAGTCTCTGTCCTGCTCTATTACTGGTGTTTTCTCATCTAGCACCACTTATTGTGGTGACAATATATATTTATTTCTCTGTATACGGGGCCTGAGAGGGCATCTGTACTTTACTGTTCATTTCAAGTATTCTGTATTGCCTATAGAGGGCAGTCTTTCTTGTCTTTTAATAAAACTGTGTTTTATTCTAACCTGCTGGTCTGGGTGTCCTACAAAACTGTTACACACAGTAACAGGAGAATGATCTGTCCATGATGCTGAGTCTATAAAAGAGCTACAGACATGATGCAGAAGAAGTCTGGACACAAAAATATAGTCTATCCTATTATGGGATGTGTGAGGAGCCGAATAAAAAAGTGTAATCCCTATTGGCGAGTTGTAAAGTCCTCCAAATATCTAATAGGTGAAGTTCCGCTAGACGGCATCTTAAGTTTCTGAGCTGGGAGTATTTGAGGGAAGATTTCCTTGAGGATGTATCAAGGGAACTGTCTAAAGCAATAATGAGATCTCCCCCAACTATGATATGTTTAGCATTTTGAGAATCTAATAAGGAACACATCCGTTTAATAAAGGACAACTAACTGGTATTGGGGGCATACAAATTCATCAACTGAATAAGACAACTGAGCAACAGAAATCTCCTTTCATCGTCAGAGATCTGTTCAACCAAAGTCCACGGTACAGAAGAATGAACAAGTATTTCCACCCCTCAGTTTTTCTCAGGTGAGGAGGAAAATTAGGCAAAGGGAAATCTCTTGTTGGAAAGTCTGGGAGGGGAGGCATAGGAGACGTGAGTCTCCTGAATGAATATAATGTCTGCAGATAGTCTGGAGAATTCCCTAAGAGCCATGGATCTCTTCTCTGGTGAGTTTAGCCCCCTGACGTTCGAGTCACTATTTTTATATTAAGAGCCATGTGTCGTGTTAGTGGAGGATAGGGGACCACCAGTGCACCAGGATCCAAAGGGAGAGAAAAAAATAATGGGGAGAGGAGAAGGGAAGGAGGATAATTGAAGGACAAAAAAAGAAAGAGAGAGAGAAAAGTGCAGTAACCTTTCAAATATTCTCGGGTAGGACAATTTTGAAGACTTACTGGTTTAAAATTGATGGTACCAAAGGATCAGGGGGAAGACCCAACAATATGGAAACATAGGTAAACTAGGATATAATAATGTATCTGTTCAGGGTGAAATGGAGATGATGAAAACAGCAGGAATTTCATGGAGTAAAAGGCAAGTAGGAGTGAGCAGATGCAGTATAACCCACTGTAAGGTGGCAACTAAGCATAGGTATAGCAAAAGGGGAGAAGGAAGAAAAAAACTGTACAGGCCAAACTGTATGGAGTGTAAACAGGTAAGTATGGTGTGCAGTGGAGCCCAGGAATGGTGATGATTTGGGTGTGAGTGAAGGAGTGCAATAATAGACTGTGAGGACTATGACTGGGCAACTACCATGACCAGTACTAAGAACAGTGCAATAAGTGGCTATGGAAAGAGATTACTCCACACCTTATTCCCCCATCATAAGTAAAAGAAATTGAGTTCAAGACTGAGTAACAATGAAATTTAAGTGACAGATAGCAATATCCAATCCTAAATTCTTAAAACTAGAAATAACTAGGGCCAAATAAAGCAATAAGAAATGCCGTGATCCTAAAAGGAAGTCTGGCATAGAGTAATGAAAATATCCAGGCAGAGGCTAAAAGTTTAACAAAATCCAAATTTAAGTCTGCAAATCCAACAATAAAATTTACAGAAACTCCCCTTTAAATAACAACTAACCAGAGCCTGGATGTAGCTCAGGGTAAGAACAAATAAAGCAGAACAAGAAAGAGTCAAATATGCATTCTCTCTGTGTCCCAGTAGAGTCCAGCAAAGGCAACTAGGCCTATGAGACAGCAGGACAGAGACAGAAGGCCCGATGACAGTCGGTTGTAAGCATGCTCAAGAATGCTTATATCGAGAGCCAAATACCAAGTAGAGAAAAGAGACAAAATAAAAATTAACCAACAGGTTCAGGCTGGGCATCAGTACTTGAATAAGGGGATGATATAAAAAAGCTAGCTGTTGTGATAAGGGAGATTAAACCTATGGAAGCCAGAAGGACTAATATATAAAGTACTATATTTAGGGGAGCATGTCCACGAAATGTGAATCTAGAGGCAACCTGGAACTAAAGGGCAATCAGTATAATAATGACCTGAGATCATATCTTTGACTCCACCACTACGGCAAGACAGAGGAAACAGGCCTCATAAAGTAACCCATTCCACCTGCGTCACCACCACAGGGGAGCCCACCGAGAACCACAACCCAAATACATAACATTTTAGAATTATTTATTGATATTTAAAAAATTTTCCCATTTTTCTTCATTTTTAGTATTATTTTTTATTTATTTATTTTTTAAACTTTCCTTCTTACTCTATTTCTTTCTTTCTTCGTTACATAGCACTACACCAAACATTAATAACAGTGTAACCCATATAGGACCATAAAGATCCACGAATAGAATGGGTATCAGAAGAGTAACATAACATTCAGGTCAGTCAGTAATGTATCATCTGCAAACCTGGAGAGCAGGATACACGTGACTGATGTCCCACAGTTTGGAGCGTGAGGGAAAGATCAACAGCATCCAAGTCCAATCAAGCCCAGACCTCTGCTGAAATGTGTGGGGCCTCCATCTGCAGATCAAGTTTCCTCTGCGTCTTATTTTTGCCAGGTGAGCCAGGTGACCATTCCACCCATTTTGGAGTCTTCTGGGCTTG
Organism: Rhinophrynus dorsalis; assembly: GCA_037306005.1. Classification (NCBI taxonomy): domain Eukaryota; kingdom Metazoa; phylum Chordata; class Amphibia; order Anura; family Rhinophrynidae; genus Rhinophrynus; species Rhinophrynus dorsalis. The sequence goes on along the minus strand of CM074718.1, from coordinate 84,306,367 downwards.
GGGAGTAGAAGAAGTTGGTGCAACCATAGGTTGTTGAATCCCCAAAGCAACGCAGAAGGTCGAATGTCATCCGGAGAACGGACAGTAGCTGTTCTTTTGTTATGGGATGCAGTGAGGGAGAAGGGGAATCCCTAGTGATATTTAATTTGTGATTTCCGCAGGTGATCAGTGAGGGGTTTAAGATCTCTCCTGAGTTGGAGAGTGAATGGGGACACATTGTATAGTTGGACTTCAGCTCCTTCATAGAGCAAAGTAGCTGAGGATCTACTCTTGTTCATAACCAGATCTTTCACCATAAATCTGCTGAAGCAAACCACAACATCCCGTGGTTTAGAATCATCTCTAGGTTTGAGGAACTATGGGCACGCTCGAGAAGTACAGGGCTCAATGACGCATCTGCCAGGATGGTGGTAAAGAAGATAGTTAATACTCTGTGTAGACTGTTGGGTTGAATAGCCTCCAGAAGATTTTTGATGCGTACATTTCAACGTCTCCCCTGATTTTCTAGGTTGTCTTTTTTTAAATTAAGAAAGTGGAGTTTGTCCCACTGTTCAAGAACCAATTGCTCCAAGTTATCAGAGAAGACCGCCATTGTTTCTCTCTCCTCTTCAATGAATGCTACTCTCTGTCCGAGTTGATTAAGGTCAGTGCAAACAGTAGGCAGCTCCGCTTTCAGGGATTGATTAAACTCCATCATCAGCCCTCTGAAATCTTCCTTCAGAAGTGACACCATTCCATTCAAGTCCACTCTGGTTACTGGGGATGGCGGGGCCTTGGGTGGGTGAGTATCCATATTCTGTGACACACGATGGGTGTCAGAGGGTGAAATGGGACCATTGGCCATAGTAGAAAGAGATGGAGTGTCCGATGAGATAGAGCAAATAGAAAGCACGGGTGAGTGCGTAGCTAAATCTGGGTGCTGCGTAGGTCCAGTTTTGAAGTAACGATTAATGGTGCCAGAAGAAGAGCGATGTTCTTTCTTTTTCCCTCTCAGGTGGTGACCGCAGGATTAGACCCACATAGGAGGTTAAATGAACCACAAATAGAGAGTCCTACATAGATGTTTAGAGGCTAAAACCCCAAGACAGACACAGAGCTCAGAGATATGAGAATGACTCCATGTTAAGCCAGGCCACGCCCCCCAAATTTTCTTCTTTAATCTTCTATCTTCCATCTTCTTTCTTGGTTTCTTCATTGTCTTCCCTTTTTTCTTCACATCAACATTTTTCGGAACATATTGCCACAATTAAACATAAAATGGTTAAATAAAGATGTCCCCAAAAGATATGCCAGAACAGTACACTGCCACTGCTGCTGCCACTGGCGACGGTAGCAGAAGAGAAGAGAAAATATGCCCCTTTAGATAGCTATTGGGCTATTGCCTGAGCCATTCTGAGGAAAACGTGAACAGACCCTGGTTTTTACATGGCTAGTCTCTGTTCAGAGTGTTCCCAGCCTTCCACTGGCTGGGATGTGGGGTTATGCACCTCCCAGCCAATAAGCTTCTAGAGGGTGGGATGATGAAACCCACTAGAAGCTGATTGCCAGGGTGGTGCATAAGCCCATTTGTGAGCCAATAGAAGGTTGGGAACCATTTTGAACAGAGACTGGCCATATAAAAGCCAGTATCTGTTCAAATTTTCCTCAGAATGGCTCGGACAATGGCCCGAGATGTATCTAATGAGGGATTTACTCTTCCCTCATACAGCCACCACCTGTGGCAGCATACTGTTCTGGCATAGCTTTTATTTGATGATTTTTTGTTTAATTACAGTGGCATTATGTTCTGGACGAGAATGCATATGTAATTAAAGAAGATAAGACAGTTAAGATGCCAAGAAAGAAGATGCAAGATTGAAGATTAAAGAAAAATAATTGAACTTGATGAACATGATGCTGAAGACCCCGCTGGACAGAAAACTTGCAGGTAAGTGTTTATTTTCATTTTACTGGGATTAACCCTGTGAGTGCCAGAGGAGTATGTAATGCACTGCAATGCGTTGAATACCCAACTGACACTTATAGGGTTCATTTTTCTTACGTATCACACATTTTCTTAGTGCTTTGAATGTATTGATATGGAGTTTAGGGCCCCATATTAATACATCCACTGGTCACTTGTTTTTTTTTCAGTTTTTTTTGTACTTCAATTCCATTGTCAGTAGTTTAAAATGAGCATTAAGGGACTCTACTGAAAAAAGGTGGTGCAGATTGTATAAGATAAAATGGGGTCCCTTAACATATGTTACTGCCCAACACATTGACTTGAATTGGAAATTCAAACTCTTTTTAATTGCTTCCAAAGGGTGCAAAACAAGTTTTTTTTTTAATGCTGTAGTTTTTCACAGCGCAGATAATTGGATGGCTTACTGTGCTTGTAAAACTACCAACAGCTGTTTTGTTTTTTTGTTTTTTTTAATGGGGTCTATTAAATTGTGTCCCTAGTTCTAAAAGTAAGGGAGGAAGAATATTCTGAATGTACGGCAAACAATGTGAAAAAACAAAAACAAAACAAAAATACTTACATGACTTTTTTTATGATTCACTTATTTTTTAAATATTCTTGAAAATATTCTGTGGCCAAGAGTGCAAAGTTCAAGATGTGGCCAATCCTGATAATAACCATGTAACCATTAGTGGCTTAATACATATAGAAAAAGCCAAAAAATGCATTGAGCATGCTCATACAAAGCTCAGATGGCACAGTGAGGCTGTGCAGTTACTATCCTTTTTGTCTGTAACCCTTTGAGTGCCAGAGGGATGAGCAAAGCATTGCGCACCCCTCTGGCATTCAAGTGGGGTTATTGACAAAGGCATGCTAAAGTGCTTGTAAAGCGGAGATGACACTTCTTCATTTCCTATGGAGCCTATGTTTTGCAATGCATTGCATACCCCTCTGGTACTCAAAGGGTTAAGAGGCTGGTCCTGCTCTGCATCCTGCCACTGACGCAGTCATGCATTGTAGAGACCGCCCGAAAGCACAGAATGCCTTGAGCATAGAACTCCCAGCATTATGTGCTCCCAGCATTCTGTACTCCCAGCACAGAACTCCCTGCATTCCGTACTCCCATCACAGAACTTCCAGAATTCTGTGTGTTTGGGCAGTCTCTACTGCACATGATGACTTCTGACAAACATTCTAACAAATTATTATATAGGATTTATTCTTGAGAAAATGTAAATGAATGATGGATGAAGGTTATAAAGCCCATGAGAATGTCTGAATAATGAAGGAGTATGGACCAGCTCTGTCAGAGGAATATCAAAAAGCATAAAGTTATTATTTTCCATTTGCCAACAATTTCATGTTATCATTATTTTATTGTTATAAATGGCTTGTGTTAAAGATACATTTTACCACATAGAGATATAACTGTAGTGGATTAAATGCAAATCATGATTTACTTGTGTAAAATAATGCTAATGATAAAATAACAATGCATAATAAGACTGTTCTAAGAAAAAAGAAACAACACAGGGTGGGGTAGACTGTAAAAAAGGAAGTGGGGGCGAGAGGTAAGATGGGTTACATTAGCTAACAGGAAGGTACCTAAGTTAAAGCGGATAAAAAAGCACGTAACATAAAATGTATGATTGCAAGTGCTCATAGTTTGGCTGGAATGATTAAGGGAATTTTAATTGATTGAAATAAACTATTGTCAAATCCATTTTAGGTTGATCTGGTCCTGCTTTTTACTCCCCCCCAATCATTTTTAAGTCTTGTGAGTGGCACATTCAGGTGCATCTTTAAAAAGCTTCTTACTTAGTTCCATTGTTCAATGTTCATTGTGTCCAGCCTGCGCTCCCAATTCTGGCGTCTCCTACTTGATTATTTCCTTGCCTTCTGACTTGGATTATCCCCCTGCTTGCTTTTCTTCTAACAACCTCAGCCTTTCAGACCATGCATTTGCTTTTCATCTTGGTGCCTCTCATGGTTTCAATAAAGATCTTCTACATTACCCTACTTCCTTAGGAGCCCCACTGTTTTTTTCCTAACCACTGCTACTATGCAATATGATTAACCAGCATCCAGGTCCCTGACCTCATCTTTTCCAGCCAGGTTCTGGAAGAGCTATGCACCTCAGGCTCACCAGACAGATTTCTGGCAGTATTTGGGCAGATAGGCAGTATTTATCAGCAACTCCATCATTCTGGTAGTGGGTTATTGTCTGTCTCTGGTACCACATTCTGTCAGATCCTGGCTGTCACCTCAATCTGCTGCCATCTACTGGAACCTAGGTGACTATCACTCCAGTTTTCTATCAAACTCCTATATTTACCTCTTTCCACAATCACTGCTGCAGCAATCCAAATCAAGCACCAGCATAGCTGCTGTTTGGTATCCAACCTTGTGTTTGGAAACTTCAGCAAAACTGCAGTCAGTGGTCACCAATGCATTTAAGCAATGTTCTCAACCATTACACACTAGCTTCTAGGGGCAAAGTGCCAGGGGTTACCCGCATTGTCCGCCCCACGTTGTTGCCTCCGTTGAGGCAGGATCTCCTTCATGATGGTGGCACAGCCACTGGTGGTGTCTGTTGTGGCTCTAACCGCCTCTGCTGCTGGCGCTCTGGAGGCGGGTGACGTCATTATTGGGTGCATGTCCAAAGGCATGGACGTGCGCTCCATTTAAAGAGACAGCCACCTGCTGGCTGCTCCTCCGCTTCCTCCCTTTTTTCCTATTTAAACTGCCTGGACACAGGGCTCAGTTGCCCTTTTGTTGGTGTCCAGTGCAGTTCTTGATTTTGGACTCTGTGTATGATCTGGCTTGTCTGACTAACCGACCTGGTGATGACCTGTGGCTCTGTCTGATTAACCGCTCTGTGTATGACCCTTGGCTTTGTTGGACATCCATTCTGGTGCAGACCTGCGGCTCTGGCAGACTACCTGTTCCGTGTATGACTCCTGGCTCTGGCAGATTACCCACTCCGTGTGTGACTTCTGGGTAGTCTGATTATCTGTTCTAGTGTTGACCTGGACTCTGTCCACTGTGTATCCAGCTTACCAACGCTTCAGTGGACATTCTTTCTGGTGCAAACCTGTGGCTCTGGCTGAAGAGCCTCTCCCTGCATGACCTCTGGCTTGTCTGTGCACCCAATCTAGCGCTGACCTGTGGCTCTACTTAACCACCTTGAGTGTGGCCTTCCGTTCAATTAGATAACCAATCTGGTGCAGGCTTGTGGATCTGGCAGACTCTTTCCTGGTGCCTTCCCAGTTGCCAGCTCTCCCAGGGGACTTGGGTTATCCTCATTTCTATCTGGTTTCTCCCAGGTGTGGACCTGTGGTATTGCAGACTTTCCTAGTTCCATTGCTGGGATAGTTATCTAGAGAAGCACACTGTAGCAGGATCCTATTCCTTGTAGTTGTCCCTTGCTCCGTTGTGCGCTTTTCTTTAGTCTTGTATATTTATTTACTGTCTTGTGATATTTCTGTATTGTTGCTGCCTTAATAAAGTTGGTGTTACCTTGAAGTACTTGTCCTGTGTTTCCTTGCTGGGACTGTGACATCAAAGCACATTTCGTCTTGGGCAGAGACTACCTTGTTCCAATCTGCAAAGCAGGTCTTCATATATTTAGATTAGATATCCAGTCATCAGAAGAAAAAACTATTGGGAACAAAAATAGTTTGGCTGTTCTTGAACCCTCCCTTTGATTTCCCATTAGAATTTGTTTGTATGCTACTGTCATTGGCAGGGAAAGGTAAATACTACTTGTCTGGAGTTCTAAGAACTATCTTCCTATTAAAATTTTGATTTGCACCAGATTCTACATCAGGAAACGTTTTTATACATTTACCAAGAGCTGGGGTCATTTTTATTGTTGGGGTGTACTGTCCTGTGTGTGTGAGTGTGTGTGGGGACTTTGCAGGGACATCTTATTTTTATGCTGCCATAGAATTTGCATGAAAAATGAATTCCCTTTAAGTAGTACCCAATGGTACAGTTGGTTTACTACAGAATTCTTTGCTTTCTTTGCAATGCAGTAGAGTCCTCTCTAGCTTTAAAGGGGTTTGAAGACACATTTAAACCAACATAATGGTACAGTTTGTGTGCTGATATCCTTAGCTTTCTGCATATGGCCTCTTGTATCATGTTTTAGTTCTATAGCACATTGTGAAAACCAATATTCCTTTGATGTGAGCTTCATATTGTCATCATAAGACATAATTACAAAATAGTCCATTGCTTGATCCAGATTGGGCTAATGTAAGTATGTCTCAAGATTTTTTCTGCTTCAGCTGAGCTTTTAGAATCCATTATCATTATTACTTTAGAAGATCCTATTACACTGGCTTTACTTCACTATGTGCATACTATAGCTTATGATAAAACTATTTTAGACAATCCAAAAAATATAAATTGCCTTGCTTTGAATACTTAACTAGCAGTTTATTAAATTTATACAGAACAGTAGATAAGATTTGTAATTCCAAATGGAATGCTCCTATTTATCAATGGCCATGATATCAGCAAGGCACTTTGCCACATCCTTGATGTGGTATCTTCCAGCCAAAGCACTCAGCTTAATAGGAATGCTCTATGACATTCCACTTAATTAGATGCCATATTGATTAAGCAACTGAGTCAGCACTTTAAATAATTTTAAGGGAATATAAAAGAATTGCTTACTAAGGTTTACTGTTCAATAGGGTCTTTTTTCACTAGCTAAAATGGATTTTCACTAGGTTCAAGATAAATATAATTATATAGTCAGAGGCCAAGTAATGCCTTTTTGGTTGATGCTTTCAACCACTTGATTGCTAAGGACTCTGACACATTGCAAAGCAATGTGTTAGAGACTTCTCTGGCATGCAGTGTGTTAAAAGCCCAATCCAAATTGAAATTTAACTTAGTTTTATATTTTCCGTATGGTGCACTTGATTTGCTACACAATTGCTCATATTTTGCTTTCTGTATAAGTATATAGAATATATTTTTAACAATCATACAATAGCTTAGAGCAAGATAAATCAGTAAGACTCTAGGTGTTATTGAGTTCCTGCAAGCTGAAATTGCAGATCACAGATTTCCCACTTGGGTATTAGAGAGAGAACACTGAAACAATGAGAGCTGGCACTGAATGAGTTTCAAGTTGAAGGGTAATATTATTGAGGTGAATAAGGAAATGTCTGGTGAGGTTAAATCTAAGGTTGCATAGAGTAACTCTGAATTTGAGAGCCAAAGATGATAGAAAGCTTTTTTCTACACTACGTTCATCCTTAAAGGGATAGTAATAGTTCATAATAAAAACAGCTCTAATTAATCATCATAGTATTTGGAACTTGGAGAGTGTTATTTCAATTCTGTCAGAGTTGTAGTTCAAGAGTAATTCAGTGACAAAATATCCCCCTCCCTCCCGTTTTAATGATGTAACACTGCTCAGCCAGAGCAGAAGGGAGGTGCCCAGGTAGATTGCAGAGAGGGACAATCTTCAATTAAGATAAGGGTAAAACCTGAAAAACCTGTCAAGGGGGGCAGGGCTTTCATTGTTCTCATAGGAAGAAGATTGTCCCCTGCTGTTATCTGTCTGGTCTTACAACCAGATTCCACATCTGAGAAGAGATGGCTTACACTAGGTAAAAGGGGCAGGAGGGGAAACTTTGCTTGTGAATATCTCTCAAATCATAAAGGTTTGAGAGATAAGACTTATATCATTCTTCATGTTTTTTCAATGCCTACAAAATAAAATAAAGATAAAACGAAGTATTAATATCCTTTTAAACAATAAAGAGAAGGAATATGCAGAAAAGAAAAGGACCACATGCACTCTTGAGAGTAATAATGACAGACCACTAAATTTAAAAATGGAAAGTAATTCAGTGTCAACCACTTGTGATAAAAGAAAACATAACACCATTAGTGAGCAAGATCTCAGGCACAGATAGAAATTGAGGATAATAAAGTTCATTAATTTCCTTTGTTATTACATGTTTCAAGTACAGCCCAATTGCACCATTACTAGTGGGAAGGTTAGCTGTATTACATATTCAGAGATTGCAACAAGAACAGAGAAGTCCAGGTTTTCTTCAGTGATATTTACTAGGGCAACAGGGAAGACGTTTCTTCCAGCACGGAAGCCATTTTGCCAGGGGTTGCCCATTCTAGCAGCAGAGACAGGCAGTGATGTTGCATATATTGGTGATAGCCAGCTGTTCTCTGGATGTGGATATTAAGGAGAATTTAAAAAAAATACCTTAAGCTGGCTGAACCAGGGACTCTACTGAGATTGAGAGACATATACCACTCACAAATAATACATCATATGTTCAAGACAGATGGGTACAACTTGACATACTGTACACATTCACTTCTAAATCTACTAAAATGTGTTAAATGCCCCATTTGAATCAATGGGAATTCTTTGTCACCTGATGCAGCTTGCTTGCCCCCCCCCCCCCGAATCTATGATTTTTTCTTTATGGATATGACTCTTAAAGGAACAGTAGAGACAATTGTATAAAAATTCATAGCTGAAATCGCTACAAGTGAAACGGGAAAATACTTTTTTCTGTTTCTTTAACTTATTTTTAGCAAATGAGAACAGGTATTAAAACATAGCAACTTAATAAGCAGAAGCAAATTAGCTACTTTGCATTTACTTTTTGCTAAACCTTAGTAAATGTGGCCTAATTTAGTGTAATGTTGTTTATAGCACATCAGCAGCAAACCTAGTGAAAAAGACTTAAAACTGAACATAATAAACATTACCCACACCTAAATAAAACATGAAATAACATAAATAAGCAATATTAGCATGCAATGGGCAAGTGAAAGTGTTTACAACACATGGGAAAAGATAAAAAAATGGAAATTTAAACAAATGGCAATGTTTGGGGATGAGTTTTTTTTTTTTTTTTTTTTAATGGTTAACATATTTATTTAAGTTGTCTTGAATCTTCAGGTGCTGAAATATAAAATGAGTACATTTTACTATACATCATTGATAAAGAACAGTGAACAGCAGGATCAATTCCCAGTGGCACTGATGTCAAAACTATCACATTCTCCATCTATTGGACTAGAAAAGAAGTTATATCTGAAAAGAGGAAAGTGTTGTTCATATTTTCAATGTATACAAAAATTCTAGATGAAGACAAGTAGCTGAGAATCTCGTTCATTTGCTAGTTTTTATCTATGCTACCTGAATACAACATAAATATTTGTATGTGATTCCATACAAACAAGGTTGAGTTAAAAACAACATAAGCACAAAATGTAATAGTATCTGGAGACATATGTCTTACTAATAAATATAGGTAAATGCAGTCAATACCTTAAGCAACAGTTTTACATTATTTAATTTTGTAGTTCCTTTGTTGGGTACGATGTTGTTTTAAGTTTGATGCTAATTGGAGATTGATGGTAAGTTCAGCCATCATTAACAGAACACCTGTCCTCTTACCGTTTTTTTTTTTTTTTATTTTAAAATATTTATTTTTATTGAAAAGAAAAAATATATGTGACAAAATAGAAAGTCAATGTAGAAACACATCACATTAAGTAGAAGAAAATAAACGTGTAGTAGTATGATAGACAAAGTTACCATTATACAAAGAACAGCATAGTCAATGATGGAAAATACATCAAAATATTAGGTTCAAGCAAATAAATGAGATTACAGAATAAAACTATAATGGCAACTCGGAGCCAAAGAAAGAAGAAAAGAGCAGATAAGAGAACAGATTTAGCACAAGAAAGAGTGGAGCAAGACATAGTATAGATATAAGAAGAGTGAGAAGCAGCAGGTAAAGCGGCAGTAAGCATGGGATACGAAGAGGCTTAATCGGGGATAATGGGGAGGGTAGAAAAGGGCAAAAAAAAGGATCAGCAGGTAGGAGAGGAAAGAGTAAGACCTATAATGTGTGAGGGGAGAAAAAAGGAAGGGAGGAAAAAATGATGAAGAATGAAGACGGAATGTCCGAAGGGTTCAACTATTGAGGGGGATGAGTTTTTTATCCCATTATGATAGACTGAACCTTCTGGGATATTTTACTTTACATATTTATTTAATAAAGAGAATCCCACCAGCTCAGACTAACAGGGATTTCACACCTCTGTGCTAATGAACATTTCCTTGTTCCCAACTGTATGCATATAAAATGACATGCAGACCTTATGTTTACTAAGTAAATGACCTACTATTTTGTAATCATGTAATTTATTCAGTACTTTTATGTAATGCACTCTGTATACAAATCCAGGCTAATTCCATTTAATTGTTAATCCACACCTGAAAAGAGTGGGCCTTAGTGTCCTGAAATCTAGCATTCACTGTGCTCTCAGCCAGGATAATGTATCTTTATATGACTCTTGTATTTTCTTTATTATATAAGAATTTTGATTCCTAACATGAGAGAGAGGGTGAATTTTATATCAGAGGAGGCTAATAAAATCCTCTTTTCCAGGACATATTTGACTAGAATGTTTATAATGTGGCAGACTAGCCATATCAACCTTTCAGTAAGAGACACTCATCAAAAAGATTTTCCTTTTGAGTAATGCACTTGGGAGCAAATAAATATCCCCCAAATTGTGATTTTAACCCCATGAATGCCTGAGAGGTCTCCAAAGCATTCGATGGGGGAAAATCCTCCCTCCTTGGGGAGCTCTAGAGGTCCATGGCACTAGTTTTTTTTCTTTTTTACAACAACGTGAATTGTAGTCACAGCGTAGCATGCAACCACACACTACACATAGTTAAGGGGTTAAAACAATGATAAGTTTTATTTGTCCTCTGTATTGCAATTTGATTTACTCCAGAATTTCTCTAACTAGCACATGCACATTTTTAAACACAAATTAAACTAAATGCACACAACTGCCTTTTTAACCTCTTGTATGTCAGATAGATCTCCATCACATTGTGAAATGATATGATTCAAGGGGTTATCCTCTTTATGTACCCCATGCACACAAATGCATTTAAGAGATCTTCAGTGGTATAAGGTGCATATATATGAGCATATGATATAATAATTATCAGTAACTCAAATATCATAACCCCATACCTGAGCACAGATGATCCTTTATACTATTATAAGTAGTAATTTTACATAAGTAGAATAGATAAGACAAACAAAATAGCTACAAATAAGGTTTAAAAAATTCCACTTACCCTGACGAGGTCACTCCTATCCATAGTGCTGGAAGTCACAGGCAAATATGAGGCTTCCTGATACTTAACCCTTTAAGGGCTAGAGTGGTGTGCAAATCATTGCTTTCCAATGCATTGAGCACCCTTTTGGACCATACAGGGTTAACTAGATGGGAAATGCATCATGGAGACAACCTGAAGATTTCTACTTATTGGAAGTGTCAGGGCATCCCAGGTACATTGAGGCCCAGACTAAACTGCCAACTCCTCAATCGTCTACAATCTCCATCACCACCCACCCACTCTGTGGTCTGCATAGTGGTATTTTTCAGTGTGGAGGTGTATGTGTGGAATTAATGACAATTGAATGCATAAGTCAAACTCATTCCTGCCACTAGCTTTTTTTCACTACCAAATTCATCTACCCAAACAGAACACACAGACAGCATGGCTGAGGATAGTGAGCAAGATTACCACTAAAGAATGCTTGCACAGTTTGTTTCTGTATGTCCTCTGCTTGGGTATATGAACTCAGCAGAGAAAGAAAATCCAATAATGGGGATGAGTCTCACTTATCTCTTCTGAACGTCTTAGATCCCTATATACCCCATTTAATAGCTGTCCCTGTTTCCAATACATTGGCAGAAGGGGGGGTTGGAGCAGGCCCAACGAGAGGTGCCTAGGGGATTTGGCACAGGCACAAGTCGAACAAGCTGCCGTATATGTGGTGCAGTCAGCACGCAAGGAAGGCCACCAGAATAACTGTGAGAGAGACCAGATCAATTGATTTCTGCCAACGTGCCCAGCAGCCCGAGATGCGTGATAGGTTTCAAGTAGGCGGGTACGGAAGGGCTCAGCAACTAAACATTTGTCTACTGGGGTATCAGGCGGTGTGGTAGCTTGGTTAGCGAGAATCTCCTCCCGCAGAGGCGAAAGGATACTGGTGCGCAAGGTAGCTAAAATGTGATCAGGCTGAATAATAGGTACTGGAGTCTCATCTCTCTCTGTCTCCGGACCGATTTGCCTGGACAGGGCATCTGCCCTAACATTCTTGGAACCGGGCAGGTAGGATACAATGAAGTTAAAAGAGGACAGAAACAAAGCCCATCTAGCTTGTCGAGAGGACAATCTTTTTGCCTCAGAAAGGTACGTTAGGTTTTTATGATCCATCAAGATCAATACCGGGGTTCTGGTACCTTCAAGCAGGTGTCGCCATTCTTTGAGAGCAAGGATAATTGCCAAAAGCTCTCTGTCCCCAATCTCATAGTGGCTCTGAGCACTAGACAATTTTTTAGAGAAAATTCAACATGGCCTGAGACAACACTGCCCCTACCCCAGTTTCAGAGGCATCGACCTCCAAAGTGAATGAAAGGGAGGGATTGGGGTGGGACAGTACAGGAGCAGAAGCAAATGTGGATTTTAGTGTCACAAAGGCTTGTTCAGCTTCCTGAGACCATTGGGAGGGATCTGCACCCTTGTGTGTGAAGACGGACAGTGGCTTCACAATCGTGGAGAAGTTTCTAATTAATTTTCTATAATAGTTGGCAAAACCAAGAAAGCGTTGGATTGCCTTGAGCCCCTTAGGACGTGACCACTGCAGGACTGCTGCCAGCTTATCATTGTCCATAGCAATGCCATCTTTAGAAATTACGAAGCCCAGAAATGGCACCAAGGGCCTGTGGAATTCCCATTTCTCGATTTTGCAATAGAGTTTATTCTCACGGAGTTTGAGCAGAACTGCGGTCACATCCTTGATGTGTTGCGACAAACTGGACGAATGTATGAGAATATCATCAAGATAAACAACTACACAAGACTGTAGCATGTCACATAGGATATCAATAATACATTCCTGGAATCCTGCGGGTGCATTACATAGCCAGAAAGGCATCACCAGATATTTATAATGACCTGATCTGGTATTGAATGTCGTTTTCCACTCATCACCGGCCCTTATTCTTATCAAGTTATAAGCAGCCCGCAAATCTAGCTTGGTAAAGATGGAGGAGCCCTTCAATCTGTCAAACAGCTCTGTAATGAGTGGTATAGGATAGGTGTTTTTAGGCATCAGTTTGTTCAGTCCACTATAATCTATAGATAGTCATAGTTCGCCACTTTTCTTTTTCACAAAGAAGAAACCAGCCCCCGTGGGTGAGGATGCCTTCCTGATAATACCCCTTTTTAGGGCATCTGAAATGTACTCCTCCATGGCCCAATTCTCCTTGCAAGACAACGGGTATGCACGTTCCCGAGGGGGAACGGCACCAGGAGGCAAATCAATAACGCAGTCACACGCCCGATGCGGCGGCATCGCACTGGCCTCTCCCTTACTGAAAACATTGCTGAATTGGCAGTATTCAGATGGCACTGAGGGAGAGGTACACATAATCTTAGTGGGGTGGGAAATACAATGTTTGTCACAGAATTCAGATCATGACGTAATTTCGCAAGTCTGCCAGTTGAACCTGGGGTTATGCAAATATAACCAAGGAAACCCCAGGATCACGGCATGGTGAGGGAAACGGATAATCTGGAACCATTGTTTCCATAGTAATTTGGGCCGGTACCAACGGCCTGCCATCTAGGGACTGTTGAACGCCACCTAGGGCCTGTCCCCAAAGGTACTCTAGGTGCGTTAGTTTCCAGGCCGTGTAGGGCATGACCAAAGTAAATGATCAGCTAGGCCACAATATAAACAGAGGCCCTGTCTACGGTGATGCGCCCGTTCCTCCTTAGACAATCTAGTAAACCCTAATTGCATAGGTTCACTATTCTCACTGGTACGTTCAGGAGGTTTGGGAGGTGAGGGAGACATGGGTGCGGTCTCTAGGAAAGGCTTGATGGGTTAATTCTAGGAAGATCTCCAACTGATTTATGAACCCTCTGCACAGGTTCAGTTCGCCATCGTACCTTAAAGGTAGTGGAGCTGTAGCAGTCAACCCTCTGTTAGAGTTAGTTTGCAACAAGGACTGAGCTCCCGGTTTCGAAATGGGGGAGACCACTGGGGCTGGTACTGGTTTATCCAAGTGTGCTGTGTGCTCAAGAATAGTTTGAACGGCCAACGCCAACTGGTCCAAACGCTGGTCATGTAAATCCATCCTCCAATGGATACTTTGTGCATTACCGTCACCTGTACCGTCTGAGGTCATGGCCCTTTCTTACTGTTATGGTTTAGTACACTCAGAAACGGAAGGTTTTGGTAAAACACAGTTTTATTAGCACACAAGGAATAACAGTAACCCTCGCGGATCCAGCATACAGATAAATGGTAAACTGACACAGGACAGGTTACAGTGATAAGATTAACCCACATGGGTCCAGTATGTAGATAAAGTATACAATACTGAGACAGGTCAGGTAAATCTCATATGATACAGTGTAAATATGACAGAATTATACTTATTAGGCCAAGGACAGTAGCTGGCCCTAATAGTGGAAGGCCCAATGTAGCTCTCTACGCAGAGAGTAACAATAGCGACTGGAAAATAAAGGAACTGGTGAAGCCAGAATAGAACTGGTTACAGGGCACAATAGGAAGGTGGCTGCCAATGATATAGTGAATGGCCACCGGAGACTACAAGGATAACATGACCCAGTGCTTAGCACCGTAAGGAATGACGTACGCCAACTGAGACTACAGATACAGGTAACTGTAACCCAACCTCAGGGACAGTAGTATCAGACCAAGTGATCGTGGTGCAACCGGAAACTACCGGGAAGTAGCAACAGGCACTATGAGCGAGCGGATCATGGACTGGACTACTGCACAGAACCGAGGCAACTGGAGGTCTGGTAAGACCACGGAAAGCCCAAGCAACTCTGGCCACACAGCAGGATTAGGAAGACTAGCCAGCAGGAACAGACAGGAATAAGAACTTCAGCCCAGCCGGGTCGGTACACGGAGCAGGAATGTCAGGCAAGCCGGGTCGGTACACGGAGCAGGATCGCCAGTCAAGCCAGGTCGGTACACGGAGCAGGAACATCAGCCAGGCCGGGTCAATACACGAAGCAGGAATGTCAGCCAATCCAGGTCGGTACACAGAGCAGGAATGGTAAACAGGCAGAATAGTCAGACAGTCCGGGTCACACACTGGTATCATATGAGAGTAACGGAACAAGCGCTAGGCAATGGATACACCACTAAAGGGCAGAGCATAAGTGACAGCCCAAGGTATTTAAAGGCTGTCACTGGGAGGAGCAAAGACAGTGTAGCCAATAAAAGATATCAGGAAGTAAACATGTCAAAATGTCTCCCGTATATCACTGGCACCGTGATAGGTACTAATCATTTGTATATTATATAACATTTTTAAAGATTTCCATGTTGTACTTCAAATCTTATCTGCTTCTGTTATTCTGTTAACTAGATGGGTAGTAAATTCCCCCCCTGTTCAACACTCCTATGGCTGATTTGGTGCACTTGTACCAATCCTTTCTCAGCTACCAGTTTCCTGCTTTGCCTAATGGAATATCCAGTCCTATTCTCACAATGATTTCCAGGAATTTTAAGTATTGTAAGCATAGCAGGACCCAGAAATTACAATTCTAACATACAGCTGACTACCTGATGATGACTCCTCAACTTTTCCAAGCAGGGGCAGGATATCTGTAATGACTAGTTTAGGACATCCAGAACACATCATAGCTAGGACCTCCAGTTCCTCATCTAAAACTAACGTAAAGACAGCTCTAACTGCTACCTAGAGGAGATGGTTATTGACTCATCTGAGCTTCCTCTTCCACTCCTATTACAAAAGTACCTGGCTCACAGGGTCTTGGTTACCACCAGTGAAAAAATCAAGTTTAACATTGAAGAAGGGTACACACGGCATCCCTGAAGGTGGTATCCTTCTTACTCTTAAAGATACTGTCTATAGAACTGCACACAGCATATTATTAAGACATCTATGAACACAATCTAGAGCTGGTAATGAAAATCATATAATATGCTGAACTCACTCCTTGATGAATATCGCCCACGTAGTACATAAAAATGCTTTTTAGACACTAGCTGGTATAGTTAATTAAAAAAGAAAAGTCTGAGCTCTGATAACATTTGAGTGAAAACATTTCCCAGCAGGGGATTTGCCCTTGTTTTACTCAACAGGAAAAACCCCTATAACATAATTTATCTCTCTCTCTCTCTATCTCTCTTTCTCTCTCCATGCATATACACACATGTTGATGATGTAGGCTGATATCTTGCCACTGTACATTATCCCACAGTATGTTACTCTTTCAAAAGAATTACATCAAATATTGGAATGTTCAAGTTCATTCAAAGTTTACCATATGCTCCTGGTTCCATCATGCTAACTAATGATGAACATTTCTAGATTAATTTATTCATAACACTCAGTTCTTTATATCACTATAATCATTACACCCTTATATTTTTTTCATAATAATGGTTTACCACCTCTTTAACCCTAGGCTGTTTGGAGACATATGTAGAATCTAAGGCAGTGGTTCTCAACCTCTCAGTGGCTATTAACAGGCTAGGATTTTAGAATTTCCTTTTAAGAGCACAGGTGAGTTAATCAATATGACTGAGCCTCTGATCAACACGTGTTCTAGCAGGGAAATTCCTAAGTCCTGGCTTGTTAGTTGTCACTGAGGGCACAGGTTGAGAACCTCTGATCTAAGGTATTAGAAAGAGAGTAGATAAATTCTAGAGGAAACCAACTGCAACATGAGAGATAAATAAAAATTACCAAAATTCTCACTGATTTATATAATGCTGTTAACCCCTCTAATGCCTGAGAGATCTCCAGCCACATTTCTTTGTGTGTATACCATTCGAAAGTGTGGGGTCACTTCGAAATGTCCATCAAATGAGTTACAAGATGTATAGGAAATACAGTCAAGACGTTGACAAGGTTCGAAATAATGATTTTTAACTTAAATAATAATTGTGTCCTTTAAAATGTGCTTTTGTCGAAGAATCCTCCATTTGCAGAAATTATAGCCTTGCAGACCATTCTAGTTGATAATTTGTTGAGGTAATATGAAAAGATTTCACCCCCATGCATCCTGAAGCACCTCCCACAGTCTGGATTGGCTTGATAGGCACATCAAAACTTTTGAACGGTATTGTATATCTATCTATCTATCTATTGAACAAAGAAGATATACTGGAAATGGAGCTCAAAATCCCTTACATAAATTGCAAATAGGAGCATATAGAGGGTGTATAAATATGAAAAAGAGCAGGCTCCTATCCAAGTAATTAATGGAAGACAAAAATATAATACATATAAAAAAGAATATATAATAAACAATAGAGAGAGTGAAAAAATAGCAACAATAAGGTAGAAACAAAAATAATTTAAGTCTCAATAAAATTTATATCACGAAGTAAAAGTCTTTAAATGCAAAACACAATTTGGTCAACAGAATGCTCCTCTAGTAAAATAGTCATAGGATATGTATATGCTCACTGTTGTTGATCAGATGAATACTGCAGAGGTTATTTCCATATGGTGATTTGTTCTCTCCTGTCTTTATATAAAGAATTACCAGGTGCTTATAGTAAAATAAGGTGAGTGCAGAGGACTAGGGATGGGAGAAAGTTGTTGCCGTGTTCTCACGAGAAATTTCACAAAAACAACATTATCCTCTTTAAAACTAGAGGTTAAAATTTTTGCATCTTTCGCCCATTGGCCAAAATCTTTCGTCATTTTTTCAATGGCTAGAAAGTTTTCGCCCTTTGATTTTTCGTTGTTTTCGCACTTCCACTATAAACATGTGACGTTTTCGCTGAAGGCAGACACAAGAGAAGCAGCTACAGAGCGATATAGACGTGCTGTGCTGTACTGCTGTGATATTTTGCAAAAATTGACTGCTATCGCTATGAGCAGCAAAAAGAGGAACTGGAAGGACCCTTATTATGTGTCCACTGGGTCTGAGGAGGAGGAAGTGACTAGCAGTACTGAACCAATGCTGTCCAGTCCCCCTAAATCACCCCAAGGGATCTTGGGGAATTTAATGAGAAGGGAGGGAGAAAAGGAATGGGAAGAAAGGGAGAAAAGGGAAGGAAGGGAGAAAAGGGAATGGGAAAGGAGGGAAAAAAGGGTAGTACTAGTGAGAGCAGGACAGGTCAGCTGCCTGTACCTGCTGCAAGACGTGCTACCCCTGCTGTCAGTGCCAACATTGCTATAGCTGCAGCCACTAGTGTTGCACCTGCTGCCAGACGTGCTGCACCTGCTGCCAGTGTCACCATTTCTGTACCTGCACCGCTAGTGTTGTACCTGCTGCCAGATGTGCTGCCCATGCTGCCACCTACACTGTACCTGCTGCCAGTGCTGAACCTTCTTCTAGTGCTGAACCTGCTGCCAGTGCTGAACCTGCTGCCACCAATACTTTGCCTGCTGCTAGTGCTTCTTGCAGTACTCGGGGGGGGAGGAGAAAATGATGCCAAGTGTGACAGCAAGGGACCCTAAATCCCATTTGCCATTCCCGAGTAGTCCTGCCAGTGCTAGTATTACTGCTACTAAGGTCCAGCAGCTTGTTAGTGTTAGGAGTGAAGGAGGGGGTAATCAACAATATCCTCATATTTCTAGTGACTGTGAGACTGAGAAGGTAGACTGTGGCTGAACTTGATGTTGTTGGTGTTAGTAGTAGTAGCAGTAATAGTGTAGCAGCCGGAGTGGTAGGGGAAACACTTGACAGCATCCAGACTAGCGGTCAAGGGAACCCACACCTGTAACGGTTGTTTGACACACAGACACAGTGGTTTAGGATAAAACACAGTTTTATTGAAATCACAGTAATAAAATAACCCTCACAGGTCCTGTAGTATATAAGCTGAATAAAATAGACACACGACAGGTTACATATACATATGGTTATACTGGACCTGTGTAGGCATAAAGTCCACAATAGTCTATACTGACACAGGTCAGGCAGAATATGATGGATTCCCAGGAGAAAAGTACTGCATGGGTTAATGGTCTTCAATGAGTGCAAACAGTCCCATGTGCAGAGAGGTCTGTGATGGAGCTCTCTCCATATAGACAGCTTAAGGATTTGTAATGCCCAGGAATAGGTTAGCAGAACAAACGTGAACTGCCAAAGTAATAATAGGAATTGAGCAACATAAGACACTGCTGTAGCAGTAACGGAGAGCCGACCACTCACACTCTGCCGGAGCAGTAACAGAGACAAGACCAATGGCACACTGCTGTAGAAGTAACGGATACAGGCCACTTGCACTTTGCAGGAGCTGTAACGGAGACTAGGCCAATGGCACACTGCCATAGCAGTAACGGAGACAGACACTTGCACTCTGCAAGCGCAGTAACGAAGACTAGGCCAAAGACACAATGCCGTAGCAGTAACGGAGGCAGACACTTGCACTCTGCAGAAGCAGTAACGGATACTAGACCAGTGGCACACTGCCGTAGCAGTAACGGAGGCAGACACTTGCACTCTGCAGAGGCAGTAACGGAGACTAGGCCACTAGTACACTGCAGGAGCAGTAACGGAGGACAATGCCAATGGCATACTGCCGTAGCAGTAACGGAGACTAGGCCACTTGTACTCTGCAGGAGGGGAAATGGAGACACAATTGCCTGATGATCAGAATGTCGCCAAGGTGACACCGAGCAGAAACGACAACCAAGCCGGGTCGAATCACTGAGCAGGAATGTCAGCCAAGCCGGGTCGGTACACAGGAGCAGGAACGTCAGCCGAGCTGGGTCAGTACACAGGAGCAGGAACATCATCCATGCCGGGTCGGTATACAGGAGCAGGCGCAGAAGAATAGTCAGGCAATCCGGGTTGGTACACAGGAGCAGGAGACAAGATGCAGAATAGTCAGGCAGGCCAATTCGGTACACTGGGAATCACTGAGCAGAAACAAGCACTGGTACAGGAACACCACAAAAGGGCACGGGAGGAATAGACTGACAGAAAACAACAAGGCGAGCACGGGCACCGTGATAACACCATTCCTCTGACCCTGGGACTGGGAGTCCTCCCCTTCCCTTCGCTACAGTGTCCAGGTGGAACATGATCCTGAAGAGGCCAGAACTGGTGTTGGGGGAGGAGAGCAGGCTCAGAATTAATACCACCACCACCAGCAGGAGTACAGATCAGCAGCTGCTACTTCTGCTAGTGCTAGTCTGCCTTCTCCTTCAGGTCAAAAGGAAATGGCAAGTGTGACATTAGGGGACCCTCTGTCACATTGCTCATCACCTCCTCTAAGCAGCAGTGAGATGTCTGGAATAGAGCAGCAGCAACAACAACATGTAGGGACTAGTGGTGGTGATGATGATGCTGGAGAAGCTGGGGTGGAAGAGACATTGATGGCCTTTTTAGCAGAAACGGAGAAGGAATGGGAGACAGGGATGAGGATGGGCATCACCACCATGACTAGAAAGGACATTTTGGAAGTAGAGGAATTTGTAACTGCTCTAATTCCTTCTGATGCTGAGATGCAAGGGCAGCAGGATGCTGAGGAGCAGGCTAGTGTGCCACACACCACAGTGGACACAGTGGGAATGGGGTCAACAAGTGATATGGGACTATAACAGGTTCCACTTGCCAGCAGCAGCAACACTCCTGATCCTAGTTGCAGTGCTGAATCTGAGGCAGTAGCAGCAACAGCAGCAACATTATCCGCTGCCACAGACAATGAAGGGAAATGTGGAGGACAAGAAGAAAGAGGCCATTCTTATCCATCTGTTCCCTTCCCCCTGAAGTTATAATGGGTGTGGGACTATTTTTCTGTTGGGCAGAGACACGGTTCCCAGAGAAGCTCAGGAGTCAGTACTGTATAGTTAAATGCAATTTATTAACAGTAGTGGTAGGCAAATATATACAATAGGAAGTAGGCAAATATATACAAAGAAACAAGCAGAGGGTTACAAGCCAGTGAGCAGTTATCAAAAATAATAGGCTGCCAAGCTTGACCACAATGCTAGAGACTAGGCTTCAGCCACTGGAAGATAACAGGAGCAGGAACTGGGTCAGGAACAGGAACACAGGATCTTGATCCAAAGTAGGAGATGTACTGACATACGCCTGCTGTCAGTAAGGAGAGAACTCTGACTCAGCCTGCAGACATAGAGGGAGTAGATAACTGACTCAAGCCTGCAGTCAGTATCAGAGCTGGTCTACCAGAGCCCCAGGTCAGCACTAGGTTGGGTGTCTGCTAAATAAAGGGAGCAAACGTAGGAGTAGTCAGACAGAGCCACAAGTCAGCACTAAACGGGGTAGTCAGACAAGCCAAGTCATGCACAGTTCAGGTAGTCAGCCAGAGCCACAGGTCAGCACTAGGTTGGGTGTCTGCTAAATAAAGGGAGCAAACGTAGGAGTAGTCAGACAGAGCCACAAGTCAGCACTAAACGGGGTAGTCAGACAAGCCAAGTCATGCACAGTTCAGGTAGTCAGCCAGAGCCACAGGTCAGCACCAGGTTGGATGGAAGACTAGCCAGGTCATACACAGAGCCCAAATTAAGAGAACTGCTAAGCACAACAATGCAAGGGCAACTGAGTCAGGACTCAGTCTGCCTTTTAAACCCCTCCACAGGAAATAGGTAGGAGGAGCAGCTCAGAGGGAGGAAGTAGGTAGGAGGAGACTACAGGAAGCAAACACATAAAACAGAGGCCTGCTGCATGATTGAAGCCTCGCGCCTGTAGATGACACTGAAACTAAGGGACGCTGTAACAGGCACAGTGCAGTCATCAGCACCAGCACTGTGCTCAATTTTTGACAAGTTAGTGAAAAGAGAAAAGGAGGGAACACACCTTGACACAAGCACCCTAATATCACACATGAAACACAGACACCATGACATTTACTCCAAACATGTTAAAGACAAACACCACCACAGAAATCAAGCACCGCTTTTGCTGTCCCTGACTCTCCAGAAAGGCAACAAGAGGTGAGGTGGAGATCAAAGAGGAGGAGGAATAGAACAGCCCAGGCAGAGACTGGAAGTTCCAGGATGAGTCAAACAACTAGCTCGCCATCACCTTCTAGGGTAACTACATCTTCTGTCAATCTACCTCTTTCATTACTTTCCCCACCAAATGATAGCCAAACTGTTGATGTTAGGATGTGGCAGATCGTCTCTACCCATTGCACACTGTGTGGTGCACTGACCACACATGCCAGTGTGGGGGAGGAGAATCACAATCAGTGCATCAAGCGGCATCTGAGGAGATTCTATCCTGCAGAATATGCTAAGATGGTGGCAGGGAGGGTTCATCAGTACTATTAAACTGTCAGCAAGTTGTCATGTCCATAGTGGGGTCTGGAGAAGGAGTAGAGTAACAGAGGCAGTACTTGGTTTTAGGTGTCATGGTATTTGGGTACAGCTGTGCTCCCAGATGTTATTTACCACACACACACTGTGCACATTGCAGTTGCTGATAAGACCCGCTGTTCCTGTTCTCAAGGGAAAAAATATATTCTAATAACAACACACCCATGATGATTTTGGAGGAGGGGCAGGTGGAGAAGATTTAATGGCCAACTTGTTCTTTTCTCCACATATACTGGGGGCTACTTATTCTGAATCTATTGCCTCAAATACATCACTGGAGCCAGTCACGGCAAGTGGAACCTTCATCATCCACCTTCCATGTTACTGCTATTGATGATCCCATTCCCTTAAGTCCTACAAATCAATGTTTCTTCAGGGCTTGGAACTCTAATAAGTCCTACAAAGGCCTCTAACAACAAAACAAACAAATCATCCTCTACAAAATACTCTATCAAGTCAAGTATCAGCCCACCCCAGTGGCAGCTTATGTCAGGGGTTTCCTGTCTCTATCACTTTACATACAAATGTCTTATTTTATTTTATTGATTTATTTTTTTTATTAACTGTCCCCCCAATAGCAGTCAAGAAACCCCCCCAAAACAAATTCCCTGTTCAAATGATTCATTCATTCATTCAACAATACAGGCACTCTTCTCAGACAGCTTTATACCATGTCTTATAGTTTCTATTTTATTTTATTTTATTTAGATGTATTTTTTATTAACTGCCCCACAATCCCAACACCCGACCAACACAGGCACCCTCATGCCCCTTTTATACTATGCCTTTGGGAAATAAAATAATATTTGTTCTATGTAACGTCTATGTTTGCATTGATTTCAATGGAATGAGCTAGGCGAAAAAAGTGGAAAATCAGCACTTTTCATGGAAAATTTTTCACCAAGCAGAAAGTGACATTTTTCGCCGATTTCGTTTTGAGGAGGAAATTTTCACCTATCCCTACAGAGGACTATCTAATACTTTGGCTGGTTCACTGCCATGAAGCATTCAAAATTAATCTAGTGCCATTCTCAGCAGGATCAAAGTGGGCAGAGTTGTATAATCAATAATATCCTCTCCCATCCATATAGATAAGGTTTCTGCCAGGTATTTACCTATATGCAACAATGTAGCACACTTACATATTCTGATCCAGCTGAAGCAAACAGGGGCAAAGAGGAAGTGAGTATGGTCTTTCCCATCCTCCAAGTATTGTGATAATACACAATGTGAGACTGATACAGTAATGTCCAATCCTAATAAAACTTGTGGAGCTCTGAAACATAACAGACTTTTCTAGTGCATTTTGTATCATACTATACTTTTTCAGGGAAGACAATAAGATGCAAATTATTTTGATGTGAGTGAGTTTAAGGGGAAGAAGTTCCCATGTATACTGCTGAGTGATTCTTTCAGGAAGTACTCATGCTTTTTCTCATGTCCTGAGCATTTCATTGATTATGTATTTTGAATAAAACAAATGACAACAGTGAAAGTACTGTTTTTTTACTCAGAAGTCAAAGACCTATAACATATATATTACATAAAAAGGGTTACTGCTCCTTAATTAGCAGTGATGTTGGACATAATTAAATGAATACATTGAGGATACATTCTAACAGTAAGTGCTGGTGTTTGTGCGTGTATGCTTCATATGCCGTGTTTTCCGTATGGGACATCTGCTTTCTCTGTAGGATAGTGGTTTTCAACTCCTGTCCTCAGGACCCACTAGCAGACCAGGACTTAGGGATTTCATAGCTTGTTTTCTACTAGGAGTCAGCAACAGTTTATTCTTCTTGAATACTATGCCTTCGCATGGCAGGAGTTTATAATATAATACTGATATAATATACTGATGTAAACATTCCCTATATAAATTACAGTTTTCAAGTCTTTTTTTCTGAAATGTTCCATATTCCATCTTGAGATTCTCTTTAACCCTTTTGAGAAGGCTGACATCACTTTAACTGAGGGCACATATGAAAATGCATACTCCAGGGCTGCTTTAATTTCACTGCAGCCTTGAAATGTGCATAATTCTTATGTCCATTTATCTCTGAGTGCCAGAGGAGTGAGAAATGGGTTGTACTCTCTGGCAATCAAAGCTTATGGGACCCCCCTACCCCCCACCCAACAGATAGGATGCAGAGCTGTTTATGGACATAGGAAGAGGAAGTTTTGTGGAAACCTCCTCCTGGGTCAATTGCTAAATGAATTTGTATGCAAAAAAAAGAGATGTAAAATGCATTGCTATGTATTGCACACATACATGGAACACAAACAGTTAACTTTGCACTTGGGTTGAAGATAAGATGGAGAGGACTACACAGGGGGTGGATCAGGTGACAGTACCACTTTAAATAAGGCACCGAACATCTCAAAACTCACATTCACTTCCACACTGCAATCAGCATGCAGAATAACATTTTCAGAGTAAGTAACTTGGTAAAATGGTGTTAGATGACACAGCACTAAGGCTAGTTTAGAGTGGAATCATATTAGTACTCCTCCCAATGCGGTTGATGTACCAAGAAGACTGAAGACATTTTTGAGGCAAATCAACTTCATCTTAGGGAACAAAGAAAATTCCTGTTGATTTAAATAGGGATTTTAACCACTTCAATGCTAGGTAGGTCTCCAATGCATGGCTTTGCAATGCATTGAAAATCTCTCTAGCATTCATGGGGTTAAAAGCACTGATGTAACCCTTTAAAGAACAGAAGGGTGTGCAACACATTACTTTTTAATGTCTTCCACACACCTCTCTTGTCCAAAAAGAGTTAAATAAATGGGAATGATGAGATATTTATCTCCTTGCTTGCTCTAGAGCAGTGGTTCTCAACTCCTGTCCTCAGGACCCACTAACAGGCCAGGACTTAGGGATTTCTCTGCTAGAGCACAGGTGTGGTGATCAGAGGCTCATTCACATTGATTAACTCACCTGTGCTCTAAGAAGGAAATCATGTGATCAGAGGCTCATTCACAATGATTAACTCACCTGTGCTCTAACAAGGAAATCATCAAATCCTGGCCTGTTAGTGGGTCCTGAGGACAGGAGTTGAGAACCACTGCTCTAGAGTACTCATGTTCTTCTTAATACATCAACCTCAATGTGTTGCATACCCCTCTGGCAATCAAGGGTTATTTTCATTATTCCGTGTTGTAAAATCTACAGAACTGAACTGAATTGTACTGGAAATTAAATTAAAACAAATCCATATTGCTAAGATAAAGCAGAGGCTTACTGTTAAATTAATTTGCAAGCACCTAGAGAAAAAAGAGAGACCGTTCCATCAATGTTATAATAGTCTGCTACCTCTCCTGTAAACTCTTTATTAAGTCCAAAACAGATACTCATTTGAAAGTCCAGCCTACAATTTATTGCATTAATAATTTCATAAGATAGTAAACATAAGCAATTTTTCATTTCCACCCTTGAGTGCAATGTACTGGACAAGTCTCTAGTATACAAGGCAATAAAGGAAAAATATCACCTTGGAACAATGATCTTTAAAAATACTTATGTATCTATATGCCCCAAAACAACAGAACAGCATGCTGTAGTAAATATGTACTAAAAATTAGCAAAATGATTTTGTCATTTTGGATTTCATATAAAAGTGGCTGCTTCACAAGACCAGAATCAGATCTTTTGAAACAAGTGTTTCATTTCTATGTTTTGTTTACTTGGTTAAGTAATTAGATACTTTGAAAATCATTCACATATTGTACAGATAAAAAATAGGTTCCCCTGCCTTTAGGCAGCAATCATGACATGTTACTATTCAGGAAACCAATCCGAACAAGCAAGAGATCTTCTTTGGACAGATCTCCAGGATACCTCACCTACCCACTTTCTCTCCCACCCCCATTCCTTCTCCCTCCAGCTATACCACACTCTCTAACCATTCTTTTACCTCACGTACTCCAAGGCTCCACTCTCTCAGTTGCTCCCTCAATTAAATTTAAAGCCCCACATCCCTTTTCCCTGATCCATGCTCTGCCCCCATATTCTGTATCATACTTGTCTCCCCTCACCCTGTCCCATAACTGGATCCCTCTCTCATGCCCCTCTTGATTCCACCTGCCTACCCCATTTGCTCTCTGGATTCCACTCTTACCCAGTCTCTTCCTCACCTTGTCTCTACACCACCTGTTCCCTTTACAGTTCATTCCAGATACAAACCTGGAATTTTCTCTCTGTCTTCTGGATTGACCTGTGAAACTAACTATGGAAGTTTTGTTCATCCCTAAAACCTATTATTGCATAAACTAGTTATTCTGCTCTATGAACAAGGTAGGTTATAGGATCCATATCGCTCCTCCTCTTGAATCACTGAGACTGATATACTGAAAATATAGTATTTTCAGAGTAAACTAACTGCATCATAAAGAACAAGTAAACATGACCATTGAAAAGACTGGTGTCTTGGCTAAACACTGTCATCTACTCCTATATACACTCATATCAGGCGGGCTTTATGCTGGGGAAATATACCTTCCACAAGGCACCTATTTCTTTACCTTCACCTGGTATCGCTTGATGCTTCTAAGGCATTTTACTTAGTAGAGTGGAAGTTTCTCTGGGCTATGCTTCCAAAATTAATTTTTGATTCCAGTTTTATACAATGGATCCAGATACTCTATGCCCTTCCACAGGCTTGCGTCATGACTGGTGGAGTCACATCTTGATACTTCTCTCTGAGTAGTGGGACGAGGCAGGGATGCTGCTACTTAACTACCATGCCCATAATCATCTGGCTGAGGATGATGTAAATTTTAATTCAACTGTACATCTACAGATTCCTCATTGAACTTTAAATCACGGCTAGGCTAGCACTCAAAGCCAATTCTCCACATGACAATCATAGATACTATATCTCTGGGTTATATGGAAGCCATGAAGCTGCTGTACTATGTGTATACATAGAACAGCAGCCCAAATAATCAATTTCTTGGGGATCAAATTACTATGACTTTGTCAGGGAGTGCTAACCTAGTGATGCATACAGGTGGAATTAGGAACCCGTGAATATCCACTTGTTATTGGACTACAGCTGCCATCATTCTCTGTTAGATAGTGTATGGCTGAGACTGATGAGAGTTGTAGTTCAATAGCAGCTGTATGGAAACCAATAGTCCATTAACTGGGAAGTTTAATTATGAACTGTCATTTTGAAAGTGGTGGTGGAAATAGGTGTGTGAGTGTGAGTGTGTGAGTGTATGCATGTGTGTATGTGTTAGTGTGTGCACATATATACATATATGTGCTATGGTTTACATATAACAAACATCCAACAGTACATCCCTCCATTAATGGGGGGTCCCAGGAATCTGAATAGACAGGGTCATGTTCAAGTATAAGGCATCAAATATGCATCACCAAGGACTTTATGATATATAGGTCTGTTCCTGTCTCCATTGTATTGTTGAACAATGAGCTGGCAACCTTTCTACATTTATGGGTTAGTAATTTAACAAAAAAGGAATTGAGGTATTTTAATTTATTCATATGCTGCAGATGGTTAGTCCCAGAATCGTTCTATGTTTGCTTTATGCATGAAACATTTAGTACTGTATGTAAATTACACATAAGACCACAATGTTTGTTAACATAGTTTGTGATATCCCCTTTTTATTATACATGTGATGGTAATGGGAGTAGGCCCGTTACGTTGAACTTTCATCTAGGGGGAATGTCAGAAGGACTCTTGTATTCAGGAACGTAGCCCCATAGACTTAATATAAGGAAGTAGTTGCTTTTCTGATTGGCCAGAGACCAGTTTAAAGGGCCTCCATCGGGTTTACATGGAGGAAAGTAGGCGGCCCAGGGATTGGTCAGCCAGCTTCCCACCCACAGTGTCTGAGACAGATATGACGTTTGTGGTCAGGATTGGCTGACTGATTCTCAGCTCTGGATTGGCCAGGGGTTGAAGTTGATTATTCAAACAGACTAAAAGATGCTTCAGCCCCCTGGCCATTGTTCTAAGTTGTATATTCCAGCCCCTCGCTCTTTGTTCCATTGTTTGCCCTCCACCCAGTCCTTTTGTATAGTAATTTAACCATGTCTGCCCCTTTGTATCATGTCCCCACTGAATGTTTATCCCTATTGTACTCTTTGTTGAAACTTGTAAGTTAAACCTGGTTAAGTGTGTATAAAAAAAGTAGTTCTGACACAAATAAAGAATATTCGTTTTGGAGTAAGAAGGAGCCCAGTCTCTTTATTTCCAGAATGGTATCAAGGAGCTTCTGTTGCTCCCCATTCTAGCAGGAAGGAACATCTGGAGCAGTACTGGCAAGGCAACCAGCCTGTAGCCGACCTCAGGAGGGAGAGACCCTGGAACAACAGCCTAAGCAAGCCCTAAGAATTAGACTTCTGTTACAGTAATATTAGCCTTTGAAGAGAATATTGACCATTATTTACACGTCTAATTGTTTCATTTAGTGATATTTGGGTTTCTGCAGAACTGGAGATAAGAACAGATTGGCTTGAATTGATTAATTGATTTTTGTTGCTTCCTACTTACTGCTTTGTTTTGCTATTTCAACTTATTGTGTTACATTTTATTATGCTTACTTGAAAAGAGTTTAAGACTGATGTACTACTAAGGAAAAGTGGTGCAACCCTGAGGCAAACCACCTGCCCTTTCAGGGGCATAACAACATCGGGAAGGTGTAGGTTCTAATAGGATCTAGTTCTGCTCTGGGAAATATTTTTTTTGTTAGGGGCCCTCCAATGACTAATTGTAGTATTCCAATCCTCCACTGTATTTGTATTTTATATCAATTCCATTTAGGTTTTTATGGAGCGATGCAGGAAATGTGCGCAATCGCTATTTCCCATGTGAAAACCACTAGGGAATAGGTTTGTGCATGATTTTGTTGAATTGCTCATGAAAATTCAAGATTAGCAAACGGATGTGTATATTTATTTTTTTTGCAGGCGTGGCTAAGATTAACGAATCTGCATGAGTGGAATAGTGAATGCGCCTAATGCAAGAACTGCTATTGTGAATGAATTTATACGTCTGTGTACTGTTGTCGTAAAATTGAACTTTTTATGCGCAATTCAAGAAGCGTCCTGTATTTAGCTTCCTGGATTAGAACATACGCAAAATCTATCTGCGCACAAAAATGCCTTTATCCAATGCGAACGTTTCTTGCATCGTGCCATTTGTTTCTGTTTGTATACAGCCCCTGGTGTGATATCCATTTTGTATGTTCATATACAGCCTTGATATCCATCTTGTGTGTTTAGACTGTAGTTTTCTCATTCTTGACTTTGTTTTAAGCGTTCCTGTAGGTAACTCCTCCCCAAGGGCGGAATGCAAGAAAGAGGAACATTTGCTAATTTTTTTAAAGCTGTAAATTTATGTTTATTTGGGATTGCTCACTTTCTTATGCAAAAAATGTACTAACACCTTAATGCTGAATAGCACATGCTCCTAAACTAATGACAAAGTTAGCAAATGACTCTAAAATAATGACAAAGTTAACGAATGCGCCTAAATTAATGGAAAAGTTAACCAGAAGTATGAAAAGGTGCGCTAACTGCCTTGCTGAATTAGGTATATTTGATTATCCTCTCACAAAATGGTGGCCATTTTGGCCTCTCCCACTTTTGGAAACACATTTACAAAAAAATGAGCAAACGGTCTCTAGCTGTGAAAAGAAATGAGCAATTCAGTAACATTTTGGTGCTAATCATTTTGCCATCAAATGTATACTGCAAATAGTGTTTCTTGCATTCGGCACCAAGTGACTTTAACCTATAAAACAGACAGGGCACCCAGTAGGAGAAAGATTTACTTTGAAGTCCTAAGTAGTGTGATTTCAAATCAAGTTATAAAATGTCACTTTGGTGAAGCAATTGTATTTCTTTCAAACTACTGATCTTTGGAAAGTGTTAATTGATAAAGCTTTGTTCATGGCTTTCCCCCTTTTTTAACTGTATGTCTGTTTTGTGTTCTCACTGCTTATTATTAGTACATTAGACTTGTTTTGTTCTATTTCAGTTCATCAGATCTATCCTCCATGTGTATTTTCTTGTCTTAGGCTGTAGCTTTCATACCCTCTGTTTTATTTGTATTTTTATCCCTTCAATTTAGTTTTTTTAGTCTGTTTTTGTATACAATCCCAGCCCTGACAAACAACACAAATGCATTGTGTTGCAATATGTTGGCTACCACTCTGTTACTCAATGGGTTAGTAACAGTTTATGTCAACCAAAAATCAGGTGGTAGTCGCACAAGAGCTTCTAGTTTATGAAAAAAGAGTATGTAAAAATACAACTGATAAATTAGGTGAAGCAACACAGGTGATACATAGTAATTAGAAAAAAGAAGTGTCAGATGCCCATAATAAAGTAATATATTCCCATTAAATGTAGAACTTATTTCCTTATAACTTTTATAATTTACATTATTACCTTCCCATTTCTTATCTTTTATGGGACAAGGAAATAGGCTCCAAATAAGCTGCATATATGATCTCTGCTCAGTACCTGGTGATGTCTTCCCCCTGGAAAAGCGCATTGCGCATGTCAGCACGGAGCTGATCGGCTCTCTTGTAACTCCCCCCGGCTACACGAAAACACCTACATCATCAGCTTTAGATTCTCCTGCTGCTCCGGGGGGAAGACGTCACCAGGTACTTTTTGGAATTAACGGATTACTCTTTAATAACACCTTTTTTTAAAAAAATAATTACACAGCAAGTTATCACGGATTGTAGCCCTCTAATTGAGGCTATATCTTGCAGGGGTGTTAGTTCCGCTTTAATCAGCTATGCCAGTGATCACAGCATGCCTTTCAGCTGTGCTGTGATCACAAAATGTCATGAAGTATCAGAGACGTCACTGGTTCATAACTCCAGGACCGTTGTGATGGTACTGGCATGTCACCTGTTGTTAATGGGTTAACAGTGTTGAATTAAAGTTGCAATGCCTCCTAGGCATACCAGGCAAGCTTCTTATACCAAGCTCCAGGATCTACGTATAGAAGTGTCCAAATTACTTGATTCATGGCATGAAGGAGGTTGCGTTTGACTGGGGTGGGTGGACTGGGAAAAGGGAAGAAGTGGTCTGCGCTTAAAATAGGCAGAGAGTAGGAAGAACAGGATGGAGAGTGACCAGAACTGGTAGTGACATGGGTGGAGTTAAAAGGGAACTCTTTGAACCCTGAGAATTAGCCTCTGTCCTTGGAGACTTGGTAATTAAGTATAAAAACGGGTATGATCCAGAAAGTTCCCAGGTATACTCCTAGAACAAATTCAAGATAAGTACAATTTCACGATGAGGGGTAAATATAAGTCAGATTGATGATTTTACATGAATCCTCATATCATGTATTCTCACAAAAATGTTAAAAAAAGATTTATCAGCATCTTGTGTTGCTATGGAAACAGGTAAAATCTTTGCTCTCAGTTTCTCTTCTTCTAATAATATCAGTGACTCAAATTTGCTCACATTTATCCTTCAAATCTCCTTCAGTGGGCTTATCTTTGACTAAATTCTGAAAATTGTGAAAATATAAAAGAATGACAACAATTAGCATCTATTTTGGGCTCTTAGGAGTGTGAAGGAAAGCTCCCCAATGCTAGATTTATCTAACGGCACTACTCATCTAACCCCTTGAAAGTTTCCCAATTGTCTGGAGAGCTTTTGCAACATTTAAAGCAGGGACAAGCAGCTTTTGGTTCCCCAGCTGTTGGCTGCTTGGTCGTGATGGGAGCTGTAGTCTCCTGCAGAAGACTGCCTACTGTAAGGGGTTAATATAATAATATAATTATATGTTTTTCAGTAAACTGGGTAATATGCTGCTTTAAAAAAAAAAAAAAATTCTGATGAAAGTCTGAAATGCACATTAATACTCAGTATAAAATCTTTTGTTTACTTTGCTAAGGAGAATAGATAAGTAGAATTACTGATGGAATCCATGCTGATTAAACCTATCTTGTCTAGGCTTTCAGAAAATGCTAGAGAATCCTATTCCATACAAAAATAAGCTTTTTGAAATGTCTGTAAAGTGAACACCAGCTGCAGGATTTCCAGTCCTCCTCTGCTCGAGTGAATATATTGCTATCTTTTTTTAGAATAGAGAAGACTCCTTGTGCTGTGTCCTTGTATTAATCCTTTGAGAACCAAAGGGGAATGTGTTGCACAGCCTTCTGGTCATCAACAAGTTAATTTCCGAGTGCACTTTATAAAAAAAACATCTATGCAAAAGACTTAGTCTGCTATCATTTATATGTATCTTGTCCTTCTTACAAAAAGGTTTTTCCTTACTTTCTGAAAGTCTGAACAGCTATAACATTCATACTAGCAGCAGAATGAGCTGGACTGCTAATTTTTTGGATGGCATTGTATGCATCTCTTATTTACAAAAACAGAACAAGATTTGCTATGTGTAGCCCTGTAGAAAGATTAATGGGAGATCTGCAGGTGTTCCTAAACAAGGACTCCTAGGAAGTCGTAGCTCCACCTATTGTTACACCCCTGTTCCTTGCATGTTGCATCCCACCCATTGTTGCCTAGAATAGAAAATATTGAATATATTAGAATGGATACAAAAAAGCTCTTAAAAAGCTGAACGATTTAGGGTGTTGAAAACTCACTAAAGTAATACAAAAACTGGAACTAGACTTGTGTGAATCGGTTTGTTAAAATTCGGAATTCAGACGAATAGGAGTCATTTGGACTAAATCGAATGGTAAGGTTAAAATTTGAAAAAAATAAATAAAACTCCTAATACGAACAGTCCTGGGTCCAAATTTCATTAAAAACTTTGAAAATTCGGACAACGGGCTTCCCGTGCGTGCGCACGCTCTACTTTCCCTCCCTCTCTAGTCCAATTAGCTTCTTTCGTACATGGTGGGTTTCTTTTGTAGTCCAATGAACTTCTTTGTTTCATGATTGAGGTTGGACTAATAGCACAGACACCCAGACAGCCTGCATTTCCTGTTACTCCGTTGTTTGAGCTCAGAGAGAGAAGAAGTAGAGAGAGAGTGTCCAAAAAAGCCATTTATTAGCCAGTCTAGTACCAGTCTAGTGCCTTATTGCCAGTATCAGGAGCTGATTTATTTTAAGTTACACAGCCAATCTGACAGTTGTTGTGTAGGCAGGCATTCAGCAAAATTGCCTTATTGCCACAGCAAGTCATCTTTGTTCCTGCTTAAAAATATTAAGGATTTGGTTAAAGAAGTTCCAGGGCGACACAGGCAGTGTGCCATTTGTGTAGGTTAGGCAGGCATCCAGCAAAAGTGCCCTTTTTCCACAGCAAGCCATCTTTGTTCCAGTTCAAAAATATAAAGCATTTGTTTAAATAAGTTCCAGAGTGACACAGTCAGTGTGCGTTTTGTGTAGGCAGGCATCCAGCAAAAGTGCCCTTTTGCCACAGCAAGCCATCTTTGTTCCAGTTTGAAAATATTAGGGTTTTGGTTAACTAAGTTCCAGAGTGACGCAGCCAGTGTGTGTTTGTGTAGGCAGGCAGGCATCCAGCAAAAGTGCCTTATTGCCACAGCAAGCCATCTTTGTTCCAGTTCAAAAATATAAAGCATTTGTTTAAATAAGTTCCAGAGTGACACAACTAGTGTGCAATTTGTTGTGTGGCAAGGTCTTAAAATGTTAAAATTATTTAGTACACTACTGACCTATTTGTAATGTATTTGAGTCGTAGTGAACAAACTGATGGTGCTCATCCTGGTACCAGCTGCAGTGACCCAGCAACCGCCAACACCACCACAGTGCTTTTGCTTTCAGGCAGAGCTAGCAGCAGCAGGTGGCAAAAGAAGAGGACTGTCAGTAGTACTAGTCAGACTCAGCAGCAGTGCTCCAAACCAAAAACTAGAAAGATGAAGGGAACTGAAGGTCATTCTACCTCTTCTAGCAATGTAGAGAGGTCCAGGTCCTCCTCTAAGACCATGAAGCAGCCGTCACATGTGTCCCGTCAGCTGTTTTATGATGATCCCCCCAAAACCACCTGCACAATGACTAGTGCTACTGCCAGTTTAGTCCCCACCTCCGCTACTGCCAGTTCTATAAACTTGGGGACATCTAGCATGTGTAACACTACTGGTCAGACACTGAGAGCAGTGTCAACGCATGATTTTTACAGCGAACCTCCGTGTAAGCAGCCCAAATGGAAATATATTTAGATAAAAATGTTTCCTGCCACCACTGTCACTGCCACTGAGACCATATCTTCCCAAGAAAAGGTTATTGAGGGACATAGTTTACCATTTCCCGATAGCCACCAGGCAGAAGAGGGAATTCAGCAGGTCTCCCCAAAATCTGCTGTTGCTGATGATGATGTTTCTTCCTGTCGAAACCTACAAGAGGTAGAAGAAGAATCTGAGAGATCAAGGCCTCCAACGCTTGATTTTTCTCCCAGCCAGGTAGTAGCTGCTAGTGTCTCCGCCAGCAGTACTACTGTTACTCCACTATCCTCCTCCAGTCCCAGTCCCAACATCCCTGCTGCCATCTTTAGGTCTACTAGTACCCCTGCAAAAATACATGGAAAGAAAAAGCATAGTGAGTTGCTCCAGCATGTGAAGATGAAGAAAGTGTCACCTCAGTTTCTTCTTCTGCACCACCTTTCAGAGTCATCTGTCGCTCCAAAGCGTGGGACCATTTTGTGGCACTTGGCAATGGCCGGCTAGCAAAATGAAAATTGTGTGGCAGGGAAGACAGCCGTGGGAGGGTGTTGGGTCATCTAACCACCTCCGGGATAAACCAACACCTGAACACCCACCACAAGTCAGTTTTGATAAGAGCAGTAAGTGGCACTACTAGTACTGCATATACCAGTGTCACAATCAGCACCAGTAGGCAGCAGGAGAAACAGCAGGGGGATCATGCCACATCTGGTCCTAGTAAAAGCAGCAGACTGTTTCAGCCCATCCCAAAATCAATACAGCCCACATTGGAAGATTTTGGTGGGTTTCATTCCAAGGGTATGTGCAGACAGCAGTCCAGGAAAATCACATGCCTCATTGCACAGCTCATAGCAGTTGGGGGTGCTACTTTTAATTTGGTAGATGGGGAGCCCTTCCAGCAACTTATGGAGGCTGCCGCACCCCGATATAAAATTCCATCCTGCACAACATTCAGTAGAACTATAATGTCCTCACTGTACTGGAGTGCTCTGAGTGGCCAGAGTGCCTTCCTGTCATTGACGGCACATTGGTAGCAGCTCAATGTGTTGCAAGACAAACCAATACCAACAACAAGTTTAGATTCAGTAGCCAAGCAGGCAGGGCACCGCTCTTTCCTCCTCCATGCTGAGGAAATGGATCAGCAGCATACCTCAGCTAACATTCACAAAGCACTGCAGAGCATGGTGGCGCAGTGGCTAGGGGAGCAGGCAGTTTGTGGTTACTGATGGTGCAGCTAACATGATAAAGACTCTCCAGGATGGCAGATTTGTGGGCGTGCGCTGCTCAGCACATGTCTTGCATCTGGTAGTGAAGGCTGCTCTCAAGGATGGCAGTAACACTGGAAGGTTGCCAGCACTTCTGGAGTTGTGCCATCAAATTTCTGGCCACTTCCATCGGAGAGTCAAAGATAGCCAGCTCCTCATGGAGGAACAGAAAAAGGCAGACCTCCCAGAGCACCGCCTAAAACAAGATGTTGGGACCAGGTGGAACGCCACCTTAGATATGCTAGAGCGTATCCTATAACAGAAAAAGGCAATTCACGCAATGTCATGTCACCATTTCATTTGCAGTAACAGAAAACTGGGCAGGGCTGACTGGGCCCTGATGGAACAGGTAGTGACAGTCCTTATGCCTTTCTGTGCTTTGACTGAACTTTTGAGCAAAGAGAAAACTAGCCTGGCAGAAGTCATTCCACTCATCACACACCTCTCATTAAAATTGGATGATTTCCTTTTCCATAGGGAACGCTTGCCTGGTGCTAAGGGTAATATACTTCCCGATGTTGCTGCCCTTCTAACGAGGCTGAAGAAAGAACTGACTCAGCGCATGGAAGAGCATATGGACAATTGTCCTGAGTTAATGCTTGACACAATTTGCGATCTTCAAATCAAAGGCAAGATGGCACTTAGTTCCAATTACCTCACTGCCTGGAGGGAACAATTGATAGTGAGTGTGTGTGAGAGGCAAAGAAAAACTAGAATGCAGTCACAGGAGGCAGGAGAAGATTCCGAAGATGAGTTGGAGGAGTGTGGTGGTCTTCCGGGGCCTATTAGTAGCAGCGCCAGTAGCACTTCATCCTGTTCCGGTGGAGCAGCTGCTGTTTTTTATGCTGAGGCAATGGACAGATTATGCTTTGGACAAAATAAAAAGCTCCCCATTAATAGAAAAAGTGCTGAGTTTGAGGTTAAGGCTTACCTTGCAGAACCTTCTTTGACCCCAAGTACAGATCCCTTGACTTTCTGGAATAACAAGAGGGCTGAGTCCCTGATAGCCCAGGAGTTGCTTTCTTGCCCCCCAACCACTGTCCAGAGTGAGAGTATTTTCTGTAACATGAAATATACTTAGCCCCCAGCGCTCTCACTTGGCCCCCCAGTTCATGGAGCAAATGCCTTTTTTTAAAAGTCAACCTGCCAAAGCTGGGTTACCCTACTCTCAGGTTTGATGCAGATTAGAAAAACAAAAAGGTCTTAATCTAGAATCATCCATACTACCATAATACTCTGAGTGCTCCAGCTTACCCAGCTCTAGAACAGTGGTTGGTTGGGCAGAGGACAACCCCCTGACTTGGTGGGAAACAGGGGGGGGGAATTTAAAGTCTAGATTGTTGTCCTAATATACAGGTTGTTCAGTCTTGCTCTATTGTTTTTCATCTCTTCTAAAAAAAAGTCTACTGTATCTGAGTCCTGCTCCAGTATTCTGCAGTGTGCTGCTGGCTACATCTGCAGTGTTGCTGTCATCCTGAGTCTGCCTCACACCAGTCATCCTCCTTTACCTTTTAAAAGTAGTACGATGTAAAGAAATCCATAATTGAAGGAGACTGGAACACAGGCTATAGCACATCTTGTCTGCACTCCTGCTCTGTCAGTTCCGGTCTCCACTCTGTAGACTGCACTGCACCATATGGTTACCGGAAGGGACTGACGGCTCAGGTGTGTAGACAGCACTAACCCAGCCATCAGTCTCCTTCAATTATGATTTTCTTTACATCGAGCTACTTTTGAAAGGTAAAATATATATTGCGAAGCAAGTCGCTACCTGCTTAATTATAGCAGGGCGACTTTGTAGCGGATGAAAGTTCCGCTAAAATGCACTGTGCATTTCAATTGCACCATTATTATCTCCCAAGTTGGCAACAAGAACTTTATGAGACTGGGGCTTTACCCCCTCTGCAATCAATACCTAGCAGTACCCCTGGTTTAAAAAAAAAAAAAATATATTATATATTAACCCCTTAAGGACTAGAGTCCTGGGAAGTAACCTTCCTTTAAGGACCACTCTGATCCTTTCTAACAGGCCGGTACATGTGACCTGTTACACTTACCGGCGCGCCGCTTTGAGGTCTGATAAAGACCGCTCTAGTTTTGGAGTGGTCAGTTTCAGACCCCGTTTTTACTTAGAGCGTGACGTGATATGACCATCACTGGTCCTTAAGGTAAAAACCATGTGACGGACATAACGTCACTTGGTCATTAAGGGGTTAAATATAAGCTCTTCTGCATCCTAAAAGAGCACTTTAATCACCATATGCACAAAGATTGTGAAAGAATTTAGGGGCCAGCCCCCTGCACCACAGGGAAAGATACACAAATCCAATCTGTTTAATGCCAGATGGGCATGTATGCATTGCAAAGCGACTCTTTTGCATAGCCGTCTGCTATTCACAGGGTTAAGTGATACCGCCATTGAATTTCCCCACTTAAACCAATGTAGATTTGGATTTATTCCATATGGTGTAGTTTGTTTGCACCAGAATTATACCAATTTAGGTTAAATGGACCCAAATGTCTTTTTTACACTGTGTATGTTTACAACATGTCTATAAATATGTATATGTTTACAACTGTTTCCTCTGGGTTTTGCACTTCGAACAAAACTGTCTCTATATTTTTAACTCTTTGAGGACCAGTGAAGGGAGGGAGGATGCAATGGATTACTTTTCAGTACACTGCATACTTTTCTGATCCCCGGGAGGTTAACCCTTTGAGTGCCAGAGGGGTACGCAACTCATTGCTTTACAATGCATTGTGTACCCCCTCTGGCACTCAAAGGATTAATGAATATAAGCTTCTGATATTTTGTTTTTATTCTTTGCTGTTTTTATCTGATCTGTTCTTTTATTGGAAAACACATTATTTTTCCACATATCAAAATGACCCAATTTTGTTCAGTCTGTCTGTTATGAATTAGGCTAAGCTGAATAAATCTTGTAGAGGTTTATCTGTTTTTACAAATAATGAAGTCTTGCATTTAAAACAGTATTCAATCACCATCTAGTGGTGAAAAGTCTAACTGTAAGTCTGAAATACTTGCACATAATAAACATTTGATTTATTGGTAGTTGCAGTGTATTTGTAGGGAAACAAAAAAAAATAATTTGTTGAGCTATTTTGGTTGGTGGTCAAAATCATGCTGAATCGACTCAAATAATAGCTTTATTTAAACTTTTCATTAAAAACATATTGACCAGGGGTGTGTGCAAATCACTGCAAATCCATGTATGGCTCTGGTTCTTAAGAGGTTAAGGAAAAAAACAAGAACATACATCTTTCAAAAGTAAATTAATTATTCACAAACAGAGATTTCAGGCTATAAAATACTCTGGCTTTTATACATGTATTAGTGTAAATGTCCGTGTACATGGGCCAACATTCTGTGCGTTCGGACAATCTCTACTGCGCATGACTGCATCGGCAGTCTCTACTGCGCATGACTGCAAAAGCCGTGTACACGGGCCAGCATTTTGTGCATTCAGGCAGTCTCTACTGCGCATGACTGCATCAGACAAACGTACATCTGGCCTTTTATATTATAGGATTGGAATATATGGCTATACATTTAAAGAGTTGTGTTTGTGTGTGTTTATATATATATATATATATATATATATATATATATATATATATACAACAATTGTAGATTAATTTTACATAGAATTAATTTAACCCCTTGGAAACTAGAAACATCTGCAATGCATTGGTGGATTTTCTAGTATCCAATGGGTTAAGCATGAATCCACCGATTTCTGTAATATATCCTGAAGTGAAGGGAGAGAAGAATCTCCAGTAATGTAGCTCTTATGTCTATGATACGTTTGTTGGAATGTATTTTAAAGTACTTGAAGAACCCTTTGAGTGCCAGAAAGAATACCTCTCTGGCACTGAAAGAGTTGAAAAAAAGCCAGTGTATCTTATTTTTAATTCTTTTAATTGTATCTTCTAATCATATTAAACGTTTGTTTGAACAGCACTGTATTATGTTACTATCTGTGATGTCCTGCATTCTCCTTACTATCCCATCAAGGGGAAGAGTGGTGCTTGTGTGACAAACAGAGAGCCCATTTCAACATCAGCCATATAGGACTGGCTAATGCCGATGTGAGTAAGCCATTTATTGGTGATGAATCAGTATTGTAATATAAAACCAAGAAAAAAAATAATAACTGGGACAATCCCTAGTTTTAGAGAGGTCCCCGTGAGATCAGAAGGGGAAACATGTCTGAGCTGGGGTGGTCAAGAAAGGTAGTTGTGCTAAGTACAGAAAGTTAAGTAATGGAAAGAGGGTATACATTGAACGAGAGGTGTAAGTTACTTCCTGTTCTGTTAATCACTTCACTGCGTTCACAGCTTTGACAGTGATTCTGACAGAATTAAAAAAAAAAAAAAAAGATAAAATGTCTAATGACTCACTAATGGAGGAGGTTAAGGAGCTTCTAGAATTGGGAGGAGGCAAATGGCTACGAGAACAGATTTCTGAGAGACGAGTTGAGGTGGATTCTCGAAAAATTTCTTCCCAACCTATGCACAGCAAAGGAGGTCATCCTCCTTCTCAGTCGAGCCCTCCCTCTGAACGGGGGAGGAGTTGAAAGTTTGTCGTTGGGCCACCAAGAAATTCCTGCTCTTCTTGAGAGGAATCTCCAAGTATAAGTTCACAATGGAGAATTATTAGCCCATCGGGCGAGTTAGGGCCATTAATTATCATGTTTCCTGATTTAATAACTTTCCTATTTAATCCATTACTTTCCTTTTTTTTTAAAAAAAAAAAAAGCGTGAGTTTAATTCTGGTTGGTTGACTCAGCGGGTCACCATGTAGGATATCCTTGAGGTAGAGAGTCATCCAGTGGAGATATATTATTGTGGAAATTAGATAATTGATCCCAGCGGGATATATAAAAAGAAATTAAAAAAAGAGGAGATAAGTACATCTCATAATCTCATAGGTAGTAGTTAATTTGGGTTTAATTTGAAAACAGGCAAAGTTTATATTAAAAAAAAAAAAAAAAAAAAAAAAAAGGAAATTTTATTTCTGTTACAGGAAACATTGAGCTGTTTAAGTGGAGAGGGCCTATTTATGGTGGTGTTTTTTTTCTTTACAGGTACACGAAGAGTTACCAGGAACCAGTGCAGCAGGAGGTAATAAAGTGATTACTGGAAGAATGTCTCTTCATCAGCTGGGACAGCTGGGACAGGCACGGGAACATTTGGGGCCATGGCTAATGTTGGGATGGGATCTTTTGCAGAGGGACAAATGCAACATTTGCTGGGAGCTTGGCAGGATGCGATGTTGAAGGGTCAAAGTGGTTTAGTGAATCCAGTAGGGGCATGGGGGATTTCAGCAACTGGGAAAGTACTAGGTAACACAACAAGGGTCCAATCTTTTTCAGGGGTTGACAGTATACAAGCTTTAGGCGGGACAACACCTATGGGGATGAGTATGCATACTACTTGAAAGAGAAGGATCTGGTGGCTCTTTAATATATGGGCCTCTCAATTCCAACAGTTTATCAACTGGTGTTTCACCTATGGTCACGACAGGTGCTAATAATTCAGGATAGAATGTTTTTAATGGAGGAGTTGGGAATATGGTTGGATCTTGTTCCCTGGTCCAGTGGGCATTCCTGCTGCTGGTCCAGTGACAGTTGGAGATAATGCAGATGGAGGTAATACCAATAAATCAGGTATAAATGTAGGAAGTTTAAGTGTTCCCTTAACAGGGTTAAATCAGGTCAGTGGTGTACCGACTGCAGCTTTTGGAGCAACCTACATGTGCTGTCAGGTCCGTTGGGTCTTCATTTAAAAGCAGAAACTAGGGAGAAGATTTGGAGGGGAGACTTTTTGGAAATGTTCTCCCTTCTTCCATTAGATGAGGCTCCTCCAGAAAAAGATGAAAATGATTTGTAAAAGAAGGAAGAAAGAGTACGGCGTAGATATCGAAAATACCGAAAGTGTTCAGTAACTGGATTCGAGCTTACTCTATTCTAGCTAGTGTGATAGGTGAATGCTATCCAGCAAAATGTTCCTCCTTATTTTGCTATCAGGACACTATTTGGAGTGCTTGTAGGATTTATGGGGGGACTACTTGGTGACATTATGACAAACAGTTTCATCAACGGATGGCAGTTAGACTGTAGATATCTTGGGACCAAATGGATATTGGTCTATGGTTGGCCATCATGACATGGCCAGCTGGTTCCCCAGTGTATTTCCAGTCCTTTCAGGATGGCACAGGGGGATTGGGAGTCCTCTCAATGGCTTCATTGACAACAATAAAGTCAGGATGTTGCTGGCAATTTAATGAAGGACGATGTAAGTGGGGAAATTCTTGTAAGTTCAAACATGAATGTTCTGGATGTTCAGGTTCTCATCCCTAAGCTAATTTAAAAAAACAGCAGACAGGAGAAAAAGGAAATGTTGTGGTTGGCAAAGGGACAGACGCTAGTGTTCGTAGACAAGATGCATCCTTGGCTAAAAATTTATAGGGATAAATAGGCAGCTCAGCTTTTGGAGGAGGGTTTTGTGTCAGGCTTTCGAATTCCGAGCCGTAAAGGATTTGGGGTATTGGATGCTAGTAATTTGCAGTCAGCTTTAAAAAATTCAAAAATATTGCGGGATAAGGTTGAAAAAAAGGTGGCTCTAGGGTGAATGGCGGGTCCGTTTTCAAGGCTGCCACTTCCGAATTTCCTTTGGGAATTATCCCTAATAAAGAAGAGGGTAAATTTCATCTTATCCATCACTTGTCTTATCTCGTAGGATTTTCAGTGAATGATGACGTTGACCCATCACTGTGCAGAGTGTCGTATATGTCTTTGACAGAGCAGTGATTTTGGCCTCAAAAGCGGGTAAGGGAGCCTGGTTTGCAAAGACAGACATAAAGTCAGCTTTTCGTCTTTTACCTGTTCACCCTGAATGTCATAATTTACTAGGATGTAAGGCTGAGAATGACTATTTTGTTGACCTTTGCCTAACAATGGGCTGTTCTATCTCGTGTACCCTGTTTGAAAAATTTAGTACATTTATCAAATGGGTGGTTCGTAAAAAAGCAGGCTTGACTTCCATCCTTCATTATCTTGATGATTTCTTGTGTGTTGGGCCGGGCGGCCTTGATGTTTGTAGAAAGCTACTGACAACATTACAACAGGTCTGTAACAAATTTGGGGTGCCTTTGGCTTCGGAGAAGATGGAAGGGCCTATGACATGTCCTACGACATGTTTGTCTTTCTTAGGGATTAAGGTGGATTCAGTGACCATGGAATGTCGACTACCGACAGACAAAGTAGAGTCATTGCAAGAAGAAATTGATTACTGCTTAAAGGCTCGGAAGGTGACCCTTCGGGCACTTCAATCTTTACTAGGAAAACTCAATTTCATGTGTTGAATAATGCCAATGGGAAGAGTATTTAATCGAAGACTGGCTCAAGCCACCGGGGGATTTGCAACTTCAACATGATATAAGGCTAACAAAACCGTTAAAAGAAGATTTGACAGTGTGGCAACTTTTCTAAAAGATTATAATGGTCACAGTCACAGAT
The DNA here is from genome assembly GCA_037306005.1 of Rhinophrynus dorsalis. Classification (NCBI taxonomy): domain Eukaryota; kingdom Metazoa; phylum Chordata; class Amphibia; order Anura; family Rhinophrynidae; genus Rhinophrynus; species Rhinophrynus dorsalis. The sequence goes on along the minus strand of CM074718.1, from coordinate 84,263,042 downwards.
GCGGACCAATGAAGAACTGGAATTACAAACAGATGCTGCTGGTTCTTCGGGATTTGGGGTGTTGTTTGGTACAAATTGGTGTGCTGAGCAGTGGCCTGTGTCCTGGATATCTGCAGGACTGACAAAAAACATACTGTTCCTTGAATTGTTCCCAATCATAGTAGCAGTGACCTTATGGGGAAATATGATGAAGGATAGTAAAGTGGTATTTCATTCAGATAATATGGGAGTGGTTCAGGCTATTAATAATTTAACTGCTTCTTCTGCCCCAGACCTAGCCATGTTACTAGTGTTAGACTGTTTATGATTAAATGTGACATTTTGTGCTAGGCACGTGCCTGGGGTATTGAACATTGCAGCTGTTGCTTTGTCTCACTTACAGATGGAGACCTTTCAGAAAATGTGTCCTGGGGAGAAGGAGAAAGGAACTCCTTGTCCCAAATTCCTGTGGGAGATTGGAGAGGTGATGTGTCCAAATGGGTGAAAAAGTTTGTTTCACCGGCCACATGGGTGCAGTATTCTGATGCTTGGAAGGAACGGAAAAATCTTGAATGCTTAGTTGGTTCAATGATGTTGGAAGAAGAAATAAGAGATGGTATTCTATGGTTCATATGGAATTTGCATATGGCCGGAAAATCCGCATCAGTATTGTCGGCAAAAAGGGCCGTTTTAGCATTTGGTTTTAAATTAAGGGGTTTTAAGGATCCAACAAAAGATTTTGTAGTGCGTATGACTCTTCGAGGTTTAAGACGAGTATCAGTTTCAAGAGACCATCGTCGTCCAATGTCATTCCATCTTCTATGTAGATTGACAGGGGTTTTACCAAAAATTTGTGAGTCAATGTATGAAGCAAGACTGCAGCCTTCTTATTAACCTTCTTCGGAGCACTATGTATAGGTGAGGTAGTGAGCAGGAGCAAGTTCGGCCAGGGGGTATAATATTTGAAGACTTTAGAATTCATGATGATAATTTGGAATTTCAGATCCGGTGATCCAACATGGATGTCATGGGTCATGGAGTTTGGTTATCATTGTATTCATTACCAGGGTCTGATCAGTCACATGGGGTGGCACGCCGAAATTCCATATCTGGTCCTTAAAGGACCACACACCCCGGGACCACTGGTCGTTAAGGGGTTAACAGGCCAGGACTTAGGAATTTCCCTGCTAGAGAACAGGTGTGAACAGAGGCTCATTCACATTGATTAACTCACCTGTGCTCTAAAACAGAAATCTTCAAATCAAGGCCTGTTAGTGGCCACTGAGGGCAGGGGCTGAGAATCACTGTTCTAGAGTTAACTGGTAAAAAACAAGTGCTTGTTTATATGAAAATTTGACATTTTAAAGATACATGCTTAAGGGCAATATTCATCAAGAGCTTCTTACTGTCATTTTTAAGTCTTTATGACACATTTTCAAAAGTGACAGATTTACGTCTGAAATTATTGCCCTTCTTTTACCACCAACTCATGATCCAACAACTTTTTCATTATGATGACTTTTTGAACATCTCTTCCATTCTAACATACTCAAACATTAATACTGCTGGACAAAGTAAAAACTATTAAAATATATTGATAATGAATTTGAATAATTAAAACAAAGCACAAAATAATAGTTACAACAGAATATCCAGTTGCCCCGCTGCATTTTGAAATTATTTTTAAAATTTATTTTAAGTCTTAACTAAGGAAATCAACTTCCCCATAAAAAAAGGAAAGCGGATCCCCCAAGTTCCCCCACCCCCCCAGAAGCAAGTCCAATATACTTCAAATGTGTGAGGCCCTCCATTCAGAAGAGCCCTCAGGTGAGTTCTGTATGAGAGTGCTGGTGTGCTCATGAAACCATACACTTTTCTTTTGTACATACGGACCATAGAAACAGAAGTTTTAGTGAATGTAAGATTTCTTTTGTAATAAGCACGATAATCTACTCCCCCCACAGAAAAGAATCATCAGATACAATTACTTGGTAACTGCTACCTGCTGTATTTTACCTGTGCCAACTAACTAACATATGTATCTGATATTGATAGTATATTTAACCTGTGGATACTAAAGATATCATAGCAAAACAAAGCTTTGGGGATCTCTCTGATGTCTGGGGGAATTAAAAGATTTCCACAGGAAATTAACTGAAACAACCACAAATAATACAAAAGAATTTTAATTGACAATAAAGAATTCCGACATGGTATGAGAATTACCCTCTTAACCCTTTAAGGGGTAGAGGGCCACACAACGCATTGCTTTGTGAATCATTGCATACCTATCTGGCACACAGAGGGTTAACCCTTTGGATGCCAGCCCAGATAGGTATCCAACGCATTCCCTCGAATGTTCATTAAACAATCTATTATCTTCTTAAAAGCAAAAAGAGGTTAGAATGCGCAAGGTTACAGGGTAAAGTATTAAAATAAGTTATAGTAACCCTTTACAGGTCAAGGTGTTCAGCATGAACACCATGCATGAAATGCATTGGTCACTCCTACGGACCTTAGAGGGTTAATTGAAATTTAAAGCCATGAAAAATGGTTATTGCTTAAAATATATCACAAAACAAAAAAGCGTGATATTTAGAACTTTTTTACAATATATTTTAATTGTAATACAGACAATACAGTAAATATGTTGATGAAACATAAATGTTTGTTTGCAAAGTTACTACACTAAAAACTCTCAAAAGGTAACCAATTATCTGTGACTTCACAATGACTTCTGTTTAACTCATTAAATACCAGAGATTCTCTAGCATCTAAGAGGTTAATAGACTTCAACAGAGAACTAGGATTCAAACAAAGGCAAGAGAGTTGACTGGTGCTGAGGAAGCTGACATTCAAAGGACTTCCTTCTAAAGAGAGTGACATTCATCCATTAACTCAGTGGTTCCCAGCAGATGTGTCATGGCCCATTTATGTGTAGCAAAACCAAGCAAAACCTTTCCAAACCTTTTCATTTAACATTTTTAACCATGTGTTTTACAACTTAAAGTAGTATGTGCCACAACGTAATGCTTTGAGATCACTGAGTTATCTTTTTTTAGTGCCTCATGGGTGTCCAGTGTAGTGTTAAACCATTCAATGGACACTCTACAGCACTAAAATCAGCTCATGTAGTAAAAAGAAGTGGAGTAATTCTGCAGCAAGGAGACACATTATAATACCCTAAATTGCCTATGATTTAACCCTTTGAATGCCAGAGGGGCACTCAAAGTTATAAATGTGGCTTTTAACCCATTGAATGCTAGAAAGGTCTCTAATGCATTGCTGCTTTTTTTATATATATTTTTTATTAACAGAGGCAGAGTCAGGGTACAGCCAGAAAACAATTTGACATATGATACAATAGCGAACGGTACACAGGACATTGAAAGCAATATTAGCAACAAACGTGTATTAACAATAGATCAGGTAAATATAAGACAGACACCCCAAGGCAACCTCCATGGTTTTTCTTATTAACTGTTAAACAAACTAACCCCCCCAAATAAATGAAAATCTCCCATCTCTGCCCCACCGCAGAGGGGCCCCACAATTCTCACCACCCACAGCCCATGCCCGCACCGCCATATACGGGCGGGATATTATAATCCCCTCAATGAAAAGGAGTATGCTCAAAATAATTCAACCATGCCTCCCAAATACCAAAGAACTTGTGGGGAAGAAACACCAGGTGATAATGTGGAATATTCTGGTTAACAAGGTTAATCCAATTGCCATGGGACAGCGGGGCATCAGACATCCAAGCCATTATGACCACTTTGCGTGACATGACCAGGGTCTCTTGCAGGAGAGACTTAAGAGGGTGTGAATCAATATCGTCAAGGAAAATAGAAAGGATACCCAACTTTGGTGAGAGGGGAACCGGCCGTCTGACAAAGTAGTGAATAGATCATTCCAGAACCTAAAGAATGGAGGACAAGACCAGATGAGGTGCATAAAGTCACCAACGGTAGCTGAGCATCTGTCACATAGGTCCTCATCGTGCATTCCTGTCTGGAGCAAACGTACCAAAGTAAAGTATGCTCTGTGTAAAATTTTCAAATGAATCATATGATGTCGGGAATGCAACAAAGCTCCCTAAGGACTACGTTTGACCAAAGACCACTCCCAATCCTCCAACAGTTCAGATCTCCCTCCCACATCAATTTTAAAGAAGTGTCTACCTGTGGTGCGTGTGTATCTAGCCATCTGTAAATAAAACTAAGTGGCTGGGTAGGCCACCGGGCAAAAGGCAGAAGCTTTCAACAATGGGGGTGCGGTCTCCCCACGGCACATGAATCACATGACTAAGATGACGATATGAGTAGAAGAGACGTAGGGGAAGGCCGAAGTTCTCATGAAGCTGATTGAAGAAATTAAGGCAGTTATCAGTGTAAACATGCCCCAATTGCATAATTCTGTGGCACGTCCAGTTGGACCCAAAGTCCAAATCGTACAGGTGCCTAAGAGTCAAATTGGTCCATAAGGGAGTTGAGGGTTCACATCACCTCCAACCCACTAGTTTATGCAGCTCTGTCCATGACCCATACACTGCAACTGCCATAGTCATTACCGAGCCTCTCACTGCCAAGCCCAAAGTCAGGAGCTGTGACAGGTACCAACCATCCTCCAGAACTGATGCTTCCAAGGTGAGGAACTGATATCGAGAATCAGGGTCAGCCTACGCCAGAGCTAGCTGTCCCTGTGCCACCACATAGTAACAGTAGAAGTCATGAAGGGCAATATCCCCCCTCAGATCTGGATCTGCTCAGTGTAGAGAGACGCACCCTAGGATTCCCCTGCTCACCATAAGAACTGCAACGTAATAAAGTCCAACTCTTTAAAGAAGGATTAGGGATGTGAACTGGTGTGTTCTGAAAAACATAAAGGAGTTTGGGTAGAAACACCATCTTAATAAGGTTGGCTCGTTCAATTCATTAAGAATTAGAGCCGACCATCCAGTGGTTTTATATCAGTAGAAATCCACCACATGTACAAGGTTATCTCAAAGGAAATCAGTGGGGAAACTAGTAGCCACAACACCCAAGTATGTAAAGGAATCAACAATTAAAAGATTAGTAGAAGTGGGCTGAATGTCAAAGTGAGGCGGGTCTAGAAAGAATAGGGAGGATTTGGACCAGTTAATGGTTAAGCGAGAGTGTTGACCAAAGTTGTTAACCTGGAAAAACAGGGCCAGCAAGGAGGAGTCCACATTGTTGAAGAAAATACAATAAAAGGTTAACAGGTAACCCCATTAGGTTGTATATCTTCACATAAATAGATTAAAATAAATTTGAGAACTTTACACTATACTAGGTATTAACATGCTACTTCACAGTAAAGAGTTGATTAAAATAATCAATCACGCATATTTGTGCAAAAATATGTATAATTTATTTAAGTAAAATATATACTATATATATAAAGTATGATCAACAATTATATAAATGAGTAAACACCAATTTCAATAGATATACAGTAACTCAAACCACAATTATCACATTTAACATTACCAGCAAATAAAGGGTTAACCACACATATTCAGAGGTATTAAAGAACCATAATTGAACTCAGCAGCATAGAAAAGGATAATTGATCCTTACATTTAATTAAAATACAGTTGAAGCAACATATATGAATACCTCTGCCCCAGAAATTATATAAACTATTCTAATTGAGGCTTAAGGTATGTTGTCTGGTGAGTAAGCTTTAATATTAAACCAGGTCCTCTGACAATCTCCTTGTGCCATATGCAATAGCAAAATTTAGAGAAACTAACTGGAATAGAATCCCAGACTTAAATCACTATAATTTAAAAATCTCCGATTTCAATATGTATACCTCTGAATAAAACATATAAATTGCATTTATTATAGCCAATGATAGCTTGTACCAAGAATATACTCAGAATCAAACCTAATAAAATAAGTCATAAAGAATAATAAAATCTCATGCAACATATATCATAAACATGACCTCTAGGGTACTCCAAGGGTTAACCCACAGAACAAGTATATAGAGCCCCACCCAAGATGGTGGCGTCTTTTGTCTAGTGAGAGGTTTAAATAAACTTCCCACTACAAAAGTTAGGCCGACACATGCACAAAGAAATCTCTAAAAACACCAACATAGACAAATAGCAGTTGAAGGGTTAATAAACGAATTCAAAGAATTCCCCAGATCAAATATTAGCGAAAATAACCTTTCCATAAACACAAAATATTATTCTAGAAATATCAATGATATTATATTAACTAATATATAAACAATTCTATATAGATCTAACTGCTATCAACTATTGTACACTTACATATTACAAATTAATAAATTCTGCTTAATTCCAGAATTACTACAACCAGTATGGCTTTTTATAATTAATCCTAACTGGTTGGCCAGTCAAATTAAGACAATTTAAGAAAAAATATTTTTCCTCAAATATAGAGGAAATATATATTTGATTCTGAATTTTTGCAGAATTACAATAAGGAAAAATATAGTTACCAGATAATCTAAGTATAGGTTCTTATAGATTTTCTTTGGGGCCTGGCAGGAACATTTCATCAAACAGAACCAAGAAGCCAAGAGAGAGAGAGAACTACCTTAGGCCTTACTATGCTATAAGGTAAAATTACTCTCAGAAAGCCCTTCCAATCTCTTTTGATTGGATACAGATCTATCTCATTATGCAGTGAAATCATCAGTATTATCTGATTGGACACTCTAAATTTCTAATTTCCATATGAATCATACATTCTTCCAGAAATAACTCTATGAAACCAGAAGCTGGTGCCTCAACGCTGTATAAAAATTTTCCCTGGTAATTATTTTCTTATCAATAGGCAGGAATTTGTCTGTTTTCCATCATCAGATAAAAATGTCAACAAGGTTATCACATCTGATATAAATCTGTCACCCTAGCAGACTTTCCCATATGGGAGTATATCTTCCCTTAGCCACATAGACTGTAATTGTCTGGGACCTAGTCATAACTTACCATAAAGCAAGTCAACTATTCTCACTCCCATCATTCAAGTAAAGAGGCCATTGTGTCTACAAATGAGGTCATTAACACACAGGCTTTCAGAGAAAAAAAATTAACCCTTTCCTTCCCATCATGGCAATGTCTCTGACAACATTATCTAAGAAAAGTAGCATATTGTTCGCATGAGGGCCAGCTTCTCCACATGGCCTCTCAGTCTCAGGCCAGAGATAACGTGATTGCCCCAAATTTTTTCAGCCAAAGGCTCAATTGCCAAGGCAAAAGGACCTGGTGACAGCGGGCAGCCCAGTCTAGTACCCCTATGTAACACAAAATTCGAGGATGAGATATCCTTAGTGCGGACAGAACCCATGGGTCCATTACTGATGTCTTCATCCGAGGTGAGCAGATGGCCAGCTTCATCACGGATATGAAGGATCGGAGTAAGGTCGCGATTATATTTCACTAAGTGTGCAAGCATTTTGCCTGCTTTATAACCACGTTCAAAGACCCCCTCACAAGCACGGAATATCCTGAATCCGTTCAGCTCTGAAAGACACATATTAAGATGCAGAGAAGCAGAGTGAAATACAGAATAGGACTCAGCCCCCCCCCCCCCCATTAGCAGCATAATCCCTCTCAGCCACATTGGCCTCCCCTGACAGCCATCAAGCCTCTGCAGTACAGCTGTTCGAGAAGGCATATTCCAATGAAATCAAAGACCCTCTAGCATATGCTTTAGCAGCTTCCCACACTACAACATCGCTAGTCACCCCCACATTGATTCAAAGTAGTTCATCAGGTCCAGTACATCCACATGCAGCCAGGCAGGACGTAGAGTCCAAGTATAAGCCCGAGGGGGGCCCCCGAGAATTAGATATAGGAGCATGGGAGAGTGGTCTGATGCTACCCGGGATAGATACAACCCATCACCCAGCCCCGGATGTCTCTTGAAACAAATGCGCAGTCAATATGGGGTAGGGAACGGTGTGTGAAAGAATGACAGGAGTACCCATGGCTCATTGGGTGAAGTGCGCATGAGGCATCGATCAGACCCAACCACCAAAGGTCAGCAGGGCACAAGAGCCAACAACCACTGCACCCCCAGTCGGTCAAGGTCACAGTCCAGAATATTATTACATTCGCCCATGCACGCCACCTGGCTCCCAGGTTTAGGAGAAAAAATTCTAAGTTTTCACACAGAACAGGGTCAGTGAAAGGTGGAGGAATGTAGAGATTAGCTAGGATAAAGGGAAGGCCCTCGATGGAACACTCAAGGAACAGGTAATGACCATCTCTATCTGATATAACCCCTTCATGACCACAGTCCTGGGAAGTAACCTTCCCTTAAGGACCGCTTTGAAGATTCCGACGTGCTGGTACACGTGACCTGTGAAGCGTACCGGCATGCATCACTGGGGACTGAGAGAGACCGCTCCAGTCCTGGAGCGGTCAATTTCACTACCCGTGACCGCTATGACTGTCACCGGTCCTTAGCGCAAAAACCTTGTGATGGTCATAGCATGGCATGCAGTCGTTAAGGGGTTAAGGTCTAAGAATTAAAATCGTAGAGGCCTCTTAACTATGATTGTGACTCCCCTCGCATGGGTAGAAAAGGATGAATGATAATGGTGTGATTTTAAGAGATAGAACCCTTGATCCCACCAGGTGTGTCTCCTGCAGGAGGACCATGTCGGGGGCTTGGCAGAGCATATAAGCCAACATCAGGGAAAGTTTAATGTTATCGTTTAAGCCCCGCATGTTCCATAATAGAAATTTACATAATGAAGTCATGAGGGTGTACATCCAGGGCAGCAAGGGGGCAGCGGTCCCCCCAGAAGAAGGAGAGCAGAGAAGGAAAGAGAGAGAGAAAAAAAAGCACGTGCATCTACCCCTAGACTGAGTAACCCCCAAATTGCACCCACCCCAACTTGGAAGAGCCCTATACCTAAAACCAAGAAGAGCACGACACCACAACAGGAGCCGCTGTTGAAACAAAAACATTCAAACCCCACTAAAGTAAGCATATGACAGCAGTTGTTGCAAAATAAAAACATAAAATACTATCTCCCTAAACTGAGAATGCACTCAGCGGTGGGAACTCCAGATACATGAGATGCAGCGTGGAATCCTGAAAAGAACACAATGAATCAGTGCAATCACCCAGAGCTGGACAGATGCAATAGAGGTAACATGTCATATGATTACCAGCAGAATAGATAAGGTTAAAGCGCAACAGTGGTGTAAACCCTGAAGGTGTAAACAGACCAGCGTTAGATGTAACAAGAAGTACGAACACCCAAGTCGAAGGATGCACTCAATGGTGGGAACCCCCATATGCACACCTTGAAGCACAGGTCCCAAAAGTAACACAAAGTAGTAGTGCGGACTCCCACAGAGGTAACTTTCCAACTATGTACCATCAAACATATTAGAATATTGCCCCCACCCCACCACAGTCAAGCATAGCCCGTCCAGGAACTCCAGAAAGAAGCATAACACTGTCACAGTTTTTGTAAAGAACACTTAGACAATCAGGTACGGGTAAAAAGCTTTATTGAAAAATAATAAGCAAGTACCCCACTCAGGTCCAGATGAGGTCCATACCAAGTACCTTCCACATCTGACACGGGTCAGGGTGAGAAAACACACAGAAGATATGTCACAACTGTAATAGCTAGGACTAGCAGGCAGGATACAACAGCAAGCACAGGAACCCCTCAACAGCCCCACTCTGTGATAGGTGGAATAAGCGAAGGGCAGCTGCAGGGCAAACCCCTAGAGGGCTAGGGGAGTATAGGCAACAAAGACTCTGGCAGAGAACTGACCCTAGATAGGGTGAACGGAGGCAACACGGACAGGACTCTGCAACGAGAGGACCCTAGCACGCTAGGGTTAAGGAGGCAACACCGATAAGACTTAGGTATAGGTACAACCCTAGAATGCTAGGGTTAATGAGGCAACAACGATAAGACTTAGGTAGCGGTACAACCCTAGAACGTTAGGGTTAATGAGGCAACACCGACAAGGCTTTAGGCAGCGGTAGACCCTAGGACGCTAGGGTTAATGAGGCAACACCGACAAGACCAGGCAGCGACTGGGCCCTAGCACGCTAGGGGATACTGAGGCAACACGGAGGCAACACTGGCAGTGGCTTGTCCATAGAATGCTAGGGTTAACGGAGGCAGCAGAGACAGAGAGCTGGCAGCGACTTGGCCCTAGCACGCTAGGGTTAACGGGGCAACAGAAACCAGACACTGGCCGTAACGGGCCCTAGATCACTAGGATAAGTATAGGCAACTCAGGCAGAAGTCTGGCTTAGACTGGACCCTACTGCACAGGGTCACCGGAGGCAACACAGACACTGGTGAGTGATTGACCCAAGCAAGCTCCAGATGGTAAAGGAGCAATAGAATGACCGGCGCTATGGTAAGCGAGCACGTAACGTAGGCAGTCAGTAATCGGTAGCCCTAATGGACCAATCAGACTAACGGCAAGTCCCGGTAGCAACTCAACCAGGTCGGCACACATGGAGGATACAAACAGTCTAAGTGGATGGCCAGAACTAGCCCAGCCAGGTAGGAATACACAGAGTAGTCAGCCAGTCCTAGTCGGCAACGGAATTGGTTACTCAGCCAAGCCGGTTCGGTACACACGGGGATAGTCAGCCAGTCCTAGTTGGTAACAGAATCAGATACTCAGCCAAGCTGGATCGGTACACAAGGAGTTAGTCAGCCAGTCCTAGGTCAGCAACGGAATCAGAATCAGTAATGTCAGGAACAAAACGTAGTCAGGTGATCCGGGTCATACACGGAAAACAGGAACAAGAGCTTCAGAACGCTAGATATGGGTACACCACGAAAGGGCACCGGTATAGTGACAGGAGGGTGTATTTGAAGGCAAACCCTGGGAGGAGCAACAGCCTAGAGCCGATAAGAATGCAGCCCGTGTAAACCAAGAAGTAGGAATGTCGCTCAAGGATCACGGGCACCGTGATAGTACCACCCTCTCAACTATCCCCCCATCTTGAGGGAGGTCTGGGTTTATCCATGAACGTTCCTCTGGGCCATGTACCAGGTACTGGAACTGTCCACGGAATCTGCGTGAATCTAGAATGCTCTGTTCTTCATATTCATCGTGGTCCTCAATACGCACTGGAGCAGAAACTGCCTGGGTGGTGGTATAGCGGTTACACACCAGGGACTTGAGAAGGGATACATGGAAAACGTTATGGACTCTCATAGAGGCAGGCAACTCTAAGGCATAGGCAACAGGGTTCACCCTGTGAAGCACCCGTATCGGACCCACAAACCTAAGAGCCAACTTGCCACACGGAACTTTTTCTTGGAGGACAACCACACTCGCTCTCCAGCTTGGAACATGGGTGACGGCAGCTGTCTGTTGTTGGCATGCTGCTGAACTCGTTGAAAAGTGTCACTGAGAGAATTATGGACTTGTTCCCAAGTGGAGTAGAGTTGCCTAATGTGCTCATCCAGAGCCGGAATCTGCTGTGCTTGAAATGTGTCTGGGAGCAAGCATGGTTGGAACCCACAGTTGATGAGAAAAGGTGAGCTCCCGGAGGAAGAGCAAACAGCACAATTTCTGGCGAACTCAGCCCATGACAACAAGTCAGCCCAGTTATCATGATGGTTGGAAATAAAACATCGTAAAAACTGCTCCAACCCCTGGTTGGAGTGTTCAGCGGCCCCATTAGTCTGGGGGTGATACGCAGAGGAAAACGACAACTGGATACCCATTTGGTCACAGAATGCCCTCCAGAACCTGGATACAAATTGGCTCCCATGATCGGAAACAAGGACCTTGGGTACCCCATGGAGCCAAAACACTTCTCTAGCAAAAACCGGGGCCAATGTCTTAGCTGAGGGTAGGCCGGAGAGTGGCACAAAGTGGGCCATTTTCGAGAATCTGTCGATCACCATAACAATGACTGTGTAACCGTTAGAAGCTGGCAGTTCTCCCATAAAATCAATTGATACATGCGACCTTGGACGATCGCCATTAGGAACAGCTTGCAAGAGCCCCACAGGAAGATGCCTTGGAGACTTGGAGCGAGCACAAACTGTACAAGCTGCCGTAAATGCTACATAATCAGCCCTTAGGGTAGGCCACCAGAACATTCGTGACAATTACCATATAAGCTGATTCTTGCCTACATGCCCAGCAGCACAGGATGCGTGATAAGTCTCCATGAGCTTAGCCCGAAAGGGTTCGGCCATGTAGCACTTCCCCATGGGCTTTTCTGGAGGGGCATTGGCCTGGGCTGCCAAAATCTCTTGACCCAACGGGGAAGTGATACTGGTGTGTAAAGTGGCAAGGATACGATCCAGAGGTATGATGGGCACAGGTGCAGACTCAAACGCCGGATCTGTACCAAACTGTCTGCAAAAGGCGTCTGCCTTAGTATTTTTAGTGCCCGGTAAGTATGACACAATGAAGTTGAAACGTGACAGGAACAAGGCCCACCTGGCTTGTCTAGGGGATAACCTTTTAGCCTCTGAAAGGTAGGTAAGATTTTTGTGGTCTGTGAGAATCAGAATCACCGTCCTAGTACCCTCTAACAGATGCCGCCATTCACGGAGTGCCAAAATGATTGCCAATAATTCTCGATCCCCAATAGCATAGACACTCTGGGCTTTTGTCAATTTCTTTGAAAAAAATCCACATGGTATCAAGGTCTTCCCAGGACCTGGTCTTTGTGACAGTACTGCTCCTACACTAGTCTCGGAGGTGTCCACTTCCAGAGTGAATGGCATGCCAGGTATGGGATGCGACAGAACTGGTGCAGAGGAGAATGCAGACTTTAGGGATTGAAATGCCTTTATAGCTTCAGGGGACCACACAGAAGCATTAGCACCCTTGTGCGTCATATCAGTCAAAGGCTTTACAATCATGGAGTAGTCACAAATAAATTTCCTATAATAACTGGCAAAGCCCAAGAACCGCTGCAAGGGCTTAAGGCCAATGAGACGAGGCCACTGCAACACAGCAGAGAGTTTGTCTTTGTCCATGGCAATGCCATCTTTGCCAATCACATAGCCCAGGAACGGTACTTTGGATCTATGAAATTCGCACTTATCCAATTTGCAAAATAGCTTATTTTCTCTCAGCCTTTGTAGCACTGCTTCAACATGTTCCCGGTGCGTCTCCAGGTCAGAGGAATAAATCAGAATATCGTCCAGGTAGATCACTACACAGGACTGGATCATATCTCTAAGGATGTCATTGATGAATTCTTGAAATACCGCCGGGGCATTACATAACCCAAAGGGCATCACTAGATACTCGTAATGCCCTGTCTGAGTATTGAAGGACGATTTCCACTTATCACCCTCTTTTATTCTGATTAAATTGTAAGCTGCCCTTAAGTCGAGTTTAGTAAAAATGGAAGCACCCTTGAGCCAATCAAACAATTAAGTTATGAGTTGAATGGGGTAGATGTTCTTGATCAATATCTTATTCAGACCCCTTTAGTCGATACAGGGTCTGAGATCACCATTTTTCTTTTTCACAAAAAAGAATCCAGCCCCCGTGGGCAAGGAAGACTTACGAATTATACCCCGTGCTAAGGCATCCGAGATATATTCCTCCACTGCCTGATTCTCCTCGCAGGACAACAGATAGGTTCTACCCTTGGGCGGCATAGAACCGGACACAATATTAATAGCGCAGTCATAAGGACGATGCTGTGGCAAAGCGCTAGCCTCTCCCTTACTGAATACATCTCTGAATGATTGGTATTCTAGCAGTAGGGAGGGAGAGGTAGACAAAATCTTGGTAGGTTGGTGCAAACAATGTGACTCACAGAACTCAGACCAGGCCAGAATCTCGCAGGATCTCCAATCCAATTTGGGATTGTGTAATTGCAGCCATGGGAAGCCCAGAATAATGGCATAGTGTGGAGACTGAATGATCTGGAACATCAGGGTCTCCGTATGGAGGGCTCCGATGTGGATTACCAATGGACAGGTCTCCTGGGTGACCTGTGGAGGCACCAACGGTCTCCCATCAATGGCCTCAATGCTCAATGGGGACTCCATCTCCACCAATGGAATATTCTGATGGCTCGCAAAGTCCCTGTCCATAAAATAACCGGCTGCGCTGGAATCAATCAGGGCGGTAGCAACAAAAGATGACCCAGCCCAGGATGCCAGAACCTCAATCACGGGCTTATTCTGGATGCCCTCTGGGGACTGGTATACTCCACCTAGGATCTGTCCCCTGCAAGATCCTGGGTGTGCTCGTTTCCCGGTCCTATGGGACATGCTCGCAACAGGTGGCCGGACTTGCCACAATATAGGCACAAGCCTTGTCTGCGCCGGAACAATTGTTCCTCCTTAGATAAATGTGTAAACCCCAACTGCATGGTTTTGCTACTGCTGCTCGTAGCGCCCGGAGGTGTGGGAGGAGAGGGAGGTATGAGTGGGCAAATTAGTTTAGGTAACCTGCCAGTAGTTGGCCTCTGCTTACGGTCTTTGTAGAGACTCCTTTCCCTTATGCGGGTATCGATTAGTGTAGTAAACTCAATGAATCTGTCCAGCCCATCTGGTAATTCTCGAGCGACTATTTCATCTTTCATTTTGTCATCTAGGCCTTGTGCAAACGCTGCCACAAGTGCCTCATCATTCCAACCAACCTCTGCAGCGAGTGTGCGAAATTCAATCGCATAATCTGCAACTGTTCGTGGGCCCTGCTGGATTCTTATTAATCGTTTTGCTACAGAAAAAAAAAGCCCTTAAGAATTTGTTAAAGTTTGCTGTGATCGGTTTGTCCGTTTCCCATATCGGGTTTGCCAGGCTAGCTCTCGACCAGTCAACAACAAGCTCATGAATCCCACCTTACCTCTCTCACCCGGAAAAGCCTGGGGTACCAGTTCCAAAAAAATCTCTAGCTGATTTAGGAATCCCCGGGATAAGGTGGGATCTCCATTGTATCTCAATGGTAGAGGAGCCGTAGCTGACAACCCTCTATTAGGTATACTGGGGTTCAACGTTTGTGACACTAGTGCCAAAACTGGGGTGGCCACTGATGCCTGCACAGGTTTGTCTAGGTGAGCGGTACACTCCAGGTGTACACTCCAGTGACAACTGATCTAGACGTTGCTCATGCGCATTCATTCTCCAGTGGATGTTCTGGGAACTACCTTCACCTGAATTGTCTGAGGTCATTGGCCCTTTTGTACTGTCACGGTTTTTGTAAAGAACACTCAGACAATCAGGTAAGGTTAAAAAGCTTTATTGAAAAATAATAAGCAAGTACCCCACTCAGGTCCAGATGAGGTCCGTACCAAGTACCTTCCACATCTGACACGGGTCAGGGTGAGAAAACACACAGAGGATAATATGTCAGAACTGTAATAGCTACGACTAGCAGGCAGGATACAACAGCAAGCACAGGAACCAGGAACTCCTCAACAGCCCCACTCCGCAATAGGTGGCATATGCGAAGGGCAGCTGCAGGGCAAACCCCTAGAGGGCTAGGGGAGTATAGGCAACAAAGACTCTGGCAGAGAGCTGGCCCTAGATAGGGTGAACGGAGGCAACATGGACAGGACTCTGCAACGAGAGGACCCTAGCACGCTAGGGTTAACAAGGCAACACTGATAAGACTTAGGTAGTGGTATAACCCTAGAACGCTAGGATTAATGAGGCAACACCGACAAGGCTTTAGGCAGCGGTAGACCCTAGGACGCTAGGGTTAATGAGGCAACACCGACAAGACCAGGCAGCGACTGGGCCCTAACACGCTAGGGGATACTGAGGCAACACTGAGACAACTCAGGCAGTGGCTTGACCCTAGAACGCTAGGTTTAACGGAGGCAGCAGAGATAGAGAGCTGGCAGCGACTTGGCCCTAGCACACTAGGGTTAACGGGGCAACAGAAACCAGACACTGGCCGTAACGGGCCCTAGATCACTAGGGAAAGTATAGGCAACTCGGGCAGAAGTCTGGCTTAGACTGGACCCTACTGTACAGGGTCACCTGAGGCAACACAGACACTGGTGAGTGATTGACCCAAGCAAGCTTCAGATGGTAAACCAGACACTGGCCGTAACGGGCCCTAGATCACTAGGGAAAGTATAGGCAACTCGGGCAGAAGTCTGGCTTAGACTGGACCCTACTGCACAGGGTCACCTGAGGCAACACAGACACTGGTGAGTGATTGGCCCAAGCAAGCTTCAGGTGGTAAAGGAGCAATAGGATGACTGGCGCTATGGTAGGCGAGCACGTAACGTAGGCGGTCAGTAATGGAATAATGAGACTAACGGCAAGTCCCGGTAGCAGCTCAACCAGGTCGGCACACACGGAGGATACAACCAGTCTAAATGGACGGCCAGAACTAGCCCAGCCAGGTCAGAATACACAGAGTAGTCAGCCAGTCCCAGTAGGTAACAGAATCAGATACTCAGCCACGCCAGTTCGGTACACAAGGAGTTAGTCAGCCAGTCCTAGTCGGCAATGGAATCGGTTACTCAGCCAAGCCAGTTCAGTACACACCGGGAGAGTCAGCCAGTCCTAGTTGGTAACGGAATCAGATACTCAGCCAAGCTGGATTGGTACACAAGGAGTTAGTCAGCCAGTCCTAGGTCAGCAACAGAATCGGAATCAGTAACATCAGGAACAAAACATAGTCAGACGAGCCGGGTCATACATGGAAAACAGGAACAAGAGCTTCAGAACGCTAGATACAGGTACATCACGAAAGGGCACTGGTATAGTGACAGGAGGGTGTATTTGAAGGCAAACCCTGGGAGGAGCAACAGCCCGGAGCCAATAAGAATGCAGCCCGTGTAAACCAGGAAGTAAGAATGTCGCTCAAGGATCACGGGCACCGTGATACACACTAAATGGTTGGAATCTCAGATACATGTGGTGCAGTCTAGAGTCCCATAAAGAGCACAACATAGTAGTGCAGTCATCTAGAGGAGGGCGGGAATGACAAAAAAAAAAGCATGTCATATAATTACCAGCAGAATAGCAGCTAAGTTTGAGAGAGCATCAAATGGTGAGAACCCCAGATGCATATGGCATAACCATGGGTCCCGAAAGTAACAACTCATCAGTGCAGTCTCTCACAGAGGAGCAGTCAGAATAAAAATAAAAGAGAAAAGATTTGGTAGAATCAAGGAACATAAAATATAAATATAAAAGAGGTGCAACTCTGCAAAAAGTGCGCTCAAAATATAGGACGCATGCCTTGGCAATAGCCCCAGGCACAGGCAGTACAGCCAGGGCTCCAAAAAATACACAACGAAGTAGTGTGACCTCTATCCAGAGGACACACTCAATGCAGATAACCCCGGACACATGTGGCACAACCAGGGGAAAAGAGAATATTAAATACAGTAGTATGAAACATAAACACCCAAGTCACAGGATGCACTCAGTGGTGAGAACCCCAGATGTACATGACACAGCCGTGGCTCCTAGAAATAGCACAACGCAGCAGTGTGCACTCCCACAAAGGAGATGCAAGAGCAGTGGTATATTTACCAGCAGAACAGAATAACACCTCCACCCCCCAGCTCCACCACATCTGGTTCAGAGATTGTGGGAACCCCAGGTGAGTATGGCACATCCAGAAGTTCTGGAAAGTAGCACAATGCATAAATGCAGTTCCAAGAAGAGGATGGAATAGTGATAGCACAAAACAGGTTCAACAAAGCAGTTTCACTCCCCATCTGGCCAGGGATTGCATTCAGCGGTAGAAGCTCCAGACAAATATAGCATGGCCAGAGACCCAGAAAATTGCACAATGAATGAATGCGGTCCCAGACAGAGGCATAGCAGAGGTAAAACATAGGAGTTAGATATTAGAGGTCCCCCACAGCAGCACAGGGTAAAAGGAGTTTGCCTCATCCAAAGTACAAATAACTGCAGGTAGCTGACCTAACAAGACCGGACAGCATCTCGAGCCCATAGGAGTAGGACTCATCCATCAGATAAGAGAGTCCGCCACAGGAGTGGGAGCAACTAAGTAAGGCTCGTCCCAATCAAGGTCCAAACATCAGCACATAGCAAATCCACTAGAGGTGATCACCACCGCAGACAGCAGGTAACAAATCCAGTTGGTCATCTCCATAGACAGTAGAGGGGTCATGCACCCCAGGCAGACAAGAGACTCCACCAAAAGAGTGGACGTAACCATATGGAATTAGATTCTCTCCAGCCATGCGCTGCCCCCACATCCAAAGTGAAGAAATGAACACAGTCTCCACCAGTGGTCTTCAGATGGGCCAGGTACAGCATATCGTAGGGGATGTTCCTATCTCTCAAGTGCTGCTTGACATCCTGAAATTTCCACCTCTGCTTCTTCATATCCGCCGAGAAATATGGGAATATGGAAATCATCAGACGTGGCGGGGCCCCAAGAGGTGGTGCCGCAACAGGAACCCTGTTCGCCCTATGAAAACAAAACAGGCAGAATGTTCCTCTGTGCCAAGTGTTGCCTTGATCCAGGTCTTGAGGAATGTTCCAGATGAACCGCCCTTACACCCCACCAGCAGGCCCACAACGTGTATGTTGGAGAGGTGCAGCCTGTTCTCCATGTCATCTGCCTTGCAAAAGAGGGTCCGTATCTGATCCTCCAGATCTCTCACAGCCTCCTGGACAGGGTGCAAGACACTCTCTACTGTCAAGATCCCCCTGCATATCTGAGATATTCTCCCTCAACACCTCTTTCCGCCCACAGAAAATGTAGATCAAACTGGACTGTATCAATCTTGGCAGTTAAGACGGCTTGATAGTTAGAAATAGCAGTCAAGAGTTCCATAAAATTAGACCCCGCACAGTCATCAGAACCTGAGGACTGTGCCAGGGAGTCCGAGGAAGAAGGGTCTTCTTTAAGTGCAGCAACTTCTCACTCAACCATCTGACGTCTGGTATAATTACCTAGTTTTGAGTTACAGTCACTCGATTTCCTACCCATGGCTAGATCAATATACAGAGGTAGAGGACCACACTCCAGAGAGAGTAGTGAGGGAGGGAGATCACAGGAAGATGCACAGCAACTTCACAGAAACAGGGTAGCAGTGGGTAGTTGGCTCGAAACAACATGGAACACAGTTAGGGATCAAACAATTTACCCATCACATAGGAGAGCAAATGGCAAGAGTCAAGGAGTGGGTAACACACATGAAGAGCTGGTTAGCATGACAGTGATCCGGCCCATTCCTGCAGCACGGCGTCAGGCAGCAGTTGAGTATCAGATAGCCTAATGGGATGGAAGGGGCACTGGGAGACAAAGCAAAAAAAAAAGGAGGGTGCACTAAGAGCATAGGGCCAACTGTAGGCAGGAGTGTGGATCAGGCAGATGACAGTGAGGAGGAGAATGCAGTTCCCCAAAATCTAAGACTGGCAGGGTGCATCCTCCAAGCAAGGGGAGTGAGGTATCCAGGCAACAAGTGCCAGTGATCTCTAGGATAGAGGCACGGGCAACTTGTCAAACCTAGGGCCAGATTGGCACATCCTAAGGAACATATTTTGCCTCCAAAGCCAGTCCCAGCTGTTGTTCTCCTTTCCTCCCACTTCCACTCACCCAACAAGATTTGTATTGGCCTTAGCATCTGGCAAGTTGATTCCGCGATCTCCCAGCATCCAATGAGCAGAATGCTACACGTCAGATCTTCCAGATGCCGTCACTCCAGCAGATGGGACCACCACTTGAGGCCGCTCAGCCTAGACCTCCATCAGTACAGAGACTGAGCCACAAGGGGATCTCAGCCTCAATACTGGCACCATCAGATGGCTCATGATGTAGGTAGATCAATCCCATAAGTCATTTAGATATCAGGCAGTGGTAATTTTGGATGGAGCAGGAAATTTTATATTATACGCGCAGAGCTCTCCTGTGTGCTTCTTCACAGAATGGCTGCCAGGCCACGCCCCCAGTGCATTGCTTCTTTAAATTTATTTAATCCATCTCATTTCCCAACCTTAATACGCTAGTGTTGTGACTATTCAATATACTCATACCCAAGGATACAGAAGTGTTATAGTCTCCTCAGATGATCGGATTATTTGTGAAATGTATGAGGACAAATGGGGATCATGTTATAGAGCTGATGTTTCCTTCTGAATAAAGTGTTATACTCTAGTGCTCTACAGTGTGCTAGTATTGGTAATAAACTCTAACATGTTTTATGGAGGTTTGAAGCATTTGAAGTGATAGTAAAATATGTATATATTGCATGGCTTTTTTTAGAGTAGTATTGTAGAGAACATAGTACCGAAACCTCTTACTCCCATATGTGAAATCAACATTATTTAATCCCACACTGAATTCCAGATGAAAGTTCTGTTCAAGACTGAAATGTCAGATGTTGAAAGGACACTTGAATAAAAGCTAGGTTTTATTTATTTGTTCTCTATTTGATATGTGGTTACACATGTTGGCTTGAGCACCCACTTGATGTGTGCAGCAAACTCTCTGTTATTTGATTGTTTTCTTGCTTTGATAAGGCTACTCCAATTGCTAGGTGATACTTCCTTCAAAAGGAGCTACAGAGTAAATGGAGTGTCAGCAACAACATAGACTGAAAAAGCAACAAAACTACTGTAAAATAAAGATCAATAAGAAATGTTAAACTCTACCTGTCAAAAATCAATACACTATCACATTAACCATTCGAGTGCCCAAGGGGTACGCCATGCATGGGGTACCCCTCTGGCACTCAAAGGGTTAACATTCTCCTTTAACAGGGTCTCTGGAACATATATGCAATACCCGTTTTTCCATGCATCATAATAGTCAGGGTTCTCCTTAATTCTGCCAGGCTAATCATCACTGTACTCCTACTGAACTCTTGAGTAGAGATTCAGTGCTGTGCTAAACCTGAGTAAGGCCTTGGTGTGGGGATAAGTTGGAGACATCTTCAGTTATGTTTTCCACCATGTGCAGTAAGCAATGTTGCTCCCTTAAAGGGGAATTGTGCTCTTAGAATAATTTGCTTTTAATTTGTTTAACATAAAAACTTATCAAGGCAGTTGTCATTTATATATATTTAATGTTTAGATTTTTTTTTAATTTGAACTCTGTGTAGTCTATGATTTTAGGGACAATTTACCATATTTGAAATGTTTACATGGCCCTTCACAATCATAGATGGTGCTCTCACTCTAGGACTAGAACTTTATAGAAGGAGCCCCTCAAACGGTCACATAAACACTCACAAGGTAATAAACTGTCCCTATTCAGATATAGATTTTTAAAGGGATAGTAATACTTAAAATGTAAAAAAAATATGTTGTAGAGTTTATCCCCCTGAGTAAAACAATGGTACTCCCACTGCTGAAAGGTGTTTCATTCAAAAGTTATTAATTTTCAAAGTTTAATTTTTTAGGTGCAATATCACAGTGGCCTGAAATTGTACAGTGGCGCTGTTGCTACACCATCCTATGGAGATTTATGGTCAACTGACCAGAGCTATCCATAGGATCGTGTAGCAACAGCGCCACTGTACAATTTCAGGCCACTGTGATATTGCACTTAAAAAATTCAACTTTGAAAATTAATAACTTTTGAATGAAACACCTTTCAGCAGTGGGAGTACCCTTGTTTAACTCAGGGGGATAAACCCTACAACATATTTTTTTTTACATTTTAAGTATTACTATCCCTTTAAATGGAGTGGGTTTCTTGACTGCTACTGGGGGGACAGTTAATAAAAAATAAATCAATAAAATAACATAAGAAATGTGTATGTAAAGTGATAGAGACAGGAACCCCCTGACATAAGCTGCCACTGGGGTGGACTGATATTTGACTTTATAAAATATTTTGTAGAGGATGATTTGTTTGATTTGTTGTTAGAGGCCTTTGTAAGACTTAGACTTATTAGAGGCCCAAGCCCTGAAGAAACATTGATTTGTAGGACTTAAGCTTGTTTGGCACAAGCCCTAAGGAAACATTGATTTGTAGGACTTAGGCTTGTTAGAAACAAGCCCTGAGAAAAAAATAAAAAGGCCCTACTGGCCTAATGCAAGCAGGTCGTGTTGGCCAGTGGCCAGTGTCAAATGTCCTCCTGAGTTGCAGCTGTCTTCGTACTGCTGCTGCTGCTGCTGAGTTGTTTATGCAGCAGGATGATTAGGCAGCTGAAATGGAATGGGATCAACAATAGCAGTAACATGGACCATGGATGATGAAGGTTCCACTTGCCATGACTGGCTCCAGTGATGCACCTAAGGCAGTAGCAGCAGAATAAGTAGCCCTCAGTATATGTGGAGAAAAGAAGAAGTTGGCCATTAAATCTTCTCCTCCTGCCCCTCTTCCAAAATCATCATGGGTGTGTTGTTATTAGAATATAGTTTTTCCCTTGAGAGCAGGAACAGTGGGTCTCATCAGCAACTGCAATATGCACAGTGTGTGTGTGTGGTAAATAACATCTGGGGGCACAACTGTATCCAAACACCATTGTAACGGACCCTAGGCCGTTACTTGGCAGCTATTGACAAGACTATGGCAGCCCGCTGCCTAAGGGGAATTGTGGCGGACCGTGGATCAGTGTCCGGGTTTACATAAAGAACAGCTCCTCCGAAAGACTGGATTCACGTGGCCAGCGACGGCCAGCAGGACTATCGAGAAAGCCGCCATGGCTTTGAACCTCATCTGGCTTCTGATTGGCCAGTTCGACTTAAAGGGCCTTCATTGACTTTGCATGGGAAAAGTAGGCGTCTCTCGGATTGGCCACAAGGTTTCAAGTGACTGAACTCTGTCTTGTTGTAGTAAAGACTCGACATCATGTTGAGCATTATGTTGTGTGGGAAGTAGGCGGCTTCCTGATTGGCCAAAGCCCTGGGTGACAAGTTTAAAGGCCCCCCAGAGAGTTAACATGGGGGAAATTAGGCGGCCCAGGGATTGGTCGGTTAGCTACCCACCTACCAGTTCTGAATGACTGAGAAGGCCATGATGATGTTGGCCAGGATTGACTATCAGATTCCAGGCTCCTGATTGGCCAGAGGTTGAAGCGGAATATTCAAAAATGCTTCAACCCCCTGGCCATTGTGTGAAATGTGTATTCGAGTCCCTCAGCCTTTTGTCCCAGTGTTTACCCTTACTCACTCCCTTTGTATAGATGATGTAATCATGTCTGGCCCATTGTATTATGTTTATACCATATGTCACTGTCCTTTCTCTGCTATTGTATCTTGATGTGGCTCACTATGTATAAAAGAGCTGAGTTCAGTGAAATAAAGTGTGCTATTTTGGAACCTGAACTGCGTCCTGAGTCTCTGACACTGATCAAGGGTTTCCTGCTGACCCCCATCCTAGGAAAGAATGCTGAATGAATGACCGGTGGGGCTGCCTGCTTGTAGCCAACTTTAAGAGGGAGAGACCCTGGAATGATAGCAGAAGGCGACGCTGTCCCTTCTTGTTTCCGTTACAACCATGACACCCAAAACCAAGTACTGCCGCTGTCACTATACCCCTTTTCCAGACCCGCTAAGGACACATGACAACTTGCTGACAGTTTAATAGTAATGATGAACCTTCCCTGCCACCATCTTAGCATATTCTACAGGATGGAATATTCTCAGATGCCACTTGATGCACTGATTGCGATTCTCCTCCACCACACTGGCATGTGTGGTCAGTGCACCACAAAGTGTGCAATGGTTAGAGATGAACTGCCGCATCCTAACATTAACAGTTTGGCTATCATTTGGTGGGGGAGGTAATGAACGAGGTGGATTGACTAAAGATGTAGTTACCTTAGAAGGTGATAGCGAGCAAGTTGTTTCACTCATCCTGTAACTTCCAGTCTCTGCCTGGGCTGTTCTATTCCTCCTCCTCTTTGATCTCCGCCTCGCCTCTTGTTGCCTTTCTGGAGAGTCATGGACAGCAAAAGCAGTGGGTGTTTTTCTTTAACATGTTTGGAGTAAATGTCATGGTGTCTGTGTTTCATGTGCGATATTAGGGTGCTTTTGCCAAGGTGTGTTCCCTCCTTTCCTCCTTTCACTAACTTGTCAAAAATTAAGCACAGTGCCGGTGCTGATGACTGCACTGTTCCTGCCCAACAGAAAAATAGTTCCACACCCATGATGACTTCAGGGGGAAGGGAACAGATGGAGAAGGATGGCCTCTTTCTTCTTGTCCTCCACATTCCCCTTCATTGTCTGTGGCAGCGGATAATGTTGCTGCTGTTGCTGCTACTGCCTCAGAGTCAGCACTGCAACTAGGATCAGGAGTATTGCTACTGCTGGCAAGTGGAACCTGTCCTAGTCCTGCATCACTAGTTGACCCCATTCCCACTGTGTCCACGGTGGTCTGTGGCACACTAGCCTGCTCCTCAGCATCCTGCTGCCCTTGCATCTCAGCATCAGAAGGAATTAGAGCAGTTACAAATTCCTCTAATTCCAAAATGTCCTTGCTAGGGGTGGTGGTGATGCCCATCCTCATCCCTGTCTCCCATTCCTTCTCTGTTTCTGCTAAAAAGGCCATCAATGTCTCTTCCACCCCAGCTTCTCCAGCATCATCATCACCACCACCACTAGTCCCTACATGCTGATTTTGCTGCTGCTCTATTCCAGACATCTCAGTGCTGCTTGGAGGAGGTGACGAGCAATGCGACAGAGGGTCCCCTAATGTCACACTTGCCATTTCCTTTTGACCAGAAGAAGGCAGACTAGCACTAGCAGCAGTAGTAGCAGGCACAGTCAGCTGATCTGTGCTCCTGCTGCTGGTGGTAGTATTAATTCTGAGCCTACTCTCCTCCCCCGACACCAGTTCTGGCCTCTTCAGGATCATGTTCCACCTGGACACTGTAGTGAAGGGAAGGGAAGGACTCCCAGTCCCAGGGTCAGAGGAATGGTGTGGGCTCCCTTGACTGCTAGCCTAGATTCTGTCAAATGTTTCCCCTACTACTCTGGCTCCTTCACCATTACTGCTACTACTACTAACACCAACCACATCAAGTTCAGCCGCAGACTCTTCCTCCTCAGTCTCACAGTCACTAGAAATATGAGGATATTGTTGATTACCCCCTCCTTCACTCCTAATGCTAACAAGCTGCTGGACCTTAGTAGCAGTAGTGCTAGCACTGGCAGGACTGCTTAGGAATGGCAAGTGTGATTTAGGGTCCCTTGCTGTCACATTTGGCATCATTTTCTCCTTCCACCCCCGAGTACTACAAGAAGCGCTAGCAGCAGGCAAAGTATTGGTGGCAGCAGGTTCAGCACTAGCAGCAGGTACAGCACTGGCAGCAGGTTCAGCACTGGCAGCAGGTACAACACTAGTAGCTGCAGGTACAGCAATAGTGGCACTGGCAGCAGGGGCAGCACGTCCAACAGAAGGTACAACACTAGTGGCTGCAGGTACAGCAATGGTAGCACTGGCAGCAGGGACAGCACATCTTGCACCAGGCACAGGCAGCTGATCTGTCCTGCTCTCACTAGTACTACCCTTTTCTCCCTCCTTCCAATTCCCTTTTCTCCCTCCCTTCTCATTAAATTCCCCAAGATCCCTTGGGGTGATTTAGGGGGACTGGATAGCATTGGTTCAGTACTGCTAGTCACTTCCTCCTCCTCAGACTCAGTGGACAAATAATAAGGGTCCTTCCAGTTCCTCTTTTGCTGCTCATGGTGATAGGAGTCATTATGAACCTCTCCTGCCTCAATTTTTCCAAAATATCACAGCAGAACAGCACAGCACATCTATCTCGCTCTGTATCTGCTTCTATTGTGTCTGCCTTCAGCGAAAACGTCACGTTTTTATAGCGGAAGTGCGAAAACAACGTAAATCAATGGGCGAAAACTTTCTAGCCATTGAAAAAATAGCGAAAGATTTTGTCCAATGTGCGAAAGATGTGAAAATTTTAACCGCTACTTTTAAATTGGATCTTCCCGCGAAAAAGCCGATAGCAACGTGGTTTTCGCAAAATTTCTCACAGGAACATGGTGGCAACTTTTGCCCATCCCTACCTTTTTGGGGAAAGCATGCACTGGAGAGGAGACAGCCATTTTGTGTTGATGTAATCCATACTTGATTGGGTAATTCCCATATAGGCAAGCTGGGTATTGGATCATTGTATTGAGTAACTCAAACATATGGTGCAATGCATTTTATTTTTTGGGCTAATGTTCATGGCAACTGTGTCACCACTGTATAGTCAACATTGACAACAAGCCCTTTCAGTAAAGGTTGTAATGATGTCCTAAACTTAACACAGGTAAAACAGTCAGTAGAACTGAACCAATAACAAACATGCCTGTGCTCGGGTAATGATATATTGAAAACACTGTTGGTGGTTATGCAGTAATGTTTGATAAAGAGGTGATAAAGTGGAGATGGCTTCTCTAGTGAGATTAGTTCTCCAGTTCCTATGTTATTGTATGTAGTCTATGCACTAAGATCTCAGTCTTAAAGGGATAGTAATACTTTGTTTAACTTTATTTTATTTTGTAGGCATTAAAAAAAACATGAAGAATGATATAAGTCTTATCTCTCAAACCTTTATGGTTTATGAGATATTCACAAGCAAAGTTTCCCCTCCCGCCCCTTTTACCTAGTGTAAGCCATCTCTTCTCAGATGTGGAATGCAGTCCATAGACTGGACAGATAACAGAAGGGGACACTCTTATTCCTATGAAAACAATGAAATCCCTGCCCCCCTTGACAAGCTTTTCAGGTTTTTCCCTTATCTTAATTGAAGATTGTCCCTCTCTGCAGTCTACCTGGGCACCTCCCTTCTGCTCTAGCTGAACAGTGTGACATCAGTAAAAGGGGTGGGAGGGGGACACTTTGTCATTGAATTACTCTGGAACTACAACTCTGACAGAATTGAAATAACACTCTCCAAAATCCAAATACTATGATGATTAATTAGAGCTGATTTTATTATGAAACATTACTATCCCTTTAAGCTTGAGAAATCTTAGTAAATGGCTTAGTAGAATAACATAGGAACTGGAGAACTGGTGGGTTATGCACAAAGGAGTGCTTAAGTGATAAAGCTGAGAAGACTTCTCCAGTGATATCACCCAGTTCCTATGTTATTCTGTGGAGCCTATGCACTTAGATTTCTCAGACTTTAAAGATCTTAGTGTATAGGCTCTATATAATAACATAGGAATTGGAGTAGTGATATCACTGGAGAAGATATATCCACTTTATCACTGCTTTATCAAACCTTAGAGCACCTCCCCTCTGATCTCATGGAATAAGCCATCTCCTCTTATCCACCTCTTTATCACACCTTAGTACATAACCCCCTTATTGTCTAGAGATGAGGAGCAAATGTGTTCCATCACTTAGGGGTTAACCCTTTGTATTCCCTTGTATTCTAGCACTCAAAGCATTAATCAGGAAAAAGGACAAGTTTGTCTAATTCATTGCTAATTATCCATTCACTGATTTATTTATGTAAGAATGTGTGTTTGTACTTGTTCATTTATCAGTCAGCAAGTACAGCTGCATGCATTGAAAAAACAGGATCTTCACATTCCATGTATTGGAGTATCCCATGTTAGTACATGTGGTGAAGATACACATTAATGGGATAGTAATACTTAAAGGGATACTAATACTTTGTTTTAACTTTATTTTATTTTGTAGGCATTAAAAAAACATGAAGAATGATATAAGTCTTATCTCTGAAACCTTTATGGTTTAAGACATATTCACAAACAAAGTATCCCCCCCTGTTCAACCAGATCAGAAGGGAGATGCCCAGGTAGACTGCAGAGAGGGACAATCTTCAATTAAGATAAGGGAAAAAGCTGAAAAACCTGTCAAGGGGGTCAGGGCTTTCATTGTTTTCATACAAAGAAAATTGTCCCCTTCTGTTATCTGTCTGGTCATACAACCAGACTCACATCTGAGAAGAGATGGCTTACACTAGGTAAAAGGGGCAGGAGGGGAAACTTTGCTTGTGAATATCTCATAAACCATAAAGGTTTGAGAGATAAGACTTATATCATTCTTCATGTTTTTTTAATGCCTACAAAATAAAATAAAGTTAAAACGAAGTATTACTATCCCTTTAAGCATTACTAATCCCTATAAGAAAGTACTATTAAAAAAAACGTATTGCCCCCAGTGTCATCTCTCAAACCTTTATGGTTTGATCGCTTTTAAAGTTGCCCTCTCCCTCCCCCTTCCCCATAGTCAGCATGCTAGCTGACTGAAGGGAAGAAAGTCGTACGACTTTCAGGCGGCTTTCTAGCACAGCCGGATCGCGTTCCTAAAAAAGAAAACTTTCATTGAAATGGTCTTCTACGTGTGCTTGGTTTGCAAGCACACGTAGAAGACCGTTTTAGTGAAAGTTTTTTGTTTAATTAACGCGATCGCAGCTCTGCTGCAGAGCCGCCTGAAGATCTATGACCGGATTTCCCTTCAGTCAGCTAGAATGCTGACTACAAGGAAGGGGGGAGGGAGAGGGCAACTTTAGAAGCGATCATCTCTCAAACCATAAAGGTTTGAGAGATGACACTGGTGGCAATACTTTTTTTTAATAGTACTTTCCTATAGGTATTAGTAATGCTTAAGTATTACTATCCCATTAATGCGTATCTTCACCACATGTACTAACATGGTATACTCCAATACATGGAATGTGAAGATCCTATAGGGATTAGTGATACTTAAGCATTTCTATCCCTTTAACATAAACCGTGAGGCTGATGTACTAAGAGGAACTGGAGAAACTGTGAACAAACTATACAATATTATCATTCCCATTGATTAAAAAGGGGCTTTTAATATCTTAAATGCTAGAGATGTATCTACCATATTTCAAGCAATGCATTGATGATGATCTCATCCATCTGGCATTTTGAAAAGTTTATTTGTCCCTATATTGTAGTTGGTGTGCTCCAGAATTGTTTTACTTAGTACAACAGCATGCATATGTGTATGCATATTTCTTAAGTAAAGTAGAACTTTGTGCATGGCTATATTAGCCTATTGTGTATGACAGCATTTTTGGCATATGAAGAAATAGACTATAGTACGTGCAAGAGACTGCTTTTGTGCACTGCCCCTGCTGAAAGCCTATGATTTTCAGTGGAAAAATGGCAGCTTGGTGTTACTCATGGAAAGGAGTGGCAGGGTTGCAATGTACACATTGTTTTGTTTTACACCATCTATTAACAGGATGCCAAAGAATAAGAAGACAGGTAATTCCTTACTCATCTTAGAGGGGTGCTCTGGTAAGGTTGTGTGCCCTGGTATCTACCAAAGCTAATGTACATAAGCACAGGTACAGGAGCGGGTTTATGAGCTTTTATATTAGTTCACAAAATGAGCTGTGACTACATTTGTACATTCCCCTCATGGAGTTAAATCCAATCATTGATAAATTACTGACTTTGATAATGATAACATAGCTGTGAAGTGCCCCAATTTATCGGGTCAGTCACAATTCTGAGGCTTAATCCCACTGTCCCGCACCATTAAGACTTTGCCCCTCTTTGCTAGCCTTTGGCCCACTTCACAGAAATGCCCAGGCTGTTTTGCAGCTTTTTAAATTCACATCCTGCTTTCTTAGCCCTCAGCCACATCGCAGAGAGACACCTAACTGTATTGCACATGGGCGTTATGCTTCATATATGCACACTATTGCATCTTACATGCCGTACTACACCTTTGGCCGCTTCCCGGGTAAATACTCTGCTGCTCATTTGCTGTCACTGCTGCTGCAGGTGGACAGTGGCGTTGAGATAATTGAGTTCAACAGCCATCAGCAACAACAGGAGGCTCCCTGTCTGACAGACCAGAGGTACAACTTAGTTGAGTATCTAACTCAAAATATTTGCTGAGACGAGATTGAGTTGCATTGCAGAGGGAGGGGAAGATGTTGGCCACACATGGAAATATGCTAAGTTTGCAGTGAGACTGCCTGGCTTGGAAGTGGCTGGTATACTGATGCAGACAGGCATGAGTGAATTCAGAGTTAAGCACTTAAGCTTAAAGGGATAGTAATATTTTGTTTTGTCTTTATTTTATTTTGTAAACATTAAAAAAACATGAAGAATGATATAAGTCTTATTGCTCAAACCTTTATGGTTTGAGAGATATTCACAAGCAAAGTTTCCCCTCCCGCCCCTTTTACTTAGTGTATGCCATCTCTTTTCAGATGTGGAATCTGGTTGTAAGATCATACAGATAACAGAAGGGAACAATCTTCTTCCTATGAGAACAATGAAAGCCCTGCCCCCCTTGACTAGTTTTTCAGGTTTTTCCCTTATCTTAAAGCGGAACTAACACCGCTAAGAAACTTTGTTTGTAATAATTCCCTATCTGGCGACTAGCTGCTTGGTAGCGCTAGTCGCCAGAATTATTACCTCTTATGGAGAAATATGCAGTCATCCTCAGCTGACAGGCCGGACAGAGCTCAGACATCTTGCCCTAGTGACGTCCTCGTGCCTGCTCTGTCAGTCCCAGATGGCTGTAGGAGGCATTGCTAGGAGCCATTCGGCTCCGGAATGGACTGACAGTGCAGGTGCGGGGACGTCAGTAGGGCAAGATGTCCGCGCTCTGTCCTGCCTGTCAGCCGAGGATGACTGCATATTTCTCCATAAAGAGCTAATAATTCTGGCGACTAGCGCTACTAAGCAGCTAGTCACCAGATAGGGAATTATTACAAAAAAGTTTCTTAGCGGTGTTAGTTCTGCTTCAATTGAAGATTGTCCCTCTCTGCAGTCTACTTGGGCACCTCCCTTCTGATCTGGCTGAACAGTGTTACATCAGTAAAAGGGGTGGGAGGGGGATACTTTGTCATTGAATTACTCTTGTACTACTCTGACAGAAAATAACCAAAGTCCAAATACTATGATGATTAATTAGAGCTGCTTTTATTAAGAAACATTACTATCCCTTTAAGAGATCGCCATATTACAAATGATTACCACTGTAGAAAACTAGCCAGCCCAGGCAGCAAGGCAGCGGAATGGCTGACTGTGAATGTAGTATTGATTCCCTTCTCTATACCCAACATTGTGGCCTGCATAACCATTCATTCTGCCTCCCCCCTCCCATAGGGTGTCAGATGCTGTCTCCTGTAGTAGCATGGCATGATGTTGGGTGGAAGAGAGGCTCAGACAGATCCTATTCCTATGGTATGGAGGTTACAGAGGAAAAACACTGTCATTGGGTATGTAAGGCATGATGCTTAGTACACTGTACACAGTATCATGCCTTGCATACCCACTGACTATGTCCCCCTCCGTAACTACCATAGCATAAGGATAGGATCTATCTGTCCGAGCCTCGCTTCTACCCAACATCATGCCATGCATGCTCATTGATTCTGCCTTTCACTGTTTTCATACCCTGCATATACCGATGGGGGGTGATCACTGACTCTTATACCCAGTCATCATGTCTTGTATTCCAGTTGCTTCTGCCTACAACGGGAGGGGGGTATACCTGTGTCATAATCATGCCCTGCATACCCATGGCAACAAATTCTGTCTTCCCAATGTGCACATAAAGTCGCAGCTTAAAATGTTTGTATTTTTCTACATTGAAACTATCCCTAGTATCCAGACAGTTGATCTATAATTCACTTGTTATTGGTTGTTCTGTTTCGTTATATGGGAGAGGACAACCACTTTCTAGAATCTCCTTATAATGTGATCTTAACTGCTTCAGCACTTCATTACATTTTGAAATAAGTATAACTAGTGGTGTGACTACACAGGGCTCAGTTTTTGAGACCAAGGGTGTGTAACAGCAATTCCATGACTACCCCTCTGATAATCAATGTGTTAACTCATCACTAGAAATGGCTTTGGAGATGTGCAATGCACTAGCATCTTAGGAGTTAACATTTATCAATCAGCAAAAGGACAAAGAAAATATACCCATTGGCAATAGGTCTATGAAGGCATTCATGTTTAGATAATGAATCAACACCATTGGCATTCAAAGAATTAAAATAATGTGGTAAAATACCAGAAAGGAAGAGATTCTTCTACCTCTTTTAGAGTTTGAAGGCCTTTGCTTCAGTACAAAGTACCTCAGTAAGTATATTTCAGGCTGTATCTCTGCCTCACCATGCATGTACTTTTCCTGATATGTTATTGAATTCATGTTGCCTAAGAAAGTTCATATCTCCACTTAATGCCTGTTCTAAGTGCAGCCCCCCATTATTGGCCTTTGTTAACTGCATACTTTCGATGGTATCTATACAATTGTATAGTTGGGTTTCCTGCTAGTTTTAGTCCTCAGGTGGGGAAAAGACAGTGCTGAAACATGAAAAAGCTGCAAACTCTTAAATCATTTTATATTGGACCTCTCAGAAATGTTCTTTATGGAAAAGAAAATGTTGTTCATGGAGCAGTTATGTTATAATTGAGTAGAAATATTTCATTATGAAAAAATACACTTTGTATGTTTTTTTCTGCTGAGTAAACCGGGGTATATCAATTACTGGGAGATGCTTGGTTTAGACATTATTTAACACCTTAATGACTGAGCTGTCAGTGGATGGGCAGCTCTAGAGGACCACAACACTTTTTTTTATCACAATGCATTCTGGATGAAATCCCAGAATTCCATAACGTACCAGGACCATCACTGTTCCTTAACGCCTGTCCACCAATGATGGTCCTGGCATGGCATCGGTTGTTAAGGGGTTAAATCCACAATTCTCTGTCATAGTCTGTAGGAAACAGGTAAAGAGAGCACACAAAAAGAAACCCAAGCAGGAAGACCTCAGTTTAATCAATAAAAAAGATAAACTCACAAAAGGTCAACCAAAATCATTGTTGCTATTACTTTCTCTGGATATTTTTAGCCTATCTCTCAAGCTTTTCCAGAGAGAATAATAGTTCTAGCATCTGGAATACCTTTTGTGTGAAATGTTTTCCAACAGTGGAAATGGTTAAAAAGCAGTATTCTTTTATTTTTTTATATTTTGCTTTATTATGTAACAATTACTGCTTCTTTAATTATAGTTTCACTTTAGGACAGTAAATTTAATAGCAAATGTAAAACTCAAAATATTTGTGGAAGGTTTATTCATTTTTCATTTTAATAAAGGACACAGAATAAATTATGTTCTGATTACAAAACAATAAAAAGTATATTGGTTTTTACAACATATATAATTGTTTACAGATATCCACAGTGATGCTGGCTAGAACATCTTTGTCTCCCATTTAATCTTCAGTGACTCCAACAGATCACTTCGCCCACTTTTGCGCAAATGACGAGCTAGAAGGCGGAACTTGTCTGCTGATGTAGGAAGGCTTTTTTTCCAAAAGCTCAGGAGCTCAAATAATTGATCAGTTAGGTTATCTGGACATTTAAGTTTCACAAGCTGGATGGTGCTGCGACGAAGAGGAAGGGAAAAGGCTAGTAAAGATGCATCTTCTTCTGAAAGTTCTTGAGCCAGCCAGTGCAGCAGGTTGTCCCACTGGATATCTAGTATTCCGATACAGTAAGCAAATATTGCAATAATATTAACTCCTTGTATGCTAGAGAGGTCTACAATGCATTACTCTGCATTTTACATTTTCAATACAGACAAGTTATCAATGTGCTTTACTTTACATGCTACTCTTTCACTATAGAGCGTTCACCACTGCATTACAATGCAATATGTTGGCAACCCCTCTGTAGTGAAAAATGTAAAAAAATATAAATTAATTCCAAGATTTAAAAAAAAAAAAAAAATGCTAATTTTTGCCGTTCTAGAGATGTTTTACGTTTATGTAGTAGTCAACAGATTTTTTTAATATCCAGGTTGAAGGGAAAATATAACCTCAAGTCATGAAAG
The DNA here is from genome assembly GCA_037306005.1 of Rhinophrynus dorsalis. NCBI lineage: Eukaryota > Metazoa > Chordata > Amphibia > Anura > Rhinophrynidae > Rhinophrynus > Rhinophrynus dorsalis. Next base: position 84,229,347 of record CM074718.1, on the reverse strand, counting down.
GTTTAATTATGAAAGGTGCAGTGCTGGAGACTGCCATTTTTGTCCTTGTAACTACCTCAAGGGAAACCAGCAGCATAAGAGTTATAACAAGTTTTATTTTGAATATATCAAAAGCATAAACTAGAAGTAAAAATGGAGGCAAATATACTCAAATTGATACCTTTATTGGCTAACTAAGAAGATTTAGGATCAAGCTTTCAAAACCTCTTACGTCTCTTCTTCAGGCATGTTGTACAGATAAATAGGAAAACATCTCTCTTATATACAAGTACACATTAATTTGTTTACAATGGAAATCAGGTAAGAAAGATCAGTCCAGTACCAGGTTCTTTGACTGTAACAATGGGCAGTGATATAATTGGAAGCTGGCAGTTGCAAGGTAGGGCAACCACATATCCCAGATTGAGAGGGACAGTCTTGGATTTTAAATGTGTGTCCCTTGTCCCAGCAACCTCTCTCTGGGCCAATGCAAAGTCCCAGAATGAAGATTCCAGAGAAGAGAGTTCTAAACACTAGGAGGAGAACGATCTATTGCCTACTGTGACAGAAAGTGCTGGGCTACAAAAAATGGCTTCCAGACAGAGCTCTAAACACTAGAGAGAACTGAACATTGATCCTGACATCAAACAGGAGCTGCAGTTCAATTTTGTTGTAGTGTAAAGGTAGTCTAAGGCTTTGGGCTTGATGTACATTATCTTGTTGCTCACCACATGCATCTCTTTCTGTCACAGCAGTCAATGGGCAGTTCTCCCTCTAATGTTTAGAACTCTGTGGTGCACTCTTCTCTCCACATTGTCCCATAATGGCAGAATTGAAATGTGATGCCCCAAGAACTGCTAGTTTCACAACTTAATTAATAACCCATAACACAAACCAAGGTCTGCGCTGTGATCCCCTTACAGAAAGGATGTTCAGTGTCAGGCACTGATAGTTGATGATCCCATTACTCATGCTATTTAATGTGGATTTTGGGAACTTAAAACACATAATGGACATTTGGCCACAAGTCGGTTTCTGTGGCACAATGTCCGTTTTGGTATCAGCTGGTAGGGCAATTGAATACAGACTTACTGTAACGGTTCGTACAAATGAATACAGGACAGGTAACAATCACTTTATTGCACACAAATAATAAAACAGTCAGGCACATCTCAGCAGTAGACTGCACCCAGAGGAGTACGTAATTAATGGAGCTAGTGCCTCCTCTAGAGAGTAGGAGATTACCTCTGTAAGGAGCTCGATCAGTATGGCCCAGTAATTGTAACGATTGCATAATCTGCAGAGCTACAGGTCTGCACTTGGAGGCTACCAGACTATAGAGGAAGACACTCAGAAAGGATAACGGCCTGAACCCCAGGTCCTCATCTGTAGGGGAATCAGACTTAATCGATAGGCAGTGATAGTAAGGAATGTCTGAGCCTAGGTCCGCACCTAGGGGATCACCAGACAATCCCAGTACCAAGGAATGGGTAGTCGGACAAGCCAGGTCATACACGGAGTGGGTAGTCAGCCAGAGCCACAGAGTCACACCAGATAGGATATTCACTGAAGCGTTGGTATGCTGGATATGCAGTGGACATAGCCCATTTCGCCAACTTGCAGAAAAGATGATTGGCTCTTAAGAGTGACAACATTTTGCAACATCTGTATGGTGTTGCTCAATATTTGGGGAATGGGTGAGAATGTCATCCAGGTAGACGACCACATAACTCATCAAAAGATCCCGCAACACATCATTAATGAACTCCTGGAAGGCAGCGGGAGTGTTGCACAGATGGAAGGGCATTACCAGATATTCGTAATGCATGCTCCTGGTGTTGAATGCTGTCTTCCATTCATCATTATCTCTGATATGCACCAGTTTATATGCAGACCGTAGGTCGAGCTTAGTAAAGACCATTGATCCTCGCAACCAGTCAAACAACTCTGTTATCGGGGGAATGGGGTATGCATTTTTGATCATAATTTTATTGAGTTCACAGAAATCAATACATGGCCTTAATTCTCCATCCTTCTTCTTTACAAAGAAGAACCCCGCTCCTGCCGGTGAGGTGGATTTCCTAATAATCCCTGTTGAGAAAGCGTCTGCCACATAGTCTTCCATGGCCTGGTTTTCAGCCATGGAAAGGGGGTACACACTACACTTAGGAGGAATTGGCTCTGGCACCAATTCAATAGTGCAGTCATTTACACTATGAGGAGGAAGGGTCGTGGCCTGCACCTTGTTGAAAACGTCAAGCAAGGATCGATACTCCTCAGGTAAGGTGGAGGAGGAGGTGGAGGAGGAAGACAAGCCCAAAATTCTGATAGGATGGGTCAGGCATGACTCTGTACAACGTGGAGACTAAGAAAAAAATGTCGCAACTGTGCCAGTCCACCCTGGGGTTATGTTTTTTGGAGCCACAGAAACCCCAGAATGACCGCATGATATGGGGAGTTTATGACCTGAAACTGGAGTGTCTCATGATGTAGGGATCCCACCAACAGGGTTACAGCAATGGTCTCATGAGTCACCTGAGGCAGTTGTAATGGCCTGCCATCGATTGCCTCTATCGTCAATGGACATACCAGTGGCAATAAAGGAATGGCATGTTTCTCCACAAAACTTGCATCAATGAAGTACCCCGCCACTCCAGAATCAATTAGGGCCAGGGTCATTACAGAGGAATTGGCCCAAGAGAGTATGACCTCCAGAGTGGGTTTCTCTTGGAAGTCTCCTGGGGACTGTGAGACCCCACCTAGAGTTTGTCCCCTACGTGACTCTAGGTGCGCCCGTTTCCTGGATGTACGGGACAAGTGCGCAACTAATTTCCAGATTTAACGCAATATAGGCACAGCCCTTCCCTTCTGTGGAATGCTCTCTTCTGTGCCGACAGCCGGGTGAATCCCAACTGCATATGTTCCCCCCCTCCCAAGTCAGAACTTGGAGGCTTGGGAGGTGAGGGAGGAATGGGCAGGCAATTAAACGTCTGTGCCAATTGTACTGGAGGCCTCCGCAGACGTTCCTTAAACGACGGTCTCACTCTGATACGAGTATCAATCAAGATAATAAACAATATCAAATCATCTAAATCCGAAAGCAACTCCTTGGCCGCAATATCGTCATTGGTGACATCATTTAGCCCCTGTGAGAAGGTGGCTAAAGTGCCTCATTATTCCAGCCCACCTCCGCTGCCAATGTGCAAAACACGATCGCATATTTGGCCATAGTACTACTGCTCTGATGGATAGATATTAACTGTTTAGCAACAGAGGTAGAACGGGCGGGTATATCAAACACTCGTTTAAATGCGGCCACAAAACCAACAAAATCGTGAATGATGGGTTTATCGTTCTCCCAAAGTGGACTGGTCCACGCCAAGGCCTTGCCAAACAAAAGTGAGATCAGTAATCAGACCTTACTGTGCTAATTGGGGAACGTTTGCGGTACCATTTCCATATAAATGCCCACCTGGTTTGGGAAACCATGACACAGCACTGGGTCTCCCCCATACCACTCAGGAAGTGGTGCTTGACTGGAAAAAAACCCTGACCACGCCTGCATCAGGGGCGGCTTGCACTGCCGGTGACAGGTTAGCAGCAGGGGGGCCACCGGTTGTCCGACAGGACGGTCAAGGTGTGCAGTTTGGTTCAACAGAGTCTGTAATGCAAATGTTATCTGATCAATTCGTTGATCCTGAGCCTCCACCCTGGCTAGGAGGTGCTGTGCAGAAGGGTTACCAGTACCATCCGTAGACATGGCCCTTTCGTACTGTAATGGTTCGTACAAATGAATACAGGACAGGTACTTATAGGTAACAATCACTGCACACAAATAATAAAACTGTCAGGCACGTCTCAGCAGTAGACTGCTACCAGAGGAGTACATAATTAATGGAGCTAGCTCCTCCTCTAGAGAGTAGGAAATTACCTCTGTAAGGAGGTTGATCAGTATGGCCCAGTAATTTTAATGTATGTGTAATCTGCAGAGCCACAGGTCTGCACCTGGAGGCTACCAGACTATAGAGAAAGACACTCAGGAAAGATAACAGACTGAACCCCAGGTCCGCACCTGTAGGGGAATCAGACTTAATCGATAGGCAGAGGTAGTAAGGAATGCCTGAGCCTAGGTCTGCACCTAAGGGATCACCAGACAATCCCAGGTCATACATGGAGTGGGTAGTCAGCCAGAGTCACAGGGTCACACCAAATAGGATAACCCCATGAAGCGTTGGTATGCTGGATACGCAGTGGACAGAGCCCTAGGTCAACATCAGAGTGGTATTCAGACAAGCCAGGTAATACATGGAGCTGGTAGTCAGCCAGATTTGCACCAGATAGGATATCCACTGAAGCATTGGTATGCTGGATACGCAATGGACAGAGCTCCAGATCAACACCAGAGTGGGTAGTCAGACAAGCCAGGTTATACACAGAAAGGGTAGTCAGCCAAAGCCGTAGGTCTGCACCAGAATGGTTATCAGACAAGCCAAGTGACATACACAAGGTGGATAGTCAGAAAGAGCCACAGGTCAGCTCCAGATCGGGTAGTCAGACAAACCAGGGTAATACACAGAGTTCAATCAAAACAACTGCACTGGAACACCATGAAAGGGCAAGTGAGTTAGTGTCAAGGCAGTTTAAATACTCTTAGCTCCACCCCTGGAAGGTGGAGCACCGAGTACTGTACCTTTAAGAGCCGGCATTATGTCACTATAGAATACCAGTGACGAGCGCCTGACTTTGCCAGCCAGCAGAGGGAACCAAAGCGATGTGGCAGGAGCCACACACAGCCCAGAGGAAACAGCATCCAGGACGCCAAGGGGACTGGCTGCTGAACGGAGCACTGAGGCAGCCAGCTTCCTAGTAAAGGGAAGCGTGAACGCTTACACTTAGACATTTTTTTTTCGGTCGGCAGCCAGTTTTGCCCTACTGCAAATTTTAGCTGGATTCATTGAATCAAGTCCTAAGAGAGGTATGCTAAAAAAAATTACAACTGCTAATGCGTAAGTTGACCAACTGTTCAAGCTTTGGATTCTAATTTAGCTTAGTGGCTCATTGGGAAGCAAAGGAATTGATAAAATCATGCTCTGCAGGGAGCTTTTTTCAGTTCAAGCCCTCACATACCGCTAACTATGCATTTGAAAAAGATCACTTCAGGATGCAAAGGGAACCGATGCAAGCACCCTTACAAAATTGTTGGAAACAGCCATTAAGGTAAGTCCAGTGCATTTTATAGTGATAGTAATACTAAGTAATACCTAAAATGTAAAAAAAAAAAATTATGTTGTAGGGTTTATACCCCTGAGTAAAACAAGTGTACAACCACTACTGAAAGATTTTAGGATAATCAAAATTCAGTGTAAGATGTCTATTTTCTGTTATACTATGAGGTACACATTTGCATTTATATAGCAAAAATACCTAACTAGTTTATCTGCCTGGATGGTAGAGATGTCTTCAATAATCAAGAAGTTAAAGAAAACTTTAATTGCATGTGATCTTTCTTTAAAGTAAATGTATTAAATAAAATCATCTAATTTGCATACTATCTAAATATTTCAAAGCATATTATCTCAATATGGTAAGACACAAAATATCAATAACCACAATACCTGCGGGATCACTTGTAGATATTTTTGTACTTGAGGGACGACTGATAATTTTTTCTATCTAGGAAAAGATGACAAAAAACATTTTCAGCCATCATTCATCTGCTGGCAATTTTTTAACGAAGTAAGGTTTTTTCTTTATCTACGTTTATTTTCAAGTTTCCCCATATGCTTCAAAAGGATTCCGCAAGATCAAAATAAGCTATACCAGCTATCAATCACAATGAAATCCAGTCCTGTATCTATACATTTATTTGTGTAACACAATTTCTGTACATAAATTATATTAAGATAATAATAAATGTATTAGAAATATACACCCAGCCATTGTGTTACAATGTGTTGGATACCTCTCTGGCATAATAGACACAAATGTCAGGAAGTTAAGCTTTGGCCAAAAATACAGATGTAGCAAACTTTATTATATTAATGACAATAATAATCTGTGGAGGAGAGTGGAGGATCTTTAGAAAGCAATATAATACTATACTTCAAGAGAACAGCAGATAAAACTGTTCATGTAGAAATGCCATTTATATATATGGGTGCCACATATAATTGGATAAACAAAGTCCTGCAGCTCTCACTTCTCGAAGGATCCAACCACTCCTTCACCACCAGAACCAAATATACAATAGAGAAATCGAGATTGGTATTGACCCCTCTCTAACACAAAGGCAAACTTCTCTTTTGGGTGTCCACACAAAAGTCTTCTTCTTTGTGAGAGTTAATATACATATATATATATCACAACAAAAAGATTAATGAAGTAGGTGCCCCTAACTCGCAAATGAGGTCAGTCACACAGAACAGATGAAGACATAACACTAATGTCTCACTTTTGTTATATGATCGGTCTGGTATGACTAAATAACTTCGATTGTGAGCAACTGGCACCTATGTCCTTAACCTGCTTGTTTGTGATAAGTGTATTAAAGGGATAGTAATGTTTCAGAATAAAAGCAGCTCTAATGAATCATCATAGTATTTGGACTTTGGAGAGTGTTATTTCAATACTGTCAGAGTTATAGTTCAAGAGTAATTCAATGATAAAGTATCCCCCTCCCGCCCCTTTTACTGATGTAACACTGCTCAGCCAGAGCAGAAGGGAGGTGCCCAGGTAGACTGCAGAGAGGGACAATCTTCAATTATGAGGGAAAAAGCTGAAAAGCTTGTCAAGGGGGCCAGGGCTTTCATTGTTCTGATAGGAAGAATATTGTCCCTTGCTGTTAACTGTCTGGTCTATGGACTGCATTCCACATCTGAGAAGAGATTGCTTACACTAGGTAAAAGGGGCAGGAGGGGAAAACTTTGCTTGTGAATATCTCTCAAACCATAAAGGTTTGAGAGATAAGACTTATATCGTTCTTCATTTTTTTTAATGCCTACAAAATAAAATAAAGATAAAATGAAGTATTACTATCCCTTTAACTCTCACAAAGAAGAATATTTTTGTGTGAATACCCAAAACAGAAGGCTGCCATTTCATTGGAGAGGGAGAAGTGCCAAGCTTGATTACTCTGTTGTAGACTTTATTAGATCTCTTTCCATTTTGCAATGGGCTATTTATCAGCCTAAAGTAGACAATGTTCTTAAATAGGAGCACTATGTGGGCCATGTAGCTAACGAGTTACTGAATCACATTATTTAATTATTCAGCAGCCTCACAGAGTACAATGAATGTAAGATTAGCCCATTAAAATGCAATCTTCATGTAAAAGAATAGAATGTTTACATTTGTAAATGGGATATAGCTATATCTGGGTGATTAGATACATTGCCCAGATGAGCCAAGCACACAAGGAAAGTAAGGGTATAGTGAGAGAGACCACATTTACATAAATGGTTATTGTCAATTTGCAGTTGGTTTGCTCGAGAATTACAACTGTACTGTTTACTTATTGAATTTACCCCATACTGTTCTTATGAACGTTCACACACTTTAGCTGCAAACTATTTTTTACAGGATTTAAGTAAAGGGCTTTCATATCGCTGATATGGAAGAAAGAACTGAAATTGGTGATTCAAATTAAATGAAAAGGAAATTGGAAAGAAAAACTAAATATTCTAAGGCCCCTTTCACAGACAATATTTTTGCCATTGCCTCATCTAACAAAAGAATTGCAGCAAATCACAACAAAGTATAGGTATAATTAAAAAGGGGTGGGGTTAATGCTAGCTATTTACTGCAACACCTCTGTTTTTTTGCTTGTTGTATATTTATCATTAGTAATCTGCAACACACTACATTATATATATTCTAATTTAGAGTTCCAAATCTGTAATATTGTTCATTGTCTCATCTAGTTGCATCAAACTCTGGCATGCTGCAATTTCACAGCTTTTTCTTAGGAAATGCAGCAAATTTCCAGAAAGGAAGGTCTGTATGGAGGTCTATGTGTTAAAGGTTGTAATGCTCACCTCAACCTCCATTAAATGGCTGACACACATGGGTCCCAGCCAGTAATATTGGCCGGCACTCATGTGGGCCAGCCACCAAACATGTCTATCCTGTATCTGGATTGGTTGTAGAATACAGAAGAAGATGAGTAAAAAATATGGGCAGTGCTGCCTGTTTCAACATGGTGTAAAGGCATGATGTCCTCTATTTATTGATTGTAAAGAATTGAACTCACTGGACCGTATGAGCCACTAGCAACTTTTGTTACAATTGATTGCTAAACGTTCATGATTTTTAGGTTATGTAGTTTTATTTTTTTTCAGGTTCACTGATCCATTAAGTATACAGAATTAAATAAAAGAAAACCAGTACATCTCTGAGTCTTCTTTATTGTAAACCTAACATATTGCTCTATGTTTAATAACTTACTTTTATGTAGTTCAGAAGATGTTAAATGTAAAAAGATCCCCCTCCCACCCCTTCTGGCCATGAAGTGCTTCCTCTAACTTGGTCCGGATGGAGATCGGCAAGGAACAAACTTCAGTAAGCAAAGGAAAATCCTGCCCTCCTTTCTGACTTAAGTTTCTCCCTCTCTGTATCCGTCCAGTCCCATGACCGGATTGCAGCTCTAAGGGGAGGTGTCCAGAAGGGGAGGAGGGGGGTCTTTTTACATTTAAGATCTATGGAACTATTTAAAATTAAGTTATTAAACATAGCACAGTGTGTTAAGTTTACAAAAGAGAAGACTCTTAGACCTACTTTATTGCAGACATTACTATCCCTTTAAAAGGGATATTTGGGAATGTGCACATCCAGAAGAGAATCAGTGGAAAATAGAGACTTTTGCCTCCCATGATAAGGCCCTTTCCTTCAGGTAACTGAGAAGTGTGTGTGAATGTGCAATCATGTGTGATTATGTAAACATGGGCTATTATGTAAACATGTGTGATGAAGTTTGAGTGTGTGTTGATGTGTGAATGAAACTTTGGGGGCACAGTATAGCAATGCTGGAACATGGTAAGTTATCACCATGTGAGATTTGGTAAGTTTCGCCTATTTTTCATTCACTGAAAGGAAAATTAACTATTAGCACATCTTTAGTTATAATTTTAAAATTAGAAAGTTTCTATACATTTCTGCATATATAAAAAGTCTTGTGAATTTTGTTCCACTTATGCCTCTCACACTAAGACAGAATTGTAGAAAGAACTGTGAAATTATTGTATTACCTTTGGTAGCGTTAATGCTAATTTGCATACTGGAGTCCGCTGTTGTAAACAGGTATCAGTGAGTAGACCATTCTTGTAGCATTCTGCAATATCTTCTCTGCTTAGCTTGTAGAAAACTACAGTGCCTTTATAGTGTGGTGAGCTATAGTTTCCATATTCATCAATAACACTAAGATGAAGTGGTAATCTTTGTTTTCTTTGTGCATGAAATGTCAGCTTAAATGTCTTTCCAAACTCTTTCCCATCTAAAAATTAAATATGAAATAATCAATATCTCGATATCTGATTTATTCTAAACATGTGCAGTATACTTCAAGTTGTTGAAACTTAGGGCACAAAATACAAAATAAACAATCCTGTGACTGGTTAGCCATATTACAGGGGAGAAATCAGAATTCCTGTTAATTTAAATAAAGCTTTTAGTCTTTTGAATAATTCATTGCTTTGGAAGGGGTCAAAAGCCCATTTAAATACATATACATTTTTAATTCTTCCCTATATTGCATTTGGTTTGTTCCAGAATTTCTGCACTTTTTATATGACCATAACGTCCTTAATCGCGCAAATAATGAACACTAAACAATAAGTGTGAACTGAATACACTACTCATGTAATATAGGAAGTTTCTGTTTTTTTATTATATTTTGAACAGTACCGGTAATCTACCAACCAGCATCATTTATTTACTTTACAGATGTAGCCTGAATTATTGTTCCTTTTTAGCTTTATAAGCATTTGCCATGTCATGATGCTTTATAAAACTTCTGTTAACCTAAATGGTATTATTTGAGATTTCACTGCTTTGTGTGTGACAAAGAAGTAGATTTATTTCAGAACATGCCCAATAACTTGGGCTATATCTTCAGAGACTAACTACATTATTTAAGTTTACCTCATACCTGATGGAAACAAAGAAAATGGGGCATTTGTATAAAAAAGTGGAGAAATTCTAGGACAAACCCCTTGAATGCTACAGAGGTAACCAGTGCATTATACAAATTCTAGATGCCTAAGGAACAATAAAAGAGCAATTCATGGCTGTAGAGCTGTTAAATTACAATTACTATCATTCACAGCTGGCTACAGGTTGTGTCCCTCTGGTGTAGATAAGAGACTAAGGGTCGTAAGTTCATAATAAAAGTGAAGGAATTCTGGGACAAATCAATAGCACTATAGGGATAACTGAAAATTCCAGAAATTCAGATTGATTTTAATGAGGATTTTACCCCCTTGAAGGCTAGAGAGGTCTCCAATGTCTTGCTTTGCAAGGTGTTGGATACCTCTCTCGCATTCAAGGGGTTAAACCCCCACTTAAGGCAAGTGGAATTTTCACTTCTCCCCTCCAGTGCAACTAATTTGCCCCAGAATTCCTCCACTTCTCTTTTAAAAATACGGCCCTTATGAGATATACAAGGATAAAAAAAATGATGTACTATAAGGGAGAAGATTCACTAAGCTGTGATAAAGAGATGATAAAGTTGAGAAAAATTCTCTATTTTATCACTTCTCCAGTTCCTTTGTTATTCTATGGAGCCTATGCACTAAGATCTCTAAAGTTTAAGAAATCTTAGTGAATAGGGTCCATTGAATAACATAGGAATTGGAGAAGTGATAAATTCGAGGGGGGATATTCACTAAGTGGTGATAAAGTGGTGATAAAGTAGAGATAACTTCTCCAGTTTATCACTTCTCCAATTCCTATGTTATTCTATGGAGCCTATGTACTAAGATTTCTACACCTTTGGATATCTTAGTACATAGGCTACATAGAATAACATAGGAATTGAAGAGGTGACAAACTGGAGAAGTTATCTCCCCTTTATCACCTCTTTATCAACGCTTAGTGAATCTCCCCCGAGAAGTCATCTCCACTTTATCACCTCTTTATCACCACTTAGTGAATCTCCCCCAAGGTGTTCTTAAGGGCCTTAGTTAAAACATAAGTGTTAATTCATGAAATGTTATCATTATTTTATGAAAAAAATGTAAAAACATTAAATCCTTGAGGACCAGAATGGTGTGCAATGAACAGTTTTCATTGCATTGCATGCACTTCTGGTTCTCAAGGGATTATGGTTACTACATTTCCATTCAATCCTATGGATGAGAAATTGTCAGTTTATAAAAAGTTTTACCCAATATGTAGGAAATGGAACACCAGGGGGGCTATGCACTAAGGTGACATAAAGGCTAGAAAGTAAGAGAAACTCTCCTGGAGCAGGACAATCCTAATAAAATGTCCTGTTAGGCATTCTTGAGGAGATTGTTGGGAACCACTGCTTTACCACATGGGTTGGATGAAATGGCATACAGATTGAACATTATCTCTCATTTTAATTTCACCTTAGCAAAGCTCCCCCATGACCTTAATTGATTTAGCTTTAGTTGGTGTACATTTATATCTAGTGTCTATATTGAAATTTTAAATGCATATGGGAAGGCTGCTCTGGTGTAAGCCTGCATCAAGTGTTTTTCATGAAGTGTCATTTATTATATAATTTACAGCTATGCTTTTTTACTTTTAGAAGTATCCCTTGAAGGCAGCTAATAAACTAGCCCTGTCACATGGAATACATTTGGCATATTTGCGAACTTCTTTCCAATAGCCTATACATAATCAGATTAGGAAATATTAATATATTTATTTGTGAGTGTTGGTCTCTCTTGATGCCAGTAGACCAGTGACAGGTGAATCTGGATTAGCTACAGGCACACAGAACTATTAACTTATGTGCTATGTTTTGTGTGTTCATGTGAACATCAGACTCTGCCATAAACTCAGTCCTTATAAATAACTGCTAATGAACAGCACCATAACTCATGAATGCCCTTTGTTGGACTGAGAGCATACCATGATATACTGAGAACTTAACCCAATGCATTGCATACTTCTCTAGCACTCAAAGGGTTAATTAGCATACTCTGCTACACAAACATCACCATGAAAATAAAAAACATTACTATCTCCTAAACAAAGTATCTACTAGGCTTTTGACACAGTTTTGCATGAAGTTTGCAAATATGAAAATCTTTCAAGAACTCCACTTTAAGCGAGCCAGCTCTCCAGTTCCTTAAGCACCTTTTTCCTTGTCTGGACTCGATTTCTGTCTCATCTGTATGTCAGACACAGATAACCTGCATAGTAACTGTGAAATATTCCACTTAATTGACATTTACTTTATTATATTGGTGTGTGCTGAGGTGTTCTTCTAGAATGATTGAATCCAAGTAGTGTTGAGCGAGCATGCTCGGCCGATGCTCGGATCGGCTCGAGCATCGCTCTGCTCGGCACATGGCGGTACTCGTACGAGTACCGCATGTGCTCGCCCGCCATGTTCGGGTCTCCTCCCCGCACGTTTTGCGGCTGCTGCGCAGCCAATAAACTTGCAGGGAGGCTCTGACATCAGTGTAATGCCAGCAGCCATGTTGGCTGCTGGCATTACACTGATTGGCTGGCCAGAACCCGTGGTCGGGTGCTGTATAGCACCTGACCAGCGAGTTCGGCTCAGTCTTAGCCAGGGAGAGATGAGGATAGGAAGGGAAAGTCAGTGCAGGCAGAAAAAAAGCGAATTTGTGAAAAAAAAAGAACCAAAAGTCCTTTTTAGGACTACTGTGTGTGGGGGCAGCAGGTTATTTTGTGTGGGGGGAAAAAAACAAAAAAAAAAATTTTTCATATATTCTGTTTAGTGTGCAAAGTTGCAGATTAGAGCACATTCTGTTTAGTGTGCAAAGTTGCAGATTAGAGCACATTCTGTTTAGTGTGCAGAGTTGCAGAATAGGAAGAAATACTGTTAAGTCTTCTAACTCAAATATCAAAGTCACATATTCCATTCAGTGTGCGTCACCGCAGTTTAGCAGCCTATTCTGTGTACTCTGCACAGTTGCAGAATAGGAAGAAATACTGTTAAGTCTTCAAAGTAAAATATCAAAGTCACATATTCCATTCAGTGTGCTTCGCCGCAGTTTAGCAGCCTATTCTGTGTACTCTGCACAGTTGCAGAATAGGAAGAAATACTGTTAAGTCTTCAAAGTAAAATATCAAAGTCACATATTCCATTCAGTGTGCTTCGCCGCAGTTTAGCAGCCTATTCTGTGTACTCTGCACAGTTGCAGAATAGGAAGAAATACTGTTAAGTCTTCAAACTCAAATATCAAAGTCACATATTCCATTCAGTGTGCGTCACCGCAGTTTAGCAGCCTATTCTGTGTACTCTGCACAGTTGCAGAATAGGAAGAAATACTGTTAAGTCTTCAAAGTAAAATATCAAAGTCACATATTCCATTCAGTGTGCTTCGCCGCAGTTTAGCAGCCTATTCTGTGTACTCTGCACAGTTGCAGAATAGGAAGAAATACTGTTAAGTCTTCTAACTCAAATATCAAAGTCACATATTCCATTCAGTGTGCGTCACCGCAGTTTAGCAGCCTATTCTGTGTACTCTGCACAGTTGCAGAATAGGAAGAAATACTGTTAAGTCTTCAAAGTAAAATATCAAAGTCACATATTCCATTCAGTGTGCTTCGCCGCAGTTTAGCAGCCTATTCTGTGTACTCTGCACAGTTGCAGAATAGGAAGAAATACTGTTAAGTCTTCAAAGTAAAATATCAAAGTCACATATTCCATTCAGTGTGCTTCGCCGCAGTTTAGCAGCCTATTCTGTGTACTCTGCACAGTTGCAGAATAGGAAGAAATACTGTTAAGTCTTCAAACTCAAATATCAAAGTCACATATTCCATTCAGTGTGCTTCGCCGCAGTTTAGCAGCCTATTCTGTGTACTCTGCACAGTTGCAGAATAGGAAGAAATACTGTTAAGTCTTCAAAGTAAAATATGAAAGTCACATATTCCATTCAGTGTGCTTCGCCGCAGTGTAGCAGCCTATTCTGTGTACTCTGCACAGTTGCAGAATAGAAAGAAATACTGTTAAGTCTTCTAACTCAAATATCAAAGTCACATATTCCATTCAGTGTGCTTCGCCGCAGTTTAGCAGCCTATTCTGTGTACTCTGCACAGTTGCAGAATAGGAAGAAATACTGTTAAGTCTTCAAACTCAAATATCAAAGTCACATATTCCATTCAGTGTGCTTCGCCGCAGTTTAGCAGCCTATTCTGTGTACTCTGCACAGTTGCAGAATAGGAAGAAATACTGTTAAGTCTTCAAACTCAAATATCAAAGTCACATATTCCATTCAGTGTGCGTCACCGCAGTTTAGCAGCCTATTCTGTGTACTCTGCACAGTTGCAGAATAGGAAGAAATACTGTTAAGTCTTCAAAGTAAAATATGAAAGTCACATATTCCATTCAGTGTGCTTCGCCGCAGTGTAGCAGCCTATTCTGTGTACTCTGCACAGTTGCAGAATAGAAAGAAATACTGTTAAGTCTTCTAACTCAAATATCAAAGTCACATATTCCATTCAGTGTGCTTCGCCGCAGTTTAGCAGCCTATTCTGTGTACTCTGCACAGTTGCAGAATAGGAAGAAATACTGTTAAGTCTTCAAACTCAAATATCAAAGTCACATATTCCATTCAGTGTGCGTCACCGCAGTTTAGCAGCCTATTCTGTGTACTCTGCACAGTTGCAGAATAGGAAGAAATACTGTTAAGTCTTCAAAGTAAAATATCAAAGTCACATATTCCATTCAGTGTGCTTCGCCGCAGTTTAGCAGCCTATTCTGTGTACTCTGCACAGTTGCAGAATAGGAAGAAATACTGTTAAGTCTTCTAACTCAAATATCAAAGTCACATATTCCATTCAGTGTGCGTCACCGCAGTTTAGCAGCCTATTCTGTGTACTCTGCACAGTTGCAGAATAGGAAGAAATACTGTTAAGTCTTCAAAGTAAAATATCAAAGTCACATATTCCATTCAGTGTGCTTCGCCGCAGTTTAGCAGCCTATTCTGTGTACTCTGCACAGTTGCAGAATAGGAAGAAATACTGTTAAGTCTTCTAACTCAAATATCAAAGTCACATATTCCATTCAGTGTGCGTCACCGCAGTTTAGCAGCCTATTCTGTGTACTCTGCACAGTTGCAGAATAAGAAGAAATACTGTTAAGTCTTCAAAGTAAAATATGAAAGTCACATATTCCATTCAGTGTGCTTCGCCGCAGTGTAGCAGCCTATTCTGTGTACTCTGCACAGTTGCAGAATAGAAAGAAATACTGTTAAGTCTTCTAACTCAAATATCAAAGTCACATATTCCATTCAGTGTGCTTCGCCGCAGTTTAGCAGCCTATTCTGTGTACTCTGCACAGTTGCAGAATAGGAAGAAATACTGTTAAGTCTTCAAACTCAAATATCAAAGTCACATATTCCATTCAGTGTGCTTCGCCGCAGTTTAGCAGCCTATTCTGTGTACTCTGCACAGTTGCAGAATAGGAAGAAATACTGTTAAGTCTTCAAACTCAAATATCAAAGTCACATATTCCATTCAGTGTGCGTCACCGCAGTTTAGCAGCCTATTCTGTGTACTCTGCACAGTTGCAGAATAGGAAGAAATACTGTTAAGTCTTCAAAGTAAAATATCAAAGTCACATATTCCATTCAGTGTGCTTCTCCGCAGTTTAGCAGCCTATTCTGTGTACTCTGCACAGTTGCAGAATAGGAAGAAATACTGTTAAGTCTTCTAACTCAAATATCAAAGTCACATATTCCATTCAGTGTGCGTCACCGCAGTTTAGCAGCCTATTCTGTGTACTCTGCACAGTTGCAGAATAGGAAGAAATACTGTTAAGTCTTCAAAGTAAAATATCAAAGTCACATATTCCATTCAGTGTGCTTCGCCGCAGTTTAGCAGCCTATTCTGTGTACTCTGCACAGTTGCAGAATAGGAAGAAATACTGTTAAGTCTTCTAACTCAAATATCAAAGTCGCATATTCCATTCAGTGTGCGTCACCGCAGTTTAGCAGCCTATTCTGTGTACTCTGCACAGTTGCAGAATAGGAAGAAATACTGTTAAGTCTTCAAAGTAAAATATCAAAGTCACATATTCCATTCAGTGTGCTTCGCCGCAGTTTAGCAGCCTATTCTGTGTACTCTGCACAGTTGCAGAATAGGAAGAAATACTGTTAAGTCTTCTAACTCAAATATCAAAGTTACATATTCCATTCAGTGTGCTTCGCCGCAGTTTAGCAGCCTATTCTGTGTACTCTGCACAGTTGCAGAATAGGAAGAAATACTGTTAAGTCTTCAAACTCAAATATCAAAGTCACATATTCCATTCAGTGTGCTTCTCCGCAGTTTAGCAGCCTATTCTGTGTACTCTGCACAGTTGCAGAATAGGAAGAAATACTGTTAAGTCTTCTAACTCAAATATCAAAGTCACATATTCCATTCAGTGTGCTTCGCCGCAGTTTAGCAGCCTATTCTGTGTACTCTGCACAGTTGCAGAATAGGAAGAAATACTGTTAAGTCTTCTAACTCAAATATCAAAGTCACATATTCCATTCAGTGTGCGTCACCGCAGTTTAGCAGCCTATTCTGTGTACTCTGCACAGTTGCAGAATAGGAAGAAATACTGTTAAGTCTTCAAAGTAAAATATCAAAGTCACATATTCCATTCAGTGTGCTTCGCCGCAGTTTAGCAGCCTATTCTGTGTACTCTGCACAGTTGCAGAATAGGAAGAAATACTGTTAAGTCTTCAAAGTAAAATATCAAAGTCACATATTCCATTCAGTGTGCTTCGCCGCAGTTTAGCAGCCTATTCTGTGTACTCTGCACAGTTGCAGAATAGGAAGAAATACTGTTAAGTCTTCAAACTCAAATATCAAAGTCACATATTCCATTCAGTGTGCTTCGCCGCAGTTTAGCAGCCTATTCTGTGTACTCTGCACAGTTGCAGAATAGGAAGAAATACTGTTAAGTCTTCAAAGTAAAATATGAAAGTCACATATTCCATTCAGTGTGCTTCGCCGCAGTGTAGCAGCCTATTCTGTGTACTCTGCACAGTTGCAGAATAGAAAGAAATACTGTTAAGTCTTCTAACTCAAATATCAAAGTCACATATTCCATTCAGTGTGCTTCGCCGCAGTTTAGCAGCCTATTCTGTGTACTCTGCACAGTTGCAGAATAGGAAGAAATACTGTTAAGTCTTCAAACTCAAATATCAAAGTCACATATTCCATTCAGTGTGCTTCGCCGCAGTTTAGCAGCCTATTCTGTGTACTCTGCACAGTTGCAGAATAGGAAGAAATACTGTTAAGTCTTCAAACTCAAATATCAAAGTCACATATTCCATTCAGTGTGCGTCACCGCAGTTTAGCAGCCTATTCTGTGTACTCTGCACAGTTGCAGAATAGGAAGAAATACTGTTAAGTCTTCAAAGTAAAATATGAAAGTCACATATTCCATTCAGTGTGCTTCGCCGCAGTGTAGCAGCCTATTCTGTGTACTCTGCACAGTTGCAGAATAGAAAGAAATACTGTTAAGTCTTCTAACTCAAATATCAAAGTCACATATTCCATTCAGTGTGCTTCGCCGCAGTTTAGCAGCCTATTCTGTGTACTCTGCACAGTTGCAGAATAGGAAGAAATACTGTTAAGTCTTCAAACTCAAATATCAAAGTCACATATTCCATTCAGTGTGCTTCGCCGCAGTTTAACAGCCTATTCTGTGTACTCTGCACAGTTGCAGAATAGGAAGAAATACTGTTAAGTCTTCTAACTCAAATATCAAAGTCACATATTCCATTCAGTGTGCGTCACCGCAGTTTAGCAGCCTATTCTGTGTACTCTGCACAGTTGCAGAATAGGAAGAAATACTGTTAAGTCTTCAAAGTAAAATATCAAAGTCACATATTCCATTCAGTGTGCTTCGCCGCAGTTTAGCAGCCTATTCTGTGTACTCTGCACAGTTGCAGAATAGGAAGAAATACTGTTAAGTCTTCTAACTCAAATATCAAAGTCACATATTCCATTCAGTGTGCGTCACCGCAGTTTAGCAGCCTATTCTGTGTACTCTGCACAGTTGCAGAATAGGAAGAAATACTGTTAAGTCTTCAAAGTAAAATATGAAAGTCACATATTCCATTCAGTGTGCTTCGCCGCAGTTTAGCAGCCTATTCTGTGTACTCTGCACAGTTGCAGAATAGGAAGAAATACTGTTAAGTCTTCAAACTCAAATATCAAAGTCACATATTCCATTCAGTGTGCGTCACCGCAGTTTAGCAGCCTATTCTGTGTACTCTGCACAGTTGCAGAATAGGAAGAAATACTGTTAAGTCTTCAAAGTAAAATATCAAAGTCACATATTCCATTCAGTGTGCTTCGCCGCAGTTTAGCAGCCTATTCTGTGTACTCTGCACAGTTGCAGAATAGGAAGAAATACTGTTAAGTCTTCTAACTCAAATATCAAAGTCACATATTCCATTCAGTGTGCGTCACCGCAGTTTAGCAGCCTATTCTGTGTACTCTGCACAGTTGCAGAATAGGAAGAAATACTGTTAAGTCTTCAAAGTAAAATATCAAAGTCACATATTCCATTCAGTGTGCATCGCCGCAGTTTAGCAGCCTATTCTGTGTACTCTGCACAGTTGCAGAATAGGAAGAAATACTGTTAAGTCTTCTAACTCAAATATCAAAGTCACATATTCCATTCAGTGTGCGTCACCGCAGTTTAGCAGCCTATTCTGTGTACTCTGCACAGTTGCAGAATAGGAAGAAATACTGTTAAGTCTTCAAAGTAAAATATCAAAGTCACATATTCCATTCAGTGTGCTTCGCCGCAGTTTAGCAGCCTATTCTGTGTACTCTGCACAGTTGCAGAATAGGAAGAAATACTGTTAAGTCTTCAAACTAAAATATCAAAGTCACATATTCCATTCAGTGTGCTTCGCCGCAGTTTAGCAGCCTATTCTGTGTACTCTGCACAGTTGCAGAATAGGAAGAAATACTGTTAAGTCTTCAAACTCAAATATCAAAGTCACATATTCCATTCAGTGTGCTTCGCCGCAGTGTAGCAGCCTATTCTGTGTACTCTGCACAGTTGCAGAATAGAAAGAAATACTGTTAAGTCTTCTAACTCAAATATCAAAGTCACATATTCCATTCAGTGTGCTTCGCCGCAGTTTAGCAGCCTATTCTGTGTACTCTGCACAGTTGCAGAATAGGAAGAAATACTGTTAAGTCTTCAAACTCAAATATCAAAGTCACATATTCCATTCAGTGTGCTTCGCCGCAGTTTAGCAGCCTATTCTGTGTACTCTGCACAGTTGCAGAATAGGAAGAAATACTGTTAAGTCTTCAAACTCAAATATCAAAGTCACATATTCCATTCAGTGTGCGTCACCGCAGTTTAGCAGCCTATTCTGTGTACTCTGCACAGTTGCAGAATAGGAAGAAATACTGTTAAGTCTTCAAAGTAAAATATGAAAGTCACATATTCCATTCAGTGTGCTTCGCCGCAGTGTAGCAGCCTATTCTGTGTACTCTGCACAGTTGCAGAATAGAAAGAAATACTGTTAAGTCTTCTAACTCAAATATCAAAGTCACATATTCCATTCAGTGTGCTTCGCCGCAGTTTAGCAGCCTATTCTGTGTACTCTGCACAGTTGCAGAATAGGAAGAAATACTGTTAAGTCTTCAAACTCAAATATCAAAGTCACATATTCCATTCAGTGTGCTTCGCCGCAGTTTAGCAGCCTATTCTGTGTACTCTGCACAGTTGCAGAATAGGAAGAAATACTGTTAAGTCTTCAAACTCAAATATCAAAGTCACATATTCCATTCAGTGTGCGTCACCGCAGTTTAGCAGCCTATTCTGTGTACTCTGCACAGTTGCAGAATAGGAAGAAATACTGTTAAGTCTTCAAAGTAAAATATCAAAGTCACATATTCCATTCAGTGTGCTTCGCCGCAGTTTAGCAGCCTATTCTGTGTACTCTGCACAGTTGCAGAATAGGAAGAAATACTGTTAAGTCTTCTAACTCAAATATCAAAGTCACATATTCCATTCAGTGTGCGTCACCGCAGTTTAGCAGCCTATTCTGTGTACTCTGCACAGTTGCAGAATAGGAAGAAATACTGTTAAGTCTTCAAAGTAAAATATCAAAGTCACATATTCCATTCAGTGTGCTTCGCCGCAGTTTAGCAGCCTATTCTGTGTACTCTGCACAGTTGCAGAATAGGAAGAAATACTGTTAAGTCTTCTAACTCAAATATCAAAGTCACATATTCCATTCAGTGTGCGTCACCGCAGTTTAGCAGCCTATTCTGTGTACTCTGCACAGTTGCAGAATAAGAAGAAATACTGTTAAGTCTTCAAAGTAAAATATGAAAGTCACATATTCCATTCAGTGTGCTTCGCCGCAGTGTAGCAGCCTATTCTGTGTACTCTGCACAGTTGCAGAATAGAAAGAAATACTGTTAAGTCTTCTAACTCAAATATCAAAGTCACATATTCCATTCAGTGTGCTTCGCCGCAGTTTAGCAGCCTATTCTGTGTACTCTGCACAGTTGCAGAATAGGAAGAAATACTGTTAAGTCTTCAAACTCAAATATCAAAGTCACATATTCCATTCAGTGTGCTTCGCCGCAGTTTAGCAGCCTATTCTGTGTACTCTGCACAGTTGCAGAATAGGAAGAAATACTGTTAAGTCTTCAAACTCAAATATCAAAGTCACATATTCCATTCAGTGTGCGTCACCGCAGTTTAGCAGCCTATTCTGTGTACTCTGCACAGTTGCAGAATAGGAAGAAATACTGTTAAGTCTTCAAAGTAAAATATCAAAGTCACATATTCCATTCAGTGTGCTTCGCCGCAGTTTAGCAGCCTATTCTGTGTACTCTGCACAGTTGCAGAATAGGAAGAAATACTGTTAAGTCTTCTAACTCAAATATCAAAGTCACATATTCCATTCAGTGTGCGTCACCGCAGTTTAGCAGCCTATTCTGTGTACTCTGCACAGTTGCAGAATAGGAAGAAATACTGTTAAGTCTTCAAAGTAAAATATCAAAGTCACATATTCCATTCAGTGTGCTTCTCCGCAGTTTAGCAGCCTATTCTGTGTACTCTGCACAGTTGCAGAATAGGAAGAAATACTGTTAAGTCTTCAAAGTAAAATATCAAAGTCACATATTCCATTCAGTGTGCTTCGCCGCAGTTTAGCAGCCTATTCTGTGTACTCTGCACAGTTGCAGAATAGGAAGAAATACTGTTAAGTCTTCTAACTCAAATATCAAAGTCACATATTCCATTCAGTGTGCTTCGCCGCAGTTTAGCAGCCTATTCTGTGTACTCTGCACAGTTGCAGAATAGGAAGAAATACTGTTAAGTCTTCTAACTCAAATATCAAAGTCACATATTCCATTCAGTGTGCGTCACCGCAGTTTAGCAGCCTATTCTGTGTACTCTGCACAGTTGCAGAATAGGAAGAAATACTGTTAAGTCTTCAAAGTAAAATATCAAAGTCACATATTCCATTCAGTGTGCTTCGCCGCAGTTTAGCAGCCTATTCTGTGTACTCTGCACAGTTGCAGAATAGGAAGAAATACTGTTAAGTCTTCAAAGTAAAATATCAAAGTCACATATTCCATTCAGTGTGATTCGCCGCAGTTTAGCAGCCTATTCTGTGTACTCTGCACAGTTGCAGAATAGGAAGAAATACTGTTAAGTCTTCAAACTCAAATATCAAAGTCACATATTCCATTCAGTGTGCTTCGCCGCAGTTTAGCAGCCTATTCTGTGTACTCTGCACAGTTGCAGAATAGGAAGAAATACTGTTAAGTCTTCAAAGTAAAATATGAAAGTCACATATTCCATTCAGTGTGCTTCGCCGCAGTGTAGCAGCCTATTCTGTGTACTCTGCACAGTTGCAGAATAGAAAGAAATACTGTTAAGTCTTCTAACTCAAATATCAAAGTCACATATTCCATTCAGTGTGCTTCGCCGCAGTTTAGCAGCCTATTCTGTGTTCTCTGCACAGTTGCAGAATAGGAAGAAATACTGTTAAGTCTTCAAACTCAAATATCAAAGTCACATATTCCATTCAGTGTGCTTCGCCGCAGTTTAGCAGCCTATTCTGTGTACTCTGCACAGTTGCAGAATAGGAAGAAATACTGTTAAGTCTTCAAACTCAAATATCAAAGTCACATATTCCATTCAGTGTGCGTCACCGCAGTTTAGCAGCCTATTCTGTGTACTCTGCACAGTTGCAGAATAGGAAGAAATACTGTTAAGTCTTCAAAGTAAAATATGAAAGTCACATATTCCATTCAGTGTGCTTCGCCGCAGTGTAGCAGCCTATTCTGTGTACTCTGCACAGTTGCAGAATAGAAAGAAATACTGTTAAGTCTTCTAACTCAAATATCAAAGTCACATATTCCATTCAGTGTGCTTCGCCGCAGTTTAGCAGCCTATTCTGTGTACTCTGCACAGTTGCAGAATAGGAAGAAATACTGTTAAGTCTTCAAACTCAAATATCAAAGTCACATATTCCATTCAGTGTGCTTCGCCGCAGTTTAACAGCCTATTCTGTGTACTCTGCACAGTTGCAGAATAGGAAGAAATACTGTTAAGTCTTCTAACTCAAATATCAAAGTCACATATTCCATTCAGTGTGCGTCACCGCAGTTTAGCAGCCTATTCTGTGTACTCTGCACAGTTGCAGAATAGGAAGAAATACTGTTAAGTCTTCAAAGTAAAATATCAAAGTCACATATTCCATTCAGTGTGCTTCGCCGCAGTTTAGCAGCCTATTCTGTGTACTCTGCACAGTTGCAGAATAGGAAGAAATACTGTTAAGTCTTCTAACTCAAATATCAAAGTCACATATTCCATTCAGTGTGCGTCACCGCAGTTTAGCAGCCTATTCTGTGTACTCTGCACAGTTGCAGAATAGGAAGAAATACTGTTAAGTCTTCAAAGTAAAATATGAAAGTCACATATTCCATTCAGTGTGCTTCGCCGCAGTTTAGCAGCCTATTCTGTGTACTCTGCACAGTTGCAGAATAGGAAGAAATACTGTTAAGTCTTCAAACTCAAATATCAAAGTCACATATTCCATTCAGTGTGCGTCACCGCAGTTTAGCAGCCTATTCTGTGTACTCTGCACAGTTGCAGAATAGGAAGAAATACTGTTAAGTCTTCAAAGTAAAATATCAAAGTCACATATTCCATTCAGTGTGCTTCGCCGCAGTTTAGCAGCCTATTCTGTGTACTCTGCACAGTTGCAGAATAGGAAGAAATACTGTTAAGTCTTCTAACTCAAATATCAAAGTCACATATTCCATTCAGTGTGCGTCACCGCAGTTTAGCAGCCTATTCTGTGTACTCTGCACAGTTGCAGAATAGGAAGAAATACTGTTAAGTCTTCAAAGTAAAATATCAAAGTCACATATTCCATTCAGTGTGCATCGCCGCAGTTTAGCAGCCTATTCTGTGTACTCTGCACAGTTGCAGAATAGGAAGAAATACTGTTAAGTCTTCTAACTCAAATATCAAAGTCACATATTCCATTCAGTGTGCGTCACCGCAGTTTAGCAGCCTATTCTGTGTACTCTGCACAGTTGCAGAATAGGAAGAAATACTGTTAAGTCTTCAAAGTAAAATATCAAAGTCACATATTCCATTCAGTGTGCTTCGCCGCAGTTTAGCAGCCTATTCTGTGTACTCTGCACAGTTGCAGAATAGGAAGAAATACTGTTAAGTCTTCTAACTCAAATATCAAAGTTACATATTCCATTCAGTGTGCTTCGCCGCAGTTTAGCAGCCTATTCTGTGTACTCTGCACAGTTGCAGAATAGGAAGAAATACTGTTAAGTCTTCAAACTCAAATATCAAAGTCACATATTCCATTCAGTGTGCTTCTCCGCAGTTTAGCAGCCTATTCTGTGTACTCTGCACAGTTGCAGAATAGGAAGAAATACTGTTAAGTCTTCAAAGTAAAATATCAAAGTCACATATTCCATTCAGTGTGCTTCGCCGCAGTTTAGCAGCCTATTCTGTGTACTCTGCACAGTTGCAGAATAGGAAGAAATACTGTTAAGTCTTCTAACTCAAATATCAAAGTCACATATTCCATTCAGTGTGCTTCGCCGCAGTTTAGCAGCCTATTCTGTGTACTCTGCACAGTTGCAGAATAGGAAGAAATACTGTTAAGTCTTCTAACTCAAATATCAAAGTCACATATTCCATTCAGTGTGCTTCGCCGCAGTTTAGCAGCCTATTCTGTGTACTCTGCACAGTTGCAGAATAGGAAGAAATACTGTTAAGTCTTCTAACTCAAATATCAAAGTCACATATTCCATTCAGTGTGCTTCGCCGCAGTTTAGCAGCCTATTCTGTGTACTCTGCACAGTTGCAGAATAGGAAGAAATACTGTTAAATCTTCAAACTCAAATATCAAAATCACATATTCCATTCAGTGTGCTTCGCCGCAGTTTAGCAGCCTATTCTGTGTACTCTGCACAGTTGCAGAATAGGAAGAAATACTGTTAAGTCTTCAAAGTAAAATATCAAAGTCACATATTCCATTCAGTGTGCTTCGCCGCAGTTTAGCAGCCTATTCTGTGTACTCTGCACAGTTGCAGAATAGGAAGAAATACTGTTAAGTCTTCAAACTCAAATATCAAAGTCACATATTCCATTCAGTGTGCGTCACCGCAGTTTAGCAGCCTATTCTGTGTACTCTGCACAGTTGCAGAATAGGAAGAAATACTGTTAAGTCTTCAAAGTAAAATATCAAAGTCACATATTCCATTCAGTGTGCTTCGCCGCAGTTTAGCAGCCTATTCTGTGTACTCTGCACAGTTGCAGAATAGGAAGAAATACTGTTAAGTCTTCTAACTCAAATATCAAAGTCACATATTCCATTCAGTGTGCGTCACCGCAGTTTAGCAGCCTATTCTGTGTACTCTGCACAGTTGCAGAATAGGAAGAAATACTGTTAAGTCTTCAAAGTAAAATATCAAAGTCACATATTCCGTGTAAGATGAAGAAGGCGGGTAAAAAGGGACGGGGAAGTGGACGTGATCCTGATAGTTCAGGGCGCGGGTCAGGACGCGGAGAAACTGTGCCTGGTGCCAGAGCACAAGAAAGAAAGACATCCACCATACCTAGCTTCATGTCTCATTTTACAGGGCGTCGCAGGACATCACTCTCGAGGTCCGACCACTGCGAACAGGTGGTCGGTTGGATGTCAGCTGATACTGCTTCCAGTCGGTTAAGCACCACCCTGTCTTCCACCAAGTCCACTCTCAGTAGCCAAGAGTCTGGTCAACATAATCCTCACTCTGATCATCCTTCCTCCCACCATACACGGTCTGGTCAAAGAAGTGATCCCACAGTGGGATATAGTGAGGAGCTCGTCTCATCACCAATCCTTCATTTGACCCTCTCTCCAAGCACGCTTGCAGAGGAACATGACATCTTGTGCCCTGATTCACAACCTCTAGAGGGTACCCAATCACAAGAAGATGACAGATGTGAACGGCATTTAAGGTCAAAGGAAGTAGTGGATGATGATGATGATGATGAGACACAGTTGCCATTAAATCAACCACTATTACTGTCTCAAGACCTTGTTGAGGAGGATGATATACAGTTGTCAATGACTGAGTATGTGGTGGGATCAAGACTTGAGGAGGACGATCAGAGTGAGGAAGTGGAGGAGGACTTGGTGGACGATGAGGTGACTGACCCCACCTGGGAAGGTGTAGAGCCGAGCGATGACAGCAGTCCTGAGGGTGAGCCATCTGCAGCACCGCAACAGGCTGGAAGAGGCAGTGGTGTGGCTACAGAAAGAAGGCGGACCGCACCAAACCGGCCCGCAAATGTTCCACGGAGCACCCCCTTGCGTAAATCTACCTTGCCAAGGGGTAGGTGTTCCGCGGTATGGCGTTTTTTTAAGGAAAGTGCGGACGACAAAAGAATTGTAGTTTGCAACCTGTGCCACACCAGAATGAGCCGAGGCATGAACACTAGAAACCTCACCACCACCAGCATGATCCGACACATGGCATCCAAGCACCGTAGTAAGTGGGAGGAACGCCTGGATCGCCCATCTGTGTCTGCAGGCCACACCACTGCCTCCTCTTCCCCTGTTTTCGGTGCCGGCCAATCGCCTGTCGAAGGCGCAGGCCCGCATACCTCCCGCCCTGCACCTGTACCATCTGAAGCACCATCAGCGACCACATCCACTTCCCTGTCCCAGCGCAGCGTCCAAATGTCGTTACCCCAGGCATTTGAGCGCAAGCGAAAATACCCAGCCACCCACCCACAGGCCATAGCACTAACCTCACACCTTTCCAAATTACTGGCCATCGAAATGCTGCCATTTAGGCTTGTGGAGACTGAGTCCTTCCGCAGCCTGATGGCAGCAGCTGTCCCTCGGTACGCGGTCCCCAGCCGCCACTACTTTTCCCGGTGTGCCATCCCCGCATTACACCACCATGTGTCCCGTAACATCACCCGTGCCCTGACCAACGCAGTTACTGGGAAGGTCCACTTAACGACTGACACATGGACAAGTGCTTGTGGCCAGGGACGCTACATTTCCCTGACGGCACACTGGGTGAATGTCGTGGAGGCTGGGAGCGACTCGGACCCTGGGATGGCACGGGTGCTACCCACGCCGAGGATTGCGGGCCCTACCTCCATCAGGGTTTCCGCCAGCACCTACGTTATTGGCTCCTCCTCCTCCGTTTCCACCTCCGAATTCTCTGCACGCAGCGCCACTCCCCCATCAGCCGGTAGCTGGAAGCAGTGTAGCACTGCAGTGGGGAAGCGTCAACAGGCCGTGCTGAAGCTGATCTGCCTTGGGGACAAACAGCACACGGCCTCAGAGCTGTTGCAGGGGATTAGTCACCAGACCGAGCAGTGGCTCTCGCCACTCAACCTGCAACCAGGCATGGTTGTGTGTGATAATGGGCGTAACTTGGTGGCGGCTTTGGAGCTCGGCAAGCTCACACACGTACCATGCCTAGCGCATGTATTTAATTTAGTGGTTCAGCGATTTCTAAAAACCTACCCCAATGTGCATGATCTCTTGACCAAGGTGCGCCACGTGTGTGCACATTTCCGTAAGTCATCTACAGCTTCAGCCGGCCTGTTGAAGCTGCAGCAGCGCTTACAATTGCCAACTCACCGGCTGCTGTGTGACGTGAGCACGCGCTGGAACTCCACCTTCCACATGTTGGCCCGGCTTTGTGAGCAGAAGAGGGCAGTAGTGGAGTACCAGCTGTTACACGGTCGTCGCCTCTCCGTTCAACTTCCTGTAATCAGAAGTGAGGAGTGGGAATGGATGTCAGACCTCTGTGAGGTTTTACGCAATTTTGAGGAATCGACACAGATGGTGAGCGGCGATAACGCTATTATCAGTGTAACCATCCCACTTCTGTGTCTACTGAAACGCTCGCTGCTCACAATTAAAACTGACGCTTTGCATGTGGAAGAGGTGGAAATGCGGGAGGAAGAGCTTACACAAGGTGATAGCCAGAGCACCCTCACTTCGTCTTCTCAGCGACAATTGGAGGAGGCGGAGGAGGAGGAGGAGGAAGACACGGTTGCCTCCCCTACAGAGGGTAGCCATGGAACTTTAGTTCCATCTCTTCAGCGTGGGTGGGCAGAAGAGGAGGAAGAGGATGAGGAGATTGAGAGTCATCCTCCTGGTGAGGACAGCGAAATCTTGCCTGTTGGTACTCTGGCACACATGGCTGACTTTATGTTAGGCTGCCTTTCCCGTGACCCACGCGTTATACGCATTTTAGACAACACGGATTACTGGGTGTTCACCCTTCTGGACCCCCGCTACAAAGAGAATTTCTCATCTCTCATTCCTCCGGTGGAGAGGACAAGCAAAATGGTGCAATACCAGAAGGTTCTTGTTGAAAAATTGCTCCAAAATTTTCCATCTGACAACGCTGGCGGCAGAGTACGTGCTACCTTGGCCAACCGAGAAGGGGAGAAAAGGGGAGCACACAGCAGTTCCGACAAAGGCAGGGCAACACTCTCCAAGGCGTGGGACACCTTCATGACACCCCGCCAGCACCCTCACCCTGATGCGCAGCCTAGTGTCACAAGGAGGGAAAAGTTTTGGAAGATGGTGAAGGAGTACGTAGCAGACCGTGTCAGCGTCCTCAATGATCCCTCTGTGCCTTACAACTACTGGGTGTCCAAGCTGGACACGTGGTATGAACTGGCACTCTACGCCTTGGAGGTGCTGGCCTGCCCTGCCGCCAGCGTTCTGTCTGAGCGGGTATTTAGTGCTGCTGGTGGCATCATAACAGATAAGCGTATCCGCCTTTCCACCGACAATGCTGATAGGTTGACACTTATAAAAATGAACAAGGCCTGGATTTCCCCTGACTTCTCCACTCCACTGGAGGAAAGCCCCGGGGGAACATAAACTCACTTTATATATGTTATTTACAATGATGGGAATACTCTGTATTCCCATTCACCCCTTCCACCCAAAAAACGGGTATATGGTTGACTCTCTTCCATATACCCTGTGATATAATTTTTATATAGGGCCAGATCACAAGCGGGCCCTGTGATATAATTTTTATATAGGGCCAGCTCACCAGCGGGCCCTGTTTGACAATTTTTGTATAGGTCAGCTCACCAGCGGGCCTTCTCATATAATGTTTTATTGGGTCAGCTCTCTAGCGGGCCCTCTCATATAATGTTTTATAGCGTCAGCTCACTAGCGGGCCTTCGCATATAATGTTTAGGATGGTCAGCTCCGCAGCAGACCCTCACCCATAATGTTTTAGATGGTCGGCTCAGCGCACGTTTCCCTCTTAATCATGGCCTCAGTTCAGAAAAATCAAGGAAATTTTTGGGAGAATTTGCCTCTGCGCACGTTTCCCTCTTAATCATGGCCTCAGTTCAGAAAAATCGAGGAAATTTTTGGGAGAATTTGCCTCTGCGCACGTTTCCCTCTTAATCATGGCCTCAGTTCAGAAAAATCGAGGAAATTTTTGGGAGAATTTGCCTCTGCGCACGTTTCCCTCTTAATCATGGCCTCAGTTCAGAAAAATCGAGGAAATTTTTGGGAGAATTTGCAGATGATATACAAGTAAATATACAACAAATACTGTTTGGTAACAATTTTTCGCCTAAAGTCGTTTTTATCTGCCTTTTTGTGTGTTTTACGGTCAGTCTGTAAAAATGGCGTACTACGGGCGAAAGATCGTTCCCAGCAGCGATGTTGGAGTCCAAGATGCATCCAGACATCCTCCCTATGCTGTCCCTGATCCATTTCTGTAGTGTTTCCATCTTTTTCTGCCCTTTTCCTATGGACCAGGCACCCTCCCCTCATCAGAGCAGGGGGTGCCTGGTGTAAAGCTCGAGTCCTCCCATTGACTTCAATGGGGCTCGGGTGCTCGGCCGAGCACTCGAGCCTCCGGGGGTGCTCGGTCAGAGCACCCGAACACCCGAGCATTGGGGTGCTCGCTCATCACTAGAGATTACATCTGAAACAGGGCACTCACATTTTCCACAGAGTGCTGCTTTGATGAGGGAGCAATGAGAGGACTATGGGCAAAGTTTCAGTTTATGCCATCAAGAAAGGAGTAATTAGCACTAGAAACTCGCATAAAAGTCCATGTGCTTAAAAGTGTAACTTAACTAAAATATAGTAGCAGCCTCTGTGTGCTGCATAGGTAATACTTTTGCTTTGATTGCACTTTGTATCCACTCCTAGTGTTGATCAAAGGGATTTCCCAATCTGATGTTAACCCCTTGAGTGCCAGATGGGTATTCAATGCATTGCTTTGCAATGCATTGCGTACCTCTTTGGCACTCAAAAGATTAATTCACAAAGTAGCGGTCTGTGCCCTCATCTGGTAGAATCCAGGGGTTACATGAGGAAACAGGTCACTACTTTGTGAATTAACCACAGATTGGGAAACCCATTCATAATGAGTAGGAGCAGATATAAAGCGCAAGCAAAGGAAAAGTATTACCTATGCAACACATGGAGGCGTTCCAGCTGCTACTACATTTTAAGTAAGATAAACTTTTAAGCATAAGGACTTTTATTCATGTTTCTAGTGCCCAATCATGGGAATCATGGTAACTGTGGACTTCCCTTCTTAAAGTGAGATTGGACTGCCGGTTGAGAGGAAACCTTGTGTAGAGGGCTTACAACCGACTGGATTAGAGTGTGCTGTTTTCCTGATGTCCTAGCTGTGTCGGCTGCCTGTCATGTCTTTCAAAATAATGCTGGTTCAGGAAAAACCTTTTATATCAAATATATCTGGTGGACTTGCAGTTTTCAATATATTATGTATGAAAAAAATAAAGAAGAAAATAAGTAGAAATAGAGGAAGAGAAATTAGTCTCTCAAAACCTCTGGACTACTAGTAGAGAAACCAGTTCAGAGTCCTATTAATTAATGCTTGTAAATTAATACCACTATAAAACTTCACTTTTAATAAATCTTTTAAAAATGACTCATTTGTTCTGTCCCTTATAAATTGAAGTAATTGTAAAATGCTCTGTGAAATCACTAGTTGATTCACAATACATGACAAAAACTTTAGGGGGATTTAGCGTCGTGCAAAATAAGGAGTCACATCATCAGTTACTCTTTACAAATAAAGTGCAAATGATGGAAGTACAAGTAATAGACTTGGCTAATTGATTAGGAGACATTCAGACTTAATTGAAAATGGGGTCATTCTGAGACATTCGGACCATCCGACCTATTTTTATATTTCCTGTATTGTCTATATTAGCTTGTACATATATTCATGAAATCATAGTGACTTCCCTCCTTTTACCTTACATGTTTTCACATATTTTTATGACATCATATTAGGCATTATACCCTGCAAGGCAATTTGATGCCACAGTCACTATTTATATAAAGGTGTAATGTACAGTATTCTTTAAAGGGGATTTATCACCCCTAGACAAGTTAGTCTTAATCGGTAGGTTATATAGCAAATATATTGTATCAATATATATTTTTAAAGCACTATTTGGCTGAAATCTAAATAATAAATACTGCCCTGCACCTGCTTCTGGACAGACTGTGGTTACCTGCTCTGTACCACAGTCTGTCACTCTTGCTCTGCTCCCCTACCTATATCCAGCCTCCTCCAATGATGAAGGCTTTCTGCCTGTAAGCTGGAGTGATCTCTAGCCAATGAGATCGCTCCAGCTTACAGGCAGAAAGCCTCCATCATATAAGAAGACTGGATAGAAGGAGGGGAGCAAAGCAAGAGTGACAGACTGTGGTACAGAACAGGTAACCACAGTCTGTCCAGAAGCAGGTGCAGGGCAGTATTTATTCTTTAGACTTCAGCCAAATAGCACTTTAAAATTATAAACTGATACAATATTACATATTTTCGCTACATAGCCTGCCTATTATGACTAACTTGTATAGGGGCGATAGATCCCTATTAACCTTGATATAACTGAAGTTCTTGTTGTTAAATGTGCACCATGCCTTCATCTTAGCCCTTTTAGTGTCAGAGAGGTGCCGGATGCATTGCTTTGCAATTCATTGAACACCTCTCTGGCATTCAAAGGGTTACAACTTCCTGTCTCCCCTTGGATTGGTGTGTGCAGTACTATACAATTACTCCTTGCAGTTGTAGAAATTTGTAATATAAAATATAGACTGCATTTCCAAGGTCCTAAAGCTGATAAGGAATTTGAGAGAATTGGGTAAATGATCCCAATATTTATTTTACGTTATAAAATATTATCCTTCATTTATATAGCATCAACTTATTCCACAGTGCTAAGGGAATAGACATTCAAAGACATTAACCCTTTGAGTGACAGAGAGGTATGCAATGTATTGTTAAAGCAATGCATTGAGCACACCTTTGGCACTCAATGGGTTAAACAGTACAAATGGAAAAAAGAAAACAAAATGATTAGATGGGCCTGCTTGCAAGAGCTTACAGTATAGAGGAAGGTAGGTGGGACACAGAAGGAGTAAGTGGGGTATAAGTGCCCTCTGCCACATGGACTGCCAGTCAGTAAGTGGGAGAAATAAGTGCTTTTCTGAGCAGTGGTACAGTTAAAGGGATATTAATGTTTCATAATAAAAGCAGCTCTAATTAATCATCATAGTATTTGGACTTTGGAGAGTGTTATTTCAATTCTGTCAGAGTTGCAGTTGAAGAGTAATTCAATGACAAAGTATCCCCCTCCTGCCCCTTTTAGTGATGTAACACTGTTCAGCCAGAGTAGAAGGGAGGTGCCCAGGTAGATTGCGAGGGGGGCATTGTTCTCATAGGAAGAAGATTGTACCCTTCTGTTATCTGTCTGGTCTATGGACTGGATTCCACATCTGAGAAGAGATGGCTTACACTAGGTAAAAGGGACAGGAGGGGGAAACTTTGCTTATGAATATCTCTCAAACCATAAAGGTTTGAGATATAAGACTTATATCGTTCTTCATGTTTTTTTAATGCCTAAAAAATAAAATAAAGATAAAACGAAGTATTACTATCCCTTTAAGTAGTGGGTCTGTTTGGGAGAACAAGTCTCTTTGTGAACAATGAAGTCATGGTGGAGTTGTAGGTGATTATGGAAGGGAAAGAGAGTGAGTAGAGGCTGGAAAGGCTGTAGATCTGGCCTTGCTCATTATGGTTACAGGGATAGATGATAGCCTTCCCTGAAGAGCAGAATTTTCAGGGAGTGCCTGAAGATCTGAAGACTGGGGAGAGTCTGATTGGACAAGGGAGGGAATTCCAGAGCTCAGATGCACAGGTACAGCAGGGGAGATGTCCTGTAAGTGGGAATGAGATGATTTAAGTAAATGGAAACTATGTGCAGTTGTATTTGTCCCATATGGTAAAGTAAGTTTGCCCTAGAATTCCTGCACTTTCTTTGCTCAAATGGTCTTACATTTTTCAATCCAGATTATAGTACATCAGTTTGCTAATAATGTTTATAAAATGTTGTAACGGATGCTGAGAAGGGACCGCGTCGCCTTCCGCCGTCGTTCCTGGGTCTCTCCTTCTCGACGCAGATAAGCGCCGTCGGATGCACCGGTTGGAGTATGAACAGTCACTGGAAACAGCCACAGGATCGCTGGAAGCAGGGAAGCAGGGAAGAGTCCACGTCGCCGCCTGACAGTCCACGAAGTTAGGTCGCAGGAAACTGGCAGCAGGCGGTCGGCGATTCAGGATACTTGGCGCAGATGGGTATCAGAGTGGATACTTTAGACCATAAGCAATACAAAGACTCCAGGACTCCTTGTTCACTCCAAAACAGAACTCTTTTTATTGTCACAAACCACAGATATTTATATACAGTACAGTACATTGGATCACATGGGGAACCTGATACAATAGGGAACTTGATTAAATCAAACACATCAGACAAAAGGCAAGGGCTGACACAGAGTTTCAGGCTATACAATAGGTGACTCACAGACTGAGGGGTGTGAATGGATTAACACACACAGCAGGGGGGTCTCAGGACAGTTCTCACTCCAAGGACTTGAGTGGCCAGAATATTCATTTCCTTAACAATGGCCAGGGGTTGAATAATTAAGCAAAAGGCTTGGAAGTCTGCAATACATAATGAAATAATTAACCCCTCACTGCCTATTCCCTTGGAGTAAACCCTCAACATACTACATACAATAACTAAAACGTTTGCCATACATTAAACATACTATGTGATCCAAAGTCTATGAATTTAAGTCTTTCTCTTAGGGAATAGCTGGCCAGTTTGTACGCCAAGGCACAGCACAGAGTCCAAACAGTAATAAATGTCCATAGTCTTTGAATAAATAGTTTGAGGTCCAGACAAGGGCTCAGTAACGGGTAGGATCCGTTACATTTCTCCCCCTTTTTGTACCAAGCCAGCGGGGACAGAAGTAAACGCTGACTTGGAGCTGTAGGAGAGCATTGAGGTTGTGAGCCACTTGTCTGGACAGTTCATTAGTCTGGAGGCCTTGGTCCTAGGCCAGTCTTAAAGGAGGAGCCCCTTGTCCTGGGCCAGGGAAACAATGACTCAGCCTGGTGTCCTGTGCCAGGAGAAAATGCAAGCCCCTTGTCCACGCCTGGAAATAGAAAGCAGGTCTCTTGTCCTGGACCAGGGGTACAGTCTCGGTTCTTAATCCTGGGCCAGGGAAATTGGTGCCTGGCTGTCCTGGCAATCATCAAATTGGGTGGCCTCTCCTGGGCCATGCTCCATGCAGAGCTGGGGTTCAATGTTCCTGGGTCTGGGGCCAGGGGCTCAGGGTCCAAAGCCAGTCTATAAGGGGGATCTTCCTGGGGCAATTGTGTCTCTGGCTTCTGTGCATCAGAGTGTGGGGAGAGAGGCATATCTCCCCCTTTTAGTTGGGCCACTGCCCCAGAGGAACAGGAGATGATGTTTGTCCCACTCTCCTGGGCTGGGGTAACGTTCTGGGACACATTCCCACCCCCCAGGCAGAGCTCAGGGAATTCAGGGGCCCCAGCAACATCCCTGATGAGGACGGTGGTCCCACTCACCAGATCAGGGCCCAAAGGGGAATTGTTGGGGAGCGCCTTCTTGGGGCTTCTGGTGAGCTTGCTCCCACTCACCAGTGTCAGGGCAAAACAAGGGGTGGTGTGCTCACTCCTACACACCACAGCAGGGGGTTCACAGGACCTGGTGAATTTGCTCCCATCCACCAAGCCAGGGGTCACAGGGGAAGGGAACACAATCGTTGGGCTGGGGATGAGGACTGTTGATCCACTAATCCCAGCCAAGGTTTCACATGATCTGGTGCGCTCGTTCCCACGCACCAAGCCAGGGGTTACAGGGGGACTGGAGAGCTCGGCCCTACTCTCCAGCATGAGGAACTTGGGGCAACATCCAGGGTTTCCAGGGGCAGTAGCAGCACTGCAGAGTGGCAGCCTGCTGTACCCCTCTTCTTCTTGGCCCCTCACATCAGGGCCATCTCTTGTCTTCTGGAGGAGGGCAGTCTCAATCCTCCTCGCAATCTTAGTCACATACCTGGAGAAGACACTCTTCCCCTTCTCCAGGGCAGTAGCAACAGGGGACGGACTGGGGCTGCGGGTGGGGACCTGCATCTCCTTCACCACAGCAGGGGTTTCCCAGACCCTGGAGAGCTCGCTCCCACTCACCAGGTCAGGGTTTACAGGGGGGCTGATGGGGCACTCTTCTCCACCCATCAGTTCACACAACAAATTCACAGGAGGGCCAGCAGCGCTGCTCTCTTCCAGTCCGCTGGGGACCTCCTCTTGTAGGCCATCACTTTCCAGGGCCTTCTCTGCCTTGAGGGAGACCGCAGTCCCATCCCTCAAGGCGGCATCCTCTGTGGCCCTGGAGAGCACATACCGCTCCACTTCCAGGGCGTTTTCCAACCCCACAGGGGGCATCATCTTGGGGCTGCTGGTGAGCTCTTCCACACTCACTACAGCAGGGGGGTCATAGGGACTGATGGGCTCTCTCCCACCCATCAGTTGGGACATACAATCGCTACTGGTGGGGACCTGCATCTCATCCACCGCAGCTGGGAAAACAGGGGAAGGGGCAATATGCCTATCAGGGGAGATGTCCGTCCCATCCCCTGATGCAGAGGCATTCTCTTCACTGAGGGGGAATGAATTCCCACCCCTCAGCTCAGGCAACAAACGGTCCAGGGGCAAAGGGGTATCAGGCAGGGCAACAGGGTCACTGGTGAGGAACGCATTCCCACTCACCAGTGTGGAGTGAACAGGGGCAGCTCCATCTAAGTCCTCAGCTCCACTGAAGTCCTCCTCAGATGAGTAACCCCCCCAGTCTTTTTCCTCTCTTTGTATCTCCTGGGCTTCCTCTATCCAGCCCATGTACATTAGCTCCAAGTTCCATTCCTGCTCGACTAAACGGTCTAGGTTCCCCTCCAGGTCTGGAGGAAAGTAACTTCCAAACATGGCCTTTCTTTTCTCCCAAATCTCCCAGTAGCGGCTGTAATTCCTCTGGCCGAAAGTAGCATCCTCCTGAAAGGCCATCCATACCAGCTGTTGGAGTTTCAGGCGCAAGTTGAATGGGAAAAATTTGACCATAACTCCTGTATACTCCTTGTGAAGGCACTTGATCATTTCCCAGTATCCGTCCTGGACTCGGAGCTCCTCTGTGATGCAGGTGGTGACCTCCCGGTAAAATTCCTTGGCTAAATCACCTAGGAAGGTCTCCCATTGACATCCGATGTAGTGGTACCGCATGTCATACACTCCTATGGCCTCCGGTAGCCACGCTTTCGCCGCCATCTCTTAGCTGGTACACCCAATAAAAGAAGGAGAAATCCCACCGCTATGCCACCAATGTAACGGAAGCTGAGAAGGGACCGCGTCGCCTTCCGCCGTCGTTCCTGGGTCTCTCCTTCTCGACGCAGATAAGCGCCGTCGGATGCACCGGTTGGAGTATGAACAGTCACTGGAAACAGCCACAGGATCGCTGGAAGCAGGGAAGCAGGGAAGAGTCCATGTCGCCGCCTGGCAGTCCACGAAGTTAGGTCGCAGGAAACTGGCAGCAGGCGGTCGGCGATTCAGGATACTTGGCGCAGATGGGTATCAGAGTGGATACTTTAGACCATAAGCAATACAAAGACTCCAGGACTCCTTGTTCACTCCAAAACAGAACTCTTTTTATTGTCACAAACCACAGATATTTATATACAGTACAGTACATTGGATCACATGGGGAACCTGATACAATAGGGAACTTGATTAAATCAAACACATCAGACAAAAGGCAAGGGCTGACACAGAGTTTCAGGCTATACAATAGGTGACTCACAGACTGAGGGGTGTGAATGGATTAACACACACAGCAGGGGGGTCTCAGGACAGTTCTCACTCCAAGGACTTGAGTGGCCAGAATATTCATTTCCTTAACAATGGCCAGGGGTTGAATAATTAAGCAAAAGGCTTGGAAGTCTGCAATACATAATGAAATAATTAACCCCTCACTGCCTATTCCCTTGGAGTAAACCCTCAACATACTACATACAATAACTAAAACGTTCGCCATACATTAAACATACTATGTGATCCAAAGTCTATGAATTTAAGTCTTTCTCTTAGGGAATAGCTGGCCAGTTTGTACGCCAAGGCACAGCACAGAGTCCAAACAGTAATAAATGTCCATAGTCTTTGAATAAATAGTTTGAGGTCCAGACAAGGGCTCAGTAACGGGTAGGATCCGTTACAAATGTGTTTTTGTTTAGTGCTAGAAAATGTTACCCTTTAAATGCCAGAGAGGTACACAATGCATTGCAGAGCAATGTGTTGTACACTCTTCTGGGACTCAAAGGTTTAATAACTTTGATTGCTAGTATTCTATAGAAATGTTGTTACTTCAGTACACTTGAAAATATGTTTGTTGATGCACAAAATCACATTAAAACATTTTGTGATTCAAGGGAAACATCTAGGGTGCGATTCTATTACCCGAGCTAAAACTAGCGTTACATTAAAAACAAGCAACGTGTATTTTGCAAACATGCGTTACATTGGTATTCTATTGCAGAGCCACGGTAAAACAAAACTGGCATAGACAGCACATTTCTAATATCTAACAAAATTTCCGTTGTCTGCTTTTATACAACTACCGCCTAAAAAAAATGCTCAAAAAGTCAAAGTCCAATGAAATAGGCGTACGTTTGACAACACAAAGATCAAGTTTAGTGTTAGATGTGGTCCCCACATTATCAAAATCTGACATAGAGTGCCCCCTTCGATATATTAACCCCCCCTTTGAACATTTTAACTCCCTCCCTTTAAAATTTGACTTATAATGCTCCAATTACTTTCTTTCTCCAGTTAAATTCAACATTGTTTTTCAATTTTTTTCATGATGCCCTAATTGTATTTGTATTGCATGATTAACCCAATGAGTACCAGAGGTAGCAATGCATTGCAATGTGTTTGCTACTGCTCTGGTACTCATAGGGTTAATAGGCAAGGTATGTGCCTGCATACCTTGCCTGTATATGTGTATTATTATTTTATTTTAATGACATTTTAATTGTATGTCAGTAATTGTATGTCAGATAAATAGTTAAGACATCAAGGGGGTATCAGGACCCCTCCTGACACCCCCTACCATTGATCACCTATCCAGAAGTATAGGTGATCGATGCAGGTGACAATTGCCTGCATTTTCACTACACCCTATATAACATATGTGTAACATATATTATACGGGCTTTCGTATAATGTATATTATTATATTTACTTAAAAAATATAAGGCAGACCTCAAGGGGGACACCAGGACCCCTCCTGACACCCCCCTAGCATGGATAACCTATCCATTAGGATAGGTTATCTGTGCAGGCGACCATTGCCATTTTTTAAATAAAGTGCATAAAGCCTATGTTTAAGATAAGTTATTGTCATGGTTTGCAAGCAAGACAAGAGTCAGACGGTATAGTTAAAATCACCTTTATTAGAATCGATATAGAATAGCAATATAAACTTATCAGTCTCAGGAAGAAGCAGAGGGTAACCCAAGAGGCAGGCACTCTATCAGAAATAGGAGGCTACCTCCAAGTTCCCAGACTGCAGAGACTAGGCCGAAGCCAATGGTAGTCTCATACGTCAGAATGCCAAGCATAGACTCCAATGTCTCCCCTAATGATGGTAACTGGGGAGAAGACTGACTGACATCTGCAGTCAGTCAGAAGAAGGCCGTCTCCCAAAAGGGAAGGCAACAAGGGAGACTACGGACTCACGCCTGCAGTAAGTAAAGCTAAAGTCTGCCAGAGCCACAGGTCTGCACCAGTTAGGATGTCCACTAAACAGGAGGCAACACCAAGGGTAGCTGGACAGAGCCCCAGGTTAGCACCACATTGGATAATTAGACAGGCCAAAGTCATACACAGAGCTGGTAGTCAGCCAGAACCACAGGTCTGCACCAGTTAGGATGTCCACTAAACAGGAGGCAACACAGAGGATAGCTGGACAAAGCCCCAGGTCAGCACCAGGTTGGATAGTCAGACAAGCCAGGGTTATACCCGGAGCAGGTAGTTAGAGCCACAGGTCAGCACCAGGATGGATGGTCAGACAAGCCAAGGTCATACAGAAGATATTAGGAACAAGCTAAATACAACTGCAATGAACAGTGACGTAAGGGTAACTGGATAGAAATTCAGTTCCCTTAAATACCAAGAGCCAGGAAGTAGATGGGAGGGGACTGACCAGATCTTCCTGTATAAAGTTGAGGCCTGCGTCAATACGCAGCCTTGTGCCTGTAATTGACGCATCTAGCCGAGATGCGTCAAATGCCTGCACCCATCCCGCTCTTATAGAGCCAGATGACGTGGGCAGCCACCACAGACGCCAATAGATGATCCATGATAGGGGGGATATCAGTAGGGGTCCTGGTTCCCCCTCGAGGTCTGAAAGTCATATTTATTTATAAAAAGCGCATTTAACCTATATGCTCTTTAATTAAAAAAAGGCGTCACCTGCATGGATAAACTATCCTAATGGATAGGTTATCCATGCTGGTGGTGGGGTCAGGAGGGGTCCTGGTGTCCCCTTTGATGTCTGAATTATAATTTTTAAATAAATGTAATAATATACATTATAAGAAAGCCCATATAACATATGTTACACATATGTTATATGGACTTTAATGAAAATGCAGGCAATTGTCGCTTGCATTGATCACCTATTCTTCTGGATAGGTGATCAATGCTAGGGGCTGTCAGGAGGGGTCCTGATATCCCCCTTGAGGTCTGAACTATTTATCTGACATATAATTAAAAAGTAATAAAAAAAAATAATAATACACATATACAGGCAAGCTATGCAGCTGCATACCTTGCCTAGTAACCCTATGAGTACCAGAGTGGTAGCAAACACATTACAATACTTTGCTACCTCTCTGGTACTCATAGGGTTAATCATGCAATACAAATACAACGACGACATGTTGAAAAAAATTGGAGAAGAACAATGTTGAATTTAAATGGAGAAAGAAAGTAACTGGATCATTTTAAGTCAAATTTTAAAGTGAGAGGGTTAAAATGTTGAATGTGAACAATATTTGCTGAATTAAAATGGTGAAAGTAAGCACTATAATTCGAATTTCAAAGAGGTGGGTTGATATGTCGAAGGGGGTACTCCAAGTCATATTTCTATGATGTATACTGTATTCTGCATTGTTTTTGTTACAACAACGATGGTTTTGAAACAGTCATTGTGGGGAACAGGATTACTGATAGGAAATGTAACCACTAAACAGGCGGTAATACTGAGCATGGGTAATAGAACGCGCCTTGAATGGTGTTTTTATTTGTTTCCTTTGGGGTTTTTTTTGACTGGCGGTGCTTATAATTACCGCTGATACTAAAACCTGACTTAAAAAAACACAACGTCTGTTTTCTTTATTAGCGCTGGTAATAGAATCGAGCCCCTAGATTGTATAGTGAATTCTCCTTAAACTACGAACATGAATCCTATCACTTGTAGAAAGGAAAGACAACAAGAGTTCCTCCTACTGCTGTCAGACAAAAATTCATATTTTTCCATGTCAGCCAGCTTGCTTGCAAAGGATCATGGGATCTGTCATCCAAGAACATCTGGGGGCTCTCACGCTATCCACCACGTTAGAACTATGACTATTTAATTTTCAACATAAGTATTTTTCCATTGCAAAATGTTTGGGAACTGCTGAAATATAGTTTTGCAAATGTTTACAATAACCCCTGAAAAGTGTCATGAATTACTCCTTTGAGTGCCAGAAGGGTACGCAACGTATTGCAGAGCAATGTGTTGCGTACCTCTCTGGCACACAAAGGGTTAACTAAGTACGTCATTTATTGTAATAATTATCAACAACAGCATCTGACATCACAGAGAACTATTTCTAGTTTACCAAGAAAGCTGCTGTATTTCCAAAGAATCCACTGTAAACAAAAAACAAGACTACTCATGTGTCATCACTTTTAGCTTCTATGCAGTTTAAAAGGAAATGATAAATCCTTACATCCCACACAGTACAGGTTACTTGTAGAACTGTGTCATTACTGTAAATTAGATACTGCTTGAGAAAAAGGACATTTATATTCAATGCAATAAAAGAAAGAGAAAACAGTGCACCAGGAGCCACTAAGTGTAGTCAGTAGGTATAACTGCCCCATAAAACAAGAATTTATTGGAGATATATGAAACACATAAAACATAGTAATAAGTGGTGGATATTAGATCATAAATAAAACAAATAAAAATCAGTCAAAATGGGCATAAAGGTAAAAAAGACCAATTATTACAAAGGTGAATAATAGGACCTATACACATGCA
Organism: Rhinophrynus dorsalis; assembly: GCA_037306005.1. Taxonomy (NCBI): domain Eukaryota; kingdom Metazoa; phylum Chordata; class Amphibia; order Anura; family Rhinophrynidae; genus Rhinophrynus; species Rhinophrynus dorsalis. The sequence goes on along the minus strand of CM074718.1, from coordinate 84,187,931 downwards.
TATGTTGGCAATATGTGAACAGATAACAGATGAAGTAAATCCAATCACTAATATACAATAAAATGTGTGGATACTAAAAATAAGGGAGGTATTCATAAACATTGTGAGTGACCAATGGAGGGACCCCAATGTATAATGTATTTTCATAGGGAAAAGAAAGAATAATGGCAGTGGACAATCCTATTAGTAGAATCCTACACACAGTGAATGCACTTACAATGTGGCAACTTTTTCAAAATTCAATTAGTCAGTTGTGCTCACCAGATGTATTCTTGTCAGAAGAACTTCTTACACAAAATGTTAATCTCTGGGGTACTTTAAAGTCTCTTGTGTATCCACGTTGATCTCACACACTCCTCCCATTCTTCTGTCTCCAAGATCAATGTTTGAGATTGTATAATACTGCAGTGATAGTAGTAGGTCCATATTTCACCCAAAATGTAAATCAGTATGTTTTGGTGCTTGGAGTGTGCTCATTCATTAGGAACAATAATCTGAATGGTGCCATTATCCTTGAAGTTGATCACCGTAAGGTAAAAGAAGAATCCATCTGTGCACCCCTTGCTCACAGTGACTAGAGAAATCAGCTACACCTCACTGACGAGGTCCAACAAAGCCAAAATGTACATCTGGGGTTGGCTGTTTCTCTTGCTCAGACAGGAAGTACCTGAAACTTTTTTTCTGGACTGCCATTTTGGCATGATCAGTATGGACTGCCATTTTGGCATGATCAGTACGATGTGTAAGGAACTAGTGAGTTAAAAGAGACTGCACCCTGCACACAGCACCATTCCTGTACAGCCTGCTCAGTTCTATGGCAGACTCATTCTTAGTTGAGCATCTCTGACCAGTTCTTTTTCATATGGTCACCCTAGGGGTAACAGGAATCTAGATGTTGATCCCTTGCACACAGTGCCTTAAGAGATCAGCTACAACTCTGTGATGTTTCTCTTGTTCACAGAGGAATTGCCTGGTACTTCAAGGCTGGACTGCCATTTTGGAAGGATCAAAATGATGTGCTTTAGAATATTTCCAATCTGTATAAGGCATCAGTGAGCTAGAAGAAACTATTGGCGCAATGCAAGAAATGTTCGCATCGGATAAAGGCATTTTTGTGCCCATAGATTTTGCACATGTTCTAATCCAGAAAGCTAAATACTGAACGCTTCTTGAATTGCACATGAAAAATTCCATTTTACGACAACAGAACACAGACGTATAAATTCATTCACAATAGCAGTTCTTGCATTAGGCGCATTCGCTATTCCACTCACACAGATGTGTTAATTCTGGCCATGCCCACAAAAAATAAATATTAGCAGCCGTTCGCTAATCTTGAATTTGCACGCGCAATACAACAAAATCATGTGCAAACCTATTCCCTAGTGATTTTCACACGGGAAATAGCAATTGCGCACATTTCTTGCATCGCGCCATAAATTCCTGGACTGGTTGAAGATGTTATATGTTGAGCAAATTACAAGGACAAATTCCACAGGGCATTAAGAATTTCTGTCCATAGAAAGGAAAGTGGGGGTGATTACTTCTCCTTAAGCACAGGGGAATCCTGATATAACACACTGATGTTACATATCTTCATAATAATGATTGTGAACTACCATATTTATGATTTTACAGCATGCTGTACAGACTGAATCACTGGCTGATTCCCAGTATTGGAATAATATAGTAGTGTAATGAGGTATATAAAATGTTTGTCAAGGTTAACAGAAGTTTATCTTTATGTTATTCCCATCACATTTCTCCTTTCATTTATTCTTAACTTTTTCACATTAAAATAAAACAATTGCCCATTTACATTCTCATTCCCATAAATTTTACATTTATATATCATGCTGATAGCATTGTGGAGCCTTGATGATGTAACTGATGTAACTTCAAGATGAATATTGTTAAAGAGGCACTACCCCATAGACTCCCAAAAGGCATCCATATATACTTAATGAAAAAAAATACAACATTACAGCTCAAGAGCAGACATATAATTTTTCCTGATCAGCGGTATATAGAAAATAACACCATAAGCAGATTATAATTTTATGTTAAACAACCAAAAGGTTAGACTGCATTACTCATGTTTATCTCTGACCTTTAAGTATTGATTAAACTGACTTGTTTTCAGCAGTGACAGGGCAAATGAACTGTCCATGTACAGGTGACACCACAGTGGTAGATGAAAAGTAAATCCACCCATGTTTATGTATAAGTAGATTTACTTTATGTAATATATATGATATATTATATACCTGAATAATTCATTTTAAATATTTGGTTATTTACTGTAAAAATATAATCTGATAGAGCCCCCATTTCCACTATTCTACTATTTTTTCTTCACTCTTCTTCTTAGGAATTTTTGAAAGTCAAGGAGAGCACTGTATTCCAAAATATGTGTGGAGGTAGTATATTCGCCCCAAGTGTTTTATCATCTCTGTCTTCCATAATTTAGCAGTCACTTCCAAATGTAAGCAGTACAATTGATAATCATTAATTCACTGTGAGTCCTGTAGCTTGTTATGCCTTATTTCCAGCTCACACACATTTGTTTGTGCAAATAAGTTCATGTCTAAACTTGCACTTGCTTTTCAATTCAAATGAATATCCCCTTTTAAAAACATTGAGGTAGTATATTATGTATTAGCCACTAAGAACAAGAGGGGTGTACATGCATTGCTTCGTCATGAATTTCACCCCCAACCCCACCCCAGTCCTTCAGGTGTTAAGGGAAGTTGGAGGTTGAACTTGGACTATTGTTTCAAATGAATGCTAAAACATGTTTAATAATAACAAACATAAAATATAGCCTGATAAACAGATATAAAAATATTACATTTTCCTAAAATGCATTGGCCACAACCAATAAAGAGAAGGGATATTTCACCTTAGTAGTATTTCATTATCGCTTGTATTATACACAAATGCTTCAATGCACGTAATTTACCTGATGCTGTTATATTACCACAAACACGAAAATGAATTTGCTCTCCTTCTTGAAGTTGCATTTGCTCAGATGGTTCAGGAGGTCCAGTATAACCTGCCTCTCGCAGATTATGGATTTCCCAGTTTAACTCCTTGGAAGGTACCACTTCAACAATAGCTTTCTGCAGATTGTCTTTCTTCCTGTACAAGACCACATTCACCATAGAACTATGTGTAGCTATTTCTAAACTCTGAATGAAACTCATCAGATATGCATTGTCCATTGCTGATGAAAGACGGATTACAATAAAGCTGAAATATAAACAAGGAATATGTTTTAGTTTTTTTGTGTTTTTAATGTTTTGTGTTTAATATTGAAAAAAATATAGATAGCAGTGTTTATCCTGCTGTCTAAAACAAGAGTACTATCTCTGTTTGTAGCTCAGCCTTGCATTTTTTTGGATGCAGTATTTCCATGACCTCAAATTTCACTGTAGTGCTGTTGCTACAGCAGCCAATGGAGGGTTGTTGTCTATGACTATTGATGTCCACTGCTGTAGCAACAGCATAACCATATAATCTTATGCCACGGAAGTAATGAACCAAAAATGCTAGTTGCACTTGCAATGACTTTTAAATAAATCATCTCTTAACATTGGGAATATCTTTGTTTCACTTAGCAGAATAAACTCTGCAGTATATGTTTGTTTGCATATTAATAAGTCTATCAGTCTAATAACAAATAGATGCCAGTACACCCAGCCATTAAGTTCCTACCCCTTTACCTTCCTAAAGATCACATGAAAAGCCAATGTTGAGGTGGGAACTTTGAACATTTCTATTGGCAATATTGAAACCCTTTTATCCCCCAGCTGAGCTTGGGACATTGTGGAAGTGATACTGTGGGAGTTAAGCAGCAATCCATTGAGTATGGTCTATGAATATGATTAGTTATCTCCATAGGCATGTAAGTTACACATTCTTTGGGAGGCTTTATGGCAGTTTGTAAGCTTCCTCAGATGGATGTATATGGATTAGTTTGTCTTTGGTAGCAAGAGGGTATTTTGTGTGCAAGTAGCTGCGGACTATGTTTATGGTGGATGATTCTTTTTGATTGCTGGGTTTTAAATGTTGGCCTTCTGCTATATAAAGCAGAGTGAGAATGAATACTTTGAATGTGTGACTCTTATAGCAGCGTGTTTAAGTGCAACAATGGGCTGAGTGTTTGGAATTTAAGCAATGGGATTAAACAGGGGAACAAATACTTCATAATGGTGCATAAAATACATGTTTATTTTAACTTGCAGTAACTGTGCTAATGAGTGTTAAAGGGATAGTAATACTTCGTTTTAACTTTATTTTATTTTGTAGGCATTAAAAAAACATGAAGAATGATATAAGTCTTATCTCTCAAACCTTTATGGTTTATGAGATATTCACAAGCAAAGTTCCCCTCCCCGCCCCTTTTACCTAGTGTAAGCCATCTCTTCTCAGATGTGAGTCTGGTTGTATGACAGTACAGATAACAGAAGGGGACAATTTTCTTTGTATGAAAACAATGAAAGCCCTTCCCCCTTGACAAGTTTTTCAGCTTTTTCCATTATCTTAATTGAAGATTGTCCCTCTCTGCAGTCTACCTGGGCATCTCCCTTCTGATCTGCTTGAACAGGGGGGGGGATACTTTGTTTGTGAATATCTCTTAAACCATAAAGGTTTCAAAGATAAGACTTATATCATTCTTCGTGTTTTTTTAATGCCTACAAAATAAAATAAAGTTAAAATGAAGTATTACTATCCCTTTAAGTATGATTGTCAGTCTAACTCAGTGTACATGCTATCATATGTTTGCACACCTGAAACAATCATTCCAGGATTACCTCTGTGGCAAATGTGAGCAAGTAGCCTCTTTGGAAGTTAGTCAGGACACAAAACTGAGAGAGATTTCTGATCACCGAGCAGAAGGTAGCTGAACAAGAAATAATTGTGGGTGAAGTTTGAACAAAGTAGGAGCAGGTAGATATATGGATTATAGTTAGATGTAGCAAGGAGGGGCAGAGTAATAGGGAGGACGCTCCTGTGTTTGCTCATCCTACATTGATTTGCTACATTGAGGATGTTGGCATGGGATTGCTCTTGCTGGAGAGACCAAGACAACAACCCCCTCTAGCTCTGTTGGAATGTAGGATGAAGGCAGACCTAGAAAGGTGGGATTCCATAATTTGATAGACAGGATAATCTACTACAATCAAACAGTTTGCTGTCTCCTGCATGTAGTAGATCAGATTGATAAATTGTTGGCTGTCATGGTATATATTGGTATCAATTACAAAGTCAGTTGGAGACAGAGGCCCATTAAAAATTATTTTAGGTCATAATCTTAACAAAGGACCTCTTTAGTGGTATTTTCCAAAATACTACATGTGAACTGCACTGCACCAGAAAGGCATGGGAGATTAGAGAGTTAAATGTGTAGGCATTAAAAAAACATGAAGAACGATATGTCTTATCTCTCAAACCTTTATGGTTTGAGAGATATTCACAAGCAAAGTTTCCCCTCCCACCCCTTTTACCTAGTGTAAGCCATCTCTTCTCAGATGTGGAATGCAGTCCATAGACAGACAGATAACAGAAGGGGACAATATTCTTCCTATGAGAACAATGAAAGCCCTGCCCCCTTGACAAGTTTTTCAGGTTTTTCCGTTTTCTTAATTGAAGATTGTCTCTCTCTGCAATCTACCTGGGCAGCTCCCTTCTGCTCTGGCTGAGCAGTGTTACCTCAGTAAAAGGGGCGGGAGGGGGATAGTTTGTCATTGAATTACTCTTCAACTACAACTCTGACAGAATTGAAATAACACTCTCCAAAGTCCAAATACTATGATGATTAATTGGAGCTGCTTTTATTATGAAACATTACTATCCCTTTAATGAAAGGGAGACTACCGTGTTAGGAGTTAGAGAGTTGGTGGGTAAAACAGTACAGTTTGGAGTACACAGTGTAGAAGAAAAAAATATTTTATGGAAGGGGGATGAGGGTGGAGAGGGTTTAGGCTAGTTCATCTAATAGGGAGGTGCCTACTGCAGTTTTCAGAATAAAAACAAATACAAATGTCAAAGAATGCAAATCATCAGAATGGCAGGATCATAAAATGCATGCTTGCAAATGCTTATAGTCTGGCTGTTAAAGTAGGGGAATTGGGACAGATAGGAATGAAAACTGATTGGAAGATACACATGACTGGGCAGTCAACCTAGAGGGATACTCACTTTTTAGGAGGGATTGAGATTATAAAACAGTTGGGGTATGCCTGTATATATAGCAATCTTACAATTATAACATAGCAGAAGGAAGGATATCAATAAAGAGTCCAATGAAAATGTTAAAGCCATGTTTGTTGAAATACACAATGGGAGCATATATAATAAATAGAAAAACAAAAAAGTATTTTCAGTAGAGAACGTAATCATAATGGGAACAACAGCACATCAATGAAACATACTTTTATCAGTATGTTTAAGGACAATTTTATGCCCCAGCTGGTGGTCTCAAACAATTCTGAAATTATATACAATATACAGGTAAGGGAGCATTTTTTTTGCAAGAAGTGACCACAATATGATATCCTTTGGAATTTGGTATGAGAAACTCATTATCAATGTTTTAAACAAAACTTCAAAAGCACCAATTTTATAATGCTGAAATCTGTATTGGATGGAATGCAATGTTCAATGATATGGACCTGGTTAAATTATATAATGCACATGTTGGTTTAAAGTTGTAAGAGTTGTACCAAAAGGTTCACTTTTTTTTAATAGATTTTTATTTTTCATCCAAACATCATACAAAACTTTAGGCATTAATACAAGAATTAATACAAATAAAGTGTTAAGAATCTGAGTAACTTATAGAAGGTAAATAACATCCAATCAGTTTTCTTGAGTTTTATCATCCCCTAGGATGTATTATACATAACTTAAAAATTGTAAAAAGTATCCAAGTGAATATTCAGGAATCTATAATCGTAAACTTTCAATATGTGTGCAAGCAGACCTTTCAGTAATGTTCGGATAGATAGAAAAACAAGAGAGTGTCAAGAGAGAAAAAAAGAAGAAAAGAAACAAGTTTAAGAAACAAAAAAGAAGAATGAAAATAGTTGTCAGTAAAATAAGAGTGGAACATTTCCACTAGAGACTGTATTCTCAACTGCTTTGATTTGAAAAAAGAGGTGATTTGTACTCTTACTCCAGATAATCAATGTCTTGACAAAAAATCAAGTCAAGGGTGCCATATTGCAAGAAAATCATGTGTTGCAGAGGTGATACTATGAATTAGCATCTCCATGACCATAGTATGACAAACCTTATGCTCTCAGTCTTTAAAAATAGGAGCATTCTGAGACTTCCAAAGAGCAGGTATACACTGCTTAGCTGCATTTAAAAGATGATTAATCAAACATTTAGTTTTAGAGTGAATCACTACATTTTCCTGAGGTAAGTTGAGAAATATGTGAATTTGTTGCTTAGACAGGCATTCTTTCATAATTTTATGTATGTCATCTAATATTTGTTCCCAAAAAGTCTGTATCTTAGAACATGACCACCAAATATGTGTCAATGTGCCCGTTTCATTACCGCATTTGCAGCATAACACTTCCAAGGAAGGGTACATAACATGTAACATTCTATAGCAACATGTAGTAAGCTTATAATTAGTTTCAACAATTAAGGTATTAACAGAGGAATGTAAGGAATTACGTATTATCTGTAACCATTCATCAAAATAAGTTTATGAAACTCCTGTTCCCAAGTCTGTTTTTGAGAAAGAAAATGTGATTCAATGTCACCTAGAATAGAATATAATATAGAAATCCCATGTGATAACGAGGAATTAAGACATATTTTTTCAAAACCTGTTAACGGGTGATATAAGTCTCTTCCTCCAAATTGTGAGTCTACTTAAAGAAGAAATCTGTCATAAATTAGCTCATCATTAGAATGTAAACCCAGTTGTTCTTGTGGTGTAGCAAAAGGAAGAGATTTGTTATCTTTTGACAAATGACAAAAAAAGTAAATCTCCATTACGTTTCCAAGAATCAAATTGTGAGTATTCAAAATCAAGTGATTGTATCGGCAGGTCAAGAACTGACTGTAATGGAGAGCATGAATATGAGAATGAAGATGTGGAACGTTTAATCTTCTGCCAAATATAAATTAAGGATCTCAGAAGGAAGGGACATTTATAAATAGTGAGTTTAGATAAGGCTTGACACCACAAAATTGAGGATATTCTATGAATACCAGTAATATCTTTAACCAATTGAATCCTCTTTTGTTAGAGTTATTCTGAAATAGATGTACTATATTTAGTAATTGTGTGGAACGGTAATATTTGATGACATCCGGAGCACTTAAACCATCTTTGTTTTTAGGCTGAGAAATATGGGAAAACCATAACCTAGGAGGTTTCCCATAAAGATTTTTTGGATTCATTCTAAATAGGCATTTGAGAGTTGTATAGGAATAGCCTGAAAATGGCAAAGAATATTAGGCAAAATTTACATTTTGAGTAAGTTTATCCGTCCTATCCAAGATAAGTATAGATATGACCAAGATTGTATTTCCTTATGAATATTATCTTTCAATGATTTATAGTTAATATGAAATAATTTATTCATTGTGGGAGTTAATTGTATAGCCAAATATTTAATCTTATCAAGGGACCATTTAAATGGGACGAGTGATTTTAGGAATGTGGTCTTGGAATCTGGGATATTAACGTTTGTGATTTCTGACGTGGTAAGGTTGGGTTTAAAGTTTGAAGTTATACTAAATTGTTCCAGTTCATGTATAATAGCAGGTAAGGATATCTCTGGGGAGGATACAGAATCTATTATGTCATCCGCAAAAAGACCTAGTTTATATTCCTGAGAGAGAGTCTTGATTCCATGTATATTATGTTTTTTCCTGATTCTATTGGCAAGAGTCTCCATAACAAAGATAAAAAAAATAGAGGACAGTGGGCACACCGGTCTAGTACCATTATGAAGAAAAAAGGGCTGTGAAAAATAGTTATTAACCTTAACTCGGGCACAGGGGTTAGTATATAAAGTTTTAATATAAGAACAAAACTTCTTTCCCAAGCAAATATAACGTAGTATAGAATCTAAAAAGAACCAATCTACCCTATCAAATGCCTTTTCCGCGTCTATCGTGAGTAAGAGTGATTCAGTTTTGCTAGAGTTTACATAATCAATCAAGTTAATCACTCTTATGGTGTTATCTTTAGCTTCAAGTCCAGATACAAATCCCACTTGATCCCCATGTATCAAAAGGGGTACTAGAGGCTTTAGTCTGTTTGCCAATATTTTGGCATATAACTTGATGTCCAAATTCAATAACGATATTGGTCTATAACTGGAGCAAAGCGTGGGGTCTTTCCCTACTTTATGTATTACTGTTATATGTGCTTTTAAGCACCAGGGGTGTTGATGAATCAAATCTGGAAGGACATTAAATGTTCTAGTCAAAAGACTGCCTATCAAGTGAAACCATTTCCTATAGAAAACCAAAGGAAGGCCATCAGGTACCAGTGATTTCCCTGGCTTCAATTGGGCAAGCGCAGATTCTACTTCCTTTTGGGTTATGTCAGATTCTAATTCCTCTGACTGTTAAGCTGATAATTTAGTAAGTCCTGCACTTTGTACATAGGCATCTATTTTTTTCCTTTTGTGATTCAGATAATAAGCCTCCAATATTATAAAGAGATTCATAATAGCCTTTGAATGTGTCAATAATTTCTGGTCAATTGACCATTGTTAGTTTGAATCTGATTTACCTGCTGTGCAGTTGCTCTTGGTTTAGTTATCTGTGAAAGACGTCTGCCACACTTATGACCAGACTCATAGAACCTACATTTACTATAAAGGAATGATACATCAATATTAGAGTGTAGATGGAGTTTAGCTTTGTTTCTCTAAGTGCTTGACCTTTTTGGAAATACACCTGGTCTTGTGTACTTTTATGATTTAATTCTAAATCAGTCAGGGATTTTAATATTGTATTTAGCTCTTTCTGAGCCAATCTTTTTATGAGAGGATATTTTTATGAGTTCCCCTTTTACCACATATTTGCAAGATTCCCATTGGGTCCAATACTTTTTAATTTGTTTATTAATGATCTTGCAGTAGATATTGAGTTTTTTTTCTTAATCTTTGCAGATTATACTAAACTGTGTAAGGAGATGCTTAAAGAACATACAAGTTTGGATAAACTAAGTAAATGTGAAGAAACTGCCATATAAGTTTTATACAAATAAATGTGAGAATATACATTTGGATTGCAGAAACACACATGCTACATTTACAATAAATGGGGAGCTACTTGAGGAATCCTTGTTAGAGAATTTTTATAGGAGTAGTAATAGAAAATAGAATTCACAGCAGCCTGAAGTTTCATTCAGCTGCTGAAAGAGCCGGTAGAGTACTATCATGTATAAAAAGAGGTATAATGCATGGGATGGAAATACAATTCTTCCTCTATCTAAATCATTTTTCAAGACTCCATCTAGAATATGAAATACAGTTTTGAGCACAATTTCTTAAAAAGAAAATGGGGGTTATACACTACAGCATGATAAAAAGGTGAAGATAAAATGGAGATGATTTCTCCAGTGATTTCACTTCTGCGTTTCCTATGTTATTCTATTGAGTCAATGAACTAAGATTTCCAAAAACAACATTGGTTCTACAGAATAAAAATGACTTGGAAAATGATTTCACTGGAGAAATCACTTCTGCTTTATCACAGCATTATCATCACTTTTTTATTATTTGTTTTTTTTCAAAGATTTATTGAAAAGTATAAAGGCATTACAATAAGAAAGGGGAAAATAAAACATCTTGTAAAGCGGTAAATACATATCCAATTTGGAAGTAAACATGTGCTAAACCACATAGTTGGACTAATGTTGAATAATAATGTCAAGGTGATGCAAAAGAAAAAAGAAAAGAAAGGAAAAACAAAGTGCAAGTGAAAAAGGAAAAATGAAAAGAGGGCCAACAGAAAAGAGAGGTGTTGTAAGTGGGTACCTAGCTAATATAAGGAAGAAAAAATAGAGAAAGGAAAGAATAAAGAAGTGAGAAAAGAAAGAGAGAAGTGAAAGAAGAAAGGAAGAAGAGGAGTGGGATAGTGAAGAGAGAGTGTTAAGGGGAAGAATTTGTAGGTAAATGAGGAAAAATAGAGGGGACCTCTTTGCCTAGATACCGAATCCAAGAGTGATATTTATCATGAAAGATATGCATTCCATGGGAGTAATAATATAAGCGCTCCATATCCAGAAGATGATTGACCTCCGTCTTCCACTCTCGCATTATCACCACTTTATCGCACCTTAGTGCATTTCCTCCAATTAATTGAATTTTATAAAGAGGAGAGACTAAACAAGACTGGGTTTGTTTATACTAGAGAGACATCTAAGGTAATATGATTAAAATGTACACTTTTTTTCAAGGTTAATACAAAGAAATCTCTAAGGAGAGAGCAATATATATATATATATATATATATATATATATATATATATATATACATTTTTTATTAATACAAAGGAAGGGAGTTTTAATAGTAAGGACAAGAAATAGAATTATTTTGCTTCAGGTGGATCATATCACTAACATTTGGGCTCAGCCTGGTGGTGGGCCATGGGCTGACCATCCACCATGAAAATGTTGTTCCCAAATTTCCAAGTACTTTATTTTGTGGCAGCATAGATTTGTACCACTTCTAGAACATGTGTAGTGTACTCCCACATACCACACAACCTAGTGATGCTAAGCGCTAGCATATGCTGGAGCTCAGCATCAATAAGCCACACAAAGTGAGGGAGAAAACTATACTGATCTGTGCTGGAAGAGGCACAGATCTATACTTCTGTAGTAGACTTCTAGGGAAGAGTTCTTTTCTTAAATTGGAAAGGTGAGCCAGCAGGAGGGAGGGTCACAATTTTTGTATTATTTAAAAAAACTGCCAAAAAAATGGGGGGGGGGGAATGAGGGTACAGTGGGGCTGGAAGATAACAGAGGGAAGAATGTGCAGAAAAAGAGTTAAGGGGAGAGGAGAAAAAAGGTTAGGGGAGTAAGAAAGAAAGTAAAAGGATTTAGGGGTGAAAAAGCAGCGTTTGAGGGGAATGTAAACAAGGATTAAGGGGAAAGAAGTAGGTTTAACTCTTTGAGTGCCAGAGGGGTATGCAGTGCATTGCTTTGCAATGTATTGGGTACACCTCTGGCACTCATAGGGTTAAGGAGGTGATAGCTAGAGAATGATTAATTGGTGTAGAGAGATATGAACAAGAGTTTGTGGGTTTTAGAAGGGTTAAAAGTAAGAAAAGAGGTATACATGGGTTAAAGGGGTAAGAGAGAGAGAGAGAAACACAAGGGTTAAAGGGAAAGAAGATGAATAGCATTATGACTGAGACAGGGAAAAAGGAGGTGAACAAGGGTTGAAATGGGAAAAGAGGTATTATGTGGTTAGAGGATAAAAAAGCAATTAAAGGGGAAGGGAGCATTATTGTGGGACAGGTAAAGAAGAAGAGTGGCAGAGAAAGAGGGAGGGCAGGGTGAAAGAGGGGTATAACTGGTTAATGTGGGAGGGAGAACAAGAGAAGGTAAAAGTAGTAGAAATGTTAATGGGGACAATACATGAAAAGAAAGGACTAGAGGACATAAAGTGGGAAAGAAAATGTGGTTGCCCTGCTTGATTTAAAAAAAATCCCCAACGCCAGTTCTTGAACAAGACACACTCCACTCAGAACAATATTGAGAATTACTTATGACAGTTGAGTTCATAGCAGATAAAATGTTGACCCAGGAAGGAATGTTTTCATCCAGTTTGGGCTTAATTGGAAGTGGCTTCAGTAGATCTTGTTTTGTTTCTATGGATCAAGCTGGGTGATATGGCAGGGGCTGAACCTGATGGATTTTTTTTAGCCTCATACACTATGTTACCATGTATCTTTCATGTGACCCCGGGTTTCCATGCAATAGTTCAAGGGGTTCCATGGCATAAATTTCAGTACTGATGGCCAGTGGAAAAATACAATTTTATGCTACTGTGTTAATTCATTTTTTAAAAATGAGCTTTTTTTCATAATTTGGTCAAAGTATGTTTAAGCTCGCTTACCTCTCCAAAGTTCCCTATTTCAAGTGAAATATACGTTGCCATACCTATCTAAGCTTAAAACTGTACCTGATGAATTCTTGTATGGAAACATGTTGAATTTAAAAGCTAGTTAAAAAACATAAAAAAACAACATTTCTAATACCTGTATGATAAGATTAATCTGCTTTCAAACAGTGTTAGCTTGATTTGAATGGGTGGAGGACCAAGAGGACCAGAGCTCCATAATTTTCCTTTATAAGTCTTTCTCCATCAGTCCCCTTTATAAGTCAAGGGCAGTTTTAAACATAGATAGGAATGGCAATGTTTATCACTTGCTTGAAGGTACCTTGGCGAGGTAAGCAAGTTTAAAAACACTTTGGTCAAATTATGCAACAAAACCCTCATTTTTTGAAACTGTATTAACACAGTAGTATAATATTTGCTTTCTACAAGGTTCACATTTGGGTAACTTGAAAGAAGAACTTCAGGTTTGTTTTCCTGTCTTAGCTTTTTCTTTAGATTTTTGTCTAATCTTGGGACTTGAAGAATCCTCTTAATCCTAGCTGCTTTCCATATGTAATTCACTTGTGATCTTATTTTTAATTTATATATTATATATATGTTATGGTGTGCTAGCGCTGTGATTTATTTTCTTCAATGCTTTTTGGAACAATACAATTACCTGATATAATTTACCTGATAAAATTTAGCCTGATAATTTCCTTTTAAAGAGCACATATCACTTTAAGATAAGGTTAGTTCTTTTTAAAGATAGTTAAAAGCTGCTTATATCAGGGACATTGTTGATTCTCTGACAACATCCAAACTAAAGCACAGGGGCAATTAATTTATGTAGCTCAGACACCAAGAACCCAGACCTCAAAGTAAATTCAACAAATTAAATGTGATCATCTAAGAAAAATAATGAGGCAATCCTTGAATGTTTGTTTATTTAGAAAAATGTAGCTTTTTATGCTGTCTTTGAATTGCAAATATATATGAAAACTACAGGATGTCACTGGTGTTTATTTAAAACTGAAATAGTTGGCAAAAATAATTTGTTACTGTGCATAGGCAGCAAAATCAAAGATAATTTTTCTAGTACAATATCACAATTACTGTATATACATTCTAGACAGAGCACCTAGCTCATCCCCTACCACTAGTTACACATAATAAATTTTTCTAATAAGAACAACTAGCAGTAATTTTGGCCTCTAACATAAATATTTAACATACTGTACAGGAAATTAGCATAAAGTTCCACACTGTGCCACCAAAACATGAAGATTACCTTACAGAATATTGGGAGTAAAACACACAAGCAGATTTTAATTCTCTGTAAAACAAAGTAAATGTGTCTTAGGGAGTATCAACCACCACTCATATACATTTGAAATTGCTACTAGTTGAACCTTTTAAAGGGATATTAATGTTTCACAATAAAAGCAGCTACAATTAATCATTATAGTATTTGAGCCATTAAGAGTGTTATTTCAATACTGTCAGACTTGTAGTTGAAGACTAACTGAATGATAAAGTGTTCCCCTCCCACCCTTTTTACTGATGTAACACTGCTCAGCTCAGAACAGCAAGACTATCTGGATGGATCGGAGAGAGGGACAATCTTCAGTGAGCATAAGAAGAAATATGAAAAACATATCAAAGAGGCTGGGTTTTCCTTATGTTCACTGTTAAGAAGATTGTCCCTTGCTGTGATCTGTCTGGTCCATGGACCAGATTCCACACCTGAGAAGAGGTGGGTTACACTAGGTAAAAGGGGCGGGAGGGGGTAATTTATCATTCAATTTCTCTTGAAATACAACTCTGACAGTATTGAAATAATACTCTCTATGGCTCAAATACTATGAAGATTAGTTGGAGCTGCTTTTATTTTGAAACATTATTATTCCTTTAAGTGCTAGAGGGATGCCCACACCCACTGGTACTCAAAGGATTAACCTCTCAAATGCTACAGATGCAATGCACTGGAGATCTCTTAGGCATTTGAGATTGTAACCCTTTGAGTGCCAGATGGGTGGCAATTTATTGCATACCCCTCTGGCAATCAAAGGGTTAAAGTGTTTCATTGTTAGCATTTCACCAAGATTTTATATGAAGCTAAATAGTTTCAGCATAGCAGGAAGTTTGAGAACTGCCACAGAATAAAATTAGAAATCAGCTTTAAAGGGTTAATGAATTTAAACTAACATATCTTCTTTCTAAATTAAAGAAAACATCAAGCAGATAACTGGCAGCAATTCTTTATGGATCACTAAAAAGAGAATATTTCAGTCTACAAACTATTATCTGCACCTCTGTATATGTTCATCCACTTCAAATGAGACTGTTCCATTCTGTACATTTTTCACCACAATGTCATCTAAAATATTCCACTGATCTTCTCTGTATGCCAGTAATTTCAGCAATTCAGTAGTATTATCTCCATGTTTCCTCACAGAGGCACTGACAGGGCTAAAATATAATCATATATATTAATACAATATTTGTTGCTCTAGTTCACAATTCAGTTTCATATGAGTACTCTTAAAGCCTACTCTTTGCTCAGAGGGGATGCTTTGACTTCCAAGCATTATGCAGACTCTGGGTTTGATTATATTAGAGATGGAATTATTTTCCAGTGAGGATATTGCTGCTTTAGTAGGTTTTGGCAGACAATTAAAAAAAACTACATTGTCTCTCAGATCGAGAAATAGATTCTTGTAATTTTTTTTTTTTTTATTTGAAAAACATTATTCTCAAATCTATTTCTTGATCTGAGTGACAATATCATTCCAGTAATAGCCAGCAATGAGAATATTTGGTAGCATGGGAACATGCTACTCCCAAAATGAAGTACCTAAAACTGCAATGGAAGTAGGTGGACAAGGTCAGGCAGATTTACTTGGGTGTAATAGCCCACCTGGTCAATTAACCCCTAGTACCCACAGTGAACCTCCCCACACCTATGGACAACGTGGACCCCTTTCTCTTCTCCCAAGTTAAAGGGATAGTAACTTTATTTTATTTAACTTTATTTTATTTTGTAGGTATTAAAAAAACATGAAGAACAATATAAGTCTTATCTCTCAAGCCTTTATGGTTTATGAGATATTCACAAGCAAATTTCCCCCTCCCGCCCCTTTTACCTACTGTAAACAATCTCTTCTCAGATGTGGAATGCAGTCCATAGACCAGACAGAAAACAGAAGGGGGCACTCTTATTCATATGAAAACAATGAAATCCCTGCCCCCCTTTGACAAGCTTTTCAGGTTTTTCCCTTATCTTAATTGAAGATTTTCCCTCTCTGCAGTCTACCTGGGCACCTCCCTTCTGATCTGGCTGAACAGTGTTACATCAGTAAAAGGGACGGGAGGGGGATACTTTGTCATTGAATTACTCTTGAACTACAACTCTGACAGAATTGAAATAACACTCTCCAAAGTCTAAATACTATGATGATTAATTAGAGCTGATTTTATTATGAAACATTACTATCCCTTTAAGGGAGCTGATTAATGTAATAAATGAATGTGAATGATTTGGACACCCCCATATTAATCTATAAAATGACCAAGGTGGTGGCCCAAGGACTCCTTCCTCTACCCTCGCTCCTAGGGGAGGAAAGTATGTGACAAATTAATATGGACCCCATATTAACTAATAACGTGCCAGTGGAAGGGTTCCATGGATGCCTTTTTCTACCTTCCCTACAAGAATGACATCTATGTAATAAAGTACATCTTATATTACACAGCTCTGGAGTGGTGGTCTGGGTATTTTACTAGCAATATTAGTGTAAATAAACCCCTGCATTGCTTGTGCTTATATGTTCATGAGGTTGTATTGTCCTCGCATTCACTCCTAGTTGAGTATAGAAAAAAGTGGAACTAAAGGAATAGTAATACTTCGTTTCATCTTTATTTTATTTTGTAGGCATGAAAAAAACATGAAGAACGATATAAGTCTTATCTCTCAAACCTTTATGGTTTAAGAGATATTCACAAGCAAAGTTTCCCCTCCCGCCCCTTTTTCCTAGTGTAAGCCATCTCTTCTCAGATGTGAATCTGGTTGTATGACCAGACAGATAACAGAAGGGGACAATCTTCTTTGTATGAAAACAGTGAAAGCCCTTTCCCCCTTGACAAGTTTTTCAGCTTTTTCCCTTATCTTAATTGAAGATTGTCCCTCTCTGCAGTCTACCTGGGCACCTCCCTTCTGATCTGGCTGAACGGTGGGGGGATACTTTGCTTGTGAATATCTCTTAAACCATAAAGGTTTGAGAGATAAGACTTATATCGTTCTTCATGTTTTTTAATGCCTACAAAAAAAAAATAAAGATAAAACGAAGTATTACTATCCCTTTAAAAGGGTACATAAAGTGACATGATTGGCCTGGAAAGATTTTGTTTAAGTAGATGCAGAAGGATTTCTCTACTGGTTGTGCTATTTAAAAAAAAAAAAAACAGTAATGTTTATTCTGAAAAAATAAGAAAAATATATTGAATTTTCCTGCAGAGTAAAGAAGAATACACTCACTGCTAGGAAAATTATGCAATCAAACTTTTTTTGTGTTAGCAAATTGCAGTTTTGTTTTCTGGTCAAAATGTGTTAATGGTATCTATGTAGAACATTTGTCTGGGGGGGTAACATTTTCACTTTCCTTAGTCAAAATAAAGAAAATGTGTTTGATCTGTAATAACCTTTGATAGATTAGATAGATAGATAGATAGATAGATAGATAGATAGATAGATAGATAGATAGATATTTTTTAAACTAGTTTATTGTTTAAATTCTGAAATTAAGAGCATTTTTCTATGGACAAAGACTGAAGTTACAGTATAAAAATAATAAAAAGTATTTATATACTGTAGCTGCAGTCTTTGTACATGGTATAAATGTACTTAGCACTAATATATTTCATCTGGTTCTATTTCTTCTACAGAAAAGCAAATTACCGTATTTGGTGTGTTGATGACACTCGTGATGCCAGTGCACTTGAGGCTCTCTTATTTTCTGTTTCTTCCCCTTGTTTCTTTTTCTCTGGGTTGGGAGGGCAGGGAAGAAGTACAGTGACCGGCTTGTGGAAACACTTCACTGAAGGGTGTTTCACATGGACAAGGGGGCTGCTGGATACTACTGAGTGATATATATCATGTTTTACTTTCAGTAAAGAAATGATTGCTGTGTCAATTGGCTGAACCTATGTTTCGAGAAGAATAAGAGACATAGGATTATTCAGTATTAAGAAAATTGAGCACAGGTTTCCACTTGGAAAATGCCAAATGCTAAATCATAGGATGGATTCTAGTGCAGGCAATACATTTAACATTGGTTTTATCTTAAAAGTCCCCTTTAGACTACAACAGGAATGTAAGCCAGTAATAGATGTATCACCTGCAATAGAATCAAGCCCATATGAGTTTTAAATATATCAATAATAAGTGGAGCAATCTTGCAATAAACTAACTTCATCATTATGGAGAAATAAACAATCAATTAATGTAATGGAACTTTTAATCCCTTCGATACTCAGGAAGTCTCCAGTCGATTATGAAGCAATGCATTGGAGACTTTTCCAGTATTCCATGGCATTTTTATTTTTTTATCTATTGTATATGTCTCCCCTATGGGAAGCAGTTTTAAGAAAAAGATGAATACTAGGACAAGAGGGCATGTTAGAGGGAGGAAGATTCAGAATAATGTGCATAGGTACTATTACTACTACTACTACTACCTACCAAAGCACCGAGTTAAGTATCAGTATGTGAGAGGTAATATAGGGATAGGATAGGAATGAATTGTCTGTATGACTCATTACTATGTGTTGCATACCCTCCTCTGACACTCAAAAGGTTATTAGCATAGTTTACAAATATCTATAACTCAAAAACGAGTTTTCTAAGTAAAAGAATGGTCCTAAAACATATATGTGATTTTGAAAGCTTTCCCGCATGGAGATTTCCCAGTGCACTAGTCTGACAGTCAGGGGGCCTCTTTTGATATAGTGCCCTCCTTCCCAAACCACTACATGAGATGTGAGAATGTATTTTTTACATGCAAGTATGTTGTAGCAATAGTGCCTGATATCCATCTCTACCATTTTCAGTTGTTACTGGAATGGTTGAGAAACTCTGTCCTAAACTTAAAAACACAATTAACAATTCCTTGTGAAATATAGCAATAATAATCAAATTTAGGGAATAACTGGAATAGAATCCCAGATGAATCACTATAATTTAATTATGTACTGATATATAGTACAAGGAATTGTTAGAGGAATTATTAATTCATCTCACAATATACCTTACATCATAATTAGCATAGTCTATACAGTTTCTGGGGCAGAAGGTATTCATATACACTGCTGCCAACTGTATTATATTAATTGTAGGATCGATTAACCTTTTCTATGCTACTGAGTATTGATATTTAATACCTCTGAATATACCTATGTGTTGTTAACCCTTTCACTGTTGGTAATCCTCATGGTAATAAGTGTGGTTCGGTTTTCTATGTATCTATTATAATTGCTAATCACGCATATATTTCATTGTTGCTGATACTTGTTATATATATAGTATATTGTATTTTAATAAATTATATATATATTTTTCCACAAATATGAGGGATTGATTATTATTATTATCAATTCTTTACTGTGAAGTAGCGTGTCAATACATAATAAAGTATAAAGTTCTCAAATTATTTTAGATTATCATTTGCCTATTTAAGTGAAGACATCCAACCTGAGTGGTTCTCTTGTTTTAACCCTTTGGATACCTTCATATAAATAGTCCGACAGATTTTGGAGGTCCCACCGAGATTTGAACTCAGATCGCTGGATTCAGAGTCCAGAGTGCTAACCATTACACTGATTTGGCAAAAATTAACACTTTCCCAATAATTATATATAGATTCTGTTAATTTCAGAAATCTAGAGCTAATATATATAGCTTATTATAACTGATCCCAAATGGTTGGCCAGTCCACTTAAGACAATTATAAGACAATAAGTTTCTTCAAACAGAAGAAAAATGTTGAAATTCTGGATTAAATGAATCTAGATGAATAAATGCTATAGTTACCAATCAAAATGTCTTTGTCTTTCTCTGTTAGGTAGCAGGACCAGGTGTTGTAAGGAGTTTAATCAGGAAGCCAAGAGAATGAAATCCCTCCTTTCTTGTCATTATATTTGGTAAAATGTTACCTTATCAGTAATCCCACCTATTTCCAATGATTGGACAGAGGTCCATCTCATTATACCATGACATCACCAGTATGCCTTGATTGGATACTAATATTAAACCTAATTATTCACGGAATGTGAATAATTCAGTCATGACGCTCTCAAAACTATAGAGGGCACTCTTACTCTACCATAAAATTCACACCTAAAATAATAACTTGGTATGTTATTTTTTTAACTCAGTAATTTAATCTTTGATATTTTGTCATATAAAGATGTCAGGTTTCAGACAATAGGGATTCTCTGTTTAACTTACAGATTCTCCCAGAAGATAATCCTATTGCTTGGCACCATGGTTGTCTGCAATCCCCTATTCATCACCATTAGTGTCATTTAGTTATTTTCCCCCAAAGAGGCCCATGAGTATTCCTTTGTCTTAAGGATGAGGTAATTTAAACACATCCTAAACAGAATTTTCAGGAACTTCTACTATTAGAGTTAACCCTCTACGTTCCACCAGGACAAAGTCTCTGACAAAATGCCATCAAAAGAAATATGGAATACTCTGGGTGCAAAACAATTGTAATATAGTGGATAAATGCAAATTCTCAAAGCAACCATTGATCTAAATGGAGTTTTAGACCCCTTGAATGCTAGAGATGTCTCCAATTCATTGAAAAACAATTATTATTATTATTATTTTAAAACTGTTTTTATTGAAGAGATTTGTGCATACATTACAATGAACAAGGATGTTCAAGAAGTAACAAGGTAATATACAGTACAAGGAATGGTAATGAGTTATCAAAATATGAAAAAGATATACAACATGGGTATCATAGCAAACAATTAACAATGCATGCCTCCCACCACCAACATTTTCCATTTTCAATTTCCAAAAACAAACAAAAAAAAAAGGGGGGAGGGAGAGAGCACCCTCTCCCCAGGTCCAGACAAATCCAGTGCACACAGCATCAAAAAGGATAGCGTAATGTGGAGTCACAGTCCAATGCAGCAGATGACAGCATTCAATTATCAGAACCAATACAGTTTAGGTGCTATCAAAGAAAGCTATCCACAGCCCCCAGATCTCAGCAAATTTCTGTGGGCAACCCCTGTGACTATAAACTAGACGGTAAAGAGGGATAGTTTGTCTTATAGTATTTAACCGGTGTGAGTAGGAAGGAGAAGCAAGAGACATCCACACTGTGGCCACCACTTTACGTGCCATAATTATGGATTCCTGAAGTAGA
This sequence comes from Rhinophrynus dorsalis, assembly GCA_037306005.1. Classification (NCBI taxonomy): domain Eukaryota; kingdom Metazoa; phylum Chordata; class Amphibia; order Anura; family Rhinophrynidae; genus Rhinophrynus; species Rhinophrynus dorsalis. The sequence continues at coordinate 84,166,395 of CM074718.1, read as the reverse complement.
GATCTAGTACAGTGCAAGTTCAAATCATCAGAAGCAATCAATAGCAAACCCAATTTAGGTGATCTTAGTATCGTCCGTTCCAGTACAACTGTCAGGGTGTCAAATACCTCCGCCCAGAATTTCAGAACCTCAGGGCAATCCCAGATCATGTGCATAAAGCCAGCATCTGAGATACTGCACCTAGGACAGGTGTCTGTCAAGTCGTTATTCATAAGTTTTAGTCTCCTAGGTGTGTAATAAGGCCTAAGTATTTTAAGTTGTGCTAGCTGATGTCCCATGTGGGTAGCATCGGCCGAGTGCCCGGCTTTGGCCATCAGCCATTCCCAGTCATCCATGTCACCCAAGCCCTTCTCCCATTTAGTCCTATGTTGGGTATCATCTATGGGTGCGCATTCTGTAAGCCACTAATAGATAAAGGAGAGAGGTTTTTCAGGTTTTCTGGCCTTCACCCTTGACAAAAGTCTGGACTCCGCAATCAGAAATGGACTGTCAGACCAATGTGTCTGCAGTGCATGACGGAGTCGCAAATATGAATAGAAGAGGCTATGAGGCAGCCCAACTTACCTGTGGAGATGTTGAAACGTTTTGATGACCTGGCCATCGAATAAGTGACCCAAGGTGAGAACAACATGCCGGGTCCAGAAAGTACTAAAGTCCAGTGCCATTAAGTGAGGCAATTTTGCATTATTCCAGAGTATGTTGTTTGCATCCAGGGCATTGTATACAGAAATATGTTCTACTTCCTTCCAGCTACATTTATCCCGGGGTCTACTAACAGTATTTGGGATGTGACAGCCCAACGATGATTCTCCAGTTCCAGCTTTGCAAAAGCATAGTTGGACTCAGAGTCCAGCAGCACCAGTGCGAACTGACCCTGCACCGCCAGAAAATAGCAGTAAAAATCAGGGAGAGCAATGCCCCCCTCCTCCTGAGGTGCGGTCGTCCACCTTCCCATAGAAAGGTATTGATTAGTTTATTCATTTCCGTGAAAAAGGAGTTGGGAATATAGATAGGAGAGCTCTGTATCACGGTGCCCGTGTATTTTTAGCGACATTTTGACACAAGATGTCTGATGCTTTCTTATTGGCTAAGGTGTTATGGCTCCACCCAGTGGTAGCCTTTAAGTACTGTGCTCTGTCACTCATACAGGGCCCTTTTGTGGTGTTCCCGTTGCTTTGTGCTTGCTGCCATTATCGTGTGATTTCCAGTGTATGACCCAGACTGCCTGACTACTCTCTCTCTGATCCTGTTCCTGCTCCGTGTACCGACCCGGCCTGGCTGACATTCCTGCTCCGTGTATCGACTTGGATTGGTTGACGTTCCTGCTCTGTGAATCGACTTGGATTGGCAGACGTTCCTGCTCCATGTACTGACCCGACTTGGCTGACGTTCCTGTTCCGTGCATTGACCGTACTGGCTTCTGTTCCTGCTCTTGTGCCTCCAGTCCGGTGCACTACCGTGTCCAGTAGAGAGTATCTACTGTGCTCTACCTTGAGCATACTGGCCCAGTTGGTTGCCTCGTGTACTGCATTACCGTTCTGTGATTGCGACCCATTAGTGCCTTGCTGCCTCCTTACTCCATACCCAGGGTTTACGCTCAGCTCATTGAACCCTATACGCTTGGCTTGTTATCAGTTGTCACTGGGGTTGGTCTCCCGGGCGCCTCAGTTAGTCTCCGCTCCTGTTTTGTCATTAAATAAGCCAAGCGCCCGTTACCAGGGCCTTCCGGTACTCACCCGGGTAAGGGCTTTACTATTGGCTTGTCACTTCACCATTATTGAGGTTGGTCTCTTGGGCGCCTCACCCGGCAGTTGCCATCAAGCCTGGTGTTTCAACATCTATTGTCCGGTACCATTACCGTGGGTCGCAGTTTGTGTATCTATAGGGCGTTCCATTGTACCTCAGGTTGCAGTACTACTATAGTCCGTGTTCCTTCCAGGGCCTCGCTCAACCTTCCTGGGCTAGTCGCTATTTTGGCACTTATCAGCATTTGAGTGCTTCTTGGGCCTCGCTATTAGGGCCTCCCAGTCTCCTGGCCTAATAGTATTAACCATTTGTGTCTCACTGTATCACACGAACTGTTCCCGACCTGCGTCAGTATATATACTACTTTGTGATATATGTATACTGGACCCGTGTGGGCTATTGTTATTTAGTAACCTGTCCTGTGTCAGTTCTGTTTGTACTATTACTGGACCCGCGAGGGTTACTTTATTTTGCTGATTCAATAAAACTGTGTTTTACCAAATTGTCTGTCTCTGAGTGTACTGAAAACCGTTACACTCTGGTACACATACAGAAACATGGGTAGAAAAATAATTTTAATTAAATTCGACCACCCAAGAAGATTGAGAGGAAGGTTGCGCCATAAACCCATTTTTCTCAGAAAAAGTCAATAATGGGAATAAGATTATCAATCAAAAAACGGTTTAACCTTTTGGTAAGATAGATCCCCAAGTATTTAAAAGTGGGAACTACTGCAAGAGCCGTTGTATTGGAGTGCACTGAAACTGGATCCCAGTCAAGAGGAAGCACTTGAAGCAGCCTACGTAAAGACTCTCTCTGGTATCGGCTAGGAACAAAAGCATATCATCAGCGTAAAGTGCTAACTTATCTTCTATTGGACCAATTCGAAAACCAGTAATACCAAGATCCGACCAAATCAGAGAAGCAAGAGGCTCCAAATCCAGTGCAAAAAGTCCCGGGGAAAGAGGGCAGCCCTGTTGGGCACCCCTATGGATAGCAAATGGGGCCGAGGCCCATCCTCCAGTGTGGATGCTTACCAGGGGGCTCATGATATAGAATTTGAAGCCATCTAGCAAAGGTGGGGCGGAATCTAAAGCATCGTAGGACAGCCCACAGATATTCCCACTCTATGGAATGGATGCCTTGGCGGCGGCGAGTGATGCCACAGCCCGATCTCCCACCTTATCATGTCGTAGAGAAAGGTGGTAATAAAGTCGGCTGAGATTATGCATCCTGGATTTTCTGATCCGGATGTATTATTTTCAGTATTACTAGATTTAGTCTATTTGCCAATATCTTTGCTAGAATTTTAGTGTCTGTAGTAAGCAGGGATATAGGGTGATAGGAATCACACAGCTTGGGATCCTTGCCTGGTTTTGGAATGAGTATCACGGAGGCAGACCTCATAGAAGGGGGAAGAGCTCCAGTATTCATTAAGTATGTGTTCAAAAGATGGAGAGCAAGAGCCTCGGCATAGGTCTTATACCATTCCGAAGGGAGGCTGTCTAGTCCAAGGGTCTTACCCAACGGAAGTTGTGGAATAGCCTCGACCACCTCACTGAGCATCAGTGGGGCATCCAACATTACTGAATCATCCTGAGACAACTCAGGGACATCACATCATGACAGAAAGGCATTAATCTCAAGACTGTTGACACCCAGTCGAAAGCTACATAAGTGTTTGTAATATGGCGCAAATTCAGTGGTAATCTCCTCAATGTCTGTTAGAACGTGACCTGAGGCATCACAAATGCTATGAATGTCCATGGAACCGCCCATCGATTTTACCAAGTGCGCCATCATCTTGCCTGCTCTGTTGTTGTTCTCAAAAATTGAGTGTCGTTTATAAAACAGGTGCACGGCATTCATGTCAGAGAGCTGTAGGTTAAGGTTGAGTGAGGCTGTCTGAAAAGTGGCATAGTGTGAGTCGTCAGGATGCACAATGTAGTCTGCCTCCGCCTCTGATGCTTTCTGTTCCAGAGAATGGAGCAGCTGCCATCTCCCCCGGCCACAAGCCAAAGAGTTGGTGGTCAGCGATACCCTGCGTGTAGGCTTTCACCACCTACCAGATCATTAAGTCATTCATAGATCCAGCATTAATATCAAAGTAAGTTTGAAGATCCGAACCATGGCCCTCCTTAACCCGTAAGCCAGTTGCCATTAAGACTCCACTGACGGGGGCATCCAAGGAGTACCATTGAAATTCCCAGGCAAGGGGAGTGTGATCCGAAGCAACTCTGGGTAAGAATTCCCAGCTACTCACTCTCCTTCGGACGTCCTCACCCACAAATGCATAGTCAATGCGCGTGAAAGTGCAGTGGGTGGCCGAATGGCAAAAGAAGTCCCTAACCCCAGGATATAGTACTTGTCATATGACAATCAGACTCTTATCCTGGAAAACCAATTATTTCATTCTTTGTTCTTAGAGTTTTCAAATGGTCCCAACATTGATAGTGACACAATAGGGAGAGGAAGGTGAAAATGGTTTAAGGAAATGTAAGGTGGAAAATTCAGCTGATAATATCAATTAATATTTCTGAGGAATGAGAGCTGTTGAGTGTAGAAGTGAAGTATAGTACAATTTGGTCCTGCCACAATGCAGTATGGAATGAGAGGAGCATAATGTTACACAGAAGGGAAGTATAGTTATGATAGCTGTATAGATTTACCTGAAGAGGTAAGTTTTGAGGAACCTTGGAATGGGAATAAGAAGTGGTGATTATAGAGGAGAAGACAAGTAAGTCATTGCCAGATAAGAGGGAATGATTGGATATGTATCTTGAGACAAGGGCAGAAATACAGAGGATTTTAGATTTGATTCTAGATGGAGTAGGAAGCCAGTACAAGGACTGAAAGAGGAGAGTTATGTAAGTAGAACAGTGATTGAAGAAGATTAACCTGAAAGAAGCATTAAAAAGGGACTTAAAGGGATAGTAATACTTCGTTTTAACTTTATTTTATTTTGTAGGCATTAAAAAAACATGAAGAATGATATAAGTCTTATCTCTCAAACCTTTATGGTTTATGAGATATTCACAAGCAAAGTTCCCCTCCCCGCCCCTTTTACCTAGTGTAAGCCATCTCTTCTCAGATGTGAGTCTGGTTGTATGACAGGACAGATAACAGAAGGGGACAATTTTCTTTGTATGAAAACAATGAAAGCCCTTCCCCCCTTGACAAGTTTTTCAGCTTTTTCCATTATCTTAATTGAAGATTGTCCCTCTCTGCAGTCTACCTGGGCATCTCCCTTCTGATCTGGTTGAACAGGGAAGGGATACTTTGTTTGTGAATATCTCTTAAACCATAAAGGTTTCAGAGATAAGACTTATATCATTCTTCATGTTTTTTTAATGCCTACAAAATAAAATAAAGTTAAAACGAAGTATTACTATCCCTTTAAGTGTGGGACAGCTTGGAAAGAGGAATGTGGATCAGAAAAGAGTTCTAGTAATCAAGAAAGGAGATGAAGAGGGAATGAATTAGAATTATGGTTTATTTTGAGTGAGAAACTGATGGATGCATGAGTTGTTTCTGACATGAAGGTGGCAAGATTTTGGAGAAGTGGCATATGCGGTTCTCTAACTAAATATGTAAATTAGACCCATCTCTACTCAGGCTCTCTGTTGGACCCAAATCCCTCTCCATGTTGCCACAAAAGTTGGATAAAAATGTATTCATTTAACAATTCTTTAAAACAATGACAAGCTAATAGTAAAATGGTCTTTGCATTTCTCAACATATGTTGGTTTTTCAAGGTAAAATAACAAAGTAGCAAAACAATATGAGAGAAACTGAGCAGAGTAGGTCTAATAGCTGTGCTTGCCTGTTTAGTTAGAGGATGGTGTATACAATGTAACAATGATGTATGATCAATTTTGCTAAGTGATAAGACATGATTTGTGTCCTCTGAATTTTTATTTTTTACCTGATGCAGTTTGCCTAGGGAGGAAATGTACCTTAAAAATAGAAGAGGATACATAATAGAACCTTGAGGAACCCCAACTGAAAGCATGTGGAGAGGCAGTAATGCCTTAAAGGAGCAGTAAACTTTTTTTATGAAAAAAATATATATTGTAGGGATTTTCCTATTGAGTAAAACAAGGGTACTCCCACTGCCGAGAGATTTATATTTCCAGAGTTATTACAGTTTAAACCCATGTTTTTTTACATTAGCAGTTCCCTCTAGTGGTCAAATTCTAATTAGATTTCCTGTTAGATAGTAATGGCGAGGAAAGTCAGAAAAGTCAGAGACATACCGTTCTCCATAGAATGTGATAGAAACTGCCTGTCACTTCCTGTCAGTCAGAACAATCAGGAAGTAAACACAGTAAATTCACTTCCTGGTTATTTAAACTGCTATAAATTTTGAATAAAACATCTGACAGCGATGGGAGTGACCTTGTTTTATTCAGCAGGAAATGCTCTGTAAAATATGTGTTTTCATAAAAAAAAGTTTACTGCTCCTTTAAAGTGAAACACTAAAGGAGAGGTCAGAGAGAAAGGATAAAAAAAACCAGGAAAATGCTGTGTCATGGAGTCCACTGGAGTAGTGGGTTTCAAGGGGAAGCAAGTGGTCAACTGCATCAAAATCAGGAGACAGGTCCAAAAGTATTAATTATGTGTAGCGCTCCTCACGTGTAATGCTCCACTGGCCATTTTAGTGAATGCAGTCACTGTTGAGTGATGGGAGTGGAATCCAGTTTTAGAAGATCAAGATTGGAGTGATAAGTGAGAAAATGAGTCAGTCTGTTGTATAAAAATTATCTCATGATGTCTTGAAGCTTTGTCTCAAAGCTTTTCTAAAGAAGCTTTGAGGAAAAGATAAGAAGACAGAATGGCAGTTAGTAACAGATGACTAATCAAGAGAGGGTTTTTAAGATGCAAGTAATCAAAGCACATGAAAAAGAGAAGAGATTGATGGAGTAAGCACAGTAGAAAGAGCACAAATAAATTGTGAAGGAACAGAATCAAGAGATTAATTGATTGGATTGGAGAAAGAGATCAATGTTGGATATAAGGAGGCAGCTGTGTGGATATAGTGTGTGTAATTGTACTCTTATCCTTAAAATACATTGCAAGACCCTGGGCTGTAAAATCTGTGGAGGTATATTTGTTGGGATAGAGAAGGAAGCTGAAAGTATGGAAAATGAGTGAGGTAAAATATGCTTGTTTTCAAGGGAGAGAGCAGAAAAGTGTGACATTAGAATACATTTGTGGCACTGTAAATCTTCAACATACCTTTAAAATCTGCTTGCTTGTGGAGAGCATCTTTGGTGGTATTGGTGGTAGTACATAAAGAGTTACCAAACTGACACTAATAGTTCAAGTGAGATGGAATGGTTTCTAGAGAACCAGCAGACATCAGTGAAACATGGATGGGGAGTATAATTTTTCTTACTCCAATATGTTTTTTGACATAAGGTGGCTACTTAGATTGCCTACTGCTTGCACAAACCCTTCTAATAGATAAAATCTGCTCATGTGAATGTTAATCATTTTTCATACAATTTATGTTCCATATGTTAGATTTTTAATAGAAACCATACATTCACTCTTACCTTGAATTGAACAATTACTGAAGAGCTAAAACAGCCTGCGGGATAGTTAAAACATATCCTTGGATCCATGCTAAGCTTGATAGATAATCCTTTCTTAAGAACAGTAAAACTCTCCTTCTTTAGACAGGACACCACAGAAAATATACCAAGTTTGTATACTTTGACCTCTGCAAAACTTCCCTGCAGAATGAACAGAAATGTCAAGCGAAAACTGGATATATAACATCAAGTTTCAATAAAAGGATATACTAACTGAAACCTTGGCCGAGATGCACTAAAGGTCAAAGAAAGCTCAAAATGTTGATGTCCTGTCAGAGCAGTATCAAAGACACACTGACAGTATGCACTAAAGTATCTTCGATATCACATCCCCTTCTATCCAACAAAAATTTGCCCACATTGACATCAATATTTCAACAAGTTTATTTCCATAGGGAAATGCAGCATAATAACTAATTTTCATATGGAAATGCAGGATAATAAGCCATTATCGTATTCATGGGGGGGGTTATATTTAATGTGGAATATCACCACATGCATTAAACCACGATAGCAGCCTCTGTTGTTCACAGTCTCAGCTTCACCTATCTGAGGCTGATGAAGTTGGTATCTCCCTGTACTTTCCTATGCAGTAACAGCCCTCAATCAATCAGAAGTTTGGAGGGTTGTTGAACTGCTGCTGGCAGTGTGGAAGGGATGTTCTCCCTCACACATCACCAGCAATATGACAATCCTGAAGTCTGAGAGCATTCTGTCTACTTCCCAACTTACCCAGTAGGAAAGTGGAGAGGATCCTTTCAGCACCACAAGCAGCATCACTCCATTAACCCTTTGAATGCTATAGATATGTGCCTTTTTTCACATATTTGCTACAAAATGACAGTTACAATTTAACCCATTGTTTTGTCTATAGCAGCATTCTTACATTTGCTTAGGGAGGGTCCCCTTGGTTTTACCTCCCACTCTACTAAATTTCTTGCTCTCCTCCAGTGCACTTTGCCTTCTTGGACATCATTGGGTCATATTGTTCATATGACACTTCACATCCAATGGGAGATCCTGGTTTTCTGCAGGCAAAGGGGCAGGTTTTGAATGTGTAGTGCAAGAGTAACACCTGTTAGGGTAGAAGGGAGTCTAAGGTAGAGGAGTGACCAAAACTGAGTGGAGCCGAGGGGAGGGGACTAAAGAGTGAATCAAATAGACTGCAGTCAAAGTGGAATAGAGAGTTCCTTATAGTCAGCTTCATACTAAATGTCGGTGGTATCACTGTGGCACTTGCAGGGTTAAAACCAATTGTGCATCTGTCTTCAGGCTAACATGACTGAATATTTCCCCTGACACCAGATGCATATTTTTTTTTTTAGAGTTATAACACTGTTGCTTGACTAAGAATAACCTTTGGGAGATATCATATTTAATCAGCCAGTTATGCAGACACTAATGGATGCAAGCGACATTTAAGGAGGCGAGATGAGAATCTTTCGCTATTGACGCAGGGCGATATTCTCATGACGTCTTTTTCAACATGTCAACATGCTTAATGCGCCGTGTACTTGCACGCTATTTTGTCCGCAATGTTTTAAAAGTGAACCATCATCACAGCACTCCGGCAGGTGTGATTTGATCAAAAAATTCATGACGTGCCAGGACCACCATGATCCTTAACTGACCGACAGTTGTGATGGTCCTGGCACGTCCACATTCCTAAAGGCATTAACCTTTTTTGCACCAGAAGGGTGTGCAACATATAGCTTTGCAATGCTTTGCACACCCTTCTGGTCCTCAATGGATTAAATCACCTTTATAATTAAACAAAACAACAGCAAGTCAAATCATGTAAGACCTTGACAAACCAATTGAACAGTAAGTTCACTAACCTTGTGGTTTCCATGGTAACCATCTAAAGAATGTGGTGTTATATAACTTGATTGAAGTTGTTCATTATTTGCCTTTACCATAACATCTTTGTAATTTCCTCGGTAGCGAGAATTGTAAGGAATTGAAATGTTCAGTGGAAATGGAATTTTAAGATCAGAATTTTGACTCAAGATACTCAAAACACAACTGACCAGTTCTTCTGAATCAGACACCACCAAGGAACTAATATCCTCTATAAACCTGACTTCTATTTGATCTAAAATATATGCAGGTGCTGTGATGAAGCATGCCAATCTCTGTTCACTTTCACCATCTATTTGAGACATGTATCTATGAAATAAAAGTTAAAACATCATATTATATACAATACATACATTTTCTTCTTTAAAATGACAACTATATCTAAACAATTTTAAACATTTTAACGTAAAGCATTATTTTTTTTAAATATTTTCGATCTGCTCTAGAATTTTGTAAGTTTTCAATGATCATTTACTATTCTTTGAGAGTTCTGGGGGGAGATGCACTAAGGTGTGATAATGTGGTTCTAAAGTGGAGATAACTTCTCCAGTGACATCTCTTCTCCAAATCTTGTCTAATACTATGAAGCCAATGCACTAAAATGTCTCCAGCCTGAGAGATCTTAGTATATAGCCTCCATAGAATAACATAGTTTTTGGATAAGTGATATCACTGGACAAGTTATCTCTGTTATCACCTCTTTATTGCCCCCTTACTGCATAAAACCCCATGATATGGGTGTTTAATATTTATGCAACAGTGACTTAAGCCTTTTAAAATCAGATGGTAATACAAAAGATATTCCACTGGGATGCAAAATTTTACTAAACATGCCCCTCTCCTTCATTTATTATAACATTGAAAAAGATAAATATAGGGGTAGTCAACACTTCACTTCACAATACATTGAAGGGGCTGGTATTCAACACGTTGCTTCACAATGCATTGGATACCCTTTTGGTAGTCAAAGGTTTAAACTATCTTAAAAGTATGTTTATGATTTTCTTTCTAGGTAAGGTAAAGGTATCCCCACTGCTTTCGGATGCTTTGTTGGGTGGATGATCTCTATAATGCATAACAGTGCACACGTTTCAAGATTGTTAGGATGTTAATGCCAGCAAGCACCTAATGCAGGCCCCATAGTATGTGTAGGAAAATGGCATACAAACACACCATTTCCTATATGGTTTGTTTACTAGACAATATTAAACAAGACATAGAGGAAAGGGACACTCTGAAAGGCCCAGTGTCCTTCTCTTGACACAAGAAGCATTAAGGGGAGACACAAGTAGCTTAATACATTATCGCTAGGTAAAGTTAGGGCATGGAAGTCAATTCCAGCCCTAGATTTTGCAGGGAATCGATTTAGCACATTTGCCATTTTAGATGACACTTGAGTTTTTAAATCAACATGTAGCTTATAAAAAGTCACCACTTAGTTGTACTGTTGTTTTAGTTTTCTGTGTAAAACTACTGTCCAGGATAGAAGCTCTCCAAAATGAAAAAAAATAATTCTGTGGTCAGGTAAACTTTTGAATTAAGCATCTCCCAACCTTTTGTTTCTAATAAAGAAAATACCTGCTAAGTATACATTTATATAAAATATAAGGTATATATACCGCCATGTGTGGTCAGTGCACCACACAGTGTGCAATGGGTGGACATGAACTGCCACATCTTAACATCTACAGAGTGGCTATCATTTGGTGGGGGAGGTAACGATGAACAAGGTGGATTGGCATAAGATGTAGTAACCCTAGAGGAAGAAGGTGATGGCGAGTTAGTTGTTAGATGTAATCACTTTTTGAAAGAAAAAATAAACTGCACCTTTAACCTCTTTGAGAGTCAGATGTATACAACACATTGCAACGTAATGCATTGTATGCCTTGCTGACACTTAAAGGGTTAAAATATATTTAAATAAAATGCAAAGTAAATATGTTTCTCACTCTTTGTAGCACCAGTTTTCCAATTCCAATAAACGTTCTATTGAAAGATTTAACTTTGTTCCATTACAGGTAACTGTGGAACTAGAGATATCCCTTCTGTTTTCTTTGTCAGACTCTGATGTCTTCAAATAATCATCGTGATGAGGTTCAAGAGTAGATTCTGGTTGCTCTTCACATTTTGACTTTTGCTCCTTAACTTGCAGATGCTCTACACTTTGTTGGGTTTCACCTTTGCTGTCTTTTTCACTGACATTTTCACTTGTGTTTCTGATGAGTAATTCTTTATCCATTGTTAAGCTGCTGCTGATTTCATCTTCTTGTACATTGTTTTGGGTAACAGTTTTCTGGAATGTAGATTTATCCAATTTATCAGACTGTGTGCTATCCACAGTCTTCATGCTGCTTGTGTTTCCATCACTGGCTTGATTGTTAGTATCAATCTTCGTAGTCTCAACACGTGCTTGATCTTCAGTATCTCTATATTGATAGTGGAGATTGCCCCATTGCTTTTCGGCTTTGTTAAGGCTTCTTGCTGCATCAAAAAGTATTTGGTTGATGTTGATAAGGTAGTTTATTTGTTCTACATTTAAAAAAAAATATATAGATGTTAATTTGAGAGCATTACATCCTATTAAATCTTTGACTGCAAAAATGGTGTGTTGCATAATCCTCTGATACTCAAAGACATTAAAATTCATTGCAGATATTGAATATACATAGACTGATATACTGAGATAAAATGTGTTGTTTACAACCACACTGTGCTGATCCTTAACTAGAGTCTGTTAACAGAACTCTAAATTACTTTATTGCACTTCCCTGGTAAATGAGACAATGTTTTATTTGGAACACAATACCAGGCAGACTCATAAAAGAGCAATCCATTCAGGAAGTTACAGTCCAATGATAGAAGGGGGTATTGCAACTGTAGTTAAACAATCACTCAAGATAACACAGTACAAAGAGAAATAAGAGAGTGCAAAACCATCTGAGAGTGGCATCCGTTAGTCTTAGAACTCCTGTCTAGTTTGCTTTTATTCAGAGAAACACTGATTTATTCAGACCCAGTATATATCTCAAATCAGGATGACAGCTACTTCCAATGGTGCATGTGATAGCCACATCAAGATATATACAGCTTTCCCACTCAACTCTTGTGGAGCTTAAATAATATAAAGGACACGGAGGGGGACAAAGCCCTCTAATAGTAATACTGTTTGCAACAATGTATCTACCCCGTACCAAACAAAATCCGCTTACCAGAGAACAGATGGAAAATAACCTTGATCAAATGAAATATATGTCTGGAAGTCCACAGTCTCGTGATAACAGGTAAAAACACTTTCTGTAAAAGTTTTATTAGGAATGCGAAAATCTCATAGAAAATAGTACATTAATAAATATAAAAATATCTTATAAAAAATACACTTATAACGATCTTCCAGTTCTCTAAGGCAGATGTTACTCTCAGATGGTTTTGTACTCTTCTATTTCTATTTGTAGTAGATTGCTTCTGTGGAGGTGCGACTGTGGACACCTGAGAAGAAGTGACATCCTTGGGAGATGATACATCATACATTATATATTTTTAAACTCTTTTTGCTCTCTGAGACGGTCATCTAAAAGACTGTGATTATTTAAGTGTGTTGACCGCATTGTGTATCAGTTAAGTGTAATGTGCATTGTTTCTTTTTGTTTTGTATACTCATGATAACATCTATATAAAACTGTATTTAACCTGTATTTTATCTGCATATCTACTGTGTTAAAAGTTAAGGTTATAGTCACATACTATGGAAATAGTATGATAAGCTTTCCATCATACCAAGTTACTCTACTGTAGGAAAGTTCAATCCTTATTTATATGAGTCTCATCCTGCTTCTCAGTAAGTAATTTTGTAAAACAAAAACTGGGCATGTGGAGGAGGTAAGGCTTTAACACAAAGCCAATACAACGGTCATGGGCAATGTGAGGCCCTCCAGCTGGAGCATGACTATATCTCCCATCATTCCCCATCCGTCTATGGCTGGTGGGGAATGATGAGAATTGTAGTGTGGAGGGCATACCTGGGGAAGAAGTCTCAGGGTTACGGTTTTGACCCAAACTTCTGGGTTTCAGGATGAAAGGCCAAATTTCAGGGTGAGAGAGCCCAGTGTTACCCACTATAAAATCTGTAAAAAATTATCCTTCTTTAGTCTCTAAATTCCCAAAAGGGTTGAGGAAAAAGTTCTGCTTCTCTGTGTGTGCACAACCCAAGTTATAGAACATTAGGCGTTCCTCAAGGACTAACTGACATCCCTGGTTTAGGTCAAGTAAGGACATTTTTGCCTACAATCTACCTTCTTAAAGGTTAATATTTCATAGATCTGAGGGTCGGTTTACTTTTACTCTTTCCAAGTGTGGAAGTCACAATGCCCACCATTGCAGTAGAAGCTGATAAAACATATATATATATATATATATATATATATATATATATATATATAAAAGAGAAAGCATCAGGTGAACAAAAAACTTGTCCAAAGACTAACACACCCAGGAGCGGTAGTAAGGAGGTGATATTCATACCTCTTCTATACTGCCAGTCCTGGAGATACAGGGGGCCGAAGGCCCCTGACCACTCCTGTCAAAATCTCTGCAAGGAGTTTGCCATCCCTCAACCCTTGATGCTCACCCTGTTACCTGTTAAATTGGGACTAATAGTCATCATTATGTTCATCAAAGGTGTAAGGGCTGCCTGATGCTAAACAAGTAAGTGAGGATGATGATGCTGATGATCAATAATGCTTTGCCTTTCACCTCCTCCACCATAACATCTAATCATTCAGCCAGTAATTGTGGTGGCCCTCATAGCCTAGTAGTTTAGGGGACAATTGAAGAAGGAAAATGCCTGTGATATAGATGGAACGTGAAGCTAATGGAGAGACGTTTAAAGCTGATGGTGGTGTGGCTTTGTTGGCGTTTGGGACAAAGTAAAAAAAATTATCAAATATTAGAAAACAGAGAGCAATAACAGCCTTAATATCCTAGTAATGGGATGCAGCAGCACCACTGATGCTGAACTGGCCATTAATACTAGTACCCCAGAAACTAGTAATCAACAAAATAATGTGCATAGACATATAATGTACCATCAAACAACAATTGCTGAGGTCTTTCAAAGGACTAAAGAAATCCACAAAATTCATCCAACAGTATGCCAGAGGAATGGCAAACTTGCCAAAATGTTGGAAGTTAACATGTTGTGCACAAATCAAACAATTAATTTCTGATGCTGTGCCCAACTGTCAGATTCCAAGATATAGGTTTTTTTTAATAGAACAGCTGTGCCATAGTTTGATGTAGTTGGGCAAAGGGCTGCAGGTGTAAAATCACCTTACCACAGATATGTGGACAAGTGGATAGACTACACACTATATGATAGTCACAGCTCACTAAGTATGTTTTCCATCAGCAGGTCTCCTCCAGTCGCATCACCACCACCACCAGCAGTGCTGCCAGTAAAAGCCAGCAGCTGGATGCATTTCATTGGCATTCCACTGTATACATTCAGAGATTTGAGAGACAATATATCACGGTGCCCGTGATTGCTGCAGTTCAGTGTTTATCACCTGTAGGGGGCTCCTACTGGCTGTCTGCCTTCAGCCCGCCTCACATTGCCTTTTTAAACTCAGTCTAGGCACCCTTTGGTTGCCCTTTCGTGGTGTCTTTGACAGCATCCACTTCCTCCTTACTGCAGTAGCTGATTGGGCCCGTTGCTGAGTTCCTGAGTTCCTGAGTCAACCTGTTCCTGAGTTCCTGCCTGCTTTGTCAGTTCCAGTCTGGTTCCAGTTGTTCTCATTAGTAGCTGATGCTCCTGTTTCCAGTCTGCTTGGCCGCACTTGATCCGGTTGATCTTCTCTGCTGGTTCCTGTTGTTTACTGCTTCCAGTTCCTGCATCTGTGGTGACATTGTTCTTCATTCGCTTCGGCGACATTTCCTCCTGTTGGTTCCCAGCGTGCGGACACTGGTTTGCTTCACTAAGCCTTGCGGCTCACATTAAAGTCTGTTGGTCCCAGCGTGCGGGCGCTGGTTCGCTCCATTAGCCTTGCGGCTCTCATTACAGTCTGTTGGTCCCAGTGTGCGGACGCTGGTTTGCTCCATTAGCCTTGCGGCTCCCTTTACAGTCTGTTGGTCCCAGCGTGCGGACGCTGGTTTGCTCCATTAGCCTTGCGCTCCCATTACAGTCTGTTGCTTCCAGCGTGCGGACGCTGGTTCGCTCCATTAGCCTTGCGGCTCCCCTTACAGTCTGTTGGTCCCAGCGTGAGGACGCTGGTTCGCTCCATTAGCCTTGCAGCTCTCATTACAGTCTGTTGGTCCCAGCGTGCGGATGCTGGTTTGCTGCACTAGCCTTATGGCTCTCATTCTGCCTGTATGTTCCTAACGTAGGACGCTGGTTTACTCCCTGACTTGCAGTCATGTTCTTGATGGTTCCGAGTGCGCTGTCCAGTCCTAACAGCATTGATTCCTATAGTATTTGGGCACAAGAGTTTCTGATTACTGTGAAACCACTTGACCTGGTAACCTCTATATTCCATCTTACTGTCATTATCATCTGACAGTCATTAGGTCACTGTGATTGTCACCTTCCTTTGGGCTGCCTTGCCCCGTATATTGGTAAGGCCGGTAGAACCTTTCACTTTGCCACTTTAAGGTTGCCTTACCCGGTATTGGCAAGGCCGGAAGAGCATACTCATTGGTATCCCATCAGGCTGCCTTGCCCGGTATATTGGTAAGGCTGGTAGAACCTTTTATGTTGCCACCTTACGGTTGCCTTACCCAGTATTGGCAAGGCCGGTAGAGCCTACTTGTTGGTATTCCGTCAGGCTGCCTTGCCCGGTATATTGGTGGGCCGGTAGAACTGCATACTATTCCATCTTAAGGTTGCCTTACCCGGTATTGCCAAGGCGGGTAGAGCCTACTACACTGGTATCCCGTAGGCTGCCCAGCCCGGTATATTGACTGGGTCGGTAGAGCCTCTTGTTCCAGACTCGCCTGGGTTGCTTCGCCCGGTATATTGGCAAGGCCGGTAGAACCTATTTGCTATTGTCATTATCTGCTATGTATTTTTTGTATGTGTATGAAAACCCTATGGGATTGTCTTTAACTTTTCAATAAAGTCATGTTTTTACCTAAACCTTACGTCTGAGAGTCTTAACAAACCGTGACACAATACTACAAATAAGCGAATGTTTTAAACAGACTGGAGCAGATGATAGCTGAGTGGCTTGTACCTTGGTCACTGAGTTAGAATATAGCTGCCCTAAGAATTGTAAAAATGGTGTATTTGCTCTGCTTCATCCACGTCCTCAAACTAGTTATTACTAATTTCCTCTCAGAATCAGTAAATACATGCTGACTATTGCACGCAAGATATGTGCCACATCACCAGCTTAAAATGGAGGTCCCATTCCACTGAAATTCTACATTGTACATGCTGATGCTGGAGAATCTCTATGAACAATAAAAAAGCCAATCATGAATGCAAAATGCTTCACTGTAAGGTACTGGATATAACTTCTTTGTCACTGGTCAGTGACAGCTAAAGTGCAATTTGTGTGAGCTTCTGAAGCCATTTGAGGAGAAAATACCTTTCTAGTGAGCTGTAAGACTCACTGAGATCCTTCTGCTAATGTATTTACTGGAGAAATCAATAGAGAGCATGGTTAAAAAATGACATCATGGACATGGGTGAGCTGACGAATAATATTTTATCTTTATTCCAACATGATACTGCATAGTCTCTATTAAATTGCTTGCAAATTTGAGTTTGGCGCTCGTGGATTCCTCACAGCCCTATAGGAAATACATATAAAAAAATAACTCACAGTATCTCAATCTAAAAAGATCACTTTATTGAGAAACATAAATATATAAAAAATCACATATATAAATTGGGAAAGATATGTCTCTAAAAATCAATCCAATAATAACATCACATAAAATAAATATATTCAAAAACGGGTCAAAAAAGTGACATATAATCTATAGTTAGATTAAAATATACAAAGTATGGGCTATACGCTTACTCCGTCCTAACTTGAAAATGGAGGAACTATAATACTCTTTCAAAGTATACTGCAGTTACCCAAATGCGGAATAATCCCACGTCTCTAATACAACGCATACACAAGGTAACAAAGTATCACCCCGTGGATACACAAGGTAATAAAGTATCACCCCGTGGATACTAAGTATAGAGTTGTTCCGGAACCAGTCCAGCACTAAACAATTTAAACTGCCGCAACCAAAGAGAGCGAATTCCTTATAAAACAACAATATTGAAAAATATATCCGAATAAATAAAACACTTACATGCAAGGAGCAGTTTGAAACTATACACCCGGCCGGGAAATAGTATAACTCGTACCACGAGTAACCACTGCAATGCGTTTCACACCTCTCACGGTGCTTTATCAAGCAGATAAAAGATAACATTTTTGATTTTTAGAGATATTTATATATCAATTTATATATGTGATTTTTTATATATATATATGTTTCTCAATAAAGTGATCTTTTTAGATTGAGATACTGTGAGTTTTTCTTTTAGATGTATTTCCTATAGGGCTGTGAGGAATCCACGAGTGCCAAACTGAAATTTGCAAGCAATAGAATTTCTTTCTCTGATTGTGGGGTGGAAGTCTAACGGTTACTGCACCCCGAGAGATATTCACAAGCAAAGTTTCCCACTCCTGCCACTTTTACCTAGTGTAAGCCATCTCTTCTCAGATGTGGAATGCAGTCCATAGACCAGACAGATAACAGCAGGGGACAATCTTCTTCCTATGAGAACAATGAACGCCCTGCCCCCCTTGACAAGCTTTTCAGGTTTTTCCCTTATCTTAATTGAAGATTGTCCCTCTCTGCAGTCTACCTGGGCACCTCCCTTCTGCTCTAGCTGAACAGTGTGACATCAGTAAAAGGGGCGGGAGGAGGACACTTTGTCATTGAATTACTCTGGAAACAACTCTGACAGAATTGAAATAACACACTCCAAAGTCCAAATACTATGATGATTAATTAGAGCTGCTTTTATTATGAAACATTACTATCCCTTTAAAGGCGCCAGTGAGCCCCTGACAGAAGATCTAGACTTGGACTCTCAGAATATTTGACTTGTTTGAGAAGAGACTTCTGGCATATATATTGTAAAGTAGCGCCTTCTCCAAAGAAAGATTTTAGTCTCTATTAAAACCAATAAGGAGTACATTCTTTCTACTTTGCTGGACTTTTTGTTTAAAGCCAAAATTGGTGCATTTGTGCCAAAGAGTGAGCAGCAGCATTTCAAGGATTTTATGTGAAGGGATTAAAAAAATCCTTGTCCAATGAGTGGAAGGTTGAATTGTTTAGGAAGAGAGAGCCAAAGGTAGGGGCACTAGAAGACATTGAAAATGAAGTAAGCCAAATGATTTTCCTTCTACAATAATTCAGCATTTGGCAGCAGACACAATGGCACTGACAGTAAGACAGAAATAATTTATTGTGTCTCAGGAAAGGCATTTTGTAATTTTGTGGCACTAATCATGGTGGTGATGTTGGTGGTGGTGAAGGTGATGGCACTGGCAATGGTGGAAGTGGCAAAAGACTGGGTACATCTCTATGGGACTTTTTTCCTGAATATAGCTTGTGACTAGACTTGTGCACGGCCAAAATTTTCGATTTAATTTGAATTCGGCCAAAATATTTTTTTTTTAATTCGGAGGATCCTAATTTTGGACCGGCCCTATTCGATTTGGATGACATTCTGATCCATTCCGAATGATTCAGCCGAATTTAACGGCCAATGGCACACTGCCTTAGCAGTAACGGAGACTAGGCCACTTTCGCTCTGCAGGAGCAGTAACGGAGACAAGGCCAATGGCACACTGCCGTAGCAGTAACGGAGACTAGGCCACTTGCGCTCTGCAGGAGCAGTAATGGAGACAAGGCCAATGGCACACTGCCATAGCAGTAATGGAGACTACACCACTTGCACTCTGCAGGAGCAGTAACGGAAGGACTGGGCAACCAAGCAGCTCGCCCTGAGGTTGTAACCAACTGGAAGCATCTCAAAATGCCTGATGGATAGGAATGTCGCCAAGGTGACACAGAGGCAGCCAGAGCAGGAAAGTCAACCAAGCCAGTTCGAATCACGGAACTGGAATGTCAGCCAAGCCGGGTTGGTACACAGAAGCAGGAACGTCAGCCAAGCCGAGTCGGTACACAGGAGCAGGAACATCAGCCAATCCGGGTCAGTACACAGGAGCAGGAACGTCAGCCAAGCCGGGTCGGTACACAGGAGCAGGCACAGAAGAATGGTCAGGCAATCTGGGTCGGTACACAGGCAGGAGACGAGATGCAGAGTAGTCAGGCAGGTCAAGTCGGTACACTGGGAATCACTGAGCAGAAACAAGCACTGGTACAGGAACACCACGAAAGGGCTCCAGAGGGGTGCCAGAGCCTGGTATATAAAGGCCATACTGGGCGGGACAAACATAGAATAGCCAATGGGAGCAAAGCACAGTGTAGACTGACAAAAAGTAGCAAGGGGAGCATGGGCACCTTGATAGTAACCCCCTCTCAAAGACTCCCTCTCCTGGAAGAGGGACCTGGTTTCTGAGGATATTTAGAGTGAAAATTGCGCAGTAATCTAGGAGCATGAAGATCATTCTGATCAACCCAGGAACGTTCCTCAGGGCCATAGCACTTCCAATGGACCAAATATTGCAATTTTCCTCTAAATCTGCGTGAATCAATTATGCTTTGGACATCTTACTCCTCCTGACCCTGAACCTCCACCGGACCGGGAACCACAGGAGTGGTAGTGTAGCGGTTGCATACCAGAGGTTTCAGCAAGGATACATGGAACACATTGTGAATGCGCATAGATGCTGGGAGATCCAAGGCATACGAAACAGGGTTAATTTTACCGATCACCCTGAAGGGACCAATGAACCGGGGAGCCAACTTATTAGATGGAACTTGCAAATTAAGGTTTCTGGAGGAGAGGCATACCCTGTCCCCAACTTTAAAGGAGACCGCTGGCAGCCGTCTATGGTTACCGTGGTGCTGATGACGCTGGAACGACTGACTGAGGGCCTTCTGATCCTGTGCCCAAGTGGAGCAGAGTTGCTCGATGTGCTCGTCCAGTGCTGGAATCTGATGCGATTAGAATGAGTCCGGGAGCAAACATGGCTGGAACCCGTAGTTGATGAGAAACGGGGAGCTCCCGGACGATGAATTAACCGCACGGTTCCTGGCGAACTCTGCCCAAGGCAACAGGTCTGCCCAATTATCATGATGACCGGTAACAAAACAGCACAGGAACTGTTCCAATCCTTGATTGAAATGCTCAGCGGCTCCATTGGTCTGGGGATGGTAGGCAGAAGAAAAGGACAGTTGAATGCCCATCTGGTTACAGAATGCTCTCCAAAATCTGGATACAAATTGCAACTGGAACACCTCTTTAGCAAAGACATCTGCCAACTCCTGGGCTGAGGGGAGGCCAGAAAGGGGCATGAAATGAGCCATTTTAGAGAATCTATCAACCACCATAAGAATGAACGAGTAACCCCTAGACACTGGCAGTTCTCCCAGGAAATCAATGGATACATGGGACCAAGGACTTTCGTCATTAGGTACTGGTTTGAGTAAGCCCACTGGGAGGAGTCTAGGGGTCTTGGCACGAGCACAGGTGGTACAGGCTGCAGTAAATGCGGAGCAGTCGGCAACCAAAATACTTGTGAGAGAGACCATATTAATTGGTCCCTCCCAATATGCCCAGCAGCCTTAGAAGAGTGGTATGTTTCGAGCAAAAGGGTACGAAATGGCTCATCCACAAAGCACTTGCCCACTGGGGTTTCTGGGGGTGCTGTGGCCTGGGTAGCCAGAATCTCCTCCCCCAGTAGCAAAGTGATACTAGTACGTAGGGTGGCCAGGATGCAATCAGGCTGAATGATGGGTAAGGGGACCTCATCCTTCTCCATCTCTGGCCCAAATTGTCTACACAGGGCATCAGCCCTAACATTCTTGGAGCCCGGCAAGTAGGATACTACAAAGTTGAAACGAGCTAGAAACAGGGCCCATCTGGTCTGACGAGAGGACAATTTTGTAGCTTCCGAGAGATAAGTCAGATTTTTGTGGTCAGTTAGAATTAATACAGGCGTTCTGGTACCTTCCAGCAGGTGACTCTTTCAAAGCGAGAATGATAGCCAGGAGTTCTCTGTCACCAATTTCATAGTGACTCTGGGCACTAGACAGTTTTTTTGAGAAGAACACACATGGTCTCAGAGTACCCTCAGCCACTGGGCGCTGTGACAGTACTGCCCGTACCCCAATTTCAGAGGCATCAACCTCCAACGTGAATGGAAGGGAAAGGTTGGGGTGGGACAGTACGGGAGCGGATGCGAAAGCGGATTTTAATGTCTCAAACTCATGATCAAAAGCATGATCAGATGCATCAGACCATTGGGATGGATTAGGACCCTTGTGCGTAAGGTCAAACAGAGGTTTAACAATAGTGGAAAAGTTTTGGATAAACTTCCTGTAATAATTGGCAAACCCAAGAAAACTCTGAATCGCTTTTAACCCTTTGGGTTGTGGCCATTGCAAGACTGCTGCGAGTTTCTCCTTGTCCATAGCAATACCATCCTTAGGCAGACTTGATAGACAGCAGACAACACTGAGAATTTTGTTGCGGAATAAGGCAAGACATCACACTCCATCAGTTGTGTATTATAGAGAGTAAAAACACACACAGTAGTTGAGTAATGTCCAGCAAACAAACAAGAGGCAGGGGGAAGGGTGGAGGAGGTCAGGGATGTGGGAGTAAAGTGGTAGTTCAAAAACTGACTACAGCAATGGTCACCTGACATCTTTTGTCCAACTTCATCTTGAATCTTCTGTCCTCATCTTCTGTAATCTTCATTATTTTCTTTCTTCTTTAAATCTGTTTTGTTTAAAAAAAAAAATCCAATGAAAGGTGTATTCAAAATAAATGTCCCCAAGTTATGCCTGAGTTAACCCTCTGAGTGCCTGAATGGTACCCCTCAGGCACTCTAAGGGTTAAATGCAGTATGGCATATCTGTAAAAAAACATTATGTAGCAGTACCCCCTCAGGAATTCTAAGGGTTAAATGCAGTATGGCATATCTGTAAAAAAATTGTATGCTGACATTCCTTTTTAAATAAAAGGTTAAGGCATTCTTTTGTTAATTAATAAAAGGCCTTGCAAGGGTTAAGATGATGTTGCTGCTGCCGCTGCCTCCGCTGGCTTTAATTCGTAGTGATACAACTACCTTTCCGTACCTTTCAGGCGATTGCCCAAGTCCAAATGAGGAAATTTTGAACAGAGACTGGCTTTTTATATGGCAGTCTCTTTTCAAAATGGATGCTAGACTCCAATTGGCTGGGATGTGTGCTTACGCACTTCCCAGCACAGTCAATCATCTCTTAGTAGGTAAATGACGAAACTCACGAGAAGTTGATTGGCTGGGAGGAGCGTAATAACACATCCTAGCCAGCTGGAGGCTGTCATCCATTTTGAACAAAGACTGGCATATAAAAAGTCAGTCTCTGTTCAAAAATTCTCTCATTCGGACTCGGGCAATGGCCCAAAAGACATGGAGGGGGGGCTGTGTCACTATGCATTCCTGCCACTGCCAGCAGAGACAACATCATCTTAACCTTTGCAAGGCCTTTTATTAATTAACACAAAGAATAGCTTATCATTTAATTTAAAATGGATTGGCAACATAATAATTTTTTATAGATATGTCAGGCTACATTTAACCCTTAGCGTGCCAGAGTGGTACCCCTCCGGCACTCAAGGGGTTAACTCAGGCATAGCTTGGTGCATTTTTTTTAATACACCTTTCATTTATTTATTTATTTTACAAAACAGATTTTAAAGGAGAGAAGGAATATTACAGTAGATGTAAGACAGAAGATTCAAGAAGAAGATGGATAGTAACTGACCAGGGTGCTGAGGACCCCACTGGACATCAGACTACAGGTAAGTGTTTATTTTCAGAGGATGTTGGTAATTTTAGGGAGGTTAACCTTATGAGTAGCAGTGGGGTATGCAAACTTAAAACCATTAGAATGTATTTTCTGAAGAGTTGGATCAGCATTTAAAATTGGTAGATGTTTCTTAATAACCCTTACAATGTTGTCAAACTCCATACTATATGGATCTTATCAGAAACAGCTTCTCTGCTAGCAGTTTTAATTTTTAGCAGATGGTGTCTTTTACTATTACGTGCTCTATCCAAAGCTCTTTAAACCATCCATGGTGCATAACCTCTCTTCAAAAACCTACAATAAAGTTATTTGGCTTGACTCTCAAATAAGACATACGTGGAGCAGTTCTGCCAAAGCCATAGAAACTGCCCCACTGGAATACCCATAATGGTATACCTTGGATAACAACCATTAGCCCTTAACAAGCTATTCCTTGAAACTGGTTTATGAAATAAATATTTTGCATTGTTCTAACCACCTGGAACTATCTAGGAAAATATTGTATAGATGGTACCTTGTACCTGCTCGCTTGGCCTGCATCTATCCATCTGCTTCTAACCTCTGTTGGAGGTGCTCCTCAGAGGTGGGAACCATGCTACACATTTGGTGGTCCTGTCCGTGATTACAACCTTACTGGGAAATGATTTTTAATATGGTGAGCGACTCTTCCGATTCCCCTCCCTTGACCTCTGTAAATATTAGCAGGTCAGATTCTGCTCACGGCGAAGTCTCTCCTGGCCCGATTTTAGAAGTTTGCAGACATTCCTTCTTGTGATGCCTTAAGCAAGCTGGTGTCTCATAATTTGAGAATGGAACAATCACATTATAGTACTGTTTCCCAAATGAATGTCTATATATCACGGTGCCCGTGCTTCTGTTGCTGAGCGGCGACATTGTTATTCTCTGCTGCCTTCTGATTGGCTGGTCTTAACTGCTAACACTGGGCTTGCCTTTATATACCCTGGGATGTCCTCCCTTAGGCGCCCTTTTGTGGTGTATGAGTTCCTGAGTCTATTCTATGCTTTGCTGAATCGTGTATGACCTGGCCTGCCTGACTACGAGTTTGTTCCTGAAGTTCCTGTTGCTACGCTCCATTGCTGACCTATCTGGCTGAGAACCCACTCCGTGGCTGACCGTATCTGGCTGAGAACCCGCTCCGTTGCTGACTGTATTCTGGCTGAGAACCCGCTCCGTTGCTGACCTTATCTGGTTGAGAACCCTATCCATTGCTGACCGTATCTGGCTGAGAATCCGCTCCGTTGCTGACTGGATCTGGCTGAGAACCCGCTCCGTTGCTGACCGTATCTGGCTGAAGAACCCGCTCCGTTGCTGACTGGATCTGGATGAAGAACCCACTCCGTAGTTATCCGTATCCTGCTGAGAAACCGCTCCTTTGCTGACTGCTGCTGGCTGGAGAACCTGCTCCATTGCTGACTACATCTGGCTGTATGTTGCTCCTTGTCTGACCACTTCAGACTGAGACCCGCTCCGCTGTCAACTGTTTCTGGCCATTGGACTCATTCCAGGGCTGACTTCTGGTGGCGCTATTCCTTCCATTACTATCTCTGGTTAGGTTACCGGCATCGGTACCAACCATGTCTGCTCGTGCCCTGGGCGACCCCTGGTGGCCATCGTGATACTGGGCTTTGCATTAGCTGTGGTGGTGTGCCGCGTGGCACTGTTTCTTGTCGACTAAAGGCTAAGCTTGGGCTTAAGCTGCTCCTATAACCGCTGCTAGCGGTGTGCACATTCGAAGTACCAGTACAGGTGTTCTTACACTGACTGTGTTACTCTGATCTCTCTCTCTCTGTGGCCTTCCTACCTGATACACTGTGCTCACTCCCTCTGGGAGTTTTTCAGTAAGTCGCTGGGCGTTGACCATTAACCCTGTGGATACCTGGATAGTCCAGGGAAGGGCTTACACTGCTCTCTGCAGTACCTCGAGCTAGAGCCAGTGTTACACATTCCATACTGCAATTTGTGTGGTCACTGGTTGTATTACAGTTGCCTATTGTTGCCTCGATCCACCCCTAGCGTTCTAGGGTCTGTCTCTAGCAGCTACCTTGATCTCAGTTACCCTTCCTGAGGGTAGCGTTGCCGCTCCACGGTTGCCCGGTAGTTGGGGACTGAGTCTGGGCCAAAGTTGTCTCGTTGCCATACAGTCTGGGGCTAAGTTGCCTAGTTACCATTCCATACAGTCTGGGTCAGAGTTGCCTCGTTTCCACTTCATTCAGTTTGGGCCAGTGTGGTTTCACTCCTCAGAGTTTGGAGCCCAGGCATCTGGGCAGTGCCAGTTCTGTTTCACGTGCACCCCTGGTGTACGTTCACCTGGTCAGCTCTCCAACGGGTTGCCCTCGACCTCACTAATCCTGTCTAGAGCCTCTCTACTAGCTGTTACCTGCTGTTCCAGTCCACCTATTCTAGTACCGCAGACTTATTGCTATTGTGTATTTGTATCTCACTGTGTGATTTACCTTGTGGGCCCCAGCGCCTTATTCCTTGTTTGCTCTCTTTCAATAAAGTCATTTTAACCTTACCATCCTGTCTGAGTGTTCATCTAAGAACCGTGACACTATACTTCAATTTGGTCTTTGTGGAGCGGGGGTGCACACTCGAGCTAGAGAGCCAATTCCACTCCTGTCTTTAGCTATGTCTCCCCTCCACCTTACCCACCATCCCAACCCCCTACTGATCTTTCCCTGTCTTTCTTTCCCCTGCCTTTGTTCTCACTCCTTCTATCTCCTTTCTGTCAGTATGTTTTTCTCCTTCTGAGTCTTTTCTTCCTGTACTTTTCTTTTTCCTTTTCTTTCTTCCTATACTTAGACATAGCTAGTGTCTGTGTTTAAATTGTAATGTTGTCAATTCATCCCAGAGGTATCTGTCAGAACTTGTGTTCTTCTGTTCTCTATCATTGTTCTATTATGGTATCTCTTATGTTTGCACTCATAATGTCTTCTTGTTATGAAAAATTCTGTTTCAACAAAAATTATATTATTAAAAAAAATGTTACTAGATTTGTAGAGGGTAAAAAAAGAAACTCAATGCCGCAAACTCCATCTCTCAAACCGCTATGGTTTGAGAGATATTAGCAATCAAAGATCCCCCTCCCCATCTCCTGACGTCAGTGTCTAGCTGACAGCAGGGGATCCCAGTCCGGGGACCAGATGGCGGCTCTGCAGCAGAGCAAAAATCCCATTATTATCGGACTGTTGCCTATCCTGTTCTTTACTTTTACTAAATAAATGATCAAAAAATACTCATATTATTTCAGAAGAAAACTAGATTATGGGATAATATTAATTATGCACTAAAAGATTACATTTAAATGGTGTTTAGCAAATGTTAGAATTATTCTGTCAAAGCCAGAGAGGAAGAATTGGATTTATTGTGCTGTTGATCATTTGTCACCATAGTAGTTAAACCTTCTGTTCCCAGCAGTAACTGTCCCCCTCTATATAACTGTGTGGACTTTGTGTACTTGTGAAAGCTAATTAAATAACTTCCTCAGTGAAACGGCTTGTACGTTTTATTGTTAACAGGACCATTCAGTACAAAATGATTGAGAATGTATTGCAGCCAAAATAGCACCCTATTGTGGAACAAGTATAAACATTTCCAGTGCAAACTCCACTTGATTTACAATGAGGCAAAGTCTAGTACAACTGCAATAATCAACCATTTGAATGCTGGAGAGGTGTGCCAAGTACTGATTTTCTGTTTGGCCCCTGACTGTTTTATTAACCCCTTGAAGACCAGAGGGGGGGGGGGTGCTGCACCAAATAAGGTAGTTTTCTCATGTAAAGGGGACATTTGCCCTTTGTAGATGGGGCATAGGAATGCAGAGACACCCCACATATACACATGATTTATTAATTATTATATATAGCATTGAAGCACAAATATAATAAACAAGGAGCATGCACATGATTCATCAACATTTTTCGGTACTTTCCTGTTATCTGGAACCATTTTCAAAACTAATTCCTATTGTTGTTATTTCCTGTCAGAATCTGTCGTTTCCAAAACTAATTCCTTTCAGAATCTGTTGTTGTTATATATATAAAAAATATTTTAATAAAGATTTGGTTTAAAAATATTTGAAAATAGTTGTTTTAATAATGGTTCTGGATAACAGTAAATTGCCCATTTTTCTTTCTTTATTAATGGGATTCTGCAACAAGTCTAAGCCAATGTTACATAATACATTACATGGCCAGGTGTATCATGTGATTTGGACATGTTTAAAAGACATCTAGGATTAATAAGTACTTTATATATAAAATACAGCTTTTTGCATATGTAGTGATTATGCTGGGTTTCCCATTCCATATTTTATGTACTGGTGCATATATACATTCTTAGGTCTATGTTCAAAAGGAAAGTGGAGGAATTCTGGGTCAAACCATTCCCCAAACAGCCTTTACTTTAAATTAACATTTTAACCGCTTGAATGCTATAGTGGTCTTCAGTGCATTACAAACCAATGCACTGGAGATGTCTCTAGCATTCAAGACATTAGAATTCCCATTTACATCAATGGGGACTTTTAGTTCTCCCCCATAGTGCAAATCGTTAACCCAAAAATTCCTCCAATGTTCTTTTGAACAGCCATTAGTCAATTTTATATACGCATAGACACACATAAACACAGACTAACATTCGCAAATATAACCTTCAACTTTTACACACAGGGAGTCATGTACACAATCTAACACATGCAAATACATACATACAGACTGACACGCACACACACACACACACACACACACAAACACACACACACACACACACACACAGAAAAACACCTCCACAATCAGATGCACACAAACATATCATCATATACATACTGATATTCTGACATTTTCAATCACACTTTCATATATTACGCACTAACCCTTTCACACACATTAACCCCTTCATGTTAAGTTACATGCCTGGACCATCAAACATTTCTGTCCTTTAAGGATGGGTGATGGACTGGGCACCTCAAGACTTTCATGATCACAGTGGGCCTCAGGGCGTGCTGTGATCATGAAATCAGCTTCAGCCTTTCCTTGTTGTCTCTGTACATGTGATTACTGCTACAGGGATCACATGTGCCTTTTGAGCAAATGAAAAAGTCATTGTATAGTATACATTGCCTTTGTCAGTGTTCTCTGCCTCTCTCTTCATGAAAGTGATTGTGAGGAAGAAAGAAGCAGAGAAACCACAACTCCACAGAGGAAATGGCCACAATGGGGGCACTTTGAATTGCATTTTTGATGCTGGGGGCAGAACTAGAGGCAGAGCAGATTTGACCACTTGATGACCTACTACCACCTCTTTGTGCTACTGAATAAATGATTTAGAGCAAGCCCAAAGTATTTTATTTGCACAGATTTATAAACACATACTGATGTTTAACCCCTTAACAACCCATGACGGTCCAGGGCCATCAAGGGTTGTTTCACCTTAAGGACCCATGACGGTCCTGGACCGTCATGGGTTAAATAATAGCAGCGTGCCTCTGTGCAAGCTGCTATCATTAATTCCAGGCTGAGACTGAGCGCTCCAGTACCGGGGAATTCAGTCTCAGCCCCTTTCACTTGTGCCGGGTCCTGTACCGGCATTGTGAATGAAAGAGGCAGTACTGCATATGTGTTTCAACACTGCCTGTCTGTCTTACGATCAAAGTAAGGGACAGAGAAGCAGAGAGGAGACACCTAGTGGTTAAAAAAAATGCAGCAGCTGGGGGTATTGACCCCTTCACTGCTGTGCTGTAGGCTGGCTGGATGCAGGTCAATTTTTGACCTGCTAAAATCAACTTTTTTTTTTTTTTTTTTAAAGACACAACACAATATTTTTTTCCCAAAAAAATTTTTTATTTACAAAAATCAACATGTCAATTACCAAAATTGGAAGTGTGATTGTTGTGGAGCTATGTAATACACTTATACAACACTGCCAAATTTAATCAATAAAAAAGTGGGAACATAGGATGGGAAAAAAGGACATGGGGGTTTTTACCCAAGGGGACAGTGCCCACTTAAAACTGCCAATTTTGTAGGTATGACTGAGTGGTCATACCTTTCATGCAGTCACCATAAAAAGTTAACCTATTGTGCCCAAATGATCCCAAGAGAAAAAAAAATTGCATTTTTTTAAATTTTCTTTAATTTTACTAAAATAAATGGTGGGCTATCCATATAAGTGTGGTATCAAAAGAAAGCCCTATTTGTGCGTAAAAAAATGGTATATAATTTTAATTGGTAAAATAAAGTACTTAGAGGGAAAACACTGTTGAACAAAGACATAGTCAAAAAGGTCAGAATTGCTCCGGTCCTTAAGTTAAATCCCCCTCAGATTGTCCCAGTCCTTAAAGGGTTAAACAAACATTAGTGTGATTTTTTTTTTACTGTGAAGGAATGTGAGACACTTATATACACACCACATAGTCTGATTGCCTAAAAGAGGGACACCAAGGAGGGAATGAGGGATATTGGGATTTTCACCTTAGATGGACAGTACCCCCCTAAAAATAGACATTTGGGAGGTATGAATGACTGTTCATTCCTTTTATCATTCCCCTTTTAAAAATTAACCAGTTGAGAACAAATGATGACAGGAAAACCTGTCTGTGTATTTTCTGTATAATCTGCAACTATTAAATTAATATTGTACCGTTTTCCCCTTTTAAAATGTTATTAGTTAAAAAATCATCCCTCCCTGACATAGGTCAGCAATCTCCTGTTAGGGGCCGCATGGAGGTTTATGATGCAGTGAGCCCTCTTGGCCATATCCCATTTTAGCCATACTACCCTGCATCCCCTGTAGATACAGCACTGTCTAATTTTATCCTGGTCATGTATTCAATCAAACAGCTATATCCATTTTATCTGTTTAATCGATACTCTCCGTCTGCTTGTTTTGTTCACTATATATCTTTCATCACTCATTCATTAATCAATATGCCTTCTCAGCCTACGCTCTACTTTTAAATATATTGTCATGGATTTCTGATCATTGCTTTTGCATTCAAATAACTTTTCCACATATCTATTTAACACTCGTTTAACTCAGTCACTGCTTCCTATGTGCTGAACTGTTGTGAAATTAATGTTGCTTAATGTCAGACACTGTCAATACTTTTGTTTCCAGCAAACACAATGAGATTAAAAGTTTAATACTGTAGCATAGTAACATACTTGAAAAATACATGCAGCCATCCAATCCAGTCTTTGCTATAGCATGCTTGTTGCTACAGAAGAAGGCAAAAAAGCCTGTTAAATGTATTTCTAATTAAGCCCAAAGTGGGCAAAACAATCATTCCTGATTCCAAAATGCAGTCAGGTATTTTCCTAGATCAATATCCTATCAGCAATAAAAATGTCTCTCATAATACTGAATATTGTTCTTACAGGTATCCATGACTCCCAATAAGAGAGACACTTGTTCTAGGTGAGCTGGGGTTGGGCATTACCAAGAATCTTTAGTTCATGACATATTTACTATTTACATATTTAGTTACTTCATGACATATTTATAGTTTTTTATGTAAGTGAATTAATTATTTTGAATCTGATCACAGTCTTTTCTTTACACAGACTCATTTATAAATGCATATGCTTAAGTTTAACATTAATGTGAATGTTATGTTGTGGTGCAATATGATGCACTTATATACACACTACACATTCTGATCTCCTAAAAAGAAGGCTGCTAGAGTAGGAAAGAGACACCAACGGATCTATATCTCAAAGAGGGACTGTTTCTCCAAAAAAGAAACAGTTGGGAGATATGGGTAACCAATATTTTTGAAAGCATCTACGGCCTTTGCAAACACAGTCTCCCAAGGCAAAGCATGCCACAGCCTTACTGGCCTTACTTTAAAATAGCCATACCTTTGTTTTAGAAGAATGTTCCTTTTCTCTTGACTTATTGGATGACCCCTTGGTTTTTGCTCAGCTATTTTAGTAAATAGCTCCACAGTGAATTATCTTCTTTAATTTTAACAACCCCACTTTAACTAGTCTGTCTTGACAAGAGATAAGAACCATTCAGCCCATCTAGTCTGTCCATTTTTCTACTATAGAAAACTCAAACCTTATTTGGTCATTGGTCTTACGTTCTGGACAGCCTTAGGCTTGTCCTGTGCATGATTACATTTTGGCACAGTATTAATTTCTACCACTTCTGCTGGTGAGCTATTCTACTTATCTACTACCTCTCAGTGAAGTAATCTTTC
Organism: Rhinophrynus dorsalis; assembly: GCA_037306005.1. Lineage (NCBI taxonomy): Eukaryota > Metazoa > Chordata > Amphibia > Anura > Rhinophrynidae > Rhinophrynus > Rhinophrynus dorsalis. The sequence goes on along the minus strand of CM074718.1, from coordinate 84,134,976 downwards.
TTACGTTACCTCTAAACCTCTGTCCCGTTAGTCTTAGACTATGTCCTCTTGTTCTAATATTTTTACTCCTTTGAAATGTACTTCCCTCCTGCACTTTGTTGAATCTCTTCTAGTCCCTCTTTCAACATTGTTTCACATCTCTGAATGTTTTCTAGTTCACTACCTGTCCAGGTCAATAATGTATTTTAAGAGATTGCACAAAAAACTGTACTCCATATTCTAGATGAGCCCTTACCAATGATTTATAAAGTAGAATTTTATTCTCATCTTGTGCGTGTAGCCATTTATATATCTAATACATACATTGCACGTGTTAATTCTTTTGTGTTTAAGTACTTTATCTAAAAAGGATTACACGTGTACTTTCCCATTAAGTGTATATGTAGCATGCTTGTTTTGAATAACATTATGTTTATCTATATTAAACCTCATCTGCCACTTTTCTGCCAATTCACTTTGTTTAGAAAAATCTCTGAAGAGAAAAAAAAACATACAGCTCTGTAAATTTCCTTTCATGGTTTAGTATCATCAGCAAAGAGTGAGACATTGCTTTCAATACCGACTTCCTGATCATTAATAAATAAATTAACAAACATGAGGTCCAGGGCTGCACCCTGAGGCACTCCTCCATTCGTAAAATTTTCTGGACTCTTTTATTTAATCAGTTTTCTATGCATTCACATATATCACCTCCCAAGCAAATTTATGTAGTAACCCACTGTGAGGCACAAAGTCAAAGGCTGTTGGAAAATCCAAGTATACTACATCAACAGCAATACTATTGTCTAAGATACCACTTATCATTTAATACAATGGAAGTACATTAGTTTCAGATGATCTATTCTTCATAAATCCTCACTGACTCTTATTAATAATGGTACTACTTCTGATTTCCTGCAGTCACAATGCACACTCCCTGATGTGAGTGAATCAATAAATATTACACATAATGGCCTTGCCATATATTAACTATGGGTAAAGGGTGGCATCATGTTAGCCACAGAAAAAACAGGAGACTGGTAGAGTTAAATTAATACCTTTACTGATAAGAATATTCAATGCCAGTGAAAATCAAATGCATGCAAGAGCATTTAACTTGTCATATATTTTGTATTCCTGATGAATTACCTACGTTGTCTTAAAAGCTTGCATTTTAGCCAGTAAAGGTATAATTTTACTCTATAAATGAACTAAGTTCCTTAAGTAACTATAGCACACAAAGAGTTAAGGAAGTGATGCTGTTCGTGGTGCTGAAAGGATCCTTTCCACTCCACTACTGACCAAAACTGTTGTCTACTGATGGTGGGGTGTAAGGAAGGGCATAATTTCCACATTGCCAACAGTTTGACAACTTTCCATGCTTATGATTGATTGAGGACTGTTACTGCATTGGAAACTACATGGAGTTGGCGAACCTGTGAACTCAGGCATCAGAGGTAGCTATCAGAGTATAGTGCATGAGGTGAATAGCCACAGTAAAATACGAACACACCCTCTTGAATAATATAATGTCTCATTAACCTGCTTTTCCATATTGAGATTACTCATTATGCTACATTTCCATATGGAAATAGGCCATTGTCGATGTGATAAGTAAAAATGTGTGAACCTGTCAAAGTGGGCAGATTTTTGTTGGATTGATGGGGATATGTTGTTGAAGACACTTTAGTGCATACTGAAGATGTGCCTTTGACACTGATCTGACAGGATATCTCCATTATGAGTCCTCTTTGACATATTGGTGGTAGTAAAGTCATTCTAAAAAACCCAACTATTGCCATAGTTACTGCAGCTTGTGCAGTCAATTATGATAATCCTCCTCCTCCTGAGGAGACTGTTTGTAAAAGTTTTATGAAAAGTTCCAACAATAATAGTAATAAATTAAATTTTAAACACTAATGGCAATGATGAGTTATATTCTAGTGTTGTTTCCATAACGAAAAAAACATTCGCTGTGTCTGACGGTGATAGTGACACCCCTCTATAAGTGAGTGGCCTATATTCTATAAATTCTACTAAAGTAAAAACCAATTTTTTCATTCTTTAAAAAAACTACAGAAATATGAAAGTAGTGGGGAGGAAGAGAATTTCGTTTATTATCAGATGATACTTCTGATGCTGGTAACCTAATTATTGATGATGTTTATTTTGAAGATGTCGCTCCACAATATTCCTCTTATTCTGATATAAATCAATTAGCAATGTTCTGTTGACTCTTGAGAAATTAGTTGGAGTGTCTGAACAAGTAAACACAACTACATTTTACAGTTATCTTCGTCATCATCACCATAACTGCTTCCAAGTCCAATATCCACCAAGTTGCACTCACTATTATTAAGTAACAATACAGATGAACATCAGCAACACTAGCTATAAGTTTTTGTTGCTGCTGTTCAAAGAGCAGCACCACTGCAACCTACTACTACTAGCACCACTGCAATATCTAGCCCCTGGAGCTGTGATTATGTAAGTAGTAGTCCCTCTGGAATAGCATTGCAGTAATAATTCTTGTGTTTATGGAGGAACAGGTAGAAAGTGTCAAGCTTTCACTGAAATTTAATTGGTGGTAATGGAAAGGCAGAGATTTTCATGGATTTTCTACATCCTGAAATTTCCAGGAAAAGAAAACAGAATTTTTCTTCCGTCCCTACTTTATATTCAAATTACAGTTGTAGATGGTTTTCTGTGAACAACCCAGTCAAGTCCGACTCCATTTTTTTCAGAAGCTCACAGGCGGCTCATTCCATTCCAAATGACAGAAATTCCACCAATACAGCAATTTTTTTTTAAATGTGAATTGCAATAAACTGAAGGACAAACAACTGTCTTAGATTATTTCTATGTTCCACAAAGCAAATGCTTATGATTCTAAGCTTTGTATTACTTGCATTTCTAAAGTACTAAAATTCATGTGTTTTTATACAGTTATTACTATAAAAATTAGAAACTGAAAAAAGTAAAACAAAAAAAATCCTCATTTTCCTATGTTCAAACTTTCAAATACAATGTAATCCCTCAGATCATGGAATTACATATTAGGTTAGGCATTTAGTGGCCTCCCAAGTAAAATGGTACCCAACTGTTATAAACTGACATACAACAGAGTTTGCCAGGACAACAAAATTGCACAGACTACAATTGGTCGGTTTTCTTGATTTTTTTTTGTTATATGACATGCAGTACTTGTGCTTAAATATGAAGAAAAGGTATGGCCTTGTCTGAGATGCACATATAATTCCAGAAAATGGTAATAAGGAGAAGATATATTTTTTTATATATAGTTACATAGTAATTTAGATTGAAAAAAGACTTGCGTCCATCTAGTTCAACCCTTTTCCTATTCCTGTTTACCATTGTTGATCCAAAAGAAGGCAAAAAAAACCCCTCAATACAGCAATTTCAAATTATGCTTTGAATGGGGGGAAAAAATTCCTTCTTGATTCCAAATGGCAATCAGATTTCTCCTTGGATCAACAATCACTAACTAAATATTAATCCCAGTACTAACGTACATAGCCCTCTACGTTCTGCTCTTTTAAAAAGGAATCTCCTGATGTATTCAATATCTATTGTAAGAACATTCCCTTACTGCTCCTTCCCCCTTGGCTATGGGGTGCAATATGACAATAAAGAGCTTTGTACACAGCTCCTATGTACAAAAATCCTATATTACAGTGAAGGCCGCATTGCGCCACGTGTGATGTACTATGAAGGCCACATTGGGACAAATAAATATCTGTCAGTGCATCTTCAATGGCCATAGCCTCCAGTTTTTGCACTTTATGGTATGAACTACAGAATATGATGCACTCCACTGTCATTAAGACTTTAACATCAACAAGCCCAAACACATTGTATTTTCAGGAAAATGGCATATGGTTACCCCATTTAACCTGCACTTTGTTGTTTAATACTAATGCATAGAGAAAAAGAAAGTCCTGCAAAGTCTATTGACTTCCCCATTTCCCTCCCCTTCGAACAAGTGACCTTAAGAGGAAAAATGTTGGTGTCAGCAGCCAAAAAATTGGATTTAGGCAGGTGATGGGCTAATAGATGTACCCCAGAACCTGTTTTTGTACAGACTGTAAGCTTTCACGAGCAGGGTCCTCTGATCCTTCTGTTCTCCACATTTGATTGTACTATTTAATACCCCTCTATGTCTCTTTCCTACTGTAAAGCTATATAAATAAAGATTAATAACAATAATAATAATGGTATTAGAACATCCTTTCCATTGTGCCACTAACCCAGAGACCTTGTGCCTAGGAATGCACACTGTGACACTCATACTCGCCACTCTTTGAATACAATGGCACAAATAAAGGCTTTATATTTCTTTGTACAAGAAAGATGTAATTCCTCCAACCCCTTGGATATTATAGAAGTCTCTGATGCAGTTAATGGTTTGCTAAATGTTGGAAACCTCTCTTGCATCCAGAGGGTGAAAGTTTCAACAATAGCTAAAGCTATCATTAACCCCTTAACCCTCTGATTGCCACAGGGGGTACACAAAACATTGCTTTGGCATTCAAAGGGTTAAGGACCAGACAGGTGCATGACGCATCGCAAAGGTTTGCTAACATGTGTTTGTAATACTGATTATTTAAATCCACACTATATGCAGAATGTGGATGATTAAAATTTCTGGAGCAAGAGAACTGCACCATGGGAGCAGGGGAAATTACCATTGATTGGATGGTAGAAATGTTTCCAATGCTTTGCATTGCCGTTCATGGGGTTAAAAATTAATGTAAATCAATGGAAATTTGGAACATTTTTGTGTGTCCCCTTGTGGTACAGTTGGCATGCTATAGAATTTATCATCTTTTCTTTCTCCATAAGGCCCCATACTGTTAATTCTTCCTTGGAAATGTGAACAGGTATTTGATTAATATGCTATATAAATGGTCTAAGGAGCTGTAACTGTAAGAAAGAGTTGAGGTAATTTAATACTTACCATTATTTGAAACAACGTCCTTGAATTTACTCTGAAGTCCTTTGAAAAGGTGAAATGTGGACTGTAAACTTTCTGAAGCTTTACTTAACTTCTCGCAGAAGGTCCTGCTGAGGTCACGAATTAAGGAGAATAATGCCAATATAATTCCCTCCAGCTCTTCATTATTTTTAAGATGAGATCCTTCTAGCACATCGTTCACTTTCTGGTTGTTCAGTTTAATCTGTGTCAGTATGGAAATTAGATTATCTTCAGCACTTGTGAGATTAGTTGCTGCTAATTCCATTCTTACCATCAAATAATTTTGCCCTGACAGCAGTCTATTTTTAATCAGGTTTGAGTTCAATTTTTTTTTTTAAATCACAGCACTGCCTGTTAAAATGAGCCAAATAAACTGGGTGTACTAGCTACAGTAGGTTACTATGGACTGCAGGTTTCCACAGTAACTTGTAGGAGTGGCACTGACAGCTCTGACAATCAATACACAGCTATCACTATATCATCAAAAGATTTGTTCTCCACTAATAACAATGCAAGCACTTCTGGAGAAAACCATCTGCAGCATGGTGGGGGTTTATAATTTCCCATGTTTTCAGTGCTCTGAATGGGGCTTTAACCCTTTGAGTGCCAGAGGGGTATGCAACGCATTGCAGAGCACTGGCACTCAAAGGGATAAACCCATGGAATGTTAGAGAGATCTCCAACACATTGCTCTGCAAGGCCTTCGAGACTTCTTTAACATTCAAGAAGTTAATAACAACAACACTTAATTTCATCTGAAATGGTATTTCTCCCTAATAGTGTAGTTGGTTTGCTCCAAAATTAAAAGTCTTTTCTTTTGTGGATAAACACCTAAATCTGGTGGTTGAATGATATAAACTTCCTCTGAAGTGTGTGCTTTCATACTGTAACAGAGGTGTAATTCAGGAAAATAACCATGTATTTACAGTCCTGTGTTACACATTTTGTTACTCGTATGAAATTTAGGGCAACATTCATCCTATATAATAATTCGCTAAAACGTATGTAACGCCGCAGTCATGCGCAGTAGAGACTGCCCGGGTCTGTATCAGCCGTGGCGCGGGCAGTCTCTACTGCGCATGTCTGCCCCGCGACCGGAGGGCAGTGGCACTGTGGCCCATGTAACGGGCTCTTCAACTAGTTAAGTTATAAAAGAAGTTCAGTTGAACAAGCTAAGGAGGTGCAATTGTGGTGCATATATACTGCACCACGGGGGACACAAACATTCATAAAAATAACAATGATATAAATAAAAATATAATCCTTCAGTGCTAGAGATATCTCACTTACATTGCTATTGCTAATAACGGCCATCTACTAGTAACTAATTGTTAACTATTCCTCACTTTACTTTCTATTTCTACTTCCCTTATTAGATAATAAACTTACTCATTGGTCTAGTGATGCCCAAACTCTTAATACTCTATCTACTTCTCTAGCTGTCAGTGTACTGTAAAGCAATGTGATGTCCTCCAGCTGCTGTTAGACTACAACTCCCATCATGGAGCAATGGGGTGGGTGGGGGGTAAGCTCATGTTTTTCCCCCCAAGTTTACATTTTGGCCATATGTTTAATGAATTATGAGACTTGAACTATTGTAACCTCTTCACTACCGTTCCCAGCCAGTCCAGCAATAGAGGGGTTCATGATGGGCATGGATAAGCTATTGGGGGTGGCATAGTAATGTATGTTGATTCATGATGGGCATGGATAAGCTAGTGGAGGTGGCATAGTAATGTATGTTTATTCATGATGGCCATGGATAAGCTAGTGGAGGTGGCATAGTAATGTAAGCTTATTCATGATGGGAATGGATAAGCTAGTGGAGGTGGTATAGTAATGTATGTTTATTCATGATGGGCATGGATAAGCTAGTGGGAGTGGCATAGTAATGCATGTTTATTCATGATGGCCATGGATAAGCTAGTGGAGGTGGCATAGTAATGTAAGTTTATTCATGATGGGCATGGATAAGCTAGTGGAGGTGGCATAGTAATGTATGTTTATTCATGATGGGAATGGATAAGCTAGTGGGAGTGGCATAGTAATGCATGTTTATTTATGATGGGCATGGATAAGCTAGTGGGGGTGGCACAGTAAGTATGTTTATTCATGATGGGCATTGATAAGCTATTGGGGGTGGCATAGTAATGTATGTTTATTCATGATGGGCATTGATAAGCTAGTGGAGGTGGCATAGTAATGTAAGTTTATTCATGATGGGCATGGATAAGCTATTGGGGGTGGCATAGTAATGTATGTTTATTCAGGATGGGCATTGATAAACTATTGGGGGTGGCATAGTAATGTATGCTTTTTCATGATGGACATGGATAAACTATTGGGGGTGGCATAGCAATGTATGTTTATTCATGATGGGCATGGATAAACTATTGGGGGTGGCATAGTAATGTAAGTTTATTCATGATGAGCATGGATAAGCTATTGGGGGTGGTATAGTAATGTATGTTTATTCAGGATGGGCATGGATAAACTATTGGGGGTGGCATAGTAATGTATGCTTATTCATGATGGACATGGATAAACTATTGGGGGTGGCATAGTAATGCATGTTTATATTTGGGACAGTTACCCCCCACCCGCCATGCTATATGATTTACAAAGCATTGCACAAATGAATTGCGAGCTGCTTGACATCCAAATTTATCTTTTTTTTACCTTACCAGGCTGAGATTGAGAAGGCCTGACAGTTCAAAAGAGAGCCTTGCACAGGCCATCATTCTGCTACAATGTAATATTAGTAGGGCCATTTTTTGGCCATTATTGTATGTATCCTGATCTGCAAAATTTTTGATACATACTGGATTGAATAGAAAGAGATGCACTCCCCACAGCTATAATGAAATCCAGAAGTATGTCTTTTGGAACCCAGAAGTACATGGGGTTCCATGGATCAAATATTAGTAATGCCAGACATGGCTGGAGAGTGAGTCAGTGTGTACATGTAGCCCTCTGACTGCAAAATGGATGTAGGAGAGATTGAAGTATTGTATACAGTGAAGTTCTGCTTTCTGATTTCTCATGTAATGTACACTGCTATATCACCCCAAGGGAAAAAAATACCTAGTAACTGCTACTGAATATATTTTAATACAATATTCAAATCTAAAGACATCAGTACTAGCTAGAATTGATCTACATTTTGCTATATTTCAAAGTATTAGAGAACTCTCTAGTAACTTCACAATAAGTGGATACCCCTCTGGCACTCAAAGGAATAAAAGGGTTTGATTATTACAATTCTTAAGAGATTAAGATAAGGTAAGATAAATGGGGACTTACTCATTTTCAGTAACTTTGACTGTATAGCGTACCAAATCAAATGACTTGTATAGCCTGTTCTTTATAACTGACACATGTATAAAGCTTGACATTTCAAGGGAAAAAGTGCTACATTATAGATATATGTAAACAAAATAGAAAACAGAAGAGGGCGCCTGATGGTGCCTATTATCCTTTTTAAACAATTTATAGAGTATATTTTAGTATTATACTCACAAAAGTGAGTGAGACCACTTCTTCAGTACCACGAAACGTTATTACAGCTTGCCAGTATTTTGTTTTAATACTGTTTTATTATTGAACTTTTCCAATCATTGTATTTGGAGTTCATTTTATTAAAAACATTTTTTTGGAGATAAATAAGCAGCAACGTGGTGAATTCCATCGATCCTGAATACAGCTACCTGAGCAGAGACAGGGAAATCTCTCTGCATGCCTAATTAGCTGTGGTGTGATATAAGTCTTCCCACAGCCATCGCTTTTGTGAGTATAATACTAAAATATACTCTATAAATGGTTTAAAAAGGATAATAGGCACCATCAGACGCCCTCTTCTGTTTTCTATTTTGTTTACATGTATCATACTCCCTTTGAGTTGTTCTGAGGAGCGGCCTTGTGAAGATAAATATTCTTGCTGTATAGGGGACGGCGTATGAAAATATCCCCCAAGTGTGTATGTCAACTAACATTCATTTGTTGAGTTGACCTCGCAAAATTGTGAGTACAGCTTCAAAGGGGAAGGTGTGGGTTGATCACATAAGTTATTGCACTAGGAGCGCCTTCTTTTCTTGTCTTCGCTACATTACAGATATGTCTTTTTAATTATACGAGCACTTTCAGGATAACAGGTGGTACCTTCTCGCGTATGGTCTCATGCACAAAAGTAAAAAGGAGCAATTCTGGAGCAAACCAATTTCATCAAAGAGGGAAATTCCCAAAGCTTCACAATGCATTGGAGACCTCTTTAACATTCATGTAATTAAATTTCCAATTAAAATCAGTTGGAATATTTATTTCCTAAGGTGCTATCCATGTGTTCCAGAATTGCTCCTCTTTTGTTTAGTGCACTAGGGTCTTTCATGTTCTGCTGAAGCAAAACTCCAGATATAATTTATAGATATCATTAAAAATGTTCTTAGGAGTAAGATTCTCTTTTATAGCTGTTATCCTGCATTCCATGTCCTTTACTCTAATTAGATGCTACCTGCTCGTTTGGTGCTTTGGTCACATAGGACGCACCTCTACAGAATTAAAATTAAATCTTTATTAGGAAACTGGTTAAAACTTAAAGTGACAGTAATGTTTCACAAAAAAGCAGCTCTGATTAATCTTCATAGTATCTGGGCCATGCAGAGTGTTATTTCAATACTGTCAGAGTTGTAGTTAAAGAGTAACCGAATGATAAATGATCCCCCTCCTGCCCCTTTTACCTAGTGTAAGCCACCTCCTCTCAGATGTGGAATCTGGTCCCTTGACCAGACAGATCACAGCAAGGGACAATCTTCATACTGTGAACATAAGGAAAACCCTGCCCAACCTTTTTTTTTTTTTTTTTTTCAATAGAGCTTTATTGAGTTCAAAGGAAGTACATACATGCAAATAATAGTAAAAAACTCAGTACAACATATCCATGTACAAATTTGAATAGTACATCCAAAGGTGATATTTATCGAAAATAGTACAATCATCAAAAAACAGAGGAATAATAATAAGAACAAACATAAAGGGTTTCCCATATATATATAGAGCCTTCATGTAAGAAGGAGAATAGAGGGATGTAAGGGGAACCCCAAAGTTGAGTGTAACAAATGAAGATTAACAGGTTGCACATTATACATGAACAACCCATAAGTATCAGAGACATAGTGTCTCAGAAATCCAATAGAGGGGAATACAGAAGGAAAGAGTAATAGGGAAGGGGAAAAAAAAAAAGGGGGGGGGGAGGGAAAAGGGTCCCAGTAGCTCCTCTGCCCAACATATATAATTATCCATTGATGTCCACTAAAAGAGACCATCGTAGAGAAAACATGTTCCACCTATATAGGTGACCAGAACACATAAATGTGCGTGGGCTAATAAGAATTTAAATAACAATAGAAGGCCTGTACCGGGTCCAAGCAGTCCACTCGGGGGGGGTTTCCATCCCCCCTCCTCTGGAAGCTCGCCACATCACATGCATATGGTAAGCATGGTCCACTCGCTGTCGCCACTCGGCCACTGAGGGAACAACCATTGACTTCCAGTGGAATGGTATAAGACTTTTCGCTGCATTCGTAAGATGGTAGAATAATGATCTGTGGTGAGGTTTGCCCACTAACTCTGTGGGCAGGGGATGACCAAAGAGAAATACAGAAGCGGAATAATTAACAGATATCACGAGAGCAGTCTGCAAGTGTGTCCTGATCTCTGACCAGAAGGAGGAGAGTCGAGGGCAATCCCAAAAGATGTGAAATAAAGATCCGATCCCTCTATTACACCTCCAGCATGAGGGCGAGGATCTTCCAGGGTAGTAGTTTGCTAACAATTGAGGAGTACGATACCATCTGGTGTAAAGCTTGTAGTTGCATTCTCTCATTGGGGTATCTGGAGAGTGTCGGAAGAGGACATTCCAAATGTTTGTCCATTGCGAAAGGCTCATGGATAGTCCCAAATCCGTCTCCCAGTCCATCAAATAGCGCGGTAGGTCGACACGTGGGGAAGAGATGAGGAACCTATACCACTTAGTCAATGTATGTCTGTGTATGAGAGGGTTTTGAAGTAAAAGTTCGAATGGGGTAGGTTCTGAGGTAGAAGTGATGCAAGATAGAAGGGGGTTAATAAAATGACGTAATTGAAAGTATTGCCAGAAGTGAGAAGCAGGGACACCCCTATCTCTAACAAGCGCATCAAATGGCAGAAGACTCGAATCCTGCAGTAGGTCAGCCAGGGTGTTGAGGTGTAACGTCTCCCAAGACATAAGGGAACTTCCATGAAAACCAGGGGGAAAAGCAGGGTTACCAAGCAAGGGCATTCGTATGGAAGGGTAGGGTAGTAGTGAGAAAGAGGAATTCAAGGATTTCCAGGATGACAGGAGGTGGTTCAGAATTGGATGAGAGCGGCTCTGAAAAGGGAAAGAGTCTGGGTCAAACCAACACATATGGCGCAGATCCACACCTGGGGCATATGAAGATAAGATGTGGAGCAACTCCCTAGCTGGGTATCTGGATAAGTCCGTAATCCTAGATAGGGTAGCTGCATTATAATACAGGAACAAGTCCGGGGCTCCCAATCCTCCCTTCCGCAACGGCAAACGCAAGATCCTCAAGGGTAAGCGAGGTCTCTTGTATTTCCAAATGAAGGATGATAATAGTCCTTGCAGCCTACGAATATAAACGCGAGGAATGCGAAGCGGGAGAGCATTAAAGATGTATAATATTTTTGGCAAACATACCATTTTGATCAAATTAATGTGTCCAATCCAAGAAACCATAAGGTTAGACCACTTTTTTAAAGCCAAGTCTAGATTGGAATATAAGGATGATAAGTTGACTTTAACCAAGTGTGATAGAGAAGGGGTTAGAGTGACACCCAAATAACGAATGCCTTGAGTCGTCCAGCTAAAGGGAAATCGAGAGCGTAGCAAGGTTAGGAGAGACGGTTCAATGAACAGACCCATGGCCGATGACTTAGACGCATTAACCTTAAAGTAAGATAAGCTCCCAAACCGTTCCAACATGGTTAACAGTGATGGCAAAGAAGTCAAGGGAGACGTAAGTAAAAGAAGCAGGTCGTCCGCAAAACATGCTAATTTGGGTTGTGGTAGACCGGGGGACAGCGGCGGAAGGCCATGAATAGAGTTCTGCTGCCTAATTGTTTGTAAGAGGGGTTCCATGGCCAATATAAATAAGATGGGTGACAAAGGGCAGCCTTGCCTCGTACCATTGCTTATGTTGAAGGCATCAGATAGCATGCCATTTAGTTTAACTCGGGCAGATGGACCTGAATAGAGGCTACGTACTGAGCAGAGGAATCGTGGGCCAATGCCAAAAAATTGCAGGACTGAAAAGAGGTATTGCCAGTTCACCCTGTCAAATGCTTTTTCAGCATCAAGTGACAAGAGGATAGTAGGAATCTTCTGCAAGCGTGCCCTATGTATGAGCGAAATAACCTTCGCTACATTGTCCCTAGTCTCTCTTCCTGGGACGAAACCGGATTGGTCCTGATGTATAAGAGAAGGTAACAGAGATTTTAACTTATCCGCCAGCACTTTTGCGAATAGTTTTACATCAGTATTCAGCAATGAAATAGGACGATAGCTACTGCAAGCCATGGGGTCTTTGTCAGGCTTCAGCAATACAGTGATGTGTGCTTCTAAGGACTGTTTAGGGAGTGGGCTACCCGAGGCTATCCCATTGCAGGTGAGCAACAGATGGGGCAAGAGGATGTGAAAAAATTTCCTATAGTAAGCCGTGGTGAACCCGTCAGGCCCAGGGCTTTTGCCCTTAGGAGTGGACTTAAGAGCTTGTGATAGTTCAAGTTCAGAAAAGGGGGCTTCCAGATCCGCTTGGGCAGATTCTGGGATGGGGCCCAACCCGGAGGCTTGGAAAAAACGTTTAATAGTGGCTTGATGTGTTTCAGCGTCTATGGATCCCTCTGAGGAAATGTTATATAGCTTCTGGTAGAATGATTTAAAGGAATCAGCCATGTCCGGGAATGTGTGACATACCCTCCCAGAAGGAAGATGGATTTTATGGATATAATTGGTGCGTTGCCTAATTTTAATTAAAGAAGCTAAGTGTCTTACGCATTTATCACCCTGAAGGAACCTACGGAATCTGGTCCACTGGAAGGACTTATGTGCTTTGCTGCGTAGTAGTAAAGATAAAGAGTCTCTAGCCTCTGTGAGCTCTGTTAATATTGAAGCTGACAACGTGGCTTTGTGAAAAGCCTCTTTTTCGCAAATGATTTGAAGAAGTGAATTAATGCGATGTTGCTCATGCTTCTTTTTTAAGGAGGCAAGTTTGATGAATTGGCCACAAATAACACACTTATGAGCCTCCCAGACTGACGTGACAGACACTCCTTCAGTGTAGTTAGTGGCAAAATAATCGGAAAGTGAGGATTCTATAGAGTCAGTTATAGAGGGGTCAGCTAGGAGAGTATCATTCAACTTCCATGATGACCTGCCAAGCGGCAGAGAAGGAAGTGAGAGTATCAAAGATATAGGTGCGTGATCAGAGAATGATATCGGACCTATATCTGCTGAATTAATAAGGTGTAAAAGGGATTGATCCACAAGAAGTTAATCTATGCGAGAGTACATATTGTGAGCCGTGGAAAAGTATGTATAATCTTTGTGAGTAGGATTAAACAGACGCCATGCATCACACAGGTGGGAATCGGTAAGTTTAGATCGTAGAGAACGCAGTAGTCCAAAGGAATACTGTGACCTGCCAGAAGAAGTATCTAAGTCCGGATCTAGAGCTACATTAAGGTCTACCGCAAGAACTAAATGACCGCATCTAAAGGTTTCTAGCCGGAGAAGTACCCTGTTCAAGAAACGCGGGACTCTGGCGTTAGGAGCGTAAATACAAGCAATAGTAAAAGTAGTACCGTACAAAGATCCCCGGAGGAACAGATATCGGCCCTCTGGGTCCGCCTGTTCACTTTCCAAGATCCAGGGAACTGAAGCCTTAAAGAGAATCGCAACTCCTCTCTTCTTTTCCCCCGCGGACGCATACCACCCCACTGGGTAACGGGAGTTAGAGACCGTCAGTGGCAGAGAGGCGAGGAAATGGGTCTCCTGTAGACACACTATATCTGCATCCAAGCGAGATGCCTCTCGTAGAGTCATAGACCGATTTTCCGGACTATTCAGCCCACGAGTATTAAAGGAGATGATCTTAAACTGGCAGAGGGACATCATGAACTCTCAGTAGTAGTAAGTTAAATGAAGCCACAGGGAGCAGCCAACCTTCAAGGTAGAGCTCAGGGTCAGAGGGCAGAAAATCGGGAAAACAAGGGGGATGGGCAGGAGAGAAGAAAAAAAAAAAAAAAGGGGGGGAAAGAAGGGAGGAAGTAGAGGGCCAAGAGTAAAGAAGAAATAGAAGAGAAAGAAAAGGAGAGGATAATATATCCGTGTGAAAATACCGAGGAAATATCAAACCTCGGGTAAGTAAGAGTCACGTCTGTGCCCTAGGGCCGGGGGGGATAACAGTATGTCACAGAGTCTAGGACAATAATACAATGAAGTGGAAAAATACAATAAGTGCGGATGTGCTATCAACCATTGAATGAAATAAATATCAGTGATAACCAGTACCATAGTCACAGGTAGTGTTCAAAGGAAGGGAAGGATCACAATGAGTTGGCTGGGAGAGGAGAAGTATAGGTTATTAAGATAGAAGAAAGCAAGTATAGTAGAAGGGGGAGAAGAAAGATGCCATAGGGGGGAGTCAAGACAGAGAGAAAGAACCTTTATCACAAGAGGGACTGCTAGGGTATGAGGAGTCAGCCACACCAAACCACCCAGCAAGAGCAGGTTCGGGGGGGCCAAGTCCGAACCAGCCGAGAAAGGAGCTTAAGGGGGGCAAGGACAATCCTCTGAAGTAATCCAAGTGACCCAGACAACATCATATGGAGCAAGTAAACAGTCTTCATCACAAGGAATAGAAATGCGACAATAATAAACAGTAACAATAGTAATAAACAATAATAATAAACCTCCCCCCTGACACAGCAGCGACCACGCAACCCCAGCGCACCCCAACGGCAGTAGCTGCAGCCTATAAGGTGAAAAGTCACCAGTGCCGCAGGGGTGCGCGAAGCAGCACCGGGAGGAGGGGGGGTCCCAACCCCAGGAGACCCCCCTGGCCACGAAGTGCCACACATAGTCCCCCCGGAGTCCCGCCCGCCAGAAACGCACAGCCACCGGAGTGCCAAGGAGGGAGGGAGTTGTAAATACAATAGAACCAAGAAATCAGATAGGATATAACATAGCAAGGTGAAGGAAGTCCAAAAAGGAGGAGAGGGTAGAAGAGGAACAGGGTAAAGGAAGTTATAATAGGAGAGGAAGAATCGAAGAAAAAAACAGAAAAGGGAACAGGTGTAGAGAGAGTAGAGAAGAGAATAGCACATGTTCTAGGCAGATAAATGAAGAACATAATAAACAGTAACATAGTCACAGGCACCTACAAACATAATGTTTATCAGGTTCTTGCATATGGCAGGTCATAGGAGCCCAATAAAATTGCAATAAAGTGTAAAACAATGTGGAATAACAAACTTAGCAAAAACAGCATCACTATAAACAGTTCCTGTAGGATCAATGACCCACACAAGGGGAATGTATGGAACCAAACCTGCCACCTCAGTCCTCTGTTATGGAGAACCAGCAAGGGTCCAACGAGGTGGAGAAACCGAGTCCAAAGGGGTCGAGCGCGGCTTCTTTGGTTCTGGGCCCAGCATAGAAGACCAGCGATCCCTCTTCTCCTTGGGAGGAGGGTAGTGAGTAGGCTCGTCGGCCTCCACCAAATTCGGGGCAGACACCCCAAGAGTCCCACAGAAGGCAGCGACATCCGCAAGGTCTCGTATGGAGGCTGTGGTGCCATTGTGCGTGGCTGTCAAGAACCCCCATCTGTAGCGTATCCCCAAATTCCAAAGATGGTCAGTAATAGGCTTCATCCCCCATCTCTTTTGTAGCGTAGAAGGGGATAAGTCATTAAAGAAGTGCAATATGCAGCCTGCAAACTTCACATCGCCCAATTCCCTGGCCTTGGACATGATACGGTCCTTGTCTGGAAAGTTATGCAGGCGAACAATAATATCCCGAGGCCTAGACCCCGGGGGGCCTCTCGGCCCCAGAGCCCTATGGGCCCTTTCAATTTTCAAGGGAAATTGTCCAGTATCAATCCCGAGTATCTCACCGAAGAGACGTTGTAGCGAAGGCTGTAGGTCTTTGGGCAGGACATTCTCCGGAAAGTCCTTAAGTCTTATATTGCATCGTCTAGAGCGATTGTCGAGATCATCTAAACGGGAAGATAAATTTGCAATGGTGTCATCTTGTTGTTGTATATATTGCTCTATAGCATGGAGCTGTGACCAAGAAGCTTCCCTGTCATCCTCCAAAACTTGAATGCGGTGGCCCATATGGGCGAGATCTTTCTTTAGATCCGATATTTCAGACTTCACCGTGTCCTTGATGTCTTGTTTGATTTCAAGCAGAAATCCCTTCATGTCCTCCTTCGTGAGGAACGGGGCAAGGTCTGCCTTCGTAGGGGTAGAGGAGAGTTGTGCCATTGGGATATTCTCCTTGTCCGCAGTATTAGAAAGGGGTATGGTGGACATCAAAAGATCAGGGGGGTAGTCCTGGGAAGTCTCGTTCCAATCCACTGGTGTACTCGTGGTGAGCTGCTTCAAAGGCGTTGCGGAGGGCGAGCGGCCATTACGTGTCGACGGTAAAAAATCTGAAATCTTTTTATAATCTGGGCGAGTCTGCCCCCGTTTCCCTCTGCCCCTCATGAGGGATCGGAGATCCACCCCTGGTACCGGTATTGCTCTCCGAGTAGGAGTATTTCGGTGGTTGATGTACACAGAGCCACGGAGCAGCTAGTTTAAGCGTCCATCTTGTTTGAGCGTGAACTCCGCCCCCCCAACCCTGCCCAACCTTGACAGGTTTTCCAGGTTTTTCCTTATGCTCATTGAACATTGTCCCTCTCTGCGGTCCATCCAGACAGTCTTTCTGCTGAGTTGAGTTGAGTAGTGTTACATCAGTAAAAGGGGAGGGAGGGGGAAACTTTATCATTCAATTACTCTTGAACTACAACTCAGACAGTATTGAAATAACACTTTCCACGGCCCAAATACTAGGAAGATTAATTGGAGATGTTTTTTTTTAGTGAAACATTACTATCCTTTTAAATTAAAAAGTTCTATTGTAGCTAGGCATCAATTGTCCCGACACCACACTGCTTCTGAACAGAGAAAGATCAGAGAGAGGAAAAATGGGAAGTCAATCCTTCAAAGAATAATTACAGACATTAATGGGTTAAACTTATAAACTTGTTTCTTTCTAGATCCGTTATTAATTGACCACAGGTTATCATACAAGTTGTCGATATTGTATGAATGTGTCAGTTAACCCTTAACTTTGAAGGGTTAATATTGACAATTACCTGGGAAATTCTTTTAGAGAGAGTTTAAAGGGACAGTAATGTTTCATAATAAAAGCAGCTCTAATTAATCTTCATAGTATTTGGGCCTTGGAGAGTGTTATTTCAATTCTGTCAGAGTTGTAGTTCAAGAGTAATTGAATGATAAAGTATCCCTCTCCTGCCCCTTGTACTGATGTAACACTTCTCAGGTTAGAGCAGCAGGGAGTGTCCAGGTAGATTGCAGAGAGGGACAATCTTCAATTAAGATAAGGGAAAATGCTGAAAAACCTGTCAAGGGGGCAGGGTTTTCATTGTTCTCACAGTAAGAATATTAACCCTTGATGTGAGCTGTCTGGTCTATGGACTGGATTCCACATCTGAGGAGTGGGGACTTACACTAGGTAAAAGGGGCAGGAGGGGGAAACTTTATCATTCAATTACTCTTGAACTACAGCGCTCACAGTAATGAAATAACACTCTCTATGGCTCAAATACTATGCAGGTTAATTGGGGCTGTTGTTTTTGTGAAACATTACTATCACTTTAAGAGCGTTCCTTTCTACAATTAGAAGGCATTCTTAAATCAATAGAGGGTGTCAGAAATCTATTAAGGTTTGAAACCATTTCAAGAGGTAATAATTCTGTGCAAACCAACTGCTCCACAGAGAACAAAGGCAATTCCCAATATAGGGTGAATAACACCTTGAATGACACATTCATACAATATACACAACTTGTATGATAACCTATGTTCATTTAATAACGTATCTAGAAAGAAACATGTTTATAAGTTTAACCCACTAAGGTCTTCTTTTTTTTCTTTGAAGGATTGACTTCCCATTTTTCCTCTCCTTGATCTATCTCTGTTCAGGGGCAGTGTAGTGTCAGGACAATTGATGCCTAGCTACAAATGACTTTTTAATTTAAGTTTTAATCAGTTTCCTAATAAAGATTTAATTTTAATTCTGTAGAGGTACCGCCTATGTGACCAAAGCACTGAACGAGCCTCCTATGATGATGAGTTAGATCCTAACTATAATAAAATAGTGGGACTGGATTCAGACTTCTTTTCTTTTCCTTCTTGTTTTTCTTTCTTTCTTCAAATATATTAATAAAAGAGGGGTTGAGGTGCATTTTTTAAGAATACTAAAAAACTTTAGCAAAGATGTTAACTGCCTCAGCTCAAGATACTTTAGTCTCAAGATGCCATGGAAAGAATTATGTGCAAAAGCCTGAGTATCAGCTTTATTGCACTGGGCACACTGAGACCCCCTTGTCACCAGGGAACCCTTATTAACACTTTCATATTATTGTTTATTATAGACTTCCTCTCCCATGCCTATACCCTTTTTCCTTTCCCATACCTACAACAACCTCCACTATCCTATGTCTCACATGCACACAACATCCTCTAGTATCTTCACTCTCTCATACCTACACTAGCCTCCCTCTCTCAATCCTACACTAGCCTCCATCAGCCTCCATAGCCATGTTTACATCAGCCTCCACCAGCCTCTCTCTAATTCCGACACCAACATTCACTAACCTTCCTCTCTCAAACCTACACCAACCTCCATCTCCTACGCTTAAATTAGCTTCCAGTAGACTCTCTCTCCCATGCTTATACCAGCCTTCACTAGCCTCCCTTTCTCACACCTACACCCTCCTCAATCTCCCATGCTTACAACAGTCTTCAGTAGTCTCTCTCTATCTCTCTCTCTCCCCCTCTCATACTTACACAAGCCTTCACTAGGCTTCTTCTCTCACACCTACACCTTCCTTCATCTCCCATGCTTACACTTGCTTCTACTAACCTCTGTCTAATGCCTATACCAGCCTTCACTAACCTACCTTTCTCACACTTACACCACCCTCCACCTCCCATGCTTACATCAATCTCTGGTAGTCTCTCTCTCTCTTTCATATCTACACCAGCCTTCTCTCACATCTACACCTTCCTTAATCTCCTATGCTTACATAATCCTCCAGTAGCCTGATTCTACTAGACCAGCCTTCACTAGCATCCCTCTCATGCACCTACACTAGCCTCCATCTCCCATGCTTATATCAGTCTCTACTAGTGTAATGGTTTTTAGGACACTCAGACACAGAAGGTTTGGGTAAAAACACAGTTTTATTGAAAACACAGAAATTAGAGTAACCCACACGGGTCCAGTATATACAGATAGAAATAATACTGACGCAGGTCAGGTTACAATAGTATTTAGTAACCCACTCGGGTCCAGTGGAACACTAAGGTACAACACTGCCACAGGTCAGGTTACAGTTTGTGTGAATCCTAGAAGAGACAGTAGAGAAACGGGTGCTATGATATGGACAGGCTCTAATAGGACTGAGGCCCACAGGACACTCTCTCTGCAGAGAGTGACATAAAAGTGACAGAAGCCACATGGAGATAAACGAAGGCCCTAGAAGTGACAGACTGCCAGAACAGTCAATGGTGACTGATACAGTACAGCACGGAGTAACGCCAACCGTAACCTGCAATACACTGTGACCCAAAGTGCAACCGCACCAACCCCCAAGGGGCTAAACGAACGCTCAGTTCTGAAATTGGGGCAAGGCCGTGGGGACAACCGAGGTGCCCAGGGAACAAACGAACTTCGGGTATTTTGTAATGAACAGATCAAGCGTACCGTGGTGCAACCTGATTGATCTCAAACACCAGGGTGAAAGGATCACGAGGCACATAAACTGGAGACTGAGTCAAGTAAGCAGGACTGCCGGAGAAGAGTATACGAGGCAACCAAAGGAACTGTCAGTAGACAGTGCGAGCACTGGAGGCACGTTCTCCAAACGGATCACCGGATGGAGCGGGGAACCAGGGCAAATCGGTACACAGAGCAGGAATGTTAGCCAGGCCGGGTCGGTACACAGATCAGGGATGTCAGCCAATCTGGGCCGGTACACAGACAAGGGATGTCAGTCAATCCGGGTCGGTACACAGAGCAGGAACATCAGCCAGGCCGGGTTGGTACACAGAGCAGGAACGTCAGCCAATCCGTGTCGGTACACAAAGCAGGAACGTCAGCCAGGCCGGGTCGGTACACAGAGCAGGAATGACAGCCAGGCTGGGTAGATACAGAGAGCAGGAACATATTCAGGCAGAGTAGTCAGGCAGTCCTGGCCATACACAGGATTCACACGGAAGTCAGGAACAAGTGCTAGCGACTGAAACACCATGAAAGGGCACTGCAGAAGTGACAGGGCTCAGTATTTAAGGCCTAGCACTGGGTGGAGCAAAACCACAGTAGCCAATAAAAGGAATCAGGAAGTAACACTGAATCACAATGTCGCCAACGATAACACGGGCACCGTGATAACTAGCCTCTCTCTAATACCTATACCAGACTTCACTAGCCTCTCTCTCTCACAACGACATCCTCCTCTGTTTCCAGTGCTTTCTTCAGCCTCACTTGTCCTCCCTTTCTATTATTTCACCAACTACCCTCTCTCCCTCCCATGCCTGTGCCACCCACCCTTCACCTCCTGTGATGGAACCAGAGACCATCCCTTTCCCATGCTTGCACTAGCCTCTGTCTCTCTCGCAAGCTTTACCAGACACCAATGCCCTCCCAGACTACATCAGTGACCCTCCCTATCCCATTTTAGCAAAAGCCACCCTCCCTCTCCCATGCTTGCACCATTCTTCTTCACTCTACCATTCAAGCACCTACCACCCTCAACCTTCTGTGTTTGCACTAGTCTCCTCTTCCGGTTCACTTTTAAAAGGTTGCATGTGAAAGACTGTGCGACCCCACATCGCATTCAGTAAGTTGCCAGGATAAAAATGGTGACCTGAGAATCTTGCAGCACAAGAAAGCGAAAGATTCTCAGGTCACGCTACTGAACGTATCACTTTACGAGACCCCCTCTTCTATGCCTGCACAAGTCTCCTCTCATGTCTGCTCAAGTGTATCTCCTATGCCAACACCACCATCCCTCACCCAAGCATGATTTTGTTAGGCCTACTTCGAGGGAAATGTTGAAGTTGGAGACTTTGACTATATCTGAGTTTGACATGCCTGTCATATTACAATAAGTAATTACTTCTTAAAAACTTTATAGGGAAATTCTACAGAAGGACAATGGCACTATATTCTGAGAAGAACTGGTACAACTCTAGAGCAAAACAACCATAACATAGGTACATATTAAAAACATTCCATTTGATTTAAATGGGTCTTTTAAGCCCTTGAATGCTAGGGAGGTCTCCAGTACATTGTTTTGTAATGTGTTGGAAAAATGTAAGGCATTGGAGTCCTTGCTAGCATACATGGTGTTAATCACCCCATATTGGGAATTGCCTTTGTTCTCTGTGGAGCAATTGGTCTGCACAGAATTGTCCCAATTCTTCTCAGTAGATCACCCTCAATATCAATATAACACTGCAGCTACCATTTTGCTTTGTATTTTTTCCATTTTGTGTATAGAACTATGGGTTCAATGTACCAAGGGTGCAGTTTCACAGGGGCCCAGCATCCATAGGGTCCACATCTGTTCCAGGGTCCTACTTTTGTCTCTGTGAAAATATTTTTCTGATAGGGGGTGCAAAAACATGTTTGCACTACAGCCCTACAAATGACTAATTACACCACTGGAATGTACAAAATTTTGAACAGTCAGGCAATGGATCTGCTGTTAAATCCCCTACACCTGCCTAATACCATTTTACTAAACTATGCAATCTAACAAGCCTCCCCTTACCCACGGGTGAGCAATGAGGCAGTCTGTGGACATTTTGGGGGTCTTTGCCATGTATTAAACCTTTGAGTGCAGGAGTGGCATTCAATGCATTGCTCTGACACTTAAAGGGTTAACATGGAGTAGAGAACCTGTTTTTTGTCACTGTCGGTTTTTCTGTGCATGCTTTTTAGCATTAAAGTCTAATGCTGGTGGCGTGTGTCTGCCAGTATGCACTACAGCTATCATATATACACTGTGGTGCTTTCCCTTAAGTGCAGCCTCTAGTGTTGGAGATCATGCAGTTGTACTGGCACATTTGTACATACTCCCCAGTGTCTCTAGTACCTGCAATAGGCTTCTTATGGATACATTTTTAACCGTTTGAATGCCAGATAGGTGTTGACAGATGAGAGTCGGTACCGTTTTAGCCGTAGAAATACAGGAGGCAAATATAGCCAATAAAAGGTATCAAAAACTATATTTGCCTCCTGTAGATAGGTGTTGAACACATATCTTTGCAATGCATTGGACATACCTCTGAGACACAAAGGGTTCATGTACATTTGTTTTTAATGTTACCTATAAAAGACGTTTTGGAAATAGCTTAAAATATAATTTGGTTTATTTACATATGAAATCCCATTCCCAATCCTAACATTCCAATCAAGTCATTTTCTGTTTTCTAATTATATGTTGGCTCCTCTGGGAGGTGATGATAAAAATCTTCTTTTGCAAAACACTCAAAGCCATCTGTTTATAATTATCTTCATCCCCAAACATGATACAGACCTTTTATCTGTTTGTTTAGTAAGAATTCGATCATTAACCTTTAATTTACAAACTGTTTGCTTCACATAAGCAATGAGCGCTTATTTTGTTTTCATGTTTCAGGTACCTATGAATCTTTAGAACTAGTCTCTGCATGCCTCTAAGAATCTGCAGCTGCTCTTGGAAATACCTGTTGATAAAAGCTAGATCCCATTTTCAAACTATTTGTATTTTATAAAGCATGTCCTGATCAGTGTATCCACCTATTTCAACATGTAGACTTTACTGCTACTATATTTATTCCAGCAACATATCTCCGATACTGTGACCTGATTAGATTATAATTTTACAAATATGTTTAAAATGAAAAATGATACTTTGCAGAATTATAAACATTATTAACATTTAATTGACTTTATAATAGATATTGTTAAATATGTTGAAAGAATCAGTGGAAAGTAAAACTTCAGTTCTGCTCTATAATGTGCAATGGAACAAATTTTGTGTCTGCTGTGGCTGCATTATACCTATGTACTCACCTTCTGAATGCTGCTAGCTCAAAGGAAAGCATAATTTTGGCATGCATGGGTATTTTAGAATGTTACATCCTATATAATAAAATGCTAGAATGTTTGTCCGATGCAGTCATGATCAGTAGCGACTGCCCAAACGCACAGAATGCTGGGAGTATTCTGTGCATTCAAGCAGTTGGTACAGCGCATTACTGTATCGCGTGTGCCGCCATTGAGGCGGCAGCAGTACACAGAGTAGGACTGGCCTTTTAACCCTTTGAGTGCCAGAGGGGTACGCAATGCATTGCAAATCCATGTGTTGCATACCCCTCTGGCACTCAAAGGGTTAACATCACCTGTACCTCGTCCCGTGTACACAGGCTTATACACTAGTTCTTCTATATCTTGCTTATCATCATGTACTAACATGGCACAAAGCAAGCTGGCATAGAATTACATTTTTGTTAGAGTAGGGTTGCCACCCTTTACTCTTGCTAAAACTGAACATGCATGCACTCTTTTCATCCATACAAACTGCATATTAGTATTTTATTTTTTGGGTGTGGGTTGGGGGGTGGAATACTTCTCTGGCACTCAGAGGGTGAAAATACTTGCGTAAACCAACTGGGAACAAATAAAACATTCCAGTGATTTAAATGTGTCTTTTAACCCCATAAGATGACAGAAATAAGACTTTTGTAACATCTAAAGAATTAAAATCTCCAAAAGGATTTTTTTTATTTTACCCTTTTCCAATGGTTTCATTCACAATGGCTCTCACAATTTCAACACATTAATAAATAAATGAAATGCCTATCATGGCTGGGGAAAACTAACTGCATAGGCATAAAAAATACCATTGATGCCAGAGAAGTTTGTGCTAGAAATGAGCACAGACATCTCTAGGACTGATAGACTTAAAATATTCACTTAACTGAATGGAAATGTTTGTATTTGTTCCCTTTGCAGTTGGATTTCGCCAACCCGGAACTGTTCTACGTCTGCCTTTGTGGCATGTAACATGATATGATCCATTTATTATTGCAATCTCTGAGTAGGACAAAAGTTTATTTTTAGTGTTGTAGTGCAGAACATGGCATATATATTTTAGATGTAGGAGCCAGAGTAGGGATAGGCAAAATCTCTCGCCATGTTCCCACGGGAAATTCTGCGAAAACCACATTGTTGTCCGCTTTTTCATGGGAAAATCTGCTTTAAAACTAGCGATTAAAATTTTAGGACAAAGGAAAGACTGGGAGAAATCAGCGAGAGACCGGAGAGTAAAGAAAAAATACATTAATGAAGAAAAGAGAAAGGCTTGGCATGAAAGAGAAAGGAGAGAGAGATTAACTAGAAAAAAAATAGATTTTTCAAAACTGATAGAAAGGCGAAAAGAGAGTCTTAAAAACAGAAATGGTAGTGAAGGGAAGAAGTGAGGGGTTGTAGAATAGAAATGATGGTGACTGGGGTAGGGGCGTAAGAGAGTGAGGTTCGGGAGACAGTAGAAAAAATGGGGGGGATAAAAAGTGACAGAGTCAACATAGGAGACTTGAGGGGTGGTGATATTGAAAAATAAAATTAACACAGAAAGGTGTAACAGACTCTGTCTAGATGGAATAACCTGTGAGCGCACTGCCTATTTGTGTGTGCAGTCGTGAACCATACCTCCCAAGTGTCCCTCTTTAGGAGGGATAGTCCCTCTTTTAGACAAAAATCCCTCTGTCCTGCTTTCCCACCCTGATGTCCCTCTTTTTAGGAGATCAGATTTTGTGGTGTGTATATAAGTGAATCACATTGCTCCACAGCAACAAAACTCACATTAATGTTTGTTTAAATGTCAGTGTATGTGTTTGTAAATGAGTCTGTGTAAATAAAATACTTTGGTCTTGTTATAAGTCAATTATTAGGTTACACAAGGAGGTCTCAACAGGTCATGAAATAACCTAAAAATTCTTGCTATTGCCCCGCCCACCAGCCGCGCCCCCAGCAATACCCCCTAAAATACAAGTGTCTCTCTTTGGCAATTTGAAATGTTGGGAGGTATGGTGAACTGAAGTTTGAATAGCAAATGATTAAACTTTTTGAAAATTTCAATGAACACACTTATCTGCTGGAGATAGCAGTGGAGTCAGGATGGAACACTGCACGCAGTACATGCATGACAATTTTTGTGCACATATACGCTTGATTCTGAACAACGCTACTGCCTGGCCTGCCTATTTGTGTACAGGTGTGCAGTGTACTTAACTTTGAACACAAATTTCCTGTTTATAAACTATTTTTAAAACAGAGTCAGGAACAACAGGTATAGTTGCTAGAATTATATTACTAACCTACTTACCTATTATATTTACTAACTAACCTAGCTATTAATTCTATGCTAGCCTACCTAATTAATTAATTACTAAGTAACATTATTTCCATGCTGATAATCTAATTACTTAATTATGTAACCAAACCATAGTATTACAGCCTCCCTCTAGCAAAAAAGGAATAAAAAGGAAAAAATTATGTTTTGTTCCTTTGAATGCACTGCACTGCTTCTCTTATGGCTGCTGTTGCAAGTAAGGAAAATGTGCTGCATTCAGCACATGTTTGAGGGGCCATCTGCTTGGAAATCAGGATTGGCCAGAGTTATAAACACATCACAGATTAAGCAGAGATTAACAGTCATCAGTCAGTCACCATCAAGGTGAGTGTTCCTCCATTCCCTTTCAGGATTGGATATTCTGTATCAATCACTCTACTATCCTACATAGCACCATCCCACTTTCCCCTCTGAAAGGGCTCGAAAGGATGAACAAATCTATTTCAGTGGAAAAGGTGAAATTGTTTTTTGTTGTTCTGACACTTCGTACATGTTGTTTTATTCCAAAGTTCATGAAACTTGAGTTTCTGTAAAATTTCATTTTGCTCTGAAACAAATGCACAAGTATGTTATGTACTACAGGACAGATAGATATAATATCTATTGATATACATGGGGCTTCTAACCACTTTAATACTAGAATGGGAATTTGGAACATTTTTACTTGTTCCCTATAATGCAGTAAAAAATGCTGAAGACATAAACTTGAAATGATGATATTTATGCATACAATTGTGCAGTTAAATCTGTTATTCCATTTTACCATGGACACTTTTAAGTCGCTTACTTTAAAATTGTCTTTAATTGTCTTTCTAGTATAACAAGTGATAACTATAAGCTAATTTGATGCCACAAATGACCACCTAACATCTCTTTTTTTCTTAGGGTACATAATGTGTCAATTTCCCCCTTATGTCATTTAGTCATGTTTTTCATCCAAGTAAGATATGTATACTAATCACAAATTTTGTAGGATCTCCAATGCATTTACCAAATAATGGTAGTATAATCCCTACTGAAATGTTGTGTTCACTGGATAATGTAATATCTTTAATTCCATCTTCTTTCTTTATAAAATGGAATTACTTATTAGACACTGACTGGGTACTTTAGAGAAAGGATATGGTCCATAAATACAGATCAGCCACAGGAAGTGGATGGCATTCTACATTTCACACTGATGTTGCAGTCTCATGGGCCCCAGACAAAGTATAAAGTAGCAGGCTCCATTAACCCATGGCTGCTAAAGAGAAATCAATGCATTGTGAAGAAGCGTGTTGGAGCCTTCTCTGCAAAATATTTTCCCACATGCTAAAAGTGAATTCTTAAGCTTATAGTTGATTTACGCAAGTTTGAGCTTACATTTGGTTTCATAGAATGTCATTTGCTTATACCTTGGTTCACCTAATACCAAGCACATATTCATCTTTACCGAAAGCTTTGTTTTCACATCTTGCTGCATTGTGTGCCCCAAATCATCATGCAAGCCAGTGGTTCTCAGCCTTTCTAGTGCCATGACCCTTTGATAAAATTTCCCAAGTTGTGGTGACCCCTAACAGTAAAATTATTTTTGTTGCTCCTTCATCGCTGTAATTTTGCTACTGTTATGAATCGAAATATAAATATCTGATGATTTTAGGCGACCCCTGGCAAATCGCCATTCGACCTCCAAAGGGGTCCCGACCCACAGGTTGAGAACCACTGATGTAAGCCAAAAGATCCTCTAAACTATGTTGTACAATAGAGTTCATCCTTCACTGTGGTGACCCCATTCCCCTAGTGAGTCCAGGATAACCAATAACTTTGTACTATTGTAAAAACAGCCCTGTCTATGGAGAGCTCTGATAACTGATATTTTGATCTGTAATAACTTCTGAGCATAGCATTCTGGGCAGTGGCAGCATTCTTCTTTTTCTGCTGGAAAAAAGTTGTACAGCAAAAGCACGTGTTTGTGTGTTGGTGTGAGCATGTATGCATGTTGGGCTGTTTGTATTTTCAAGTCTTTAATTAACCAGGTTTTTAGAAACAAGAACATTATTATATGTTATCTCTACATTCATTGGTGCCAATGTGCAATATGAATTGAAAATATCAATATGAAACAAATGATAAGATCCAAATGATACTAAAGAGAAGACCATGAGACCAACATTGATATATGTTCATGTTTGTTTTATTAGTCAGCTGTGTAAAAGTCATGGCTGTAGTCCAGGCAAAGATACTATTACATTACAAAACATCTTAAAGAGCTTGTTAGCATAGCCTTAACAACCTTTTCAGTAGGTTACCCTAGAGACATGGGTAGGACAGGTTAGATAGGCTGGGTTCTGCTTAGTTCAAATAGTGGTGGGATTATGGCAATTTAAATTCCTTTACTATTGCAAAACAAAGAAAGGTTTTCATAATAAGAGGCTACATAGACATTATTCTGTGAAATACTTCAGAATACTTAAGTTAAGCATAACATCATGTGGGGGTTAAATAAACCATAATCATATAAATATATATATATATATATATATATATATATATATATATATATATTTATATTTAAATAATGTCTTTAAGGAGCACTCACGCATACTTGGAAATGTGCCTGGGTGATATAAATCAGGCCAATTGTATGTAGACTATATCCAATAGAAAAAAGCACTCACAGGACTTAATGATGTGTGCAAAAAAATATTAACATAGTAACATTCATCAAGATGTTTGAACAGTGAAACAAACCCCCCACTTATACCCTAGTGAACCTAACGGCGCCAAAAGACAGTATTATGATTGGTTGTGACATCATTAACAGTATAGCGTTGTGATGATTGACACCAATACAAAAAGTTTAAATAAAATACACAGTATGTAATTCTAACACTCAGAAATATGAAAAAAAGCCTGGGAGGGTTGGAAGCACTCATTCTTCTGTTGCAAGGGCCTAGGTGCACAATCCCTAATGAAATTGGTAAGTACAAAAAAGGAGGAGGGCAGCACCAGTGGGACTTGATCAAAGGAAGTTTATTGAACAAGTAAGGCAAACAGGATTTGATAAAATCCCTTCGATCAAGTACCACTGGTGCTGTCCTCCTCCCTTTTTTTACTTATATATACATTTTCGGGCAGTTATTCTATGGCATTCAATGGGAGATGAGAGTTGCTGACAATAGTTCTCAATAGATGTGATAGTAACAACCTTATCACTTCCCGACAGTTTGAACTTTTTTTTGATAAAAGAAACAACAGCAAGGAAATGACCTTTGATTTACTCAGCAGAAAAAGTCCTATAAATAGGTTTAAAAAAAGGTTTCTGCTTTAATATCCTATAGATATAGCAAGTTCCATGGATCCTTGAACCATCCAGGGAGATTTTCAGATCTGTTGAGATTCCTACTTTTGGGGCTCAGATCTGGCCATCATCATTGAAGCCCTTCATTTCATGCTGCAGCCCTCTAAACAAAGAAAAACAGTTGTGATCAAACAGGTCCGTATGTGATAAAGAAAAATAGAAAAATTCTAGAGCAAACCAACTGAATTATAGGGGAAAATGAAATATTTGCATTGATTTAAAAGTGGATTTTAATCACTTGAATGCTAGAAAGACTTCAATGAGTTTGTTTGTAATGTCTTTCATACCCCCTTAGCATTCATGAGGTTAAAATGGCCATTTAAACCAACAAAAGTTTTTGGTATGTTTTGTTCGCTCCAATAGTGCAATTGATTTAACCCAGAATTAATCGACTTTTAAAAAAAAAAAAAAAAAAAATAATACAGCTCAGTTTCTCCATGTTTTGTTGTTTGTAAAATGATCAAAATAATCCCAGTGGAACTTTAACCCTTTGAGTGCCAGAGGGGTATATAAAGCAATGCATTGCACACCCATCTCCAAATCAAAGGGTTAACCTGCTTTTCTTCCTTATGCCAGACATGTAGATGAGAGGAGATTGTACACACAATGCTATAATTATAAGTGCGTAATTAATCACTTATCCTCTTTTGTGGTAAAATTGCAGGAGACGTATAATTATGTCATACTTTCACTTTAATTATGTGTTTGCCTAATTATTGTAGCACAAAGAAGTTAATAATGATTACAATAAAACATATTCTTGATGAAACAATATTTAATTTCAACTCTTTTATTGAGCTTTGTTTTACTGATTGTGTGTATAGCTATCATTGATTACAACTGTGCACATTAAAGGGAATTGTGACAATGGAAAAAACATATTTTTAAAGATTATTGTTTTCCTTTTGTTGTCTAGTTTTATCTCCATCCACTCCTCTAAGGTTCTATTTATCAGGCAATATATATTATGCAGTAAAGACCTTAGGCTTACAATGCCCTTTTATCAATGAGAATAGTTGATTTTCCTTTATGGAGGGGCTGTCCAAGTTCAGTCCTCAAGGGACACCAACAGGCCAGGATTTAAGGATTCCCCTGTTTAAGAACTGGTTAGTCAGTCAAAATGAATGAGCCACTGATTAACTCACCTGTGCTTAATCAGGAAAATCCTTACATCCTGGCCTGTTGGTGGTTCTTGACGGCTTAACTTGGACAGCCCAGCTCTATGATGTAGCAGATTTGCTCTAGAATTGTTCTTTTTTCTTTGGGTATATAGTGTTGGTTAGATGGCTCAGTTGGTTAATGCACGAGCTGCAGTGTCTATGCAAACCTCGGTGTAACAGGTTCTGTTCCTGGCAAGATCAACTCAACCTTTCACCCTTCTGAGGAAGAGAAAATGAGTTCCAGACATACTTGTAAAAAATAAAAAAAAGGAATGCAATAAAATGAAAAAATAAATTATTTGGACCACCACCAATAAGTGTAAATTCAAAATCTGGTGGTTGGAAAGCAGATATATATCAGCTCCAACTAAACTAGCAGCTGGGACTTATTGGAAACTGCTCCCAGATACAGCACAGTAAGTTCAATACAGAGGATCTTAACCCATCTCTGTTCGGGTGATCAATCACAGAAGCAAATCTTCCAATTCTTTAAAGGGATAGTAATACTTCGTTTTAACTTTATTTTATTTTGTAGGCATTAAAAAACATGAAAAATGATATAAGTCTTATCTCTCAAACCTTTATAGTTTAAGAGATATTCACAAGCAAAGTGTCCCCCTCTCGCCCCTTTTACTGATGTAACACTTCTCAGCCAGGGCAGAAGGGAGCTACCCAGGTAGACTGCAGAGAGGGACAATCCTCAATTAAGATAAGGGAAAAACCTGAAAAGCTTGTCAAGGGGGGCAGGGATTTCATTGTTTTCATAGGAATAAGAGTGTCCCCTTCTGTTATCTGTCCAGTCTATGGACTGCATTCCACATCTGAGAAGAGATTGTTTACAGTAGGTAAAAGGGGCGGGAGGGGGAAACTTTGCTTGTGAATATCTCATAAACCATAAAGGTTTGAGAGATAAGACTTATATCATTCTTCATGTTTTTTTAATGCCTACAAAATAAAATAAATTTAAAGCGAAGTATTACTATCCCTTTAAAGTAACTGAGGCGAGGACTTCAGACTTTAATAAAATATAGATTTATTTAAAAAATCCTATATAATTATTTGCTAAAAAGTTTGCAACGACGCAGTCATGCACAGTAGAGACTGCAGTGCGTGCTGCAGTCATGCACAGTAGAGACTGCCCGTGATGCAGATGAAAGAGCAGGGAGCTCTGAAGTATCAGCTGTGGCGCAGGCAGTCTTTACTGTGCATGACTGCCCCGCGACTGACTGGCACTGTGGCCCGTGTACACGGGCTCTTCAACTAGTATATTGTAGTAAAACAATAATACAGGCTTGAACGATTACGCTTTTCTCGGTCAGTAAAGAATGCTTCTTCAGAGCTACAAGCCGATTTACATACAATCAAAGAAGTGCCACCTCCAAAAGTCGCTATATATATATAACCCATGGTCGACCCTCTATGACCTATCAGAAAATTCCCAGTCAGAATCTACAACTTAATTAACCTGCCTCTGGCCTCATCAGCATTAACCCCTCAGTGGCAAACGCAAAAGGCAAAAGGCTTTGAGATTTTCAAGGAAAAATCAAACTGAGTATTCCAAGTGTTACACAAAGTATTCTCTTATATTTATTGTACCCAACAGAGAGACCCAAAGGTTTAGCACCCAATAATGAGACAATTTTGCTGTTGTTTTTCATAAGTCTAAGTACAAGATGCACAATGTGTGATCCTTCCAGCTGTAGTTATACAAGAACAAACACCACCCTCAGTCAGCCATTGAGGAAATGTAATTCAAAAACAGGTTAAGGTTTCACACTCGGAACTCGATTCTATTACCAACACTGAAAAAAAAGACATTGTGTTTTTTTAAGTAAGGTTTTAATATCCTATTACCCGTCTTGTGAAAACAAAATCAACGGTAATTATATGCACCGCCAATCAAAAAAAAGCCCATAGAAAACAACTAAAAACAACGTGCAAGTAGCAATCTATTACCCACGCTCAGTATTAACGCCTGTTTTGTTGTTACATTTTCTGTTGATAATCCTGTGCCTCAGAGTTGAGGCATAGAAGCCACAACGATGGTTTCAAAACCATTGTTGTTGGAACAAAAGCAGTGTAGAATACAGTATACAGCATAAAAATCCAACACTATTGACTCAAGGGAGGAAGATATAATTATGCCTCTTTACAGGTCCATGGTAAGACCCCACCTAGAATATACTGTTCAATTCTGGGCGCCCTTTCTGAAGAAGGACATTATGGAACTAGAGAGAGTGCAGAGGAGGGCTACAAAACTAGTAAGGGGAATGGAATGTTTTAGTTATGAAGAGAGGCTAGAAAAGTTAAACTTGTACACACTAGAGAAACGGCGTCTTAGAGGGGATATGATAACACTATATAAATATGTTCAAGGCCCATATAAAGGGCTTTCAAAAGACCTGTTCATTAACAGAACAGTACACAGGACAAGGGGCCACCCGCTGAGACTTGAGGAAAGGAGATTTAGTCTACAACAGCGGAAGGGTTTCTTTACAGTAAGGACAATAAAGGTAGGAGGAGGTGGTGCTATCAAATACATTAGATGCCTTTAAAAGGGGCCTGGATACTTATTTAAAAGAGCATAATATAGAGGGCTATGCACGTTAGTATTGGGATTAATATTTAGTTAGGGCTTGTTGATCCAGGGAGAAATCTGATTGCCATTTGGAGTCAGATGCCTTCTTTTGGGTCAGCGATGGTAAACAGGAATAGGAAAAGGGTTGAACTGGATGGACGCAAGTCTTTTTTCAACCTAAATTACTATGTAACTATGTAACTATGTAACTATGTAACACAGAGTGTCCCCCTTCAACATATTAACCCCCTTTGAAATTCGAATTATAGTGCTTTCTTTCACCATTTTAATTTGACAAATGTTGTTCACATTTGACATTTTAAACCCCCCATCCCTTTAAAATTCTACTTACACTGCTCCCATGGCTTTCTTTCTCCATTTAAATTCAACATTGTTTTTCTACAATTTTTTTCGACATGCCCTCATTGTATTTGTATTGCATGATTAACCCTATGAGTACCAGAGAGGTAGCAATGCATTGCAATGTGTTTGCTACCTCTCTAGTACTCATAGGGTTAATTGGCAAGGTATGCTGCTTCATACCTTGCCTGTATTTGTGCAATAAATGTTTTTTTTTAATTATATTTTAATTGTATTTAAAATAAATAGTTTAGACCACAAGAGGGTATCAGGACCCCTCCTGACGCCCTCCTAGCATTGATTACCTATCCAGAAGGAAAGATGGTCAATGCAGGCGACAATTGCCGGCATTTTCACTAAAGCCCATATAACATATGTGTGTCATATATGTATATGGGATATCATATAATGTGTATTGTTATACAAGTTAATAAATATAATTCGGACCTCGAGGGGGGCATCAGGACCCCTCCTGACACCACCCTAACATGGACAACCTATCCATTAGGATAGGTTATCCATGCAGGTGACAATTGCCTGTTTTTTAAATAAAATGTTTAACAGAATTATGTGCTTTTACTAGAATTCAATAATTTCAGACCTCGTGGGGGATATCAGGACCCCTCCTGATATCACCCTTTTCATGGATATCTACATTATCTATGTTGTGACAAAGAAGGCATTTTCTGCCTTCCTTTGTACTGGAGCAGTTGTATAAGCCACTCCAGGGCAAGTGCTTGAATGAATGAACCTGTAACGCTTTTCAGTACACTCAGAGGCAGGCAGTTTGGTAAAACACAGTTTTATTGAAACCAGACAGAATAAAGTAACCCTCGCAGGTCCAGCAATAGTTAACACTTAACACTGACACAGGACAGGTTACAAAATAACATTAACCCACACGGGTCCAATACATATATCAGAGAGCAAATATATATACTGACACAGGTCAGGTTATAGTTCGTGTGAATCAGTGAAACAACGATGTGAAGGTGCTATTAGGCCGGGAGGCTGGTAGGCCCTAATAGCGAGGCCCAAGAAGCACTCTCTACTGGAGAGTGACACAATAGCGACTAAGCCCTCAAAGGGTGAGCGAGGCCCTGAATGAATCACGGACTAACGGACAGTACTGTAACCGAAGGAACAGTGGAATGCCCAACAGAATCAGCATGAACTGCGACCCAAAGATAACTGCACCGGACAACAAGGGTAGCAGACGCTACGGCTCAATGGCAACTGCCAGGTAGTAGAGATGACTGAGGCACCCAGGAGACCAACCTCAGTAGGGGAGCAGTAACAAGCCAAGTGTATGGTGTGCAAATGAGACTAGCTCCTACCCGGGCGAGCACCAGACAGCAAGGGTAATAGACGCTCAGTCTTGATGGCGACTGCTAGGTGGTGGAGTCTAACAGAGGCGCCCAGGAGACCAACCTCAGTGGAGTGCAGTAACAAGCCAAGCGTATAGTGAGCAAATGAGATCAGCTTCACCCCTTGGGTATGGAGATACGAGGCACAGGAGCGCAAATGGGTTGAAGTAGCTGAACGGTAAAGCAGTACTCAAGGCAACCAACTGGGCCAACACACTCTAGATAGAGCACCAGAGAGTACTCTCTACAGGGATACTGGGTACAGTAGTGAATCGGGACGGAGACACACAGAGCAGGAATGGAAGCCAATCCAGGTCGATGCACAGAACAGGAACGACAGCCAGGCCGGTCGGTACATGGAGCAGGAACATCAGCCAATCCAAGTCGGTACACGGAGCAGGAACATCAGCCAGGCTGGGTCGGTACACGGAGCAGGAACAGAATCAGAGAGAATAGTCAGGCAGTCCGGGTCACACATAGGATTTGCACGATAACGACAGCAAGCACTAAGCAATGGGAACACCACGAAAGGGCCCTGTAGAAGTGACAGGGCTCAGTACTTAAAGGCTACCACTGGGTGGAGCAATATCATGCTAGCCAATAAGAAGGCATCAGAAACAATGCTGTCAAAATGTCGCCAGCAATACACGGGCACCATGATAGAACCCTGTCGCTGGGTCATTCTTAGAAAGTGCAGCTCTGCACTTTCATCAGTGAATTAGTCACCCGGTCAGACATGGGTCACTGATTCACTGATGAAAGTGCAGAGTTGCTGCATACAGTCAGTTGCGGAATACTTGCACAAAACAAATACAACTAGAAAAAGCCCAGTATTTTACTGACAAATTGAACAGTAACATATCAATACTGGCCAACCTTTGAAAGGTTATTAAAGACATCTACAACCCCCATAACCATTGTCACCCATTAACTATAAAAACAGGCAAAGAAAAAATACCGTGCTCCATAGCAATAGCTAATACACTCAACAGTTACCACCCTGATTACATAAAACAAAGGTAGTTCTGAAGTAGAAATGTGCATGGAACACTACCTGTCAGCCACAACCTGGTCCATCAATACTAATGAATTCATTTTCATGCCAGTAAATGATAGTGTAATATATAACCATCTCTTCAACCCAAAAATGAAATCACAATCTGAATCTGACCAACTACCTGCAATGTTATTAAAGATCAGTGCCTTGGTCACTGCCCATCCTATTGCATACCTAAGTAATGCCTCCCTGGCATCAGGGTGTATTCCCAAAGCCTGGAAAGTCACTAAAGTTGTGTTGATCCACAAAAGTAGGGATAAAAATATAATATCAAGTTACAGACCAATATTCCTACTCTGTACATTATCTAAAATCCTAGAGAAATGTGTATTACCGACAGACCAGTTTTTTCACCACTCTTCAATCACGCTTTCGTCCAAACCACTCAACAGTCACTGCCCTCAAAAAAGTATGCAATGATATCCAGACTGGCATGGAAAATGGTGAACTCACAGGAGCAATTTTCCCAGATTTTGCAAAGGCCTTTGATACAGTAGACCATAATAATCTGATAAGCAAACGCCATAGTTCAGGATTGGGTAGTCATTCTACAAACTGGTTCTGATACTATTTATCAGATAGAATGCAATATGTGTTTGTTGCTGACAATATTTCTTTTCCGCTTAAAGTAACACCAATCTATGCTAAAAATTTTAAAATATCACAACTAGATGCTGTATTACAGCATGATTTGTATGAAGTTGAAAGATGGATAGCAAAGAGCAAACTGTTCTTAAATACTGACAAAACAGTCATAATGGTTCCTGGTACACGTACGAACTAAGTAATCTCGACAATACCAATCCATCCATTGTAACAGTGTCTAATCATAACCTGGCCATGGACTTTATCCCAAAATAGGTGCTCTGTTTACACCCTGTTCCAAATTATTATGCAAATGATATTTTTCTCATTTACCTAAATAATTGATGTAAATAACAGTCAGCATAATTCTCATGTTTTCAACTATTAAGATTACAATTCAAATTTTATTGAACAAACCTCCTAATGATAACAGTATTTTTTTAAACATAAAAAACTTACAATGCACTGTTCCAAATTATTACGCACAGTAAGTTTCAAAACACTTTATAGGTTGTAAATAACTGAAAATTGTCATTTGTTGTGTTTGCAGCATATTTACTGAAATCCAAAGCTATTTCAATCAAACTTTTAACAACATTTTAACTTTTTAAACATTTTAACAGGTCATGTTACATTTCAACATAGGACCCCTTATTTGATAGCAGCTTCACAAGTCTTGCATCCATTGAATTTGTGAGTTTTTGGACAGTTTCTGCTTGAATTTGTTTGCAAGATGTCAGAATACCCTCCCAGAGCTGCTGTTTGGATGTAAACTGCCTCCCACCCTCATAGATCTTTTGCTTGAGGATGCTCCAAAGGTTCTCAACAGGACTGAGGCCAGGGGAGGATGGAGGCCACACCATGACTTTCTCTCCTTTTATCCCCATAGCAGCCATTGATGCAGAGGTATTCTTTGCAGCATGAGATGGTGCATTGTCATGTATGAAGATGATTTTATTACGGAAAGCATAGTTCTTTCTTCTGTACCAGGGAAAAAAGTGGTCAGTCAGAAACTCCACATACTTTGCAGAGGTCATCTTTACACCTTGGGGGACTCTAAAGGGGCTGACCAGCTCTCTTCCCATGATTCCGGCCCAAAACATGACTCCACCACCGCCTTGCTGACGTTGCAGCCTTGTTGGAACAGGGTGGCCGTCCACCAACCATCCACTACTCCATCCATCTGGACCATCCAGGGTTGCACGGCACTCATCAGTGAACAGGACTGTTTGAAAATTAGTCTTCATGTATTTTTCTGCCCAATTCAGCCATTTCTGCTTCTGAGCATTGGTTAGTGGTGGCCGAATAGAAGGTTTATGCACAGTTGCAAGACTCTGGAGGACTCTACACCTTGATGTCCTTGGGACTACAGAGGTACCAGCATCTTCAAATATCTGTTTGCTGCTATGTAATGGTATTTTAGCAGCTGCTCTCTTGATCCAATGCATGGATCTGGCAGAAATCTTCCTCAATGTGTCTTTATCTGCACAAACCCGTCTGTGCTCTGAATCAGCCACAAATCTCTTAATAGTGCGATGATCATGCTGAAGTTTTTGTGAAATATCTAATGTTTTCATACCTCGTCCAAGGCATTGAACTATTTCACTCTTTTCGGCAGCAGAGAGATCCTTTTTCTTCCCCATATTGCTTGAAAATAGTGCTCTGCTTAATAATGTGGAACACCCACCTTTAGTAGTTTTTCCTTAAATTGGGCTCACCTGGCAATCTAATTATCACAGGAGTCCGAGATTGTTTTCAGTGATCAAAAGAGCCCTGAGACACAATGCCATCCATGAGTTAAACTGAAAAACTAAATATTTAATCTTTGTGACACTTAAATATCATTTGCATAATAATTTGGAACAGGGTGTAGAAACAAATCCTTTTTAAGTCCCCTGTTAAGAAAATATATTGTTCAGCAGATGTTACTGCCAGTCATACACTATGGGTACATAGTATATGCTCCAGAGCCACAAAACCATCTTGTTAAACTTGACACGCTGTATAACTCAATATGCCTCTTTATCCTCCAATGTAATTACTAGGCGTGGGTGAAATGTGTGAAAAAATTCCCGCAAACATTTTCGTGAAAACATTCCGATTTTTTGCTGTTCCCTCAAAAAAATTCGCCTTTCCACCTATCCAAAAATGTCCTCCTTTTCACGTATTTTAACAAATTTTCCACCAATATTTCCTATATTTCCCACTGTAATATTACTTCTTCTGAGGGCTGAAGTTTAGAAATAAGTGACTGAAAGTCAAAGTTGTGAGTCCTACAGCAAAATATGACTTGAAAAATGTGTTAGCATGCAGAATGCATTTGTCCTTTGCCTATAACACTTTCTTGCTTAAGTGACACTGGCACATATGCATGATGATATCAAGTAATAAAAAAAAAATTAAGTACAACCTACAATGTGGCAGATATGTATTGTAGTGGTGGTGGGGGGGGACTTTCATGGTGTGATTTGTGTATGTATTTTTACCATTGTCATACTCTATCCTCCTTCTCAAATTATTGACACACATTACTTACTCATCATAACAGTGGTCCCATCTGTCCTCCATCTACTCATCTGTGCTGCTGTTAATATATTTGTCCTGGCTTTGCTTGTCATGTGTGGTTTCTGCTACTACTGGAGCTAGATGATGTTGTAATTCTACTGCCACTACTACTAGGTGTCAAAGGTGCAGCACTTATAGCAGCAGCACCAGAGGTACTCGTCATATCTAACACTGTGGATGTTAACCGGTGTTGCTGTTGCTGGGTAGTCAAAACAGATGTGTGTGGCTGAGTGGGACTTGGACTTTGAAGAGGCGATGATGCTGATGATGACTGATAGGGTGACTGTGTGCTTTTTGACATCTGTGCTTGTCCAGAGTCAGACTTTCCAATGGTTTTCTCAAACAGTTTATAGACAGGCACAGTGCTCCTAAAAAGTGGTGGAAGATACTGCCTTTGACTTTCTGCTAATCTTATAGCCCTGTCATCATCCTCACTCTCAACTTCATCTGTATCTGAACAAGAGAAGGATGCTGGAGGGATATATTCTAGATCTGCATCATCATCAATCATCATTAGGTCATCCTAGACAGCATCAGCGTCACCTAACAATTCTTGCTCACTACCTTTATATTCCGCTAAGCTTTTGGAGGTCTCAAACAATTTATTTTTACTTTTACTATAACGAAGTTACCTACTATGGGTGTTTTGGTGCTTGTTTGTCTCACTATCTGATGCAGCAGGCAGTTCAGCTTGTACACCTTCCTCTGTTATGCTACTGGCAGCATCATCAACACTTGAATGCAACTTGTTGTCACCTTCAGTGTTCTTCTTATATGGTTCTTTAAATCTACTGGCACTGGTGGTGCTGGAACTAGTTTTGCTGAGACCTTGACAAACTGTATCCTCCCTTGGACTAGAGGGATCGTCATCATTGACTGCACACGCTGCATCAACCATTGCTGCAGTCAGTTTTTGAACTACTACTTTACTTTCATGTCCCTGCACTGCCCCACCCCTCCTTTTACTGTACAGTACACAACACAACTGATGGAGCTGTATGATGCCTTGCCTAAGCCCAGTCAGCTGTCTGTCACTGCTTTTTTTCTTTTTATTTATTTTTTTTAAAGGGATAGTAATACTTAAAATGTAAAAAAAAATATGTTGTAGGGTTTATCCCCCTGAGTAAAACAAGGGTACTCCCACTGCTGAAAGGTGTTTCATTCAAAAGTTATTAATTTTCAAAGTTGAATTTTTTAGGTGCAATATCACAGTGGCCTGAAATTGTACAGTGGCGCTGTTGCTACACGATCCTATGGACAGCTCTGGTCAATTGACCATAAATCTCCATAGGATGGTGTAGCAACAGCGCCACTGTACAATTTCAGGCCACTGTGATATTGCACCTAAAAAATTCAACTTTGAAAATTAATAACTTTTGAATGAAACACCTTTCAGCAGTGGGAGTACTCTTGTTTTACTCAGAGGGATAAACCCTACAACATATTTTTTTTTACATTTTAAGTATTACTATCCCTTTAAGTTGTCCACCCTGTTGTCTTATCACAGTCTGTCCAAAAAATATTATAACTGAAAAACAAAATCAACAATGTCTTTCCCCAGACTTCTCCACACAGCACAGAGACAATAACAGCAAGATCAGAAAGCAAATAGGTCTCTAGCCTGTCTTGCCAGTCAGTCACATGGAATTTTGGAGTATTTGGGGGGTCAACCTCCTTCCTCCCTTCATATCAACTAGAGTGCCCCCAGACTCCCCTAATACAGCGAACAAATGTCCTACCTAAATGACTCCCTAAACTAAGCTTCGATTCCCCTTTATTTGCCTATCTCCTCTAGGTAAAAAACATGCTGCTCTCTCCTCTCACAA
This sequence comes from Rhinophrynus dorsalis, assembly GCA_037306005.1. Lineage (NCBI taxonomy): Eukaryota > Metazoa > Chordata > Amphibia > Anura > Rhinophrynidae > Rhinophrynus > Rhinophrynus dorsalis. Next base: position 84,094,374 of record CM074718.1, on the reverse strand, counting down.
ACACATAATAGCATGAAGTGAGAGCCTGACAGCCTTTTATATGGCGGTAGAAAACTTTCATGTGGTGTAGAAATACTTTTCTTCCCATGGATTTCAACAGGCTGAAAAGGTGGAAAAAAGTAGGAAAACTGCACTTTTTGCTGGAATTTTTTTGCCAAGTGCAAAGTGCCATTATTCGCTGATTTCAGTTTGAGGCGAAAATTTTAGCCCATCCCTAGTAATTACACTACACATCACTGTGATATGCTTAAAGAGCTAAATTGGTTAACAATCAAAATTAGACGTGCCCTTCACCTTTCTTGCTTAGAATACAACCACTTCTCTGGAGAGATGCCAGACTACATGAGCAGTTTGCCTGCTCCAGCTCTCCATAGTAACTATAACCTCTGCTCCACTGCTAACACCTCACTGAGTATACCAAACTACAACAAAGAAGCCGGTCAATCTGCCTTCTCCTTCATAGCTCCAGAAGCCTGAAACAACCTGCATTAAAAAATAGATCTTCTCCCAGTCTAAAACCCTTAAAAATAACTGCAAATAATGTTTAGTATGTATGTATGTATGTTTAAAGGGATAGTAATGTTTCACAAAAAGAGCAGCTCCAATTAATCTTCATAGTATTTGGGCCATGGAGAGTGTTATTTCAATACAGTCATAGTTGTAGTTCAAGAGTAATTGAATGATAAAGTATCCCCCTCCCTCCCCTTTTACCTAGTGTAAGCCAACTCCCCTCAGATGTGGAATCTGGTCTACAGACTAGACAGCTCACAGCATGTTAATTGAAGATTGTCCCTCTCTGCAAGCCATCTGCACACCACCTTTCTATTCTAAGGCGAGTAGTGTTACATCAGTAAAAGGGGTGGGAGGGGGATACTTTATCATTTAATTACTCTTGAACTACAACCCTGACAGTATTGAAATAACACTCTCCATGGCCCAAATACTATGAAGATTAATTCGAGCTGCTTTTGTTATGAAACATTACTCTCCCTTTAAGTGTGTGTGTGTATAAAGTTTCTCTATTTGTGTAAATATTAACTCTTCACTGTAAACTCTCTAGGACATACAAAATGAGCAAAATCTCAATGTATTATTCTTGGTAAAACATTTTCTAAATAAATAATTATGATGAGGATTATTGTGTATAAGCATTATCATAGATATACATTTTACAATTTGATCACATAAAAAGTTGCACCTAAAGCCAAAGCCCATAGCACACAAAAGTGCACCCCGGCAGAAAATCACTGAACCAGGGCAAATACAGAGAGACCCAAGTTTTAGGAGAACCGCAACATAAAAATACTATCAGAGATAATTAACCATTTGGGTACTAAAGACAACTAGCAGGTTACCAAAATCAGTGGACTATATGCTTAAAAGCCATGTGGAGTAATTCTGGGTAAAAACAACTGCAAAAAGAAGAGCCAAATAAAAAAATCCCAAATTTCCATGGATTTAAATTGCCATTTAAAGTGTTAGTAATGTCCAAAAATGTTTTAATAGATTTGTAGAGGCTAAAAAAAGAATCACATGGCCACAAACCCCATCTCTCAAACCACTATGGTTTGAGAGATATTCACAATCAAAATTCCCCATTCCTTCCACTTCTCTTCATGTCACCTGTAAAGCTGACAGAAGGAGATCCGTGTCGGACGACATGATGAGGATATTCAGCAGACCCGAAATCCCGTTATTAGAAAATAACTACTGCATGGGAACGGTCTACAAAGTGTGCCTGCAAACCAGGCACACTTGGTAGACCTTTCCAATGAAGTAATTCTTTTCTAATAACGGGATTTCAGCTCTGCTGCAGAGCCGCCGGCTGATCCCTAGACTGGGATCTCCTGCTATCAGCTAGATGCTGACGTCAGGAGATGGGAAGGGAAGGGGGAACTATGATTGTCAATATCTCTCAAACCATAGCGGTTTGAGAGATGGGGTTTGTGGCAATGTGGTTCTTTTTTAGCCTCTACAAATCTATAAAAAAAAATTTGGGGACATTACTAACACTTTAACCGTTTGAATGCTATACAGGTTTCCAGTACATTGTGAAACAATGCATAGGAGACCTGTCTAGAATTCAAGGTATTAACAGTCCTAATTAAATCAATGGGAATTTTGGGATTTTATTTGTCGGCATGATGAAGTTGTTTTATACCACAATGACTCTAACATTGAAAGGGTTAAACTCTTCATAAGTATTTTGCATAATTCTTTTTTTCTTCTGTGCTTGTCTACAGCACTGTATAAACATTCATTGTTTGATAAGAATAAAGGTAACATTTGGCTTTGGATCCATTCCTTTTATACCATGCTACCAGGTTTTCCTTTTCTTTATCTCAGTCCTCATTGCTGTTCTACATGTCTGCTTTCAGCTTGTCTCGTTTCAGTTGCATTTCATTCCAGTCAAGTTAACCTTTGCACTTGAATGTTATTAATGAATTAGGGTACAGGACTCAAACACTAAATAGTTTTGAGTACAATGACACTGATATACTAATAAATGGGGGAAAACAAATGCACTGCAGTTAATTTAACCCTTTGAGTGCTAGAGAGGCCTCTGGCACTCAAAGGGTTAAATTGGAGATTACACTAGCATTTAGTGGGATAAAGTGATTAATCATTCATTATATATTTTTCATATGCTATGTGTGCAGAATTGCCTACAATTTATACTGGGTTATTTTTTCTATTTTCATAAATTTTTAAACACATTTATGTCCCTGACAGTGAGCTCTCTTGAAAGCACTGGTTACTGATATTAATTAACAAAACACACTGACACCACGTATTAGGGTAAAACAGCTGCAGTTTTAGAGATATAAACAGTGAACACCCAAAATGATGCCTACTAGCTTAAAGTAAATAACTAACTAACTAACTAACTGAATATTGTTTCCAAGCCTGGATGCAAAACTGTACCAGTCAAGTTCTGGCAGACAACCACTGCAATATATGGTTAGTAGTCAATGTAATATAACATAGGGTGTTGGCCTGCACACTGGTGCTCACCAACTCTCCACCATGTCCCTAACATACCTTAATCATCTGGCCAGAGGCGTAACTAGAAGCCTCCGGGCCCTGGTACAAGAAGTGCCACGGTCCCTCCTGACCACATTGACCCCCTCCACAATGCCCCCATCTCCTACCTGGAGCTCCCGCATGGTCCTCTTAGTAATGCAAAGCACTGGGAGATGATGTAATCTCCCAGCACTCTGCATTACTAGAGCACCAACGGGAGATTGCGGGCGCCAGGCAGAGGGATCGCAGGGGGAGGCCGGGCCCCTGGAGTGCACAAGCCCGGTTGCAGGTGCGACCCCTGCGACCCCTATAGTTATGCCACTGCATCTGGCCCACTTGTTAACAAGATAAATGGAATCAAACCATGAAATGAGTACACACACAGGTCTTATTAAAGAGGTGCTAATTTATTTGTCAACTTTTCGGCCCCCTGGAGGGCCTTTATCAAGAGAACAAACATTACACCAAAATGACCTTATATACAGTGAATATGTAAAGAAACCCACCAAAAACATGCAATTGTAACACACCTGATGTCCCAGCTCAGTGCAGGGCATCCCTGGGGTCAGCTGAGCATGATGGGAAGTGTGCCCTACATCTGTATACACCCTGAGTGTGAAGAATAAAGTAAAATAAAAGAAACAAAGGGGAATTATACAGGAACTAGGGGATGTGGATCAATTACATGTATGTACAGTTATATATACAGAACACAGCAGGACTGGATGCCATAAGCCAAATCAGGCTGTCTGCGTAAAAAAAAGCCTCTCTGCCTAGGGGTAAATGTGTGTTCAGATTTACGTCTAAATAAAACAGCATGCAGTGATTGCCCTGATCATATATTGATAACATCCATCAGTTGTATCATCCATGATCATGTCATATAGAGCACATCAATAATATATCATATGAATTTGTCCATGTAATAGTATAAACGTGGAAAACACAGTACCTCAAGGCAGTAGTCCATGGCGCTACACATGCTGTTCTGAAACAGACATCGCGGTGTCCTATTGCAGGGCTCAACTGCCACTGTAGAAGCATTTGTTGTTGATCCGCCTCCAATCAGAGATCATAACAGACCTCCATTGGGTTCACAGATGATAAAGGTGCAATGGTGCCAGATTGTATATATCAGAGCAATTAGTGCGCATAACATCCTCTGTGGCTCTACGCATGCTGTCTTGAGACCAAACATTGTGGCGACCTAGTAAGGGGGTAGATTGTGCAGGTATTGTAACCAAAATAAGTAGATAAAGCAATCAAGATGAACAGATATTGAAATTTGACCATGGTGTGAATAAATTGATCCCATAGTAAAGTAAAGCTGTCCATGAAGAAACATATTAAACAAATGTAACAATATGTACAGGCGGTCAATTTAAGAGCATGAAAATCAGCAATGATCAGCAAGTGAATCTTTGCAATGCACCGCATGCAGGAAGCAGCCGGTGTTAGGAAAGTGGCAGGGGAAGCAAATGAGAGCATCCAGACTAGAGGCATTGTCCATATGGAACATTATCCTGAAGAAGGCAGAATTGTCACCACCACAATAATACCACCACCAACAGGAGCACAGATCAGCTGCCTGTGTCTGCTGCTACTGCTGCCATATGACTATAGAAGAAATAGCTACTAATGTGGAATACTTTAAGATACTGGTTAATTAATTCCCCCCAACGTACCCACTATTAGCTACAGAGACCAGTTCGACATAACTGTAGATTGTGGATCATCAAAATAAAATAAATAAAGTTTATTAATTCAATCACTAAAAAATACACCAATCCCTTTAAAAACAAATTTCCAGGGTCTTCCTGGAAACTAATGGAGCACTATAAGGAATTATTAGCGTCTAGAAATCTGCTAGGGGGATAGCTGCTGGTAGTGAAAGGGTGTGTATCTCCTTTATTTAGTTTCTCACCCTAATGGTGCGTAGCTTAGTGTGAATAGAAACTGGACAGCCTTTCCCCTTTGTCTATTGTTTAATTGTTTGATATACCAGTTACTCATCAGCTATTGTTGATGAAAGGGTACATATCTCCTTTATTCAGTTTATCACACTAACAATATATCGCACAGCATAACTCGAAGCCGGGCGGCTCTTATTTTACCATCCTCTTGATTGATTAATTTAACAGTTACTCAATAAATGTAAAGTAATCTCCGTTTTTCCTTTGATGATTGCTCTTACGTTTATTTATCAATAACCTCTCTACTGTGATGTTTGCAGCTAGGGATTTCCTCTATGGATGCTTCCCCAAATTTAGCGATTCTATTCAATTCCTCAGATCGCTGTATATAGTACAGGAGCTGGTGAACCCTCTGCCTCCCTGTTAGTGTATGCAGGGCTATCACAGTATCTATTGTTCTGTATTGCAATCGTAATTTAAATTCAATGTAACTGTCTCATGTTTCTGCTGCTTATGTTAGCTGACACAGTTTAGCGGCTAAATGAAGGTTAAAAGCTGTCTCTAACACATTTCCTTAATGTTCAAATTTGCTGCACACCTACACTTTAACTTGTGTCATATACATTCCATCTAGCTGATAGTCTTATCCTCGCGGCTGATCCCGCTGACAAGGCTAGCTTTCTATATAGCAGACATGCTGATTGGCTATCCCTCGTGGTTACGCCACATTCTAGGCTGTCTGACTTTAAGTTTTCATTCATATTTATCGACACTTTTTAGCTCATTGGCAGATTGCACAACACCTTCGGGTGCAGACTCCTATGGCTCCGCCCAAAGCGTTTTGCTGCACATGCAGCTTCGTCAGGGGCCGTATAGTGAAAATTATAATAATTATAATTATATTGTATAGTGCTACTGCTGCCAGTCTGCCTTCTTCAAGTAACCAAGAAATGGCAAGTGTGACATTAGGGGACACTCTGTCTGTTCGTCACCTCCTCCAACAAGTAGTGAACATTTGGAATTTCAGTAATTTGCAACTGCTCTAATTCCTGCTGCTGCTGCTGAGTTGCAAGGGCAGCAGAATGCTGAGGAGCAGGATAGTGTGCCACAGACCACCATGGACACAGTGGGAATGGGGTCAACAAGTGATTCGGGACTAGGGCAGGTTCCACTTGCCAGCAGCAGCAATAATCCTGGTCCTAGTTACAGTGCTGATTCTGAGGCAATAGCACAACAGTAGCAACATCATCCTCTGCCCCAGACAGTGAAGAGAAATGTGGAGGACAAGAAGAAAAAGGCCATTCTTCTCCACCTGTTCCCTATCCCTATCTTCCGAAATCATGGGTTTATGACTATTTTTCTCTTCGGGCAGGCACAGTGCAGTCTACTCCAATGGCACTGGCACAATTTGTGACAAGTCAGTGAGAAGAGGAAAGGAGGGAACACACCTTGGCACAACCACCCTGATAACACACGTGAAAGACAGGCACCATGGCATTTATGTCAAACATGTTAAAGCCAAACACCCACCACAAAAATCGAGCACCGCTGTTGCTGTACCCCCTGACTCTCCAGAAAGGTAAGACGAGGTGAGGCTGAGACCAAAGAGGAGGAAGAATAGAGAAACCCAGCCAGAGACTGGAAGTTCCATGATGAGCGAAACAACTAGCTAACAATGACCTTCTTCTTCTAGGGTAAATACATCTTCTGCCAATCCACCTAGTTCATTGTTACCTCCCCCACTAAATGATAGTCACTCTGTTGATGTTAGGATGTGGCAGTTCATCTCCGCCCATTGCACACTGTGTGGTGCACTGACCACACATGGCAGTGTGGTAGAGGAGAATTGCAACCAGGGTATTAAGCAGCATCTGAGGAGATTCCATCCCTCAGAATATGCTAAGGGAGGACTCATGATTACCATTAAACGGTCAGCAAGTTGTCATGTGTCTTTAGCATGTCATGTGGATAAGGGGTATAGTGACAGCAGCAATATTTGCTCCTCTCATCCTGTTGCTTAAACTCAGCAGGAGCAGCAAGGACAGCAGTTGCAAATTCTGCAATTATGTAGTCAGGAGGACATTTGATAATGGCCAGTGGCCAACTTGACCTGCTGGCAATAGGCCAGTATGACATTTTTTTCTCAGGGCTTGTGCTTTAAAAAACAAACAAAAAAAAACATAGTGCTGCAAAAAAATAAATCATTTTTGGGGGTTTGTTTCTAACAAGTCTAAGTCCTACAAATCAATGTTTCCTTATGGCTTATGCCAAACAAGCTTAAGTCCTACAAATCAATGTTTCTTCAGGGCTTGTGCCTCTAATAAGTCTAAGTCCTTCAAATCAATGTTTCCTCAGGGCTTCAGCCTCTAACAACAAATTTAACAAATCATCCTCTACAAAATACTCTATCATGTCACGTATCAGTCCACCCCCGTGCAGCTTATGTCAGGGGGTTCCTGTCTCTATCACTTTACATACAAATTTCTTATTTTATTGATTTATTTTTTTATTAACTGTTCCCCCAATTCCAGTCAAGAACCCCTCCAAAAACAAATTCCATGTTAAACCAATTAATTCCCCAGCATCCCCCCACCAACACAAGCACCCTCCTCAGACCCAGGGTTTTTTAAATTTTATTTAGGATTTATTTTTTATTAACTGGCCCCCAATCCCAGTAAACAAACCCACCAAAGAAAATTCCCTGTTCCCTGTGATTGTTTCCCCACACTCCTCCAAGACAGGCACCCTCAGTCCCCTTTTATACTATGCATTTGGGAAATAAAATAATATTTGCTATGTGTTAGAATGAACTAGGTGAAAAAAGGTGGAAAATTGCCACTTTTTGCAGGAAAGTATTTGCAAAGCAGGAGGTACCGTTATTCGCCGATTTTATTTTGAGGTGACAATTTTTGGCCATCACTATTTAGCACCCAATAATGAGACATTTTTGCTGCTGTTATTAATAAGTCTAAGTATGGAGGCAAACATTAAGTAAAGGTGATACCTTTATTGGCTAAAGTCTAAGTAAGGAATGACAACCTGGGACCCTCCAGCTGTTGTTATACAATAACAAAAATCCTCATTCAGTCACTGAGGAAATTTAATTCAAGAACAAGTGTAGGTTGCACACCTTCGACTACACAAAGGCAGCTGCATCAAAATCTGATGGTATTTAGACAGAAAAAGCTTTGTGGTTTTATATAAATAATCATATTAACTAATTCAAATAAATTAGGTGATGTTTGCCCATATAATGGACAGCATGGGCAGGTTGTAGGCAAAATCTAGCAAAGAGTAAGGTGAACCAGTCGTAAAGTGGGTGGAGATACTCAAGAACGCTGAACCAGAACCAAAAAGCTCAGTTTCTAGAGGCTGAAAGCAGCACTGAAAGAAGCAGAGAATTTGGGGCAGATTCTGGAAGTTCTCAAGTATGGAAATGTGTAGGTGCCTTAACAAAGTGGATAGTTGCTCATGCTGCTTCACACTGCAACATGCATTTTGACAGTCACCACTGTGTGGCCAAATTTCCCATAAGGCATTAAAAACAGCTGCCTAGAATACCAAAGTTTGAGGAGGGTAATTTAGCGGTGATGACAACACCCTAATTATAAATTGTGGGTGTGGCCACAACAATCCATATTCTCTCAAAAGACACTTGTGTTTAGGGTGGATTTTTTTTACAAGTTTACATTAAGTGACAGTCAACCTCTTTTTACTTTAAATATTCAGCAAATGCATAATATGTAAACCAAATTGTGTACACTTTCATGTCGCTGACAGGAAGCTGTCTGGATTTTTGTTTCCAGAGGGTTCTTTGTCAGGTATTGCAAAAGCACAGACAATGAAACAATGTAGCACTATCCCTGGATGCTACAGTGGACACAAGTTTTCCTGATGCAGGGATAGTGCAATATTGCATCACTATACCTGCTTTCACAGTTCCTGTCAGAAATCTTTCTGGAAACAGAAATTCAGGTAGCTCACTGTCAGGTACATAAAGATGCAAACAATAGTTGAATGGAAAAAAAAATTAAATAAACGTACAAAAAGCATAGGCAATTTGACTTTGCATGTTATACACTTGCAGAATATGTAAAGTTAGAAAAGGTGGTTTAATGCTTTACCTGTTATCATTTAACCCTTTGGATTCTAGCATGGTCTCTTACACAACCAAGAGGTTAAAGGGACAGTAATGTCCCACAAAAAATGTTTAGAGTTTTGTAGAGATTAAAAAAATAAGCTAAATGCCACAAATCCTATCTCTCAAACCGCTATGGTTTGAGAGCTATCCTCCACTAAAGTTCCTCTTCTCCTGATATCAGCTGTAAAGCTAACAGAAAGAGATCCGTGTCGGCCGACACGAGGAGACTTTTCAGCAGAGCCACAATAGTACGACTTAAAAATAATTACTTCTTTGGAATTGTCTAAAAAGTGTGCTTGCAAACCAGGCACACTTTGTAGACCATTCTAAAGAAGTATTTCTTTTTAAATTGCACTATTGCGGCTCTGCTGAAGAGCCGCTTGTCAGTCACCAGACCAGGATCTCCTGCTGTCAGTTTACAGCTGACATCAGGAGAAGAAGAGGGAGAGGGGAACTTTAATGGAGGATATCTCTCAAACCATAGCAGTTTGAGAGATAAGATTTGTGTCATTTAGTTATTTTTTTAATCTCCACAAAACTCTAAGCATTTTTTATGGGACATTACTATCCCTTTAAGACTATGTTTGTGTTTGCATGTTAAAGTTTAAGGACATGTGCTGTGCTATGCAATAGTAAAGAGGTTTGTGGTCATGTGATGAGTGGAGATGTGGCCCTAAGCAGAGAAAAAGTCACCTAGAATTCTATACTTAAGGATGCCTGACCTGTAAATTCAGACCTGTGCCAGTGTGAACAGCATCATACAACTCAACAATACCTAAGTAATGCATTTTTGGTATGTTACTATAGCTACAAAAGTCACCCTTATGTGAACTACACCACAGAGATACTTTCTTGGCTCTGGGTGAAGCAGCACTACTGCTACTTGAACTGGGTGATCCGTTCATACAAGTACAACTGACATTCCTTCCTCAGACAATATTCTGCAGAAAAGGTAGAAAGAATTCCTTTGGTTTGACTCAGGTTGAATTCAGTGTTTGTAAAACTGGGTGTGACTTTATCTTCATACCAAGAGAAAAAAAAAACTATGTGCACTTCTGCTGTGAAAATATACAAGGGGAACAAAGTCTGAGAAGGAAACAGCAAATAGAAAAAGAAAAGAAAAAAAAACAGGATCTAGAGGTAGGACCAAAAAATCCAGTATAAAGACATTAGCCAGGACATCTGAACTGCAAGTGGATCGCTTCCTAAATAAGAATTCCTACAAGAAAAACACAAGGCTGATCTATTCTACTGGATCTAACTACAAGGTAAATAAAATGTGGGAGACAGAGAGGAGATTTTTTTAAAGGCGTTAATCTCTTATTTAACCCTTTGAGTGCCAGATATGTATACCTCTCAGGCATTCAATGGGTTAACCCTCTAAGTGCCAGCGGTGTATGCAATGCATTGCTTTACTATGTGTTGCGTACCTCTCTGGCACTCAAAGGGTTAAAGAAGATGTTCTACCTGCTGAGTGGTATAGTAGTGAACAGGGCTTTGTTCTATGATGGATTGTGTACCTCTCTCTAGCATGCAAATCAGTGGTTTCTAACCATTTGTGTCATGACAATCCTTTCACGTTGTGACACAGGCATCTGGAAAATTACCATTACAATGACACATGTATGTTGGTGAAACTCTATGGGCATGTGTGTGTAAAGGCAAACCAACTGCACTACAGGGCACAATAAACATTCCCAAGACAAGCATTGATTTAATTGGGACTTTTAACCCTTTGAATACTAGATAGATCATCACAGATTACTTTACAATGCAGTTGAGAACTCTCTAGCATTCAAGGTGTTAAAACACATTTGAATCAATGGGAATGCTTAATGCTTATTTGTCCCATGTGGTGCAGTTGGTTTCCCCAGAATTGGTGTATTTTGCCTTCACACATAAGACTATAACTCAATGAATATATGTGAAAATATCTGGCACGTTAAGCTTAACCCTTTTAGTGCCAGAGGGGTACGCAACGCATTGCTTTGCAATGCGTTGCGTACCCCTCTGGCACTCAAAGGGTTAATGCTGTAAAACATTCAGTGTTGTGATATGTCTGTTTAAAGTGGAAACATCACCCCAGCTAAAGTTCACCCCCACGTTATTAGACATCTATCAATAAGCTTAACAATCAAACAGTTAAGCAGAATAAAGACCGCGTTAGTCAGAAATCCTTCCTCAGCCCTCACTGACAGTTAGGCAACAGAGCTCTAGAGGCATCTGCGCGCCTGCTCCATCAGTGCCTTCTGGTACCTTAAGGTACCATGCAAAGTGTCCTAGAGGAGACCGGGAGTGATGGCGCAGGCGTGCAGATGTCTGTAAGCAAACATGTCTGCGCTGATGCCTGGCCTTGAATGTCAGCTGAGGTAGGATTTGTGACTAACGCTGTCTTTATTCTACATAACAGTTTGATTGTTAAGCTTATCACTAGATGCCTAATTAGGTGGGGTGGACTTCAGTTGGGGCGATAGTTCCCCTTTAAGTAAAGGTATCTTACAGAGAAATAAACAGGTACAACTATGTTTTTATGTGTCCAAACTCTTCATGGCCCCTTCAAGAAACCTCTGCTTAATTCAATGTTTTGCTCATCTAAGAATGTGGGAGAACACTAACCTTTCATAGTATGAGATGCTCAGGTGCATGTTCATGTATCTATACATAGTACTATAGTAGTTTATGCACCTAGGATGGTAGTAAGGTGGTGTTTGCTAAAATTTTGAGCATATTTTATACAGTATGTACACTACTCCCATTTCTAAGTGTCTTCTGCATCACACATGGACACTTTAGAACGCACAAAGTTTGAGAAGTTCTTCTTTCCGCTAATATTGTATTTTGGAACATTGTACCATACATACATCAGTGTGGGTTATGCTTACATGTTTACATATGTAAATATCGGAAGGCGTCACTTGTATGTGCTCAGGACTATTCCCCATGAGCAGGTCACTTGACCATATGCCTTTTCCAGGGTTTATAGCGTGTGTATATATATATATATATATATATATATATATATATATATATATATATATATATATATATATATATATATATATATATATATATATGCACAGTGTGCTCCATAAGTATTTGTATAGAGGCACAATTTTTTTGTCTTGGTTCTGTACTCCAGCACATTTCAAATGAAAGAATGGCAAAGATAAAGTGCAGACTTTCAGCTTTAATTTAAGGTTATTAACATCCATAAACTGTGAACTAGATAGGAATTATAGCCATTTTTATACATAGTTCCTCCATTTATGGGACCAAATGTAACTGGATAATTGGCTGCTCAGTTGATTGTTGGCCCTGTGTGTGTCTCATTACATTGTTACTTCATTGCTAACAAAAAGTTGAGATGTTATTCTAGGTATGGCATCTGCACTATTGTCTGTTGCTGTTGTCTCTCAAAGTGAAGAGCAAAGAAGTGTTAATGCCAGTAAAGCAGACCATCATGAGGCTGAAAAATCACAGTAAATTGATCAGAGACCTAGCCAAAACATTCAAGTGTTTGTGTGTGTGTGTGTGTGTGTGTGTGTGTGTGTGTGTAGGAAGAAAGGAACTGCAAAAGATTCAAAGAATACCATCTCATCTGTGAAACATGATGGAACTAATGTTATGACTTTGGCATGTATGGCTGCCATTGAACCTGACTCGCTTGTCTCTATTGATGAATCCTGACAAGAGCAGCACAATGAATTCTGAAGTATACAGAAACATCTTATCTGCTTAGACCCAACCAAATGCCTCAAAACACATTGGAAGAAACTTAATCTTGAAATAGGACAATAAATAAATATACTCATAAAGCAACCAAATAGCTTTTTCAGGGTAAAAAGTGGAATCTTCTTGACTGGCCAAGTCAATCACGTGGGTATGGCACAACTGAGAATGCATTTAAATTGCTGAATATAAGACTAAAGGGTAAAATGTCCCAAAACAAACAAAAACTGAAGATGGTTGCAGTGCAGGCCTGGCAGAGCATCACCAGGGAAAATATCCTATGTCTATGGGTCACAGACTTCAGGCAGTCATTAAATGCAAAGTATTTGCAACAAAGTACTAAATATATACAGTACTGTGCAAAAGTATTAGGCAGGTGTGAAAAAACACTGTAAGAATGATTTCACAAGTAGACATGTTAATAGATTATTTTTATCAATTAACAAAATGAAAAGTGAGTGAACAGAAGAAAAATCTAAATGTGGTGTGACCACCCTTTGCCTTCAAAACAGTAACATTTCTTCTAGGTACACTTTCACAAAGTCAGGGATTTTGTAAGCATATAATCAGATAAATGATTAAACAATTATACTAACAGGTGCTAATGATCATCAATTTAATATGTGGATTGAAACAATCATTAACTGAAACAGAAAAAGCTGTGTAGAAGGAATAAAACTTGCTGAGGAACAGTCAAACTTAACTAACCAGGTGAGGTTGCCGAAGACAGTTTAATGTCAAAAGATATACACCATGGTAAGACTGAGCACAGCAACAAGACACAAGGTAGTAATACTGCACTAGCGAGGTCTCTCCCAGACAGAAATGTCAAGGCAGACAGGGGTTTCCAGATGCTGTCCATGATCTTTTGAAGAAACACAAGAAAACAGACAATGTTGAGAACTGTAGACACAGTGGTTGGCCAAGGAAACTTAGTGCAGCAGATGAAAGACACATCATGCTTACTTCTCTTCACAATCAGAAGATGTCCATTAGCGCCATCAGCTCAGAATTGGCAGAAAAATGTGGGATCCTGGTACACCCATCTACAGTCCAGAGACGTCTGTTCAGAAGTGGTTTTCATGGAAGACTTGAGGCCAAAAAGCCATATTTCCGACATGGAAACAAGGCCAAGAAACTCAGCTATGCATGAAGACACAGGAACTGGAGTGCAGAAAAATGGCATCAGGTGCTCTGGACAGATGAGTCAAAATCTGAAATATCTGGCTGTAGCAGAAGGCTGTTTGTTCACCAAAGAGCTGGAGAGTGGTACAAGAATGAATATCTGCTGGCAACAGTAAAGCATGGTGGAGGTTCCTTGCAAGTTTTGCACTGCATTTCTGCAAATGGGGTTGGAGATTTGATCAAAATTAATGGTCTCCTCAATGCTGAAAAGTGATGGCAGATACTTATCCATCATGAAATACCATCAGGGAGGCATCTGATTGGCCCCAAATTTATTCTGCAGCAGAACAGTGACCCCAAACATACAGCCAAAGTCATTAAGAACTAATTAAGAATTATAAGGAGTCCTGGAAGTGATTGTACGGTCCCACGGAGCCCTGATATCAACATTATTGAGTCTGTCTGGGATTAAATGAAGAGAGACAAGCAAGTGAGCCTGCTTAAGTTCACAGAAGAACTGTGGTTAGTTCTCCAAGATGTTTGGAGCAACCTACCTGCTGTTTTCCTTAACAAACTGTGTGCAAGTGTACCTAGTAGAATTGATGCTGTTTTGAAGGTAAAGGGTTATCACACCAAACATTGATTTGATTTAGATTTTTCCTTCAGTTCACTCACTATGGATTTTGTTAATTGATAAAAATAAATTATTAACATGTCTATTTTTGAAAGTATATATATATAATATATATAAAATCTATCTATCTATCTATCTATCTATCTATCTATCTATCTATCTATCTATCTAGTGAGATAGCTCAGTTGGTTAATGCACCAGCTGTGGGATTTGCTCGAATGTCAGGGTCACATGTCAAATATCTGCCAACCTGCCCCAGAGTGGCAGATTATAGTCCATACCTTCAGTTTACTGAAAGGGCCTTCATCCTGCAGTGGATTTACAACAGTTGCAGCTATACATAGTTAGAGCAGTGGGTTAGTGTATGGACAATTGGGGCTTTTTGTTCCTCTGCTCTTTCTCTTCTTACTAACAAGGTCCAAAAGAAATATCCATAAAATAAGTCCTTTATTGGAGGTATCAGGAGTTATGGGCACTACATTTTTAATGATGGAAAAATGTGTGTGTAATATGCAGTAGAGTGATCATATGAGCTTGTATATACCATTTTTTATGCAGAAAATGACTTGCACTGGCAGACTTGTACATTCCCTTATGGGGTTTGCCAGGGAACTTGTCAGCATTATATTACTGAACTATTTCTAATATATTCATTTTACTGTGGTGGTGATAGTTACTAACATAACTGAAAGTAGTTTTACATTATTTTTTTATGTTTTTGGTGTGGCCTGTGAAATTTGATGTAGTGTTAGTTTTAATGGAGAGAATGTAGGAACATACTGTTTCAAAACAGTATATGTGTTTGGAATCAACTATTGGTAATACATTTCTTACTTTTCTTTATCTCAAAAAATCTTTTACAGTTTAGGGATGATTTGGAGACAAAAACAATGAGACATTTATCTTTTCAACTGATAAAAGTTCAAGGAAGTGTGTAGCATGAATATACTGTTTTTATCACAAGAAATCCATACTTTCATACTATTAGCTTCTTATTCTAGATATTTTACCATGTTTTATATACTGAAATATTCTATCACACTTTTATTTTTGTAACTATTATTTACTTTAACGCTTAGAACCTCATATTTTTTTAAAACTGGACTAATTCTGCGACAAAAACTAAACAGAAACACAATAATGGGTAGCAATACAAAAGTTTAGGACAGTTAGATACAAGGGAAGAAGGAAGCAACTCTCACCAATGCAAAAAATAACAATAAATCAATACAACAATAAAACTGAAATGAATAATGCTTTGGGGAAGCTTCCCAACAAATAGGTTGTCAACCCACAACATATATTACTGTTAAAATAATAAAAAGAAAAAATCATAAACAAATTATAAAAAATCAGTCTTACTTAGCTCTGACCTATCACATATCAAACATTTCACAGTGTAGAATCATGTATATAACAATATAATTAGTATTAAAGGAAGAGTTATTAATTTAACCCTTTGAGTGCCATATAGGTATCTAGTGCATTGCAGCTCAATGCATTGAATGCCTTTCTGGCTCTCAAAGGGTTAAAGTGATGTAATGTTTCACAAAAAAGCAGCTCCAATTAATCTTCAAAGTACTTGGGCCATGGAGAGTATTATTTCAGAGTTGTAGATCAAGAACAATTTAATAATAATAATCCCCCTCCCGCCCCTTTTACCCAGTGTAAGCAGCCACCCCTCAGAATCTGGTCTCTTGACTGGACAGGCCACAGCAAGGGGCAATCTTCTTACTGTGAGCATAAGGAAAACCCTGTACCCCTTGAAAGGTTTTTCCTTATGCTCACTGAAGATTGTCCCTATCTGCGATTCATCTGGACAGTCTTGCTGCTCTGAGTTGAGACATGTTACATCAGTAAAAGGGGAGGGAGAGGGATACTTTATCATTCAATTACTCTTGAACTATAACTTGGACAGTATTGAAATAACACTCTCCATGTCCCAAATACTATGAAGATTAATCAGACCTGCTTCTTTTTTTGAAACATTACTATCATTTTAACTCAGTCATTTGTTTTATGTGTATGTTTAGGAGCAAATAATAGATTTATATTTTTAGGCTAACCCTCTTTATTTGAATGTATTTTGTTATGTACCTTGTGGTCCCACTCCCTACCGTGTCAATCAAGGGATCATGCAGTACACCATGAGAAACAAAATTTGCTAGTGAGATTTTGTAATATGATGTTCTGATGGCGTTCAATTTATTAATAAGCCTGTATCTTTATAATATAGTATAGTAGTATAGTCCACAAAGTTCAGCCCATGCCAAATCACTCCTGTTGATCCAGAGGAAGGCAAAAAAAAATTCTAATTAAGCCTGAAGAGGGTAAAAAATCTCCAAATGGCAGTCAGATATTTCTCTTAATCAACATTCCAGTGGCTTTGAAGCCAACTGTCAGAATTCTCAATAGCGTTCTGTGCTAGATAGGTAACCATTACTTTGTTGTATCTGAAAGTATAGCATCTCGAGGCAATTCCATAATTTTACTGCCTTTACTGTAAAAAAAACCCTAGCTTTGTTTTAGTTGAAAGCACCTTTCTTCTAGTCTTAATGGATGACCTCTTGTTCTTTGTGCAGCTCTTTGAGTAAATAGTTCCTTGGAGAGTTCTTTGTATTAACCTTGAATATATTTGTAAATGGTAATCATATCATCCCTTAGACATCTCTTCCCTAATGTAAACAAATGTGGATTTGTTGCTCTTCTGCACTTTTTCCAGTTCAATAATTTATTTTTTTATTTATTTATTTTGTTTTAAGTTTTAAAATGCCTTATTGATAGAAAAGTGGTCACAAAAGCATAAAAAACATCTAAATTACAATATTACCACTGACAGATAAGTTTAAACCTATATAGCACAGCACAATTACTTAGCATACTATTTACGAAGTGACTCTCAAGTCAAGGCATAATATATGAGCGTGACAGTAATAAGGAAGTATCAAATCAAATCAAGCCTGCAACCAGCATGGTAAAAATCTGGTATTTACAGTATAATCATTACTAAGCTTATGAAAATACTTAAATATAAAATGGCACACTAAGAGACCTACGGACCCGATCAAGCTTGCTGGATGTGAGATGATAGCTATAAGACAGTAGTGGAGTCTCAAAGCAAAACTGGGTACCACTTATGAAATAAAAGTGCTATGTTCACAAGCATGCAGACACAAATAACAATCACCTTAATATATGAGCAAGGTTCACATATACATAAACTTTTGGCCAGAGAACTCAAAGTGCAGAATAAGCATTGCTGATCCTAGTACTGCAGCGCAAAACAAATTCCAAAATGCATGTCAGAAATACACTTCTGTGAGACAGAACAGCCCTGCCTCAGAAAAGATGGCATACTATGTCATCTCAGGGGAAGAGCCATCCCGCTGTTGGCGTAGTCAACAAGTCAATGTGCGTATTATCAATACAAGGATCTGAACTAAGTTAGAGCAAAAGATAAGTATAGGCATATAAACAGTGACTATTGATGCTAAGTGGTTACATATCTCCTAGGTGATCTGAGAGAAGGGAATACCTTCAGCACTCTAGGTGGGGAGACATATATAATTATTGGATACAAAATCTTGGGCAGTAACAAAAAAGAATGTGTCTCTAATACCACCCTTCCATTAAACAAACCCCTGTCCCATTAAACACAGCAAATCGTGGTAAAGTAAAACAGTTCAAAATACAATATTGGGCAGCTGGCGGCCCAGGTCAACCCTCCCTGGGCCCAAGGGAGAGAACCTGACACAGTGTTCGATGTGAGGCATGAAGCGCAGAAGTGCATATCAATCTCATGGAAGGGTGATAAAGCCTGTAATCCCCATTAAAGCACTGTGTAAATTACAGACTTACAGAAATTCAGAACATCAAGGAAAAAGGTCCATAGTTCACATCTATATATCCACAGCGGCTACAGAACTCTGCATCCCAGTAGGGGTGAAGACAGCACCATAACTCATGAAAATGGCAGAAGGAGCAGTAGGAGGCACCCAGAGGGCTTTAGCCCACCTAAAGGAACTAAGATCCCTGGATCTAGTCCAATAATTAATTTTTAGGAACTGGTGCCCAAACTGTACTCATATTCTAGATGAGGCCTTACCAAGGATTTATATAGAGGTCAAATTATATTAGCATCCTGTGCAACTATGCCTTTTTTATGCAGGCTAGTACCCTATTTGTTTTTGCAGCAGCAGAGTGACTTTGCACACTGCTGTGAAGTCTATCATCTATCAGCACTCCTAACTGTTTTTCTAATGAGGATTCCCCAAGTTGTTTCCCATATAGTGTATATGTAGCATGTTTGTGTCTACAGCCCAAATGCATAACCTTACATTTATCTACATTAAATGTCATCTGCCACTTTTCTGCTTATTCACTCAGTTTATCTAAATCTTTCTGCAGAGAACAAACATCAAGTTGTGTATGTATTTCCTAACACAGCTTAGTGTCATCAGCAAATATTTAGACACTGCTTTCAATTCCCACTTTTAGATCTATACGGACCAGCAATTCTCCACACATGCCACACACACCCCAGAGGCAGTCAGTCAGGAGGAGATAGCACATCTCCTCCATTTCAGCCCCATGCCACTCCTGTGAAAATCTCTGCGAGTCACACTGGCAATGACTTTACAAAGGAGCAACATTTCCCCATGATACTCCTGTCAAAATGTCTGCAAGGAGTTTACCTCATGTCTTCTGCTGTGAGTCCCTTCATACAGGTTCTGTGGTAGTAGCCCATAGGTTCTACCACATTCGGGGAGAAGAGGACTCTAGGCCCAGCCCTCCTCGCCTTTGCCTGAGTTCGCTTGGCAAATGTGCTGGTGTGAGAGTTTGAGCTGATCTAGCTTTGTTCGCTGGTAAGATGATGGTGGAGAGGACCTTCATCCACTGGTGGAGAGGAGGGCTCTTGGCGCAATTACTATTCATATGACTGACATACTCTGCATTATGTGCAGCAGCTGCAATGTGAATGCCGTGGACAAGCCATGCACAGAAAACAATTACTTAACCCTTTGCCTACCCCACTGGCACTCAAGCGGTTAAGTAATTATTTTCTCTGTATGCCTTGGCTACAGCATTCACATTGCTGCTGCTGCATGTAATGTAGAGTATGACAGCCGTTTACTTGCTTACGGTTACAGCAGCCTGACTGAGCTACAGATCCAGCCAGAACCAGTCCTCACCCTTTGGCCCATCCCATCTTCTCCTGTGTTTTTCTTTCCTCCACACCGATTTACACTGAAGCCTTGGACACGACTGACCTAATCCAGAAGGCCAAGCTGGCTGAGCAATCTAAGCGCTATGATGACATGCCAGCCAGTATGAAGTCTGTAAATGAGTGCGGCAGGGAGCTGTCTAGAGATAAAAAGAAACCTGCTTTCAGTAACCTACAAGAATGTAGTGGTTGCCCGGTGCTCTGCCTGGAGGGTCATTTCAAGCATTGAGCAGTAGACAGAGGGCTTTGACAAGAAGGTTCACATGCCCAAAGAGTATAAGGAGAAACTGAAGAGTGAACTACAGTCTATCTGTGAAACTGTTCTGACCCTGACAACTACTTCATATCCTCTTTGACCATGACAGAAAGCCAGGTCTTTTATCTTAAAACTAGTGTAAAAGCCTGTATACACAGGCCAAGCATTTGGGCATTGTCTACTGTACATGACTGCATCGGACAAATATACATCTGGCCTGAGTTTGGGCAGTCTCTACTGTTCATGACTGCATCGGACAAACATAGAATACATCTGGCCTGCATTTGGGCAGTCTCTACTGCACATGACTGCATCAGGCAGTCTCTACTGCGCATGACTGCATCAGACAAATATACATCTGGCCTGAGTTTGGGCAGTCTCTACTGTTCATGACTGCATCGGACAAACATAGAATACATCTGACCTGCATTTGGGCATTCTCTACTGTGCATGACTGCATCAGGCAGTCTCTACTGCGCATGACTGCATCGGACAAACATACATCTGGCCTTTAACATATAGATGAAAGGACACTACTATGGGCACCTTGCAGAGGTGGGTTCGCTAGCAGCTTATCAACAGGCATTTGACATAAGTAAAAAGGATATGCAGCCAACACATTCCATTCACCTGGGTTTAGCTTTGAAATTCTCTGTATTCTATTATGAGATTCTCAATAGTGCAGAAAAGGCGTGCTTACTACCCAAAATGGCTTTTTATTAAGCCATCGCAGAACTGGACACTCTAAATGAACACTCTTACAAACACAGCACTCTCGTTATGCAGTTCCTTATAGACAACTTAACATTATGGACATCTGACAAAACAGGAGATGACGCTGATACCGTAGAGCAAGAAAATAACAACTCTAATAAGCAAACGGCACATATATCGCCTCAACCCTTTTTACATATTTCCTTTCCTGATCGCTCCACGTCAATTTCCTATAGCAAAGAGCATCCATTCTTGACTATTGAAAATCACCTTTATAGTCTCTTCACACTGCAGCTTTGGGAAAACTCCATTTATTTTAATCTGCCCCCCTTTTTTTCATTAAGTATTTGTGTGTCAGAGGGCGACCAACGCATTGTGTTGGACACCTCTCTGACACCTAAGTTACATTTTCTGGCATGCGGTCACTGCTGTAGAGAAGTATTAATAATTTCACCACGTGGTGTACTGTATTTCAATATCCCCAGTGCCTGTCACACAGTGTGTGTGTTCCTCACACTCTCTGCATATGTCACTTAATTTGTGAATCTGTATTTGTGTCTGTCTGTCTCACACCATCTCTGAATATGCCACCTAATGTCTGCATCTCTATGTGTGTGTGTGACATGTCTCTCTTTCTATGTGTGTATGAAACACTCTGAGGCACTGTATGTGTCTGTATGTGTGTGTGTATGTGTGTCTCACACTGTCTGCATATGTGCATTGAAATCAATGGAAATACAGATTTTTCCCCACAGACATATAAAAGGGTGTCAGGTACTCACGGTATCCCATTCTGTGTTTGTGAGAGGAAGAGAAAGCAGCACACTTTTGAGCTAGAGTAGGCAAGCTAAAAAGTCCCTGAGGAAGAAGTCTGAGGCTTTTGAAATGTATTGGATACAGTGTTTCACAGATGAAAATAATACACAAAAATGGTATATGCAACTCTGTAAATCCACACACCTTACCTGCAAGGAGGAAATCGATTTGAGGATCTCACAGTAAAGGTGATCTCTTGTCTTGGCAGAAAACTCATAGGAAGAATCTGACTCCATTTCTCTTGTCACCTTGCTAAGGTAAATAATGGCAGAAAGAACGCCTACCTAAAGATTGAACTCACCATCTTAAGGTAACAAGCCGGCTGAGAGGAAGCCAGAGAAAGGTAATATAGAACATTTACCTTCATACAAAATTGTGGAGATTTCTCATATACTAAAGGTGTAGTGGTACGGGCATATACAGTAAAGTGCAAAAGTTTTAGGCAGGTGTGAAAAAATGCTGTATCGTAAGAATGCTTGCAAACATAGACATTTTATTACTATTCATCAATTAACAAAACCCATAGTGAGTAAACAGGAGAAAAATCAATATTTGTGACCACCCTTTGCCTTCAAAACAGCATCAGTTCTTCTAGGCACACTTGCACACAGTTTTTTAAGAAACTTAGAAGGTAAGTTGTTCTAAACATCTTGGAGAACTAACCAAAGTTTTTCTGTAGATTTAGGCAGCCTCAGTTGCTTGTCTTTCTTCATGTAAGACTCAATTATGTAGAGATCAGGGCTTTGTGGGGGCCATACAATCACTTCCAGAACTCCTTATTCTTCTTTACGCTGATGATAGTTCTTAATGACTTTGACTATATGTTTGGGGTCATTGTCATGCTGCATAATACATTTGGGGCCAATCAGATGCCTCTTTAATGGTATTGCATGATGAATAAGTATCTGTCTGTACTTCTCAGCATTGAGGAGAACATTATTCTGACCAAATCCCTAACTTTTGCAGAAATGCAGCCCCAAACTTTCAAAGAACCTCCACCATGCTTCACTGTTGCCTGCAGACACTCATTCTTGTACACCATTCCAGCCTCCAGCAAACAAACTGCCTCTACCTACAGACAAATATTTCAAATTTTGACTCAGCAGTCCAGAGCACCTGCTGCCATTTTTCTGCAGCCCATTTCCTGTGTTTTCGTGCATAGTTGAGTTGCTTAGTCTTGTTTCCAGGTTGGAGTTATGGCTTTTTGGACTCAAGTCTTCCATGAAGACCCCTTCTGGCCAGACTACTCCAGACAGTAGATGGGTGTCCCAAGGTCCTACTGTTTCCCTCCAATTCTGATCTGATAGCACTGCTGGAAATCTTCTGATTGTTAAGGGAAGTAAGCATGATGTGGTATAAGTTTTGACATTAAACTGTCTTCAGCATCCTCACCTTGTTTGTTGAGTTTGGCTGTTCCTCTCCCAGTTTTATTCCTCCTACATAGCTGTTTCTGTTTCAATTAATGATTGTGATTCAACCTACATATTACATCAGTAGCACATGTTTGGTATAATTGTTTAATAATACATTTGACTTTATGCCTACAAAATCCCTGACTTTGTGCAAGTTTGCCTAGAAGAATTGATGCTGTTTTGAAGGCAAAGGATGGTCACGCCAAATATTTGATTTGATTGATTTTTCTTCTGTTCACTCACTATGCATTTTGTTAATTCATGAATATAAACTATTATCATGTCTATTTTTGAAAGCATTCTTACTTTACGGCATTTTTCACTAAAACTTTTGCACTTACTGTACATATGTTAATTTTTCAGCTAAACGTTTAAAGCATATATGTTACTATTATAGAGAACAAGTTATCGTTCTAGCCCATATCAGGCTGAAGTAAATATTGGGAAATATGGAACTTTTTTGGCTTTTTTCTCAAGTGGAATTTATAGCCTGTCAAGTCATACATGATTTTGTTGTATTAAAGAGATATACATCTAAGACTATCGTATATTGCAAAGGCTATATAAAAAAGATGTTCAGAGAATTTATACAATTATATTTGATACTAGTTGAACAGCCCGTTACACGGGCCACAGTGCCTCTGGCAGCCGGTCGCGGGGCAGTCACGCGCAGCAGAGACTGCCCGCGCCACTGCTGAAACAGAGCTGGACGCTCCTTCGGAGCGCCCAGCTCTGTATCAGCCGCGGCGCGGGCAGTCTGTACTGCGAATGACTGCCGCACGTGCAGCAGTGTCTACTGCGCATGTCGGGCGTTACACACAACTTAGCTAATTATTATATAGGATAAGTGGATTGCCATTCTGTGAACTTTTGTTTTTTCTTCTATTTTTTTCTTTTTATTGGTACTATATTGGTTTGTCTGCAGTAAATATATTTTAGTTCTGAGTTTTTACAGGCACCTCCAGGTATTACTAAATGTTTTTGTTCACTTTTTTCTCTAAGATGCTATATTCTTTGAAGGTTAGCCTATTTATATGTAATTCAATAACCTATAGGTTAGTGTATTTTTAAATATAGGCAAGAACAAATAGACCCTTACTATATTTGCATTCTACACAGGAGTGTAGCGAATGCACATGCATTGGTAGAAAAGATAATTTAAAAATATAGATCTCCTGAATGTCACAGTGAGCGGATGTAAGGTGGTCCCTTTCTTAACTGCCAAGTCTCACATGCGGTATTCTGGTACCATGGATAAACCATGGGATTTTTATCTTTAGAGTGGCGCTCCTTGGTTACATTGCATGTCTGATTCAGGCAGGTTGTGAAGTTCACATACAATACATGGCTGGTACAGTTAGGATATCTATTTGGCTGGTGTTTAACCATTTGTGTATCATTATATAGTCACATATACAATGTATGACCAGTAGTTTGATAGGATAGAACACTGTATTCTATTTTTGGAATGACTGAGGTGATATTTATAATAAAATATATGCTTTTTTAGCCCTTTGAATTTGTTTAATGCTGTTCTATTGGACACCAGCGCCACTCGTTGATATTTTTCTATAGTTATTGGATGCAAAATATGATGGTAATATGTCTGAGAATTGACAGACCATGTATTAAGACTACAGGCAATTTCAGTTACCACAACTTTCTGAACATCTCGACTCCCAAGAGTTCTATTCCACAGAGAAACATTCTACTCAATAGAATACACAGTACAAGCAATTAAACCACAGACTTTACAATAACAAACCTGTGATGATTTATTTCTTTGTACTATTATGTCCATTGATTTTATAAAAATGATCTGTATAAATCATGCTGCTACTGACACAATATCTACTTTGAAGCAGTACATTTATGTCATTGTATGCTCATAAAATATAATTGCAGACCAATAAATGAAAGCAACCAATTAAAAATAAAAACATTTATACAAAAAAAATGATTACATTGTGCTGTAGTTCATTTGTGTTATATTTTTGCATAGAGAGCAGGAATTTTATTTATTTAAACATGTATTCTATAACTATTCTTTAGATAGCTGTCAAAAAGAGAAGAGGAAAAAAATGTTTTTTTGTAATATGTTTAACCCTTTAAGTGTCAGAGGTGTGTGCGTGCAATCGTAATTGGAGGACTTTTTTGCCTCAAGAGAGAAACAGGACAAAAATGGCATTTCCCGCTGATTGGGACATTTTTTGCAAAAAGTGCTGATTTCCCTCTTTTTTTGCCAAGTTCATTGCATTGAAATCAACAGCAAGACTGAATTTTACCCCACCACATAGAAAGTTTCCCTTCTTCTCCTGCAGGCATAGTATAAAAGAGGTGGCAGGTTCCCACAGCAGGGCATTTTGTGTTTGTGAGAGGAAGAGGAAGCAGCACATTTTTGCATTCAAGAAGACAGAATAATAAAGTAGAGTTGACTTTAGTATAGGGACTTTTATAGGCAGGGCAATTATTCTCTGTATTATGAGAGTCTGGGGGATTCTGTGGACAAGAAGGAAGAAAAAAGGTTGACCCCAAATACTCCCAAATACTGTGTGGCTGTCTGGGAAGACAGTCATCTGGGATTTAAGTTCCTTCTTCATCTGGCTGTTATTTTCTCTGTGCTAGGGTAGTCTGGAGGTTAAGAAAGGGGCAAAGTGGACTGACCACAAATACAAAATTCTGGTGGCTAATTGGAAAGACATAGGATCCAAGTTCCTTTGTGATCTGGCAGTTATCTCTGTGCTAGGGGTTTCTGGAGGTATACCCCCACATTTTTTGTAATTGACTGGGAATACATAGGCAGCAATGATCCAAGCTTATTCCTGATCTGGCTGTGATCTCTGTGTTGGTGGTGTCTGGATAAGCAGCAGGTAAACAGGAAATGTGCTTTTGTTTTTTGCTGAAATTGATAGGGATAGGGGGGCAGTTAACACTTTCAGTGCCAGAGGCTTGGACCATTTTCTGTACCATGTAGATTTGACACATTTCAGCATTCTTGCTATCCAGTTGTTTGACTTGATATCTGGTAGTAACTTTGAAGTTACATATGGAAAACTATACCATTTTTTCAGGACAAATTGGGCTTTTGCATGTTGCTTCGCATGAAGTAAATTTTGTATAATGCAAAAATCTATGATGTCATAATTACAAAAAAGTTAAAAAATACTTATTTTGCTACCTTTAATATGCACATTATAGAGGTAAAACCAACCTAAAACAGCTTAATAACTGTTTAAACTATATATTGCTGGAAAGTTTATATCCTACAGCATACGATGAGTGCCCACTCATTTTCATTAGCTAGTGCTCTAAAGAGACACATGATACTGCAGTGTTATGGGATGGTATACTGAAGGGGGTGCTAGAAGTACAAAACTAGACCAACTGCAAACTCTTTTCTTATATTCTCTCTAACATGACTTACCGTTACTAACATGGTTATAACAAATAGAAAAGTGAAGAAAAGGTAGAAAAAGAATATCATTTTGGAAAGAAGATAACCCACTGCATCAAATAAGGGGTCAGTTGCTCTCCTAGCCCTAGCCTGTGTACACAAATGTTTCTAGAAGTTGGTGCTGAAAGAAAAAGTGTGCTGAAATCTATGACACCATCTGTGACACCCCACTGGTATGTGTTGACATACCAAAGGGGGTACCAGAAACGCAAAACTACACCTACTACAAACTCTTGTTTTCCTTACAATTTTTCATAACCTACCTATACTAAAATGGTTGTAACAACTACGTAAATGTAAAAAAGGTCAACAAAGCATACCATTTTGGAAAGAAGATAACCTAGCACATCAAATGAGGGGTCCCACCCATAGTCTGATGTGCAAACCTTTTTTCAGAAGGTGGCACTTAAGGGAAAAATAACATTTCTACCCTTTCAAATGTACTGATGTTTTTAAAACTATGGGATTTTCAATTGTATTCATTAGCTACTGCTATTACTAGAAAAATGGCATCCCATTAGTATGAGTTCACATATTATAGGGAGTTCCAAAAGCTCCAAACTACACCTACCTGTTTTATTTATTTTTTTAAATGGCTGTGTGCATTAAACGGTCATATAAAAAGTATGCAAGGTATGGCATTTTGGAAAGTAGACATTCAAATATCGAATGAGGGGTCATTTTTCTCTCTACCCATAGGCTGAAGTGCACAAATATTTCCAAAAGCTGGTTCTATAGGAAGCAATATATGTTTTTCATCACGTCAGATATACTATAATCTTTGAAAACCATAGAATTTCATACTGTATTCAGTACCTGCTTCCATCCTGAAAATTGGTACCCCATTTATGTGGGTTAGCATACAATTTGGGGGTGCCAGGAACACTAACCTACACCTGCCACTTTTCTTTTTGAAATCACCTGCTTTAACTAAAATGGTCTTAATCATTACAGATACACAGGAAAGGTGGGAAAGGTATATCATTTTGAAAGGTAGATGTTCACCCACATTAAATGAGGGACCACTTGCTTTCTACCCCTAGGCTGATGTGCAAAACTGTTTCCCGAAGGTGGTGCTATAGGAAATAATTGAGCTTTTTAATATTTTTACCTATTCAAAAGGTACTGATAAATTAAGAAAAGATATGTAAATTATACAGTTTTTGAAAGTAAACAAATATCTGCATCAAATTAGGGGTTACTTGTTTTTCTACATTTAAGTTTCTGTGCACCACTATTTCCAAATCCAATAAGACAGTATAGGAAAAAAAAGTGTTTTGTTTTGTTTTTACATAATGTCAAAGATACTAAAATAGTTCAGCACCATGGGGTTTCCTAGTATATTCAGGATCTCCTGCCAGCTTAAGAAAAATGTTAACCCATTGGTGTGGATTGACATACTATATTGGGTGCCAGGTGTATATGGGGGATGTGTAACTAACATTATGCACTGTATGTCCCCCACACACACTGTATGATTCCCAACCTGATTCTATTGCATTCTGGTAGTCTGTGTCTATAGGCAGTGGAACTAGGCTGGGGGAATGGGACCGTCAATGGGCTATGGAACCAGGTTTGGAGGAGTATGTGGAGGGATTGGATACAGTTTGTGTGCATACTACAGGGGTTGACCCCCCATCGCACACACAGGTTAATGTTTTGCCCCATTGTTTTTTTTATTCAGACCTCTTTGGGGGTGGTTCCTGATGTTACCTCGACAAGGTCTGAATAAAAAAAAATACCCTATACATGTTGCAAAGTAATGATTTTGGAACCCCTGTGGTACCTGCAGATTCTTCAATTATTTTTAATTTAGTCCTTGTTGGGGGGGCATCAGGACCCCACCTGATACCCCTCCCTCAATGAGGTCTGAATAAAAAATAATGAAAAAATAATAATAATCATTTGTGTGCCACGGGGGTGTCCAATTCACTGCAAAGCAATGTACTGTAATGTAATGGAAACCCTGTGGCACACAGAATTATTTGTTTTTATTCCTGATATCCCCAATCAGGTCTGAGAGTTAATTGTTTTTCCTGATGCCCCCCCATTCAGGTCTGAGAGTTAATTGTTTTTCCCAATGGACCCCAATCAGGTCTGAACACAAAAATGTACACCAAACAATTTAAACTGTGTGTATGCTAGATGGGTGTAATTCATTTATTTTTAGTAAATTTTTAGCAGACATTGTGGGGGAACATCAGGACCCCTCCTAATGGCACCCACCCAGTTATTGATCTCCCAGACGATTGTACTGGGAGATCAATAATGGTGATGGAGGAGGGCAAAATGGTCTGTTGTAAATATTAATCTCCCAGCATGATCTGCTGAGAGATCACTAACTGTAGGGGCTTCACGAGGGGTTCTGATGCCCTTCCCAAACAAGACTTACTTTTTTATTTTATTTCGGCCACTGTGTGCCAGTATTAATAATGGCTTATGCAGCGACCGCATTTTGACCATATAATGTACTGGCTTGGCACAGCAGGTGATAGGTGACAGAGACACTGATGTGAGCTGTGACTGAGGCAGACTGATGCTAAATGGTATAAAGTATTTTGTAGGGCAAGAATCACACACAGTCAGCTCTACTGTGTACTTTACAGTAAAAACACACACAGCAGTTTAGTAATGTCTCGCACATGCACAAGGGGTAAGGGGAGGGTGAAAGGATTAGAAGCAGTACAGGGAAGTGTGCATGAAGTAATGGTCCAACAACTGACTGCAGCCATGGTTGCTAATAGGGGTGGGTGAAAAAAACAGAAAAATTACCTGCAGGACTTTTTGCATAACTGTCCTTTGCCCACACCACTTATTTCTTGCATATGTAACATTGACAAAATCACCTCTGTTTTCAACAATAATTGCAGCATGTCAACCACCAACATTTTGGCAAGTTTACTGTTCCATAGGAGTACTTTTGCATTATGATTTGGCTTCTTTCTAAGAACTTAGTAAGTGTGGGATGGCAGTACATAGTAGAAGACCTCTGTAACTTTATTGCTTTAATGCCAACATTTGTGGAGGTGGTATGTAGGCACTCTATGACTATAGTCATCTCCTATATCAAACTCAGAGTCATCATACTCCTCTGCAGCAGGAGCCATAGGTGTTTGTCAAGGTCCCAGCAATTACACCATGCCAGTCCCCCACCACCACTACCATACACATCTGCCACATTGTAGGTTGTACTTTATTTTTTTTTAATCACTTGACATCATGAATATGTGCCAGTGTCATTGAAGAAGGAAGTAAGAGTTGTGGGCAAAGGACAAAGGCACTCTGCATGCTAACATATTTTTCAAGGTGTTGTTGCTGTTGGACTCACAACTTTCACTTCCAGCTACTTATATCTCCATTACAGCCCTCAGACGAAGTAATATTGTGCTGGGAAATGTTGCACCATACTAAACATTAAAAATGTATTGTAATAGAAAAAATGTGTTGGAATAGGAGAAATATGTATTAGAATAGGATAATGTGTTGGAATAGGCAAAAGATTTGCTGGAATAGGCGAAAAGCAGGACATTTTTGCATTGGAGAAAAAGAGAATACTTTCACGAAAAAACTGAAAAATTGTCCTTTTTTCGTAAAAAGTCATGCAGGAAATTTTTCTCACTTTTCGCCCACCCCTATGTAAGAGAAGTGGGGAAGAAACAGTGGACTATACTGAGGATGACCTAATTATTGATAATGTTAATCTAGAAAATATCCCTTCAAGTTCCTCCTCTTCTTCAGATACAGATGAAGTTGACAGTGAGAAAGATGATGTCATGGCCAGAAAAGTAGCTGAAAGGCAATGGCTCAATCTTCTACCACTGAAAATTAGTGCTGTGCCTATTTATAAACAGTTTGATAAATCATTTGGAAAGTCTGACTCTGTACAAGTAAAGATTCCTGAAAATGCACAATCCTCCTGTCAGTTATCATCAGCCCCCACCCAGACACATACACAAAGTAATCAGCAACACAGGTCATCAACAATCACAACCCTAGCTATGATTAGTGCTACTTTTGGAAGTTAAACATCTTTGACACCAGCTAGCACAATTGCAAGATCTAACTCCAGTAGTAGTAGCCTCTCAGAAACCCCTCAGTCTATTAAGTCTACAGTGCTTTACGACGATCCAAAACGAAACATGTCGCTTGTCTGTGTAAGAAACATGTGAGTAGGGGGAAAGCAAAATCCTCACTGATATCTCACCTGAAGTATAACCATAGGTCTGATTGGAAGACACACCATGAATATGTCAAAGGTGTCACAACTAGCAGCAGCAGTATTACTCTTAAAAGTTCCCGGGGTACATAATAGAAGTGCTGTTGATGTGTCAGAAAGTATGTTAAGATTTTCTGCAGGGGAATATGACTCTGAGTTTGTTTTTTGAGATGACAAGAGTCATAGAGTGCCTGCATACACATACCGTAACTACCCCTGCCGTCTCCACAAGTTGTGTCATTAAAGCAAGAAAAGTACACAGTTCTTCAACTATGTACTGTCATCTAAAACATTTTTAGAAAGAATTCAAAACCTTCACAAAAATAATGTGAAGTATGCCTATGGAAGAGTAAACTTGCCAAAATGTTGGCTTTTGAAATGCTGCCTTTTTTTCTTTTGTTGAAAACAGAGGCTTTAAAGAACTGATGTATTTTTGCAACCTGCAGGAATATCCCAAGCTGCAGTTATTTTTCAAGGATGGCTGTGCCAGTGTTACACAAGCAGGAAGTTATTGTTATGGGCAAAGGCACTCAGCCTCAAGCCATATGTTATTGTAGGACTCACAACTTTTGCTTTCAGCTATATATTTTTCCCCTTCATCCCTTAGAAGAAGTAATTTTGCAGTGGGAAATCTTGCAGTCATAGAAAACATAGCTGAAAAATTGCAAAGTTATTGTGGGAAATTTATTGGCAGTGGGGAAAATGCTATGTATTTTCTATGGGCAGGACTTTTCATGAAAAAAGTGGGAAATTGCTCTTTTGATGAGCAATGCTTTACACATTCCCTGTCACTCAAAAGGTTAATGAACTATTTAACCCCAGGGGTGTTAAAGGGGTCTCCAATACACTGGGTGTGATGAATGAATCAGTGCCTTTATTACCAATGGGTTCACACTGGAATGTGTACTATAGCATTATAGTAAGCCCAGAATGTCTTCAAAGCAGCATGCATAGATTAAACTTACACCATTTCCCCTATGCCTTGTTTTAAAAAAAAAAAAACCCGTAAAACAAGAGTTTCACGAATTATCCATATATTTCCCTGCTGTACTACCATTGGTACAAATGATATTGATATTATTTTGATTTTTCTACTGTTCACTCATTATGCATTTTGTTAATTGATGAGTATGAACTATTAACATGTCTATTTTTGAAAGGATTCTTACTTTACAGCATTTTTTTCACACCTGCCTAAAACTTTGGCACTTTACTGTACTTAACATTTATAATCCCATTTTCTGCTTAATCAAAGGTTAAGTGACTGACTGATATGATTGCATAGTTTATGTAAAATAATTAAATATTCCACGTATAGTAAATTAATCTTTAAGTGATTTGGTCTTCTTAATGTGAGATATGTTTTATATCCTCATATCCTTATTTACCTTTAAATGTCTCTCTCATTTCAATGAACTGTAGTTAGTGCTCAGAAGGCATTTAAACAGCTCATATTATTGCAATTGGCACTTTGTATGTGAGTTTGCATCTGGTTGCAATGGTTAAAAAATCCGCTTTTCTTTATGTCTTATTCCCTTTTTCTTTTATTTTAATGGTTACTGAGCCCCTGCTGTTTGACTGGTTCAGCCACTTTACTGTAGTAGGGACTGACAATAATGAAATAGGTTGGAGAAGAAATATTAAGATGGTAATAACTTTTAAACTACTTAAGATTAAATGCTGTGAATAACATCAGTCATGCCCTGTTGTGGATAACTGTCTCTATCTTCTGTATTCTCTGTTTTGTATTTTCCCCGGGGACCTTGGACTCCCACACTGTTCCTCCGAGATATCCTAAGTCGCAGGCCTGGGAATAAGAAATGAATACACGCAGACACGAATCTTGTGCTATAACTTCTTATTCAATTTATTAAGCGAAATTCACCAGTTTATATAATGCAAAATCATTGGGTGGTAGGCATGTTAATTAAGGGGAGAGATTTCCCCTCCCAGGATATATGAACAGATATGGACATTGTCGGTCATTTAACCAATGGGAATACAGAGGGAAGTTAAGTGTTAAAAGGCTTCGGACATGTTTACACCTACAAATTACTTCATTATTGGCAGAATGCCCCTTACCGCAATAAGACAAAACAAGTTATAAAAAGAATTGTTCTGGACATATTGTTCACAAATTCAAATGTCACAAGTAGATATAGTTTACTAAATTAGTGCTTATCAAATTATAACTAACAGAACAAACCATAGCTAGAAATATTATATTTTGAGCAGAGCATAGCTAATGCGCATCTGTAGGCCTTGCAGAAGCAAAAGATTTTCCCTTACAGTCCCCTCTTTTGTTCTTATTAAAAGAACAATCAACCAACCCTTAATTGTTACACAAAGCCCCCCCCCCCCCCCCCAGGTTGTTTGGTAATTATTCTGTCAATCATCTTAAAAGGAGGGGGTTACTGGCAATGATGGAAAGGGGCGGACCTTTTCATAGACATCACTCAGTACTAGTGCTTGGAAAGGAACATCATAAGTGGGGTCTAACTTTTAGGGGAATGTCTTCATACTGATTTTACCAACTGAGGGCGTAGTGAAGCGGGCACAATTAATAAGAAATGGGCCGCACTGGGCGAAACAGCAGGTCATGAGAAGGATGGAAACACAAAGGAGAAAACCTGTCACCAGTGTCTTGAGCCAGGCAAAGTTAGGAAGCCATGACCACAACCAATCCCACCACCCATCTCCTATTGTACTCTGTTTAATATTTTTAACTATGTCATGCAATCCCTGGATATGATCATGTATTGACTTAGAATGGTCAGACAAATTGAAGCAACACATTCCCTCAAATTCCTCGCATCCATGGTTATGCTTCAATAACAGATAGTCAATGGCGGCCCTGTTTTGTAGTGTCATGCCCCTCAAGCTCTTGACATCGGCCAAGAGTTCTTCCATAGCAATAGAGGTGTGGTTAATAGCCTTGACCATAGCACAGGCGAGTTTTCTAACAATCTTTGCAGTGCCTACTGCCAAACCAGGGACCCCAATAACTGAAATGCCTAGAGATAAAATTTCTGCATCACTCATTAGCCTGATACTGGAATCACAATCCTCTGGCAATTGTAAGGCCTGCCGTTTGACCCGCCCTATATCTGTGATGGGTGTTCTTGTTGGTGGGTCAGATCTAGAGGGTAGTGATATGGCAATCCTACTAATAGCACATGGGCCACCTGTGGTGTTCCCTGGAATATAGGAGTAGGAAGTATTCCCACATGAAAGGAACCATCCTTTGGATAGCTTGACAGGGTAATAGGCAGTTTGGGTGGTAACTGTAAAATTACAGGTCATTCTATTGCGGGGTACCTGTGGTAGAGGGGCTTGATGCCACCTACCAGTTATCTGTCCTCCTGGACCGAAAAAATGACTAGGGAACCCAGAAAAATACACACAATAGTCTGCTGGGGCAACAGATATAGTACGTATGGATGTCATATTTGGCCACAAATTGTTAGCAGGGATAAAGTTGCGGTTATGATCCAAATCTGAAATACCTTCCACCAGAGTCCAAAAGGAAACGCCACTTGGAGAAGTATCAAGTGGGAATAAGGTAAAATTGAGGAGGGTTGAGAGTGGAGTCGGGATACTGATAAGGCAGGTGGTCATAATGCTTGTAACACTTATCATGCGAGATAGACAAAAATTGGGGGTCTGCATTATGTCTATGGCCATATGTGACCACACATTTGGAGTCTCTATTTCCCCAAAATGTCTGCGGGCCCTAAGGAGGACAGATCTGGTCTCATTGCGAGCCAGCAGAGTTTCAGAATGATACACGTAGTAAATCATAGTAATCATAGTAGTGATCATTACAATGCTCAAAATTATCATATAAACACGTTCAAAGATTCGATATGGTGGATCTGGGGTACGTAACCCGAATCGGATGTAGCTCCTCCCACCAACAGAGTCATTGTCAGAGTGTTCTTGAAGAGATTGTTCTTGTTGGGTTGGTGGTAAGTGTTCTTGTTGGGTTGGTGGTAAGTAAAGAGCAAGAAATTCATCAATAAGTTGCTCATCAATGGATGGTGTTATTTCATCATCGGAGTCTTCTTGACACGACATGCGTGTATCCATGTTGGACTATTTTCAGTCAGAACAGCAGTCCGCGTTACAGCAAGGACAGTAGTTGGTTCACCAAATGGAGGGTCCAAAGTCTTGTCCCTGACGAGCTGCTTGATCAGGACCTGATCACCTGGTCGAAAAGGATGCGTTGGTTTACCTGTAGGAAAAGGTAGAGAGAGAGACACATCACCATAGATGCCATTCAATTTATCAATCAATTGTGATACATATTCCTGTTTAATACATTCCAAATCACCAAGTGACTTTGGTGGACCATGTATCTTAGCCCATGGGGTTGGGAATGGCCTCCCCATTAACACCTCAAATGGAGAAAACCCAGTGGTTTTATTGGGTGTCATTCTCATTTCTGCTAGTACTGCAGGTAAATATACTGTCCAATTCACAAAGGTGCCCCTTGTCCCTTTCCTTAATTTCTCTTTAATGGTCCTATTTGTTCTTTCAACCTGACCAGAGGACTGTGGGTGATATGGTATGTGGAACTTCCATTCAATACATAATTTCTGACAAATTAATTGGGTAATTTGGGCCGTGAAAGGTGTTCCTTTGTCACTGTTGATCACTAGTGGACATCCAAATCTAGGGATGATTTCTTTACATAGTATAGTAACCACGGTTGCAGCATTTTCCTTGCGCACTGGAAAAGCCTCAACCCATTTAGAGAACTGATCACAGATGACCAACAGATATTGAAACCCCTTTGACTTTGGCATATGTGTAAAATCAATTTGTAAATTTTGCATAGGTCCATCAGGGGGCGGCAAGTGTCCATGTTTACCATATTTTGCACCATTTGGGTTGTTCCTAGCACATGTCAGGCACCTTGATAGTTGACTGTCAACTAATTCTGTCAATCCCTGTATGACAAATTGTTTTTGTATTGTGCTAGTTGTCTGTTTCTTGCCTATGTGTCCAAAACCGTGAAAGTGACTTATGAAGATGGGAGCTGCTGTTCTGGGAATGCCTATTCTCCCCTCTTTATCTGACCATAAGCCGTCAGGGTTCAAGGTCAGATCATTACGTATCCAAAAGTCTTTGTCAGAGTCAGAGGCTAATGCCTGTAGTGCAGCAATGTCCACAGTGGGGGTAGGTGGTATCATGACCATTGTAAGCTGAGTATTGATAGTAGAATTGTAATCTTTATGTGAAGGGCCTGAGAGGGCTGCGTCCCTTGCAGCTTTATCTGCTAAGGCATTACCTTTGGCTATATCAGTGGTGTCAGAGCTATGTCCTTTACATTTGACAATAGCTAGCTTTCTGGGTAATAGAATGGCATCAAGTAAATCATTAACAAGTTGTGCATGGGATATACCCTTGCCATCTGCAGATACAAATCCCCTATTTCTCCAGATAATACCAAAATCATGTACTACACCATATGCATACCTAGAATCTGTGTAAATGGTGACATCTTGGTCTTTAAACAGTTTACAAGCTTGTGTCAAGGCAACCAATTCAGCTGCTTGTGCAGAGACAAATGGTAAAGAATTAGCCATTAAAATAACATCTGGCAATTGTACAACAGAGAAACCAGTGTGATATATCCCATCTGCGGGCTTAGAACAAGATCCATCAACAAAAACCACTTCTCCCCTACCCAAAAGGGAAGTAGATAAATCATGCCTGGGCGAAGTGTCAGCTGCAATGGTTTGCAAACAATCATGTGGCTCTTCATCTGTGTATTTTTCTTCTGGTTGTGAATGTGCTAGCATCTTATGCAATGCCAATGAGGGGCCCATATGTGAGGGATAGTATTTGATGGATAAATTCTGTGTGGATGTTAATATTGTTTCATATCCTGAGCGTCGTTGTGCGGTCATGTGTTGAGTGGTAATGTTGTTGAGTATGTGTAGGACTTGATGGGTGGTATGTAGGATGGTGGGGTGGGAGAGAACAATGGATTGAGACATCTCAACTAACAGAGCACAACTAGCCACTGACCTTAAGCATGCAGGCATGCCCTGTACTACTGTGGGGAGAACCTTAGAGAAATAGGCCACAGGCCTTATCCCACACCCATGCTCCTGTCCCAAGACCCCTGCAAAAGTGGACCCTCCCTCTGTACAGTACAAATGAAAAGGCAGAGCATAGTTAGGTAGTCCCAAAGCTGGAGCAGAGCATAATGATGTTTTCAATGTGGCATAAGCATTGTCCATTTCTGGAGTCCAACAAAGCCTTTCTGGAGCATCTTTCAGAATGCTCTGTCGTAGAATATGGTCATAGTGTGAACAGTCAGGAATCCATTGTCTGCAATAAGTAATCATTCCCAAGAAGGACATCATGGCTTGCTTAGTCTGTGGCTTGGCCAGTCCTGCAATTGCCTGCACTCTGTCTGAGGATAATTGTCTCTGTCCATGTGACAAAACAAATCCAAGGTATTTTACCCTTGGCAGGCAGTATTGGAGTTTCTTGGGCGACACCTTGTGGCCATTTGTGGCTAAATGTAGCAGCAGACTGTGTGTGTCTTCCTGACATGACTCTTCATCTGGACTACAAAGCAACAGGTCATCAATGTACTGTAGTAGCGTGGAACCCTTCTGGGGGGGCCAGTTTTTCAGGGTCTTACGGACAACAATGGAGTAAATAGTGGGACTATGGCAGAACCCCTGGGGTGTGCGCCGCCAAGTATACTGACTCCCTCTATATGTAAAGGCAAAAAGTGGTTGTGTGTCAGGGTGTACCGGTATGCTAAAGAAAGCACTGTTTAAATCAATGACCGTAAACCTAGTGCTAGTGGCTGGGATGGCTGACAATATGGAATTAACATCAGGCACTATGGGTGCCAGAGGTTGTACTATGTCATTGATACGTCTCAAATCCTGGGTCAATCTCCATGTATTAGTCCCTGGTTTGGGAACTGGATTTATAGGAGTGTTGTAAGGTGATACTGTGGGTACAATAATGCCTTTTTGTATTAATTCCTGTATAATAGGTTCTATTCCAATCTCTTTTTCCCGTGATAGGGGATATTGTTTAACATATACAGGAGTACTACCTGGTTTAAGAGTTGCCTGATAAGGGGAACAGTCAATGTACCCTGGGTCAGTGGAGGATTTGGCCCATAATGTGTGTGGCAGATCAGCCAGTGCCATTGGTATGTTGGGGTCAGAATCTAGATGTGTGAAAGACATGGTAGTGATAGGGTCCAGGGGAATGTAAATTTGTTTGCTTACCAGACAACTGCCTTCAAGCCACAGATAAGCCTCTAAATTCGTAATAATATATACACATGATTCACTGAACCACAAACCATAGATCTGTTCCGTACCAGCTTCATGGGTAAACCCCAGGACACATCCCGGTGTCCAGTGTCGCACAACAACAGTGGCTTTGGGTGAACATACCCGATTGAAAATGTTGCACAGTACCCCAATGATGTCATCCTGCAGCAACAAAGATAAATGTTGAAAAATAACCCTGGCAATGCCAGCTGGTTCTGTGTTAGTTATAAGGGGAAGTGAAAATGCAGAAGTACACACTACCCCTCCCTTTTCAGTGATTTGCAAGGTCATTTGTAACTTACTCATTAAATCTCTGCCCAGCAGATTAACAGGACAATTTGGTATGATTAAAAAGGCATGTTGTAATTTATCACCATGGTCACTGACATTAAGGGTTAATTTAGGAGTGACCTTGCACTCAATTTGGACCCCTCCTACTCCAACAGAGGACATGCTTGCAGTTGTAAGTGGACCTGTATAATTCTTAGCAGAGATGCTTGATTTTGTGGCCCCTGTATCCACAAGGAAATCGTACACTTGTCCCTCAACCTCTAAGGTTAATATCGGGAGAGTGTCCCACCTCTCAGATAGCTGAGCAACAAAGCAAGCAAGGGGTTGTGTCCTCTGGCAGCCCTAGTGGGGTTGCGGTCTCCATTGTAGCTGATGGGTAGGGGGTCCCATGTTATATTGTGCAGTCTCATTCTGTGTGTTAGTCTGAGTGGATTGTATTTGTCCATTGTACAGGGTGTTGGTCTGATCTATCCTTGGGGGTACCCAGCATTCCCTCTTCCAATGTCCTATCTTACCACAATTGAAACAGGCTCCTTTTGCAGGCTGCCTGTTTCCTGATCGATTTGATTTATTTTTAGGGTCCCCATAAGGGCCTCTTTTACTTCTGTCCTTCTTCTTCTGCCATTTCCCTCTATACTGCCTTCCATACTGATCTCCACCTTTCCCTCCTCCCTGCTGGAAATACATACTCATTTCTGCTGCAGGTTGTTCTGTAGTAGTAAATCCTGCAACAGTTCCGGTCTTAGCCGGGAATACCCCTGCTGCATCCTTAATCCTAATTGCTTCTTCAAATTCCTCAGCAGTTAATTTGTGCCAGCTATCAATACACATTCTGACAGTCTGAGCTATCTCAGGTTTCATATTAGTAAGCAGATGTTGCACGTATAGTGGGCCCAGAGACTCATTCTTTTTATCAAGTCCACAGTCATTTGCCCAGGTGTCTCCAAAACGGGTTAAAAAATCAGAGACACTTTCTGATACTTTCTGTTTACAAGCAATGGCTTTAGTAATATCCTTCAAATCACCCCCTAGTTTCACTAGCTTACTTTTAACCTGTTCCCACATGGCATTTAAATGTTCAGTTATTAACCACACATTGTCAGTCACTGTCTGCGGGAAGTCATATTCAGTGCCCAATGTTGCACATTCCTTAGTCCAATCAATCCCCATGTGTTTAGTACAAGCATCTAGTAAAAATCTGTAGTCTGGCCCGGTCAGCTGCGCCCCTAGGGTGCATCTTTTTAAATAAGCTAT
The DNA here is from genome assembly GCA_037306005.1 of Rhinophrynus dorsalis. Lineage (NCBI taxonomy): Eukaryota > Metazoa > Chordata > Amphibia > Anura > Rhinophrynidae > Rhinophrynus > Rhinophrynus dorsalis. The sequence continues at coordinate 84,054,855 of CM074718.1, read as the reverse complement.
TGCTGCGCTGGGGGATTTAATTGGGTTTGGGCAATCTTTAGCCCATGCATTCATAGTCAAAACATCAGGGGGTTTGTTTATGACCTGATTGCCTATGGTTATAAAAGGCATAGCCAGGTTAGTCTGGTTAGCGAGGGTAGGTGGTTGCTTATGTATGTCAGCTGTTGTTATAACCTTAGTTCCTTTCTGATCCCTAGGTGTCAGCTGTATGTCACCTACCGACTGGGTAAGGGTCTGAAGTACTTGTTCTTCTGCATATGGCTCAGTCTCTAGGTTTTGTTGTCTCTGTTGTGCCTCTGAAGCCTTGGTCATCTGTCTTGTCTGAACTCCTATACTAGTTGTGTTTGTGTGTCTATAATCGTCTTCAGAGGTCGGGTCCAAGATCTTAGTGAGTCTCCTGAGCACGTCCCTTTTCTGTCCTTTTGTAAGTTTTGGCGTACTGGGTGTATCAATATGTGTCAATCTATCAGTAGATAGACTGTGAACCTCATGTAGGTATGGTCTTGTATGTAAGGGGGTTCTGGGGCTATCAGTAGTCCACATGTCATCTGTGAATGGATCTTGTCTGCTAAGATTTGGAGATGATTCCAGTTTCTCATGTTCTGTCAACAAAGGCTGGGTCCCTTTTGTAAGACCAGTAAGGTGTTGGTTGAGGCTGGGGGTGAGTGGGAGATTTGGTAATGTGTTCGGATATGGGACAAATTGCCTTCGCTCCTTTTGTAGTTCCTGTTGTGCTTGTGCAGTTATCTTAACTCCTTCCTGCCTAGACTGAATGTCTGTAACCCTTGCTGAACCTGTTGGAGTGTCTGCCAGTGTTATATCAGAATATCTAGGTATAGTGTCCTTTGTCTCCTTGTCTCCCTGCGTAAATGAGGGTTGCATGCTTGTGACATTCTGAGAGGGTGTTGCTGTGTGTATAGTAGAATCTATTTCACCTTCTTGTTTAATGTCTTCTGTCTTAGGGGTTATACGTCTAGGAGTAACAGCTAACAATTCTAAATCATCATCTGAATTCCGAGACACAGTCAGGGAAGGGTACAAAGTGTTAGGGGTCTGGGAGGGAGGACAAGGAGGTAGTAGTGAAGGTGCAGTAGGAATAGGGGTAGATGGTGGTGGAGGGGGTGGAAAATTATACGGAAGGGTGTCCTGCATCATAGTCTGAACACATGCATAAGGGGCTAAATCTATCCACACTTTACCACATGCAGACATATATTCCATATCCCAAGATGGATCTCCTTCATACCATATCCATTTAGGGTCACTTAAACAAAGTCCTTTAATCATGGCTATGTGCCAAGGATCAAACCCACCTTCCCGAGGAAAGGGGTTTGAAGAATATAGACCCTCAGTCCATCCTGCCATGTTGTCACAGAACGGATTCGCATAGAAATTCCCTGCCTGTTCTGTGACAAACTCTTTAGGGGTCTGGCCAGGTTTCATTTTACATACTTGTATTTTAACATTTTTGTTACCCTTCTTAATGGTTATGGTAGAATCCTTGGGTTTCGATTGATTGGTACCCATAGTAACAATATCAAAGTCTTAATCAAAAATAAACAACGCTTGTCAAACAAATATAGATTGGTATATATGCGTATACACCTGTATATACAAATTATACTATCACAAGTTTAGAATGAAACTCAAATGATTAATAGTTTTATATGACAGAAACATTCACCAAGGTCCTTTAAAACAAAACAATATCATGCACAAGTAAATTATAGTAGACAGAGATGCAAAAATAAACAACCAAACAGATAAACAAGCAAATATTATATTAACATTATTACACACACATCTCTTAGCATCTATACTTATATATATATATATCCCTCAATCACTTCTATTCACCTCTCATCCAATTTCCCAGTTCACAAAACAATAAATATTTAACACAGCAAATGCAGCTATGTTATCTTGAAAAACTGGTACACTGCGAACAAAAAAGATAGGGAAAGGAGTGAGGGAGGGGTAGCAGCTGCGAGGACAGAAAAACTATCTTCTCATAAAATTACAAGTATGGCGTCCTTAACATCTTCTCTGCCATCATCATGTGAATAAAGTATATAAATATCACTGGAAGCCTATTTCTGGTTCTCTAACACCCTAATTCCATTTACTTCTGCATTACCCACATTCTCTGTATTTTTCTTAAAACAACCTGGCACATCCACCACTCTTATTACAATTTCCAAGACTTAATTTTCTTAATTATGCAAATCATCAAATTCTATCTCAAATTCAACAATTTCTCCTCTAACTCCTTTTTAAAAAAAATGAACCTATTTCTTACTCACTTAATTATTTGGACTCTAGTAATGTTATATACATATTATGTTGCACACAGTTTTTAACTCTTTATTGTCTTACCAGTATTACACTTCTTAATGGTTATTATAGAATTTCTAGGCTTAGATTGATTAATTCCCAAAGTAATAATATCAAAGTCTCAGTCCAAAATAAACAATGTCCGTCAGGTCAGTATAGAGTGATATACAAATACATACATATACACATGAACAACACAATTATAATTTAAGTTTAAATGGTATCCGTATATAAATATACAGCGAGACCACTTACCAAGGTCAACAGAGCAATAAAAATAATATCATGCAAATGTTTTAGTCATAACAGACAAAAATACAAGGACAGACAACAGAACAATATCACATATTCAGGCATTACAAGTCCCTTGTTTGTGTATTTGCGTTTTTTTTTTTTTTAGATTAACTCATTTTCCTTCTGGTCAATAGGGTGTTCATATACGCTGCCCCTAAAAATCACGAGGTAAAATATTCAATTCTTGTCTCCATAGGGCAGATTATCTACTCATACCCGCATATATATATATATCTCAGGGATAGACCCGGACAGATCATCTACTCTGTCCCGTACATATATCAAGGGGACAATTTAGAATTAACTATGTGGTCTAACCCCGTAAAATTATCTGGAGACAAAGTTATTGTTACTATTAATTTTTATTTTTGTGAAACAAACAATTTACTTATGGACAAATTATCGGGTACATTTTGTACAGAAGAATTATTAGTGAATAACAATTATTATAACGGTATAGTATCCAGACATTGTTACCAGGAAAAGGAACCTTCTCATGCAGACTTAAACATATGCATTCAAGTTACATTAATAAGTATTATATGAAAGTGCAGGGAAGTGCAATGCCATATACATAACATAAAAAAAATGGTTAGTAACAGTTATATAACAAACAAGGACTGAAATACATATAATTTTGTTAGTATAACAATATGACTTATTCAATCTCGAGGAAGGGTGTGTGTCCATATTTTACAGGAGCCTGGTTACCCTGTAATAACTATATTGAGGTCAGGACTCGAACCTGCCTCTTAACCAGGTGCCTAAACCACCTGGTTACGTTGGGCCTGGTTACCCAACTAAAATATTTATTGAGGTCAGGACTCGAACCTGCCTCCTAACCAGGTGCCTAAACTACCTGGTTACGTTGGGCCTGGTTACCCAACTAAAATATTTATTGAGGTCAGGACTCGAACCTGCCTCCTAACCAGGTGCCTAAACTACCTGGTTACGTTGGGCCTGGTTACCCAACTAAAATACAGACCAATCAGGTGCCTAAAACTACCCTATCAACCCACACATGACACTTTAAAACACTAAAAAAAAAAAAAAATCCTAAAATCATGTGTGTCACCTGATTAAGTTGGGCCTGGTTACCCAACTTCAATACAGACCAGTCATCCACAAATAATAATAATAATATCTTCAGAGACAAGTGAGCAGACCATATGTATAACAGCATATATATGAAAACACATATATATAAAAAAAATATAGTCAACTCACCGTCTGTGAAGATGCTGCCGACTATCGCCAAAATTGTTGTGGATAACTGTCTCTATCTTCTGTATTCTCTGTTTTGTATTTTCCCCGGGGACCTTGGACTCCCACACTGTTCCTCCGAGATATCCTAAGTCGCAGGCCTGGGAATAAGAAATGAATACACGCAGACACGAATCTTGTGCTATAACTTCTTATTCAATTTATTAAGCGAAATTCACCAGTTTATATAATGCAAAATCATTGGGTGGTAGGCATGTTAATTAAGGGGAGAGATTTCCCCTCCCAGGATATATGAACAGATATGGACATTGTCGGTCATTTAACCAATGGGAATACAGAGGGAAGTTAAGTGTTAAAAGGCTTCGGACATGTTTACACCTACAAATTACTTCATTATTGGCAGAATGCCCCTTACCGCAATAAGACAAAACAAGTTATAAAAAGAATTGTTCTGGACATATTGTTCACAAATTCAAATGTCACAAGTAGATATAGTTTACTAAATTAGTGCTTATCAAATTATAACTAACAGAACAAACCATAGCTAGAAATATTATATTTTGAGCAGAGCATAGCTAATGCGCATCTGTAGGCCTTGCAGAAGCAAAAGATTTTCCCTTACATGCCCTTTATAGAATACATTAATAAAATGTTTTAGGAGAATTGCTATCTCTTTAAAATTGAGCTGCTTTCTTTAGTGCCTTTATATATACATAGGTTGCTTATGACACAATCAGTACCACTATGAAAAGTTAAGTAAAACTTTTATAGTATTTTTTTTTTTTTTCATAAAACCTTTATTAGATAAAAGTATAGGTTACAACAGTAGGCAAAAGAAAACATATACATTATGTTTTACAGGAATGCTAATAAAAACAAGTTAGAGTAATTTTCAAAACAACATTGACTCCTATATCTGTCTCTCTAATCACACTTAAATGAGCAATACACTTTTTATGAGAAAATATGTTATAGGGATTCTCCAACTGAACAATGTAAAGGTACATTCACCTAAGATTTCTTTTTTTCTTTTTTTTTTTAATTAAACAGTAATTCACTTTCTGCACACCAGGCAGTGCTATTGCTATCACTTGCTAGCTGTAGTCATTAACTCAAGCTACACCATAGAGTGCATTATGAAGAAACAATTGTCTCTGTTGTGTAAAAAGAGTTTAAACTTTCATGACGTTTGAATGAAAAATATTCCAGCTCGGTATGAAAGCACATATAACATACATATTTTTTCGTAACAAAATTGTACTGTTCCTTTAATATTGAAATAAAGGCAGATGATTTAAATGTATCCTTATATCAGTGGAATGCTTAGAAATGTGAGGGTCAAAGGTTTTTTTTAATGTTTAATTTCTTTATCCAGCTACCAGTCCTCCTTCTGTTATGTTCAATATGATTGAGCAAATCTAAGCAGCAGAAAGTAATTCCAAGTCTAAATTCTATGTACATTCTATATATACTGCTACTAGGTTGGAAGGCAAAAACAGAAACAGTGAGTTATGTTGCTAAAGTAGCTCTGTGGAGTCAAACCATTTGTGCACTAGTGCATATTGCAATAGATACTTGTACCATTTAAGGGGTTAAAAGCTCAGTTTAAATCAATGGGAATTATGTGGCTATTTATTTGTTCCTTATGGTGCAAGTAGTTTATCCCTTAATTATTTATTTTAAACATATGAATGAAAAAAGTCCTCTTGGGGATCATAGGCGTGTAAATAATTGCATGACAATGCATTACACACACCTGATTCTCAAGGGTTAAACAAGAGATTTGTAATTTATATATATGCAGCATTTGATGGACTTCAACTCTCAGTGGCCATCTGATGATATTAGGAGATATAGTCCAAGAACAGCTGAACAACTAAATGTTATTAATTCCTCCATTAACACATAGGTGGTATAAAATAACTAATATTTATTGATATAATCCTACCAAAACAGTGCAAGGGCTAATTCCACTTTATCCCATTGGATGCTAACAATAATGTTTTGGAAATGTCTTTAGCATGTAAGGCGTAAAAACCTCCTGTTCAATAACCCTCCATAGAACTACTAATCTACAGTACTATAAAAATGTTGCTTGCAAGTTAAGCCAGTTATTCCTGGCATTATTCATATACTATTTGTGACAGAGCAGGCTAAAATTTTGGGTACCAATGGCAGAATTACCTATAATGCACTGTATTTACATAATAGCCTCAAACACTCTATTTCTGCATTAACTTTGATCACAGGAGAGAGGAAGACAGAGTCTTTCAAGAAGATGTGAATTAAGGATACTTTATTAATTTACTGTCCTTGCACTACTTAGACAAAACATAATTTATTAATTTTCTGTCCTTGCACTACTTTGGACAAAAAAAGCACCAGGGCTGAGCCCTGACCCATCCTAGCCCCACTAAACCACCATTAATTTTGTTTTTGTTTTAGGCATGGTTGAAGTTTACACACCTAACCAACCCTCTGGTGTTTATTGAAGAATAAAGTAAGACCCTGGTAAAAAGTTATGAGGAAACAGTAGGAAAATCATGATGTCCTCATGCAACGAAAAGAACTATGCTATTGGAGATGTGTTAAATGAAATTCATTTAGATGTATATTGGCCAGTTTTCCAGAAGTCTGGTTATCATACTGTTTTAGACTGTGAAAAATTGAATCATGAAATACTTCAACAAATTGGAATATCTCTTACTGGACACAGGAAGAGAATTCTCTGGAAAATACATAGCTTACTGCAACAATTAGGAAAGGAACCTGGAAATTCTGAACTTTCTACTACTGAAAAAGATGATGAAGTAAAATGTTTGTTATTAGAGTCAAAGGACTTTACAACTGATTTAAAATCACTTGATCCTGCTTTATCAGCTAGTGCACTGTTTCAGATTCCTACTTTAGATGTACACAGCAAAACAAGAACATTCTTTACTGAAGAAAAAATGGACCAGGGTGAGACATACCAACATTCTATACCAAAAGACTCAAATGATCGAGTGGATGAGCCACAGCTGCCAGAACAATCCTTGGAAATATCAGACAGTTATAATGCAAATTATGGTGCTTTGGATAATGAGTCACAATCAGACTCAAAGAGTTCACATTTTTTTGAATTTAAAGGACCCATGATTGAAAATGAAATATATGATGATATAAATGGTGTGCACAAACCCTTAGGGAAAGCTACTCCATCACGATCATTCATACTAAGAAACAGACCAGTTCCTGATTTACCCTTTTCTATGAATACTGCATTTTCTAAAAGGTAAGCTGTATTTGAAACACATATGTCTGATATACAATAGCCCTTTGAGCACAAGAGAAGAGTGCAATGCATTGTGAAGCTATCTGTTGCACTCCCCTTCTGGTCCTCAAGGTGGTTAAGAAAAAAGTAAACAATAATAAAATTAATTTGTTTCTAACCAAATATTTATATTCCTTTACTCTTGGATGCTGAAGACAGAAGCAATGTGTACGGATAAGAATATCCATTGATTAATCCATTGATCGCTAGGCAAAGAAATGCATTAGAGGCCTTTCTAGTATTCAAGGGGCTAACTGAGAACTAGGCCAAAAGGAATGTCTCTTTATTTAACAAAATGATTTATAAAGGCATGTGTCCTTCATGAAACAATTATATTTATACTGTATCTGCATACATTTTATTTTTCTTTTTAATACTGCTGTTGTACTCAATAGCTGATCATATTCAGATCACAAATTATGAAAGACAGTAAGGGGAATATACAGGACAAGGGCACAATGCATGAGCTGTACACTCCAGTATATAACACCACCTGTGTTCAATATCTGTCTAAACAGCATCAATCTTATGGCCAGTGTAATGAAAGGAAGAATTGTGAGTTGATTTCCTCTGTACTCAATTTGTGTATAGCAGAGGAATAAAAATCCCAGAAATGCCCATAAGATCCCACAAAACCCATCTCTTGGCAAAAGTGGTGCAAAACATTCCTTTTTGTGCCACAAAATTACAATTATTCATACACTCATATTCATTATTCAGACACTTGGCAGGCACAGTGCATAAAGCTGGTCTTTTGCCATATTTTTGAGCAAAATTAAATTTGAAACAAATGGACCCACATTCTTAGAAACCAGCATTGACACAGTATCTGCCAGCACTTATTGATATTGATGTCCTGATTTGATGCATGTAAGAGCTACAAATCAATATGACTATTATGCCAAGAGCTCTGACATGCAGCAGACCAATATCAGTAAGTGCCAGGGAAGACTGGGGAAACCTCAATGACATCAGTGGAGATAGCTGTTCATAGCACAGAAATGGCCATGAGGAATTTGCTGGTGGGTCTGTAATGATGAGTGATACTGTTCTGTAATTTGGGAATTCATACCAAACATGCATCTTTACAAGACATGAAACGTGTTGGAAACAGGTGTTTAGTTTCTTGTTTTGTTTGCATTTTTTTAACTGTTTATTAGAAGATTTTCACAATAAAAGCACCATTAGCAAATACAGAACAGAAATTTTCATTTGACAGAATACAAAAGTGTTGGTGATGGTAAGATGAGATGGGCCCAAGAGCCCTCCGGAAACAATTTCGAGTTTCACAGGTGGATTACAGGTAGATGTACAGTGGGACAGGTGATGCAAATGGGACAGAAATCAAACAGTACATAATAAAACATTACAAAAGTAGCCTCACTTGTATGGTAATGTTAAAGTACTTGCATTTAAAATGTACCGCCGGCTAGTGATGGACAAAAATTTCCACCTCAAACTGCAATCGACGAAAAATGGGACTTTCAGCATGGCAATTTCCTGTGAAAAGTACCGATATTCTGCTTTTTCCCGCTTTTTTCACCTAGCTCATTCCATTGAAATCAATAGGAACATTGAAGTTACACACAAGACATAGCAAATATTATTTTATTTCCCAAAGGCATAGTATAAAAGGGGCATGAGAGTGCCTGTGTTGGTGGGGTACGGGGAAAAAATCAGTTGAACAGGGAATGTTTTTTGGAGGGGTTGTTTACTGGGATTGGGGGGAACTTAATAATAATAATAATAATAAATCCTAAATAAATTTATAAAAAAAAACCCATAAGACATGGTATAAAAGGGGTCTGAGGAGGGTGTCTGTGTTGGAGGGTGGAATCTGGGAATGAACCAGTTGAACAGGGAATTTGTTTTGGGGGGTGGGTTCTTGACTGGTATGGGGGGGCAGTTAATAAAAAAATAAAATAAGAAATTTGTATGTAACATGATAGAGAGGGGAACCCCTGCCACTGTGATAGACTGATGCTTGACAGAGTATTTTGTAGAGGATGATTTGCTAGATTTGTTGTTAGAGGCCCAAGCCCTGCAGAAACATTGATTTGTAGGACTTAAACTTGTTTGGCACAAGCCCTAAGAAAACATTGATTTGTAGGACTTAGGCTTGTTAGAAACAAACCCCCCAAAAATATCGCCTTTCCGCCTATGCAAAAATTTCCTCCTTTTTGCCTATTTTAACAAATTTTCTGCCTATGTTAACACATTTTTTTGCCCATATTAACACATTTTTCGCCTATATTTCCTATAGGTACTACATTTCCCACTGTAATATTACTCCTTCTGAGGGCTGAAGTTTAGAAATAAGTGGCTGAAAGTCAAAGTTGTGAGTCCTGCAGCAAACTATGGCTTGAAAAATCTGTTAGCATACAGAATGCATTTGTCCTTTTCCCATAGCACTTTCTTGCTTAAGTGACACTGGCACATATTCATGATGATATCAAGTAATAAAAAAAAATAAAGTACAACCTATAATGTGGCAGATATGTATTGTAGTGGTGGTGGTGGGTGACTGCCATGGTGTGATTTGTGTATGTATTTTTACCATTGTCATACTCTATCCTCCTTCTCAGATTATTGACACACATTACTTATCGGTCTTAGCAGTGGTCCTATCTGTCCTCTACCTCCTCATCTTTGCTGTTTTTAATATATTTGTCCTGGCTTTGCCTGTCATGTGCGGTTTCTGCTACTACTACTACTACTGGAGCTAGATGATGTTGTAATTCTACTGCCACTAGTGTCAAAGGTGCAGCACTTACAGCAGCAGTACCAGAGGTACTCCTCATATCTAACAATGTGGATATTAACCTGTGTTGCTGTTGCTGGGACTCAAAACAGGTGTCTGTGGCTGAGTGGGACTTGGATTTTGAAGAGGTGATGATGCCGATGATGACTGATAGGGTGTCTTTGTGCTTTTTGATATCTGTGCTTGTCCAGGGTCAGACTTTCCAATGGCTTTCTCAAACAGTTTATAGACAGACACAGTGCTCCTAAAAAGTGGTGGAAGATACAGCCTTTGACTTTCTGCTAACCTTATAGCCCTGTCACCATCCACACTCTCAACTTAATCTGTATCTAAACAAGAGAAGGATGCTGGAGAGATATATTCTAGATCTGCATCATCATCAGTCATCATTAGGTCATCCTCAGCAGCATCAGCATCACCTGACAATTCTTGCCCACTACCCTTATATTCCTCTAAGCTTTTGGAGGTCTCAAACAATGTATTATTACTTTCACTGTAACAAAGTTCCCTACTATGGGTGTTTTGGGGCTTGTTTGTCTCACTATCTGATGCAGTAAGCGGTTCAGCTGCTACACCTTCCTCTATTATACTATTGCCAGCATCAACACTTGAATGCTACTTGTTGTCCTCTTCAGTGTTCTTCTTATATGGTTCTTTATTTCTACTGGCACTAGTGATGCTGGAACTAGTTTTGCTGGGACCTTAACAAACTTCATCCTCCCTTGGAGTAGAGGGATCATCATCATTGACTGCACACTCTGCAGCAGCCATTGCTTGCAGTCAGTTTTTGAACTACTACTTTACTATCACATCCCTGCAATGCTCCACCCCTCCCCTTTCCTTGTGCATTTGCTGGACATTACACAACTACACTGGTTTTTTACTGTACTGTACACAGCACAAATGATGCAGCTGTATGATGCCTTGCCTAAGCCCAGTCAGCTGTCTGTCACTGTCACCTAAGATATTTAGTTTTTTATTCTTTATTTTTTTTTTTATTTTATTTTCATTTTTTAAGTTGTCCACCCTGTTGTCTTATCACAGTCTGTCCAAAAAAAATTATAACTGAAAAACAAAATCAACATCTTTCCCCAGACTTCCCCACACAGCACAGAGACAATAACAGCAAGATCAGCAAGCAAATAGGTCCCTAGTTGCCTGTGTCTTGCCATTCAGTCACATGGAATTTTCGAGTATTTGGGGGTCAACCTCCTTCCTCCCTTCTTATCACCTAGAGTGCTCCTAGACTCCCCTAATACAGAGAACAAATATCCTACCTAAAAGTCTCCCTAAACTAAGCTTCAATTCCCCTTTATTTGCTTATCACCTCTAGCTCAAAAACATGCTGCTCTCTCCTCTCACAAATGTTGGACTATTTATTATGAAGGTATCCAAAGGGTTAAAACAAGAGAACCAATCAGGTTGGATATCTTCACTTAAATAGGTATATGACAATATAAAATAATTTTGAGAACTTTATACTTTACTAGGTATTGACATGCTACTTCACAGTAAAGAATTGATAGAAATAATCAATCCCGCATATTTGTGCAAAAATATATATAATTTATTAAAATACAATATACTATATATATATAAAAAGTGTCAGCAACAATGAAATAAATGAGTGATCAGCAATTACAATAGATACACAGTAAATCAAACCATAATTATCCCCATGGTGATTACCAGGAATTAAAGCAATTAAAGGGTTAACCACACATAGGTATATTCAGAGGTATTAAATAACAATAATTGTACTCAGCAACATAGAAAAGGTTAATTGATCCTTACAATTAATAAAATACAGTTGGCAGCAGTGTATATGAATACCCCTGCCCCAGAAACTGTGTAGACTATGCTAATTATGGTTTAAGGTTTATTGTCAATTGAATTAGCTTAAATTTTAAGCTAGGTCTTATGACAATTCTTCTTGTACCATATATATAATAATAATCAAATTTAGAGAATAACTGGAATAGAATCCCAGATTGAAATCACTAGAATTTAATTATGTACTGATTTCAATTATTGTATACCTTCTGAATAAACATATAAATTGCAATTAATACAGTCAATCATAGATTATACCAAGAATATACTTAGAATCAATCCACTAATATATGTCTAGAAAGTATACCAACTTCATGCAACATATATCATAAATGTGACTATAGCAATATATAAAACCTATAGGCACTTCAAGGGTTAATCCACTGATTTAAAATAAGGTGCCACACCCAGAAGGCTGTTTCTTTTGTCTAGTGAAAGTGAAAACTTCCAGTTTACAAAAGATAAGCCTAGCACATACACAGAGAACTCCAAAGAAAACACAACTAACAACAGACAAATAGCGGTTAAAGGGTTAATAACTGGATTCAAAGAATTCCCTAGATCAAATATTAGCTATTATAATCTTCCCAGAACCAGAAACTATTATTCTAGAAATACTAGGAATTATATTAACTAATATATACCCCGCTATATAACTATATTACACTTATTTGGCAAAATATAACAATTTACCAATAAATATATAAATTCTATTTAATTAAATATAGCTTATTATAATTGATCCCAAATGGTTGGCCAGTCCACTTAAGACAATTATAAGACAAATTTGAGTTTCTTCAAGAAGAAGAAAAGGATGTAAATCTGGACTTATATAGAATTAACTAAAGAATATATATAGTTACCAATCCAAATGTTTCTTTGTATTTCTGTGTTATTTACCAGAACCAGGTCAGATGTTTTTAGGATTTCAACCAGGAATTAAGAGCCTAAATTACCTTCCCCTTCCCATTTTATTAGGCAAATTTTACTTTATCAGTAATCTCCACCTATCCCCAATGATTGGACAGAGATCCATCTCATTATACCGTGACATCATCAGCCTGACCTGATTGGACCATCTATTATCCCTAATTATACAAGGAATGTTAGTATCCCCGTCATTATGCTATCACAACTATAGAGGGCACTCTATAGAATGGCTGCTGTGAGAGCCTGACAGCCTTTTCAATGGCTGCAGAAAACTTTCATGTGGTGGAGAAATATTTTCCTTCCCATTGATTTCAATGGGAGGAAAAGGCGGGAAAAAGTGGAAAAATGGCACTTTTCGAGGTAAATTATTTGCCAAGTAGAAAGTTCCATTATTTGCCGATTTCAGTTTGAGTCGAAAATTTTCATCCATCCCTACTCCTGAGTCCATAATTGTGGAATTTGCAACTGCTGTTCTTACTGCTGCTGCTGAGTTGTTTAAGCAGCAGGGTGATTAGGCTGAAAGGGAATGGGATCAACAATAGCAGTAACATGGGTGATGTATGATGAAGGTTCCACTTGCCATGACTATCTCCAGTGATGTTCTTGAGGCAGTAGCAGTACAATAATTAGCCCCCAGTTTATGTGGAGAAAGAAGAAGATGGCCATTAATTCTTCTCCACCTGCCCCTCCTCCAAAATCATGGGTGTGTTGTTTTAGAATATAATTTTTTACCTTGAGAGCAGGAATTGTGGCTCTCAACAGCAACTGCAATGTGCACAGTGTGTGTGTGGTAAATAACATCTGGGGGAACAACAGTATACAAACACCAAGACACTAGAAACCAAGTGCTGCTGCTGTCACTATACCCCTTGTCCAGACCCTGCTAAGGACAACTTGCTGACAGTTTAATAGTAATTATGAACCCTCCCTGCCACCATCTTAGCATATTCTGGGATGGAATCTCCTCAGTTGTCGCTTGATGCACTGCTTGCGATTCTCCTCCACCACACTGGCATGTTTGGTCAGTGCACCACACAGTGTGAAATGGGTTTAGACTAACTGCCACATCCTAACATCAACAGAGTGGCTATCATTTGGAGGTGGAGGTAACAATGAATGAGGTGGATTTGCAGAAAATGTAGTTGCCCTAGAAGGTGATGGAGATCTAGTTGGCTCACTTGTCATGGAACTTCCAGTCTCTGCCTGGATTCCTCCTTTTTGATCTGCCTCTTGTTGCCTTTCTGGAGAGTCAGGGGGTACAGCAACAGTGGTGCTTGATTTCTGTGGTGGGTGTTTGGCTTTAACATGTTTGACATAAATGTCATAGTGTCTGTGTTTAATGTGTGCTATCAGGGTGCTTGTGCCAAGGTGTTTTCTCTCCTTTTCTCTTCTAACTGACTTGTCACAAATCGTGCACAGTGCCATTGCTGATGACTGCACTGTGCCTACCCCAAGAGAAAAATAGTCCCACACCCATGACATCAGAGGAGGAGGCAACAGGTAGAGAAGAATGGCCTTTTTCATCCTGTCCTCCACATTCCTCTTCACTGTCTGTCAGCTACTGCTTCAGATTTAGAACTGCAACTAGGACCAGGAGTATTGCTGACGCTGGCATGTGGAACCTGTCCTAGTCTCGCATCACTTGTTGACCCCAATTCCACTGTGTTCATGGTGGTCTGTGACACACTAGCTTGCTCCTCAGCATCCTGCTGCCCTTGCAACTCAGTATCAGAAGGAATTAGAGAGTTGCAAATTCCTCTAATTCCAAAATCTCACTGCTAATGGTGGTGGTGATGCCCATCCTCATCCCTGTCTCACATTCCTTCTCAGTTTCTGCTAAAAAGGCCATCAATGTCTCTTCCACCCCAACTTCTCCAGCATCATCATCACCACCCCCACTAGTCCCTATGTGCTGCTGCTCTATTCCAGACATCTCATTGCTGTTTGGAGGTGACGAGCAATGTGACAGAGGGCCCCCTTATGTCACACTTGTCATTTCTTGGTGACATGAAGAAGGCAGACTGGCAGTGGCACTAGAAGCAGGACAGATAGATGATCTTTGCTCCTGCTGGTGGTGGTATTAATTGTGTGCCTGCTCTCCCCCAACAACAATTCTGGCCTCTTAGTCTTTAGGATCCTGGTCCATTTGGACACTTTAGTGAAGGGAAGGGGAGGACTCCCAGGGTCAGAGGAATGGGGTGGGCTCCCTTGACCACTAGTCTGGGTGCTTTCAAATGTTTCCCTCTACCACTATGGCTGCTTTACCATTACTGCTACTACTACTAACACCAACCACATCAAGTTCAGCTTCAGAGTCTTATCTGAACAAGGTATGAAAGTTTGGTGGGTTACTGGGAGGGCAGGACTGCTGAAAAAAATCAACTCCTCTCTCTCTTCCACTCTTTTCTATCCCTTCTCTCCCACTCTACCTCTTCTTCTAAATCATTCCTCTTCATGTTCTGCTATTTTCATGAACACCACCATCTCCTTCTAGCGCTTCTACTGTCTCTCTCCCACGCTCATACCCTTATCTATCTGCCAAGAACTCCAGCACTCCCACATCATGATTCCAGTGATCCCCTTGTCCTTCTCTCCCCTTTCCACTGTCTAGGAACAATTCAGGAGACTTGTAGACTAAAAGTGAGACCTTTATTGAATGAAGGATGAATATACAATACATGACCGGTTATACACTCATGAAAATCATTTTTAAATGTATTCATAAACAATTTTAACTGATTTGGATGAATCAACTTTTTTTTAGTGTGTGTTAAGAAAACAGGTGGTCTGAAAACAGCTTTCCTTTTGGAATGTATCTTTCTTTCTCTTCTTCTCCCTTTCCTCCCTTATTCTCCACAGTCTCTGATTTCTTGTACAGTCTTTTCTCTCTGTCTCCCCACTTTCTTTCCTTCTCATGTTTGTTTTCTTCACCCCACCAATCTGTTTCAATTACCCATATCTCCTTTCTTTCCCCCTCTCTTCCTGCTGCTCCTAGTTTTTTCTTCAGGCCCCCAGTCTGTTTCTTCATTTACCTTACTCTTTCTCTTCAAGTCCCCATTAACCCCCCAAGTCTGTCAGTCTGTATCTTTACACCCCCAATTCTGTGTCTTCACTCCAACAGTTTCCCTCCTTTTCAGGTTGTTTCTCCCCAGGTCTCTCTATCCAGTACAAAGTTTCTCTTCCCTAACAACTGCTTTCATCCACCTCAGGTTTTTCTTCCAACCCCCATGGTCTCTATTCCCTCACTTCCATTTTTCACTACCCAACTCTAACTTTTCTTCTCTTACCTCAGTATCTTCTTCCTCCTTGAATTATCACAATCTAAACCCTATATTATCTATTTACTCTTCAATCCAATCATTACTCCCCCTCATCTCCCCTTTTCTGTCTCCTTCCCTTGAATATTTCTCTCCTTTCCTCCTTATCTCCCAACCCACATTATGCCTGCTCCATACTGCAATGGTAACAGCAAATAAAAATTCTACTGACATTGTCATGCAGATATCCAAAATGAACTATATATAGTTTGAAAGCGTAATTACCCCAAAACATAAAAATAACCACCTCAAAGCATACATTTACTGAAAATAGATACCCATCTGCATCAAATGAGGGGTAACTAGCAAATGTTTCCAGAAGATGATGCTAAAGGAAGTTACTACTGTATTCATTAGCTGCTGCTCTTATGAAAAAATGGAACTCTAATTGTAAGAGGTGACATACTCTAGGGGGATGCATGAAGAATAAAACTATGCCTTCTGTAATCTTTTATTTTTGTTACAGTTTTTTCAAATATGACTTGCCTGTGCTAAATGGTTGTAAACTAAAAAAATGAAGTAAAGAAAGATTAAACAGTTTTGGAAAGATGATAACACAGAGCAGAAACTAATGGGACAATTGACTTTCTACTCCTTGGCTGATATATACAAATGGTGGTCGTAAAGGATAAAAATTAGTAAGTTCTACCCCCTTCAACTGTACTGATGTGTTTGAAAGATATGTGATTTCAAACTGTATTCATTAGCTACAGCTCCTTTGATCTGTACCATTGGTATGACCTGTACTACTGTATGGGGTGTCAGATGTACAAAACAACACCAACTGCATTTTACCATTTTTTTTGCATTTTTTTTTTTCAGATTTGACCTGCTTGTACCAAAATGGTTGTAACAACTATAGAAATGAAGAAAAGCATACCATTTTGAAAAGAACACAACCCTCCTCATAAAATGATGGGTTACTTGCATTTTTACCCTTAGCAATATATGTGCAAATGATTCCAGAACATGACACTACTGGAAAAACTAGCCACACTTTTCAAAATCCCACCCCATCAAATGTACTGAAATCTTTTGAAACTATGGAATAGCCTACTGTATTCATTATATACCACTAATCTGAGAAAAATGGTACCCCATGAGATGCCAGAAGCACAAAATGACACCTGCCTGTCTGATATTTTGAAATTGTCTCCTTGCACTGAAATGATTGTAACATTTGGAAATATGAAGGAAAGATATGCAAGATGTAACATTTTGGGAAGTAGACATCAAATGAGGGGTTGTTTGCCTTTTTGCCACCAGGCTGGTGTGCACAAATAGTGCACAAATATTTGCATATAGGAATTTTTTAAAAATATTTCTGCTGCTTCAAAGGCACTAGTACCTTCTACTAGCATGAGAAAAAAGGTACCCCATTTGTATCGGTTTACTTGCTATATTAGGTGCCAGAAACATGGCTACAAGAAGAACAAGGTTAGGGAAGCAGATATTATGTGTCTGATTCTTTGACTACCAAGGCGAGACTGACAGACAGAGTAATTTGTGATTCTCTGGCTACCAGTGGAATCAGGCTCATAGGGGTCTGTATGTGGGGCTCTGTGACTACCTAAGGAACCAGGCTGGAAAATCATACAGTGTATATGGGAAATTTGTGGCTACTAGGGACAGTGTAGTCAGGTTTGGAGGTCAGATAGTGCATGTGGGGCTCTGTGACCATCAAAGGAGCCTGGCTGGGGGTCAGACAGTGTATATGGGGGACCTGCAGCTATCAGGGCAGTGTAACCAGGCTAGGAGGTTATACAATATATACAGGGGCTCTGACTACCAAAGGAACTGGTCTGGGGCCACTCAGTGTATATGGGGAATCTGTGGCAACCAATGGGCAGGGGAACAACACTGGTGGGGTCAGAAAGTTTGTGGAGAATCTGTGTCTACTAGTGGACAGGAGAACAAGGCTGGGGTTGGAGAGTGTATGTGGGGAGTCTGTGATTGTCTACCATGGGGAAGGGGAACAAGGCTGGGGGGAAGTGGGATCACACAGGGTATTTGGGGATCTGTGGCTACTAGTGGATAGGGGAACAAGGCTGGGGTTGAGAATGTCAAACAGTGTATGTTGGCCATCTGTGGTTGCTATGAGGCAAGGATGGAGTGGGGGATTTATTTTTATCTATTATTATTAATAATAATAATTATAGTATTTGTTATTATAATTATTGATAATAATACAACAAATAATGTATTAATAATAAAAATGTGTTGGTTTGCTCTCTGGCACTCAAAGGGTTATTTATTTATTTATTTATTTTTTACTGTTTATTTTTCTATTTGGTTTTTTTTTTTTTCAAATTGGGACCCCTCCTGATGCTCACTTGGTATTGATTGCCTATCTGGTAGGATCGGTGTTGTGCCCAAGATGGCAATCACTGGCTTCCCTTACCTCATCCTACTCCTCCTCACCACAGTAGGTCCTCCTACTCAACCTAGGCATTCATAGAACACTGGGGTGAGGAGGAGTAAGTAAGGGAAGGCGGCAGCAACTGCCTTTCTTTTTGCAGCATTGATCAATTGCATTGGGTCATCAGGAGGGTACTGAAGCACCCCATGAAGTATGACTTGGAAAAAAAAAATCCTGTTGAACAGCACTATGTGCATTTTTTATATACATGATCATTCTTATGCTCATGGGAGTGATTATATTTATATATTAATGTTAAAACTTGCGCTACAGGATAGGGGTAGGAAAACCCCTTCCCTACATGCAGGAGAAGTCTGAAGTTTCTCCCTGCACTGTGATTGCAAGGAGAAACTGCTAAGTGTGACCTCATAATTTTCAAAAGGTTGGCAATGTAGGTCCACTTTACCACATGAAAATAGTATAGTTAGCACTCAAGACATATTGGTTGCAAAAATAGATATTCATCTGCATCAAATGAGTGTTTGTATGCCTTTTTACCCCTAGGCTGATGTGTGCACAAATATTTGCATAAGGTAGAGCAATTGGAAAAATATGTTTTATTTTTCATTTTCACCAACCCTAGAATGTATTACTGTATTCAGGACTTTCTACCAGCATACGTAAAATGGTACCCAATTTGTATGGGTTGATAAACTGTATTAGGTGCAAGGAGCTTGGCTACCAGTGGAACAATGCTAGGGAAGCAGGTAGTGTGTGTCTGATTGTTTGAACACCAATGGAACAAAGCTTGGGTGATAGAGTAATTTGTGATTCTGTGGCTACCAGAGGAACCAGGCTAGGTGGTATGATAATGTATGTGGGGCTCTAGGATGACCAGAGGAGCAAGGTTGGAGGTGAGACAATGTATATGGGGAACCTGCAGCTAGCAGGGGCAGTGGAGCCAGATTAGGGGGTCAGTTAGTATATATGGGGCTCTGAGACTACCAGATAAATTGGGTTGGGGACAGACTGTGTTTATGGAGGATATTTGGCTACCAGGGGAATTGGAGCCAGGCTAGGAGGCCAAACAAGGTATATGGGGATCTGAGGCTACCATTAGACAGGGTAACAAGGCTGGGTAGGTTGCTCAGTGTATATGGAGAATACGTGGCTGCCAGTGGGCAGGTGGGGTCAGATAGGGTATGTGGATAATACCTGGCTACCAGTGAGCAGGGGAACAAGGCTGGGTAGGGGTCTTTCAGTGTATGTGGGGATCTGTGGCTACCAGTGAGCAGGTTAACCTGACTGGTGTTGGTGAGGGGGTCAAACAGTGCACGTTGGGCATCTGTGGATGCTACGAGGCCAGGCTGGGGGGGGGAGAATACATTTATTATTATTACAATTATGATTATTATTATTGTTATTTATAATAATTTAATTATTTGTTGTTATTATTATTATATTTAATTTATACAAAAGCAGCTATTTAACGTTTGGAGACTAGAAAACCAGCTTGGTTGCAGAGTCCAAAAGAGTTAAAATATAAGGAATAACCTTTAATAATCATAGCACACAAAGCTGGAACATAGTGGTAGAAAAAGTACATAAAAAGGTTTTAATGTGGAACATGAAACAGCTCACAACAGAGGGAAAGATTTTACTGATAAAAATGGTTTGGGTTTTTATAGCCAGTGTTATTATTGACAAAAGACTTTGTTACATGAAATATTTGGTTTTATGACTTAAGAGTTTTAACTGTGACATCTATTGGTCTTATTTATAAGATATACTGCAGGTTGTTTTGTTCATCCCAAGCTTTATGGATTTTTAGAAAACATTGTGTAAGAGTTTGACTTACAGGAAAAACTTTTACATAATCTCTTATGTAAAATGAAACAAGCACAGGAAGGGCATGGTTGCTGTGGCAAAATGCCCAGGTACAAACTGTATAATGGATGAGATTATTTTACACCTTTTCTAGAATTGTCCATATGCACAGCAACTCTGGATGTCTGTGAGCCCTTTTCTGAAAATGATGGGAGAGTGAAGAACTCTGGACTATGAGAATTTTTATGGACAAATGAAATGTACAACAAAGGCCCATTCTATGATTTTAAAGGAAATTATGAATTGTTTTAATCATTTAATGCTGAATGCCAGGACAGTGACAAGAAATTGTCCTTTATGGACCGATGATAGTCCTAACATATCAAGGGTTAATGATCTTAGTGTGCCCTCAGGCACCCTATGATCATTGAAGAAAGGCTGTAACTGACTGCTCCAGGACCAGACAGATCACATGCCAGTGGAGCCACATGACAAAGGCATTGAAAATACACATTACCTTTGACCGTGTTCTCTTCCTCTCTCATCCTCTCTATGATCATGAAGATGAGAGAACAGAGCTCCTACATGGCCAAATATGGCATTGATGTGCTGGGAGCAGGAATGTGGGCTGGGGTGAGGGAATTTATAAAACAAAACAAAAATTCCATGATACATTGACCCCTCTTTGGGTCAATCCTCATCTCCATAAAAAAAATACCCCACAAATAAAATGTGACTTAAATTATATAATATTATGGAAAAAAAATAATATAAAGTCTGAAACCAATGTGTATTTACAATATTAAATGCTCTAACTCAATATCATTATCATTAGGTAGATGAACAAATAGTGAATGTATAAACAAAGTCAACGTTATAACGATATCTCATGTAGATAATGGAAATGAAAATGAAATGTATTACAATTCCTAATGATATCCAAATAATACAACTGTGAAAAAACAATAAAAAAGTATGATGTGTTGGCTGTATGAAGCTTTCCTCACATGCATTATCTGCCAAATGTTCATGATCAGAAGCATATCAGAAATCTTGATCCAATAGTAAAACCAGTAAACTTGTAACAAGGTATACCAAATAGTTACAATGCAATTTGTATCCAAATTGTATAGTCCACATTTATGTGCTTGTGGCCCTATTGTAATATAAATACACAGGACTAATATCACTCACATAGAATTAACCAGCCTTATCTTCTGCCATAATAGAGGTAGACCAGAGACATAACTTAAACATGGGGATAATATTTTGAGCTTACTCCTCTTTATGTTCTTCACTGCAGTGTTCAGTGTTCCTTTCTTTAATTCTGTTATGGCTGTGATTCTCAAGCGAAGAAGGAGAGCTGGTACTGTTTGAAATGCGTAGGATTGTTCAGACCACACACAAGGATGCCATGAGCTGATTGTATTTAGGATTAATAAAGGGTAAAGATACATGGGAATCACAGCCATGGAATTAAAGAAAGGAACACTGGAGTGAAGAACAAACAGGGGTAAGCTCAAAATACTACCTCCAAGATTAAATGATGTCTCTGGTTTAGCTATATTATGGAAGAAGATAAGGCTATTTTTCCCTAGGTGAGCTACATTAGTCCCATGTATTTATATTACAATCAGGCCATAATCACGTATATGTAGACTGTCCATTTTGGATACAAATTACATTGTGAGTGTATGTAATACATTGTTACAAGTTGAACTGTTTTACCGATGGATCAAGATGTATGATATACTTCTTATCATGCATATAAATGGCAACCAATGCATGCTCTATTTTAAAGAAGATCTACATTGTGAGGAAAGCTTGATATTTTTATGTTTGGCCAACACATCAAATTTTTGTTTATTATTTTTTTCACATTTGGATCATATGGATATCATTAGGAATTGTGATACATTTCATTTTACTTCCATTATCTACATGGGATATCATTAACACTGTGACTTTATTTATACATTCACTATTTGTTCATCCACTTAGTGGCATTCAACCATAATGCTGTAAATACATATCGGTTAAAAAAATAATTTTTTTTTTCAAATCATTATGTGGTTCCACTTCCACTTATTTTATTCTCCCATTCTATTTGTGGGGTATGTTTTTTTTTATTGAGATAAGAATTTTCATTTGCTGATGTCAACATTTTGCCATTTATTCATATGAAACGATTCTTCATTTAGCCTGTGGCAGTTCTTTACTCCGTTATATAATGGTGTGTATTCTCTTTCTTGTATGCGTTGCCATTATTTTGGGTTATTTACTGCTGCCAGGCATTATGGCACTCACTTTATCTATTCACAATTAGCCTCCATAAAAATAAACATATAGGGGAACTAGTCACATTTAGATTTATTATCTATCCATATTGTTTTCCGGTGTGATAACACATCTGGCTTTGTCATTTTGAGCCCAATTCTGATCCCAGCACATTTGTTTTACCAACTTATTTTCCATATGAGACGTTAGTAAGTTTATCCTAATTTGTTCCATGTCTAGGATTTTGTAGATACTGTGCTTGGGTGTGAAAATGTGTCATTGATTTATCTTACAGGGTTGGTGTATTTCAATGCCACATCTTCACACTTCATTACAGTAGGTGGATGTTTTTTATACTGTACATCAATGTATACATATAGCTAATTATTTTAGATTCTGCATGTCTGGTGGATGTCTCACCACTTGAGGTTTAGGCTCATACATTGTTCACTAGTACTCTGTTTTCCCTTTATATCTATGGAGTCAGAGTAGTAATTCATAGTTTGAGGGTATCGGTACTATGGTGCATTGTGCAGTGACATGTTCAGTGATCAAGACATCTCAGATACTGCCACTATAGCTCTCTTTCATGAATTTTTCTGTTTTTAACCCTTTGAGTGCCAGAGGGGTACACAACGCATTGCTTTGCAATGTGTTGCGTACCCCTCTGGCACTCAAACAGGTTAATAAAGAAAGTAAAGTTTTCTTTTTTTTGTGTAGTAATATTTGGTGCTTCAATTATTATGTATATGTATTTTATAAACACATATACTGAAGTTTTAAAAAATATTTATGTGTGTTTTATTACTGTGGAGCAAAGTGATACACTTATATACACACCACAAAGTCTGATCTCCAAAAAAAGAGGCACTCCAGGGTGGGAAAGAGGGATACAGGGATTTTTGTTCTAGTGGGACAGTAGCCCTTAAAAAGGGACACTTAGGAGGTATGAACAGTCCCTGTTAAAAATTAACTAATCAAACACAAATTATGACAGGAAAACCTATAAACATGTTGTGTTGTGTTAAAAAAAGGTATATAATTGATTGGGTGTACTAAATGAATTAGATAAAAAATATGGTTGAACAATGGCATACTAAAAAGGCCAAAATTGCTCTTGTCCTAGTGTAAAAAAGCACTCTTCATCAAGGGGTTAAGGAAATCTCAAAATAACCATTTTTTTTCACAATGATGAGATTAAGGTAAATTATTGTAACTCTTAGGCCTTTACTGAAATGTGCATGTATTATTTACTGAAATGAAAGAAAGATGAAAGGAAACGTGTTTTATGGTGTCAAGATGAATGGTCAAAGATTTTAAATTAGTCATGTATCTCAACTTGTTTTTACATTTATATTTATAGTTTTTTTATGAATAACTAGTTGAACAGCCCGTTACACTGGCCACAGTGCCACTGCCACCCGGTCGTGGGGCAGTCAGGCGCAGTAAAGACTGCCCGCGCCGCGGCTGATACAGAGCTGGACGCTCCCTTGGAGCGCCCAGCTCTGTATCAGCCGCGGCACGGGCAGTCTCCACTACGCATGTCTGCAGCACGCGCAGCAGTGTGTACTGTGCATGTCGCAACGTTACACATGATTTAGCGAATTATTATATAGGATATGCAGAAGTTTTATGTTGTTTATGTTCAAATGCATACATTTTATAAACTCTGAATTTACTTAATAAAGCTCAGTGAAAAAACAAAAACAAAAAAGAAAAAACAATTCTGCCTAGATTTGGCTGTTTGTTTTATGGAGAGGAGGTCTTCCTGGCCTTTGATTGCAGGTTAATAGGATCTGTCACATGCAAATGTATATTTCTTCTTTGTAATGGCAAAAGAGAGACAGAAATCTTGAATGACAGCTAATGGGGGTTCACCATGCCCTAGAACTAGTAAACATTAGAGAGTTATTTGTTCCCAGTAATGTGCTTATCACACCTGTTTTTGCCAGTCTGGATAGGGCACTATTAAGAATGAAGTTTGTCATTCTGCTCTAGTTGTTTTCTGGTGATACTTTTAATTAAAATGAGGTAAGAAACATGGAACAAGACACCCATTTCAAAAAGTGCTTTTGAAACTTACAAAACCTCAAGATTCTGACAAAAAAACAAGCTTACAGAATGATTTCTATCTTGTATGTGTGTATGAATATTTTTATTTGCATGGTGCCACACAGTGTTACAATAAATAATTGGGGATAAAATAAGTATCCCAGTCATAGGAATAATAGGATAAAGGTCCCTACCCAAAGAAACTTACAGTCTAAATGGGTAATAGAATACTGACAACAGAATATGAAGGCGTCAAATGCTGTGAGTCTTTACTGCTGTTGTGAGGCATGTGAAGTTCAAGTTTACATGTGTATTTAAAGGAGCAGTAAACCATTTTTAAGAAAACCTCCATGTTATAGAGCTTTTTCTGCTGAGTAAAACAAAGGTCAGGAATTGAATTGCAGTGTGATTATTACTTCCTGAAAATGTAAACTGACAGCATGACAGCAGTTTCTATCACATTCTGTGGAGAACTATTTGCCAGTGACTCACTTCTCCCAGAAGTGTAACAGGAAAACTAGTTGCAATCAGACTGGAAGACACTGTTAAAGTAAGAAAAAATAAGGATTTAAACTGTAATTACTCTGGAAATGAAATATGCTGTTATAAGCAGTGGGGGTAACCTTGTTTTATTCAATAAATTAAATCTTTATTTTTTCTTTAAATATTTACTGTTCCTGTAAAGGGGAACTGTCACCACAACACATAGCTAACTTGAATGATTAAAAGAAATACTTATAAACATGTAAAACAACAAAAAAAAATTAATATAGTATCAAACATAATATTATTATTAATAATAATAATAACATTAACCCATAATTTGCTACTGTCTTTTTTTTCTACCATGCAATCAAATGTTATAACTGATTGAAACCTTATTGGTCTGGAGCAGATCCAAGACGTCCCTCAGTATTAACCATCCTCAGGTTAGAGCAGGTAGTACTGGCTAAATATCTGTGAGCAAAGTCTATTTTTTTAATCCCTTGGTGACTAGATCTTTTTTTACACTAGAGGGCAATAGTGATTTTGGCCTTTTTAGTATGCCTCTGTTCAGTCATAGTTCTTCTCTAATTCATTTAGTATACACACACAATTTATAGACCATTTTTAAGCATAAGCAGTGCTTTCTTTTGACAACACATTTATATGCATTACTTTTATCATTACTTTAATGATAAAATAAGTAATTTAGAAAAAAAAACACTTTTTTATAGGTTTACTCTGATAATTTCTGTTCAATTAGTTCATTTTTAACAGGTTTATTCATACCTCCCAATTTTCCCTTTTTAGGAGGGTACTGTCCCTCTGAGAAATCCCTGTGTTCCTGTTTCCTGTACCTGGTGTCCCTATTTTAGGAGATCAGACTGTGTGGTGTGTACATAAGTGTATCACATTACTACACAGCATAAAATCTCAATTTATTTTTTTTTAACTTCAGTATATTTGTTTATACATTTCACTGTGCAAATAAAATGCCTTTGTTTTGCTATATTTCAAGTATTCAGTAACACAATGAGGTAGCAATTGGTCATCAAGTGACCAAACCTGGTGTAACCTAATCCTGCCCCCAGCTCCACCAATTAAGATAAAAGTGTCTCCCTCTTTAACCCTTTGATCTTCTTGCCATCTGTGTTGCCTGCTTCCCTCTTCCTCATGATCACAGTGAGGAAGAGAGAGGCAGAGAACACTGACAAAGACAAGGGAGAGGTGTTGTCCTCTAAGGTGTGTTAAACAGGTGATAAAGCAGAGAAGACTTCTCCAGTGATATCACTTCTCCAGTTCCTATGTTATTCTATAGAGCCTATTCACTAAGATCTGCAAAGTTGGAGAAATCGTGCATTGCCTCCATAAACTAACATAGGTCTTGGAGAAGTGATATCACTGGAGGAATCATTATCACACCTTAGTGTAAATATATTGCCTTTGTCACATAGCTTCACCAGCACAAGCGATTGCAGTGGCTGTGATCACATGTGGAGAGCCACCGGGGAAAGGCTGAAACTGACTGCTCCTGCCCTGGAGTAGTCAGTTACAGCCCCACTGCAATGATTGCAGCTTTCTGTGAGGTACATTGCAATCATTAACCCTTAATCTGCCAGGACCATCATCCTTCCTTAATGGACAGATTACTGTAACTGCCCTGGCATGTCACCCTGTGACTGATGATCACTAGGGATGGGCACCACCCTTTGAGTACCAAAGGTGTATCTAACACATTGCAAAGCAATGCTTTGGATGCCACACTGGCACTCAAAGGGTTAACTCAAAAATAATTTTAGATAATATTGTTAGTCCTGTATAACACACTTCTTTTCAATTCATTGGAGACCTTGCTAGCATTCCATGTGTTAAATCCTCTTTTATTTAAAAGGGAATTCTGGGATTTTTATTTGCCCCTACACTACAGTTGATTTTACCCCAAATAGCTCAACTCTATCTTTATACTAAAGGCCCTAGATGTATTTGCCAAGTTGATGTGCTTTTGATAAGCCAGTTAAATCCCTTGATGTCCCCTCTGGCACCTTTCTGTCCCTTGAGGAGTTTTTCACCCCCTGATTTTATGCTATATTTCTTATATTTGATTTGCACTGAAGAAGAAAAAACATTCCTGTAGGGCCTCCTTGCACAGCAACATCGGGGGCCACAAACTGTCAATGCAAAGCAATGCATTGCGTACCCCTCTGGCACTCAAAGGGTTAAAATGCCCATGTTATGGATGTCAGTGTGCATCATTAACCATTTGAATACCAGATGGGTTAGCAATGTTTTCTGAAGAAATACATTGCTTATTCCTTAAGCACTCAAAGGGTAAAATGTTCATAGTTTTTTCTTTGCTGGAGCACAAATAGTCTAATTCAATGTTGGGCAACTGCATTATTAATATACTTTATTTATGGAAAAGTAAAATACATTCATTGCTCTTTTACTTTTTAGCAATCACCGAGAAACCACATTCACTGAGACTTTCAATATTGAACAGTCTGGAAGAAAGGCTACCTTCAGCACTAACCATGGTAAGTCTCTGTTTAGCACAAGAAAAAATTAATTATCGCTGTCTATTTAGTTAAAATACTTAAAGAAGACAGTAATGCTCTTTATTACATGAATAGTAGAATCCAACGCACTGCTGACGTGATTGAATGTGTTGTATTGGGAGACTTCTATTGGCTAAAACAGTATTTTTTTATTTTTATTTTAGAAACAATTTTTGGCAAACTAAGAGACAAAAATAGGCTTTTAACCCTTTGAGTACCCAATCAAGTATCTTCTGTCAGGTCTCTTTTCCACCATCTAGGGCTCGATTTAAAGGCAGCCGTTAGCAAAAAAAATCACTAACGGGTGCGTTAAGTGTCATGTTGCAATTCAAAGATCCGTCTAAACAACAGCTAACGGCAGTTGCAGAATCCTTACGGCCGATACACTAACGTGCATTCAGACACATGGAACAACATAGCCCAGAGCTATTCAAAGGCTTGCGGTACTGCTAACGGCTGAAAAAAAGACACACCTAACGGCTAAAAGTTAAGACCCACTTTTTTTAGCCGTTAGACACTTAACGGCCAAAACAAAACACCCGTTACAGAGGAAAACACACCAAATGCTTACCGCACAACCATGTAAATGGGAAAATTAACCCGTGCAATGCCAAAACAACACAAAAACATGCACACACAACACAAATCACTACACACACAACAACAACCAACACCACAGGGACAACAACACACAAAAACAACAACACAACATGGCACGGAACAATGGGGGTCATCACACAAAGCGGACACCTGCAAATACAAGCTCACCTGGGCAACATCAACACGCCACCTGCACCCCACAACTGCACGTCCGCAAATGGCACACACAGAACAAGCACAACACACCACATCTTATAACACACACACACCTGCTAACACTTACCTGGACAAAAACAACTCACCATTGGTCAGCACTCACCTCATCAACACACCTACACAACGCCCTAGCAAGTACTTAAAGGGACAACTCAACACACTCACTTGTGGCTTGTTTTCCACTCAGGGAGGGAGAGAGAGATAGAGATAGAGAGAGATAGAGAGAGATAGAGAGAGAGAGAGACAGATAGAGAGAGCAAACAGTATGTTGGGTTACATATTGTTGCGAAGGCTGCGGAGAAGGCGTGCAAGGGAGAGAGCTGGGGAACATCAGCAACCTCCAAGCACGCCTCATCAACAGCCTCCACCTGTTGCAAGTGAGGAGGCTCTGGCTCAGC
Organism: Rhinophrynus dorsalis; assembly: GCA_037306005.1. Taxonomy (NCBI): domain Eukaryota; kingdom Metazoa; phylum Chordata; class Amphibia; order Anura; family Rhinophrynidae; genus Rhinophrynus; species Rhinophrynus dorsalis. The sequence continues at coordinate 84,026,082 of CM074718.1, read as the reverse complement.
AGCCACACAGGAGCCCATCCCCACCCGGAGGACACCTGCCTGCAGATGCACAGCTGCAGCAACAGGATGCTCCCCAGCTGCCACAGGGACCCCTGCAGCAGCCCAGGATGCATAGACGACCACCAAGGCCCAGGGTATACCGTCCAAGGGTCACTCTCTTTGGAATGACCGATGACGAGGTTATTGATCGCTACAGGTTGAGGCCACACAGCATCATAGCCCTGTATGAGGTCATCAAGGAGCAGGTGGATCCCATATGCACCCATAACCATGCTCTAACTGGCCTTCAAAAACTCCTGTGTGCCATACACTTCATGGCAAGTGGCGCCTTTCAGTCGACAGAGGGTTACGCATCTGGCATGTCCCAGGCCACATTCTCCAGGGTGCTGGCCCAGGTCTTGCCAGCCCTCAAAGCCAAGGCCAGTACCTACATACATTTCCCCATCACCGATATGGAGTGGACACATCTGAAGCAGGGCTTCTATGCAAGGGGAGGCATGCCCAGGGTCATGGGTGCAATAGATTGCACCCATGTCCGTATCAAAGCACCAGCACGTCAGGGACATATGTTCCTGAACCGCAAAAACTTCCACTCCATGAATGTGCAGATGGTGTGTGACAGCAACCTGGCCATAATGAATGTCTGTGCGAAATTTCCCGGGAGCTGTCACGATTCACATATACTCAGAAATTCATCTGTGCAGAGGGATTTCGAAAATGGGACCTATACAGGCGGATGGCTTCTGGGTGAGATAACAGCACCAAATGACACCACATACACATGTGCTAGTACGTTCACCACAGAAAACAACATTTACACAATATGTGCTCCTTGTCACACCATGTCACTCACTTTCCACAGGTGATGCTGGCTATGGATGCAAGCCATGGCTCCTCACCCCGGTCGCCAATCCCCAAAACGATGCCCAGGAACGATATAACCAGGCTCATGCCAGAACACGGAATGCCACTGAGCGGACCTTCGGCCTCCTCAAGTCCCGATTCCGATGTCTGGACCACTCAGGGGGAGCATTGCAGTATGCACCAGGCAAGGTCTGCGACATCATCGTGGCATGTGCCATCCTACATAATATCGCGGTGGACACCAGACTTATCGACGATGTCCATCCCCCACCCAGACCTGAAGACCCTGTGGATATCGTTGAGTGTGAGGAAACCCCAACAGGGATGCAGACAAGGGACAGATTGATCAGGGATCACTTCTGCTGTGAGTATAATACATGTATGCACACAATCCATGCATACACACCCACCACAACACACATGTTCTGTTTCACCCCACAGGATCAGTGACACAGCCCTGTCACTGGCTGCAGTATGGACCACCAGCATCAACTATTCCGTGGACCAGTCAGATTGGGCCTAGAGATTCCGAATACACCTGACAACCTGTCGTCCATGTTGATACTGCTACCTCAAGGATATCATGCATGCCCCCCCTGGAAACCAAGGTACAACACTTTAACCTTGTTCAGCATATCCCACAGCTCCCTAGGCACCAACTAAAGTGTTCTGCTAGGATCAGACCCATAGCAACCATGGTACCCCTGTAGCAAGGGAGTCTCATCCAAGCCAATGCATCGGATAGAACTCTGTCACATAAGGGGTTCAGGGGGCATTCGTGGGGACATGGGACCAGTAGCTTGCTACAGTTGAATAAAGCAGCAGAGGGGTGGATCGACAGTAATAGTGTGTTACACAACATGGAGCTCATGAAATGTGGATCACATCTCCATGGACACCATGCTGCCCTGTGTGTGTGTATGTGTGTGCAGTGATATGTGCCCCAGAAAGAAATACACACATTAACAAATATGTCCTACTAGCTCCATGAACCAAACATATTTGGCCTGTCTCTGACAGTGGCAGCCCAAATATATTGTTTTCAGGAAGCTATTAGGACATATTTGTTGATGTGTGTAACCATGTCAGGGGCAAATATCCCTAAGGATGGTTAACATCCCCTTAGTTCCCCCCATGATGGTTCATAGACCAGTACACAACACATTACAAAGCAGTGGTTTGTGTAGACTTATGTAACGGGAAAGATTAAGAGGATCATGATGTTGTAGCTGTTGCATGACGATCACTTCGAGGGTGATGTTCCAAATCCTGTCCTCTTGTCCCACAGGCATCCATAGCACGATCCATCCTTGAACAGAGGAGTTTCCATATGACTGGACTGAAGTCTGGACAACACTTCCATGAAGCTGACCCCTTGGCGTTCCAAGTGATTGTGTTGGTGATGCAATGTTTGACCTGATGTTCACAGCAACCTCTACTGGAACATTCACATATGGACACAAATTTATGTGTGTACTAACATCCAGGTATCAGACCTGTACAGTAAGACTGCTCATACACAGATGCCAAACGATGTAGACAACACATGAGCAGTTCACTAGCATTTCTAATGTATTCCTATTTAGTTCAGATGTACCTTTTTGTGCTCATACAAGTGTTTAATGCATATTGGCTACATACACAAGAAACATCACTACTCAATCCATGTCTGTATGAATGAATGTTGGATCAAACACCTGTCAATGTGGAACCGTACCCAAGGCTAGAGTATCCCTCATACAAAGGAAGGCATGATTTACATCACAGGAGTCCACTAGTTGCCTGACCATGAGTGGACTTTGTGATGTATACATGCAATGACATGATGGCAGTGATACACTGATGTGTGTTGTGAGTGATTAGCTGGTGATACAGGGGACACACTTCCACTGTGATGTGATGTCCATGGTTTGTGTGTTGCTCAATATAATCAATGTCCTGAGATTGCTGTAGGTTGTCATATCTCAGTACATGGGCTACATCAACAAAAACAACCATGTGGACAAGTGTTATTACTGGTGAAGTGTGTTATAACCTTAGTTAAACAACAACACAACTTAAAGGGATAGTAAACCCTGAAAATAAGTTTATTTCACATTGTAGCCCTTTAAAAACCATGAAAAATGATATCAGTCTTATCTACCAAACATATATGATTTGGGATATAAGACTTATATCATTTTACATGTTTTTTTAAGGGCTACAATATAGAATGAACTTATTTTCAAGGTTTACTATCCCTTTAATACATAAGCCAATGCTCAGCCTAAGGTTCCAATGTGCGTGCTACACAATGAAATCTTAGGAAGATTTTTGGGTTATGCAGTAAGTTAGGCTGTGATTCAAACTCCTGTTGTGCAACTGACTTGCTGGAGAACACAATGCTCACCCTAGGATCACAATGTGTAACACACACATTGAGATCCTAGGGTGTACATTGTGTTCCCCAGTATGTCAGCTGCACAATAGAATTTTGATTTAAAGACCATATTGATGCATGTTCAATCTGTCCTGCTTGTTATTTCCCTGCTAAGTCGCATAGCTGTTAGTTTGGTTTTCCCCTCAAACACAACAATTGATGCAGACGAATGTTCAGTGTTGCACCAGTTGTTGTGCTAAGGGGTATGTTCTGATCAAATCTGACACACATCATGGCCATGTAACACTGTTGTGTTATATGGCTACAGGGATGGGTTGCCAGGTGAATTTGGACAACGGTGTGGGTGTGTGTGAACCCATGTTGTAACATCACACAAACATTTCCCCCAGGCAGGAGTTGAGTTCACTGCATTGTTTGGCAATGCATTGGAGACAACCCTGCCACCCAATCTATAAGTGATTACACAGCAGATCAGACAGGATTCAAAAGCACAATTTTCATTTATTGAGGGGGCAGATGACAGGTTGGGCCTTTCATTTCTTTTTTTTGGGGGGGGGGGGCCTTAGACTTGGTGCCAGAGGTGGATGCCCTGGCTGATTGCCTTGTCACCCTCTGTCCCCTAGGTGTGGCTTCTGGGGTAACACTGGAAGGGGTGGTGGGTGCAGTGGACCCCTCTGTGGAACGCAGGTTCTCCCTCTCCATCCTCAGGTTCTCCCTGCGGTTAATCTCTCGCAACTCCACAAGCACCTGTGCAAACATGTCCATCATCCCCGTATGTATCTGGTGGAGTTGTGTGTTCCCCCTGGCAACCTCTGACTCCAGAGCTTGGATTCTGGTCTCCAACCTGTTCGTGTTCCTCCGGGATTCCCTCCGGTTCCTCGTGAGGTTGTCGTTGGTGGCGTGGGTTGCCCGGAGCTGTCCTCTTTGAAGGGCCATGCACTCAGCCTCCAGATCTGGGGTGCGTTGACTGCTGGAGATGGGAGTGGCCGGTGACACATGTGCTGTTTCCCCAGCTTCAGCTGTCTCCTCAGCCTCTGTTTCCCCAGCTTCAGCTGTCTCCTCAGCCTCTGTTTCCCCAGCTTCAGCTGTCTCCTCAGCCTCTGCTTCAACAGGTTCAGCTGTCTCCTCAGCCTCTATCTCCCCAGCCTCTGCTGTCTCCTCTGCTGGTACTGGGTGTGCTGTGGCTGCTACTGCTGTTTGTGTCGGTGGAGTGGCTTGCACAGACGGTGTGTGGGTGCCCACCACATCAAGGGACCCACTGCTGCCCACTGATGTCTGTGCTGGTTGAGGTGGTGGGGTGAACAAGTCCCTTGGCTGAGGGCGCTGGGGCTCCCCAATCAGGCCCAGGTGTTGGTAGTCAAGTGGCCAAGGGTCATACCTTGGCCAGTGGTAGGTGCTTGGCCCCCACCTGGGATCATACCTGGGGCCATGCTGGGGAGCCATCCAGGAGGGTAGATCCATCTCGGTGGAATATGGCCCATATTGGCTGGTGGCCACATTCCCGGGCAGCCATTGCCTCCCTGGTGGTGGTGGTGCTGCTGCTGGAGGGTAATAGCTCCCGGTGCTAGTGGGATGCATCCATCTCTCCCCCTGAATCCAGCCGCTGTACATTTGTCGAGCATCCTGTGGTGGGGCAGCCAGTTGAGAGGCAGGCAGTTGAGAGGCAGGCAGTTGAGAGGCAGGCAGTTGAGAGGCAGCCAGTTGAGAGGCAGGCAGTTGAGAGGCAGGCAGTTGAGAGGCAGCCAGTTGAGAGGCAGGCAGTTGAGAGGCAGGCAGTTGAGAGGCAGCCAGTTGAGAGGCAGGCAGTTGAGAGGCAGGCAGTTGAGAGGCAGCCAGCTGAGAGGCAGGCAGTTGAGAGGCAGGCAGTGGTGATGCAGCCAGTTGGGGAGGAGGTGTGGTGGTTGTAGACGCTTCCCAGTGGCTAGTCCCCTCCTCTGTATCCTCCTCACTGGGTGGTGTGGTCGGTTCCTCCACGGGCTCCTGCTGCGATGGAGGCCCATAAGCTGTGTGGAGAATTGAGATTGTGTGATTAGTAAACGTAGCCATGATGGGATTAATGGGATACTAATACATGAAATGCAGAAAGGGAAATATATGTTTTGTGGTTTATCACCCTGAGTGAAACAAGGGTACTCCCACTGCTGGAGGAGGTTTTTGTTCAAAAAGTCTCCCAGCTCAGAGTAAAATTGCTTTGGTGCTATATCCCAGTGGCCTGAAGTTGTACATTGGCACTGTTGCTACATTATCCTATGAGAATTTATTGCGTCTGGACGTAAGCTGTCCATAGGATGGTCTAGCAACATCGCCATTTTAGAGTTCCAGGCCACTGTGATATTGCCGCTGGAGTAGTCAACTATGAGCTGTGCTACATTTTGAATGAAACACCTTTGAGCAGTGGGAATACCCTTGTTTTGCTCGGGGGATGAACCCTGCAATATATTTTTCTTTTCACATGTTAGGTATTACTATCCCTTTAACGGAATAGCAATGGTTAATTTCACCATGATGTAATATTGTAGGCATTGTAAGAGATAGATGTGGATCGATGTTAGTCCTATCCCTCCAACCCACATGGTTAGACAGATATTGCTCTATTTGACAGTCATTTTGACATGTTTGACAGTCATTTCACCACACAGAGGCTCTTCAGCAGAGCCTAAATTGCCCCATTCAGAGATGTAAACCTCATTGGAATGGTGAACAGAGTGTGCTTGCAAACCTGGCACACTTTGTTGACCATCTCAAAGATGTCTCCATCTCTGAATGGGGCAATTTAGGCTCTGCTGAAGAGCCTCCGTGTGTTCTAATGACTGGAATCTCCAGCTGTCAAATAGAGCGATATCTGTCTAACCATGAGGGTTGGCGGGATAGGACTAACATGGATCCACATGTTGGTGAAATTAACAATTGCTATGCTATTACAGTTACATACAAGGAGAAATGGTCATATATGCATGTGGATGTGTACCTTTCATATGGATATGAATATATCCTTTCCAGATATGAAGCCAGAGATCATTTCAGTAGGTGTGATTGCCTTACTGGCTATATATGTGCACCCATCAAAATATACATTGGATTGATATGATGGATATGAGCATACCTCGTATATCCCATCTACGTAGAGTGGGATATACTAGGTATGTGTATTTGGATGGTATCAATGTAAGTTAGTTTCTGATGGATGCACATATCTGGCCAGTAGGGCAATCACAGGCAGTGAGATGATCTCTGGGTTCACATCGTGTTGGGACATATTTTGAGCCATTTGAAAGGTACATATCTGACCATTTTCTTTGTGTGCATATCTTTGTTTGAACAGATGTGCAGTGGGAATCAAGTGTTATTCAACCTTATCTTCTTAGCTGATCCCGTCCAATTCACAATTTTTCATTACTTGACAGGTGACTCTCTGGTTGTCAGGATCATATCCTATGCATTTCATTGTAGGGCATGGGATACCACCCTGGCAATCAGAGATTGATGAACTGGACAGGATCCTGTCCATGTCGTGTGTTCCAGTTGAATCCTGAAGGGCAACAATCACGCCAGTAGTGAGGGATATCTCTGATTGAGGCCTGTTTTTCTTTGAGTATGAGCCCATCCATCCTTCTGAGTGAGGCAACCATACTCAATCCGAGATATCTAACATTCATGGCCTGTTGGTGACCAAGGTACAATGGATGATATTTGGTTCCCATGTGTATCCTGCAAACAGTGTCTGGTGTACCATCCATCCATGGCATCAGCACCCCTGAGGATCCATGTGGGAATCAGATGTGAGATATGTCATTTGAAGTTAGGGTAAATGATTGCAGACACAACACCAAGGCCTACTTTTTCCCCCTTTAATTCTGGGGTATTGTTTGAGGCCTGTGTGTTGCACATACAAGCAGTTATTCTCAGTGCCACTGTGATGTGTGACCTGCTCCATCCTTTTTGTGATTCAGTAAGCGGTGTTGTTGACATGATGGAGTGTACATAATGCTGACTTCTCCAGTGATCTCATTTCCCCATTTCCAGTGTTTTCTATGGAGTGTATACGATGGGACCTTAGCAACTTGATTCATGTTATTGCATATTCTCCATAGGCTAACACTGGTATTGGTGAAATGAGGATGTGTGAGGGTGAATTTCTCTCCACCATGTGTTTGTCACCGCTTAGTGAATGTCCCCTGTGTAGCATGTGATCGTTGGCCTATTGACTTGATTGTTGTCTGGTTAACCCTTTGAGTCCCAGAGGGGTTGCCAAAGCATTGTTGATCGATGCATTGATGATCCCTCTAGCACTCAAGGGGTTAAGTGCTGACATCCCACCGGGGACATGGGTGACATTGTGTGTGAACAGTGATGACAGTCGACATTTGGAACTGCATGGTTTGTGTACTGTGTGTGATGAGCACAGCGACAGGAGGGTTGAAGTAGGACTTGGACAGGTTTGTTCCAAGTTGGACCTTGATATTTGTCCTTGTGTTGTGTCCTGTTTTTAACCCTCAGGGTGCTGTGTTGGTGCAGTTGTGTGCATGAATGATGGACATGTGTTGAGGTGTGAGTGTGTGTGCAGCTGGTGTTGGTTACTGTAGTGTGTTGTTCTGTAGTGTTGCACTTACCGGTAGTGTGGAGGGTCCTCTCATCCCCAGTGTCAGCTCCTCCAACAACCCCCTCGATCAGGGTTGGGGACATATTCTGGCGCACCATCTCCTCCCAGCCGCAGAAGGTGATAGGGACAGGTGGGCCACCTCCAGTGCCTCGGGCGTGCTTGGCGAGTTCGGAGAGCTTGGTCTTGACCACCCTCCGGCAGTCGCCCCATCGCTTCTTGATGGACTCCACGTCCCGTCTGCATGGAGCCACCGCGTTGACCCGGCTGCAGATCTGGTTCCAGGCTGCTTTCCTCCTCGCTGACAGGCCAGGGACCTTCGCTGTCGGGTGGAGAACACTCTGCCTCTCCAGGACAGCTTCCACAAGAGCCGTGTTCTCCTCCTCTGTATACTTTGGGTCTCTGATCCTGGCCTCATCAGCTCCGGCATGGGATGACTCAGAGCCGGAGTGCCCTGCCTGGTCTGACCCTGACTGTGTGGGGTGCTCCCCAGCAACTACCCCTCGTCCCACTGCAGGTTCTGTCCCTGTCCTGCGTGTTCCTGCTCTTGTGGGCCGGGTCCCCCTCCGCCCTGCGGATCTCCCTCTCCCACCCCTGCTCTGCTGAGGGATCCCCTCCTGATCTTCCTCCTCCTCCACTACTCTCCCCATCCCTCTCTCCTGTCCTCCTCTCCTCGCCATCATTCACCCAGTCACACCCAGGCACTCCCACAGGCCCTCACAGACACACTCGATCCAGTCACTCTCTGTCACACACTTTCACTCCCAGATTCACACTGTCAAAAATAAAAGTAAAATGTGTGAGGTGTTATAAAATAAAAGGACTATGTGTATGTATGTATGTGTATGTGTTTGTATGTGTGTATGTAATATGTGCAAAGGTGTGCTATGTGTCGTATTCTGTGCAATGCTCTCCTCTCTCCAAACTCCAAAACTCCTCTACCTCCAATGAACGCTCCTGTCTCCCTCTCTCTGATCACTATCCTCCGCTCCTGGGTCCTGATATCTGGCTCTGAAGAACTCGATAACAGACAGTGTGTGGCGGTTATTTTTGGGTATATATAGGTGTATTTGAAGTTATTTGATACATTGGGGCTTTGGGATTGGATGTGTGTTTGAATTTGTTTTGGCATCAATCATGGTTGCTTGACAACGGCAGCCGTTATGTTACATGTTGTTTGGAGCTCAGTTATCGTGTGATTTGTCCGCCCGTTGTGCATTAACATGAGCGACAACGGGTTTTGTGTTACGTGTTTTTTGTGTGCCTACGCTCGATAGCTATTCTCGTAGAGTAGCTATTGAATCTGCCGTAACTCCTGTATTATTTGCGAGCGATGTGCCTTTTTCACTTAGCGGCTGGTTTAACGGTTGCCTTTAAATCTAGGCCCTACTCTCTGTCAGTGCTCCTGTTTGCTCTTTCTCTGCCATCATCTACTCTATTCCATTGTGTTGGCTGGCTCACATGCTTGATGAACCTCAGCCCTGGAAAGCCTAGGTTCGACTTTCTAAGACTGGATTTAAAAGCTTCACAGATTATTATGGTGATCACTGTTGATCTATGAGAACCGGTATTGATATTGTGACCAGATAGTGGGGGATTGTTCCCTCTTGTGGTTAGCTGGTTAACTACAGTAAATTACAATCACACACACACACACACACACACACTTACCTACAGACACATACAAACGTACACAAGCACCCACACTCTGCTGCACACATACACAGAAAATTCTGTCTTTTCTACAAGAATTTTTATGAAAATGACAAAATGGCTGCAATGTTAAAACTGGTAGAAGACTAAGATATCTTGGAAAAAGGCATTTTTTTAGCCTCCACAAATATAAAATCCACCCTATTCCTGTAATTTTAGGCACCTCTCTGGCCCATAAAGGGTTAAATATATATTTAACCTTTTATACTATTACAATAACATGCATAACATGTTTAGTATAAAAACAGTAGAAAGATATTTCATACTATTATACTATAAATTGATGTATATGATCTCAACTACAATAAAGCTCTGCACAGTTTACATATAATACTGCTCCAGTTTAAATAATTTAACCTACTACGAACCAAAGGGGTGTACAATAGTGTTGAGCGAGCATGCTCGGCCGATGCTCGGATCGGCTCGAGCATCGCTCTGCTCGGCACATGGCGGTACTCGTACGAGTACCGCCATGTGCTCGCCCGCCATGTTCGGGTGGCAGGGATCTGTGCCGAAGGAGGCACAGATCTTACACAGACGCTCCGCTGGACTACCAGGGACTGGAGGTAGGGCACATGTGGAGATGGAAGGGGGCATTGTGGAGATGAAGGGGGACATTTTGGAGATGAAGGGGGACATTTTGGAGATGAAGGGGGACATTGTGGAAGGGGGGCATTGCGGAGATGAAGGGGGCATTGCGGAGATGAAGGGGGACATTGTGGAAGGGGGACATTGTGGAAGGGGGGTATTGCGGAGATGAAGGGGGCATTGCGGAGATGAAGGGGGACATTGCGGAGATGAAGGGGGCATTGCGGAGATGAAGGGGGCATTGCGGAGATGAAGGGGGACATTGTGGAAGGGGGACATTGTGGAAGAGGGGCATTGTGGAGATGAAGGGGGGCATTGACCAGGCACCCTCCCCTCATCAGAGCAGGGGGTGCCTGGTGTAATGCTCGTGTCGCCCCATTGAATTCAATGGGGCTCGGGTGCTCGGCCGAGCACTCGAGCCTCAGGGGGTGCTCGGTCAGAGCACCCGAGCACCCGAGCATCGGGGTGCTCGCTCAACACTAGTGTACAACACATTGAAAATGTACCCCTCTACTCCTTAAAGGCTTATTTAACAGTCCAGTTAAATATTCATCATGTGACTAACACCTTAAGGACCGGTGACATGCGTTATGGAACGTGACAGTCCTGGCACATCATGGAATTCTGGGATGGCAGCATGACACTCTACCATCCCAGAATTAATTACAAAAGTAAAAAATAAGTGCCGTGGGCCTTAATGCCCTCCCACCCCAGATCGGACTGTTGTTAAGGGGTTAAAAATATACAGAATATTGGCAAAAAATATATCAATATGTGTTTATAAATGCTTAAAGGGATAATAATGGTTGTTTTTATCAAAAGTTAATATTGTACATATTAAAGGGATTATAAAGTCCCGAAAAAAAGTATAGCCAAAATGAAAGGTGGAATAAAAAAATATGTAATGCCCTGATTCCTATCTCTCAAACCTTTATGGTTTGAGAGATATAAGAAAATAAAGTCCTCCACTCCCTCCCCCTTCTCATGCGTCAGCTGTATAGCTGACGGCATGAGATCCTGCTTCCAGGATCACACGGTGGCTCTTCAGGAGCGCTGTTATCGAGATATCTAACTATGAATAACATCAGAATGGTCTACAATGTGTGCCTGGTTTGCCAGCACACGTTGTAGACCATACATATGAAGTATTCATAGTTAGATATCTCGATGACAGCGCTCCTGAAGAGCTGCGTCTAGTCTCCTGACCAGATTCTGCCTCTGACAGCTTTACAGCTCATCAGGCAGAAAGGGGAGGGAGCAGAGGACTTTATTTTCTAATATCTCTCAAACCTTAAAGGTCTGAGAGATAGGAATAAGGGCATTACATATATTTTTATTCTAACTTTCATTTTGGCTACACTTTTCTAGGGACTTTACTATCTCTTTAAAGGGATAGTAATGTTTCATAATAAAAACAGTTCTAATTAATCATCATAGTATTTGGACTTTGGAGAGTGTTATTTCAGTTCTGTCAGAGTTGTAGCTCAGGAGTAATTCAATGACAAAGTGTCCCCCTCCCGCCCCTTTTACTGATGTAACACTCCTCAGCCAAAGCAGAAGGGAGGTGCCCAGGTAGACTGCAGAGAGGGACAATATTCAATTAAGATAAGGGAAAAACCTGAAAAGCTTGTCAAGGGGGGCAGGGCTTTCATTGTTTTCATATAAAGAAGTTTGTCCCCTGTCCCCTGTCTGGTCTTACAACCAGATTCACATCTGAGAAGAGATGGCTTACGCTAGGTAAAAGGGGCAGGAGGGGGAAAGTTTGCTTGTGAATATCTCTTAAACCATAAAGGTTTGAGAGATAAGACTTATATCGTCCTTCATGTTTTTTTAATGCCTACAAAATAAAATAAAGTTAAAACAAAGTATTACTATCCCTTTAAGAATATTTATACAATGATATATGTCCCATCTATCAAACATGTATAGTTTGACTGATATAAGCGTCTAAAGTTCCTGCCCCTTTTGTAGACGTCAGTGCTGTAGCTGACAGAAAGAGATACTGGTCCTGGGACTGGCTATTCGGCGGCTATTGAGCAGAGCCGAAATAGCATTATATAGAAAGAAATACTTAATTGGAATGATCTACAAAGTGTGCTTGGTTTGCAAGCACACTTTGTAGACCATTCCAGTATTTCTTTCTATATAATGCTATTTTGGCTCTGCCGAAGAGCTGCTGGCCAGTCAAATTACCAGAATCTCCTTCTGTCAGCTACAGCACTGACATTTATGAAAGGGGTGGGAGGAGGGAACTTTAGATGCTTATATCTCAAAATATACATGTTTGAGAGATAGGATGCACCTCATTGTATTAACCCCTTAAGGACTACGTGACGTATTATGACCGTCATGGTCCTTAAATACTTAAGGACCGAGGACAGTCATAGTACGTCACGTACTTTTTACTTACAGTGCTCCACAGGAAGCGCCTTAAGTAAAAATGGGGCCTAAAATTGACCACTCCAAGACTGGAGTGATCTCTTTCAGGCCCCAAAGCGGTGTGCCGATACACGCCACAGGTCACGTGTACCGGCACGTCGGCAAAGATGAAAGCGATCCTTATGGGACGGAAACGTCCCAGGACCGCTGGTCCTTAAGGAGTTAATATTTTTAATTTCTACAATATTAACATTTGATAAAAGCAACCATTATTATCCCTTTAAATAACCATTTGACTGTCAGAAGGACACCTCTCTTTTGCACAAAAAGGCTTACAATAAAGGTATATCTTAGATACATCTATATAACAACACCTATAATCCTATAATATAACAGGCTAGAATGTTTGTCCAATACAGTCATGCTCAGTAGAGACTGCCTGGATGCACAGAATTCTCCCAGCATTCTGTGCGTTTGGGCAGTCTCTACTGCGCATGACTGCATTGCGTGCGGCACCAGTGAGGCGCCAACAGTACGCAGAGCAGGATTGGCCTCTTTACCTCACGGGACCTTGGTCCGTGTACACTAGTTCTGTAATAAACAAACTGTGTCTTTAGAGACAACATTTTTTGTTTATTTAAAAAGGTTGTAACCCATTTAATGCTAGTGTATATCCAACCTATCGCAAAGATATGTACTGGAAACCACTTTAGCACTGAATGGGTAAAAGACCAATTTAAATCAACTATTTGGGAAGTTTGTTTGTTTGTGATTCACTTAGCTGTCTCCTGGTTCACTCCAGGTCTGCATAGTGCAGCATCATCATTATTTCAGGTAAAAGAGCAAATTCCTGTAAAAATACAATCAAATGTGACAAAAAAATAGAGATAGACAATTGAAATATTTTGTATTTACTTGCTAAGTTGTTTGCAGTGGCAATATCATGAAATATGTAAAGACGTTTGAGTAGAGAAGGACTCCACTTGAATAAACAAGTTGAGATGGGAGAATAAATCTGTAAAAAGTCATTTAGATAGGTGCTTAACCATCTGAGTGCCAAAGAGGTGAGCTATGCATTGCTCATTGCACTGTAAACGACATGGGGCTGACGGTTCACCATCACTCTTATTCAGTAGTGTCAAATGTGTAAGTGCTGTATACATAGACTAGTGTAAAAGCCCATGTACACAGGCCAAGGTCCGGGTGATGTTAACCCTTTGAGTGCCAGAGGGGTACGCAACGCATTGCTTTGCAATGCGTTGCATACCCCTCTTGCACTCAGAGGGTTAAGAGCTTGGTCATTCTCTGCATACTACCGCCGCCTCACTGCCCTTTCGTGGTGTACCAGTTGCCAGTGCTTGTTCCTGTTATTCGTGTGAATCCTGTGTATGACCCAGACTGTTAGACCATTCTTCCTGTTCTACGTTCCTGCTCCGTGAACCGACTCGGATTGGCTGACATTCCTGCTCTGTGTACCAACTCAGATTGGCTGACATTCCTGCTCTGTGTACCGTCCCGGCTTGGCTGACGTTCCTGCTCTGTGTACCAACCCAGCTTGGCTGATGTTCCTGCTCTGTGTACCGAACCGGATTGGCTGACGTTCCTGCTCTGTGTACCGACCTGGCCTAGCTGTCTCTCCTGTTCTGTGTACCTCCCAGTACTATACTACCCAGCTGCCTGCCATTCGGAGGTCCTTCCTCCATACCTCTGCTGTCCCTGACAGTCACTGTTGCCTCCATCTGTCTCTGTGCAGCACTGCTTTGTGACCCTACATTACTACCTTGCACTGTTATCCTTTCTCTTTTTGGGTATTCTTGAGCAAAATGTTGGTAAATTTGCATTGATGCATGATGAAATTAAGTCTATCTCTGTTAATACCCAGTAATCCACTAGTTGAAGGATGCTTTCTTGTTTCAATTCACATTCTCCTTGATCTATCATGTGTCTGCTGAGATAATCTGCTGCCAATTTTATATTTCTGGTTGGTAAATCACTGATGGAACTAGAACACGAGGTTATTCCTAGAGGAGAATTTTTTCCTACCTCCCTTCAAGCTGTTTTACTATTGATTCCCACTTAATTGTTTATTTAAGCTCATTCTGTTGCATTGTCTTGTTGAATCTGAATATGAAGGCCCTTCAGGAAGGTTGTACTTGTAGATCAAATATATTCATGGGGAGAAGAGTCTCTGAGTTCGACCATCTGCCTTGAATTGAATGTGGTAAAAATATCACTCAGCTATGCTCTGTGTTACTATCTGTTGAGTGCAACTGTGTCCCGCTCCCTCCTAGTCTGGAGATGTCTGATGATTTTTAACTGTGGAAATAAAAGTTTTTTGTTTTTTAACTATCCTGAAGTATGTGGTTCAAGCTCACTTTTTTCAAACTGTGAGTGATTTATTACTGCAGGGCGGCAAGTGCTCCCGTGCTCTTTCTATCAGATTTGCTAAACATATCAATCCACAACCAATTAGGCTAGCTTCTACTATTACAACCTACCAGTTGGGAAGAGAGAATGTACATACTTTAGTTAGATTGTGATTTACTAATCATAGCTGAAGGTGAGTCCTTTGATATTTTAACTCTGTGGGGAAGATGAGCTGGATTTTTTACCATTATAAGAGCAGATTTAGTTGCAGTGTGCATAGATGGAACTGTGCAAATGGCTCTTTTTATACTATTGTTCCTTAGGCTTGTGAACAACAAAAAAAATGTTTCTTCTGAATTATTAGGTAGTGTTTTTTTACCCATTCAAATAATATGAATTTCATTTACACCACCATGTGGTTAGTCAGATTTTTGGTGAAGATTTTCATTGCCAGATAAAATTTGTTCACTGATATTCTGAATATGAGTCACCCCATAGTCATAACACTTACCTTGATGTCAGAAGTGTTCTTTATACCCTGATACTCCTGCATCTTCAGTCAAAAACCAAATGTACACTACAGTAACCTCACCTCCCAGCCAATCAGCATCTAGCCAGAGGGATCAAAGATGTGTGTAATGTCACCCTTCCAGTTAGCATCTAGCTAGCTGGAGGGGTGACTATATGGATATATGTAGGTGGGTGTCTTATATGTATTAATGCAATATATTCCGGGTAGTGTAATATGTTTAAACCACCAATATAAAATACATAGATGTAGATGGGTACTCACAAGTGGAATGGTCAGCCAAAGGTGGTCCTGACATAAGTGCAAATGGAGAATATAACCCGTCCCCGTTCGGGTATCAACAAGATATATACAAAAACAAATTGCATAATTATGTTTATACAGTTATAAATTGAAATTAAGAGCTAAGGCAATTTACTGAGATTGGAACCACTACTCTTTTATTCATTGAGGCTATATTTGCATATCTCAGACCATGTACTGACAATGTCCCATAAAAGGTTTTATTGTTTTTTTTTTTATTTATTGACAAACAGATCTGCTATACATTACAGAAATCCAAATATTCATATATACGTAGTAAGTATTGCGACAGGATAAGAGTTGTACACAATAAATGTCTTTGCAGAGTAAAAAATACAAATACCAGACTGATCTGTATTCTAATTAAGCACTCTATATTAAAAACAACATTTTTAAACTACTAATGCACCTCCTAACATCCCCAACCCTTCCCTGACAGGCATCAACCCTCTCCCCCGAGGCCAGAAAGCAGCTTCCTCCTATGTTCCATCTCCTAATAAAAATAAAAAAGCAGACTCTCATATACCTGTGTAGCTGTCAGTTCCCTTAAATACAGTTACAACTGATTCAGAATTTCCCAACCTATCGAGATTACCAGGCATCTCATATTTTATTACATTTCTGAGGGGACCCCCGTGCAGATAAACAAGTTAGTGTGGAATATTTTCTGTCACTAGATTGACCTATGCTCTATGTGCAGTATTTCTATCCAGAATCCAGTTCATGGCCACCACCTTTCTTGCCATTACCAGCAACTCCCTGATCCCTGTATCCAACTGACACTGAATAAATTAGCTGAGGTGAAGCTGATGCCTGTTTCATGTTATGCTAAAGCTGATACCTGCTACATAATTTAATAGATAGGGGACAAAGGCCATGGCTGTGTAGCCCTGTAGTATTGGTTAAAGAGAACAACTCACTTCAGGACACCATTAATTGTGGAGAACTATTGAACTGATCACATGGACACAAGTATTGTTTCACATTAAGGCCTTAGGAATATATTGCTAGTAGAAAATATTGATATGGCTGATATACCTTGCTTTATGTATGGATGATTTTCTACAGTTTAAATATTTGGAGGACTGATAATTGTATTTGAGACAGATCTTATCAAGCACCGTGGGGGATTGCTAATGTAATGGTTATTTATTAGAATTGTTTTACAATATTTGTGTACTTTTGCAAGCTGTAGATGCACACACTTTACAACTGAGCTCAATGCATTTGAGACCTCTTTAGTATTCAAGGGATAAAAAGTCACATTTAAATCAAAGGGAATTTTATTTCTCCCCTATGGTGCAGCTGGCTTGTCAGAAAATTGTTGCTCTTTTCTTTTGTGCAAAAGGCTCTGTGGGCTTTATTCATCAAGCTAATGAGCTGCAGATGTGTATCACACCATTTCCACCATGGGGGGGGGGGGAGAACAATTCCTATTTATTTAAATGGGGATCTTCCTAACATGCAAGGGCCCAATGCACTAAGGTTTGATGCTGTGGCAATGTGTGGTGTGTGGTGAGCATATTGGCTTGGTTATAGAGACATCACCATATGTAAGAATTAGGAATACAAGATGGGGGTCTTCTCATTAGCATGGAGGGTTGTTGAACTGCTTACTAGGGGTGGGCGAAAAGTGTGAAAAATTTCCCACAAAAAATTTTGTGAAAATGTGCAGATTTTTCGCTTTTCCTGCGAAAAATTGTGCCTTTCCGCTATGCAAAATTTTCCTCCTTTTTGCCTATTTTACCAAATTTTCTGCCTATGTTAACACATTTTCTGTCTATTTTAACACATTTTTTACCTATATTTCCTATACGTACTTCATTTCCCACTGTAATATTACCTCTTCTGAGGGCTGAAGTTTAGAGTTAAGTGGCTGAAAGTCAAAGTTGTGAGTCCTACAGCAAACTATGGCTTGAAAAATGTGTTAGCATGCAGAATGCATTTGTCCTTTGTCCACAGCACTTTCTTACTTAAGGGACACTGGCACATATTCATGATGATATCAAGTAATAAAAAAAAATAAAGTACAGCCTAAAATGTGGCAGATGTGTATTGTAGTGGTGGTGGGGGACTGGCATGGTGTGATTTGTGTATGTATTTTTACCATTGTCATACTCTATCCTCTGTCTCAGATTATTGACACATATTACTTATAGGTCTTAGCAGTGGTCCCAAGTGGGGTAGATGGTGGCAACCCTTCTTCACATCCATCCTCCACCTCCTCATCTGTGCTGCTGTTAATATATTTGTCCTGGCTTTATCTATCATGTGTGGTTTCTGCTACTACTACAACTACTGGAGCTGGATGTTGACGTAATTCTACTGCCACTACTACTAGGTGTCAAAGGTGCATCACTTATAGCAGCAGCACCTATCTAACACAACCTGTGTTGCTGGGTACTCAAAACAGGTGTGTGTGTGGCTGAGTGGAACTTGGACTTTGAAGAGGCAATGATGCTGAGGATGACTGATAGGGTGTGTAACGGAAGCTGAGAAGGGTCCGTGTTGCCTTCCGCTATCGTTCCCGGGTTTTTCCCGCTTGACGCCAGACAGGCACCATCAGATGCACCGGTTGAGGTATGGACGGTCACTGGAAACAGTCGCAGGATCGCTGGAAGCAGGGAAGCATGGAAGAGTCCACGTCGCCTCCTGACAGTCCACGAAGTTAGGTCGTAGGAGACTGGCAGCAGGCAGTCGACGATTCAGGATACTTGGCGCAGATGGGTATCAGAGTGGATACTTTAGACCATAAGCAATACAAGACTCCAGGACTCATTGTTCACTCCAAACATAACTCACTTTATTGACACAAACTACAGATATTTATACACAAATCTTTACATTGAACTGATGGGTGAAACCAGATACAAAAGGGCTTAATCCAATCATGTTACATGAGACAAAAGGCCAACAGCAGATGGTCTTAACAGATACAATAACTCAGACAGGATTACATTTCAGATACAAAAGGGTTTGATTGAACAAAGACTTGAGGGCTTGAACTGATTACCACATGGCAGTGGGTCTGACTGCAGTTCACAATGGCTTAGTTAACACCCAGCAGGAGGTCTTGCTACAGTACACATAGTCAATAGTTTGAGGGACTGCAATACACATTGGAATAATTAACCCCTCACTGCCTATTCCCTTGGAAGCAAGCCACCAGTCTACCACAGTCCATTTCCTCATTCACATAAAGCATATGCAATCTATTTTTAGTGCCCAACCATGGAAAAATGTCCTCAGTTTTTGAGTAAACAGTCTTAGGGCCAGACAAGGCCTCAAGTAACGGGTAGGATCCTTTACAGGGTGACTGTGTGCTTTTTGACATCTGTACTTGTCCAGGGTCAGACTTTCCAATGGCTTTCTCAAACAGTTTATAGACAGGCACAGTGCTCCTTAAAAGTGGTGGAAGATACAGCCTTTGGCTTTCTGCTAACCTTTTAGCCCTGTCATCATCCTCACTCTCAACTTCATCTGTATCTGAACAAGAGAAGGATGCTGGAGGGATATATTCTAGATCTGCGTCATCATCAGTCATCATTAGGTCATCCTCAGCAGCATCAGCATCACCTGACAATTCTTGTCCACTACTACCCTTATATTCCTCTAAGCTTTTGGAGGGCTCAAACAATTTCTTTTTACTTTTACTATAACAAAATTCACTACTACTTTGAGGACTGGTGTTTTGGTGTCTCACTGTCTGATACAGCAGGCAGTCCAGCTGCTACACCTTCCTCTATTATGCTGTTGCCAGCATCATCAACACTTGAATGTGACTTGTTGTCATCTTCAGTGTTCTTGTTAAATGGTTCTATATTTCTAATGGCACTGGTGGTGCTGGACCTAGTTTTGCTGGGACCTTGACAAACTGCATTCTCCCTTGGAGTAGAGGGATCATCATCATTGATTGCACACGCTGCAACAATCATTGCTGCAGTAGGTTTGTGGACTAGTACTTTACTCTCACGTCCCTACACTGCTCCACCCCTCTCCTTCCCATTGTGTGTTTGCTGGACATTCTGCAACTACACTGTTGTTTACTGTACAGTGCACAACACAACTGATGGAGCTATATGATGCCTTGCCTAAGCCCAGTCAGCTGTCTGTCAATGTCACCTAAGATATTTCATTTTTCATTCTTTTTTTTTTTTTTTATTTTATTTTTTTTTTATTTTTTAAGTTGTCCACCCTGTTATCACAATCTGTCTAAAAAAAATTTTAACTGAAAAAGAAAATCAACAATGTCTTTCCCCAGACTTCCCCATCCAGCACAGGGACAATAACAGCAAGATCAGCAAGCAAATAAGTTGCCTGTGTCTTGCCTGTCAGTCACACGGAATTTTGGAGTATGTGGGGGACAACCTCATTCCTCCCTTCTTATCCCATAGAGTGCCCCCAGACTCCCCTAATACAGAGAACAAATGTCCTACCTAAATGACTTCTTAAACTAAGCTTCAATTCCCCTTTATTTGCCTATCTCCTCTAGCTAAAAAACATGCTGCTCTCTCCTCTCACAAACACATAATGTCTGCTGTGAGAGCCTGACAGCCTTTTATATGGCTGTAGAAAACTTTTGTGTGATGTAGAAAACTTTTCTTCCCATTGATTTCAATGGGCAGAAAAGTTGGGAAAAAGTGGAAAATTGTCACTTTTCATGGGAAATTTTTCGCCAAGAGGAAAGTGCCATTATTTTCCGATTTCAGTTTGAGGCGAAAATTTTGCCTATCCTTACTGCTTACTTACATTACTAGCAATTTGACAACTCTGACATCTGAGCACATTCTTCTTGCCCGTCCACTGTTGCAGTTTAATGCTTTACATATTGGTCTGAATAGAGACAAATAATTTCTGTCACAATATCACATTGCTGATTATTCTTTACAACAGTCCCACAGGGATAGTAAATACCTTGGACTCCTCAGAAGACTGCACTTTACATCACTCCTTTACCACTGACTGATCAAAAACTGGGTTTGGACTGACGTTTCTTATCTTACTTCCACTCAAAACAATGCAACGTGTACTGGTATTTAAGAGAGATGTTTTCATATTTATCTGTATACCATGCCTGAGGAAGAGACCTAAGTTGTCTTGAAAGCTTGCATCCTAAATCTGTTTAGTTAGCCAATAAAGGTATCAACTTGACTATATTTGCTCTCCCATATAGGCTCCATAGACCAACACAGAAAACTATTCCTCTTCAACACCTCTTAATCACACCTTAGTGTGTATCTCCCATGGTAATTATGTATAACCTGAGAGTTCCTAGATATGGCCCTATGTACTGAACTGAGCTGATAAGCTTCTCACACAGCTGATCAAGTGAACTGGACAAAGGCAGGATTAAACCTGGAAAGTTCAAATAATATTTAATAGAACATGTTAACATCTTCATGGCAGATATCCAAGCTTAGGAACAGGCAGTCTGAACACAGGTGAAGGTTACATCTACCCCCCCCCCCCGGTCCTCAGGGTATTAGAAGACTCTAACACAGACTAATAACAAACCTCCACTTACCTTAATCTGGGTGGAAAATCATGACAGCAACTATGAATTAGTTCTGCATGGACTGATTCTCCACAATTAATGTTCATTTATAACTGGATTTCATGCTGATGTGGCAGATGTGATTTTTGTTGCAGGACTCCATTACCCTAAACTCCTAACACAGAAGCCTTCTTAGGAATACTTCAGTGTGAGGTGTTTGGAATCCTGGGGAGAGATTCAATATGGTATGATAAAGAAATGCTAAATCCACCAGAGTGGCAAAAGCTTCAAATCCATTGTCATTCTGTGGCATCTCTGTGAACTAGAGTATTGGACATTTTATCATATGGGAGAAGCTGTGTCCCTTTTATCACACCTTAGTGTATAATCCCACAAAATTACAGACAATCTACTGAGAACTGATTCATAATGATCATTATGATTTTCTGCTCAGATTAAGGTTTGTGGGGGTGTCAAGTGTTGCATGAAATGTTCAGAGTAATATATATATATATATTAATGCAGAAAAAATAATTAAAAATACTTAAACCATATATATATATATACCCAAATCATAGCCACTATTTGAAAATGTATATGATTCAGAATTAAAGTGGTTAATTTGTGTTTTATCGGACTGCCTGCATGAAACATCAAAAGTCTGATTGGTTTAGGATGTGCATCTAATGATTTTATCATTTCTACAGAGGAAACAGAAGAAGACATACATCCAATCTCCCCATATGAAGAGACATTTTTCAGCTGTTCAGAATTTACAAAGGTAGGCAAAGATTTTCTCTCATAGCTCCTATTTGTGTATTTTGCTTTCCAGACAGTGTTTGTGCATTTCTGTCAATATCATCAAGTCTAGCTTGAAGATATATCTCCTTAATGAAGCTTTAACAAACTAAATGTCTCTTCTACACTACATACATACAAAACACTCTTGGCCGGTGAGATAGCTCAGTGGTTAATTCCTTCTCAAACCGCAAGGTTGCAGGGTCAATTCCTAGCAGGGTCAACTCAGCCCTTTATCCTCCTGAGGTTGATAAATGAGTACCATTCATTGGGTAATAATAACATCTATTATTCTGCTGCTGATTTGGTTAATTCTGAGAGCGTGCACTGACAGAGTCCCACTAGGAGAAAGGAGCTATATAAATATTAGTTTTAATGAACTTATGTTTATTGTAGACCTATTCAGCCAGAGCTTTCAACCTGAGGCAGCACAAATGGACATATAAAGTTTATTAAATCATAGCTCCAATATGTCAAATGTTTTCGGTTCCATCATGGACCTTCATCAGAGTAACCACACACAGATAAGCCAGAACTATTTCTAACATAAGACACATACCTTGATACAATGTATGTCTGCCAAAATTCTCAGAGTCCAATGATGCCACGTCGCCAAGTATCCAAAATAACATACTCAGTCCCACACCCCTTTGACATAAAACCTATTTAAGGGTCACAACATCAAAAAAGTAAAAAAAGACACCAACCCCCCCATCAGTACCAGAGAGACATCTGCAGCACCAGGTCACTATTTTTCAGTCACCCTCCGGCATCCAAAGGGTCAATGGGACTGCAAAAAAGTTATCAAATTGTGTTACCTTGTATCCATAAGACATTAAAAAATTGCTAAAACTAACAAGGAACAAAAGAATATACTGCCCCCCACCCCGAATGTTAGAGAAGTACCTGACACACCGCTTTGCGATAAGCCAGGTACCCACCTAAAACCACAGAGCTAATGGCACCACAAGTCCCCATGAGGCACTTGCTGTACTGCATTGCCATGCACAGGGACCCACAAGTCAAATTATCCTTTTATCCTATTATCCTGGCATCCCTGAATACAAGAGGAAACATCATACAAAAACCATTAAAGAAATGTCTCTATACAAGCTGCCACACTGAATATAAACCAAAACTGACACTGATTGCTCGTTCTTCCCACCGTACAAATACAAAACAGTCCTGTGTCTTAATTTAATGTACATGAGTTTCAAATCATAAGTTGCTAAGTCCATATAAATTAGACAACACAAAATGTCTTAATCTTGGCAAACAGATAAAACAAGATCACATCTAGTCAGTACAGTACATAGCTATCATGTCATAAAGGATGGAATATAGTGCCATAATAAGTTCACTTATTTAGCACCAAACCAGATCAATCACTGACACATGTAGCTTAGTCATCCTCAGTATTTTGAATAAAGTTGAATTTTAGAATTGGTAATCATATTCCACAGTGCCAAATTTCTCTGGAGCTGGGTGTATAGCCCTGTGAATTGTTCACAAGGGGACCAACTGTATAATATGCTTCTTTGAGTGTCCATAATGCTGCCCATGTCTACAAATTATGCTTTGGAGTAAAATACCCCACTTGATAAATGTTCAAGCAGCATAGCATTGAGTGGCCATATCCAAATATTATTCTTTCCACAGACCCATTATTTTAATCCAGGGTGGAAGAAAAGAACAAAGATGGTAAACTGTAATCCATTTTAAGGAATCACAAGAAACAATGCAGCTATAATTCATGACTGAGACTTTTAGGTGTAATGTATTCAATTTGAAAATAAGCTTAGCTTCTGCTTGAAGCAAAAATTGATGCCTATTACTTTCCCTTTTAGGAGTAGGCACATAAGGATTGGCATAAACTTCTGCAATGCTGTGTCTCAGCTGGCCGAAGTGTTTGGCAGCTGGCTGCTTGCTTGACTCTTTATCCTCTAGTGTACCCTCCAAAGCCTTACGGATCACAGACTTCTGGTTATTACTTGTCTCTTTAAACATAGTTATGGTCTTTCCAACATAGAGTAGTCCACAAGGACATCTGACAGGAGATTCACTAAGCTGTGATAAAGAGGTGATAAAGTGGTGATGCACTAAGATGTCATCAACTCTGACGATCTTAGCGAATAGACTAAATAGAATATCATAGGAACTGGAGAAGTGATATCACTGGAGAAGTCATCACCATTTTATCACCTCTTTATCATTGCTTAGTGATCCCCCCCCCCCCATTGTTGTACAGCACTCATTTACTTTCATAATTCATTTAGTCCTTAATATTATACATTTTGTCAGTATGCGGGTGAGAGCAGGTACTGCAAGTAGTGAGACAATGTGTATTTTTTTACAAAAATGTTGTGAATATTTGAAACATGTGCAATCTTTCAATGTTTTGTGCTAATTATGAAATATAAAATTAAGAATAATTATGAAATTAATTAAGAATAATTATGAAATATAACATTAAGAATATAATATAATACAGTATATCCTATATAATAATTTGCTGGGATGTTTGTTACCATGCAGTCATGAGCAGTAGAGACTGCCCACGTTCGGGCAGTCTCTACTGCGCATGATTGCATATCATGGAGCAGTGAGGTAGCAGTCTCTTAACCCTGTGAGTGCCAGAGGGGTAGGCAATGCATTGCAAAGCAATGCATTGCGTACCCCTCTGGCACTCAAAGGGTTAGCATTACCCGGACCTTGGCCCGTGTACATGGGCTTTTACACTAGTATATATTTTACACTAGTATATATATATATATATATATATATATATAGAGATATAAATGTATACTCAGCAAGAGCTGGATCAGGCGAGACAGCACTCAGGAAATAGATGAAAAAACGACTTTTATTTCATGCCGGTGTCTAATTCACCAAACGTTTTCGGTCCTTTTCGGACTGAAAACGTTTGGTGAATTAGACACCGGCATGAAATAAAAGTCGTTTTTTCATCTATTTCCTGAGTGCTGTCTCGCCTGATCCAGCTCTTGCTGAGTATACATTTATACATATTATATGGGACGTGCACCATTTTGGTTTATTGAGCATTTTTGTTTAAACAGAGTGCCACTGCCATCCTTTGTTGTTTGTATATATAGATATATATATGACACTTTAAACATAATTTATCAATGAAGGTGCTGTGGATCAATTTGTATGTTGAAAAGAGCAAAAAATCTCAGACAATCATATTCCTTTTAATACTGAGTTCAATATAATCAGCATTTTGTAACCAAAATGAACTTGTACAAATTAGTTATTTACATAATAATATGATCCTTTCTAGCCTGTCAATTAATTGGTAAAGTTTACATTTTTATTGTGAATTTTTAAACTCAATGAATTTTGCACACCAGTCCAAAGAGAGGTGACAGATATTAGAGAGAGGTACAGTGAAAGGGCTGGATTTACATTTCAGGTGAACTTATGTAATGGAACACTAGGAGGTTTTAGCACCATTCGTGAACACACTTACGGACTAATTCACTGTTGCTTGGCAATGGAAATAGTTATTAACTCCTTGAATGATTTGCAATAATTTAAAGACCTCTCTATCATCTAAGAAAAATAATAGTTGGTAACAGGGTGTAGGATCATACTGATTGTTCTCACAACACCTCCAGACCAGAGGGTGAGTGTAGCCAACACACCTGATTGCCTACCCTACTTAATGGAAAAGCAGGTCATTGAATGAGAAGCAAGGAAATAGGAAATGGAAATGATTGTGAATTATATAGGAATCAGATTTAGGAAAGAGAGAGAGAGAAACAAAATAAGGCTAAGTTCACACTTGCTGTGAAATAGCTCCATTCAAGCCACTTGTTTTTAGCCTCCAATATTCTTGTGTTCCCCCGGCAATCCCACTACAAATGGGGTGATGTTGCAGAGGTGTACCTGATGGGCGAGTTACATAAGCATCAGCCATATATCATTTGTTGCTGATGCCCTAGCAATGTCCAGCTTGCTAGTTCGGAAGATCTACAATGTGGCCCATAGGATGCCACTCATGCAGATCAACTCTGCTAAGTGTCACTAACCTCTACACATGAGTTGCAGCATGCTGCACTTGGCTGTGTTCACTAGGGTGAACAGACTAATAGGCAGCAATGTTATATTTTTATGTGTTATTAAATCAGTCTTCAAAACTTTATGCTAAGATTGCAAGTGTGAACGAGGCCTAAGAGTAGGAGGAAAAAAGAGAAAAAAAAATGGAAAGAGTGAGGAGAGCTAGTAGTGAGCTAAAGATGAGATGAGAGATAGGAGATAGAGACTGCAGTGGGGAGAGAAATAAAAATTTGAGAGAGATGGTGAGAAAGGGAAGAGGTGAGTGATAGAAATGTAAGATGAATGTGAGGTTGACTGTCAGTCAGAGATGGCGATGAACTAGAATTAATGGAGAAATTCTACATGAAAGTGGAGAAATAAAAAATTCCCAAGCACCAAGAAGCAATGCAATGGAGCCCTCTCTAACAGTCCTGTTTGAACCTTTGAATGCCAGAGGGGCAGAGGTGTAACTAGAAGCCACTGGGTCCTGGTGAAAAAATTGCCATGGGCCCCCCGACCACATTGAGCCCCCCCATTGCCCCAATCATTACAATTGTCCCCAGTCACCTCCACATTGCCCCCAATAGCCACAATTGCCACCATATTGCCACAATTGCCCCCACATTGCCCCAATATTGCCACAATTGCCCCCACATTGCCACAATTGCCCCACATTGCCTCCACAATTGCTCCCAAATTCGCCACATTGTCTTCGCAATTGCCCCCAATCGCCACATTGCCACCACTGTTGACACCCCCCGTGCCCATCTCCTACCTCCCTGGTGGTCCAGCAGCTGCCGGCTAGCGTGGCAGGAGAGGTCTTCTGCATAGACCTCTTTAGCAGGAGCTCCCACGCGGTCCTTCAGTAATGCAGAGTGCTGGAAGATGATACCATCTCCCAGTGCTCTGCATTACTACCACAGAGCCGACGGAGCCTGCATAGACCTTGTCCTCAGCTGCTTGCTGCTCAGTGGAGCTGGGCGGGGGGTCGCAGGGGTCGGCCGGGCCCTGTGACCCCTATTGTTACGCCACTGCAGAGGGGTAAGCAATGCATTTCAAAGTAATGTGTTGCACAACCCTCTTACACTAAAGGGGTTAATTGCATCAATGCGTATGTGTATTTGTCACTTATGGTGCAGTTGGTTTGCCCTGGAATTGCTACAGCTTCTTGGTACAGCAGACTCACTGGCTGCCAGTCACACTCCTTCCCAGGTCCTGTATGTAAGACTGATCCACAATAAACGATTCCAAGGAAATAGTTTATAGATTTTTTATTTGATTTATTGTCCTACTGTAACATTATTTTTTGTATCAGCAAAATGAAAAGAGTTTTCATTGGAAAAATAAATGAATAAAATTGAATAAGTGCACCCAAACATACAACACATATGCTGTATTATGTTCTTATTGCTTTCAGGACCAGAGGGGCTGCTAATAGTTTCTTAACCCTTTCAGGATCAGAACTATGTGCAATACATTGTACCATGCTTCCCCCATGTCCTCAAATCTTTAGAAAGTCTTACTGAGTGCAGGTTTTTCTGTAAATAACTAAAAATACATAATGGCTCTAATTTCTCTATGGCAACAGAGGAGGTGAAAGAGGTGAGGGGGTTGGCTGTGTGATGGAATAGAAATAGGCTTATTCTTGTTGATCTTGGAATACTGCATTAGGACTTAAAACATTTTAAATCAAAATAGACCTCTTGGTTGCTAGAAACACTTATTGGTGATTCTCGGAGTTTGTCAATGGGGCACTAAAATGTTAGGAATTAATGTAGACCTGTCATCCTATGACAGTGATGCAATTTTCACCCATGTGAACAAGGCTTAACCCTTTGAGTGCCATTACAAAGCAGTGCGTTGGATACCCCTCTAACACTCAAATGATTAAAACTGCCACAACTGGCCATATTTCTTCTATACTGAACAGAGACCAGTGATTTTCTTGCCTATATACATCACTGCCCACTGGTATTGTATTGCTAAAATCTCCTTAGGATCCTTCAAAACAGAGGGCGAGTCCCTTCTCTCACATGCTATGCCATAATTGACCACTTGTGGCTCTTGAGCTTCTGTTGGACTACAGTTTCTTAGCCGACCAACACCCAGGCAAGTAGAGGAGGGGACAAAAGAGAGGGGAGAGATAAAAGAGAAGGGAGAGTGATACAGAAAGAGAATGGAACAGAGTAAAATAGTGTGAAAGGAGAGATAGGTAAGAGGAGGTTGCTGGGACCCTTCTCTACCTCCCCACCCCACTTACTAATATTCTCATGTGGCCGTTCAGTTGCTGTTACACTACCATTTCCATCATTCTCAGCCAGTCAACATCTGAATGAGGGTGATGGGAACTGTAGTCCAATATCTGCTATACAGCTGTAGGTTCCCCATTTCTATTTTTTCTAGAAAAAACCAACAGCAATTCCAATTGCCATTTAACCCATTGATTACTAGAGAGGGCTCCTTAATTCAAGGAGGTTGGAATTTGGAAATTGTTTTGTTCCCCCTAGTGCAGCTGATATGGGCCAAAATTGCTCCACTTTGCCAATCTATATAATGCAAAAATGGAACAATTATGGAGCAAGCTAACTGCACTGTAGGGGACAAATAAAATGTAAATTTATGTAAATTTAGTTTTTAACCCCTTGACTGATAGACATGCCTCCATTTCATTGCAAAGCATTGCGCTGGAGGCATCTTGTGGGTAATAAGCCTCATTTAACCTTTTTAGTGCCAGAGGGATATGTATCACATTACTTTGCATTGTCTTGTGTACCCCTCTAGCCGTCAAAGGGATAATCAATGAGAATGTTTTTTTGTTCCCTACACTTCAGCTGGCTTGCCTGAAAATTGCGTCACTTTTTTCTTTCAACATAAGACCCAATGAGACTACCACTGTGTGTCCTCTGTGTAAATAGCCAAGCTGATACCTTTATTGGCTAACTAAGCATATTTAGAATGCAAACTTTCAAGACCTCTTAGGTCTCTTCTTCAGTTAGGTTATGATAAAATGCCTGAGAAAGTGACTTAAGAGGTCTTGAAAGCTTGCATCCTAAATCTGTTTAGTTAGCCAATAAAGGTATCAGCTTGAATATATTTCACCTCCTGTATTTGTTCAGCTAACACGGTACCAACTCTCATCTGTTATCATCTGTGTATAACTCTATGCATGTTGTGCATCCTGGGCAATGCAGGGACAATTTTAATTTGGGAATAACAAAGGGGTTATTTACTAAGGCGTGATAAAGAGGTGATAAAGTGGAGGTGACTTCTCCAGTGATATCAATTCTCCTATTCCTATGTTATTCTATAGATCCCATGCACTCCAAGATCTCCAAAACTTAAGAAATGTTAGTGAATTGGCTCCACAGAATAACATAGGAACTGGATAAATTATATTTCTGAAGAAGTCATCACCTCTTTATCACATCTTAGTGAATAACTACCAATTGACCTAAGACAGAAATAGGAAAATTCACCAGGTAGCGCTGTTGCAACCCTTTTGGGGCCAGAGGGATACGAGATACATTGTGGATCAATGTGTTGTGTACACCACTAGCAAAATGGTTTAAATAAAACAGAGAATAGACTCCTCAGAGATGACAAAACCATAAGTACAAAGCCAAAGTGGAACAATTCACAACAAACCAACTGCATTGTATGGGAGAAATAGAGGTCTCTAACATATTTCTTGCATCAGTAACAGTCAAGGGGTTAAAATCCCCATTTAAATTAAATGGACTTTGGGAATCTTTGTCTCCTGCTGATGGTTTGTTCCAGATTTGCTTCAATACTTTGTGCACATGGCCCAGTAATGCATTCCTGAAAAGCACCAGTTGAAATTCATAAAAACTAATCCTAGCATTGTTTTATTTTCCTTTATATCATATCTCCCAATATTTCAAATGACCATTGAGGGACACTTTTGCTTTAAGTAGTGTAGCTGGGGATGCGACTGGTGGGTGGGGCATTGTCGAGAAATTTTAGGTTATTTCATGACCTATTGACAGTTCTTTATGTAACTCAATAAGTAATGTACAACAAGACCAAATCATTTTATTGACACAGACTAATTTATAAACACATACATGGCAGTTAAAAGAAACATTAATGTTTTATTGCTATGGAGCAGTGTGATACACCACACATTCTGGGGACACCAGGGTGCTACAGAGGGATTTGGGCCACAAAGAGGCACTGTCCCTCCTAAACATGGACACTTTTGAGATATGATATATTTTAGCCATTCAACCACTATCTTCCAGAGATGTATCTCACACATTGCATTTCAAATCTCTCTAGCACTAAAATGGTTAAAGAACCAGAGTGGTGTACATTGCTTCAAAATGCTCTCCACACCCCTCTGGTCCTTAAAAGGTTAAAAATGAAACTGATTATTGTTACCCCTTTTCAGAATATGTTTCTTTTTCTAGGGAACAAATGGGAATACATTTACATCAGATAATGAACTAAATGAAGAGGTTTCTGAAAAAAATCCAAGGTATATTTACACATTTTTAATTTAAATGTAGGATATGCCACATCTATCTTCTGCCCCCACACTGGAAAATGTCTCCAGGTATCTAGTTTACCAGGCATTGTTTTGCTAGAAGAAATATGGTAAGTGTGTTATGGCCACAGGCAGTTTATTTATTAGCGTATTGTGAAAACAATGCATGCTGGGAGTTTTCTGAGGTAAGAGTGCATACATTTGCTCATCTGTATAATTCAACGACAAGCAACTGGATTCACCTTAAAGGTAAAGTAATACTTATGTAAAATGTATCTTCATTAAAAGCACAAATGAAAATAAATGCATCTAGCTTCCAAAAATATTTATTTTACTTGTACAATTTCTCTAAAATGAAAACACATTTTCAAATGGAGGAAGCCTCCATCTTTGTATAATGCTGAACATCCTGACCTTATGACATACCCTTTATGCAGAATAAGCAATCTGTGATAATGTTGCAACCGGTGACACATTTTAGTGGCCTAATGCATGCTAGTTTAAGGTGTTTTATGATGTTACATCCCCTTTATGGGCCACATATGTTCAGAGGCATAACTAGAAGCCACCGGGCCCTGGTGCAGAAATTGCCATGGGCCCCCCCGACCACATTTCCCCCTGACCACATTGCCCCCAGTTGCCCCCATCTCCACATTGCTCCTAATTGCCCCCAATCTCCACATTGCCCCCCAATCTCCACATTGCCCCCAAATCTCCACATTGCCACTACATCTCCGCATTGCCCCCCAATCTCCACTTTGCCTCCCAATCTCCACTTTGCCTCTACAGACACCCCCACATGTCCATCTCCTACCTCCCTGGTGGTCTAGCGGCGTGGCAAGAGAGGTCTGTGCCTCCCTATAGAGCTGAAGTTCCCATGCACTTCTCAGGAATGCAGAGCGCTAGGAGATGATGTCATTACTAGAGTGCCGGAAAGGGAGATCAGCAGTTAGAGGTCTGTGCCAAAGAAGGCACAGACCTACCTGCTGCTGCGCCAGGTGAGGGGGTCGCAGGGGATGGCCGGGCCCCTGGAGTGGTGGGCCCGGTCACAGGTGCGACTCCTATTGTTACGCCAGTGCACATGTTGTTCTTGAGTTTCTCAAAGGGCTGAACATCATGGATTAAAATTTGAATTAAGCCTTGAAAAAAAAGTAGATGAGCCCCCTTGCATGCTCAAGGAGTCTTCAAAGCATTTCTTCACAATATGCTGAAGACATCTCTGCCACCCAAACAGATATAAGGGTGTCTGTGAGGCAAAAGAAAGAGGATGTGTGTTTTTTGGCATAAGCACTGATGAAGAGGGAGGTCATCGAGGGAAGAAGATGCCAAGGGCAACATGTGGCCCTAGGACCACGTTTTCCCACAGCTTGGTCAGTTTATCTTTGCTATTAGATTGCATCTTACTTAAATGAGCAGTGCCTCAGTCCTAGGTAGATCTCACATGAGTCTAATTTCTTTCTAGGAGGTCTGTTCCAATGTCTAGATTAAAGCTGGCTGGTCCTCCTTAATAGCCAGAGGTGTGTGTATTGTGTTGCATCTCAATTCATTGTACAAGGGGTTAAGGAGGCCTTTTGACAAAAAAATTTAGTAATTCTTGTTCAAAACAATTTAAACATAGGAGAGAAATACAAATCTCAATATTCCTATTAAGCCTTCTCTAGCATTGAAGGGGTTACAACTCTATTTAACTTAATAAGAATATTTATTTATTTCCACATGGTACAGATGGTTTGACCCAGAATGACTCCAGATTTCATTTGAACATAGGACACACATGTCCCAGTTCAGTGATGGAAGCTGTAGCCCAGAAACTGCTGTAAAGTCACTTGATACCCACCCCAGGTCAGTGCTCTATACAACAGCAGCAATTATTTCTCATTATTCTGGGTGCTAAAGCTTTGTACTTCCTATCTGTGTGGCAACAGATTGAAGAGGAAGGGGTAGGGTTTCTGGGCAACTGAAAACAACTCCTCGATTTACCATTGCTAATCGCCTCCATCTCCCTCACATATCCCCAGTATACTTCTACCACTTGCAATACCATTCGTTTTATATCCAGTATACTGGGGTGAATGCACAATGTGATTGCACACTAAATCAGGATCAGATTTTTTTTCAGCCCAGTGATTCTGTCAGGGTGCCACTGCACAAATAAAGAAGACCAGGAAGACCAGAGAAAAGTATGTTATAGTAGCCCATGCAGGATACAATGGGGAGATGATAAACATGTGATAAAGAGGATATAACTTCTCCAGAGATATCAC
Source organism: Rhinophrynus dorsalis (assembly GCA_037306005.1). Classification (NCBI taxonomy): domain Eukaryota; kingdom Metazoa; phylum Chordata; class Amphibia; order Anura; family Rhinophrynidae; genus Rhinophrynus; species Rhinophrynus dorsalis. The sequence continues at coordinate 83,993,240 of CM074718.1, read as the reverse complement.
TTCTCCAATTCCTATGTTATCCTGTGGAGCCAATGCACTAAGATTTCTCCAGCTTTGGAAATCTTAGTGCATGGGCTCCATAGAATAGGGGTCATCTCTACTTTATCACCTCTTTATTATGCTTTAGTGCGTAACCCCCAATGAGCACTTGTATATGGAAATAGGAACAAAGAAAGAGATGCATTTTTGTCATGTTCAATAAGAAAAATCTACCACATTTGGCAGTATTGTGAATATGAGCAGAGAATAAGAGCAGAGTCAATTATCTCTCCTAGACAACATATTTTGGTGACTGGATTTATGGTGGTGCATTTACTGTGATCTGGAAGACAACGATGGAAAAAAAAATCATAAAATGTATAGGCAATTTGATTTTAAGTATTATGCACTCAAAGAAGTCAAAAAGGAGTTTTACTGTCGCTGTAAAAATGAGTTACATAGTATAATAAATGATGCGGTAAACTTCCACGTAATATTATGCATTTCAATGCCTTGCACACACCTCTGATACTCGGGGGGGGGGATGTTAAGGGGTTAACCCTTTGAGTGCCAGAGGGGTACGCAATGCATTGCAAAGCAATGAGTTGTGTACTTCACTGACCCTCAAAGGGTTAAGTATATTTTTTAAGCAACAACTCCAACTGGTGTCCAGAAGGCAGATATATATATATATTTTTATACTGGATTCTGTGAAAGAGCTTTAATCACTTACTATGGCGATCCATAGTAAGTAATAGGAACAGCACCACCTGATGACAAGAATAGAAAGCGCAGTTTAATATAAAAAAAAAAAGATATCTGAAAGATAATCTCCTAGCAGTGGGAGTAGTTTTGTTTTGCTCAGCAGAAAATATTTGCACAATATATATTTAATTAAAAAGCATGCTCTTTTAAAAGAGAACACCTTTCAATAATACCTATTAATAACACTGTCTATTATTTGCTTAACACCTTGGATGGTAGAGAGATCTCCAACCATTTGATTATTAATACTCTGTAGACATCTATTTTTAAAGGGCAAATGATATCTCCTAATAAGAACCCTCAACTACCATACCATGGTTTGAAAATGCTAATGGCCCCTGTGAATTTTGCCCTTGTTCCTTTGTCCAAGAAATAACATCTTCAGCAAATCCTGGATGTAATGTCTATGGAGGTAGCCATGACTGGTGCTGGCAGCTCTTTCCAACTTATGCAGAGATTGTATGGTCAGCTTGTTGCACACTACTCTAGTCAGAGTTTTAGGTCCTGTGGTTCTTCTAGCAACTATTATGGCTGACTCCATAGACATGGCATTCATAACTGATTAACCCCTTGAGTGCCAGAGGGGTTCGGAATGCATTGCTTTGCAATGCATTCCGTACCCCTCTGGCACTCAAAGGGTTAAAGATGTTGGGGAGTGATGCACTAAGGTGTGATAAAGTCGAGATACCTTCTCCAATTATATCACTTCTCCAGTTCCTAAGTTATTCTATGGAGCCTATGCCCTAAGATTTCTCCAGCTTTGGAGAGCTTAGTTCACAAGCTTTATAGAATAACACTGAAGAAGTGATATCACTGGAAAGTTATCTCCATTTTATCACACCTTAGTGCATAATGATCGTTATTGCTTGAACAAAGTAGGAAGAAAAAAAAATCGAAAGGAATTATCTTGCATAGTAAGCAAAGTGGGGTGACATTTTAGGTGTTAGTTCTCTTTTAATGTCTGCAAATAGATGACAGTATACTGCATAGTGATGTTTTATAGCATGCTACACTGCGCTTCTGTTTTTTAATTTGTAAAGGCTTTTGTTTTTCATTAACAGTGCATTATGTGATTCACCGTCTTCAAAAAATGCATGTGAAGCAATGGCTAAAGCATCAGAGGAATCAATATATTCAACAATGGAAGAATATACTCTTGAGTTAGGCATGAATAAGGACATCACAATGAATTCTTCCTCAGCTAACAGCCTGAAAAGAGAAAATGACAGTAACCATGAACTGGAAGGAGTTGAACATGAAATTTCACCCTACGCCTGCTTTTATGGGCCGTCGCCCATGATAAGTAAAACAGGATGGTTAGAAAAGCTTTCACCTCATAGGTGAGATTAGCTATCAGACTTTAGATGAGTCACAGTTTTCTTTGTTTTATTATTTGTTTAACCTCTTCAATTCATTGGTTTGAAATGTGCTGGAGACTTCTGTAGTTAAAGGGACAGTAATACTTAATATGTTAAAAAAAAACAGATATATGGATATAGATATTAGGAGTTATCTCCCTGAGTAAAACAATGGCACTCCAACAGCAGAGAGGTGTCTTATTCAAAAGTTAATGCAGCTCAAACTTGATTTATAGCTCAGTGGCCTGACATGTTACCGTGGGGGTGTTGCTACACCAGCCTATGGACAGCTCTGGTCAGTTTATCTCAAAGGGATAGTAATACTTAGCTTTATCTTTATTTTATTTTGTAGGCATAAAAAAAAACATGAAGAACGATATAAGTCTTATCTCTCAAACCTTTATGGTTTGAGAGATATTCACAAGCAAAGTTTCCCCTCTCGCCCCTTTTACCTAGTGTAAGCCATCTCTTCTCAGATGTGGAATGCAGTCCATAGACCAGACAGATAACAGAAGGGGACAATATTCTTCCTATGAGAACAATGAAAGCCCTGCCCCCTTGACACGTTTTTCAGGTTTTTCCCTTATCTTAATTGAAGATTGTTCCTCTCTGCAGTCTACCTGGTCACCTCCCTTCTGCTCTGGTTGAACAGTGTTACATCAGTAAAAGGGTCGAGAGGGGGATACTTTGTCATTGAATTACTCTTGAACTACAACTCTGACAGAACTGAAATAACATTCTCCAAAGTCAAAATACTATAATGATTAATTAGAGGTGCTTTTATTATGAAACATTACTATCCCTTCAAACTTCCATAGGATGTTGTAGCAAAAGAGCCACTGTAACATTTCAGGCCACTGTGATACTGCACCTAAAATAAACCAAGCCTGAGCTGCAATAACTTTTGAATAACACACCTATCAACAGTAGTAAACCCTGCAATTAAGAGATTACTCTCCCTTTAACTCTTTAAGTGCTAGAAAGGTATCCATTACAATATTTTGCAATGCTTTGAAAACCTCTCTCTCACTCAAAGGATTAAAGAATGACTAACACCTCTAACCCTTTGAGTGCCAGAGGGGTGTCCAATGCATTGCAAATCATTGCTTTGGATACTCATCTGGCAGTCAAAGTGTTAAGTAAAAATGTTCACATACCTTAATGTAAAAAGAAAATCCTAATGGCTGCTCTTAATTTTGCCTTTGGGTTTTGGTTCCTGTAAGATTAATTGCTTGAGGAGTTCTGATTTATTAGAATCCAGTCTCAGCAATGATTTGTTGTCTGACGTGGTCAGATAAAGCCTGAATATTTCATCATCTCCCTCCATCCTTTCTCCTCCTTCTTATCCAGTTTCCACCAGCAGGGTGGAATAAACTGATACAGTGGACAAATAAAAACATAATGTAAAATAAACTTTTCATTTGCAATTAATAGTCAAAAGGGTTTTCAAAGTTATAGGCCCATTTTAAGGACCAAAGGGTAATGCATGTCTTGTTAAGATTACAATGTGCAAGGATCGGAAGTTGAAGTCCTGTGGTCCTACTCTGATGTCTGCCTCTATGAACATGAACATGACACCCAGGACTGATTAAACATGTGGGCGAGAATGTACACCACCAATGGTGTTAGCCACTGCTGAAAGGGTAAGCAGTACTTTGTATCACCTCTGTAGTGCATGCTGGCGGGCACATTGCCATCATAGGACGTTAATTCTAGAAAGCTCCATACGTCAGCACTAATATATATATATATATATAGAGAAGCACAGTCCTTTTCCTTTACTCAGTCCTTGCTTAGTATATAGGTCAAAGTAAGGTGCAGAGGAGAGGACTGTCCTGAAATGCCCACAGATTGCTTTGTTGTCCTTCCAATGGTGCAATCAGCATTAAAAGGAGGCAATCTGGCATACATAGGGCCATATGTTCAAAGAAGTAGCAAAATAGCTTTTGTCGTTTGTAATGACTTTTCAAAGTACAGTGTCTTTGGAATCATTAATATTTTCAGAGAGTGTCGGTTGTGATCAGAAATATGTTGTTTGTCCTGACGGAAATTGTCATATGTAACGACAAAAAAATGTCTTAACTAACTACAAAAATGTCTTTAAAAATGTCTTTACTAACGACAAAAATGTCTTAACAAAAGACAAAAATTCTCACTCCCTCCACTTTTTTCTCAACGTACAAATTTTGTCTTCTGCAAGACATTTTTTTGTCGTTAGTACGACAAATTTTCTTTTCTTTTATACGACACTGGAGAATACTTTAGCCACGCCCCTTTTCCCTTCAATTCTGGAGTTGTGTCGTTTTTTGTCGTATGCTCTATAGAAAATATGTCGTTCATGCATACAATGACTTATTTTTGTCTTTCATACGACATTTTTTTGTCGTTATCCCTTTGAACATACGGCCCATAGTGTAGTAAAGTGATGTTAGGCAGGCAGAGAGAGTGAAAATCTATTCCAGCAATTGATTTAATAAGCAATCACTTTTGTATATTCACCCCCTTAGGTCTTGAACCAAAACAAAGAGGCAACATTCAGAGAGACAATTAGAATTTTTTGGCCATAATAAGATAAGTGGAGGATGATTGTTATAAAATATTAGTTCTCCTTTAAGCTTTTTGAGTGCCAGAGCGGTATCCAACGCATTGTGTTGCAATGCGTTGGAAACCTCTCTGGCACTCACAGGGTTAAGGAGGTCATCTACTGAAAATAATTTTATAGGACTATAATTTGACTTTTTCTACATACTTTTTGGACAGACTAAAACCAAGAGCACTACAACTTCTGGGAAATGACTCAAACAGCCCAAACTTGTTTTTTTTTTACTAAAAAATATTGTATAAAAAGTGACTGCTACAAGATGCAGTTGCATTAACCCCATATCAGTTGATTGCCAGTAAGGCACAGTGAAACAGTGAAATAACTTCTGAATAAAGAATCTCCTGGCAGTTGCTGATCCCTTGTTTTTCTCAGCAGGAATTCCTCTTTTGGATGAAGATCCTCACAGCAGTGGGAGTACTCTTGTTTTTCTCATTATGAAAAGCTGAATTACATATTTTGTATGCACAATTTGAACTGTGTAATTAATAATTATTTTTTTCCACTATTTAGTAGTTGCTTGTTTCAGAAACGCTGGGTAAAAGCTGATGGACATGGCATTTCTTACTACAACAATGACAGGGTAAGACAATAGGATGAATGTACAGATCTGATTGAGTAGCTTCTCATATATTGTCATTTTTTTTTTTAACTTTATTGAAAGAAGATATTAGTGTACAAAAAATATTACAAATTCACATTAATGACAGATAAAAAGTAAAGAAGTATCATCGACAATTGTTGGAAGCTTCAATGAGATCTGCAATGTCTGGAACTGAAATTTAAGTTAACATCAAGAGCCAGTAAAAGAAGAGTAAAATGAGTTGAGTTTGTAAGTAAGGGGTGAGGAAAGTTGTCATATAAATTAACTCCTCTGGTGCTCAAAGGGTTAAGTGGCTGTACCACTGACGTGTGTAGAAGTACATACAATTGCTTTATGGCATAACCGGCGCACATATTCCACTATCATTAAGGCCAGACTCTGAAAATATCATTGATGCAGCACATGGTCGCAGCAAACTATAGGGGCCCTAGATTTGCTACTAGTTGAGACTTTAATGTAAGCAAGCCATAAATGCCTGACCCTCATGCATGAAACATTTTGTAATTTAAGGTAGATTTCTTCTGTGCCTTGTTAATAAATAGCATCACCAAGGCACAACAGAATGGAACATACCAAAATCCCGATTCAATGCAACACTGAAGTAAGTGTTATAAAAAGGATAATTTTTTGTAGTAGATGTCTTAGTACATAGGGACATTACTAGTAAATTGATTCCAGTACCTATTTTCTTGCAGAATCATATTAGTACATCACAATTAAAGTAGAACTTGCACTTTATAATGACTTTTGAAAGAGCTTTCAAATTCACCTACATTTGTTATCAGTTAAGTATTTAAAACTATGGTTTAACAGAAATTTTGCTTTATTCATTTGTCCATTTGTACACATTAGGCAGTGTTGGCTGGTGAATCCTGGTGTGTCAGATACAAACATTCCACTCTCATTCCCAACTGTCACTTCCTACCAAGTAGTACTAGTTAATTTGCAATAGAATTACAACTAAATAAAGCAAAATATCTCATAAAGTATTGTTTTAAATAAAGAACAGATAACATTTAAAGATGAATTTGAAAGGTCTAATCACCCTCTACAGTTGGTTGGAGCTGTGTATGTTGTAGTAGGAAGATTATTTGGTAATTAACCTTTTGGTTTGTTTTCTCATTTAAAGTGTTAGTAATGTCTAAAAAAAAACTTTTTTGCATTTAGAAGAGCTTAAAAAGCTGATCTAAATGCAAAAAAACTGTATCTCTCAAACCGCTATGGTTTAAGACATACTGGCGTTTAAAGTTTGATTTCTCCTACTGACAGCTGTAAAGCTGTCAGCAGGAGATTCGTGTTGGTTGACACGGTGGTGGTTGAGAAGTGCCGGGATCTCATTACTTACACGGAATCCCTTCATTGGAATGGTCTAAAACGTGCGCCTGAACACTAGGCACACATTTTAGACCATTCCAATGAAGGGACTCCGTGTAAGTAACGAGATCCCGGCACTTCTCAAACGCCACAGTGTCGACCGACACGCATCTCCTGCTGACAACTTTACAGCTGTCAGTAGGAGAAATCAAACTTTAAATGCCCGTATCTCTTAAACCATAGCGGTTTGAGAGATACGTTTTTTTGCATTTAGATCAGCTTTTTAAGCTCTTCTAAAAGCAAAAAAGGTTTTTTTAGACATTACTAACACTTTAAGAACAGTTTCAACAATATCCTCTTCCTCTCTCTCCCCTTCTCCATGTGCAGAATGACAGGGAGGAGTGGAGCACGCAGAGAAGGGGAGAGAGAGGAAGGAATGGCTCACATATGTATTTGTATAGTGGCTTTGATTTAATAGCCTGTTTATAAATCTTAGATGTCGTGACTTTACTTCTAAAAGACTGCTGCCCCAGCAGAAATTTTAAAAAAAGACAAAAACTGGTAAGGCTTCTATAACCCTTAGAGTACTTGGTGGATGCAGATATAAGATTGACTTTATAATTAATCTATGTGATCGTTCACTAGGCGATGTGAGAATCTTGCTCTATTATGCAGTGCGAGATTGTCATGTCGCCATTTTTATCCAGGCTACATATTTAAAGTGTCAAGTGGTCGCACGCTCTTTTGTGTGCAACCTTTTAAAAGGATACCATTCCTGTTACAGAAGGCAAGAGCCTCAGGTATTATGCTTAAAGCCTGGGTGTCTAATTTGCTAACATGGAGCTTGCAATGGAGCATGCAGCATGCAATTGCTAACTTGTAGCAAAGTAACTGTAAGAACAGGCTGCACAGTTGTCAGGGACAATTTCAGGTTCTTCTAACTCCCCTGTAGAAATCAGCTGGAAGACGCTTGAGTACGGTGCTAGAGAGCATTGCTTGGGTACGTAGCCAGTCCCAGTATTCCCTTGCATCGGCAGAAGCCGAGCTAAAGATGCTGGCCACAAAGCCAGATTTCTGATCCCAGTTGAGCCAGGACCCTGACCAGGATAGAAATACTGAGCAATGGAGGAAGGAGTACCAGAGGAGAATAGGACCCACTAAGCAGAACAGAGTCCAGAATCACCAGCATACCAGGTAGGTGATATACGCAGGCAACAGTACCAACAGTAGGAGTGTCAGCTGAGTGCTGGGGAGCAGGCAAGACTGCTCTGCAATGCGCTAGATACTTTAGGTAAGTATCCTTCAACCAACAGTAGGAGTCCCAGTGGATTGCTGGGGGAGCAGGCAAGACTGTTCTGCAATAAACTGGCCAAAAGAGAGAGAAGAAATCTGAAGACTATTTCTGCAACACTCAATGCCTATAGCCCAGAAGCTGCCAGAGCCACAAACAGGAGAAAAACCCCTTCCTCTCAGAGAAACTCTACCTAAGATGCAGGGACCAAAAGCTCAGCCAAGTCTCTGGTTCCAATAGCGAAACTTCTCCAGTGATATCACTTCTCCAATCCCTATGTTATTCTAGAGAGCCAAGTGATACTGTGGCGCTAATGCACTACGATTTCCAAGCTTCGCTCTCTTGAATAACATAGGGATTGGAGAAGTGATATCACTGGAGAAGTCATCTCCACATTATCACCTCTTTATTACACCTTAGTTCATACCCCTCATCTCTTGGTCTTTTCTGAACCTAGCAACTCCATTGCAGATGTTTTGAAGACACTTCAGTACCTACTGTAATTTAAATGATGTGTTTTTACTTGATGGCTTTAAGAACTGAAGTCCATTGAATGTGATACTGTTATCATACCATTTCTCCTGGGAAGTTATTCCATATATTTCAGTAAAGTTATTTTCTATCACATTCCCTCTTATTGTTACACCATTAACCATTACCAGTTAAAGGAAATATTTTTAATTGTATGAATTTATATTTCAGGAAGTATTTTCAAAAGGAAAAATTTCAATCTCTGCCATAAGAAGAATTCAAACATTGGGAGAAAACAAATTTGAAGTTGTAACATCGCAAAGAACATTTATCTTTCGAGTGGAAAAAGAAGGTATGGCTCAAATTCTGAAGGTAGCAATATTGGCAACTGGGAGGATGACCCATAACTATAAGAGGAAAAATTAATGAGCAGCAGGTTATTGTGTGGCTTTGCAACACTGTACATTTGGCCAAAATATTTTACAGGGAGAAAAATATGCTATACTAAACAATAATGTTTCTATTTTATTGTATTGCTGACTGATTCCCTCTTCTTGGAAGAACTGTATTTTAGACTAGGGATATGTGGTTAATTTTTCTCCCTATTTGAATTCCCACAGAAAGGTTTGTTTTGCCCAGGACATATTTTTCAGGAGAAGAGCCACTCAAAATGTGTTGTTGTAGGTAAAGCCCATTGATTTCAATGACTAAAATATTCTGAAGCTGTGTTCCAGTGACACTTTATGCCAGTCTAGCGCCTCATTCACAATGTTCCCAAGTATATATCATTATGCTCGCATACATCCTGCAGCAATGGACTTACATCCTGGGTATTAAATATTTGATGCTGTTTGCTCTACCATAACCTCACCCACACTTCTGTAATTCCAGATTGTATATACATGCAAATATAGATTAAGCAGGAACTCAGGTAAATAACAGCATCCAAATAGAGTAAGAAAAGGACTGTATTCATCAAGTAAAATAGGTTAAATTCTAGAGAAAACCAACTGCACTATGGGGAGGGATATTAACATTTCTATTGATTTAAATTATGTTCGTTTTCACTTCTATATAGTAGCAGTGCAATGGAGACCTCTATAGAATTTAAGGGGTTTAAAGTCACATTTAAATCTGTAGTATTTTCATTTCCCCACAATGATGTGAATAGTTTGTCCCAGAACTGCACCTTATTAGCTTGATGAATAAGGCTCTGTAAAGTCCCAACACTGTCACACTGATGTATATGATAAAACGTAGCTTTCATTTCTCGAAAGACAGACTTTTCTGGAACTTTCATCAGGTGTACAGCATGTCTACAGAAATGCTGTGAAACTGCGATTTTATACCTATTTACATGATCTTGGCACCTAAAATGAATCCTATATTCATCATGACATGGTAACCAAGCCAAATAACAACATATTGATGCCGTCTTTAAAATAATGAAAACAAACAGAGGAATAATTTAAAATCAGTGTGATCTAATGGAGACTATCTGCACATTACCTAGGAAGGAAATGAAACATGTCAGTGTAAAAAATGATACCAGTTATAACAGAAAAGAAAATGTTTGCATGAAACATCACAAATAGTTTACCAAATTAAATTCTTCATTAAGGTCATTAGGGTTCTGTGCTTTAAGAGCATACATCCAATACATTTCTCCAAGAAAGAGATGGTTTTCTTCCATCACCTCTACATGCCTTTTTAAAGGGATAGTAATACTTTGTTTTATCTTTATTTTATTTTGTAGGCATTAAAAAAATATGAAGAACAATAGAAGTCTTATCTCTCAAACCTTTATGGTTTGAGAGATACTCACAAGCAAAGTTTCCCCTCCTGCCCCTTTTACCTAGTGTAAGCCATCTCTTCTCAGATGTGGAATCCAGTCCATAGACCAGACAGATAACAGAAGGGGACAATCTTCTTCCTATGAGAACAATGAAGGCCCTACCTTCTGATCTGGCTGAGCAATGTTATATCAGTAAAAGGGGCGGGAGGATGATACTTTGTCATTGAATTACTCTTGAACTACAACTCTAACAGAATTTAAATAACACTCTCCAAAGTCCAAATACTGTGATGATTAATTATAGCTGCTTTTATTATGAAACATTACTATCCCTTTAAGTTCAACTTCAAAAAGAAAATATTACAGGTATTTGATGTTGTATTTAAGGGCTATAAAATGTCTCTCCTCATGTGTTATTTTTAATTCCTTCTCAATTTAAGCTGTGTATTATATCAGAAAACGTACAAATAGCAAGCAAAGGGACCCAGTAGGCAAAGAATACAAGGAGTGACTTAGGCAGGGTAACTGCTCATCATCAAGGGTTAAGCCCAGCACTGTTGGTAATTATATTACAGGATGACTTGAGATGTAGTCAAAAGTTCCAGGTTGGAGCAGACTGAGAGGATGCAGAGTCAAGTAGGTAGACCAAGGTTGAGAAGGACGAAAGGAAGCAGTCGAGTAGGCAGGTCGAGATCAGAGTAGTCATCTATCAAACAGAGAATCAGAATCAAGATGAGATCAGGAAGACAGGGAGGAGGTTTAGTTCATACAGCAACCCAAAGTCAATTATATTAGGTCATACAATGCAAAGGAACTAAGCAATAAGGCCAAGACAAGTACAGTATTCCAGGAGGCAGGTTAAAATACTGTGAACACTGTCAACATGAGTGCATCACTTCACAAAATGTAACAGAGCACTAGAAGTGGCATGCACGCATTAATGAGTGTGTGTGATAATTTTCAGATAGGTGCCGAAATGTAAAGCTTGAGAGTATGCTCATGCGAGCCTAAGGCAAGACTGATAATGACATGATGGTGAATGTGACACAGCAGAAGAATGCCACAGCAGGCCCAAAGGTTTACTGGATGAGATAACTTAATAGTACATTTCCTTTCAGAAAACATACAGGAACACAGGAACATAGTTGATGAGGCTGAAAAAAGACATGCAACAGGGATGGACAAAAAAGTCAAATTTTGTTCTTACAGTTTTTTTTTTTTTTGCTTTTCCTATGGAAAATTCCAGCCATAGAAAAATATATTTTTTACTTCCCACAAACATAGAATAAAAACCATGAACCTTCTGCCTTGTTCAACAGTGTTCAGTGTTCCATATAGCCATATAAGTGAATATAAAAAGACAGAAATATACATAGTAACATAGTAATTTAGGTTGAAAAAAGACTTGCGTCCATCTAGTTCAACCCTTTTCCTATTCCTGTTTACCATCGTTGATCCAAAAGAAGGCAAAAAAAATAACCCCTCAATATAGCAATTTAAAATTCTGCCTTGAATGGGGGGGGATTCCTTTTTGATTCCAAATGGCAGTCAGATTTCTCCCTGGATCAACAAGCCCTAACTAAATATTAATCCCATATTTGTATATAGCGGGATTACATTACAGTGCAAACCTTGGAAAAAATTATGGGCAGGCTTACCCAGCAAGTTAAGCCTTTAAAAAAATTGGTGGAACCCAAGCCAGGCAAGTAGAATGCCAATGCCACTGGTGCAAGCCAGGAACATATGCCACCCATGTGTGACATTATGGTGTTTGCTGTAAATTTGGGTTTTGCTGCAGAGTCATCTAAGTAGCATATGTCACAGAGGCTTCTGTGGGAGCATCAGCACAACTAGCCAGTTAAGGTGCAGTTAACATATTCCTTCTCTTTGTGTGTGACAATAAACATTGTATGTCTAAACTACAAAAACTTATCTAAATTACCAGTATCAATCTCAAAGTGCTGCTAGTTATGTTAAACCACCCCCAAGAAATCATGAGTGGTCAGTCACTGACAGAGGCCCTTGTCTGTTCTATGTCATACATACGCCAGTCACTTTATGGTGGGTGACTTGACCATCTGTGCACTTAATAAAAATAATGTACAGGGCAAGCTATTGCTTTTGCACATTCAGCAGCAGGGTGTGCCATCTGCAGATGCTTCCTTATGCACTGCTTTCTATTGCTCTCCATAACAAAATGTGTGGTCAATGCACACTTTGCACAAAGCTAATGCTGAGTATTGAGCTTAGACCCAGCTCATAAAGAAAACTAATCCCATAACCATGATTTCAGGGCAGGGTAAAGAAGAGAGGGGCTGGGCTTTTGTTGTTGCTGCTGTACTTGTAGGAGTTACTCCACCTGCTGCTGCCCACTTGCCTGCCCAGTGTCACACTCACCACCACCATCACTACATGGAAATCCAATATCATCTTCCTTCTTACTATTCCCATTACCAATTGTTGAGTCCATGGTGGACATGGTAGACTCGTTATCAGTAGCCTGATGAGGATTAAGCTACTCTGCCTGCTGCTGCTGTGATATATTATGCAGCAGGAAAGACAATTATGCAGCAGGAAATTAACTTATAGCTAATATAATTTCAGAAGTACTGGGGGTTGGGGTGGTGGTGATAACTAGTCCCTCCAGATATATTCTCCAGTCTCTTTATCACTTCCAAGAACATTTGCCCCACTATCAATAACACCCTGTCACTAAACATCAAAGTAGCTGTGGTGGTGCTGATGGGCCACACATGGTCAAGTGACACTTCCTCGCACAGGGCCTCAAAATGGGATATGGTGGAGGATACAGTGAGAGACACAGTGGTGGCAGTGGGCATTGAGGTAGTCAGAATGAGAATAAACATGTAGGGGGTTGAATGGTGTTGGGGATGAGGACACATTGCACATCTCTTTAATATATCACCCCACTTCACTAGTCTCTGGGTTTTTATAGTTTTTTGTGAATTCTCCTCCACAACAGCAGCAGCACCTTTACAACTCCTACTGGCTATAGTGCCTTACACATTATATTTTGTTATTTCTCTCTGTTGCTTTCTCTCTTTTATTTGCTTATATGGCTCTATGGACCTCTGAACACTGTACAGTTAATAATGCTTCCACTGTTTGCAATGTTTGCTATGCAAACCTGCTCATATTTTTTTGCAGTATTTTGTAAACAATTTGTATTAAGGCTTTCCTTGTTACAATTAAGTGTTAAAACATTATTTATTAAGGATTGCTTTATTATAAGCCTGAAAACACAGATAATGTGAAAATAAAATGTAGATTTAAGTGTGGATGATGCAGATGGGGGTGTTATAAACCTGGAAAAATATAATAAATATAGTCATAGTACTGGTCCCTTCTGCTGGCTGGCAGTGGCCTTGAAATTATGCAAATAATACCTACTCATCAGTAGTGCTGCTGGTTCTGTGGCTTGCATGTTTCTTTCCAGTTCTTCTATATGATAATTGAATGGTATTAGATGGTTAAAAAGTTAGTCTACCCATGCTGCTGCTGAATTGCCGAGGCAGTAACCATCACACACGCAGTGGAGTCACTCCTTTAAGCTTTTGACTGTGTTCAAGGGCTTCAGTTATCAATTCATATTCAGGGAGCAAGTTCAATAGAGACGTACAATTGCCATCACCACCACCACAACATACTCCCTCACAGCCACTATCATTAACACCTCCTATGAAAGACTGTTACTGCCCCTGAAAACCAGATGGCTTTCTGTGATGATCACCCCATATAATGTGCTAATTCTTGGGATGTAGTTGTTTATGGTGTAAGCCTTTGCCTTTATCTTTTTATCATTTATATAATTATAGAAATGTTTAGGATTGTTCTTGCTCTCATTTGCAACACCTTTCTCATTTGGTTTTAGCTAACCTAATTTCTTGTCTGCAGATTCTGTTACATTTGTTATATTTTTAAAATTGTTTATCTGAGCGTTCTGAGCATATAAATTAAAAGCCTGCTTCTTATTACTCATTAAATGTACCCTAATACTGCTTTTAGCGATGTAAAATTAGCCTTTTAAAGTTTAAAGAATGTTTGATATTGCTATCTGTGGGGAGTTTGTATAACTGATCAGCTGACAGCAATAGACCCATCTGTATAGTACCAAAATGTTGGGCAATTCCCCTATGCATGGAAAAGCCAGCTAACCCAAAAAAGTATATTTCTGCCTTGTTGGGCCTCCTCAGTGAGGTGCAGCTGGTTTCCCTAAGCACTGAAAAAGAGTGAAGGAAAATCTAGATGTGGATCCTTTGTTCTCAGTGCCTATGGAAACTAGCTGCATCTTACTGACAAGGCTCAAGAAGGCTAAAATGGTCATATGGGGTTAGATACTGTTTCCTGTACAGAGGGGGCTTGCCTGTCATTTTGGAACTGGATTGCACTTTTGGGTTGGATAAGTCCAATATGTATGTGGACAGTTCTTCTCTATAATAACACTAGAGAACTAAAATGTAATGCTTATGATCTGTGACTAGCAGTAGAACAAGCAATGAGCAATGGGCTTTTGTTCATCCTAAGAGCCTCTCAAACACTTTGGTATGTTTATTGAATATTCTTAGGGGGTCACCCTAAGAGTGAAGGGTAATCCAGATGTGGAGTTCTTGCTCTCAGTGCCTAGGAAAACCATCTGTGACTTGATGATGATGCCCAACAAGTCTGCAATGTACATCTGGGGATAGCTGGTGTTTCCCGTGCAGAAGGCACTTGCCTGTCATTTTTCAACTGCTCTACCCTTTTGGGCAGGATTAGTCTAATTTGTAATATGGAACTTTATCCTCTGTATGGAAAATGTGATGCTCTCACACATTTTGATATGTTTTAAAATACTGTTAGGGGGTTTGCCTAAGCCTGAGGTATAATCCAGATGTGGAGACCTTGCCTAGAGAATCCAGCTGCACCTCACTGACAAGGACCAACAAGGACAAAAAGTACAATTGCCCATTATTTTTTAACTGGGCTGTTCTTTTGGTCAGATTAATCTAATATATATGTGGAAATGTATGGTTTGTCCTGGCAATATAGCTCTAAACCATTATGCTTCTGATCGAAGACTAGCCGTAGAACAAGTAACATGAGCTTCACAGCCTCTCAAGTTCCTTGGTATGCTCCCTTAAGGTGTAAGGAGCAATAAGACAAATTTAACTGTCTGAATACACCCCTCACTCTCCAGCTTTGTCTGCCAAACAAACTGAGGCAAAGAAATTCAATGCATAAGACTTCCCATTCATTTAAATTGAGCTTTTAAACCCTTGAATTCTATGGCAGTCTCCAGTGCATTAGTATATATCAGAATGGGCTGACACTCAAAGGGCTCTGGGTCCAAGTAAAGATCTGATGGCCAACAGCTTTGAATTTGCTGAAACTGCTAAGTATTCAATGCACTGAAAATAATAGTCAAAGAATTCTAACCTCTGCTGTCAGACATAATTGTCACCTTTTATCAGGTTGCAGCCACAAGATTCAAGTGGTAAATTCAAACTTGTTGCCCACTGAATCTTTTCTTTGGCACTTAAATGTCATTAAGTGCCAATGGCCCAAGGGGGGAAAGCAGGTCCTTACATTTAGAAGTGTAAAAGCTGCTTGAATCCTGCATGGCTTCACAAACCCTCTTGTTAGAAAGTCCCATTTGTTTTGTCGGTCGCATTGCTTTGCAAAAACTGCATTACCAATATGCCCAATATATATTACTAATAATAACTTAATCCATAATTCTTTGACATTTTGCCTAATATGTATTGTTTGCTTGATTTCTTCTTTTAGGGGATAGACATGACTGGATTAGTACACTGCTGGAAGCATTTAACTCAAAGACTAATCAATCCCCAGCTCTCAATCTCAGTGAGAAGCATGGACACCTTGAGCTGAAAGGTTATAAACATAAAATCTTTAGTGTTCTAAATGGAAGCAAATTATGGCTCAGCAAAAGCAAACAGGTACATTTTAAGTCTATTGAAATTATAGCTTTGATATGTATGGTAGAGAAGTAAAGTGTATATGGATAAATATCCATACTATATATATATACAGGTATCAAGAGCTAGCAGTGGCACTCAAGAATTAAACATAAATAACCATTTAAATAATGCGGTGCACGTCCCATATAATGCATATATAGAAGTACTTAGCCACAACTGGAGCAGACGAGACAGCACTCAAATGAAGAAATGTTGATAAAGTTTTATTCCATAGGTGTCTAGAGACACCTATGGAATAAAACTTTATCAACGTTTCTTCATTTGAGTGCTGCTTCGTCTGCTCCAGTTGTGGCTGAGTACATATATATATATATATATATATATAAATATATCTCCTATATACATCATATAGTCCATGTTTCTTATGTTTCTTTCCTCCTGCTGAACAAAACAATGATACTCCAATTGCAGAGATATGTTTTATTAAAAAGTTACTGCAGCTCAAACTTGCTTTTTTGGATGCAGTGCTTCCAAAGTCTGACATTATGCAGTGGTGCTGTTGCTACAGCAGCCTATTGAAGGTTATTATTGTCACTGACAAAAGCTGTCCATAAACTTCTGTAGCAACAACACCACTATAACATTTAAGGCCATGGAAGTACTGCACCAAAAATACAAATTAGAGCCACAATAAGGTTTGAATAAAATATCTCTCAAAAGTTGGAGAACCCTGGATAAACCCTACAACATGTACCTTTACATATAAAGTAACTATTTTTACATTTAAAGTAAAAAGGTATAAATTAGTATTGAATTGCAAATAGAAAAACATTCAGCACTTGGCTAAAATGAAACCAATTATAGATCGATCATCTGCAATAAAATCCAGCCAATCACGAGAAAAATACTTCTTGAACATGTTCGGGGCTGAACATACCCTTACCCTTAGGCAAGTCAATCCTAGGTACCCTTAGCTCCACCCATGACCACACCCCTACTTTTTCCACTGACCCCAGCTGTACACTTCTCTCTGTTTCCTGACATTTAAAAATATATTGTAAGTATAAATTGCAAGCTCACAAATTCTTAATCTCTTGGCTGCTAGAGAACTCTCTAACAACCAAGGGGTTAATAATGACCATTAAATGGTTATCTAAACTGGTAAATAGGTTGGTCAAGCGCAGGGCATTGTTATAATTGTTATTATTAACAACTTGTTTTATTAATGAAGAGCCAACATATTCCTTGAGTAAAGCTGAGAGAGGGCCCTGCTGGTGAGATGTTACATTCTAGAGCACTGATGTTGCTCTGGACACCACGTCTGATGCACTGCTCAAAATTTGTCACTCTAAGTTGCCTGCTCCAACTAATGGGAAATCGAGCCAGGCATATATTTGTTTTGTACATCTGAGGTTTGAAACATTTATTCTTATGTATTACATTTGGTTTGCCACCTCAAGACAGACTTAGTTTGTTTTTAGAGACAATTACAATGTGCATATATGTTGTTCTATGGTATAATACTTGGGTTTCATACAATGTATGTGCTATTCTGTGGGGCAAGACTGGGGTGGCAAGCAGTATATATATATATATATATATATATATATATATATGTGATTCTGTGTCTATCAGTTGGATTGTGGTAAAAGGCTAGAGTACCTGACAGTGTATGTGTGATTCTGTTGATGCCAGTGATACATTAATATTAGGCTGGGGTGTCTATGCGGCTACCGGTGGGTCAGTGGTAAAGGCTGGGTGCCAGGCTGTATATGTTATAAGTTTGTGGTTACCAGTGGACAGTCATATTGGTACTAAACTGGAGTGTTTATATGGCTACTATTGGGACAGTTGAACAAGGATGGAGTTCCAGACAGTATTTGTGTGATTATGTGGCTACCAGTGGAGAAGTGGTGCAAGCTTGTGGTGCCAGTCAGTGTGTCCAGTAGTGAGACACTGGTACATAGCTGGGGTGTTAGCCACTGTATTTATGACACTGTGGCTACCAGTGGACAGTGGAAGAAATATGGGATGCCAGACAGTGTACAGGGATTCCATGGCTACAAGTGGGACAGTGGTATGAGGATAAGATGCCACACAGTATATCTGCGATTCTATGATTACTAGTGGGAGAGCGGACCAAGGCTCGGGTGTCAGACGATACCTGTGTTATTCTTTGGCTACCAGTAGACAGTAGCACAAGTTTGGGATGTCAGGCAGTTTATGTGTGATTATGTGGTTACCAGTGGGACAGTGTTACATTGCTGACATGTAAGGCAATATATGTGTGCAATACTTTGGCTACCAGTGGGCCAGTGGTATAAAGCCTGGGTATCAGACATTGTATGCCCTATTCTATGGCCACCATTATGACAGTGGTACAATTCTGATGCGGTATATATTATATATGTACTTCGATGGCTAGCAGTGGGTCAGTGGTAAAATGGCTGGAATGCCAGAAATGCATATGTGATTCTGTAGCTACTAGAAGGTCATTAGTACAAGGTTGGTCAGACAGTGTATGTGTGCACCTGTGGCTACCAGTGGGACATCAGTAATGCTGAGTGCCAAACTGTATATGTGAGATTTTCTGAGACAGAGGTGCCGTACAGTGTATGTGTTATTCTGTGTCTACCACTGTGTCAAAGCTGGAGTGTCAGACATGTATGCATGTGGGATAATGTGGCTGCTATTGGGACGGTGGTACAAGGCTGGAGTGACAAACAGTATATATTTAATTCTGTGAGTATTAGTGGGAAAGTGGTATATGTTCAGACAGTAAATGTTTGATTCTGTGGCTACCAGTGAACTGTGTAACAGTGATGGGGTGCTAGATAGTATATTGTGGCTTCGTGACTACCAGTGGTACAGTGGAAAAAGTCAAGGGTGTCAAAATGGAATAGTATATTATCCATCATTACAATCCCAAAATTCTGTTCTAAAGAGTTTCTTATAAAAATGAAGCATTTTTATATATTTATTTTATTTTAGATGAAAATGTGTAGTTTTGTAATTGAACCACTAGAGGGCAATGTTGCCTTGAAAACAAGTAACTGTGGTCGAACAGTGTAACAATACAGAAAATACACAATGGGATGAGCTAATACTGTTCTTATATTGGCACTCACATCTATGCTAGAACTACTCCCATTGTGATTTATAGAGCTTTATTATGACTGCAGTGCTAAAACTTACCTAGTGTTAAAATAAGAACACATCACACTGAATTCTATTAACTCTAGTGAAGTAAAGAAAAAACTGTGACTCCATATATTCTGTTTTGGTAAGATTTGCTCAAACAGCTCTCATGAAATTTCATGCACAGCACAGTGGTCCTCTTATGAACAAAATATAAGAGGAGCAGTTCTGGGTCAAACCAAATGCATCATGGGGGAAGATTAGAATTCCCTAAATTCCCATTGATTTAACCCTTTCAGTGCCGGAGGGGCACGCAATGCATTGAGAAACAATTGCGTACCCCTCTGGCACTGAAAGGTTAAACAGGACTTCAGCATATTTCTTTGCAAGGAATTGGGAACCTCTCTAGAATTCAAGGGGTTAAAATCTCCAATTAAGTAAAGGCGAAATTGTACTTGTCCCCCTGTGCTTCAGTTGATTTACTCCAGAAATGCTCCTCTTTAATTTGAGCACAAAGCTTAGTATTTTATCTGGGAGGTGTCAGTTGCATCGCTCTTTTTTTTTTTCTATACAATTAACCCATTAGATGCTTGAGGCATCTCTAAAGCATTACAGCCTCTACTAGCCTTGCCAGCCAGTTCCAGCTGATAAAAGATCACGCACCAGACTTTATACCTTATGCACAAATAAAACAAAGAGTAGCAATTCTGGAGAAAAACAGCTGCACCATCATGGACCATTGAAATGACCAAACATAGCTGGGAACTCTCTAGATTTGCCCCGGAGACTCCGGTATTAACTCTGCATTACCAGGTCTCTGGGGCAGAGGCTGATTTTCCAGATGTGGGGAGTTTCTAATGAAACGCTGAGCCCTTCTGCTCCTTCCATTGTGTTCCTCCCACTCTCTGCCCTCTTTCTCTTTCTTCCCCAGCCTATCCTATATAATAATTCACTAGAAAGTTTGTAATGATGCAGTCATGCACAGTAGAGACTTCTGTGTGTGCTGCAGTCATGCACAGTAGAGACTTCTGTGCGTGCTGCAGTCATGCGCAGTAGAGACTTCTGTGCGTGCTGCAGTCATGCACAGTAGAGACTTCTGTGCGTGCTGCAGTCATGCACAGTAGAGACTTCTGTGCGTGCTGCAGTCATGCGCAGTAGAGACTTCTGTGCGTGCTGCAGTCATGCGCAGTAGAGACTGCCCGTGACGAGGCTGATACAGAGCGGGGCGCTCCGAAGTAGCTTCCCGCTCTGTATCAGCTGCAGCACGGGCAGTCTTTACTGAGCATGACTGCTCCACGACCGGCTGGCACTGTATCAGCCGCGTCTCTTCAACTAGTTTATTATAAGTTTGCATTATTCTATAAGCTCCACACCCCCACTCACAGCTAAGCCCCGTACCTTTTTAAATGCAAATCACATAATTTTTCTCCCTCAGCGGCACCACAGGACTCTCCTCTCTGGGGAGTCCACAACAAAAAGTTCCCAGGTATGCCAAACATTGGTCAGAATGGGACTTTTAACCAAGTAGGACATGGAAGTGAGACAGATGTCTTGGGACTAATGGTTTAGCCAAAAATTAGGTAAGGTCTATGCACAGATGGTATCATCTGTGTGTGTTTTTGTCTGCCGTTTATCCTTTACCTTTATACAGGTAGGAAAAGGACAGGATGTTTTGTATCTCGTGTTTTAACCCTTGGTAAAGTAGATAGTGTAAAGAGGGAGTATTAGGATTTATTGTTCATAACAGCCACAGGTATTAGAAAATACTCTTTAAGAGAGACTGTTTTCATTCCTCTAGTAGGTGAGTAGAGCTATTAAGTCAGGTATTTAGAAACTACATTAGCAGGTATTTAAACTACATAAGGGAATAGACAAATGTTTGATATAGCCAGCTAGCCTCTACATGGTGACAAATATTATGGAAAGTGATTGTCTGGTGATATAGACAAGGATATTGCAGGAATTATTAAAAGTCATAATTTGACTACATCTGATGTATGTGTACAACTGCATGTAGTTTCGGGAATAAGCATCCTGAACTAATTACAGTAAAGACTAAGGATAGTTTGGATGTGATGGCCATAACTAAGAAATTGATGAAAAGATTGTTCAGATAAGAGTAATGTATCAACCTCAAAGGCAAGAAGAAGCATTAAAGTATTGATGAAGGAAATAATAAAGATGTCAATGAGAGGAGGTATAATAATTATGGGAGATTTTAATACACAAGATGTGAAATGGTAGGGTCCTTTTGCTGTATAAACATGGACTAGGCACATCCTGGATTACTTGCTAGGGGCATCCTTTATTCAGTTGTTGAAGGATCAATTCATAAGAAAAAAATACTACATTTGATTATGAATACTGATATAGTATCAGATATATCTGTAGGTGAGAGTATGAGGAATAGTGATCACTACTCCAGTCAGTATTGTTTAACCCCTCATATTTTTCAGGTGGTTGGCAAAGTGAGCTTAGACGTTCAACCACGTGAAAATTATCAGGTGGCATTTGAAGCTTCTTCCTGCACTCCTGCTGCATGGAAAAGCTTAAAACTGTCCTGCACATAGGGAAGATGTTTCCCTACATTGCAGGGCAAGAGTTAACTCCTAAATATATACACAATTGCATCCATGTATATAAAAAATGCACATAGTGCAGGATCTCTTTATCATGCACTATGTGCATCTGTAAAATGAAATCAGAGCTCAAGTGGTAGGGCACTCTGACCCCTTCTAATGCAGACTCTGGTACTGATCACCTAAATGGTAAGATAGGCAATCATTGCAGTGACCAGGAAGTCGATCACCTCCTTCCTTTACCCTCCCAGTCCACATCATCCTGCTCAACCCAGTGTTCTATGAACTTTCGGGTTGAGTAGGAGGACCTTGAAGTCCTCCAACTCAACCTGGCCTTTCATATAACACTGGGTTGAGCAAGATGAGATGGGAAAAGTAAGGGAAGGAGGTGATCGCCTTCCTGGTTGCTACAATGAACGCCTATCCTACCGGATCGGCAATCAGTGCCATGGGAAGCATGAGGAGGGATCCTGATGCCTCCCACAGGGTCTGATTTCATGTTTTTTTAAATAAATAGATAAACAAATATAAATAGTGCTAAAATAATAATAATAATAATAAATAAATAATGTATTCAAAAATGATAATACATAAAAAATACATACAAAAATAAGCATTCCCCACTGTTCCAGATATCCCACTTACACTTCCAGCATTCTCTCACATACTTTGTGGCCACCAGTGGGCAGGAGAACAAGACTAGGGGGGTCAAAATGTATGTGGGGAATCAGTGGTTACCAGTGGACAAGGGAATAAGGCTGGGAGATGTAAGATCCCCCACCTACACTGTCTGACCCCCAACCTTTGTTTCCCTGCCCACTGGAAGCCACATATTCCCCACATAAACTGTCTGACCCCCCCCAGCATTGTTCCACTTCTCACTGGTAGTCACAGATTCTCCACCTACACTGTCCAAACCCATAGCATTTTTCCCTGCCCACCAGTAGGCAAAGATTCCCCACATACACTTCCCTCTCTTATTCCCCTGCACACTGGTAACCAAAAACTCCCACATATACTGTCTGATCCCTGGCCTGATGCCATTGCCCACTGGTATCCACAAATTGACCACATATACTCTGATCCCCAGCCTTGTTCCCATGCCCAGTGGTAGCCACATATTCTCCACATGCACTGTCTGACTTCCCAGCCTTGTCCCTCTGCCAACTGGTAGCCAAATATCCCCCCACCTACATTGTCTGACCCTATACCCTGACTCAACTGCACAGTGGTAACCATACAGTAGATTCTGCATATACACTCTCATCCCCCAAGCCTGGTTCCACTAGAACACCAAGATCCCCTCCCTGGTTCCCCTTATAGTCCCACAGTCCCACATATATGTCAACTCCCAGACTTGTTGCACTAACCCCTGGTAGCCACAGATATACCACATACACTGTCTGACCAACAATCTGGTTTCATTGGTATTCACAGAACCCCCATATACAGCCTGACCCCCCCCAGCCTGGTTACCCTGGAAGTTGCCAGGCCGCACTTACATTGTCAATCCTAAGATTGGTTCCACTGCCTCATGGTAGCTACATATTATTGTTATTCTTTATTTATATAGCACCAATTAATTCTGCAGCACTGTACTATAGGGAATGGACATACAGAGATATTAAATAGTACAAATCAAATGTGGAGAACAGAAGGATCAAAGGGCCCTGCTCATGAAAGCTTACATATATTGCACATACACTCTCTGACACCCCAACTCTGTTTTACTGGCAGGCACGGAGCCTCACATACACTGTCTGCCCCCATGGCATGGCTCCTCTACCCCTGGTAGCCACAGATCCCCATATACACTGTCTGATACCCCAGCCTGATTCCACTGGTAGCTAGAGAGCCACACATTACTTTGTCTGACATTCCAGCCTTGTTCCATTGGTAGCCAAAAAATCACACACACATACACTCTTTCTGCAGCCCCAGCTTTGTTCATTGGTAGCCCTGAACCTGTCACCCACTAGGATATGTCAACTCATACCAAAGTGGTACCAATTTTCTCATGCTGGTAGCAGGTTCTGAATAGAGTTGGAAATCCCATTGTTTTCAAAGATTTTAGTAGCTTTGTCATGGTGGAAATGTTAAAAAATGTTTTCATATAGAGCCAACTTATGGAAATATTTGTGAACACCAGCCTAGAGGTAGAAAGGCAAATAACCCCTCATTTTATGCTGGTGCATGTCTACTTTCCAAAATGGCACAATTTGTATGCCTTTCCTTCAAATCTATAGTAGTTAGGACCATTTTAGTGTAGGAAGCCTATTAAGAAAGAAAACAGGTAGGGGTAATTTTGTGCTTCTGGATTCCATTGTAGTATGTCAAGCCATACCAATGGGGTACCATTTTCTTGGAAATGAATAAAGTAAAAAAAAAAAATTCCATATTTTGCTAATATTTCAGTACAATTGAAGGAAGGAGTTGTAAATAAGTGTACTCAATACACACTGACAGCCCAAGAAATGTAATACCCTAGTGGTATGCACTGGCTTACTGTAGTAGTTGACAGAAGAACACAACCAATTCTACCACACAAAATGTTTCTTATGAAATATGAATAAAAATGTACATTTGTTGAGTAATAAATTGATCATCCATCAGAATTTTTTTTAATAGTACTCTCATCTGATGAGAGGCCTTCTTTCTTACAGATGTGGGCTAAACAATGTATTGTGAAGCAAATCTTTATTCGCCTCTCTGGCACCAATAAAAGATACCATTTATATAAAAGGGTTCTGATAAGTATATGGAGTCCTCTTTCTATACATTTTATAGAGCAAGAGGAGGTGTGATAGAGATTCTTTAGGAGACCCCCCCACTGTCCCTATTCTCTTACACTGACACATTATTGCATTTATGCTGGGTGATTTGTGATTACCTGACATTTATTTATTGCAGACTACCCTTGTTTGAAACATGGAACAGATTAAAAAAATGACATATTTTGTTAAGGGTAGTTTTGTGTTTCTGGTTCCAACAGCTCTTAACAATTGGATGTTATATCTGTCAGGAGAAGAGCTTCTAATGAATACAGAAGGAAATTCCATAGTTGTTGCAGGCAATTTTTTCCTTTAGCATTACCTACTAAAAACTTGTGCCTACTAGGCAAGGGGTAGAAAACCAAGTGACCCCTTTTTTAGTGCAGTGGGTATCCCAAAATGGTATGCCATGTCTACATTTTCTTCTTCTCTGTAATTGTTACAAACAATTAAGTGCAGGTATGTCATATAAAAAAAAGCAAGAAAACTAACAAATTGTGGTATGTGCAGTTTTGTGGTCCTGACTCTTGGCACCCCAAGTGGTATGTAAACTCATACTAGTTAGTACTATTTTACATAAGAAGGCTTCTAGCGACCTAACTTAATATGATTTGCAGAATATTTAAAAGAGATTTTTTTCTATTTTTTTCTATAGTACCATCTTCTGTAAATTTCATAGTAAACCCATATATATACAACAGTAGGGAAGCACTCTCTCTCTTAAGAAAGCCAAGTGCCTGGGTGCTGTTTTCAGGCTGAAGGCTCTCAGGGCTTCTAGACAAAATGTATTTACTTTAACTTTTTGGTTAGCAAATAGCAACCTTCCTCAAGCCAACCCAGCAATGAAAATGACCCTTCTGGTATACTCACAGTGAAAAAGAAGGTACCAAAATAGGCTTCCTAGCCTATCAGTGATGTCACATACAGCGAAGTGACATGTTCTAAGTGTGAGATTACTCACCGTTATTTACGATCAATTGACTCAGGTTGTGGATGGGTGTTGGTGTTATTTGGTTCCTTGGGTCCAATATCATCGCACCACTGACTTTCATATGTGTGTAACACCACATATATTTCTTTACAACATAAAGTGAATGTTTGGCTACTGCTTTCCATGTTAAGACTTATGAGTAATGACATGTGCTATGGGACATTATAACTTTTTGACTTGCTTGCTGGTTGATATTAGACCACATACAGATGTATTGTATCTCTATTTTTTAGGCTTCTAGCAGCATACTATTTTCTTTACTATGCTGTATAGAAAGTCATGTGCTTATACCCTGCAAGCTCATAGCCCATGGGAGTTGGTATAATCCACTCAGAGTGACTTTTGCTAATCATACCTTAATGGGGTTTAGCAAGTGAAAACTACCCTTCTAATCCTGGCCTATATGGCTGGGTCTCTGGACATAGCACTTATTCTCCACTTGGCAAACACTAAACCTGATGGCTATCAATCCAGCACTAGGTATACACTGATCCCACAGGACTAACAAGGCATTGTGATGTGCTGGAGTCCTGGGATTCCAGCACTCTAACTATGCAATGCTCCATTGACTGGCCAGGTTTGCTATATATGAGAATTGGTACAGTATTCCAATCCATATGATTATGATAGGCTAATTCATACACTGCACATGTTATAATTAAGATTCTTTCTCTTACAAGCTAACTTTAGAGCTATGAGATTTTTAGTCTGGGATAGAATCTCTGGTGGATTTAAACCTATTGCCTTATAGCATGGGGAGTTGGTACCTTTTACCCTGAGCTGCACATTGTATGGCATTATAAAATAACCAAAGTAAGTTAGATCTGCTTTCTGCCTCTCAGCTTTTGAACTGTTTTTTTAACCAGGTTTAACACCCCTTTTGACCTGGTCTGACCATTCTATATCCATTGGCAATCACTTAGGCACAATATAAATGGATCCCATAGGATTTCATTAGCATAGCGACATGCTAGTGTCCCGGGACTCAACTCATCATATAGCTAGATAGTCCATGAAGGCAAAGTTGCTATTGCCAGAGGTGTTGGGGGGGATGCTGTCACTCAAGGTGGTCACGCTGTCTAGAATTGCAGTTCTTTCATGGAGCCACTGGAACTTTCCTTGAAAAGTTTATACATTTGATCAGAAATGTGGCCGCAGTGGCCTTTCTGTCTTCTGTACTATGGCAATGTACTGTTAACTCTCCTGTCTTCAATAAAAAAGATAAAAAAATATATATGAGTAAAAGGACTTGTGGGAATATTGTTTATGATTTGGAGGAATCAGGTAGCAGCAGCAGTAGTAACAGCAGTGGTCAGAAGCAGAGCTCCGCAGATAGTCCTGCTACTTTTCCCATCATATTCTCTTCAACTGTGAAACTGCAGAGCCCATTAACAGTGTCCATTAGTGCTGCTACTACCCAAATCACATCTCCCATGACTGAGAGGCTCCAGACCTCCCCATCAGCAGATGGGGCATCAGGCACTCCACCACATACTCTATGACTGAGACAATCCAGAGCTTACCAGCAGCCAATAGTGCTTCTCCTGTGACTAAAAGACTCCAGACCCATTGGTATTTGATAGTGCTGCTACACCCCATGAAATCCCCTGTGAC
The DNA here is from genome assembly GCA_037306005.1 of Rhinophrynus dorsalis. Classification (NCBI taxonomy): domain Eukaryota; kingdom Metazoa; phylum Chordata; class Amphibia; order Anura; family Rhinophrynidae; genus Rhinophrynus; species Rhinophrynus dorsalis. The sequence continues at coordinate 83,966,029 of CM074718.1, read as the reverse complement.
TCATAATATCCAGAGCACACTACTAGAAGGTAGTGCTTCCACCATACCAACTACATCTCTGATGTGACTCAGAGACTCCAGAACTCATCAGCAGATAGTGATGCTATCACCAGCACAACCACAACATCCTTTTTGACTGAGATCCCAACAAAAGCGCTAGATATTGTTGCACTTACCACCACCCAGATGATGGTGCTGTCACAAAGCACTGAATTAAATTAATAAAAGGGGAAATCTATTTTTCCCATGTGGCTGTGTGCCACATTAGCACAGAATAGCTGTCTGTCTCTGAGACTGTTGCTGCTGTGTCTGTCAGTGTGACACCAGTGCACCTCCTACACCTGTCACACTTACCACTACAATAGAGGAGAAAAAATCGGGGTGTGGTGCTGCTGGCAATGAGAGTGGTGTCATGATGAGAGCTTTCCTGCCTTATACTAGCCAGGAGTGTGTGAAAAACTTGGTTGGAAAGGGTCTCATAAACACCACTAGTACTGCAGAAAAATACTCTACTTATTTAAGCAAGTAATTGTATTATTTTAGATCCATGGGGCTACATATTTTAGGCTGGATTCTATTGCAGGTGATAAATGTTACCTCCCATTTTATCTAAAATGTTCCTATTGAAGTTTATGGGGAAACCTGGAGATAAACGCATAGATAAAATTTGCACCTGCAATAGAATCCAGCCCATAATGTCTAAAAAAAAAAGGGAAAATAACCTCAGGTGAACTTTCTGCAGTGCAGCGGAGTTAAAGATTTCCTCGCTCTATATAATATATACACACTCTACATGTTTCGCTGGTGAACTGACTTCATCAGGTGCCTGGGATTCAATTCTATTAGTCCCGTTATTTTTTTAGCTCTTTGAATGCCAGAAGGGTACACAATGCATTGTAGAGCAATGCGTTGGGTACCATTCTGACACTCAAAGGGTTAAATCAGCGGTGGTGGTTTTGACAGCATAGTTTGCTATTCTATTACCTGTGCTGTCAACAGCTACCACTGTGCAAAAATGTCCAACGGGCACAAAATATTTGCCCATGATATCATGTAAAACTAGGAGAATTTGTAATCCTATTCCATTTCGGTGGTTTCACCGCATATGAAGGACCGCACTTTTCATGGCAAAAAACCTGCTCCATGATAAGGAGGTGCAGAGTCCCTAACACGACATGTGTTGGAAAAGTGGTGGTTAAAAAAAAGAAAAAGTTTAACCCTATGAGTGTCAGTGGGGAATGCAATGTATTGTATAGCGTTGCATACCCCACTGGCACTCATAGGTTTAATCCACAAAGTGTTAACTCATGTCCCGACAAATAAAAACTTACCAGTAATTCTGATGTTCAGTGGGATAGCAGCCATCTTCTTCTTCTGTCTTCTCTTCTTCCTCTCTTCTTTTTTTTTATTTTGATGGAAAAAAACAAACATAATGTTGTTCTAAATTTGATTTAAAAAAAGAGAGAATTAAAGCCCCCCTCCAGCACTCAAAGGGTTTAAAATATGTGGCATCTGTATTTCCTCTTTGTTGTTAAAATATAATATCCAGTAATGTCCTTTTTGTTATAAAAAAATTAATGTGGTCAACAGCAAGCATTTGCAAATTTGCAATGGCAGAACCCCCCCCTTCCCTACCTCTCAGGCCATTGCCCTTGTCAGACTGCTGGAATTTTGAACTGAGACTGGCTTTTTATTTGCCAGTCTAGGTTCAAAATAATTGGCAGCCTCCAATTGACTGGGGTGTGTGCTTATGCACCTCCCAGCCAATCAGCTTCTAGCAGGGGGATGACGAACCCCGCTAGAAACTGATTGGCTGGGAGTTGCAAAAGTACGCATCAAGAGTTGGCTTTTTTTCCATTGATGTTCCCACGATTCACGCTATTTAGGCAGAGTTGTGGGAACAAAAAAGTTTTGGCCGGCAATGCTCTTTGTTTCATGTACCTCGCCAGCTACATATTTAGCTGAGGTATCTTAACCCTTTGAGCGCCAAAGTGGAAAGCAATGCATTGCTTCACAATGAATTGCATACTCCTCTTGCATTAAAAGGGTTAGTCGTGAAAACAAACTGTTTCTGCTACTAACATATCCACAAGGGCAAGACTTCATCACAATCATATCTAAGCCAAAATATTACAATTACTTGTTTAAAATAGCAGCAGGATTTTCTGCAGTACTAGGGGTGTTTAACCCCTCATGTACTTTGTTTTTAATATCAAGTCCTCACAAAATTCAGGACTCGATTTTTTTAAAGAATGTAAACATGTTGTACTTTATGATACTAAGGTATTTATTAATAGAAAGTACATTACATATTAATTTTTAAAAGGTATGCAATAGAAGCTGTACTTCAATATACCTAAAAGTACTGAACTGGTCTATGTGGGATTAGGCTTCAGCTGTAGATAAATTATAAACACCTGAGGTGCTTTTTCTAAATCTTTTATATGAATTGTCTGAATTCCAGTCCCACCACCATCATGAAATGTTAGAGCTGGATCAGGCTTGTGTCCTTGTCCTTGTAAACTACAAACTTGGATACAGTGACCACTGTCAAACATCCTGCTGCCACTGTACAAATTATTGGTAAGACCTCACTTGGAATATGCTTTTTTGGGTACCAATTCTAAAAAAGTATATTCTAGAACTGAAGAGTGTAGGAAAGAGCAACAAAATTAAGGAAATGGAGGACAACTAGACACATTTGGTTTATTTACTCTAGAGAAAAGATGATGAAGAGGAGATCTTATCACAATATATTAGTATATGCATGGTCAATACAAGGATCTCTCTGTTGAGCTTTTCATTCCAAGACCTGATCAAATAACAAGGGACTACATCTAAAGATTAGAGGAAAGGAGGTTTCAACTTCAGCAGAGGATGGGTCTTTTTACGGTAAGGTCTGTTAATTTGTGGAATTCCTTGCCCAAACATGAGGTATTGGCAGACACAATGGTTCAATTTAAGAGAAATTAGATGCCTTTCTAGCCTACAGTGTTATACTGTGTATTCATTGACATGGGACACAGTGACTGACAGATACACCAAGGTGCGTGATCCCTGTATGTCCTTCCTTTCACAAAACTAATCATAAATAAAGTGAGACCAACATCAGTCACACTCTTTAATTCTATAGAATGCATTTATTAAAGCAGAACTTTCAGATAATAGTAGGTCGCCATGCATTCATTAAATGCATGGCAACTAACTAGCCTGAAAATAGATGTCTTACCATAAAAAAAGTGTGTCTAAAGGAATCTGTCCCGTTTGGAGACCAGAACTGAGGCTAGAGTGCAGACATCTTGTCTGTGCGAATGCGCCGTCAGTCCCGGTCTCCATAGAGTAGACTGCTTTGCACCATATGGTCACCAGAAGGGACTGACGGCGCAGGCTCACAGACTGTACTAACCTGCCCGTCAATCCCGAAACGGGACGGATTCCTTTAGACACATGTGTTTTTTTATGGTAAGACATCTATTTTCAAGCTAGTTGCCGTGCATTTAATGAATGCCTGGCGACTGGCTATTATCTGAAAGTTACACTTTAAGATACAATTAAATGAAACGGTAAGCCCCCATGCATTCTAGCAAGGACTCCAACGCATTCTGGAGAAATACACTGGAAATTCCCTAAAAGTGTTAATGAGTTTTTTCTAGGGAAAAGCTTTGAGGCAGTACATTTTTCTGTCATAAATCCCAATAGAAAGAAGAATTTAAAGAGACATGAGAGGTGAACTGGGTAACAAATAGAAGAGAGAGAAAATCAGTAGAGAAAGTTATCCAACCAGGCCTTATGTACAAAAGAATAGAGGAACAATTCTGGGGCAAACCAATTACACCTTAGGAAAGAAATAAAACAACCTGTTGTTTGAAATTAGCTTTTTAACCTGTTAAAATCTAGAGAGGTATTCAATGAATTGTGAAACAATCCAATGGAAGCAAAGGGAACCTTGTTCGAGGAGGAGGAAGCAAAAAGGGGAGAGGGACAATGAATGGAAGGGAGAGCTGGTCAAGGAGAATGATAGGGAGCAAGCCAAGGACAGGGAAAGGACCAAGCTAAGGGAAGGGGGAGCAGGTGGAAGAAAAGGGGAGAGGGGTACTTCTGAAGAATATCACACTAAGGGCTGCCCTGTTACATAGATAAATGCTAAAAGTAAAATATATACAGGAAGCATGGCAAGGACAGCTGTCACAACCTCAATAACTACTGTATCTTGGAAGTCTTTCTTTTCTTTTATTACCTTTTGTACAGGAAGAGATTTGAGTTAGAAAGCATGAATGTAGGGTAGGACAGCAGGCAGAAGGCTTATTACAGGTGAGGCAGTCCTATGTGACAATACGAACTGTGTGATAGTTAATTATAAAAATACTGGCCATTTAGTTTCTCTATTCAGACCAAGTGCTATACAGGTTCTAAGTTCTCACATCCAATATATTTCCTTTTTGTGCAGGGCATTAACCCTGAATCATGACTCTATCTAGTTCTGTAAATTTAAGATTAGCTGCTGTGTGACCAGACTGTAAAAAAAGTATAACAACAGAGACATCATTTTTCCTTTCTGTGTCCCAGTAGTTCTGTGAGCATTTCCAGAGCATGTCTTTGTTCTATGGGTATGATTTAGGAAAGATCTGAATTAAATGTATTCATTAAAATTAATATGTTGTCATTTTGAACTGATTAATTTAAATATACTCTATTTAATACAATTTTAAAAATAAAAATAAATCCTAGATTAACACTTTGCATGTAGTGTGTACCTATTTATCAAAATCTGCAATAGCGTTTTGATCACAACAAACTCAGAATCTGCTTGTTTTATTTTTTATTTTTTCTCTAAGACTGTTTGAGACTGATGTACCAAGAGGAACGCGGTGAGTCCAGTGCACAGCAGATGTAACGCAAATTAGCATGGATTTATATGGGTCTATTAACGCCTTCAATGCAAGAGAGCTATATGACAAGGGATACAAGCCCAATTTAAATTAATTTAAATCTCAGGAAGTTTTATTTGCTTTCTATGGCTCAATCAATAGCACCAGTTCTGCTTCGTGCATCAGAGATTTAGTTTACAACGTTTTTCACTACAATTCTCAGCATCATCTTTTCCCAGGATACTCCATCTTAATCTTCTTTCTGATGCTTGTCTTTATTTCCTCTCATACTGTTGAGTCAGAACCATAGACAATCAATAATCTTCATATGTTTTATTTGCCATGACTGACATTGATATAGAAGATGGTGGCTCACTGCAAATGAAATCAAATTTTTTTTTAGTTCCAGTGTTGATTACTTCACTATTGGTTTAGGACAAAGAGAGATTTAGTCACAGGACACTTATCAAACTTCTGTCAGATAGAGGAAAAATAATATAATGGTTAAATAAATGTGATTCCATATTTTACTAAAAAAGCATTTCCATCCAGGACATAATGGAGGAATAGAGACCTCATTACCTACTTGTCTTTATTAATGGACCTAATCAAGTTCCACTATAACAAACTTAGGACCAGAGGGGTGTACATTGTCTTCAAGAAGTTAAGGAAGTAGCATGACATCAATCTTCAAGGACTGAATCTGTTGCTATTTGCAAATCTTGCTATTCAGAGCAACCAGAAAGTCCAGAGGCTGATGCAGTGGTTTGGAGCTAATCCTTGCAAAGACAACTGTATCACAGAGAACAACTGAAAATTATTAGAGATTTAATGGGGTGTTAATCCCCTTGGGAAGAAATGCCTCACTAGAGTCCAAGGAGCTAAAAGTTCCTTTTAAAGTGAGCCAGTCAAGTTGAATTCAAGTTTGCATATCTGAAAACGTAATTCAAAACTGCCTATTAGGGCAATAAATTGGCAAAACAATGACACTTCCCACTTAGCAAAAAATTTCAGTCGATTTCAGTTGAAAAGTGCTGATTTCACTTTTTTTTTTTGCCTAACTCATTGCATTGAAATCAATGATGAATGAATTCTTCCCCACCACATGGTAGTTTTCTCTTCTTTTCATACAGGCATATAAAAGGGTTTCAGGCTCTCACAACATGTCATTCTGTGTTTGTGAGAGGAGAAAGCAGCACATTTTTGATCTAGAGAAGATAGGCAAATAAAGGGGAATTGAAGCTTAGTTTTGGTAGTATTTTAGGTGGACGTTTGTTCTCTGTATTAGTGGATTCTGGTGGCACTCTGGGGGAGAAGAAGAGGGTTGACCACAAATACCCCAAAATTCAGTGTGACTGACTGGCAAGACACAGGCAGCTGTGGTACAAATCCTTGCTGACCTTGATATTATGATCTTTGTGTTGGACATGTCTGGGGATGTGAGAAGGGAGCAAAGGAGGATGATCACAAATACACCAACATTCTGTCTGACTGATTCGATTTGAAAGACATAGGCAGCTTCTGTCCAATCAATATCCTTACTGAACTTGCTGTTTTTATTATTGTCATTGTGTTGGATGTGTCTGGGGTGTGAGAAGGGAGCAAAGAAGGTTGACCCCAAATACTCCAACATTCTGTCTGACTAATTTGATTTGAAAGACACAGGAAGCTGTAGTCCAAACAATTTCCTTAGATAACAGACAGCTGACTGGGAGACTAACATGACATGTGTAATTGAGGCAGACTTGATAAACAGCAGACAACACTGAAAATTTTCTGGAGAACTAAGGCAAGACATCACACTCTATCAGTGTGTTTGGTACTGTAGAGTAAAAGCACACACAACGTAGTTGAGTAATGTCCAGCAAATGCACAAGGGGCAGGGGGAGGGGAAGGTGGAGCAGTGCAGGAATGTGGGAGTGAAGTGGTAGTTCAAAAACTGACTGCAGCCATGATTGCTGCAGAATGTGTAATAAATGATTATGATCACTCTCCTCCCAGGCAGGATACAGTTCTTCAAGGTCCCTCCAAAAGTTCTATCACCAGCGCCAGTACAAAAAACAGTATAAGAAGAACACTGAAGACAACAAAATGTTGCATTTTAGTGTTGATGATTGCAATGGCATAATGGAGGAAAGTGTAGCAGCTGAACCAACTATTGCATCTGACAGTGAGACAAGCACCACCTGTCCTCAGAGAAGTAGTGAACTTTGTAAAAGTAAAACGCAATTGTTTGACACCTCTAGAAGAGGAAAATAAGAGCAGTGGGCAAGAAGCATCAGGTGATGCTGATGCTGAGGATGACCACATGATGACTGATGATGATGATGCAGATCTAGAATATCTCCCTCCAGCACTCTCCTCTTGTTCAGATACAGATGAAGATGAGAGTGAGAGAGATAATGACTTGGCCAGAAAGTTAGCAGAAAGGCAAAAGCTCAATCTTCCACCACTGAAAAGAAGCAATGTGCCTGTCTATAAACAGTTTGAGAAAACCATTGGACCCTGGACAAGCAAGGATGGCAAAAAGTACACAGTCATACTGTCAGTCATCATCAGCATCATCACTGCTTCCAAGTCCAAGTCCCACTCAGCCACAAACACCTTGAAGTGCTGCACTTTTGACACCTAGTAGTTATAGTAGCAGTAGAATTGCATCAACATCTAGCCCCAGTAGTAGTAGCAGCTCCTCAGGAACCACCCAGTCCATGAAGTCCACAGTATGAAGATACTTTACTCAGGATCCAAAAGCTAGGCATGTTATTATTGGTTGTCTGTGCAAAAAGCATGTGAGCAGGGAGAAAGCTGGCCCACACATAGGCACCTCCTCTATGAGATCCCATCTGAAGCACAACCACAAATCTGGCTGGGTCAGAGTTGCTATGACCAGCAGAAACACTCTAACAAGTCCCAAGGGCTCTGAGGTATATAAGAGACATAGTGATGTTATTTCTGTGTCAGAGAGTGTGCCACTGCCAACAGTTAGTTCATTCCAAATAACAACTATTGAGCCTGATACAGAGGAGTATGAAGACTCTGGATTTGCTGTAGGAGAAGGCAAGAGTCATAGACTGCTTGCACATGCTGCCCCTACCTCCACCACCTCCTCTAGTCATGTTGTTAAAGCAGTAAAGTTACAAGGTTCTTCTGCCATGTCCTGCCAGCCTACACTAACTGTGTTCCTGGGAAGGAACTTCACACAAACAATCCCAAAGTACACCTGGCAAGGTTGCAAAGATGTTTTTAGAGGACATGATGCCATATTCTTTTGTAAAAGGCCAAGGTTTCAGAAAACTGATGTCATGTGTAGCTCCACACTGGAATATCCTAAGCTGCAGCTTGTTTTCCAGGATGGCTGTGCCTGAATTGTACAAGCAGGTGGTTAATGTGGCGGGAAAAGGGCTGGAAAGTGCATACAGGAAGAAAACCCACCTGACAACAAATATGTGTACATGTGGGCAGAGCACAGACTATATGACTGGGACTGCTCACTGGGTTTCCCTCCCAGCACCAAAAGTGGACACCACTAGCTTACAGCATCAGGGGATAGCCAGTAATCAAGCCTCTGGTTCTGTCATTGTGATTAAAAGGTAGAAGCAGGATAGCCAATACCATTGGTATGCCACCTTGAGAAATAATACCTCAAAATCATAGATGTTTTAAGCCGGTGATAGAGGAATGGCTTGTCCCCCTCTCCTTAAAAGCTTCTTTTGTATCTGCTGATAATGGCTCCAACATTATCACTGCCTTGAAAATAGGTGATATGGTGCATGTGTCCTGCTTTGCCCATAAGCTAAATTTAGCTGTGACAGAATCCAAAACCCTCAGAGAGATGCTTTTTATTGCCTGCAAAATTTGTGCACATTTTAGTCACTCCTACAGTTCACGCAATGCTCTATATTCCATACAAGAACATAACAACCTGCCCCATGACCAGCTGAAAATGGAGGTTCTTACCAGATGGAATTCCATGCTAGAGCACTTGTACGAGCATAATAAGGCCATTTGCAACTACACCATACAAAAATGGAAGGCTTTAGAGGGAGTCTCTTTCTCACCTGGCCAGTGGCGACTAATGTGCAATGTATGTGAGCTGCTGAAACCCTTTGAGGAGGCAACCATGCTGGTGAGTCACATTGGGACAGGAATTAGTGAAACACCAATATTTTATTGCAGAAAAAAAAATGAAGAGCGTGGCAGAGGAATCTTACCATAATAGCAACACAGACATGCACCAGCTGGTAAAGGACATGTTAGAGTGCTTTGAACAAGATGCTCACATAATGTCCATTAAAAGCAATAATAACTACATTTTTGCCACTTTGCTGGATGCCCACTTTAAACACAAAGTTTCAGAATTTTTGCCAAAGGGCTATCAGCAGTTTTTCACAACAAGGAGTCATGACTATCAGCAGCTTCTCTCTGAGGAATAGGATTCTGTTATGGAATATAAATATATGTTTATTGATCGAGTAGAGGTTTGTTTTGTGGAGGATTAGAGGGAGAAAGTTAGGGCACAAAAAAGTTTAGAATCATAGTGAAAAAGAAGGCAGCAAAGCATTTCAACCAGCAGCAGCAGCATTAACAGCAGGAGCACCTACATCATCAACCAAAACATCCCATTCTGAACACAAGGCAATTCATGGGTCTCAGCAGAAGTTTCAGAATTTCTGCCTTAGGGCTATCAGCAGTTTTTCACAATAAGAAGTCATGACGATCAGCAGCTTCTCTCAGAGAAATAGGACTCTGTCAAGGAATATAAATATATATTTACTGATCGAGTAGAGGGTTGCCTTGTGGAGGATTAGAGGGACAAAGTTAGGGCACAAAAAGTTTAAAATCATAGTGAAAAAGAAGGCAGCAAAGCATTTCAACCTGCAGAAGCAGCAGAAGCACCTACATCATCAACCAGAACATCCCATTCTGTCACAAGGCAATTCATGGGTCTCAGCAGAGGAGGCAAAAAATTCAACACTGGTGGTGGTGGTGTCACATCTCTTCGGGACTTGCTCCATGAGTATGTTGGTATCTGACACACAGGAACACAGAGTAGCTGCTAGGAGTGGTCCCTCTGAATGTGAGATGGTTTCTGCGTACTTGCAGGATAGCTATGTTCTAGGCAGAAACAATGACCCCATAGACTACCGGCAAACAAAGCAGCATGTGTGGCCAGCATTGACACGTACTGCACTGGAAACCCTCCAGCAAGCTTTAAATTGAAGTGGGTTTTCAGTGCAGCTGGTTACATTGTGAATGACCATAGGATGCGGCTATCAAGCAGAAATCTTGGGAGACTAACATTCAAAAAATGAACCAACATCTCATACCATCTGAATATCAGGTAGCACAAAACACACATGAGAGAGAAAGCCAGGACAAATGTGCACAGATGAGGAGGAAGAGGAAGGATGTGAAGAAGGATTGCCACCATCAATGACACTTGAGACCACTACTATGACCAGAGAGAAGAAGGATGTCTTATACAAACATGATAATGGTAAAAACCGCGGTAGGAATCTATATTCATACACAATTCAGTCACACCATGCCAGTCCCTCACCACCACTACAATACATGTCTGCCACATTGTAGACTGTACTTTTCTTTTAATCTCTTGTCACTTAGGCAGGATGTTAGTGTTGTGGACAAAAGCACTCTGCATGTTAACAAATTAAAGGCATATGTTGCTGTAGGACTTACAACTTTGACTTTTTGCTACTTATTTCTCCACTACAGTCCTCAGAAGAAGTAATATTGTGTGGGAAATTTATATTAGCATGTTAGTATTAAGGAATTGTTTGTCTCTTTGTTGGGAAACGTCAGCTGGCCGTTTTATAAATTTATAGTACTGGCTATTAGAACTGGTAGTTATGTACCTTTAATTTCCCCTATGGTTTGGATTATACATCATAAAAGGCGACCTTTGGGTTATTGGTTGATTAGTAATATAAGTTGGTATTGTGCTCATTTTAAATGGCTAGTTGGCTGGATACTCATGTTTGGTCTATGATAATGCACTCTGTGTTTTTCATGGCCAGTTTCTATCTGTGTACAAATTGATACATGATTTATTTTATTCAGTTGGTATATCAATTCTACAGGATGGTGTAGCAACAATGCCCCTCTAAAATTTCAGGCCATTGAGATACTGCACCTAAAAAATTCAAGTTTGATTTGCAAAACTTTTGAATAACACACCTCTGAGTAATATATATATATATATATATATATATATATATATATATATATATATATATACTAATATGAAAGCCCATACACGGGCTAAAATGCCACCCAGCGGCCTTGGCTGCTGCCCCGGAACCAGGAGCACAGACAGGCAGTGAGCCGCCCGGAGCTCCCCGCTCCAGATCAGCACGTTCAGCCAGTCTCTGCGTATTTGCAGTTATGTACACAGGGAGCTTAGCAGGCTAGCGCTTATTAGGTGTTAGTATCCCTTTAAAGTGTTTCACTACAGTAAAATAGGCAAATATTAAGGTTTTTACCAAGGTGGAATTTGTGTATGCCTCAGCAATGACACTTTTATGCTATTAAATGTCTGTTGATAATATTATAGGCCAGTAGTTTCTATTTTTATTATGGAACTACTGATCTCCTAGTGTTAACCCTTTGAGTGCCCGAGGGGTATGCAACGTATTGCAAAGCAATGCATTGTGTAACCCTCTGGGACTCAATGACTTAGAGAATCCAAAGGCTGTATTCAATAAGCTAAAAAGGGGCAGTTATGGTGCAAACACTGTACTATAGGGACTGGGAGCAAACACAAATTCCAAAAAATCACATTTATTAACCCTTTGAGTGCCAGAGTGATACGGAACTCATTGTTTTGCAATGAATTCCATACCACTCTGTCACTTAGACAGTTAAATATGCTTGTTAACCACTTGAATGAAAGAAAGGTCTCATAAAGTGATTAAAATTGAATTGAAATGATTGGAAATTTTCCTTTGGCCCTTATGATGCAGATGCTTTGCTTCAGAATTACACCTCATTAGTCTTGATCTGCCTCTTATTCATTGGTTGCTATAGATATTTCTAGTGCTTTGCCTTGAAATGTGATGGACAAATCTCTAGCAAGCAAGGGGTTAAATGTAATGTTATTTTTGACAAATTGACAAGGAGGAAAGACTGCTGAAAAAAAATGCAGCTCCGATTGATATATAACATCGGTCATGTAGCACTGTATTTCAATATTATGCATTTTGTAGTTCATCAAGAATTAAATTCTAAATTATCCCCCTCCTGCCCCTTTTACCTTCTGTATGGTACCTCCCCTCAGATGTGGACAGTCATGCTACCGGACAGAGAGCAGCGAGGGACAATCTTCATCCTCTGAGTATAAGGAAAACCTTGCCCCCCTTGACAAAGGAGGACAGGATTTTCCTTATGCTCAGTAAAGACTGTCCCTAGTTGTACTCTACCAGCCCGGCTCAGAGAGGCAGCATGGCGTAGGTGAAAGGGGAGGGAGGGGGATAATTTAGAAATGAATTACTGTTGATCTACAAAAAGTAAATTATTGAAATACAGTGATGCATGACCCACGTTATATGAGGATCAATAGGAGCTGCATTTTTTTTTCAGCTATTACTACCCCTTAAGCTTTATTCTCATTAGCCTTTAATGTTATCCATTTGCATCCTGGAAGGTTTTCAAATCCAACTGATTTGAAATTCATTGGATAAGCAACTGGCATCCTCCCTTATGCTTCATTTGCATTCCTTCAGAAACTCAAGCCACTGTGGCACCTCTTGCTCTACACGTTTCATAGGTTAAAATGTGTCTTTTAAAGAGCAAAAATAATACTCTATACATTGCAGTCAATTACTTTTTCAAGGGTTTTATTTATACATTTCTTGTACAGGTCTATTTAATGAGCTTCAGCTATGAAACCTCCATACAAATTACATGTTGCTCTTTATTTAATATGTCATAAAGCTCTCAAATAATTACACTGTGTGGACATTTAAATATAAACCTTTATTATTCATCCTGCCCCTGCAGCAAAATATTGCATTCACAAACCAGTGCCTCCATTCCCTCACACATCTTGTTTTTGTCCAGGATCTGTTCCTATTACAGGGAAGCAATCAAAGCTAACAGTAATGAAAACCTAAAAGAGAATTACCTAAATCTGAATTTTATTTGTAAAACAGAGTCCCAATTTCAAAGGGACAGTGACATGCTCAAGAGCATTTTTTCAACAACTTGCTCCCCTCATGGAGTATAAAATATATGAAGGAAAACCATTAAAATAATAAATATAAATCATATCTAGTGGAAAAAAGGCAAGCCTTGTAAATGTACATCCAAAATTGCCAAAATAATAATCCTTTATTTAATTGTTATTTCTGCTCTAGAGGTTAATGATACAAACATTATAGATTTCAGTGTGTTTCATAAACAGTAGTTGGAAGGTAACTATTATTTACAATGTGACTCTGTTGTCACAGTTATGGTCCAATCTCCTTAGGTATTGCTAATTTAGATATCATAAAAGCAAACCTTAGAACACAAGGTCATATAAGATCATGCTTTTCTTGCACTGGTGTCATGGTAACCCAGATAACTCAGGAGTCAGAACGTATAGTATAAAACAACCTTTATTCAAGACACAGAATAAGGTATAACAGTGGACAAACAGGAATAGGCAGTAGGTCAACTGATAAGCTAGCACTATCAGGAATAGTAGGCCACCTAGGATAGACCTCACTGCTGAGACTAGGCCAAACCCACTGGTAGTCTCTGCTGGAACTTGAAATGGAACAGGAACCGGATCAGCCAATGGTGATCTTCTGTAGAACATGAACTGGAACTGCAACAGGTTAACTTCGACCAGGGACACAAGTAGGTACTGACTCACGCCTGCAGTCAGTCTAGCAGGAAAGGATAACTGACTCATGCCTGCAGTCAGTACAGATGATAGTCTACCAGAGCCCCAGGTCCGCTCCAGATGGGTGTCCATGGGAGAGGAGCTACTTAAAGGACAAGCCGAACAGAGCCACAGGACAGCACCAGATGGGATGGTCAGACAAGCCGGGTCAAACACAGAGCGAATAGTCAGCCAGAGCCGCAGGTTGTTGGACAAGCCTAGGGTCATACACGGAGCGGGTAGTCAGACAGAGCCACAGGACAGCACCAGATCGGTTAGTCAGATAAGCCAGGTAATACAGAGAACCCAAACAACAACTGCACTGGAACACCATGAAAGGGCAACTGAAGTGGTGTCCAGGCAGTTTAAATACTGATTGCTCCACCTCTGAGAGGTGGAGCACAAAAGGGTCCTGTGCCTTTAAAAGAGCTGGGTTGCGACATCACCAGGGAATCCTTGTGACACACTCTTCAGATGCAGCAGGAGCCTCCAGGGGGAGCAGTAAGGAGACCGTTCGCCCAAATGAGTACCAGGGCGCACTGGTTCTCCCAGTAAGGCAGAACGCGGCAACCCCATGAGATCCACACTAGAGGCTGGCCTCTGAGCGGATATCCATGGCCGGCTCTTGAACAGGTAAGCGGAACACTTGTAGTACTTCTGCCTTAACGCCCCCTCCCCTGCGGGAGCGGTCGAGGCTTTGTAGGAAAACGAGAATGAAACCTTCTTATGAGAGCGGTACCATGCAATTCGGTGGACGGTACACAGGAACGCTCCTCAGCTCCATAACCCTTCCAGTGTACAAAATATTGTAATCTCCCTCGTACGGGAATCAAGAATGCTCTGTACTTCGTACACCTCGTGATCTGTCATCGTGATGGTCCAAGATATAACAGCACAAGAACTGTTCCAAGGCTTGGTTCGATCTCTCTTCCGCACCATTGGACTGTGGGTGATAGGTGGAGGAGAAAGAGAGTTGGATATCCAATTGCGCACAAAAGGCTCTCCAAAATCTAGACACAAACTAGCTTCCCCGGTGTGACACAATTACTTTGGGCACACCATGGAGCCGAAAGACCTCCTTGGTGAAGAACTTAGCCAGTTGCTGAGTGGTAGGCAGTTCTGTAAGGGGTACAAAATGAGCCAATTTCCAGAAACGATCTACAATCATCAGAATGACTGTGCAGCCCTCGGATACTGGTAGTTGTATCATAAAATCGATGGAAATGGACGCTTCCCATTCGGCACTGAAAGCAGGAGACACCCGGGAAGGTGCCTAGGAGTCTTAGTTGTCGCAGAAGTCTGACAGGCGGCTACAAAAGCAGAAACATCCCCCGCATACTAGGCCACCAAAATAATCGGTCTACTGACCAGAGTAATTGGTCTCTTCCAATGTGCCCTGCAGCCTTGGAAGAGTGATAGGTCTCCAATAACTTAGCCCTTAATCCTTCAGGCACAAAGCATCTCCCATGCGGTTTCTCAGCTGGAGCCATCCCTTGGGAAGCCAAAATCTTTGTTCCCAAGGGAGAGGTAATACTGGTGCAAATCGTACCAAGGATACGATCCGGAGGAATCACAGGCGTGGGATCGCAATACTCCTTAGATAATGCCCCAAACTGATGGGACAGGGCACTATCCCTCACATTCTTAGTCCCCGGCAGATAGGAAACCACGAAATTAAAGCGGGATAAAAACAGAGCCCACCTAGCCTGCCTGTGGGACAGGTGTTTAGCCTTGGAAAGGTAGGTCAAGTTGTTATGATCAGTGAGAATCAAAATAGGCATGCAAGTACCTTCAAGTAAATGCCGCCATTCACGTAAACCCAGAATGATGGCTAACAGTTCGTGGTCACCAATTTCGTACAGAGTCTCAGGCTTCGAGAGTTTGAGGGAGAAGAAGCCACACGGCAGTAGCGGCGCATCTGGAGAAGACCGCTGAGACAGGAGGGCTCCTACTCCCTACTCAGATGTGTCCACCTCCAAGGTAAAAGCCAGTGTGGGATTTGGATACCTTAGTACTGGTGCGGCGGCAAAAGCTGCTTTTAAGTGTTCAAAAGCCTGCAGAGTCTTCGGGGACCACTCGGAAGCGTCATGTCCGTAAGAGGTTTGACAATGATAGAAAACTGGTTTATGAATTTTCAATAGTAATTTGCGAATCTTAGAAACCGCTGAATCGCTTTGAGCCCCATGGGAAGGGGCCATTGGAGTACTGCTGAAAGTTTCCCAGGATCCATAGCCAGACCCAGAAGAGGAGATCACATAGCCAATAAAAGTCACTTGAGACTGGTGAAACTCACATTTCTCTACCTTGCAGAAAAGATTGTTGGCCCTTAAAAGTGACAACACCTTAACAACATCAGTACGGTGTTGTTCCAGACTCGGGGAGTGGATGAGGATGTCATCCAGGTAGACAACTGCACAACTCATCAAAAGGTCCCTTAGCACATCGTTAATGAACTCCTGGAAGACAGCAAGTTGCTTAATAACATTTTTCAGAAAAAAAAAAGAAGAAGGAAGAAAGACCAGCAGAAAGCATTGTGGTCAAGGAGCTGACTTTATACATTATGGGGAGCCTATCCTCCATTTTGTCTGTTTTTCCAAAGGGTTCAAATACTCATGTATATCTCTAGAAATTGTAATTTGTCTACTATGGTAGCACATTTAATTTGTTCCTGAATTGCTCCTGTTTAGCTTCCTAAATACATGTTGTATAATAATATGTATATAATATAATGTTGTAGTTGGAACAAAGCTTTATAGTTAATATTCCAAACTTTAGTGAAGCTAGTATCTTTTTTTCTTAGTTTATTTATTTTTTAACTTTATGCTGAATATTTACCTTGCTTTAAACTAAGAGTTGACATTATGGGTTTAGAAAACATACAAAAGAGTACCCACTGAAAGGTGTAAATAGATCTGAAATATAGTGTACATGTAATGCAAACCAGCATTATGAAACACTCAACAAAACAGAAAAGCCAGAAGGCAATTTAGTAACAAATCCCATCATCACTTGCAGCTAAGCAAGATGGGCGGGAACGCTTATTATAGACTACTAACTGTGAGATTCTATCACCAATCAAACTAAATTCTATCATACAGAAAAATCATAAATTGTGGCTAAAACAAGGATGCCAAAGGACATTTGTAAAATGTACAAGGTCATTGGCTTTTTCATTAGATGTAGGCTAGACATCAATAACACAGTAGATGAGCTGTTTGTAAGAACAAGCACACTTGATAATTACATCACAATGACATTGCTACTGGCCAGATTGGTTATGGCTTCAATGTTTTTTTGTTTTGTTTTTTGCTTTCCTATGGATCAACAGGGGTGATATAGCATGGGCTAAACTTGATGGACTCATTCCTTTTTTCAACCTCATCAACTATGTTACTATGTTATTATATATAAATATATATAATGCAGTTTCATTTTTAGTTCTTAGTATTCCTTTAAGACAATATATTTCTATGACATGCATAACTGTGTCCTTCTATGTCCCATTGCTTAAATCGTTGCATAGTTGACAGAAAAAATAAACATTATTAACAGTTTTTGCTGATGTTTCATGTGTCAGCATATACATACCTCATCTATCACATTTAACACAGTATACATGCATACAGCTCAAAATATCACCGCTTAGGTAAAAACCAATAAGAGGGAATTCAAACTCATTACAAGGCGTGGAGTGGAACAAAATCAACTTACACCCAAGAGATACATATTTAAATCCAACTGTGACTGATTGTTCCTAGCCCTTGTCGTTTAACCATTTGAGTGCCAAAGGGGGTATCCAATATATTGCTTTGCAATGAGTTGGATACCTCTCTAACACTCAAAGGATTAACCTTTAGATTACAAGAGGGGCTATGCAATTCTATGCAAAGCAGTGAAATGCACACTGCTCTGGAAATCAAAGTGTTAAAACTGCTTAATAGTGTATTGGTTGTATAGTTTAATCCTTCCAGTGATGGAGAAGATTCCAATGCATTGTGGCACTCAAAGGGTTAAGGAATATTCATTCATGAATGACAAAATTTTAGGGCTTAAAGGAACATTACATTTGTGTTACAGTGCTTTTTCTGCTTAGTAAAGCAATTATTCAGCTGGGAGATTTATTTCTCTCAAAAGCTATTACAGGTCAAAATGTATTTTTGCAAGTTGACTGTTAGCAACTAGTAAAAGTCATAAAGTGCAATTTCCTTCCCACAAGAATTTCATGAGAATATGAGAGATGTTTCTGTTTTCCATAGATGGTGCCATCAGAAAGAGAAAGCTGATGAAAAATGTAAATTCTTATACAAGAAGGCTAAGCCTATTAATTTTTATGGGCTTAACTCTCTGGCATTCATGCATGCATATTCACAAACACATTCGCATAACCACAAATTTGCACATATGTACAATCAAACACCAACATTGCTATGGGAAGACGTTGCTTCAAAATTGCATTCCTTTGGGGATTCTCACAAGAGGCTAAAAGGCCATTTTCTACCTTTTTTACATTGGTGAATTTTTTTTCCATCCTTATTAGCAACAGTGCAAACTAGTGTAGAAAAATGTATTTTTTTTATAATACAATCTATGGGAGAGCTTGAGTCACAGACTATGGCTCTTTATAGTGAATGATAGGAACAGCACCACCTCATAACTCCTATAGAAACATGCAGTAGGAGTACCCTTGTTTTACCAACAGGAGACTTGGACATTTGTCATAAAAAGTGTTCTGCTCCTTTAAACCTGTTTAAAGACATTATTTTAACAAATGTACCTCACAAGAACTTATACCCATTCCTCCAATAATGTCCCATATTTTACTGAAAATTTCAAGGTTAAAAAAATATATACATTTTGTAGGGATTTTATTCAGTGTTAATCTCTTTTTATTTTACAATAAACATACATCTAAAGTGATAAGAAAAGTATAACAACAAGTGTATTCATAATCAAACTATTCAATGCCACTTTTTAGAAACCTTTACTTAAACCTGCTCTATAAAATATGTTAGAATTCAGAATAACCCCAAAACTTGAAGGGTGATTTAATAGAAAGGACTGAAATAATTATTTAGCAAACCAATTGCACCACAGGGAACAAATAGCAATTCCCCATATTCCTGTTGAGGCCTTTAAACTGCTTAAATGATGGAGAGGTCTACAACTCATTTTGAGGCCCCATTTAAATCAATGGTAATTTTTTTTTGCACAGTATGGTGCACCTGGCTTGTCCCATAATTTCTCCATACTTATGATGGACTATATACCATTGCAGTTGATGTTATCATTGGATATATCTTACATATTCCTTTTGAAGTGTATGGGGAAAATTCAGCCCTAAATCAAGCTCTTTGACTTCTGTTGTAGTTTTGTACTTGAGAAAAAAATGATACCTTGATTATGTCAGTTTCCCTTGCAATTAGAAAAGCATCTGGGACCTGCTTAATATGTTATAGAACAGACAGGCGTGAAGAGGGCCATGGGGAATAGCAGAAGGAATAAATCAGAAAAGAAAGTGAAATACAGATAAAACCTTCTAAAAAAGAATGTGTTATGTGTTCATTTTCAAAAATTAACTCCTAGAACTCTTTTATTTGCAAAATAGTAAAGGAAAAGTGACAACTTGGTCCTGCTTTCCCATCCGTGTCATAGCTGTGCTGGAGTAATTGTGTAATGGGACGTGTCCTATTTCCACATATTGGGGCACATTTATTAAAGCTTTTAGGCACTAAAACTTAAAAAAAAAACACTTCCTTTGGATTTGTGGTAGGGCATAATAATTTTAATTTTGGGGATCCATAGACCCAGTACCCCCAAACCATAAGTCATGTAATGGATGTAATATTTAATAGACCTCTTTCCCTTGACTTGAATATGAGAGTAGGGTCCAATTAAAATAAATAGGGGGTGAGGAGAAATTTGTATGTAACTTGATACAGACAGGGACCCCCTAACATAAGCTGCCACTGGGGTAGACTGATGACGTGATAGAGTATTCTGTAGAGGACAATTTGTAAGATTTGTTGTTAGAGGCCCAAGCCCTGAGAAAACACTGATTTGTAGGACTTAGACTTGTTTGGCATAAGCCCTAATGAAACATTGATTTGTAGGACTTAGGCTTCATAGAAACAAGCCCCCAAAAACTGTTTATTTTTTTATAGGCCTTTTTGTTTTTTTTATTGTTAAGGCAAGAAAAAAAAAATGCTGTACTGGCCTAGTGCCAGTAGATCATGTTGTATTGGCCAGTGGCCATTGTCAAATGCCCTGATGTAGATGCAGGATTTGCGACTACTGTTCTTGTTGCTGCTGCTGCTGAGCTGGTTAAGCAGCAGGATGATTAGGCAGCTCAAAGGGAATGGGATCAACAGTAGCAGTAACATGGGTGACGAAGGTTCCACTTGCCACGACTAGCTCCAGTGACGCGCCTGCAGCAGTAGCAGCACAATAACTATCCCTCATCACTTTATGTATATATGAAGAAAAGAAGAGGTTGACCAATAATACTTCTCCACCTTCTCCAAAATCATGGGAGTTTTGGGAATATACATTTACATATACACAGCGGAAACTGTGCCTCTCACATCGTCAAGTACAATGTGCACAGTGCAAATAAGGGACGGACTAAGAAGTGGAACAATGGGTACATCTGCATTCACATGAAACACCTGGCACAACTATATCCAAACAACATGACACTAAGTGTCGTCAATGTGAAATCTCCCCACCAGAAACCAAGTACTGCTGCTGTCACTATGCCCCTTGTCCAAACCCTGCTAAGGACACATGACAACTTGCTGACAGTTTAATAGTAATGATGAACCTTCCCTTCCACCAGCTTAGTATATTCTGCAGGATGGAATCTCCTCAGATGCTGCTTGATGCCCTATTGTGATTCTCCTCCACCACTGTGCCAGGTGTGGTTAGTGCACCACACAATGTGCAGTGGGTGGACACGAACTGCCACATCCTAACATCTACAGAGTGGCTATGATTTATCGGGGGAGGTAACAATGAATGAGGTGGATTAGCAGAAGATGTAGCTATCCTAGAGAAAGAAGGTGATGGTGAGCTAGTTGTTTTGCTCATCATCGAAGTCCAGCCTCTTCCTGGATTGATCTGTTCTTCCTCTTCTTTGATCCCTGCCTCACCTCTTGTTGCCGTTCTGGAGAGTCATGGGGTACAGCAACAGCGGTGCTTGATTTCTGTGGTGGGTGTTTGGCTTTAACATGTTTGACATAAATGTCATAGTGTCTGTGTTTAATGTGTGCGCTATCAGGGTGGTTGTGCCAAGGTGTGTTCTCTCCTTTTCTCTTCTCACTGACTTTTTACAAATTGTGCATAGTGCCATTGGTGATGACTGCATTGTGCCTGCCCCAGTAGCCCCACATCCATGACTTCAGTGGAAAGGGAACAGGTGGAAAAAAATGGCATTTTTCTTCTTCTCCTCCACATTCCTTCACTGGCTGGGGCAGAGGATGATGTTGCTGCTGTTCCTACTACTGCTTCAGAACAAGTGCTGCAGCTAGGAACAGGTGCATTGCTGCTGCTGCTGACAAGTGGAACCTGTCTTAGTTCTGCATCACTTGTTGACCCCATTCCCACTGTGTCCACGATGGTCTGTGGCATACTAGCTTGCATCTCAGTATGCTGCTGTCCATTGAACTCAGCAGAAGCAGCAGGAATTAGAGCAGTTGCAAACTCCGCAAATTCCAAAAGCTCACTGCTGGTAGTGGTGTTGGCGATTCCCATCCTCATCTCTGTCTCTAATTCCTTCTCAGTTTGGCCTAAAAAGGCTATCAATGTCTCTTCCACCCCAGCTTCTCCACCATCATCATCATCACCACCAAAAGTCCTTCCTTGCTTCTGCTGCTCTATTACAGACATCTCACTACTGGTTGGAGGGATGATGGTGATGAGAAATGTGACAGAGGATCCCCTATTGTTACACTTTTCTTGTTGACACACATTTATTGACCTGAAGAAGGCAGACTGGCAGCACTAACAGCAGGCTCAGTCAGCTGATCTGTGCTCTTGGTGGTGGTGGTATTATTGCTGCTAGGCAACATTTCTGCCTTCTACAGGATCATAGTCAACCTGGACAATGCCGAGAGGGGAAGGGGACTCCCAGGGTCAGGGGAGTGGTGTGGGCTCCCTTGACCACTAGTCTAGATGCTCTCAATTGCTTCCCCTACCACTGTTCTAACACTAGTCCCACCAGCTGTTTCACCAACCACATCAATTTCAGCCTCTGAGTCTTCCTCCTTACAGTCACTAGTAATATGATGATTACCCCCCTCCTTCACTCCTAACACATACAAGCTGCTGGGCCTTCTTTGCAGTAGTACTAGTACTGGTGGGAATGCTTGGGGATGTCAAGGCTCCCCTGGTGTCACACTTGACATCATCTTCTCCTTCCCCCCTCCTTAGAATTACAAGACACACTGATGGTATGTTCAGTACTGGCAGCAGGTTCAATACTGGCAGCAGTGGCAGAGGGCGTTGCATGTCAGGCAGCAGGCACAGGAAGCTGACCCGTCCTGTTCTAACTACTACCCTCTTCTTCCTCCCTTGAGATTGATTTCCTCAAGATCCCTAGGGGTGATTTAGGGGGACTGGCCAGCATTGCTTCTGTAGTGGTCACTTCCTCCTCAGACTCAGTGGACACATAAGGGTCCTTCCCTTATTGGTTGTAAGCTTGCTCATAGTCATAGCAGTCTCCTGCCTACGTTTTGCTACTAACGAACAGCAGAACTGTGCAGTTTGACTCTCTCACTCTGTAGCTGCTTCACTTTCTGGAAAAATGGCATGTCTTTATAATGAAAAGGCGAAAAACATGTTAATCAAGGGGCGAAAACTTTCTAGTCATTGAAAAATTGGTGAAGAATTTTTGCCAATGGACAAAAGGTGAAGGTTTTAATCGCTGTATTTAAAGCAGATTTTCCTATGAAAAAGTGGACAACAACGTGGTTTTCTCAAATTTTTTCATGGGAACACAACGGGGCCTTTCACCCACCCCTGTTGGTGACAATATTTCCCTTATGCTCAAAGTAATAAGCGTATTTCACCAAGGCACCATTCTTGGCTCTTTTATTTTCTCTTTTTCTAAATGTTCTGCACATCTATGCAGATTACACCATAATCTATGTTAAAAACTGAAACTTATCACAACTTGAGGTCATATTACAACAAGTTGAAAGACGGAGCGCAAAGAACAAACTGTTCTTAAACACAGACAAAATGGTCACAATGGTATTTGGTACAAAGTACAAACTGTGTAATCTCAGCAATACCAATATACGCATTGTAACAGAGTCTAATCATAACTTGGCCTCGGTGGACTCATACGAATATCTTGGTATGTGGCTTGACCCCAGCTTCACTTTTGGTCTTCATATTGATAAATTAACATTCATACTTTATCCCAAAATAGGTCGTCTGTTCAGAAACAAATCCCTTTCTAGTCCCCTGGTAAGGAAGCATATTGTTCAACAGATGTTACTGCAAGTCATAGTCTATAAGGATGTAGTATATGCTCCCTACCACAAATCCTTCTTGGTAAACTTGACACTCTGTATAACTCATTATGCCGCATTATCCTCTAATGTAACTAAACTACCCATCACAGTGTTATGCTTAAAGGGATAGTAATACTTAAAATGTAAAAAAAAATATGTTGTAGGGTTTATCCCCCTGAGTAAAACAAGAATACTCCCACTGCTGAAAGGTGTTTCATTCAAAAGTTATTAATTTTCAAAGTTGAATTTTTTAGGTGCAATATCACAGTGGCCTGAAATTGTACAGTGGCGCTGTTGTTACACCATCCTATGGAGATTTATGGTCCCGGGACCAGAGCTGTCCATAGGATCGTGTAGCAACAGCACCACTGTACAATTTCAGGCCACTGTGATATTGCACCTAAAAAAATTCAACTTTGAAAATTAATAACATTTGAATGAAACACCTTTCAGCAGTGGGAGTACTCTTGTTTTACTCAGGGTTATAAACCCTACAGCATATTTTTTTTTACATTTTAAGTATTACTATCCCTTTAAAGATCTCAATTGGTTAACACTTGAAGCTAGATGTGCCCTTCATCTTTCTTGCTTGGTACACAACCACTTCTCTGGAGAGCTACAAGACTACCTGAGAAGTATGTTTACTCCAGCTCTCCAAAGTAACTATAACCTCCGCCCCCCTGCTAACACCTCACTGTGTATACCAAAATACAAGAAAGAAGCCGGTCTATCTGCCTTCTCCTTCAGAGCTCCAAAAGCTCCAAAAATCTTCTTTCAGTCTAAAAGCCTTAAAAATAAACACTTCTTTATATCTAAAACCAATTTGTAACTGTATGTAATTTTTTGCATTCATGTATGTATGTATGTTTATTTTGGTATGTATAAAATGTTTATTTGGGTAAATATGTCACTCTTCCCTGTAAACACTCTAGGACATACTTGAAAACAAGAATAATCTCAATGTATTTTTCCTGGTATAACCTTTTCTAAAGAAACAAATACTATAATGTGAATCTGCATCCATTTTGGCATGAACAAAACTTTAATTATCCCTGCTATTTATGTATAACATATATAATTTCCACTGACTGTGAATGACAATATATTTTTTTTTACTTTTCAGGATGCCAGTGCAGGGATTACTATCACTGACATCACAATGACTATGGTATCTATAAAAAGTATAGATCGTAAATGTTTTGAAATCATCACTCCCTGTAGGATTTTTAGGTAAGAACTGTTTCCTCTCTTTAAATGTCTGTTAATTACAATGTTATTAAGAAAAGAGGATACATTCTGGAGCAAACTATCTGCACCATAGAAAATAATTAAACAAAACTCCCCATTGATTTAAATGGGGTATTTAACCATTTGAGTGCCCGGGCATGTGAAGCACATTGCTCTGTAATGTGTTGGGAAACCTCCTGGAACTCAAATGGTTAAGACATTGAATTCTAGATAGAGATCTCCAAGACACTGCAATGCAGTATGTCATAGAACTATCTATCTCTTAAGGGGTTAAAAGCCCCATGTGTTTGATACCTCTCTGTCACTCAAATGTTTAAATCAGTAGAATTTGAGTGATTTGCATTTGTTGCCAACATTGTGTTTGGTTTGCTCCAGAAATGTTGGTCTTGTCCTTTGTGTATATATGGGCCATAAGTGTTAAAATATTACAGTTCTATCTAGTATGTTGCAGCATTGATGCAGTATAGTAGGGGAATATATGAATATTATTCTGCACTAAACCAGGCCCTGGAATAGTCTTGCACCAGAGTAACACTAATTTACTCTTCAATTTACCAAGAAAATTCTTCCCTTACGACCCCTTTTGCCAAAAGCAGGGCAGTTGGGACGTATAAATATTTCAGAGTGTTCCTTTCCTCTTCCCCTGTTATACATGATGCACTGACAAGGCACAGATTAACCTAGTGTAACTTTACATAATATCAGTACTCTTGCCCTAGGTGAAATGTAATGTACTGGCAAGTTGAATTGATGGAGGAGTGTGTGTGTTCTCCAGTGTGTACTACAGTAATCACAAGCTCTAGTACATATCCTGAAGTGCAGTCACTGCAGATGTAGGCTAATGCTAGCAGAGCTGTGCTGGCAAATGCATACATTCTCACCATGATTATCTATCTATCTATCTATCTATCTATCTATCTATCTATCTATCTATCTATCTATCTAATATATTTATCTACTGATCTGTCTATCTACTGATCTGTCTGTCTGGGTGGCTGCCTGGCTGTCATGCGGACTGTCTCACTGTAGTTGATATATCTCAGGCCTTTATTGGCTATTGAAAAACATCCTTATACCTAAAAGGGATTTAAAAAGGCGATCAATAACATAAAACATTGCAATTGTTCCAGCTTTACAGCGGAGTCTGAAAGAGAGAAACAAGAGTGGATTGAAGCAGTGCAGCAATCAATAGCAGAGACTCTTGCCGATTATGAAGTAGCTGAGAAGATCTGGTTCAATGAATCGAACAGGAGCTGTGCAGATTGCCGTGCTCCCAATCCTGACTGGGCATCTATCAGTCTAGGTGTTGTCATTTGTAAGAACTGTGCAGGTAAATACAACATGTCATCCATGGCCATTACCAAACACAAGTTTTATTCACTCTCAGCATTTATGATTGATTGGATACTGGGTTCAAAATTAAACTGGATTCATTCAGGGACAAACCAGTTACAATATTGGGGAAAATTACAAATTCCCCCAATTCCTATTTATTAATGTGGCTTTAAACCTCATGAATACTATAGAAGTCTCTAGTCCATTGCTTTGCAATGCACTGGACATCTCTCTTGCTTTAAAGGGGTTAAAAAGCCCCATTTAATATAATCTGGAGTAAGCCCCATTTAATATAATCTCAAGTAATGCATCAGACTGCTTCCTTTATATATGCCTAGATTGTGATTCTGTACATCAAATTTAGAAATTTTGCACATCTGGGTGATAATGAGCTGCAGTCAGTAAAAATGTTTGATGATAATGAAAACTAAGAAGACATAATGGTCCTTATGAACAAAAGAAAGATGAACTATTCAAAATTTCCCATTGATTTAATTGTGGATTTAAATGTCTCCAGTGTTAGATTCTCCAGTGATTTGCATTGAAACCATTTTGTTATTTACATCTGATTTACAGGCAAGCAATTAGTACAACTGTATGAAAACCACAATGTAAAACACTTTCACAAAACATAAAGGTCATGTTCTTAGGAGATAATACAATTGCCTCCAGGTGCCAAAATATCAACCCCTGCTCTTTAAAGAAAGCTAAAAGGTTACATTTTGTAAGACTCCTGGGTAATATGGTCTTCATATTATAAAATACATTTTAGATCAGTGTTTCTTAATCTTTTTCACTCAAGGCTACCCAACATGCAATCTGGAATTTTCCTATCATTTTATAGTTTATTTCAACTTCAAGGTGTTGACCCTTTGAGTACCAAAGTGGTGCCCAGAGCATTGTTTTTTAACCAATGAAGGGTATGATATATAGATGTATAGTTATTCTTTCTTAGGGTTTACTGACAGAATGTCAATAAAATACATATTGTGCATAAATAAATATAAATTAGAAACTTCATTTTGGTAGTAAATAATTTTGTATGTATTAAAAAAATAAACAAAAGCATCTATGTATTTTTTCTGTAACTTGCAGTGTTTAGGAGCAATTTCTTTATAAAGTTTACCCCTCCTGCACCTTTTATGAACGTCATTGCTCAAGTTGTCAGACTTAGATTCTGGCCTGTGGACCGGACAGAGTGTCTGGAGAGCTGAAATAGGATTGGATACCAAGGAAATATTTTGGCTCTCCAGACACTCTGTCTGGTCCGCAGACTAGAATCCAAGTGTGACAACTTGAGCAGTGATGTGCATTAAAGGTGCTGGAGGGGTAAACCTTAGAAAGAAATTGCTCCTAAACGCTGCAAGCTGTAGAAATAAATACATAGATGCTTTTGTTTATTTATTTAATACATACAATATTATTTACAGTCAAAATTAAGTATTACTGTCCCTTTGACATTGTTATCAGAATCTTCACAGAAGAAGAGGGTCACTTTGAACTGGCATATAAGGTACACCAAAGTATCACTGCACACTGGTAGAAAACCAATGGCCCAGATAATTTTACAATGAACAATCCGGGACATCTTATTTGTTTTATTGTTTAGCAATTTTCATCTACTTAATAAACAGCATCTTTTTAGATTGTTTCTGAAAAGATATGTTACTTTGGTTTATGTATTATATTGATTATCACTTTTTTAAAGAATTTCTATTTTAATTCATTGGTATGTGACCAAATAAAATCACCTCTTACTTTGTCTTGCCTTTGTAATAACATATGACAAAGGAAGTAATCTTTTTCCTGGAATGTTGAATGTACCATTTAAAAATCAAAGACACATAGGAAGGGTAATGAATGTCTGTGCAATACAAAGTCATATATGTGATGGTATCGAGCTTTTGTCAGAAACACAAAAGAACAGCAACTGTAAAGGGGAACTTTGTAATTACTAAATCAATAAGGTATTTTAAGGTAGGCTAGCATGAAATAAAATTATTGTTCCTTTAAATTGTATTGAATCTGTTGTACTAAGAACTGAAATAATTGTGGAGTGCATTTTCTTCACCACTGCGGAGAAATAAAAATTCCTATTAATTTAAAGGGGTGCTTTTAATCCGTTGAATCCTAGAAAGGTCTCTAACCGATTACTTTGCTTTTACATTCAAGGGATTAAAATAAACATTTTAATCAATGGAACACTGGAGGATTTGTATTTGTCCCCTATGGTTCAACTGACTGGCTCCAGAATTTCTGGTTAGTACATCAGCCTCAATAGGAGAGAGGATGTACAAATACATCAGTGCAACTCATTTTCTGTTCAAGACCATTGGCTCCCTACTCATGCTACTGTATGTCTGGACATGTGTATGGATAAGTCTGTTATCGCTGAGACTTTATGAGAGCAAGCCTTCAATACAAGGGGTGGTCGAAAGGTTCCGTGGTGTTCTCGTGAAAAAATCCATGAAAACCACATGCTTTTTCATTGGAAAACTGGCTTTAAATAAAGCAATTAAAGTATTTTCTATTTTCGTCCACTGGCAAAATTTTTCCCTATTTTTTCAATGGCTAGAACAGTTTGCCCCTTTAATTACATGTTTTTTGCCTTTTCTGTATAAAAATTTTCTGTTTTCCAGGAAGTGAAACACAATACAAGCAGCTACAGAGAGAAACTGGGTTTTATACTGTTGTGCTGTGATTTTAGATGTGAAATAGAGGCAGGAGAGGCTCATAGTGACTGCTGTCACTATAAACAAGTTTAAGAATAATAAAAAAGTATTGGAAGGATCATTATGCATTCAGTGAGTCTGAGGAGGAGGAAGTGAACACAATGATGGCCAGTCCTCCTACATCACCTCTAGGGATCTTGGAGAAATTTATGTCAAGGGCAGATGAAGAAGAGGGTAGTAATGTGAGATGAACAGGTCAGCTGCCTGTGCATGCTGACATTGCTGTGCCTGCTGCCAGTTCTATGCCTACTTGAATGTCTTGTGATTCTCAGGAAGGTGGGTATCACGGTGCCCATGCTATTTGGTGACATTCTGTCAGTTTCCACTCTTGCCTATGCCTATTGGCTGCACTGTCATTTGTCCCGCCCAGTATTTGTCCTTAAATGCTGGGTTCTGGCACTTCTCCAGTGCCTTTTCGTGGTGTTTCCGTACCAGCACTTGTTCCTGTTATTGTGTGATCTCAGTGTACCGACCCGGACTGTCTGACTATTCTGCATCTCGTTCCTGCCTGTGTACCGACCTGGATTGGCTGACGTTCCTTCTCCGTGTATGAACCCGGCCTGGCTGACGTTCCTGCTCTGTGTACCCACTCGGATTGGCTGAAGTTCCTGCTCTGTGTACCGACCCAGACCAGCTGACGTTCCTGCTTGGTGTACCGACTCGGATTGGCTGACGTTCCTGCTCTGTGTGTGGTTCCGGCCCGGCTGGGCTACTGTGGTTGCGTACCCCTCCTGCATGCCTTTTCAGGTCTCCGGTTAGGGTGGTGTCAAGATCCTCTCTGTCTCCGGACAGCTCGCTGCAGTCTGGTCTCCGTTGCCTCGGTGTAGCCCAGGCGACATTTCTGTGCATCCTCACTTCCGTGCAGTCCTCGGTTGGGTGCCTCTCAGGGCAAGCTGCTCAGTTCCGTTACTGCTATGGCAGTCCAAGTTGCTCAATCTCCATTATTGCTACGGCAGTCCACAAGCTGCTCAGTTCCGTTACTGCTACGGCAGTCCAAGTTGCTCAGTTCCATTAATGCTACTGCAGTCCAAGTTGCTCAGTCTTTGGTACTGCTACGGCAGTACCCAAGTTGCTCAATCTCCGTTACTGCTACGGCAGTTCACAAGTTGCTCAGTCTCCCTTACTGCTACGGCAGTTCACAAGTTGCTCAGTTTCCGTTACTGCTATGGCAGTCCACAAGTTGCTTTATCTCAGTTACTGCTACGGCAGTTCACAAGTTGCTCAGTCTCCGTTACTGCTACGGCAGTCCATAAGTTGCTTAATCTCAGTTACTGCTACCGCAGTCCACCAGTTGTTCTGGTCTCCATTACTTTTGGGCGTTACTCGATTTTGTGCTCTCTCTTTGTGATTGAACTTCTTAAAGGGCCTTGCACTATTAGGGCCTGTCAGTACTCTTGGCTTAATAGTAACCCATTCAGTGCTGTCCAACTGTGAATCACACGAGAACTGCCTGACCTTTGTCAGTATTTTGAGCTCTGGATTTCCTGCATATACTGGACCCGTGTGGGCCTACCTCTTTATAACCTGTCTTGTGTCTGTACTAAATTGTATATATATTACAGGATCCGTGAAGGTTATTGTTATTATCATTGTTCAATAAAATTGTGTTTTATCCAAAACCTACTGTGTCTGTGTGTCAAACAAACCGTTACAGTGGGAGGAGAAGATTATGCCAAGTGTGACAACAGGAGACTCTAAATCACACTTGCCATCCCCAAGTAGTCCTGTCACAACTACTGGTACTAATAAGGTGCAGCAGCTTGTACAGAGTGTTGGTATTGAAGGAGAGAGTGGTCATCATATTACTAGTGACTGTAAAGGACGAAGACTCAGGAACTGAAATTGATGTGGTTGATGTTAGTAATAGTAACAGCAATGATGAAGCAGCTGGTGGCAATAGCATTACTTCAGTAGATCCTCCTACTAATGCTGAGATGGTAGAGGAAGTACTGCAGAGTGGCCAAGGGGGGCCAGAACATTCCTCTGACCCTGGGAGTCCCCATACCTCCACGGCATTCTCCAGATGGAACAGGATCTTGAAGAAGGCAGAATTGTTGCCTAACAGCAATAATACCACCATCACCATGAGCACAGATTGGCTGCCTTTGCCTGCTGCTAGTGCTGACAGTTTGTCTTCTTCAGCTCAACAAGAGATGGCAAATGTGACAGTAGGAGATGATATGTCTGTAATAGAGCAGCAGCAGTAGGAAGGGACTGGTGGTGGTGATGATGATGATGGTGGAGATGCTGGGGTGGAAGAGACATTAATCACCTTTGTATCACAAACCAAGAAGGAATGGGGACAGGTATGGGGATGGGAATCTCTACCACCACCAGCTGTGATCTTTTGTAATTTGCTGAGTTTGCTGAGTTGCAAGTGCAGCAGGATGTTGAGGAGTATGTTAGTGTGGCACAGACCACTGTGGACACAGTGAGAATGGGGTCCAGTGATGCAAGAATAGGACAGTTCCACTTGAAAGCAGCAATACTGCCTTTGCCTGATGCAGTGCTGATTCTGAGGAAGTAGCAGCAACAGCAGCAACATCATCTGCTGCCCCAGCCGGTGAAGTGGAATGTGAAGGAGAAGAAGAAAGAGGACATTCTTCTCCACCTTTCTCCTTCCCCTGAACTACTGGCTGTTGGACTATTATTCTCTTGGAACAAGCACAGTGCTGTCATCAGTGACAGCAATGTGCACAATTTGTGATAAACTGGTGAAAAGGGGAAATGAGGGAATGCACTTTGGCACAACCACCCGGAAGACACACATGAAACACAGACACCATGACATTTATATCAAACATATTAAAGCCAAATACTCACCAAAGAAATAGGACACCACTGTTACTGTAGCACCTGACTCTACCCAAATGCAACAGAAGGTGAGGCAGAAATCAAAGAGGAGGAAGAATTGAGAAACCCAGCCAGATGCTGAAAGTTCAATGGTGAGCAAAACAACTGGCTCTCCATAACCACCTTGCTTCAGGGTCCGGGCATGGGAAGATCATTAACTACATTTTCTGGTGATTAACCTCATTCATCTTTACCTCCACCACCACTTGGTAGCCAGTAGATGTCAGGATGTGGCAGTTGGTGTCCACCTATTGCACACTGTGTGGTGCGCTGATCATACATGTTGACAAGGGGAATAGTGACAGGAGCAGTACTTGGTTTCTAGTGGGATGATTTCACAATGGGGACCCAAAGTTTCATGGTGTTTAAATAGAGTTGTGCCAGGTGTTTGATATGAGTGCAGATGTGCTCATTGTTCTGAGTCCTTCCCTTATTTACAACACCCACTGTGCACATTGAAGTTGCTGATGAGAGGCACAGTTCCTGCTCTCAAGGGAAACATATCTATTCTAGTAACAGCACACCCATGATTTTGGAGGGGGGCAGGTGGAGAAGCATTATTGGCCAACTTTTCTCCACATATGCCTGAAGTGGTGGGGGCTAGTTGTGGTGCTGCTACTGCCTCAGGCACATCACTGGAGCTACCTGTGGCAAGTGGAACCATGATCATCCATCACCCTTGTTACTGCTGTTGATGATCCCATTCCCTTTGAGCTGCCTAATCATCCTGCTTCTTAAACTACTCAGCAGCAGCAGCAAGAACAGCAATCACAAATTCTGCAATGACATTGGGGCATCAGACAATGGTCAATGGCCAGTTGCCACCACAACATGACTTGCTGGCACTAGGTCAGTATGGCATTTTTTCCCCTCAGGGCTTGTTCTTTAAAAAAAGACTTCACCCACCAACACAGACACTCTTCTCAGACCCCTTCTATACCATGTTTTATGTTTTTTTAATTGTAATTATTTTAATATTAAATGTCTCCTCAATCCCAGTCGACAAAATCCTCCCTAAAAAAAATTCCCTGTTCAACTGATTCTTTCCCCACACTCCACCAACAGGCACACTCATACCACTTTTATACTAAGCCTTTGGGAAATAAAACAACATTTCCTACGTATTGTGTGTAATACATTGTTCCCATTGATTTCAATGCAATGAGTAGGGATAGGTGAAAATTTTCTCCTCAAACTGAAATCGGCGAAAAATGGCACTTCCCACTTGGTGAATCATTTCCTGCAAAAGGGCAGATTTTCCACTTTTTCCCACTTTTTTCGCCTACCTCATTCCATTGAAATCAATGGGAACATTGAAGTTACACACAACATATAGCAAATATTATTTTATTTCCCAAAGGCATAGTATAAAAGGGGAATGAGGGTACCTGTGCTGGTGGGATGTGGGGAAAGAATCAGTTGAACAGGGAATGCTTTTTTTGGGGGGTTTGTTTACTGGGATTGAGGTGCAGTTAATACAAAATAATTCCTAAATACAATTAACAATCCCCCCATAAGACATGGTATAAAAGGGGTCTGAGGAGGGTGACTGTGTTGGTGAATGAATGAATCATTTGAACAGGGAATTTGTTTTGGGGGGGTTATTAACTGGTACTGGGGGAGACAGTTAATAAAAAAATCAATAAAATAAGAAATGTGTATGTAAAGTGATAGAGACAGGAATACTCTGACATAAGTTGCTACAATGGTGGACTGATACTTGACTTGATAAAGTATTTTGTAGAGGATGATTTGTTATATTTGTTGTTAAAGGCCCAAGCCCTGAGGAAACATTGATTTGTAGGACTTAGACTTGGTTGCACAAGCCCTAAGGCATCATTGATTTGATGCCAGCAGGTCATGTAGGCCAGTGTCCACTGGCCATTGTGAAATGTCCTCTTCTTGAGTCCATAATTGGGGAATTTGGAACTGCTGTTCTTGCTGCTGCTGCTGAGATGTTTAAACAGCAGGATGATTAGGCAGCTGAAAGGGAATGGGATCAACAATAGCAGTAAAATGGGTGATGGATGATAAAGGTTCCACTTGCCATGACTAGCTCCAGTGATGCTCCTGAGGCAGTAGCAGAACAAAAAGTTGCCCCTACTCCAAAATCATGGGTGTGTTGTTAATAGAATATACATTTTTCCCTTCAGAGCAGGAACTGTGGCCAGGGCCGGATTTACCAATAGGCAGACAAGGCACCTGCCTAGGGCGCCAGATTTTTAGGGGTGCCACCGGGCCTGGCAATGGCCTGTCACGCCCACTGGCCCACCCACTTGGGGTTCCCCAGTAAATGCTGTGCGGTGAGTGCGCTCCAAACTCAGTTAGTCAGAGCGGATGCGCTGCCCAGACTGACCTGCCCGTGAGTCTTTGCTCATTTCCTCTTCAAGTCTCGCGGGATGACATGGTAATAAGCAGCCGTGCACTATGTATAGCTTGCGCTGCTGCTTATATACAGGACAGCGCCTGGACTGCGCTGATGCAGCGTATCCTTCCTCCATCCATCCTCCGCTATGCTGGGCTTGCATGTTCCCCTGCCCCTGGGCTGTGAGGTTAGCAGGGGGAGCCTCAGCAGCCAACTGGATTGTGAACTTATACACTTCCATGGTACAGGATCCGCCACGGCTGCGTCGTGGGAGCAGCCTTCCGGTCCAGTACGGCTTCGACTGGGCGGGAGTCTGTATCTGTGGAGGAGCAGCCTCTGCCAGCAGTTTTCTACAGCCAGGTGACAGCAGGACCGGATTCAAGGCCCAACCAGGGCCTGCAAAGTTGGGGACCCATTGATGTAGGTTGGAGTTGCGGGAGGTGGGCGACGGACTGTGGGTTTCTAGCCACTGGTCTTATGAATAAGAAGAAAAAGAAAAAAAGTGTATATGTGTGTGTATGTATTGGGGTGTGTGTGTACGAATGTGTGTATGTAGCTATATATCATCATGTGTGTATGTATGAAAAAAAAAGTGTATATTTGTTTGAATGTATTGGGGTGTGTGTATATGTGTGTGTATGTAGTTATATATATATATATATATATATATATATATATATATATATATATATATATATATATGTATGTGTGTGTGTGTAAATGTAAAAAAAAAGTTTATTGGAAAAAAGACACAGGAAACAACACAACCAACACCAAAAGAAAACAATAAAAAAAATAAAATTAATAAAAATGTTTCTTGAATACATAAATAATGAAGGGGAAACCCGATGCGGAAAAACAACGCAAAAAAAAAAAAGTATATGTGTGTGTGTGTGTGTGTGTGTGTATGGTTATGTGTATGTTTGTATATGTATACATACATGTGTATATGTGTAGGTATATATGTATGTGTAACGTGTGTGTGTCTGTACAGCTATGTATATGTAGATAAACCAAACAAAAAAAAAACTCCTGATATTAAACCTATGAATACTTCTTCTTCTCCCTGATGGTACTCAAGTATCTGTTGCGGGTGTTGTTCTGCTTATCACTGTGACGGCACCTGGTCTTCACTGTGTCCTTGCAGCAGGATTTTTGGCTCAGTGGTCATCGCTGGAGTCTCCAGTGGGTTTTCTGTTAGTCCTTCTAGGGGGTTTCCAGATCCATGTCGGTTATAGGTGGTGTCTTAGAGGAGCTTCTGCGGTTCCTGGGGCATGGGGAGACATTGATGCTAATGACGTAATGGGTGGCTCCAGTGGAGTATTCCTGAGGAAGCATGCATAACGCTCCTTGGGTACTGATACCCATCACATCTGCTGTGCATCTGGATTTGTGGTGGGGTTGTTCCGGGCATAGGTGTAAAAAAAAAAAAAAAAAAACAGGTATGCCTGTATTTATCAATATTAAAACATGTACTTAGTACATGTAATTAATATTAATGTAAATAATTGATCTAAGATAGGTGTGGCCACAAAAGTGGGTGTGTTTAAATATGAGAGGGTGTGGTTGTGGGTAGGGAAAGGAGGGGCTATGGGCGCCACAAGGTGTTGTGCCTAGGGGAGCCTGAGATGTAAATCCGGGCCTGACTGTGGCTCTCATCAGCAACTGCAATGTGCACAGTGTGTGTGGGGTAAATAACATCTGGGGGGCACAACTCTATCCAAACACCAGAACCAAAGTGCTGCCGTAGTCACTATACCCCTTGTCCAGAACCTGCTAAGGACACTTGACAACTTGCTGACAGTTTGATAGTAATGATGACAGCATCTTAGTTTATTCTGCAGGATGGAATCTCCTCAGATGCCGATTGATGCACTGCTTGCGATTCTCCTCCACCACACTACCATTTGTGATCAGTGCACCACACAGTCTATAATGGGTAGAGATGAACTGCCACATCCTAACATCAACAGAGTGGCTATCATTTAGCGGGGGAGGTAACAATGAATGAGGTGGATCGGCAGAAGATGTAGTTACCTGAGAAGGTGATGATGATGGTGAGCTAGTTCTTTCACTCGTCAAGGAACTTCCAGTCTCTTCCTGGGTTGCTCTATTCTTCCTCCTCTTTAATCTCTGCCTTGCCTCTTGTTGCCTTTCTGGAGAATCAGGGGGTACAAAAACAGTGGTTCTTTATTTCTGTGATGGGTGTTTGGATTTAATATGTTTTGACATAGATGTCATGGTGTCTGTGTTTCATGTGTGCTATGAGGGCGCTTGTGCCAAGGTGTGTTCCCTCTTCTCACTGACTTGTCAGAAATTGTGCACAATGTCATTGGTAATGACTGCACAGTCTCACACCCATGACTTCAGGGAGGGAGGGAACAGATGTAGAATAATGGCCTCTTTCTTCTTCTCCTATGCATTCTCCTTCACTGTATGTGGCAGTGGATAATGTTGCTGCTGTTGCTGCTACTGCCTCAGATTCAGCACTGCATCTAGGACCAGGAGTATTGCTGGCGCTGGCAAGTGGAACCTGTCATAGTCTCGCATCACTTGTTGACCCCATTCCCATTGTGCCCACGGTGGTCTGTGGCACACTAGCTTGCATCTCAGCATCCTGCTGTCCTTTCAGCTCAGCAGCAGCAGGAATTAGAGCAGTTGCAAACTCAGCAAATTCCAAAATCTCACTGCTAGTGGTAGTGGTGATGCCCATCCTCTTCCCTGTCTCCCATTCCTTCTCAGTTTCTGCTAAAAAGGCCAACAATATCTCTTCCACCCCAGCTTCTCGAGCATCATCATCACCACCACCACCACCACAAGTTCCTACGTGCTGCTGCTGCTGCTGCTGCTCTGTTACAGACATCTCACTGCTGCTTGGAGGAGGTGATGAGCAATGTGACTGAGGGTCCCCTAGTGTCACACTTGGCATTTCCTTTTGACCAGAAGAAGGCATTCTGGCAGCTATAGCAGCAGTCACAGGTAGTTGATCTGTGCTCCTGCTGGTGGGGGTGGTATTAATTGTGTGCCTGCTCTCACCCAACAACAATTCTGACCTCTTAGTCTTCAGGATCCTGTTCCACTTGAAGGGAAGGAGGGGACCCCCAGGGTCAGAGGAATTATGTGGGCTCCCTTGACCACTAGTCTGGATGTTCTCAAATGTTTCCCCTACCACTCCGGCTGCTTCACCATTACTGCTACTACTACTAACAACGACCACATCAATTTCAGCCACAGAGTCTTCCTCCTCAGTCTCACAGTCACTAGTAAAATGAGGATATTGTTGTTGATTAACCCCTCCTTCACTCCTAATGCTAACAAGCTGCTGGACCTTAGTAGTAGTACTAGCACTGGCGGGACTGCTTGGGAATGGCAAGTGTGACTTAGGGTCCCTTGCTGTCACACTTGGAATCATCTTCTTCTTCTCTCCTCCTGAGTACTACAAGACACACTAGGAACATGCAAAGTATTGGTGGCAGCAGGTACAGCACTGGCTGCAGGTACAGCACTGGTGGCAGCAGGGACAGAACATCTGGTAGCAGGTACAGCAATGGTGGCTGCAGGTACAACACTGGTGGCAGCAGGGGCAGCATATCTTGCAGCAGGCACAGGAAGCTGACCTCTCTTGCTCTCACTAGTTACTCCCTTTTCTCCCGCCCTTCCCATTTCCTTTTCTCCCTCCTTTCCTGTTAAATTCTCCAAGATCCCTTGGGGTGATTTAGGTGGATTGGGACGCATTGGTTCAGTACTGCTTACTTCCTCCTCCTTCTCAGGCTCAGTGGACACATAATAAGGGTCCTTCCAGTTCCTGTTTTTTCTGCTCATAGTCCAGCAGTCACTATGAGCCTCTCCTCTCTCAATTTAACAAACAAATAACAGCAGAACAGTACAGCACACGTACCTCACTCTATAGCTGCTTCTATTATATTTCACTTCCTGGAATATGTCACATTTTTATAGCGAAAAAAGTGAATACAAAGTAAATCAATGGACGAAAACTTTCTAGCCACTGAGAAATTGGTGGGTAATCCTGGCCAACTGGCGAAAAATGCGGACATTTTTCTATATGTTTTAAAAGCAGATTTTTCAGTGAGAAAAGCAGACAATAACCTGGTTTTCGAGGGATTTCTCATGGGAACACAGCAACAACTTTCACCCATCCCTAGCAATGAGCTAGTCAAAAAGAGTGGAAAAACGGAACTTTTTGCAGGAAATTATTCGCCAAGCAGGAAGTGCCATTTGCCGATTTTGGTTGGAGGAGAAAATTTACAGCCATCCCTACTCAGTACCTCTCATTGAATTAGCAAGAACATTGAGTACGGTTTGACCCTTTAATCTGTGCCTTGTTATTACAATAGAGTTAACCAAGAACCAGAAGAAAGGATCCTCCAAAATGTGCCTACACTTCTCGACTGCCCTTCTCTTGGCATAAGTGCCTCAAGCAGCTTAACCCCTTGGACACTCAATGTGTTGCAGACCCCTCTGGCACTCAGAGGACTAATACTTTTGCATTAGCATGAAGTAGCATTAAGTTGGATCAGCTGCCTAGTTTAGTGTGGAATCATGTTAGTAACATCCCTCCTGTTGAGTGTACTGTACTGTGTGTGTGTTTTTTTTGTTTTGTTGTTGTTGTTGTTTTTTTTGCTGTATTAGGATATCATGTTCCTCTCCTTCTCCAGAGCAAAACACAAGAGTATGGAGATGATTTATGGTAGGATTGTTTAGATCCTACAGTATTTAGCAAAATCTGTTGTTTACAACAACAGAAAAAGACAAATCCTGTAGAGGCTTAGAAAAGAGGGAGGAAGAGAAAATAATTACATGCATAGGAAAACAATGAACTTAAAGAATCACCAACACCTACAAATGAAAGTGGTTGATATAAGTTTAAGCACTTACAGCTAACATATGTAAAATGTATTTGTTAATGTTACATCGCTAAAATACAGTCCTAAACTTGATTTTTAATGCATGTGTAAACCAACTTATTCAGGGATCATTTGTTTAATTTTGTTTGTACTGTTTGTAATGCGAGAGTAAATCAGTTAATTTGTTGTAATTAGTGCCTGCTGTCCTGGTATTCAGAAAGGATGTTATCTTATCTCAGTCCATTTGCAAACAAACCTGGACAATCACTTCAAGATTGCCATGGTACTTGGAGCACTGGTAGAGGCAGGAATGGCAGCACCCTTAGAACATATATAAGACTAGATATTAGGACAAAGATGTTTTACAGGTGGTAGCATGACATTCTGTATTTAATCAAGGAACTCCTGAAAGAGTAAAAAACATGAACAAAAAAGTAACAGTAAAATTCATCATTTTACTAGTTATTCCCACCTATGGGACAAACAGCATCATATATGTACAGCCTTCAGAGAACTGCTTTACCTCAACTTATCTCTAGAACTGGTGCAGGAATGTCAAGGTTATTTGACTACAGTCTATCTGACCCTTGGTACCTCACTTGGACACTCCCCAGCTCATGGGGCTAGTGGTTACCCCTGGCTGGTATGGATTATGTTGTCCTAACCAGCATGCAACCTGTCTCCTTCTCTACTTGAGTGACCTTCAACTGGAATCCTCCAGCGCCTATAAGACTGTTGGTTAGAATTAGTTCCTGACAGTTTCAGACACCAAAATAACATGTTCCAGCACCATGGATCCCACAAGCCTTGCTCAAGACCTGTCAGCTTCAAACCTATACCTGAACACCCTCACTCATATTGTCCAGGATCTGCAGGGGGCCTTTTCACAAGTTAATAGCCATCTCAATATTTGTGATCTGCTTCTGCTGCTACTTCTCCTAGCTCACCACTAGAAGAGGGTGCACATCTAGCTATAAAAAGAGTTGCAAGGGAATGTTTGGATACTGAGCCAGGATGCCAAACTAAGAGCAATGCCAACAAAATGACCAGATGGACAAGAGAACATGGAGGAAGGAAGAAAAGATGAGGAAGAAGTTCTACACTCAAGATGCATTTCAAGTAAGATGCCAACCCCACTGTTTAGAGAGCTACTAGCAGATTAAGTGCTGACATTGCACTGCTCTCCAGTAAGGGACCATTCTTCACATTTTCTCCATAGACCTCCAGTATACCACTAATGTTCTTACATTACCTGTTCAAGGTCATTGTTTGTTTTGGGTATTCCTATATCCCTGTAAGCAATATACAAATCATCCACCTGGATGTTTCAACATGTGAAATTTAGAAAATAGAAAAGGGAAATAATGGCATAGCAGATATGGCTTCTGACTACCAACAAAAACAAAAAAAACAAAAAAAAAACACCTTGTTCTTCTCTTCAAACTGAAACTCCAGGGCTCTGAATGTGATGGGAGAGCAGCATCATCTGCTGGTGGCTCGAATTCCACTGCTATTTCTACTACTGCTAGAGGATTCATAGTAACATCGTTTATGAGGCTGAAAAAGAAGTGACCATCAAGTCCGGCCCATGCCATATCACCCTGTTGATCCATCGGAAGGCAAAAAAACAACAAAATTGAAGTAATAGCCAAATAAGGCCCAAATAAAAATATCTTCATAACTCCAAACAGAAGTCAGATATTTCCCTGGATCAACATCCTATTTGCTTTGAAGCCAGCTGTCATAATTATCATTATTGTTCTTTGCTAGATAGGTATCCATTGTTTTTTTTTGATAGCAGTTATAGTATCTTTAAGCACAGCATCCAGAAGCAAATCATTCTAAAACTTTATTGCCCTAGCTGTAAAAAAATCATTGCCTTTGTTTTAGTCAAAAGCACCTTTACTCTATTCTTAATGGATGATCTCTTATTCTTCACTCAGCTCTTCGAGTAAATAGTTTATGGGAGAATTATTTGTATTGACCTTGAATATATTTGTAAATGATAATCATATCACCCCTTAGACGTCTCTTCTCTAATGTAATCAAACCCAGTTTGGCTAGTCTCTCTTTATCACTCAGATCCTCCTATCCCTTTTGTTACACATCTCCACACTTTTTTCCAGTTCAGTAATGTATTTTTTGAGAACTGATGCCCAAAACTATACTCCATATTCTAGATGAGGCATTTCCAAGGATTTAGATAGAGGTAGAATTACATTTTCATCTCATGCATCAATTACCCTTTTTATGACTCTCCACATTGCTGTGACATCTCCTCATCAGCAGCACCAGCAGTCTTCCAACTCCTCTTGCACATTTGGAAATAGTGCCTCCGTACACACAATTCACAAGTAAGCATGCAACCGACAAGAAATACAGACTATACTTTTACAAACGATATCTCTCCATGGTCTCTGCCTCTAGCTAATAAACTACCCTGTGCAACATGTGTTAAGTTGTGTTTAAGAGCAGAACAACAGCAAAACGTTCAACCTTCTCCTCATACCCCAGTGACTGAGAATTTTATAGTTTTCCTGCTACCAATTAAGTTAATGTTTATCAGACCTTTCTGATCTGCCTAATAAAATAGTATAACTCTGTATGTTCCCTTTTGAAAGAAATTTATCTAATCTTTTCTTAAATGTATCCATTGTATATGACATAACCACCTCCTAGGGCAAGGAATTCCACAATTTTACAAACCTTACTCTAAAATAAACCCTTCCTCTGCTGAAGTCTAAACCTCCTTTCCTCTCATCTCAAGGGGTGTCCCCTGTTCACCTGATCAGGTCTTGGAATAAATAGTTCACCACAGAGATCTTTGTATTGACCTCTCATAGACTTGTACAATGTGATAAGGCCTCCTCTTAGTCGTCTTTTCTCTAGAGCAAATAAACCAAGTTTGTCTAGTTGTTCCTCATACTTTTTCCTTTGCTGTACCCTCTCTAGTTCTAGTATATCCTTTTTAAGAACTGGTGCCCAAAACTGCACTGCATACTCAAGGTGAGGTCTTAACAATGATTTGTATAATGGAAAAATAATGTTATCCACTCTTGCTTCAATACCTCTTTTTATGCATGACAGGATTTTGTTTGCCTTTACTACTGCTGTTTGACACTGGTCACTGTTTCCAAGTTTGTAGTTGATAAGGATACCCAGGTCTTTCTAGCAATGAGTACTCTAAAATGATTCCATTAAGTTCATAAGTAGCCTTGGGATTATTTCCTCCCAAATGTATGACTTTACACTTCCCCACATCAAACTTCATATTCCATTTGTTTGCCCAACATTTTGTAAAGGAAAACTAATACCTTCTAAAAAAAACCCAAATCAGGATTTACACCTGTTCCAGAGGGCTATATGACAGTGAAAAAATGCTCTATGAAGAAAGACCATTTGGGCATGTTCACTTCTGGAAAGAGGTACCTTTGAGAAGCCTATAAGCCCTGACCCTTGGAGTAACACAGTTTTAAACCTGTGCATTATCTTTAGAAAACTGATATATGAACAAAGTGGCAAAGCTACACAAACTGCTGCCCATGACAATCTGCTGCCCTAGGCCTAAATATGTCACTGACCATAAAATCCTAAGTCTATATGAATTTTGCCCTTGTGCCTGTGTTCTGGGCATAACATAATCATTCCTGGATGTCATGTCTATGAAGGTTGTGTGTATAAGCCTTCTTAACCCTTTAAGCAGGCAGTGTGCATAGGCCTACTTAACCCTTTAAGTAACAGAGTGCACAGAGCATTGAACACTACTCTGGTTCTTAAAGGGATAAGATTATCATGTGCAGTGTCCTGTGGCCCTGTGTGCAACCCAAGGGTTGTTACTGCCTCCACAGTTATGACTGCCTACGTGGACTGATTGAGTATGTTACATCTTGAACTAAGGAGCAAAAAAAAAGTCCATTTGAATTTTCTGACCACAGTAATGTAAGTGTGTGTGTGGGTTCATTATTAGTGGGTATTATTTCTTCTTCAGTTGTAAACAGCAATATAAATCAATATATTATTTTTGAATAAGTAACTGCACAATTCATAATTTTCTAAAATATGACAATTCGGATTGCCTAATAACTGTCTCACTTTTTTAATTCCTCTAATGTAAAATGTATTGTTATATAAATGTACTTTGTTCTTATTGAAAGGTCAACATCAAACACTGGGAAGCAAAATTTCACAGGTGCACAGCTTGAAACTAAATACCACCATCTGGAGCAATGAACTTGTTGAGGTACAGTAAATAAGGCTCTAAAATAATCAAATCTAACATTTCTTTCAGTCTTGCACACTAAATCAATTCAGTTTAATGTTGAGTCAATTCACGGTGAATGTACCCATTGATAAATGCATATAATCTGACACGGTTTGTTAACCCATTGAGTGCCAAAGGGGTGCACACATGGCAAAGCCATGTGTTGTGAACCCCTCTGGCACTCAATGGGTTAAGATCTCAAGCATTATATCCCAGTTCCCTGTAATATTGCAATTATTTCTTATAAATACCCCAGTAGCTGAATGACATATTGGTTGATGCAAGATGATGGACATTTTTAAGGTGTGTTGATGAGCCTGATGTACTAGGAAGAACTGGCCTATAGGGAACAAATGATCAAGAATTCTCACTTAATTGGAATGGGGCTTTTTATCCTGTATTTCACGGTGAGAAAATGTTACCTATGTTATAAAATATTCTTTCAAATAATTACTTTTTTTTTTTTTTTGCATTATTAACTGCATCACAAGGAACAAGTGCAAATGTTCAATGTGTTCTCTAGTTTTCTAAAGCCATATACAATGGTGTCTCACAGCATGCCATTCTGTGTTTGTGAGAAGAGAGAGCAACACGTTTTTGACCTAGAGAAAACAGGGGAATTGAAGCTTAGTTTAGGAAGTCATTAAGGTAAGAATTTGTTCTCTGTGTTCAGGGAGTCTGGGGGCACTCTGGGGTATAAGAGGGGTGGAAGGAGATTGACACAAAATACCCTAAAATTTGGTGTGACTTACTTGTGAGACACAGGCTGCTGAGGTCCAAATTGATTGCTGATTTTGCTTTTATTGTCTCTGTGTTGGGGAAGTCTGGGGAAAGAAGTTGTTGATTTTGTTTTTAGTTATATTTTTTTTTGGACTAACTGTGATAAGATAGGGTGGACAAATAAAAAAATACATAAATAATTAAACTAATAAATATATTAGAC
This sequence comes from Rhinophrynus dorsalis, assembly GCA_037306005.1. Taxonomy (NCBI): domain Eukaryota; kingdom Metazoa; phylum Chordata; class Amphibia; order Anura; family Rhinophrynidae; genus Rhinophrynus; species Rhinophrynus dorsalis. The sequence continues at coordinate 83,922,157 of CM074718.1, read as the reverse complement.
AGCTGACTGGGTGCCTGATGTGAGCTATGTGACTGAGGCAAACATGATAGACAGCCGACAACATTGAGAATTTTGTTGAGAGTCAAGGCAATACATCACACTCCATCAGTTATGTACTGTAGAGAGTAAAACACACACAGTAGTTGAGTAATGTCTAGCAAATGTACAAGCAAGAGGGGGAAAGGTGGAGCAGTGCAGGGACATGAGAGTAAAGTGGTAGTACAAAAACTGACTGCAGCATTGGTTGCTGCAGCATGTGCAATAAATGATGATGATCCCTCTCCTCCCAGGGTGGATGCAGTTTGTCAAGGTCCCACCATTCACCCCATGTCAGTCCTCCACCAACACTACCATACACATGTGCCACATTGTAGGTTGTACTATATTTTTTTTTTATTCACTTGACATCATCATGAATATGTGCCAGTGTCACTTAAGCAGGAAGTTAGCGCTGTGGGCAAAGGACAAATGCAATCTACATGCTAACACATTTTTCAAGGTATGTGTTGCTGTGCGACTCACAACTTTGACTTCCAGCTACTTCACTACAGCCCTCAGAAGAAGTAATATTGTGCTAGTCCACCAAATCTAACTGCATAAAATTCCTATAGTAAACTATGGTAGACTAGTAGAATAAAAATGATACTTTTATTGGCTATATGAGTGTCTCTAGAATGCACGCTTTCAAGACAACTAGGTCTCTTCTTAAAGAAGAACTACCACCCTTAAAAAACATTGTCCCAAATAATTACCCTGCTCAGTAGTGCTAGTCGCCAGATTTCTTATCGCGTTCATGAGAATGAGCCACTACTCTGGGACTGAGAGGCAGGACGGAGCGCAGACATCTTTCCATAGTGACGTCTGTGTGTCTGCTCTGTCAGTTCCTTTTGGAGCCGAACGGCTCCTAGCAATGCCTCCTAGAGCCAGCTGGGACTGACAGAGAAGGCGGGCAGATGTCACTATGGAAAGATGTCTGCGCTCCGTCCTGCCTCTCAGTCCCGGAGTACTAGCTCATTCTCATGAATGCGGTAAGAAATCTGGAGACTAGTGCTACTGAGCAGCTAGTCGCCAGATGGGGAATTATTTGGAACAATGTTTTTGAAGGGTGGTAGTTCAGCTTTAAGGCATATAAATAAGATTTTTATTATGCCTGAAGTAGAGACCTAGTTGTCTTGAAAGCTTGCATCTTAGAGCCACTCAGTTAGCCAATAAAGGTATCATTTTTATTCTGCTAGTCTCCTGCATTTTCTATGGCTAACACGGCACCATGCTTTACCCATAGGAAACTATGGGTGACCTGTATGTTGGAACCAATATATCTGAAAATTGTGTATATTTCACTACCAAAAGAAAGACAATACCCTACCTATGAACAACAAAATATATGGGGATTAATATGTGTGGTTAAAGGACTACTAGTTCTGTGGAACAAGGCTGGGGATCAAAATGAGTGGTTATATTTCTACCAGTGTAGTGAGACAAGTCTTGAGGTCAGTATGTGTTGTTTTATAGTTATGGTAGTACAACACAGAGGTAAGTATGTGTGGTTATATGACTATCAGTACAGTGGGACAAGTCCGGGTAACAATATGCATGGTTAAATGGTTATCATTGCAGTGGTACAAGACTGGGGGGCCAGTGTGCATGTAGTTATATAACTACCATTGCTGTGAGACAAGGCTTAATTTTTCATATTACTACCATTGTAGTGGGAAAAGGCTGGAGGTTCATATGTTTGTGGTTATGGCTAACAGTGCAGGGGGACAAGGCAGGGGTCAATATGTGTGATAAATGTGACAGTCCTGCATCTGTACAAATGCTTATATCTGCTCCTTTAGTTTTTACTGTACACAACTCTGATAGTGCAAACTTCTTTTTTTTTTTAACAAAACTTTATTATGAATTAAAAATTACAATACAAGAATGAAAGACAAAAGTGCTTAGCATACAATAACATAAGAGAGGGCATAGTATGCTTTAACCTAGAACATGTATCAATCTGAGCAAAGCAATATTATAATTAATGCAACAAAGGAATAAAACAAGTGAATCCCTAACATGGAGACATCTCTAGTAACATGAGGGAAGTCATGGTGGTGAACCAGGTCGGGCAAATAAGAAAACTAAGAAGAAATAAGTCTTGAGAGTGGGCTCCATAGTGTAGACTTCTAATGACAGCAAGCCTGAATGTCATCGCTATAGCAGGTACAGGAACAAGGAAATATTTTGCTGATTTTCTCTGCTTCTGGTTAGTACATGGTGTAATACAAAGCGTAAAGTAATGGCATACTCTGAAATGAAATAAGCATACTCATATTGTCTGCCCCTTAGTATAAAGCTGCAATGTCACCTTAAAAGTTTGATATATATGGTTAGACAGGTGCAGCATACAAAAGCAGGTAATTTGTGCCTACAGTAGCATGAAATCACATTTGTTCATTCCCTTGAATGTATCAGTTTGATGCAGAAGACGAGTTTTACCCTTTTCTCCTACTTGCTTGTATGTATGTATGTATGTATGTATGCATTTTGCATTGCTGAAGTTGTGTTTTTCTGCCACTCCTGTAATGTTTACTGTAGCATGTGAATGTGATCTTTGGCAGGTTGAGCCAAGTATTGTGTCCTTGTGTACATGATGTATCATTGTTTTATCAATAGTGACATTTGTTTTTCTGCTTCTGTGTTTCTTCTTTGCCACCTTTCCTGAGGTTTCATCTACTGTATTGAATATATCTTTCAAAACTCATAACCAATAAATAAGCGGAATTGCATACACATGCTCTATTCATTAGAAAAAGACATTAATACATTGTGGCGTGTGAGTGCTAATACATCTCCACTTAAAGAGTCAGAAAAGGGTTGGTATAGAAGTCTTTTAAACTATACATTGTGCTCTGTCAGCTAAACAAACCAACTTCCCAGCTTAAAACTCATTTGTTCATTTTCTGAGGTCTACAGGGCTGGGTAACATCAGTCTCTTACATGCTGATTATGGGTATTTTCTTTTGTCCATTCAAGCCCACTGATGGTGAATTCATAGACAGAGGGCTTCTATGGAGAGGATAACAATGTTGCTCCCTTTCCCATAAGCAAACAGAAAGGTGCTAACATCAACCATCCCTGCAGAATATGGTGGAGATGCACTAAGGTTTGATGAAGAGGTCATAAAGTTTTGACAAACTAAAGCTCATTTCTTCAAGTCCTGTGTTCTTCCATGCAGCCTATGCACTAAGATCTCTCAAGTTAGAGATATCTCAGTGCATTGGTTCCTTAGTATAAGATAAGACTTTGAGATTTTATAACTCTGATGAAGTCATCCCTTCTTTATAATCTCTTTGTCTCCTCTTTATCACACGTTAATTTATCCCTCATTGAGATCTTCAGGGGAACAGAGATATAGTGAATGAGTGAGTGTTAAGCTATGTGTTGTGCTAGCATTTTGTTTCTAATATAGCTCTTGAGACATTAACTTTTATTGTCTGTAGGCACACTGTGGCGTTTTATGTTAATTTGTTTCTTTATTAGGCCAGTATGACCACACACTGTGCTAGGAATGAATCTAGACAGAGCACACACACTAGGGACATTTCTAATAGTGCAGTAAGCTATACGTTTGGTCTTAAACAGAACTAATAACATACTGTGCGTTGAATTAGCATAACACTGTGTTGCAAAAACAAAATGTTTAATTTCTTTTTAAAAACGCTATATTTTATAGAAAGTTTGCTAGTACAACATATAGGGAAATTTTAATTATCTGTAAAATAAAATAAATGTATCTTACAGTGACAGGTCCACTTTAAGCATTGCCTCGGGAAACATAACACAGACTATGGAAATGAGTACATATTGACTAACTTTTATTTCTGTTTTATATTGTAGCTTTTCATTGTTTTGGGGAATGAAAAAGTTAATAGCATCTGGGAAGCAAATCTGTTTTCTGAAAATATGCTTAAGATGGATTCAAATGTAAGCCAGAGAAGAATATTTATTACACAAAAATACAAGGAAGGAAGGTTTAAAAAAATATATTCTTCAAATATTACACAAGAACAGTTAAACAAGGTAGGTGGAAAAGCAAAATGCCTTTTTACATTTCATAGTTCAGATTCTAAGCAAGGGAAAATGGGGCCATATTTTTTTCATTGGAGTCGGGAGGTCACCAAGGGTATCATATAGTGAGCGGAGCTTCAAGTAGGCTGGTCGGTGTGACCAAATTTTGAGAGGAGTTCCAACTACTGTGAGGCATGGTCAGCTCATTTCTAATGCCCTTATACCAGCTTCTAATTTATGGCCATCAGTTTTTATATAAAATTGGATACAAAAAATATAATTAAACCAAACCTGTATGTAATCAGTGACCTCACATACACATGGATATGTATTAAGTTATTACAGTTTTACTAAGACATATTTTGGAAAATAATAATAAAAATCGTAAAAATTAAAATAAACTATGCATCATGAATGTATTTAAAATACAGACAAAATATGAAAGGAATGGTAAACTTTTTAAGGAAAAAAATATGATATATTATTATTATTATTATTATTATTCTTTATTTATATAGCGCCAACTAATTCCGCAGCGCTGTACAATTGGGGAATAGACATACAGTGGTATTAAATAGTACAATCAGATGTGTAGAACAGGAGGATCAGAGGGCCCTGCTCGTGAGAGCTTACAGTCTAGAGGAAGGTGGGTTTGATACAGAAGGAGTAAGTGCTATTGTGTTTAAGTGCCTCCTGCCACATGAACTGCCAGTCAGTGGGTGGGAGTGAGAAGTGCCATTGAGTGCAGTAGTCCGTGCAAGGGGTGAATCTTGGTGATGATGTTTATGGAGGCAGTTGATAGGCCTCCCTGAAGAGGTGAGTCTTCAGGGAGCGTCTGAAGATTTGAAGGCTGGGGGAGAGTCTAATGGGGCGGGGGAGGGAATTCCACAGCTCAGGTGCAGCACGGGAGAAGTCCTGTAGGCGGGAGTGGGAGGATGTAATAAGAGCTGTGGAGAGCAGAAGGTCATGTGCAGAGCGAAGATGGCGGGCGGGAGTATATTTGCAAATGAGAGATGAAATATAGGGGGGGGATATATGGGATTACTCGCTTAGTTCAATTAAAAAGAATTGACATTTTTTTGTGTTTTTACAAGGCTTTATGTGATGCAGTGATTACATCTGATTTGTTGGAAACAATGATATTAGTTTTTAATGGAGCTGACATCATGTGTGCAACTGGGGATCCAATTAACAACACTCCATACCTTTTAGCAAAGATGGTTGGGCAGAGTTTGCAAATGGAGTTCCTGCATCATAATAGATTTTCAGGTACAGTATAAATATAACTCTTTTAACAATTTGATCAGGAACACTTTGATAAAAGACAGGAGAGGTTGAGAGTGAGGAGAGAGTGGAAGAAGTGTCTGAGTATGGGGGGTGGGGTTTAGTATGAGAAAGAGAAAGTGGCCAGAATATGTGACATGGAGAAGGGACTAGAGGGCCATATAGTTAATGAATGAAGGAATAACTGTGACCAGGAGTATGGGAGGGAAAATGATGAAGTGATTTTGGTTGTAATGCAGATGAGATGTTCCTAAGACCATCATATAGAAGTTTCCTACACATGTATCTATACTTATTCTCAAAGACAGGAGTTAAGGAGGGCTACAAATGCTTTTGCAGGTATCTGGTTGGTTAACTGAGTAAAGTGTAGAATGCATCTATTCCCTCTTAATAATAATATTTAAGTTTTCCAAATAAGGTCTAGGATACTGAAAAAAATTATATAACAAAATATGTGATTGTCAATATTCATGTGAAAGTAATAACAGATAGTTTAATACATTGTTCCAGAAAAAGTCTAAAAACATTAGACTAAAAACATTGCATTATTTAATAACCCAATACATTTTTTTGAGAAACTTCAGTGTGAAGTGCCATGTTGTTACACCTGGACAGATCTAGTGAATGGTTTACTGCTCTATAGTTAGGGAACATCTGTCACTTGTAAGGAGCTTATTTACATAATGTATATTATGGAATGCTTTATATGCTTGAAGATTCTATGGCCTATCCTATGACAGTTGTATAATTATGAATCAAACAGCCTGCACTATTGAAGATAGATACAGATAGTATTGATATAAACAGTGATTTAAAACTCTATAATGCTAAAGAGAACTCCGCTACTAGAAAACCTTCTGTAGCATATGGGATTTAACATTCTTCTTGGTTTAAACCCATTAAATGTTAGTTAAATCTTACACCTCTCTAGCATTCAAAATGTTATTTAAATCAGTTAGCCTTTTTACTTGCCCTCTATGGTGTAGTTGTTTTGTTCCAAATGTATTCCTCTTTTGCTGTATGCATTAGGCCCTATATTTTTTAACATTCATACAGAAATCATACCAGAAATCACTCTGTAACATTAACTTGCAGGGCTAAGATATCATAGAAGATCTATGATTGTGTGCTCTACTTTATTAAAGCGGAACTATCACCTTCATAATATTACCCCCAATCATTTACTTATGTAGAGGTAGGCAAAGCCATACTTTTATTATGTCTGCATTATTAAAGAAAATCAACTTCTTCGGGAGGCATCCAGGGCACAGAGCATTCAAGAGAAGCTCTGTGCTCCTGCACCTTCAGCAACTCCCATTACCTTAAGGTATCCAACATACGTCACCACCACTCTGGGCAGTGCACGGGACACACAGCGCAGACTCAGATGTCTGCGCTGTTGTCCCCTGGATGCTTACAGAAGAACCTGCTTTACTTAATAACGTAGACTTTTTCAGCATAATAAAAGTACAACTTTATCTATTGCTACATTAGTAAAGGATTGGGCAAGAATATTATGAAGGTGATAGTTTCGCTTTAATCTGTATGTGCAGCTCCAGCACCAATCAGCCATTCATGGGGTGGTGTCAGAAAACTGATCCCCTCAGCTGGAATTCTCTCAGAGTTTTGTATGCAGTCACCATAGACCCACTATGTTAATAGAGAGGGTCTAGGGGACCTGCATTGTGTAGATCAGGAAGCTGTCAGTAGGATACAGTTCAGTATCTTCCTAGGGAAGCACCAGAAGTCTCTTTTCAGACCCCCTATTGGTCTGGTGGGGCTTTCAGTGCAACCGTGGTTTCATCGGCAGATCTGCTACTAGTAGTAATTTCTGGGAATAAATGGGAAAATTGTTTCAGATCTAATTTACCCCTTATTAAGTAAAGGATATCAGTTATTTGTTGATAACTACTACAGATAGGGAACGATGAAGGACATTTGTAAAGGTGGAGTAAAGCGAATTGTAACGTTAAAATGGATTTTGTTAGTTATAAAAGTAGTAAGAATGCATTAAGAGAGCATAACACGATGCAGTAGTGTTTTATGAAAAGCGGCATTTGCAAGTGTAAGAAAAGTGGCGCAGCGAATTTATAAAGAAAGGTCGCTGTTTATGACATTTTAGTGACACAATTATCTCCACAATATTAACTTCATGTCTTTCCTGTTCTTATTTGTGGCGTAGTAGTCAAAAGCATGATACACAAATTTGCTCACAAAAAAACGTAAGTGTAAACAAATCTAACTATAAAAAAGCACTATAACGCTGCAGTTATAAACGTTAGAATTCTGCTTTATAAATATCAACTATCATAAGAAGGAACAGGGCAACTTTAAGTAAACTTCACAAACAAGGTTGAAGGACACTTTTTATAAATGTCCCTCTATATGACAATAACGGACCTTTAATATGACACTTTAATTCTAGCACATCACCATTATTTTACAATGAACTTCAAAAACAATTTGAAAATGCACACTATTGTTTGACATGTATTGTTCCTGAATTGCCTTTTCATTAAACTTACTAACTAGGTTTATTTTATGAATAGATTATAAAACGCATGATTTTCTCATGGACACCAGAAAAAACAAAAGTTTGTTTTACTGTGGATTTTTATTCAAAGCGACCTCAGTCTCCACTAAGATGTCTGTGTACAGGAAATTGAAAGAAGGTATGTTTTAATGGTTTGCTGCTTACTTTGCTACTAGTCAGAACTGAAAAGATACTCGCCACTGCAAGCCATAACATACCCACCAGGACTGAATTTCTACTCGACAGGGATGAATTTTCACTCACCATTGGCTATTGGCGAGTGGAAATTTTGAGCCCTGACCCTGCATTTATCTTTCTATGTCTGGAAAATCCTGCTGGCTCCTATGAATTTTACCCTTGTGCCCTCAATCAGTTCTGGACGTCATGTCCGTAGAGGCGAATCAGGAGGCAGCTGGTATTAGGAGCACGGGACCTTATTATTTGCTCACACTGTAATCTAACCCTTTAAGGACCCTTACCATTTTGTTACACACTCATCAGGGGAGATGCACTTAGGCATGATAAAGAGGTGCTAAAAAGGAGATGACTTCTCCAATTATATCACTTCTCCAGGTCCTATGTTATTCTATGGAGCCAATGCGCTAAGATTTCTCCAGCATAGCTCCATCATGTTCTTACAGGGTTAAGGAAGCTCAAACACTCTGGCTGATTTTGTTTGGAAAAATTGCCAACAACTGTCATGTCAGCATTTATAGTGGAACCAAAAACAAAAAAGAACCACACCAGCTGTATATGTCAGCATTTATAGACATGGCATTTACCACTGACTGAAGATTTTATCTGTTAAAGGGATAGCAATACTTCAGTTTGGCAGTAAATAATATTGTATATATTAAAGAAATAAATGAAAGCATCTGTGTATTTTTCTCTGTAACTTGCAGCATTTAGGATCTATTGCTTTCTGAAGTTTACCCCTCCTGCCCCTTTTATGCATGTCACAGCTCAATCTGTCAGACTTAGAGTGTCTGAAGACTGGAGTGTCTGGAGAGCTGAAATAGGAGTGCATACCAAGGAAATCTTCATGACGATAGTCTGCAAAGTGGGCGTGGTTTGAGGCAGTAGCTTTCCTTGGTATCCATTCCTATTTCGGCTCGCCAGACACTCCGTGCATTCCGAAGACCAGAATCCAAGTCTGTCAGGTTGAGCAGTGACTTGCATAAAAGGGGCAGGAGGGGTAAACTTTAGAAAGCAATTGCTCCTAAATGCTGCAAGATACAGAAAATATACATAGATGATTTTGTTTATTTCTTTAATATGTACAATATTATTTACTGCCAAAATGAAGTATTACTATCCCTTTAAAATAAAAGCACAAGGACAGAATGTATAGGGTCCATAAGGATTTTGTGGAACAGTAATGTAAATGGGGAGTTATTATTAGTAGGTGTTAGTCCTCTTTAAGCAACAGCTTCTATTTTATGAAACATAAAATGAGGTTTACAAAGTTTACATGGAATGAATAGCAATATTTTCATGTACAATTTTATTTTTTGTGAGAATAAAATACAATTTAGTGTAATATGACCAAACTGTCATTTTGATGTATGATGCTAATGAAATACACACGCTGCAGGACTGACGTTCTTCCCCTGCAATCCTGCAGTATACAAATTTTACAACGCGATCTGGTCACATTAATTTAGTGGTTTTAGAAATGTGCAATATAGCTTTAAAAAAACAGTAACATTACATTAAGAAAAATATTATATTGCAGGATTTTATTCTCGAGTTAACCCTCTGAGTGCCGGAGAGATAAGCAATGCGTTGGATATCTCTCTGACACTAAGAGGGTTAAACAAGTGTACTTCCATTACTGAGACAAATTTCATTAAAAATTAATTTCCAAAATGTTGTTTTATTTTGTCAAACTGCAAATTTCTGTTGTAGTCACTAGGGATCTATTTTGTGGTTTACTTTAGAAATATCTCCCCTAGTTAGCGAGTATCAAAATGGTGAGATCAGAATGTCGCCTGCACCATGCAGTAGAGATCAGAATATGTCCCGCATGAAAAGGGCGATATTCTCATGTCGCCGTTTTGATTGTCACTACCTGCTGACTACTACTGCCATACATCTCCAAGGACAGCAGGGAGAGATAGAGAGTGATGTTGCTGCAGCCCCTTCTGCACATGTAACCGCTGCCCCACACAGGGATAAATAAGGGGTTACATTAGCAAGCATAGGCTTTAGCTTCTCAATCTTTCATGTTTAGACTTTCAACACTTTTTCTGCAGGAAGAAGGTTAAATGGAGACCTGTGTCCCACACTGTTCCATTAGGAACCACTGTTATTACTAGACATGATATCTGTTGAGTGCTGTTTACATTATATTTAAATGAATAATGCATTTTTATGTAACCACATTTCAGCATTTTACTACTTATAGTAATTGTGTTTAATGGAGGGAATTGATATGATTTTTAGATCACATTATACACGGCAAATATGATTATATTAAAATGTTTTATTATTAAACTTAAAAGAAATGCAGAGTTTATAGGAAGTAGTAAAATTGTTTTATGAAATTATGCATTTGCCACCCACGAGAGATCAATGTATCACACCATATATTGAATTTTTACATTTTGCAATTAATCCTTTGGGTCAGTTTAATCTTGTCATAAAGGTGTTTATAGAATGCTTAAAGAATAAACCTTTGCAGGCCAGAAATATATTCAATGCATTGATTTGCAATGCTTTGGATGCCTCCCTGACACTCAAAGGGTTGCTTACTTGTAACATGATTAATCCCTTGGGTGCTATAGAGGTCTCCGAACCATTGCAACCCAGCAAGTTGGAAATCTAGGGAGTAAAGAAAACTGTTTAATTTGTCAGACATAATTATGTAACTGTGAGACACATTAAGGGCTGTATTCAATACGTTAAAGGGATAGTAATGTTTCACAAAAACAGCAGCTCCAATTAATCATCATAGTATTTGAGCCATAGAGAGTGTTATTTCAATACTGTCAGAATCGGAGTTCAAGACAGGGGCGTTTCTAGGTTCCAAGAAGATCTGGGGCTAGAGCCCATGGTAAAATTTCACAGCGTGCCCGCTTAACGATGTATTGGTAATAACCACATATGTACACATACACACTTAAATGTATGTAGTGTCTTCCCCTTGCCCCCTGTTAAGCTGTCCTGCCATTCCCCTCCTCTTTTTAGGAGATCAGACTGTGTCTAGTATGTATATACATTTATCATTGTATTGCTTCACAGCAATAAAACTGCAGTATTCAGTGCCATTAGTACTCATAATTACTTCAGCTGAGGGTTGAGACGGGGTTGGATGATTTATTTTTTATGTTTAATATCCAATACATATTTATTTGCTGTTTGTTTTATACCACAATACTACACATAGTCTTATATCTTATTTGTGTACATGTCTGTCTTCCTCCTGCCCCTTGTTATACTGTCCTGACATTTCCCTCCTCTTTTTGGACCAGACTGTGTGTGGTATGTATAGACGTGAATCATCAAATTGCTCCATAGCAATAAAACTGCAGTAATACAGGCTGGCATATTTTTTATGTTGGATATCCAATACATATTATGATATAAAATAAACTGCAAATAAGCATGTACTGGATATTAAACAGAAAAATAGTCCAGCCAGCCCTGTCTCAACCTTCAACTGAAGTGAGTATACTAATGTCCCTGAATACTACAGTTTATTGCTATGGAGCAATGTGATGATATACGTTACACAGTCTGATCTAAAAAGAAGGGGGGAATGACAGGTCATTTTTTACCTACCTTATCAAGCATTTTACATTGAAACTGTCAAACAACTATAACATTCAATTTCTGACAGCTCATATATACCTAATGCATTATTTGCATTACATACTTTTATAAAGATTCAAATAAAAAACAGCATTTTCATTGTCAAGAAAACAAAATACAACAGTTGTCTAAATCTATATTTCATTATATTTGCACTGTATTTTGTATTCCTTTGTATCTGTCTCTGAAATATAGCATGCTACTGATGCCAGTGCCACTTACATATTGTTTAAATGTTTGTAAGAATAGATTAGTGACACATTCGTTTAATGGAAATATTCAACATACCCCAGACCCCACTGTACATCTTTTCCCTCCTCCGGCTCATCAGATACTACGTAAGACATGAGATGAGCTGAGCTGGGCCTCCATCTCTGCCTGCTCCTTGTGTGCTGCCGCAACATCATCAATATTAGCCAGCTCACACTTCACAATTAGGCTGGCTTGTTGCTGGTGCTCTGCATGCTCCTCCTGCTGTCTGCGGTGATGTTTCATCACCACTCCTCTCCACACTGCTCGTAATACACAGTTAGCAACCAATGAGAAAAGAATATCCTAGCAAAGCTCTCTTCTCTCATTGGCTGCAGTGCGGCCTTCCAAAGAAACTTGAGTGGCCATGCCATTCTGGGCTGCCCACAACTACACTCGGTTCAAGATTAATTGAATGATAAATATCCCCCTCGTTCCCCTATAACCTTGTGTAAACCACCTCCCCTCAGATGTGGAATCTGGTCTCTTGACTGGACAGCTCACAGCAAGGGCCAATCTTCTTACTGTGATCATAAGGAAAACCCTGCCGCCTTTGACAGGTTTTTCAGGTTTTTCTCTTATGTTCACTGAAGATTGTCCCTCTCTGTGATCCATAAGGACAGTCTTGCTGCTCTGAGGTGAGCAATGTTATATCAGTAAAAGGGGCACGAGAGGGATACTTTATCATTCAATTACTCTTGAACTACAACTCTGACAGTATGAATGAATATGTTCTCCACGGCCCAAATACTATGAAGATTAATTGGAGCTGCTGTTTTTGTGAAACATTACTATCCCTTTAAAGAGAAGCAATGCTGGACCAAAGCAAATGTAAAATAGGAATAAATAAAAACTTGTCAAACAATTTCCATTGATATCAGTGGAGCTTCTAACTCCTTGAATGTTATATGGTTCTACTACACACTGTAATGCAATACATTGGGGACCTTTCTAGCATTCAGGGGACTAAAATCTCAATTTAAATCAATGAGAATATTTATTTGTCCCATGTGGTGCAGTTTGTTTGCTCAAGAATTCCACCTCATATTGAATAACTGACTAATAAAAAGAATAAAAACAATATTTATAGTTGTAAGACAATTCGTGGTGCAAGTAAGTTTTAAAAAAGTGTATTAAAATTTAACTGCCAAACTCTTGTAGCTTTGTCCTATTTCTGATAAGTGTTTGGTCCCAGGAATTAATTAAGATAACTGTATAGAACTTCATTCAGATTAACAATGCGAGTTACCAATTTAGACCCAGCAAACCCCCCCCCCCTCACACACACACACACTGGCAGATTTCACACTATCACCCCTATAAATGCCCTCTTGTCAGCCACTCCCATAACACACTAATTCATACTTGTAATACAACCACAAAATAATGACAGCTCAGCCTACCCTTGTAACTGCTTCAAAGCAGCCACAGAATGCCACCCACATCACCTTTAAAAGCTATATTTGAAAAAGATATATGAATGTAATCAATAACTATTTGAAAGACACGTAACTAGTTAAGTCCTTCGTTTAAACACAGCAATTATATAAATATACTTGATTACTCAGCAATTTTATTTTGACCTTAGGGCTATGTCCCAGTTCAAAATAAACTAAGAGAGCTGCAGTTGTACAGCATCTACAAAGAGACAAAAAGTACAATGTGTGTATGTGTTTGTGTACAATTATTATATTAATGCATATTCAGTTACACTTGCTTACTTTTACAGTATCACTCTTTTACACACAGATTCTCTTACACAAATACAAACACAATCTTACACACACACACACACACACACACACACAACACACACTCCCTTTTAACACACATGCAGGTTATCTATCCTGCCCACAGACATATCTTTCTTCCCACAGTACACAGTATAATGCAGAGTGTCAGTGTTACTGCTTCAGTACCAGAGAGTTAACCAACAAGCACATTTACTATCATATCTATGTATAAGAGTTAGTGTATGTTTGCTTCATGAGGTGCAGTTTATTTGCCACAAAATTCGTTCAAAGATTGTATTGGATCTTTGAGTGTATGAAAGGGGCACATATCATAGTACATTCTCCTCATGTGAACAAAGGAATTTACTATTTAGAATAATACATTTTCTACATGAAAGAACCTTAACCCTTTGGGGACAATTGGTGAATGCAATGCAACACCTCTGCTCCTTAACACTTTGCGTGTCATAAGTGTGGTTAACTCATTACATAGCACCATGTTGCATACTCCACAGACACAAAGGGTAAATATAATTGTTATTGTTGCAGCTTCTAGAATGTTGTAGTTGGGGTTGCATTTGGATGTGTAATATGTTTAGTTACGGAATCTTTCCCCTACAGATAAAATAAAATTGTCTGGTTTCAAGAGCTAAACAGTCACAGATTACCTGACAGTGCCCTGGAAAATGCATCTGTGCTGATATTTTATTTTCCTTTATTTTGTGTAGTGTTTTTTTTTTACCTACCGACAAGTATACTAGAGTGAAGTATGTGTATGTCGTATAGAAGTAACAACCTTGGATGGTTGTTCTAACCTATGAAATACTCAAGGTGAATGTAGACTTTTATTTTTTAAAAAGACATCATTGGAGATTCACTAAGAGGTGATAAAGAGGTGTTAAACCGGTGATAAAGTGGAGGTGACTTCTCCAGTTTCTATATTATTCTATGGAGCCTATGCACTAAGCTCTCCAAAGTTTAAGAAATCTTAGTGCATAGGCTCCATAGAATTACATTGGAACTGGAGAAGTGATCAACTGGAGAAGTCATCTCCACTTTATCACCTCTATCACCACTTAGTGAACCTCCCCCCATCCTATGGTAATTCTGTGAAAATAATGGGAGTGTCAGGGCCTCTGAGTTATTTAGTACTCCTCCTCTATATGTAATGTAGTATCATCTAGTCCTTGGAATGCTTAGTGTCTCACATGCTCACACAGTCTCGCTCTCCCACAAACACATGCATGCAAACACACACGCACACACACACACATACACACACAGTCTCTCTGTCTCACTCATATATGGATCAGGTTTAATTAATTCTTTCAGTGCCTTTCAGGTGTAGCCAAAGCATTACAAAGCAATGTGTTGTTTACCTATCTGGTGCTGAAAGCAGTAAGACTGACATTCTGCATTACATTGTACAATGTAGGAGGATAGGAGCTGTGGATCACCTTGGAGTAAATTGTCAAGAGAAGATGCAGGCCTGCAAGAGAAGCAGCAGGACAACACATTATGTAGGAAAGAGGGCCTGCATTGGGCAGAGATGGGCTTAGGAGGGGAGGGCTAGACAGAAGAAGAAAGAGATGGGCTGCAGTCGGAATTTATGGTGTGTGGGAGGGAAGAGACAGGCTGTGGGAGGGAAAGGACAAAATAATAGCACATCTCTGAGCAATCAAGTATATTTATATTCTTACTGCATTTAAGAGAATTACTTAACTAGTTGTGTGTCCTTCAAAAAGCTGTTAGTTACACCTATGCACCGTTTTTTAGTTATACCTTTTTAAATTGGTTTGACCAAGCAGCTACTGAAGTAGGGCTGGAGGGTGAACCCTGGGTTATACAAGTTTGTGGGACATGTAGATGGGCTATGTGGGTGACATTCTGTGCATTAAGGTGGCCTGGAAGGAACTTCTAGGGTAGACTTAGCTGTCATTATTGTGGTTGTGTAACAAGCATGAATGAGAGTGTTATGGGGGTGGTTTGATTGACAAGGAGGAATTTATAAGGGTGATGGTGTGAAATCTGCCACTATGGGGTGGGGGAATTATGAGGTGGGCAAATTCTTTACATGTCTTCCTCCCAGTTCCATGCCTGTCCATATACCCACTGATTTCCCCTCAGCTTCACAGGGCCAAAAAAGACTGTTGATTGCAAGTTAAATTGAAGTAACACAATTTTTATTTGGGAAAAAATAGTATATGACATAATTCAGTTGTATTATTTTTTTTATTAGAAAGTACTGGCTGGCATAGCTATGTGCCATATACTATGTTACACACTTATCTCCCTACCACCTGACTGTGTAGTGTGGAAGTTTAGTATCTGGCACATGACTGTGCCAGCCACTATTGCTTAACAAAAAAGACAAAAATAGAGACAGCACAAACAATCTAAGTGCAGAGTGTAATGTTTCATTGGAATTTAACCTTGTGTTCGTTGGACAATCGTCCCCTTCACCGTGCTCACCACACTTCGATAAGTGGGCTCACTTTCCACTCACCTTTTTATGAGGCACAATCCCGCCTCGAGGTGTAAGCGCCTTTACTGGATCACCCCCAGTAGTGGTATACCGTTTCTTTCCTCCACTCCTTCCTTTACAGTCTCCAGACGTCCTTATGATTCCTTCCGGTTCTGAAATTTCTTTCGGGCTCTCAACTTCCAGATGAACACGGTATACCACTACTGGGGGTGATCCAGTAAAGGTTCTTACACCTTGAGGATGGATTGTGCCTCATAAAAAGGTGAGTGGAAAGTGAGCCCACTTATCGAAGTGTGGTGAGCACGGTGAAGGGGACGATTGCCCAATGAACACGGTAGAGGTTAAATTCCAGTGAAACATTACACTCTGCACTTAGATTGTTTGCGCTTTTTCTATTTTTGTCTTTTTTGCATATTGGTGGAGAACTGTGGCCAGAGGTTCAAGGGATAATTGGCGGCAACAACAAGCAGAAAATTATTGAGAGACTCTCATTATTCTTTAAGTGAACATAAATGTAAGAACATAAAGTGATATTTAGTAAGAATATATTATTGTGTTGATATAGTAGCGCCACCCTTAATAGGTGGTTGTTTGTTCAGTATTGCTTAACAGCTGACAAATTATTATATTATAACATATATGTGTTTTGAAAGCTCTGGTGAAATGATCTAAGTTGTTATTGGTTGTTAAATCAACTTTAAATTACTATTCAGTTTGAGAGCCATACCTGTGACATTGAGTACCCAACTCACAACTTACAAGTTCAAATCTTCCTCCCCAATGGTAGAATGGAATCCACTATACCTATTTGACAACTTCAGCCACTCCACTATTGCCTCTGCTTTGATCACAGCATGGAGGCAGAGACTTTTAAGTATGGAATTGTGAGGGAAGTTTGTTCATTGCTAGCCTTGAAGTAGTATAAACAGATGAACCCATGCTGCACCATGCCTTGAAAAACTACCAGTGCTGTGTCCCGGATGGAGATGCACAAGGAGTCAATACAATGGGGAAGTGTGGTGATCACTTCACCATGGACAATACACACTCCATGCAAAGTGAGGAGGGAAATACTTTAATCATTAGCAAATAGGGTTGACGTACTGTTGGGGAGGGAAAATGGAGGAGCAGAAAGTATGCAATCTGACTTCAGCACCAAGAACACCACAAGCACTCCATTAATCTTTTGAGTGCCATAGGGATACACATTGCTCATTCAGAAAATCAGAGAAGCTGTAAAGCAGCTGTTACATGAAACCGCTTTTAAGCTGGTTTTGCCCTCATATTAAACAGCTGATCAGCTGTTTGTAGTCCACAACAGACTATACACTGATCAGCTGATTCTTGTAAAAAAGACTTGCAAGGCACTCAAGAAGGCAGATTTCTCTCAGCCTTAATGTTATTAATGTTCTTATTTACGTCAAATAGATATCATGGATGACATCATCAAAAAAAAAAGCTTAGTGGACACAGACTTAATTTTCTCAAAAGCTTAATCTCAAAATTCCCTGCTTTTCATCATTTGAGTGACTCTTTAATTATGAATTTCCTAGCATTCTAGTGTATTGCACACAACTCTGGGTTAAGCAATTTGTTTTGCGTGTTGATATCATTTCTGGATCTGAGCAGTAGCATAAATAGTCATTTGAGGGCCCTGGTGCAAATATATTTTTGTGGCCCCAACACAAAATTATTCTCACAGAACTTAAAACCTATTGGACTCTGGGGCAAATGGTGCCCCCTTGGATGCTGCCAAAACGACCCCTTTTGCACCCTCTGTAGTTACTCCCCTGTGTGCAAGCATATAATTACAGTGTAAGGCTTTAATTACAATATTGACAAGGCATATCATCCAGTACATATGTCATCTATTGATTAGTCTACAGTGGTAGGTAAACCATTTTGCAAAAAAACAGTTACCACACCTAAAGTATGTTTTGAAAATATTTGCAAACCCATATTAAAATATAGAAAAGATTGATTAATGTGCATGATAACATTGACTAATTACATGTTTAATCTGCTACATGTGTTTTATTTCAGAGATGAAGAAATGGTGGTGTACTATTGACAACAGTTTCTTGAGCTATTATGAAAATGAAACAACATCTGTACCTGATGGAGTGATTAATTTAAGTGAAGGAACATGCATGGTTGTTCATTCTCCAGACTCCTCTACAAATTTAGAGTAAGTTTAGAAAAATATTATAATCAAGTCAAGAATAAATGTAAGATTAATTTGCTATAAATTTGAATGGAAGGTTACATGACCTGTTTCTTAGTTCCATGTTTAACATACCCTTGGGAAGAAAAGTAAGACATTTGTGTGTTGCACCCCCCACATGCCTTGCTCCCCTCATATCCAACAGTGACCTGCTTCCACTCCAGTTATGGACAATATTTGGAATGGAGAGAAGAGTGTGAGCAAAGGCTCCATTGCCTTGTTCTGCTCAAATCAGTTGTAAGACAGTGGGAGAGAGAGGAAGAGAGACCCGCCTCTGCTCCAAGATTCTCTTCCTATACCAGTGGTGGGCAATCTGCATACCTCCAGCTGCCGTTGTAGTACAACTCCTATTATCCAAAGCTGGACAATATTAGGCTGAGGGTGACAGGTTACCCGCCATTAACCCTTTGAATATTGGAGATAATGCAGCATATTGCTTGCAATGTGTTGCACAAGCCTCTGACATTCAAAGAGATAGCACCACTATCTACCTCCCAGGTAACTGCTGAGTGAGTTTGGGGTGTTAAACATATTATATGTGTTTTTGTGACTATAGTGCACAACTAAACAGGGCTGGGGTGTCAAACAGTTATGTGTGGTTCTGTGGCTATAAGTAGATAGAGGAACAGGGCTGGGTGTCAGACTGTATCTTTGGGTTTGTGATTATCATTGGACTGTGGAACAAGATTGAGTTGTCAGTGTTGTTTTCTGCCTACCAGTGGATAGTTGAACAAGGCTGTGGTGTCAGTTTATTTATGCTTCTGTGGCTACCAGCGGGATGTTAGAATATCTTTCCTTTCCCCATGCCTCTTCCCACAGCCACGCTTCTTTTGCTAGTATTTTCTATATCACTTATCATCTATATTAGATTTGTAATTGAAACATTTGGATGCCATTTGGTGCAACAAATACTCAAGATGCTAACTATTGCTTCTAATTTGGCAGTTCCCACTCATAGTACTGGAAAAATATTAGCTGGGAATAACTTCTGTGGTGATGCCTCCACTGGGATGGGTTACTCTGGGGCCAAAACCTCCCTCCCAGGGCATAAACACAAAATGCTGTAATTTCAGAAAAGTATCAAGTAATATTAAAAGATAAGCAAATGATCAATATCATACGCAGAAATAACCAGTTCTATTTGTATTAGGTATCTGTTCTCCAGGGCCAGTGAATATTCCACCATAGATTTAGTGCCCTCAAAGTGTAGGTGCAACAGTGCATTTGGGGCATATATATATATATATATATATATAGCAAACAACAGGGGAGGCAGCACCAGTGGGTCTTATTGAAAAACATTTTTTATTGCACATACAAAATGTACAGGTCAGGTCAACATTTCGGTCTTACATCAGGACCTTTCTCAAGGGCAGAATATTCTGTAAGAGTGAGTGCTTCCAGCCCCCTCAAGATCGTATATATATATATATATATATATATATATATATATATATATATATATATAATATACACATATACAGTCACTGCACTTACTGTAAAATGTAACAAAGTAACCTGGGTGCACATCAAAAAATAATAGATACATATAGTTCAGCAGAGACGATAGCACTCACAGGAACCTTTTTCAAGTGTAGAATAGTTAGCTTTTTTTAAATTGTCTTTTCAACCTGACTTGTGGCCTTTATGAAGATTTAATATTATGGTTTTAGGAATCTATTCTCTGATGGCCGCCGAATATTCCACCAAGGATTCAATTCCCTCAAAATGTGGGTGCAACTGTGCATTTGGGGCCAATATATATATATATATATATATATATATATATATGCATCACTCTGGATGAGATGATGCAGTAGATGGCAATAATAGTTGATCCTGACAGTGGCTTAAAAATACAAAAAGTTGAACAATAACATGCTACATAGTTCTAGGCACCTCCCATCTTTCCTCCAGGAGGCACCTAGGACTCTTCTAAATCATGAAGGTTGCAGGCATCCTTGGATGTCTGAAGTGAGTTCATGTACTGTGCACCATGGATATAGATAAATATAAAGGATCAATGAAACAGTGAACTGGCAAACCCTCCAGTGACCCTACAACCACCTGCAGAGGACCAGCAAGGCCCTGCAGAGATAACTGGAGGCCAGGTATGACAAAATTATATGCTGTATAACTGGTGAGTCTCAAAAACTAAATATATAACATAACATTATTTTGAATATTTTACTTTAATTAATGACATTTTAATTCATTCCTATTTACTTTATTTGCTGTCAGTATTTGTCATACATTTAGTGTTTCTTTTATAATTTTAGGAACCTCTATATGTTTGTATTTCTGTCTCTGAACTTTAATCCACATGTCATGGTGTGATCAAATGCAAAGTAAAACAAATGATAACCAAATGGATACAACAAATACATTTATTACAGACAGTGGCATAACAAGTCATTGAAGGACACAGGTGCAAACATTTTTGGGCCCCTAAGTGGGCCTTGGTACAACTTCACCCTCTGCACCCCCTTTAGTTATGCACCTGACTACAAAGCAAAATACATACAATTTGGTTACTGTGATCTAACATTTAGGAGGGGAATGTAATAATATAGTTCTTTATTAAAATAGGCACTGAAATAGGCACTGCATCCCCTGTTACTTATATACTATTTTATTTCTTCTGAAAAGTATCCCATTAATGCGTTTTTGATAAAAGGGGAGGGTAGTGTTGTGTTTGTTTTGGAGCATTCCATTCCTCTGCTCTTTGCTTAGTGATTTGATGTCAATGGCAGCTAATTGAGTGACTCCCATTAATAATATCAGGCTAGAGAAGACCTGCTGAATAGATTACATACAGACTGTGTACAATCAGCACACTAATTGAAAAGGTTTTTCATGGGGTTAAAGAAGATAAGTGATATAAAATGATAACACATGGTGGATAACAATTTTGAAGTTCAGTTTAAAAAAAGATTAAGAGCATGCAAGAAGGAATAACAAAGAAAAATTAAATGTACACAACATATATTTGGGCTGTATCCATGGCATATTTTATTGACATTTAACTTGTTTGTATGTTTTTGTGTTTTATGGGTTGTGTATATTTCTCTGATGGCTATTTTATGTTAATAAGATTAAATGTAATATATTCAGCACCATGAATCACTTTCTAGCCCAAGGGTGTCTTCATGTACTTAGGACAAACAATGTCCTGAGTGTGAGGTCAATGTTTCAAAGAACAATACAGGACAGCAAAGGGATATATATATATATATATATTCAATTTTAACCCCTTAAGGACTACGTGACGTACTATGACTGTCAAGGTCCTTAAATACTTAAGGACCGATGATGGTCATAGTACGTCACGTACTTTTTACTTACAGCGCTCCACCGGGAGCAATGTAAGTAAAAATGGGGCCTAAAATTGACCACTCCAAGACTGGAGCGATCTCTTTTAGGCCCCAAAGCGGCGTGCCAATACACGCAACCGGTCACATGTACCGGCACGTCGGCAAAGATCAAATCGGTCCTTATGGGATGGAAACGTCCAAGTCATGGTGTATATCAATCATGCATGTTAGTTTTCCCACCTTTATCTTTCCAGAAAATGATAGACTGATATGTCTTGTGGTTTCAATTTAGTTAGTACCCATAATAAAGCATTGATTACAATACACCACACTGCAACACCATATATTGATTTTTTACCAGACTATATAGCATCCTGCTCAAACACATCACAGTGAATCTGATGATGTAAAGAAATGTGGAGTCATTTTAGGAACAGCAACTACATCATGGGGAACAAATATCTATAAATATCTATTGAATTGGGCTGTTTAACTCTTGAAATTTAGTAAGTGCTGGGAAATGGTAGAAAGAAGTATAGGGTCTATTCATCTTGTTCTTGCCGCCACCCCCATATTTCTGCCTTTCTAAACTGCTTAATTTTTTCAGTGTATATGTCCTGGAGATTAGCTTGGATGTTATTACTGGTACATTTAGGACTAGGGGATTAATTATAATAAATATATCTCTTGTTGAACTATGTCTAATATTAAATAATAATTTTGTAAATGAGAGAGAAAATAGAAACTCCCATTAATTTAAATGCATATTTTTAATCCTTTGAATACTAGAGAGGTATTTAACACCCTCAATTAGCATTTATTTAAATGGGGCTTATAGCTCCTTGCATGCTGATGTCTCCAGCACAATTTGATACTGTGGGGAACAGCATATTTGCACCCCATGGTGCTCCTGGTTTGATCTAGAATTACTTCACTTATGCATACTACATCAGCTTTAGAATCACCTTAATGTTTTTAGGATATTAACATATCAACAAGATTGCAAGAAATGTGCTGCCTTGCATAGTTACTTTCAACAAAGGATCAAGAATCACCTGTTTATCCAAGATTATTGTTGAACCAGATCTTCTCTGTTAACCTTGCCTCTGTTAGCTTTACAGAGAAGAAATCAGAGATGCTCAACTAGGCTCATGAGTTTGCAAGGGTATGGCGAGAGCTCACTAAAACTATGCTCTGTGCCCAGGGTGTAATCTCTTTAAGTTCACAAGTGCCATATACAGAGAACAAATATTCTGGTCTTGTCAAAATAACAGTCCAGCCACGAAATGTCAGACAATTCTTCTCTGAACAAGGGAAACAGCTAACTCTAGATGCAAGTTTTGGCCTTACTGGGCCTCGAAAGTGAGGTGCAGCTGATCCCTCTAGAGACTTGTGAGCTTTGCATTCTGGGATTAAGCAATATAATTTTAACTCATTTCTTCATGTTACCATTTTAAAGTACTTTGAGTGTCCTTGGGTAAAAAAGAGCAATATGAGTAAAGTTATGAATCTTTTGCGCTGCATAACAGGAGTAGAGGAGGGGATTGTCCAGTGGCCAAACTATTTAACCTTTTGAGTGCCAGAGGGGTACGCAACGCATTGCAAAGCAATGCGTTGCGTACCCCTCTGGCACACAAAGGGTTAAAGCATTGTGTTGTTTATAAAAGGTAACCATTTTTTTAAAATTTTCTCCAAACTTTCAAAAATGTGTAATTATGTAATTAGCTTGTTAGTTATTAACAGGGCTCTTTTTCTTATATATATATATATATATGTATATATATATTTTTTATTTTTTTTTAAAGAAAAGTACTATATATAATACATTTTATTTTTTATATACAAAAAAGGTGTCTGTATACCCAACAAAAATACCTGCACATTTTACTCAAAATCTCTACATATAAAGCAAAATAACTCATTACTATTTCTCACCATGGAACTTTTAGCCCCTTCAATGGTAGAACGATCTTCAATGGACTGTTCTGCAATCCACACCCTTACCTCATTAAACAATACCCATTCACTTCCATTTAATGTTGTGCTCTGGAACCTGGAAGGGGACTCTCAACTAGAGAGTATCCCCTGACATTCCCCCTTCCTTTACTCTAACTGGTTAGTGTGGAGTCAGGAGCATCTGGGGGGGAGAGCAAAGCTATGATATGACCTCCAGGTAATCCCAGAGTGGAGGTGAATATACATGTAATGTAGAGTTCACAACTGCCCAATGTGTTATGGGCTTAAACCAGAAATAAATGCAAGACTGACCTTTTATCTCTCACCCCCTTGTGTCTTGGGGTTGGGGAAATCAAAAACATTAATTTTCCCATGTGGTGCAGTTGGCATTCCAAGAATTGCTCCAGACATTTTTTTATTAAATCTACTAGTTTGAGTGTAAATTACATTTATGTATAAAGTCCCATCCCCTTCCTTTCACTTATTTTCATTCACTTCATTGTTTGCATAAAATTCCCATTCAAAATTAGAAGATGCTTGAAAATTGTTACCATGTAACGGAGTAAATTCAGCCCCAGATACCTTTCCCTACATAGTAAATCTTCTTAATTGTAGAATATGTGTATTTTGTACCAAGTAGTAAGTAATTATTTAAGCAGAAGTGACAGGTACTAAAAAAGCCCCCCAGTTAGCTTATTATAGGTAGAAAATCCTAATGTCCCCTATGAAGTCTCCTCTTTGTGCATTTGATCCAGACATAAGATCTTCATTTAATCTGTCCCGGATTTCAGGTCTACGGAGGCAGACATGACAGTTGCTGTCAGTTTTCTATAAAACTGAAGTACACAAAGCACATGAACCTAAGTAACCCATTAAGGATCAGAGGGGAGTGTAATGCAATGGAATAAATGCATTTCACACACCTATTGGATCTTAAAGGCTTATGATTAACATGTGCATTGTGTGGAGTTTGTGTCCTGCTATCCACCTAGCAAATGTTATGTCCTTCTCTATGAACATGACACCCAGGACTGATTGAAGATGTTATCTTTGGAACAAAGCCACACGGGCAAAATTCATAGGAGCCATTAAGATTTTCTGGCCATAATAAGGTAAAATGTTTTTAGCAGTTGTTGCTTCTCCTTTAAGTGCTCAAGCATTATTTGAAAAACCTGTGTCAGTTTTTGATCACTGCCATAGCTATTAGTTATCTAAATGAACATATTTTTAAAAATATTTTACACTCTTAGGAAATATTACTATGGTCAAAGTTACTAAAGGGCATAAGTAAATACAGCAATAAATGGACTCATATTAGTTGCTAAGGAATGGCATGATTTTTAAAATGTCAGAATGGCAACTAATGCAAGTAAACAAACGATGTTTTGTAAAGTCATTAGCATAGACTCCTAACACTATTTCCAAGTCATTACCACCTCGCTTTGCATTAGCACTAATAAACCACTTCATTTGTATGAGCTGAAACTGTACTTTAAAAACCCAATATAAAAGATAAACTAACTGATCGTTTCCAAGATGTAGTACCACTGTGGTAATAGCATTAACGTGCTACATATTTGTGACTAATGTTACTCTGTGAACCATAAACAAACTTAAACATTATTACTTCCTTGTTTTTCTCTTTTACATTAAGGTTTCCCTGGCTTTGTTTAACCCTTTGAGTGCCAGAGGGGTACGCAACGCATTGCCCTGCAATGCGTTGCGTACCCCTCTGGCACTCAAAGGGTTAATAGACACATGCAGGCATTTGACCATGTTATATGTGTAGACAACAATAATATTATTTCCATAAATTTTGAGTAAATAATATTCAGAAATATATAGGGGCTAATAAAATTATATTATATTCTCCCACACTGTAATATTAATAAAGCTGTAATTTAAAGAATTATTAGTATATAGGCACATGGGCTTCCTGCATCACTAGCAATTCACATTTCTGTGTCTTACTCATTAAAAAAATAATCATCTTCCATTTCGAAGCATAATATCCATTTTAACCTGTTACATGTCCTAGAATACTGTAAAACACGTCATCAAAGTGAAACACTGAAGATTTGGTTCTCAAATCAATATATGGGATAATGGTAAAGTTGTAGTTCCGCAGACATTGATTCCAGATTTTGTTTTCAAACACATTTCGGAATTTTTATTTCTCCCCATGGTTCAGTTGGTTGGCTCTAGAATTGCACTTCTTTAGTTGGAATGGGCAACATGTTTTAACCCAAATGAGAAAAGTATGTAAAATATTAGCTTTTACCTTCAGAAGGAGTTCCTGCAAAAAGTGCATTTTTTTATTTTTTCCTCAATAACTCCCCTCACAGCACTGGTAGTCAAAGAACCACAAATTCCAAACTGTCCTACTGTACTGGTAGTCACATAACCACACATATTGACAGCCCCAGCCTTGTCTCACTGCACTGGTAGCCATTAGGGATGGGCGAAACTTTCCGTCTGAAACTGAAATTGGCGAAAAGTGGCACTTTGTGCTTGGCAAAAAATTTCCCACGAAAAGTGCAGATTTTCCCCTTTTTTCCGCTTTTCTCCCATTGAAATCAATGGGAACATAGATGTTACGCACAACATATTACATATAATATTTTATTTCCCAAAGGCACAGTATAAAAGGAGCATAAGGGTGCCTGTGTTGGTGGGGTGTGGGGAAAGAATCAGTTGAAAAGGGGATGATTTTGGGGGGTTGTTTACTGGAATTGGAGGGCACTTAATAAAAAAGAAATCCTAAATAAAATAAAAACCATAAGACATGGTATAAAGGGGTCTGAGGAGGGTGTCTGTGTTGGTGAATGATTTAATCATTTGAACAGGGAATTTGTTTTGGGGGAGTTTCTTGACTGCTATTGGGGGGACAGTTAATAAAAAATAAATCAATAAAATAAAATAAAACACTTGTATTTAAAGTGATAGAGACAGGAACCCCCTGACATAAGCTGCCACTGGGGTGGACTGATACTTGACTTGATAGAGTATTTTGTAGAGGATGATTTGTTTGATTTGTTGTTAGAGGCCTTTGTAGGATTTATTGGAGGCCCAAGCCCTGAAGAAACATTGATTTGTAGGACTTAAGTTTGTTTGGCACAATCCCTAAGGAAACATTGATCTGTAGGACTTAGGCTTGTTAGAAACAAACCCCCAAAATTGCTTTTTTTTTGTAGGACTAGTTTTTATTTATTTTTATTATTATTTATTGATTTATTTATTTATTTATTTATTTATTTAAAACACAAGCCCTGAGAAAAAATAAAAACGCCCTATTGGCCTAATGCCAGAAGGTCATGTTGGCCAGGGGCCACTGTCAAATGTCTTCATGAGTCCTGAGTTGCAACTGCTGTTTGTACTGCTGCTGCTGAGTTGTTTAAGCAGCAGGATGATTAGGCAGCTGAAAGGGAATGGGATCAACAATAGCAGTAACATGGAAGATGGATGATGAAGGTTCCACTTGCCACAACTGGCTCCAGTGATGCGCCTGAGAAAAGAACAAGTTGGCCATTAAATCTTCTCCATCTGCCCCTCCTCCAAAATCATCATGAGTGTGTTGTTATTAGAATATATTTTTTCCATTGAGAGCAGGATCAGTGGGTCTCCTCAGCAACTGCAATGTGCACAGTAAGTGTGTGGTAAATAACATCTGGGGGTACAACTGTATCCAAACACCATGACACCTGAAACCAAGTACTGCCGCTGTCACTGTACCCCTTTTCTACACCCGCTAAGGACGCATGACAACTTGCTGACAGTTTAATAGTAGTGATGAACCCTCTCTGCCACCATGTTAACCATCCTCAGATGCCGCTTGATGCACTGATTGTGATTCTCCTCCACCACACTGGTATGTGTGGTCAGTGCACCATACAGTGTGCAATGGGTAGAGACGAACTCCCATATACTAACATCAACAGAGTGGCTATCATTTGGTGGAGGAGGTAATGAACAAGGAGGATTGGCAGAAGATGTAGTTACCCTAGAAGGTGATGGCGAGCTAGTTGTTTCTCTCGTCCTGGAACTTCCAGTCTCTGCCTGGGTTGTTCTATTCCTTCTCCTCTTTGATCTCTGCCTCACCACTTGTTGCCTTTCTGGTGAGTCCGGGACAGCCAAAGCGGTGGTTGATTTCTGTGGTGGGTATTTGGCTTTAACATGTTTGGAGTAAATGTCATGATGTCTGTGTTTCATGTGTGATATGAGGGTGCTTGAGCCATGGTGTGTTCCCTCCTTTCCTCTTTTCACTGACTTGTCACAAATTGTACACAGTGCCATTGCTGATGACTGTACTGTGCCTGCCCCAACAGAAAAATAGTCCCACACCCATGATGACATCAGAGGGAAGGGGAAAGGTGGAGAAGAATGGCCTCTTTCTTTTTGTCCTCCACATTCCCCTTCATTGTCTGTGGCAGCGGATAATGTTGCTGCTGTTGCAGTCAGCGCTGCAACTAGGATCAAGAGTAATGCTACTGCTGACAAGTGGAACCTGTCCTAGTCCCGCTTCACTTGTTGACCCCATTCCCACTGTGTCCACGGTGGTCTGTGGCACTCTAGCCTGCTCCTCAGCATCCTGCTGCCCTTGTATCTCAGCATCAGAAGGAATTAGAGCAGTTGCAAATTCCTCTAATTCCAAGATGTACTTGCTAGTGGTGGTGATGATGTCCATCCTCATTCCTGTCTCCCATTCATTCTCAGTTTCTGCTAAAAAGGCCATCAATGTCACTTCCACCCCAGCTTCTCCAGCATCATCACCACCACCACCACTCGTCCCTACATGCTGTTGTTGCTGCTGTATTCCAGACATCTCACTGCTGCTTGGATGAGGTGAGGAGCAATGTGACAGAGGGCCCCCTAATGTCACACTTGCCATTGCCTTTTGACCTGAAGAAGAAGGCAGACTAGCATTAGCAGAAATAGCAGCAGGCACAGGCAGCTGATCTGTGCTCCTGCTGGTGGTGGTGGTATTAATTCTCAGCCTGTTTTCCTCCCCCAACACCAGTTCTGGCCTCTTCAGGTTCATGTTCCACCTGGACACTGTTGTGAAGAGAAGGGGAGGACTCCAAGTCCCAGGGTCAGAGGAATGGTGTGGGCTCCATTGACTGCTAGTCTGGATGCTGTAAAATGTTTTCCCTACCACTCTGACTGCTTCACCATTACTGCTACTACTAACAACAACCACATCAAGTTAATCTGCAGAGTCTTCCTCCTCTGTCTCATAGTCACTAGTAACATCAGGATATTGTTGATTACCCCCTCCTTCACTTATAATGCTAACAAGCTGCTGGACCTTAGTAGCAGTAGTACTAGCACTGGCAGGACTGCTTGGGAATGTCAAGTGTGATTTAGGGTCCCTTGCTGTCACACTTGGCATCATTTTCTCCTTTCCCCCTGAGTACTACAAGAAACACTAGCAGCAGGCAAAGTATTGGTGGCAGCAGGTTCAGCACTGGCAGCAGGTTCAGTACTAGCAGCAGGTTCAGCACTGGCAGTAGGTTCAGTACTAGCAGCAGGTTCAGCACTGGCAGCAGGTTCAGTACTAGCAACAGGTACAACATTAGTGGTTGCACAATCAGAAATGGTGGCACTGGCAGCAGGGGCAGCACGTCTTGCAACAGGTACAACACTAGTGGCTGCAGTTACAGAAATGGTGGCTCTGGCAGCAGAGGCAGCACATCTGGCAACAGGTACAACACTAGTGGCTGCAGGATCAGAAATGGTGGCACTGGCAGCAGGGGCAGCACTTCTTGCAGCAGACACAGGCAACTGACCTTTCCTGCTTTCACTATCCTTTTCTCCCTTCCTTCCCATTCACTTTTCTCCTTTCCTTCTCTTTCCCCTTTCTCCCTTCAATCTTATTAAATTCCCTAAGATCCCTTGGGGTGATTTAGGGGAACTGGACAGCATTGGTTGAGTACTGCTAGTCACTTCCTCCTCCTCCTCATACTCAGTGGACACATAATAAGGGTCCTTCCAGTTCCTCTTTTTGCTGCTCATAGTGATAGGAGTCACTATGAGCCTCTCCTGCCTCAATTTTTGCAAAATATCACAAGAGAATAGCACAGCACGTCTATCTCGCTCTGTAGCTGCTTTTATTGTGTCTGCCTTTAGTGAACATTTCACTTTTTTATAGTGGAAGTATGAAAACAATGTAAATCAATGGGACA
This sequence comes from Rhinophrynus dorsalis, assembly GCA_037306005.1. NCBI lineage: Eukaryota > Metazoa > Chordata > Amphibia > Anura > Rhinophrynidae > Rhinophrynus > Rhinophrynus dorsalis. The sequence continues at coordinate 83,892,331 of CM074718.1, read as the reverse complement.
AAACTTTTTAGCCATTTAGAAAAATGGGGTAAGATTTTGGCCAATGGGTGAAAGATGTGAAAATTTTAACCGCTAGTTTTAAAGTAGATGTTCCCATGAAAAAGCGGATAACAATGTGGTTTTCAAAAAATTTCTCGGCGGAACACGGTGACAACTTTCACCCATCCCTAGTAGCCATATTGACCCCCATCCTTGTCCCACATTTACTGACCCCCAACCTTGTCTCTCTGTATTCTGGAGGGTGATGGGCAACAGAAGGCCCTCCAGTTAGTGCAGGACTACAAATTCCATAATTTCCCACTGGACTTCAGCTGTTGGCCACCCTCCCAGTCCCACCATTACATCTTGGTAGCCATAAACCACATATACTGACCCCCCAGCCTTTTCCCACTATACAGGTAGTCAGAGAAACACAACTTCTAGGAGTCAAAGCATTGTTCTCCTGCACTGGTAGTCACATAATGGTATCCTATTTAAATGTCACCCTCTATTTGGCGACCATTAAAAGGGTGAGATCAGAATGTCGCCTGCATCAAAAGGGCAACATTCTGATGTCACATGCTTAAGGGTCGCCGAATAGAGGGCATCAGAGACACTGTGTGGAACCAGATAGAACACCAAGACACGGAGAGCAACCAGATCATGAACGGACCCCTGGAAAGGCATTTCTATAAATGTGCTGAGGTGTCTGATAGCAAGAATTTGGACAGAAAGCATACATCCGTGTGGGTGTGTTGGGGGGGGAGACATATTATTTTACAAGTTTCTATTGCCAAGACCATGATATTCTTCCATTCAGGTATTTAGAATATCGAGACCTATATCATTTCTATTCTGTCCTGGCTATGATATATCCCTATGCTGTACTGATTACCAATACTATGTTTTATTATGGCACTTAGGAATTTGAGACAATTTGAGTTATTAATTTTATTATGAGATCCAATACACCAGTCTCTAAGCAAACTCTTCTATGATACATCAGGCACATATTAACCAATATTTATAGTGGAAAGTGGAGCAAATGGCGCATCCCGTTGCTGACAGAGCGCCACATGGCTTCCTTTAAGCAGGCTATATTCTGATGTCAGCACATCTTAAGCGGATGCACTTTTCATTTGGGTGACATTCTGATGTTGCCCTTTTGAAGGTCACCATATAGTTGACAACATTTCAATAGTAAACCCCACAGAATCCCACACAGTGAGTTGCTATAGTGGTGGAACATTCTTTATAATATACTGAAAATTGCAAAAACTTACTGTGGATGGTGAAAAAACGAGAAATGTCACTGAAAAAGCAGGAAATCATGTTTTTTGTTAAATTTCCTACAAGAAAAATATCTGTTTAAACATGGTGTGAAGTAACTATTCATTGTTGGGAACATCAGTTATCCATTTTGTCATTTTTTTAACTGATAGTCACACTTTCCACTCCAGCATATCACTACCTGACATAGAACATGGAATGAAAGGGAAATTGTCATGCTAAGTCTGTTCAAGTAGGAGCAGATTTAGTACATAAGCTTAGGGCTGCTCTGTGCAGCCCAAAAAACAGCTCCTGTCCACCATTTGATGATGTCAGAAAATGGTCTACCTTGGCTGGAAAGCAAACTAGATGTTTATGTACACTACACCCCTAGACCCATTGTGACAGGGTTTCAACCCAGTTACAGTGGCTCTATGGGAAGTTGTATCAAGCAGGATACAAAACTGTCCTGTGAAATCCAAGCACAGATATACCAGGAGCGCATTGGGAGTCTATGTTCAGACCGCTGTTTTGCTCCTCTGTTGGTTTGATGGGGCTCACAATGCAAACCTGGCTTAAATGGTAAGTCTGCTGTCAGATTTGGAGATCTGCCAAAAAATACAATTATCTCATTAAAGTTACCCTTTGAGGTATGCCAATAGCTGGTTTAAACAAGCAAGTGCCGTTGGTAACGAGCAGTGATAAAGAAATTAATGATCAATGAAGGACAGTCAGACCTCACCCACTTGTTGCTTGTCAGTGCTCAGGTTTCTGTGTCAAATTATTTTATGTTAAAATTACACTCAATATATTCAAGGAGAGTACATGAGCTACTGATTGCCTGATGTCTGTTTGTGTCACATTTGCCTTTCAGTCAATACACAGCCAGTGCAGGGGCCTTTCGATCCACAGAACTGTAGCAGGGTGTAACGGTTTTTTAGGACACTCAGACCAGTAGGTGAAAATAAAACACACTTTATTTTAAAGTAAAATAATGCACAGGTTCGCCCTCTAGTGGCGGTAGGTAATACACAGATCGTGTAAACTGAGAGATTATAATAGTAATTGCACAGTAAATATACTTGCAAAACAATAAGCAATAGAGTGGTATATAACCCCAAGGGGTTAATGATTTGATAACAGTCAGTCTCAGATGTGGAGGTTTGGCACGCCCTGGGTGTTAAAAGGCTATGCTGGATAGACAAAGTTCATCAAGTACTGAAGACCGAACTGCCTCGCCAAAGTGTTTGGATATTAAGCAGAATAGGAATCAACTTAGCCCCCACGGGCGTAGCTACTGGAACTGCTTTGGTTTGTGCAAGTGCAAATAGCCCCCACGGGCGTAACGGGAACCGGCCGGCAATGCAAGAGCTTATCAGCCTCCTCAGACTTCGCTGAATGCTGGAATATGAATGCTAGAGCCACTAGCCCCCGCGGGCGTAGCACCGGATAAGCTAGCACTGAAGCCTTAAACTGCCACCACTCTGTATAACGGATATCGCCCAGTAATCGACACCGGAGAGCCTTAGGCGCCCAAACAATGTGACTACTCTGCAATGGAGGACTAGAGTTGCCGACAGAGAGCGGCCAACTCAGCAGCAGTATCACGGGTAACGATGCTCGTCCTGGAGGTAGAGAGAGTGAGACCGAGGCAGCACTGCTAGGGTTAAAAAGCACGTTTACTCGAGGCTTCAGCGCAACTGGAAGGCTCTGCAATGGGAGGAAGGCATACAGATACAGACACAGCTCTGCACGGGTAGCGAGGCACTGCACAAATCGTGGGTAACACCAGGCAAGGCAGTCACACTGAAGCTGGAAACAGAGAATGATAATGTCGCGGCGGCGACAACTGGAATGCAGGTCACTGGAACAAGCTGGAAGTCGATCTTCAGAGCAGGAAGTCAGCCGGGCCGAGTCGGAGCACGTAGGAGGTAGTCATACAAGCCGGGTCATACACAAGCAGGAGCGTCAGCCAAGCCGGGTCAGGATCCAAGGGTGGTACGCAGACGAACCGGGTCATACACAAGCAGGAACACTGGAGAATAGTCAGGACAAGCCGAATCGGTACACAGGAATTCAGAACACAGGAACACAGCAACAGCACTACTGGCTCAGAAACACCACGAAAGGGCATCTGACAGATGTTCTAGCCAGGTATAAAAAGGTCACCAGGGGGCGGGCCAAACCAAGTCAGCAAATCAGTGTCTGCCACAAATGAGAGTGACAGGAATCACAGGCACTGTGATAGTGGGACATTCTGCCACATTTGTTCTGAACTCACTTTTCTCCTGTGTTACCCCATTAATCCCATTTAAGGGGTATGTGGCTAAAGGCCAGCTGAAGGCTTGACATACAGATGAGATCTGGGGAGCACTAATCCATACCTATCATTTTTCTTTTTCTGAAAGCTGCCTATCTACACTAAAGCTAAGCTCATAGGTATAGGTTTATACCAGGTGATCATGAGATTACTTGTATTAACCTAGTCATGCCTACCCTTGTTAGAAAGGGAAACATCACTTTCCAACAGGGCTATGCCTGATGTGATAGGTGTTGAACGGTGCTGTGAATGCCCAACATACAATGCACTTCTTTTGGTATGTCCTGTTGAAGTGCCTAGAGTTTGTTCTTACTATGAACTCTTTTATGTATACTAACCAATGGTACCATCAGAAGTGCAGTCTGGTGATAGGAAATGCTGATACTCCCATATACACCAATATATTTTTGGACCAGGTTACAACACATCAAGAGATCAAATAATCTTCTGGGGATGTTATGTGGGTGAAGTTCTAGATTTTCTTTGTTTCCTCAAATTTACTGTTGGCATGACATTCACATCAGTTTGGTGGTCTTAGGATATTTAAGGAAAGACTATACATCCGAGTACCTTTTGGAAAATAACATGGAAATCAGATAAAAGAATGCAGTTCAGATCCAGATACTTTGATTAGTCAATGGTAAATTGCACTATTCCTCTGAGGCTTTAGAGGTATTTACGATGCTCTTGGGTCTGTTGGAAAGGTCAATCAACTAAATTGTATTTTGATAAGAATTCTTTATCTCTATTTAAATCACTACAAATTGCACTAAATTTTAACATTAATTTTACCTCCCATACCTTTCTGTCCCTCTGAGTGTGGAACAGTCCCATCAATACAGTTAACTTAATATCCTTGACACTGTGCCCATTTTGACAAAAATGTTCTCCCACTGGTGTCTCTGTCTTTTTGTTATTAACACTGGATCTGTGGGAATTAAATCCCCTATGACACCACAGATCTTTTAAACAAATTAGCTGACTTGAGGCCAATTCCAAAGAGCACCATCCTGGCCACTATGGATGTAGAATCCCTTTACACCAACATTCCACACATGGATGGCATAGCAGCATGCCAGGGATATCTGGAACAAAATAACACACCCATGGAACCAGTAACAAAACTCATACAGTTTATTCTCACCCACAACTACTTCAGGTTTGGACAGGACCTCTACCTTCAGAAAATGGGGACTGCAATTGGTACCCGAATGGCACCACAATGTGCCAACCTGTTTATGGCAAAATTGGAAGAGGACTTCCTGTCCACCTGCCAGATAAAACCCCTGGTTTATCTCCACTACACAGATGATATTCTTATCATCTGGGCCGCCATTGAAGAGGAACTTCTCAAATTCCATGATAATTACAATACATTCCACCCCAATAGCAACCTAACACTCAGTCACTCATGCACAAACATTAACTTCCTTGACACAACTATCAGTATTCAGAACAACTCCATCCACACATCCCTATACCGCAAACCAACAGACAGACCAACCTACCTGAAAAGCAATAGCTTCCATCCAAAACACACAAAGAACTCCATCATATACAGCCAGGCCATCAGATACAACCGCATCTGTTCTGGCATGATGGACCGTGACAAGCACCTCCAGAAACTCAGAGGAGACTTTATAAAACATGGTTACAGCGCAACTATTATTGACAGTCAGATACAGAAGGCTATCCAAATACCAAGAAAAAATCTGTTGCACTACAAAGAACAACATAAGGGAAACCGGGTGCCACTGGTGGTCACTTACCACCCCCAGGTTGAAGTACTACGCAAAATATCATGAGAACTTCAAAAGAAATTACATACGGATGAAAGACTTAAGAACATATTCCCACAGCCTCCCTTACTCTCCTTCAGACAGCCTACCAATTTGAAACAATTGATGGTGAGGAGTGCCCTGAATAAAAATACAAAAAATGGCACATCTCCCTGCCTACAAAAGAGATGTGAAACCTGTGCACACATTTATACCACGGACAACATACCAATTCCAAACACCCAGTTACACCATAAGATCAATGGTACCTTCACCTGTAAATCATCCAATGTAACATACCTTATCATGTGTGCAAAATGCCCAACAGCTCTGTATGTGGGAGAAACTGGACAAGCACTACATAGGAGATTTAATTCCCACAGATCCAGTGTTAATAACAAAAAGACAGAGACACCAGTGGGAGAACATTTTTGTCAAAATGGGCACAGTGTCAAGGATATTAAGTTAACTGTATTGATTGGACTGTTCCACACTCAGAGGGACATAAAGGTATGGGAGGTAAAATTAATGTTAAAATTTAGTGCAATTTGTAGTGGTTTAAATAGAGACAAAGAATTCTTATCAAAATACAGTTTAGTTGATTGACCTTTCCAACAGACCCAAGAGCATTGTAAATACCTCTAAAGCCTCAGAGGAAGAGTGCAATTTACCATTGACTGATCAAAGTATCTGGATCTGGACTGAGTTCTCTTATCTGATTTCCATGCTAAACAATGTGATGTGTAGTTGTATTTAAGAGAGATGTTTTCATATTTATCTGTATAACATGCCTGAGAAAGAGACCTAAGGTCTTGAAAGCTTGCATTTAAATCTGCTTAGTTAGCCAATAAAAGGTATCAAAAACTATATATGTCATACCCACTGTGGTTTGTACAATCATAAGTGATGACTTATTGTAATGATTGATTGAGGCAGAGTAGGCAAATCACATGATCAAGCTCAACAACCCAGAAAGGGAAGAAGCTTGGTCTCATGAAAAACTCCTGTCTATGCGTCACGCTATGTTAAGGACTCCAGATTTGTACTACTGAATACTGAGGTATTCTATTATGTAGTCTATCACATGCTTTTAAGTTTTCAATGGAAGAATATGGATTTTGCTTTTTTTATTGCACTGAATGATTCCACACTGTTTCTGGTATATTGCAACCTGCAACCCTAGACCTACCCAGCCAGGGCCTAAATACCGCATTGGGGGAGAGCTGTCACCATATTTCTACTGGAATAGTCTCCAAAAAGGGAATCAATTTACTGATCAATATCCCTAAGAATATTGTGTATCTTTCTTATATATATATATAAACATTTGAAATGCAATTGGAGATTAGGAAGTTAAACGCATGGCTAAAGGGGTTTGGGTTCCTAGATCACTGTACTGTCTTGTAGTCAATATGCATTGGACCTTAGCAGAAAGGGGGCTACAGTGCTAGGGTTTAGGATGGTTTGAGGGTTGGAGGAGACTTTAAACTAGCTAATGGGGGGATGATACAACATATGATATAAATGAGGAAATGGGATTAGAGAAGGTGCATGGAGTGGAGAAGGGGCATGTGTTAGTTTATCTAATAGGGATCTGCCTATGCTACACCCAGTTAAAAATCAAGTAAGGGGAGGGGGTATGCCTATATGTAAAGCATGCCTTATTGAATGGTCCAGTGAGAATATAGATGCCCTGTGGGATGAAATGCACACTGGGGAATGGGGATATACATACTAAAAATATATAAATGGGAATTTGCTCAAAGCCTTATAGCATTGGGGAGTTTGAAGAAGCCCAACTGTCACTGAAAATGGAAAAGGCTTCTCCATCAGGAAATCATAATGGGAGATTTCAACTATCCTGAACTTGACTGGAGAAATATGACTTCTAGCACAACAAATGGAAATATACTTTATGTATGATTAAATACAACTGTATGTCCCAAATAGTAGAGGAGCCAGTCAATTAGAAAAGAGGTCTTGATGGACATAGTGCTCTCAAACAATTTTGACAAGGTGTCACAGGTAAGGGAATATTTAGGCAGCAGTGATCACAATATGGTATGTTTTGAAATTAACTATGAAAAACCCATTAGCAAGGGTTTGATCAAAATATTCAATTTTAAAAAGGCTAATTTTACAATGCTAAAAGCAGTATTAAAGGGCAGTCAGTGTGATATAATCTTCAAAGATAAAATGCATAAGAACGATGGAATTTGTTTAACACCTTAAGGATCCATGACGGTCCTGGACCGTCATGGGTTGCAGTCCCGTTAAGGACCCATGACGGTCCAGGACCGTCATGGCTTAAATGATAGCAGCGTGCCTCCGTGCACGCTGCTATCATTAATTCCAGGCTGAGACTGAATGCTCCGAGACCGGGGCATTCAGTCTCAGCCTTTCTTGCCTTTGCTGATTCATGCGATCGCCGTTCCAGCGATCACATGTACCGGCAAAGTGACAGACACAGACAGCAAAGAAAGCATGCTGTCTGTGCCTGTCAAGTCTGCCTCTGGCTCCGTTGCTATGAAAGTAACGGAGACAGAAGTAGACAGGAGACACCTAGTGGTGAAAGTAAATACAGCAGCTAGGGGTATTAACCCCTTCACTGCTGGTGCCAAAGGCTTGCTAAATGCAGGTCAATTTCTGACCTGCAATAATTTTTTTTTTTTTTTTTTAAAACACAAAACACTTTTTTTTTTTTTTTTACAAAAATATTTTATTTAAAAAAAAAATAATCTAATTAAACAAAAGTGTAAGTGTGATTGTTGTGGAGCTATGTAATACACTTATATACACCGCCAAATGTCACGGATAAAAAAAGTGTCAAAATAGGGTGGGAAAAAGGGACATGGGGATTTTCATCCAGGGGGGACAGTGGCTACTTTAAACTGTGCATTTTGTAGGTATGACTGACCGGTCATACCTTTCATGCAGTCTCCATAAAATTTTAACCCTTTGTGCCCAATTGATCCAAAGAGAAAAACCAAAAATGATGTTTTTTTACCTTTTTTTTACCTTTTTTTTTAATTTTTATAAAGTAAATGGTGGGTTATCCATATAAGTAGGGTATCAAATGAAAGCCCTATTTGTGCTTAAAAAAACAGTATATAATTTATGGGGGTGGAATAAAAGACTTAGAGCGAAAACATTGCTGAACAAAGATACAGTCAAAAAGGTCAGAACTGCTCCGGTCCTTAAGGGAAAACGACCTCAGATTTTCCCGGTCCTTAAGGGGTTAAAAAAAAAGCTCTTAGATAAATATACACATCAATATAGACCAATTGAAAAAGTACAAGAGGTGTAAATTAAGTGCAATTTGGCTTAATAAAAAGGTTTGTGGTGAAATGAGAAATAAGAAGCTCTCTTTTAAAGTGTTTAAGTCAGAAGTGACAGATGCATAATTTAAAATATAAAGAATGTAGCAAAATCTGCAAATAAGCAATTAGGCTAGGTAAAATTGAAAATGAGAAAAGTATTGCAAAAAAGAGCAACAAAAATTCTACAAGTGTATATATAACAAAAATATTAAGGTCGGTATTGGTTTTCTGAAGACTGAGACGAGTGAATTGATTAATGAGGATAACGGAATGGCTGAAACCTTAAACACATTCTTTCCTTCTGTATGTACAAAGGAAGCAACAAACATGCTCCATGAACACATGGGAAATTACATGGTAAAGATTTAAAAATACTGATAGACTATAGACTTCACAGTAGTGTGCAGTGTCACTCTGCTGTTACCAGAGCAAAATAAGGGGTACAGATGCATGGGACGGGAACATAATTCTGCTTCTAAATAAATTCTTGGTTTGATAAGGCCTCATCTAGAATATGGAATACAGTTTTGGGCACTATTTTTTTAAAAAAAGACATTAATGAACTGGAAAAAGTGCAGAGACTGAAGAAAACTGATAAAGAACTCTCCAAAGAACTATTTACTAAAAGAGCTGGAGCTCATCCATTAAGACTAAAGGGAAGGTGATTTCGACTAAAACAAATGCAAGGTTTTTTACAGTAAGGGCAGAACAATTATGGCATTATTTGCCTAGGAATGCTGTTCTTGCAGATACTGTAACTGCTTTCAAAAAAAGTAGTGCATTCCTATCTAGCACAAAACAATATTGAGAATTATAACAGCAGACTTTAAAGCAGATAGGATGTTGATCCAAGGAAGTATCCAAATGAATATTGGAGTCAAGAATTTATTGTTTTACTAACTTGGGTCTAAATTAAAAATGGCTTCATTGGTTTTCTTCTTCTTCCTCTGGATCAACAAGGGTGATATGGCAAGGGCTGAACTTGATGAAAGCACGTCTTTTCCAGCCCCATCAACTATGTTACTATGTATATCACCTTGATCATAATTAGAGGTGCTCCAGCTATTGTCAGACTACAGCTACCAACATCTCCCTCTAACCAAAGGCCTGTGGAGGATGTTGGGAGCTGTAGTCCAGCAGTAGTTGTTTGGCATCATGTTGCTCAACCATGCTATAGACAGTGTATAGTACAATCAATGGCTTAAAAGTTATTTTTCTATCTATATAATAGGTTCCACATTCATTTCCAACAGTTTCATAATTTTCTGTTAATTTGAGCAATACAATACTTTTGTTTTAGCTGAATAATTATTAGATTTAAGTAAAATGTATTGCATTGATTGTGATCAGTTGAACTCATTTGGGATTTTATTTTAATCTTTTGTAATTTGTCTGGATGGCCCTTTTAAAGCACCAAGAACTGTGTCTTTTTCATTTTAAATGGTAAATGCTAATATAGCCGAAGTCAAGCTGTTTGCTTATGTTCAACTGCTGGATAAAAAGGACATTGTATGCTGTCATTGAGTGTTTATATATAGGGAACAAAATATACTTTTAAAAGAAATAAAATTATTATAATAATGCATACTGTAACGCTAGACTTGTGTTTCATGAATTTCTATTTCTTATACTTTATCCATTATGACTGTTTCATCTTGTATTTTAAAAATGATTTATTTGATAACTCAGTGAAGATAACATTCTACATGTTAAAAAGGTGCAGGTCTGGAGCACGTAACTGCACCACTGTGAACAGACACAAATTCTGTTTTTTAAAGCGATAATAATTTTTCACAAAAACAGCAGCTCCAATTAATCTTCATAGTATTTGAATCATAGAGAGTGTTATATTGATACTGTCAGAGTTGTAGTTCAAGAGTAATTGAATGATAAAGTTTCTCCCTCCCGCCCCTTTTCCATAGTGTAAGCCCCCTCTCCTCAGATGGGGAATCCAGTCCATAGCAAGACAGCTAACAGCAAGGATCAATATTCTTACTGCGAGAACAATGAAAAGCCCTTCCCCTTGACAGGTTTTTCAGCTTTTTCCATTATCTTAATTGAAGATTGTCCCTTTCTGCAATCTATCTGGACACTCCCTGCTGCTCTAAGCTGAGAAGTTCTATATCAGTAGAAGGGGCGGGAGGGGGATACTTTATCATTCAATTACTCTTGAACTACAACTGATAGAATTGAAATAACATTCTCCAAGGCCCAAATACTATGAAGATTAGAGCTGCTTTTATTATGAAACATTACTATCACTTTAAGAAAACAAGGCATTACAGGAAAGAAGGCAGGACACTTCAAGTACACAATAATGGATACATGCAGTGTACAGTAATAACAAGAATGAGAGGAAAATGCATCAGTAACGAGTCTAGTAGCAGCAAATATAATGCAACATAAGTAAGTGATAGTGCTTTGTAGCCCACTACCCCATAATGCAAAAGAGGATAGTCACACAGTGATATAAGGGAAAGACAGAGAAAACAAAGGAAGAAGGAGAGAGAAAAATGGGGGAGAATAGAAAAAGAGAGAAGAAGGAAAAAGGGAGGGAGGGGGTCCTGGGAAATAGAAAAGAACTAGGGTATACACCACGTCCTCCCTTAATTCTCCAACAGACTCCTCGTCTGTGATCATATCAGTAGTATCCAATACCCACAATTATCCCATATGGCATTGTAATTACAGGAAAACAGATATAAAATTAAATGGGGCTTTTAACCACTTAAAGGGATAGTAATGTTTCATAATAAAAGTAGCTCTAATTAATCATCATAGTATTTGGACTTTGGAGAGTGTTATTTCAGTTCTGTCAGAGTTGTAGTTCAGGAGTAATTCAATGACAAAGTGTCCCCCTCCCTCCCCTTTTACTGATGTAACACTGCTCAGGCAGAGCAGAAGGGAGGTGCCCAGGTAGACTGCAGAGAGGGACAATCTTCAATAAAGATAAGGGAAAAACCTGAAAAACTTGTCAAGGGGGGCAGGGCTTTCATTGTTCTCATAGGAAAAAGATTGTCCCCTGCTGTTATCTGTCTGGTCTATGGACTGCATTCCACATCTGAGAAGAGATGGCTTACACTAGGTAAAAGGGACGGGAAGGGAAACTCTGCTTGTGAATATCTCTCAAACCATAAAGGTTTGAGAGATAAGACTTATATCGTTCTTCATGTTTTTTAATGCCTACAAAATAAAATAAAGTTAAAAAGAAGTATTACTATCCCTTTAAAATGAAAGAGAAGTATCCAAATCATTGAGAAGCAATGTTTTGGAGACTTCTCTATCAGTTCATGATTAAAAGTCTAATTTGAATCATGAGCATATTTGTTTGTCCTGTAAATTGCAGTTGGTATGCTCTAGTATAGAAGAAATCAAACTGTTCATTTATGTCAAGGAGCTGGATGAAAATGACAATCTATTCAAGTTAATATGCAAAAACAATCTGCATGCTTTTCTATATGGAACAAAATAATTTTTCCAAACAAATGAAATTGTTACAATAATCCACACAGTAACTCTAGACTTTTAAATGTTTCATGAACTTCTATTTCACATCCTCTATAAAAGTAATATCTTGCATTTCACAAATGATCTATTTGATACCACACTAATGCTGTTACCTCTATTCTCCATCTCAGCCCCCTTCCTAATGTTTTTCTGCAATGCTTGCTTAAAAATTGATCACATTAATCTTTATTACAATTTTTACTTCACAACTGTACTGTTCATATGAGCTTAAATGATTGGACACATATTTCTTTAGAAGAACTGAAGAAATCTAGATTACAATTATCATTAAACTGAAGATAACACTTTGTATTCATTTAAATAATTTAAAAGCAACAGTAATATGTCACTTTATCAAATTTTGTGAAAACAATAATAAACAGATACTTAAAATTTATAGTACATTTCTTTGGCTTTAGGAAATAAGCTTTAAATTTATAATTGCACACAACAAATTGCTCGTAGGAACAAGCATTCTGGAAAAAAAATATGAATAGATACTATTTTGATTTGTTTATAAGAATATTTCCTAAAACTTTATTGTAGTTTTATTGTAGTTTAAATGTAAGTATGTTTGTGCTCAGTTAGAGGCTGATTTAGTAAGAAGAACTAGGGGAAGATGCACTAAGGGGCGAAGTGTGTATGGTGATGTGTGTCGATCACTTTACCATGGAAAATTTTACAAACTTCTCCATGTGCACTAAGAGATAATTATGCAATATGTAAATGATGACCTCCTTTTCACATCAGCAGAATTATGACAACAGTGAAGTCTGAGTGCATCCTCTCTTGTCTCTAACTTGCCCAGTGAGTTAGCAGAGAGAATGCATTCAGATGTCACCACCGTAAACAATGTTGACTCCTTAACCTCTTCAGTGTCATAGTGATATGCATTGCACACACCTGTGGCATTTAAAGGGTTGCAACATGAACAGACTTTGGCAGCATTCATTTCTCATTGAAAGAATGCTAGGGAAGCAATAACATATCTCAATGCATCTGCTGTTTTCTGCTTACAGAATCAGCTGTTAAGTGGGCTAGCCAACTATTACCTGATTCATGTAAACAAGGCACTCATTTCTGAAGCATGATGAAGTTGTGACTGTACTTTATTCATGATGGCTACACTTCAACAGTTTTGCAATACAGCTGTATTTTAGCAGATCCACTTTGAGAACCATTAACAGATACACCTTGAATGATAAGCCTACACCTGTCCCCTTTATCTTGTGGTGTTTTGAATACACAATGTGCAGCTACACATATTATCCTGTTTATACTAATAGCATTGTGAAGTGTAACTACAAGGTGATGCGGTGGGTACAGCTGTGCCTAGGCCACCATCCCAGGGCCCTGTCACCACTCTTGGTCACCAAATAATATTTGCAAGCAGGAACAACTGTGAATCATGCATCAGTCACTGATATGATCAGCCCTCTCCCTCACATTTGTCAAATCATTTGGCTACCAACAGCTCTCACCTACCTTAGTCATGCCAAATCACATGGGGCGGGGATGCACTAAGGTGTGACAAAGAGGTGAAAAAGCAGAGATGACTACTCCAGTGATATCACTTCTCCAATTCCTATGTTATTCTGTGGAGCCAATGCACAAAGATTTCTCCAACTTTTGAAATCTTAGTTATTATGCTCTATAGAATAACATAGGAACTGGAGAAGTGATATCACTCTACTTTATCACACTTTAGTGCATAACCCCCATGGCGTACTTCCACCAGCCAAACAACATGCTCCATGTATACCTAACATCAATTCCTGATCCAGTGTGAGCATCCATTTTTGGAATTGGGTCTGTGAAGTGGTGTTTTTTAAATGCCCTGGTTCAGCAAGGAGCATGGTTTCAGCCAGCATAATAGAGGGGTGAAACAGAACTCAGTCATTAATACCAGTGCTGTGGGGATCTGCTGCACGTCTTAGCTCCACAAGTTTAGATTGCTCCCATTACATACTGTATGAATGGCACCTAGCCTGGTTGACTAGAGGAGTGGCTGGTGGGACTTCACAAAGTGTACAATGTACCAGATCCACTAGCATACTGAATTCCTATCTGACAACTACTGGAGGATATAGCCTACTATGGTATGGAAAACTTGAAGCTACCAAGGAGGGCCAGAGAGGTAACTCATGCATAGAACACTTATCTGGCACCCAAATGGTTAAAATATGTCAACCTTGCATTGTGTACTATATCATTTTGCCTCAGATCCTGAATTCTGTTTTTGTTATAATAACAATAACTGATTCAATGTTCAGAAGCAAATATATAATACAGAACATAATTTGTGATGCTACTACAGACTGACTTTCCATGAGTGGGGCTGATGTGATTTCTGTTGTATGAACGTTCTTTACACAATTGTGTGCTTTTTATCATTAGCTCTATATTTAAAAGCTAGGTCATTGTTACACCATAATGATGTTGCACAAAACTCATCACTGTATGGGGGGATAATCTATGACCACTATTATAATGTTGCTTTGACAGGTTCCGGCAGTGTACAGATTTATTCATAACAGTGTCTATTTTATTACAGTGTGTTATCCATTCCACTTCATTATGGATATTGGTCTCTGTTTTGTGTACATACACTTGTCATTGTACTTTTCTCATTCTTGTATTATAACAATGTGAGTGCCCTGTTTGTTCTATGTTTACATGAATCACCTGATAGGAGGCTTGCCCACTTAACAGTTGAGTCTGTAAGTAGAGTACAGAAGAGAAGCTGTTTTATGTTATAGCTTCTCTACCATTCCCTCAATGATAAATGAATGCTGGCAATGTGCACTAATGTACATCTTTCAGTGCCACGGATGTTTGCAATGAACATCCTTATGGCACTGAAAGGGTTAAAAAGGGAAGCTGCTGTCTTTGCTTTCCAGTAGAACCAGTAAGCTTTCAACTGGCACTGTGGAGAGATATAGGGAGATGCCAAATTTGTCACTCTCAGTTTGGCAGAGTTGGGACTGTAAACTCTGACAGCATAGACATCTATGGGTACATGCCATATTAATATATAAACACACCCACTTGACTAGGGCAATGGCTCATTAAACCCTGAAGGACCACAGGGTCCTGGGGTGGGGTGCACTGGAGGACCAACGTTTGTTTGTTTTTAATGTGTTTGGAAGAGCCAGTATGTTTGAGCGATCCCATGTATTGGCTTTCCACTGGAGAGGCTGACTGCTTCGATCTTGGAGCAGTCAGTATCAAGCTCTCCCAGTGATCACAGCACACCTTGTAAGTGCGTTGGGACAGAAAAAAGTCATGACGTGCCAGGACCGTCACTGGTCATTAAGGGGTTAAACTGTATTTGTATGCATGTATATTTTTATTTATATAGCACCAACAGGTGTACTTAGTAATTTACAGTTTAGATTTTACATATGCAAATGAGCCATTGTCACATAGTCACTGCAGAATCGTAAACCTGGTGAAGACATGGAAATGTGAAAATTGATTTAATTGGCGCTTTTAATGTTTTCAGTACCAGGGAATGTAAACTAAAGAGGTCACATGAAACAATGTGTTGGAGACCTGTTGTGGTTTGTGGCTTTAGGTGCATTAATCTGGGGCAAAGGGTTTCACAATAACAGCTGTGTTATAATTAAAGTACTCACATACCATGTGCTTTCTTCAAAATGGCATCCTCAACCATTAAACTAAAAAAACTAATCTCACACCTCAGAAAGAATATATAATCTGTCCATAGATGCAGGAGTCCTAAAGAGATTTTAGTGGAATCAAGACAAACTAATATTGTGCTGTTTTCACTACTATTTATTAATTACTTTTTTGAGAAAGTGTTTTACCTGGATGAATACACTGAGATTTTTCTTGCTTTCAAGTATGTGTGACAAATAACTGTGATCAGAACTACTGACTCCAGTCTAAAAGAGAAATGGCAGTGTTAGTCTAATCAGAAATCCATTTATACAGGTTTCAGAGCTCAATTATATCCAAACTGTGCTCTCTGATCTATAACATGTTTGCATTGTGTTGTATGGTCCCAGAACTCATCATATGTGGTAAATTATACAGGATGCTTGAGAGAGAAACATAACACTATCCTCAGATGCTGAAGTGAGTCACAATGATTGTTAAGTTAATCCTTGGAATACCAGAGTGGTATCCAATGTATTGCTAAGTAAGGGCAGTAATGTTATGGAATTCTTCATCTCAGGATGCTGTGTTCACAGATACTGCTGTTGTTTTCAAAAATGTAATGCATACCTTTTAAGGCTCAGAACAATATTGAGAAATATGACACTTGGTTTAACAGCAGATAGGATGCTGATCCAGGGTACTATTCAGCTGCCATTTGGAGTCAGATGGGATATTTTTACCCACATAGGACTTACATTGGAGATGCCTTTAATGTGTTGTTGTTTTTTTTTTCATTTTGATTTTCTCTGGATCTCTATGTTTCAAATACTATGAAGATTAATCAGAGCTGCTTTTTTGTGAAACATTACTATCACTTTAAAAATGAATGAACATCTCATACCATCTGAGTATCATGTACCAGAAACCACACATGATGACAGAGAATGCCAAATGTATTAATAGCAGTACAGATGAGGAGGAGGAGGGATGTGAAGAAGTATATCTACCATCTACCACACTTGAGACCACTGCTATGACCAATAAATAATGTGTATCCGTAATCTGAGAAGAAGGATAGCTTACATGTGACACAAACATGACAATGGTAAAAACTGCTGTAGGAATATATTTATATATATATATATATATATATATATATATATATATATATATATATATATAATCATATACACACACAAATCAATCTCACCATGCCAGTCCCCTACCACCACTACCATACACATCTGCCACATTGTTGGTTGTCATCATCATGAATATGTGTCAGTGTCCCGTAAGCAGGAAGTTAGTGTTGTGAGCAAAGAACAAATGCACTCTAACACAATTTTCCAAGGTATATGTTGTTGTAGGACTCACAACTTTGACTTCCAGGCACTTATTTCTCCACTGCCATCCTCAGAAGAAGTAATATTGCAGCAGGAAATGTTGTTCCTGAGGAAATATAGTAGAAAGATTTGTTAAAATAGGCATAATTGAGGAAAATTTTACATTGGCGAAAAGGAGAAAACTTTCTTGAAAAAAAAAGAGAAACAATCGACCAGTTTTATCAAAAAGTCATGTGGCAAATTTTTCTCATTTTTTGACCACTCCTACTGTACACCTCATTTAATCATTTGCGTGCCAGAGAGTTGCTCAAAGCATTGCTTTGCAATGCACTGAGCACTGCTCTTGCACTTAAAAGGTTAACCACAACTGGCACAGGGATACAAATGAAGGTAGTAAAGCAGAGAGCAGGTGTGCTTGTTCCATACTGGAATAAACCACTTACCCCTATTCATCTTACTCACACCTAGATTCTCAGGACGAATCTAACTATATATTTTTTCTTGGAAATGCCTTTTAAACCTTTGAGTGCCAGAGAATACCTCTCTGGTACTCCAAGGGTAAACACTAGAGAAGCTTGGCTATTTGTTCGCATTTATGTGGAAAATACATTATTTACCCCTTTAAGAACCAGAGAGATGTGGAGTACATTGCTTTGCAATCCATTGCACACCACTCTGGTCTTTAAAGGGTAAAATAATTACACCCAAAAAAAAAGCATCTAAATATAAACTTTTTGACGACTTTTATATATAATTTACTATTAGCTTTTTTTCCCTTTTGATGATGGAAAAAATAGTCTACTTTAGTGATGATACTGCAAGTAATTTTGAATGAAATTAAGCTCTCACTACTGTTAAATTATTTCTTCTGTTTGCTCTAGGGCTAAATTTACCTTTGAGATCTACTTACTGTCGGAAAGTATGTTTCTTTTTGGAGCTGAAGATGCAAAGTCTCAGAGAGAATGGACCAGGGCTATAGCTAAGGTAATACTCATAATTATCTGATAACATTAAACCAATAGCATTAGCATAAAAGAAATTGGCATTGTTAACTATGAGCTCTCAAAGGAACCAGCTGTAATGTTTTTTCTTTGATGTGATTTGCATAATGTGTATTTTGTTGCTATACTAAATATGTACGGTGGAACTTATTCCTTAACTCTTTGAATGTCAGAGATGTATCCAACATGCAGCAAAGCAATGAATTAGATACCTCTATGGTACTTAAAGGCTTACAGTAAAGAGGTATAATTCAGGAGCAAACCATTTGCACTATCGGGTAAAATCAAAATTCTGTTCAAAGGTATAGTAATATCCTTTTATAACATAAAATATTGTAGATATTAAAAAAAATATAAACTAAAAGATCCCAGTCCCATCTCTCAAACCTTTATGGTTTGAGAGATAGAACGTTTTAAAGTTCCCCCATCACTGATGTCAGTTGTAAGCAGGAAATGTGTGTCGGACGACTCGAGGCGGCTCTTCAGCAGAGTCGAAATACCAAAATCTAAAAAGAAATACTTAATTGGAACAGTCTACAAAGTTTGCTTTGTTTGCAAGCACACTTTGTAGACCTTACCAATGAAGTATTTCTTTTTAGATTTTGGTATTTTGACTCTGCTGAAGAGCCGCCTCGAGTCGGCCGACACACATCTCTTGTTGTCAGCTGTACAGCTGACATCAGTGATAGGGGAACTTTAAAACGGTCTATGAATGATATGTAAACAAAGCTATAAAAGCTATTATGATCATGAATGCAACATGATGTAAGCTACAGACAATAACAGCAGAAGAGTAGAGAACAGAATCATATATGACAATCAGTAAATACTTATGTGTCCAATGCTTGAACTGAGACTTAGGGTGAGAAGCATGCAATTGATTAATATGAAACCACTTTTCTAAAGTTTTACCATTTATAGGGATGGTAACTGTATAAGCAACTGGAGTTTATTTCTTCTCTTTCACCTGGTTTCTAGCAAAATTGTACAAATAAATATGATCATTTATCAAATACTCCTATTTGGTGGTCTTTAGATCATACTAAGTCTTTGTACCTACCGCTCCCTTCTCTAGATTTTCTGGGCAAATACAAATGCATGTTTAAATACTTAAGCAGATTATCTATGTATTGGTTTATTTGTGGAGGCATTAATTAGATTGTAAATGTTGGGTTAGGGCTAGTGATGAGCGAGCACCCCAATGCTCGGGTGTTCGGGTGCTCTGACCGAGCACCCCCGGAGGCTCGAGTGCTCGGCCGAGCACCCGAGCCCCATTGAAGTCAATGGGAGGACTCGAGCATTACACCAGGCACCCCCTGCTCTGATGAGGGGAGGGTGCCTGGTCCATAGGAAAAGGGAAGAAAATGATGGAAACACCACAGAAATGGTTCAGGGACAGCATAGGGAGGATGTCTGGATGCATCTTGGACTCCAACATCGCTGCTGGGAACGATCTTTCGCCCGTAGTACGCCATTTTTACAGACTGACCGTAAAACACACAAAAAGGAAAATAAAAACGACTTTAGGCGAAAAATTGTTACCAAACAGTATTTGCTGTATATTTACTTGTATAACATCTGCAAATTCTCCCAAAAATTTCCTCGATTTTTCTGAACTGAGGCCATGATTAAGAGGGATACGTGCGCAGAGGCAAATTCTCCCAAAAATTTCCTTGATTTTTCTGAACTGAGGCCATGATTAAGAGGGAAACGTGCGCAGAGGCAAATTCTCCCAAAAATTTCCTCGATTTTTCAGAACTGGGGCCATGATTAAGAGGGAAACGTGCGCTGAGCCGACCATCTAAAACATTATGGGTGAGGGTCTGCTGCGGAGCTGACCATCCTAAACATTATATGCGAAGGCCCGCTAGTGAGCTGACGCTATAAAACATTATATGAGAGGGCCCGCTAGAGAGCTGACCCAATAAAACATTATATGAGAAGGCCCGCTGGTGAGCTGACCTATACAAAAATTGTCAAACAGGGCCCGCTGGTGAGCTGGCCCTATATAAAAATTATATCACAGGGCCCGCTGGTGAGCTGGCCCTATATAAAAATTATATCACAGGGCATATGGAAGAGGAGGAGGAGGATGAGAAGATTAAGAGTTAACCATATACCCGTTTTTTGGGTGGAAGGGGTGAATGGGAATACAGAGTATTCCCATCATTGTAAATAACATATATAAAGTGAGTTTATGTTCCCCCAGGGCTTTCCTCCAGTGGAGTGGAGAAGTCAGGGGAAATCCAGGCCTTGTTCATTTTTATAAGTGTCAACCTATCAGCATTGTCGGTGGAAAGGCGGATACGCTTATCTGTTATGATGCCACCAGCAGCACTAAATACCCGCTCAGACAGAACGCTGGCGGCAGGGCAGGCCAGCACCTCCAAGGCGTAGAGTGCCAGTTCATACCACGTGTCCAGCTTGGACACCCAGTAGTTGTAAGGCACAGAGGGATCATTGAGGACGCTGACACGGTCTGCTACGTACTCCTTCACCATCTTCCAAAACTTTTCCCTCCTTGTGACACTAGGCTGCGCATCAGGGTGAGGGTGCTGGGGGGTGTCATGAAGGTGTCCCACGCCTTGGAGAGTGTTGCCCTGCCTTTGTCGGAACTGCTGTGTGCTCCCCTTTTCTCCCCTTCTCTGTTGGCCAAGGTAGCACGTACTCTGCCGCCAGCGTTGTCAGATGGAAAATATTGGAGCAATTTTTCAACAAGAACCTTCTGGTATTGCACCATTTTGCTTGTCCTCTCCACCGGAGGAATGAGAGATGAGAAATTCTCTTTGTAGCGGGGGTCCAGAAGGGTGAACACCCAGTAATCCGTGTTGTCTAAAATGCGTATAACGCGTGGGTCACGGGAAAGGCAGCCTAACATAAAGTCAGCCATGTGTGCCAGAGTACCAACAGTCAAGATTTCGCTGTCCTCACCAGGAGGATGACTCTCAATCTCCTCATCCTCTTCCTCCTCTTCTGCCCACCCACGCTGAAGAGATGGAACTAAAGTTCCATGGCTACCCTCTGTAGCGGAGGCAACCGTGTCTTCCTCCTCCTCCTCCTCCGCCTCCTCCAATTGTCACTGAGAAGACGAAGTGAGGGTGCTCTGGCTATCACCTTGTGTAAGCTCTTCCTCCCGCATTTCCACCTCTTCCACATGCAAAGCGTCAGTTTTAATTGTGAGCAGCGAGCGTTTCAGTAGACACAGAAGTGGGATGGTTACACTGATAATAGCGTTATCGCCGCTCACCATCTGTGTCGATTCCTCAAAATTGCGTAAAACCTCACAGAGGTCTGACATCCATTCCCACTCCTCACTTCTGATTACAGGAAGTTGAACGGAGAGGCGACGACCGTGTAACAGCTGGTACTCCACTACTGCCCTCTGCTGCTCACAAAGCCGGGCCAACATGTGGAAGGTGGAGTTCCAGCGCGTGCTCACGTCACACAGCAGCCGGTGAGCTGGCAATTGTAAGCGCTGCTGCAGCTTCAACAGGCCGGCTGAAGCTGTAGATGACTTACGGAAATGTGCACACACGCGGCGCACCTTGGTCAAGAGATCATGCACATTGGGGTAGGTTTTTAGAAATCGCTGAACCACTAAATTAAATACATGCGCTAGGCATGGTACGTGTGTGAGCTTGCCGAGCTCCAAAGCCGCCACCAAGTTAGCCCATTATCACACACAACCATGCCTGGATGCAGGTTGAGTGGCGAGAGCCACTGCTCGGTCTGGTGACTAATCCCCTGCAACAGCTCTGAGGCCGTGTGCTGTTTGTCCCCAAGGCAGATCAGCTTCAGCACGGCCTGTTGACGCTTCCCCACTGCAGTGCTACACTGCTTCCAGCTACCGGCTGATGGGGGAGTGGCGCTGCGTGCAGAGAATTCGGAGGTGGAAACGGAGTAGGAGGAGCCAATAACGTAGGTGCTGGCGGAAACCCTGATGGAGGTAGGGCCCGCAATCCTCGGCGTGGGTAGCACCCGTGCCATCCCAGGGTCCGAGTCGCTCCCAGCCTCCACGACATTCACCCAGTGTGCCGTCAGGGAAATGTAGCGTCCCTGGCCACAAGCACTTGTCCATGTGTCAGTCGTTAAGTGGACCTTCCCAGTAACTGCGTTGGTCAGGGCACGGGTGATGTTACGGGACACATGGTGGTGTAATGCGGGGATGGCACACCGGGAAAAGTAGTGGCGGCTGGGGACCGCGTACCGAGGGACAGCTGCTGCCATCAGGCTGCGGAAGGACTCAGTCTCCACAAGCCTAAATGGCAGCATTTCGATGGCCAGTAATTTGGAAAGGTGTGAGGTTAGTGCTATGGCCTGTGGGTGGGTGGCTGGGTATTTTCGCTTGCGCTCAAATGCCTGGGGTAACGACATTTGGACGCTGTGCTGGGACAGGGAAGTGGATGTGGTTGCTGATGGTGCTTCAGATGGTACAGGTGCAGGGCGGGAGGTATGCGGGCCTGCGCCTTCGACAGGCGATTGGCCGGCACCGAAAACAGGGGAAGAGGAGGCAATGGTGTGGCCTGCAGACACAGATGGGCGATCCAGGCGTTCCTCCCACTTATTACGGTGCTTGGATGCCATGTGTCGGATCATGCTGGTGGTGGTGAGGTTTCTAGTGTTCATGCCTCGGCTCATTCTGGTGTGGCACAGGTTGCAAACTACAATTCTTTTGTCGTCCGCACTTTCCTTAAAAAAACGCCATACCGCGGAACACCTACCCCTTGGCAAGGTAGATTTACGCAAGGGGGTGCTCCGTGGAACATTTGCGGGCCGGTTTGGTGCGGTCCGCCTTCTTTCTGTAGCCACACCACTGCCTCTTCCAGCCTGTTGCGGTGCTGCAGATGGCTCACCCTCAGGACTGCTGTCATCGCTCGGCTCTACACCTTCCCAGGTGGGGTCAGTCACCTCATCGTCCACCAAGTCCTCCTCCACTTCCTCACTCTGATCATCCTCCTCATGTCTTGATCCCACCACATACTCAGTCATTGACAACTGTATATCATCCTCCTCAACAAGGTCTTGAGACAGTAATAGTGGTTGATTTAATGGCAACTGTGTCTCATCATCATCATCATCATTCACTACTTCCTTTGACCTTAAATGCCGTTCACATCTGTCATCTTCTTGTGATTGGGTGCCCTCTAGAGGTTGTGAATCAGGGCATAAGATGTCATGTTCCTCTGCAAGCGTGCTTGGAGAGAGGGTCAAATGAAGGATTGGTGATGAGACGAGCTCCTCACTATATCCCAGTGTGGGATCACTTCTTTGACCAGACCATCTATGGTGGGAGGAAGGATGATCAGAGTGAGGATTATGTTGACCAGACTCTTGGCTACTGAGAGTGGACTTGGTGGAAGACAGGGTGGTGCTTAACCGACTGGAAGCAGTATCAGCTGACATCCAACCGACCACCTGTTCGCAGTGGTCGGACCTCGAGAGTGATGTCCTGCGACGCCCTGTAAAATGAGACATGAAGCTAGGTATGGTGGATGTCTTTCTTTCTTGTGCTCTGGCACCAGGCACAGTTTCTACGCGTCCTGACCCGCGCCCTGAACTATCAGGATCACGTCCACTTCCCCGTCCCTTTTTACCCGCCTTCTTCATATTACACGGAATATGTGCTGCAAATCTGCAACTGTGCACAGTACACAGAATGTGCTGCTAAACTGCGGTGACGCACACTGAATGGAATATGTGACTTTGATATTTTAGTTTGAAGACTTAACAGTATTTCTTCCTATTCTGCAACTGTGCACAGTACACAGAATGTGCTGCTAAACTGCGGTGACGCACACTGAATGGAATATGTGACTTTGATATTTTTGTTTGAAGACTTAACAGTATTTCTTCCTATTCTGCAACTGTGCACAGTACACAGAATGTGCTGCTAAACTGCGGTGACGCACACTGAATGGAATATGTGACTTTGATATTTTAGTTTGAAGACTGAACAGTATTTCTTCCTATTCTGCAACTGTGCACAGTACACAGAATGTGCTGCTAAACTGCGGCGACGCACACTGAATGGAATATGTGACTTTGATATTTTAGTTTGAAGACTTAACAGTATTTCTTCCTATTCTGCAACTGTGCACAGTACACAGAATGTGCTGCTAAACTGCGGCGACGCACACTGAATGGAATATGTGACTTTGATATTTTAGTTTGAAGACTTAACAGTATTTCTTCCTATTCTGCAACTGTGCACAGTACACAGAATGTGCTGCTAAACTGCGGTGACGCACACTGAATGGAATATGTGACTTTGATATTTTACAGTTTGAACACTTAACAGAATGTGCTCTAATCTGCAACTTTGCACACTAAACAGAATGTGCTCTAATCTGCAACTTTGCACACTAAACAGAATGTGCTCTAATCTGCAACTTTGCACACTAAACAGAATGTGCTCTAATCTGCAACTTTGCACACTAAACAGAATATATGAATTTTTTTTTTTTTTTTTTTTTTCCCCCCCACACAAAATAAACTGCTGCCCCCACACACAGTAGTCCTAAAAAGGACTTTTGGTTCTTTTTTTTTGTTCAACAACACTTTTCTTCTCCCTACACTGACTTTCCCTTCCTATCCTCATCTCTCCCTGGCTAAGACTGAGCCGAACTCGCTGGTCAGGTGCTATACAGCACCCGACCACGGGTTCTGGCCAGCCAATCAGTGTAATGCCAGCAGCCAACATGGCTGCTGGCATTACACTGATGTCAGAGCCTCCCTGCACGTTTATTGGCTGTGCAGCAGCCGCGAAACGTGCGGGGAGGAGACCCGAACATGGCGGGCGAGCACATGCGGTACTCGTACGAGTACCGCCATGTGCCGAGCAGAGCGATGCTCGAGCCGATCCGAGCATCGGCCGAGCATGCTCGCTCAACACTAGTTAGGGCCAATTTTCTACCTGTCCTCAGCTCAAAAGGTGACATTTTCATGGCTGCACTGGGCATAGCACAAATAGCCATGCCAGTTGAGGCAGGATGGTAAGCAATATGTCATTTTCTCTTTACCCCCAATATTTTCCAGAGCTTACACCTCAACTCACTAGTGAAAGGGCTACCTCTCTCTGTTTCAGTCCTCTGTGGTAGGCCAAACCTGGAAAGCACATGGTTAATTAACAATGTAGAAGCAGTGCCATATTATTCTTTGTGGGCAAAAATTCAACTAATTTAGTGAATAAACAAGTAATGGTTAACATATACTTGTTTCCCATTTCTGTTCTGGTGATTGTTCACAAAAATGTGTCTGAATATCCAACCATGGTATTGACATCCTCCTCATCTGCAGTGGTACATGATGGGTGGAGCCATGTGTTTGTAACTGAGAACAAACCAAGCAATATTGCCAATACTTTTGTACAACTTTAAGCATATGAGGCCAATATGCATAATCAAGGAGAATCTCATACGAGATGTTGTCTCCACGCTGGCCTGAAGTTGGAGCATGTTGGAGCATAAGACTCCTAAATGCAGTAGGTACAACACATTGCTGTATTCCATTTTTAGATGAACTGACTAACAGACCATATTTGATATGGAATTGGGCTCTGGATCTCATCAAGATCCTCAAGTCTCCTTTACCCACCAAATCTTTGTCAGAGATTGGGTGGTTCAGGGTATCGTCTATATATTTATAGAAGAGACCTATGATTGGATCCCCCTCCTGACTAACAATCAAATCCTGACTGGACTTGAATACACTGAATGACTGAGGTGTCTGCTTTATTACAGGCTTGTTGCCTGCTAACAGAATCTACCAGGATAGGACCCTGTAGGTGTGAAATGTCTAAGGCTTCCCCATAAAGGGTGCCTTCTTTAGCCAATAAATTGGCTAGGACATTGCCTTGCTTATCAGGGCCTAGGACTTTGGTCATTTTCTAATAATTGATAAGACCATTTGATGTCACAAGATTTTTACGTGATAGGGTTACTTCATTACGATATGGTAGTATGTCAACTTACTAACCTTGTGGGTCTAAATATATTTTAAAATGTATGCATTACTGATGCCTTCTATGGTTATCTATAGGATGGTCACTATTAGCCATTTAGTAATTACCATCTTTAACTGATTTCTATACATTCTTAACTCAAACAAAGGCAAACAGCACACAGCACATTATCACCTTGGTTTATTTGAAGCCTTATGGGGACATGTTTCAGCTCTCCCAATGCTAATTCAGTCATTCCAATGGCAATTTTTCTTCATTCAAAGAAGGTTTTTTAACGTTTGATGTTTAATTCAGGAACTTCTGAACCGAAAAAATGAACATTGAGATTAAAACGCACCTTTAATGTAATCTGGGCCTGAGTAAGTACAACAGAGATGGAGATACACTAAAGGTTGATGCTGTGGCAATATGATTTTGTTCATGTGTTAGCACTTTAACATTTCAATGTAGATACACATCACCATATTCACTCAAACTTAGGGATGCATGCGGAAGGGAGGATAAGATCCCCATTAGCATACATGATTGTCAAACTGCTATTGATGTGGAAGGTATGCCCTCCTTCACATATCACCAACGCTATAACAATCCTGAAGTCTGACAGAATTCTTCTGCTTCCCCGCTTATCCAGTAGGAAAATGGAGAGAACACTTTCAGCACCATGTATAGCATCACTCTCTTATCCCTATGAATGCCATAGGGATGTACATTGCTCAACCCAGTGGCACTCAAAGGGTTAAAAAAGTACACAAAGCACCACAGAATTATCCTCTTAGCTGTGTATCATATATCATACATATTTTCCTCTCTAATTTCTAATCTTTCCTCTAACCCAGAAACGCCTTTTCTCAACCTTCAAATCTCTTCTACACCCACCAACACATACACCTTCCACTAACTTCTCTGCCCAAGATCTCGCTATCCACTTCAAAGACAAGATCAAATATATTAGACATGACATTTCATTACTCCCAGCCCCACCCAGCCAGCCTAGCCCTTAAACCACATACACACTAAGCTCCTTCTCACCATCACCGAGGACGAAGTTTCCCTTTTCCTCACTTGCTCAAACCTAACCATATGTCCTCTTGACCAAATCCCATCTCAGCTCACTCAAGAACTTTCTCCTCTACTAACTCCAATCCTTACTCACTTATTCAACCTCTCTCTGTCAACCGGCACCTTCCCATTCTCTTTCAAACATGCACTAATCACACCCATCCTAAAGAAATCCTCCCTGGACCCAAACTACCAAATTACCGACCAATTTCTCTACTCCTGTTCACCTCCAGGCTCCTTGAGCATCTCACATATAACTGACTCACTAAATTCCTCTGCTCCCAATCCATGCTAGATCCCTTGAAATCTGGATTCCGCCCTCATAAGCCAACTGAAACTGCCCTCACTAAAGTGGCCAACGACTTGCTCTCTGCAAAGTCAAAAGGTCACTAGTCCCTACTATGGTAATGGTCACAACATGAAACAGAAGCAGAGAGCACCACGATAGTGCAATAATGTTCAATAATTTCAGTTTGTATAAAAAGAGAAATATAACTCACATGTGTCGGTGGTCAGATAGTTGCTACCAACTTCTCTGACAATGAAAGCATACAGAGAACTCCACCATCTCCGTTCAATTAAATCCAAGGATCTCCTCTGACAAGGAAAGGTGGAGGTGCATGAAATGTTAAAAATTTTTAATTAAAATTGGCTATAAACGCTTACGCATTTCACAGCTGGAACGCCACTTTATCAAAGCTAAAAAACAACCTGCAAATTAAAACAACTAATATAAAAAAGCCAAACCCTCCCCAAATAAATACATCCTAATGGTCTTAGACTGGTCCTAATGAGCTGTCACTCATTAATCACTTCACCAATAACAACTAGATCTCCCAAACATATCAGTATTGTGTACACATAAATATATACAATAATATTTCATAATTGTAGTCTCAAATCACAAACATTTTAAAACCATTCTATTGGAATTCCAAACATTTAAGAATCCTTTTTAATCAGGATACTCTAATTTTTACTACAAAAATCATGTAATCAACATCAGTCCCTGATGAAACCTAATATTTACCCCCATTGAGTGATTAACCCAAAAAACAGTCTACTCTCACAGATGTGACACTACATGGACATAGAACAGGAAATAATAATGAAAAAATAATTAAAACATTTTTTTACAAAATAATGAAAACGTTATGAAAAAATTATGAAATAATGAAAAAATAAGAAAGAAAAATAAGAAACAGATTAAAGAAAAATAATGGTGATAAAATAATGGTGAAAAAATTGTGAAAAAATGATCAACTAATAATAGATACTAGTGTAAAATAAATACAATTAATGAAATAAACATAAATAAAATAATATGATAATATAATTGAAGAAATAATTAGTGTGTAAATCAAAAACAAATGAGTGAGGAAAATTTCACCGCATATATCATATATAAATAGATAAATACGTGATTACATTCACTTAATAACACTCCTGAAACTAATAAAAATTTAAAATATCACATGAATCTACCTGTGTGTATAAATATTTCTTCTTCCCTAAAAGTAACATTGTGAGCTCATAGCAGAATTATTAAAAATCCTCATACTGGCTAATAATTATAACTAATGTGACTATAAAGTGTGTAAATAAAAACGGGTGATAAATACAGCAATAAAAGAATACAATGGGTCCTATAGAAACAATAAATGAATACAACAACTATAAGTCTACCTACTACTAAGTGAATGTATACTAAAATAATTATTCACGTGAAACTCTATGCAAGTTATTAATAAAGAAAGTGTAATAATGAAATAACTAGTATATAAAATACAAAAATTCAATATTGACCCGAATGTTGATATCACGGCGTCCGTGATTATGCAACACTTTGACAGTCTTATTACTGGTGCCTTCTCATTGGCTGCGCTGTACAGCTCCTCCCAGTGACAGCCTTTTTATACCCTGAGCTGTCACTCAGTGTTTGCCCTTTTGTGATGTACCTGATGCCTAGCGCTAGTTCTGTTTACTTGATACCAGTGTATGACCCCGGACTGCCTGACTACACTCTTGTTACTGTTCCTGCTTCTGTGTACTGATTCGGATTGGCTGACGTTCCTTTTTCCTGTTCTGACCCGGCCTGGCTGACGTTCCTGCTCCGTGTATGACCCGGCGAGACCGACGACCCTGCTCCGTGTACCAACCCAACGAGACCGACGACCCTTCTACGTGTACCGACCCGGCTTGGCTGACATTCCTGTGCTGTGTACCAAATCGGCTTGACTGTAGTTCCTGCTGCCTCCGTGCCCGGCTGGGCGAAGACCTGGCAGTACCTTGAGATGTCCATCGAACTGTTACTGAACCGGGTGATGAAGACTGGTATTTGTGTCCATGTATCTTCCTTCTTTGGGACTCCCTATTCTTTCTGCTCAAAGAACCTTGCTTTGTTAAAAGCGTCCATCAGTAATTTTCTTGGATAACCTTTGGCCATGAAACGGCTGATCAAAATCCTAGATTATGCATCATAGTCTTCCAATCTTGTACAATTTCATTTAATTCTACAAAATTGGCTATATGGTACATTTCTTGTGATGGCAGCTGTCAAGACATAGAGAACTATTTTGGTCAACTTCCTTAAAGTGGGTTTTGGAAATTATCCTACCTTCAGAGTCTCCTGACAATTCTAAGTCCAGAAATTCTGTCCTGGTAGTATTAATATTGTTAGTAAATTCTAATCCCCAGATGTTATTATTCATATATCGTACAAAACTCTCAAGTTCGATAGACTCACCCTTCCAGATGATCAGAATGTCGTCAATGAAAAGACGATAGAGAACCAGATCCACGCCAAGTCTAAGACCATTAGGATGTATTTATTTGAGGAGGGTTTGGCGGCAGCTTTGTTTATAGTAGTTGTATTAATTTTCAGGCTGTATTTTAGCTTTGATAAAGCGTCATTCCAGCCGTGAAACGCGTAAGCCTTTATAGCCTATTTTAATTATATATTTTTAACATTTCATGCGCCTCCGCCTTTCCTTGCCAGAGGAGATCCTTGGATTCAGCTGAAAGGAGATGGTGGAATTCTCCGTATGCTTTCAATGTCAGAGAAGTTGGTAGCAACTATCTGACCACCATCTACAGATGTGAGTAATATTTCTCTTTTTATACAAACTGAAATTATTGAACGTTATTGCACTATCGTGGCGCTCTCTGCTTCTGTTTCATGTTGTGACCATTACCATAAGACATAGTATAAAGGGGTCTGAGGAGGGTGCCTGTGTTGGTGAATGATTGAATCATTTGAACAGGGAGTTTGTTTTGGGGGGTTTCTTGACTGCTACTGGGGGCCAGTTAATAAAAAAATAAAATAACAATTTTGTATTTAAAGTTATAGAGACAGGAACCCATTGACATAAGCTGCCACTGGGGTGGACTGATACTTGGCTTCATAGAGTAGTTCGTATAGGATGATTTGTTGTTAGAGGACCAAGTCCTGAGGAAACATTGATTTGTAGGACTTAAGCTTGTTTGGCACAAGCCCTAAGGAAACATTGATTTGTAGGACTTAGGCTTGATAGAAACAAACCACCCAAAAATTGTTTATTTTTTTGTAGGACTATGTTTTTTTTTAATTGATTTATTTTTTATTTTTCAAAGCACAAGCCCTGAGAAAAAAATAAAAATGCCCTACTGGCCTAATGCCAGAAGCTCATGTAGGCCTGTGGCCACTGTCAAATTATCATGGTGCCCATGCTCTTGATTGCCAGCGACATTGCTACTTTCTGTTCTGTTCCTGCTGGACGCTTATTGCCAACTGGGCTCTGCCTCCACCTATCGCTAGCCTTTTTAACCCCAGTCCTGTCATTACTCTGGCGCCCTTTCGTGGTGTTCCTGTACCTAGCGTTTGTACTGCTGTTTGTTCCTGCTCCATGTATGACCCTGCTTGCCTGACCTCGCTCCTGTCTCACCTGTTCCGTGGTTTTGTTGCTGACTAGGACTGGCTGACTACCGCTCTGTGTACCGATCCTGGCTGTGGCTGACTATCTGATCCATTGCTGACTAGGACTGGCTGACTACCGCTCTGTGTACCAATCCTGGCTGTGGCTGACTATCCGATCTGTTGCTGATTAGGACTGGCTGACTACCGCTCTGTGTACCGATCTGGCTGTGGCTGACTATCCTATCCGTTGCTGACTGGACTGGCTACTACCTCTCCGGGCTCATTTCAAACTTTGGGCTTGAATAAGTTTCGTTGCTGACTATAGGGCACTTCGATTGCTTCAGCAGCTACTGGCTGGACCCGTCTGGGTGCATACCCAGTGTTCCCTTTCCCTCTGCTCTCACTTTGCAGCGATTAACTATTGGTGCCTATCTGGCCAGTACACCCATGTCTTCGGGGTATCTGTGAGTGACTAGCTTGGTCGCTTGTCAGTGATGTTTTGCTACCTCCATTTGCCCTAGCCTTATGGGGAGTAGTCTCCTGTCCGTGCCTATCAGTGTTGCTTCAGTTTGCCCTAGTCTCCTGGGGACTAGTCTCTTGTCTGTGCCTGCCAGTGTTGCCTCCATCATCCCAGCTTCTGGGGTCTAGTCACTTGTCAGTGCCTATCAGTGCTGTCTCCGGTACCCTAGCTTTCTAGGCAGTAGTTCTTCGCCAGGGCCTATCTGTGTTGCCTCAGTTTACCCTAGCCTGCTAGGGATTACTCCTTGCTTGGTATCAGTGTTGCCTCCACTTACCATAGCTTGCTAGGGTCCTGGTCACTAGCTGTGTCCAGTACTGTAGCCTCCGTTTGTCCAGCTCGTAGAGTCTTGGTCACTTGCTGTATCCATTACCGTACCTCTGCTATCCCTGTACCCTAGGGCCCAGATCACTCGATAGTGTCCTATCTTGCTGCCATTCTACCCCTAGCCTTCTAGGAAATCTGCCCAGCAGTTACCTACCGCTTCTCTGGTTTGGTGCGATTCCTAGGTTTGGTACTGCTGAGGTTCTGTTCCTGGTTCCTGTCTTCGGATATAGCCTACTGTGTTTGCTATTTTGTTTGCTATTTTCCTAAGCATCCTGAACTGTGTCAGATTTGGGAAGTGCCAAAGTGTGAAGGGTGACTTTAAGTGTACTTTATTATTCTTAATAAAGCTGATTTTTACCTTTTTACCTTACTGAAGTGTTCTTACAAAACCATGACACAAATGTCCTCCTGAGTCCTGAGTTGCAACTGCTGTTCGTGCTGCTACTGAGATGCTTAAGCAGCAGGATGATTAGGCAGCTGAAAGGGAATGGGCTCAACAATAGCAGTAACATGGAAGATGGATGATGAAGATTCCACTTTCCACGACTAGCTCCAGTGGTGTGCCTGAGGCAGTAGCAGAAGAATAAGTAGCCCCCAGTATATGTGGAGAAAAGAAGAAGTTGGCCATTAAATCTTCTCCACCTGCCCCTCCTCCAAAATCATGGGTATGTTCTTATTAGAATATATATTTTTCCCTTGAGAGCTGGAATTGTGGCTCTTATCAGCAACTGCAATCTGCACAGTGTGTGTGTTAAATAACATCTGGGGGTCACAACTGTATTCAAACACCATGACACCAGAACCCAAGTACTGCTGCTGTCACTATACCCCTTGTCCAGACCTCGCTAAGGACATATGACAACTTGCTGACTGTTTAATAGTAATGACGAACCCTCCCTTCCAGAATCCTAGCATATTCTGCAGGATGGAATCTCCTCAGATGCCACCTGATGACCTGGTATCGATTATCCTCCACCACACTGCCATGTGTGGTCAGTGCACCACACAGCGTGCAATGGGTAGAAATGAACTGCCATATCCTAACTTTAACAGAGTGGCTATCATTTGGCAGGGGATGTAACAATGAAACAGGTAGATTGGCAGGAGATGTACTTGTTACCCTAGAGGAAGAAGGTAGTTTTGCTCGTCATGGAACTTCCAGTGTCTGTCTGGGTTTCTTTATTCTTCCTCCTCTTTGAGCTCCACATTTCTGGAGAGTCAGAGGGTAAGGTAACAGTGGTGCTAGATTTCTGTAATGGGTGTTTGGCTTTAAAGTGTTTGACATAACTGTCATGGTGTCTGTGTTTCATGTGTGTTATCAGGGAGGTTGTGCCAAGGTGTGTTCCCTCCTTTCCCCTTCTCACTAACTTGTCCCAAATTTTGCACTGTACCATTGTTGATGATGACTGCACTGTGCCTGCCGGAAGAGAATAACAGTCCCACACCCATGACTTCTAGGGGGGGGTAGGGAACAGGTGGAGAAGAATGGCCTCTTTCTTCTTGTTCACCACATTCCCCTTCACTTTTTGTGGCAGCGGATAATGTTGTTGCTAGTGCCTCAGATTTAGCACTGCAACTAGGACCCGGAGTATTGCTGGCGCTGGCAAGTGGAACTATCACGGTGCCCGTGTTTTCCTGTCACTCTCTGTGCTGGTGCTCGTCCATTGGAGGAATCTGATTGGCCTGCCCAGGGTGGCCCTTTATTATTGGGCCTATGGCACCTGTCAGGTGCCCTTTCGTGGTGTTCCTGTTCCTGCGCTATTGTTGCTGTGATCCTGTATTCCTGTGTACCAACTCGACGCGTCTGACTACTCTGCTGTTCCTGCTCTGTGATTGACCCGGTTCTGGCTGACTTCCTGCTCCATGATTGACCCGGTTCTGGCTGACTTCCTTCTCCGTGATTGACCCGGTTCTGGCTGACGTTCCTGCTCCGTGATTGACCCGGTTCCGGCTGACGTTCCTGCTCCGTGATCGACCGGCTCTGGCTGACGTTCCTGCTCCGTGATTCTTCCGATTCTGCGTCTCTTTTCAGCCTGGTGACATTCTGAGCCTGCTCGCAGCTAGCACTGACTGATCACACATTCGTTGTTCTGTGGCCTCCTTTACTGAGCCTGTGAGAGATTACTGCCGAGCTGTGGCCGTTGTTTCAGAGCCTGTCTAGAACACTTGCTGTGCTGGTTGCCTCTGTTACCGAGCCCGTTCGCATATGCCTGCCAAGCTTGTTGCCTCCCATACTGAGCCACAGTAACACTTGTTGAGCTGTTGCCTACTATACTGAGCCTAGCTATTACCACTGCAGAGCTGTACACCTTGTTTGGTGCTCGTTTTCCAGGAGTTGTCGCACCGCATGGTGCAAAGGGCATTCCGATACTCTGGCAGTGTGTGCTCCGTGTCGGCACCGGAAGAGTGCTTAGGCTCTGGTCCATTCTCGCTCACTGTGTTGTTCCATTCACCCACACTTGGTAGTGCGTTGTAGTATTCAGCTTGGGCAGTGTCTCCTCCGATACAGCACAGGGGGGATACAGGGGTGCTAGGCTCAGGTCCCATTGGCACATGCAGTTTTCCTCCTCTACCGCACCAGGGGTACTTCCTATTTGGGCTCCATTGGCTCTGGTAGTATCTCTCCTTCATTGCTACACCCCTGTAGGGGTGTTGGCTCCTGCTACAGTTGGTCATCCTATACTCTTGGGCATTTCCAGACCGTGATCTGGTTGTGATTCAGTTCAGTCGCACTGCTTGAGCTTGCTAGCTGCACTACTACTGGGACTATTTATGCACCAGGCGTTGGCTAATCACCACCAAAGAGACTGACTACCAGCTTGAGTGTTAACCCTTACCTGTGTTTATGCTATATTCTACCTGCTCCTACTATACTGAGCCTGTATATTACTCATTACTGTAATACCGATTCTGGCCCTCAGGGGTGCTATTCCTTATTTCATTTTAATAAAACTGTGTTTTATTTCTAACCTTGGTCTGAGTGTCTGAAAACCGTAACAGGAACCTGTCCTAGTCCATCATGAATTGTTGACCCCATTCCCACTGTGTCCACGGTGGTCTGAGGCATGCTAGCCTGCTGTCAGCACCCTGCTGCCCTTTCATCTCAGCAGCAGCAGAAATTAGAGCACTTGCAATTTTCGCAAATTCCAAAAGCTGATTGCTAGTGGTGGTGGTGATGCCCATCCTCATCCCTGTATCCCATTCCTTCTCAGTTTCTGATAAAAAGGTCATCAATGTCTCTTCCACTCCAGCTTCTCCAACACCACCACCACCACCACTAGTCCCTACATGATGCTGCTCTATTCCAGACATCTCACTGCTGCTTGGAGGAGGTGATGGGCAGTGTGACAGAGGGTCCCCTGCTGTCACACTTGGCATCATTTTCTCCTTCCTCCTGAGCACTACAAGAAACACTAGCCACAAGCAAAGTATTGGTGGCAGTAGGTTCAGCACCAGTGGCTGCAGGTACAGCAATGGTGGCACTGGCATCAGGGGCAGCACGTCTTGCAGCAGGCACATGCAGCTGACCTGTCCTGCTCTCACTAGTACTACCCTTTTCTCCCTCCCTTCCCATTCCCTTTGCTCCCTTCCTTCCCATTTCCTTTTCTTCTTTCCTTCCCATTCCCTTTTCTCCCTCCCTTCCCATTAGATTCCCCACAATCCCTTGGGGTGATTTAGGGGGACTGGACAGCATTTGTTCAGTACTGCTAGTCACTTCATCCTCCTCCTCAGACTCAGTGGACACATAAGGATCCTTCCAGCTCCTCCATTGATTATTTTTCACCCTGCCCATAGTGATAGCAGTCACTAAGAGCCTTTCCTGCCTCAATTTTTGCTAAGTATCAGAGCAGAACAGCATGTCTATTTCACTCTGTAGCTGTTTCTATTGTGTCTGCCTTCAGCGAAAACATTACTTTTTTATAGCGGAAGTGTGAAAACAACGTAAATCAATGGGCGAAAACTTTATAGCCATTGAAAAAGCAGATAACATGTTTTTTGCGAAATTTCTCGTGGGAACACAGCGACAAGATTCGCCCACCCCTAATCCTGGGATCTCATTGATGTTTAGTCCCAGGTGTCACCAAAGTGACGGTATAATGATATTTGTTAGCCTGGCAGGCCAGCCATTTAGTATTCACTGGCATACACTGCTGGTAACTCTCTAGTCTGGATCCTTGTAGTGGTCCCGATTTTTAGGATCTAGAGACCCCTATTGTCTCTACGATATAGTGAGACATATGGATTGAATAATAACAGTAAGGTCAGTGTTAATAAGACAAGTAACTTAAATTTCCGTCTTTCTCCCTACATGTTCTCCGTGATCTCCGGCATATGTTAGTGGTAACTGTCTAGCCTGGGATCCTTTCAGTGGTCCCGATTTCAAAGATCTAAAGATCCCTATTGCCTTGACAGTATAGCAAGACATGTAAGTTAAGTAATAGCAATAAGATCAGTATTATTAAGACAGATTGCTTAAGTTTGCGTCTGTCTCCCTGACGCACGTTTTGTTATGGCAGCTTATGTCAGAGTGTTCCTGTCTCTATCACTTTACATACACAATTCTTATTTTTAGTTTATTAATTTATTTTTTTATTAACTGCAGCAGTCAAGAAACCCCATCTATAACAAATTCCCTGTTCAGCTAATTCATTCTTAAAGACTCCACCCACCAACACAGGCACCCTCCTCAGGCCCCTTTTATACCATTTCTTATGTTTTTTTTTAATTGTCTTTATGGTTTTATTTTTTTTTATTAACTGCCCCCAATCCCGGTAAACAAATCCCACCAAAAAATTCCCTGTTCGATTGATTTTTTTCTCCACACCCCACCAACACAGGCACCCTCATGCCCCTTTTATACTATGCCTTTGGGAAATAAAATAATATTTTTTATGTGTTGTATGTAAATTCAGTGTTCCCATTGGCTTCAATGGAATGAGCTAGGCAAAAAAAGCAGAAAAACAGCATATTTAGCAGTTTGAGGAGAAAATTTTCACCCATCCCTACAAATGATGCCCTTGTCTTTGAAATATCTGTCTGCCCCTTTAAAATTCATCAAATGATACCCTTTTTTCTTCAACTTATCAATAGGATAGGTTATCAATGCGGTGACCAGGATGGCGAATACTTCCTTCCTCTCTTTCCTGCTTGAGCCCGCTGCTTTTTTTATCAATGATCAGCCTGAGTTGGACTCCACCTACTAAACCTTGTCCTTCACAATAATTCAGTTGATTCATTCATGAAAAGCAGAGCTGAAGAGCTCTCAAAGGTATATGGGAGTGATGCAGAAATGTTGTCTCCACTCTCCTACTGGCTAAGTGGGGAAGCAGATAGAATGCTGTTAGACTTCAGGGTTGTCTACTGCTGGTGATGTATGAGGGAGAGCATCCCTTCCACATTGACAGCAGTTCACCACCTTCCCTGCTTTTGATTGGTTGTGGACTGTTATTGCATAGGAAAATACAGGGAGATCCCAACTTCACCAGCCTCAGGTAGGCAAAAAATAGAGAGCAAAAGGGAGTGCCCTAGTGCAATCAAACTTAAAGACCACATTCCACCACCATGGACACCCCACACATGGGCACTCACAAAGATATAGGCTGTTTATCACATATATGACAAATAGCTAGAAAGCAGGCTGGATAAATCTCCTGACCCAGTACAGGATGCTGTAGAATCTATCTGGCTGATAATCCTCTTCAAATTTTCTCCAAGTGGCTCAGAATCTCCCAAAAAAACAAAACAAATAGGACAATGCCAATAGTTTAGTATTTCAAAACAATGTAATATAAGTAAAATATAAACACCAATATACTCACATTTGAGCAAGGCCAGCAAAGGAGATAGTCAATTCTGACAAACAGGCAGGTGGAGAACTCTCAGTATCTCCACTCAGTGATTCACAATCAGCTGCTCCATCCACTCATGTTACAAACCATCCACCAGACGTCTTATCTCCAAAAATAGATTTAATACAAACTCCATAAAAAGTACAACTTCAATGTTGAAACCAGAGTTAAAATGCATTTAAAAAATGACTTAATGCCTTAAGGTAAACCTATCAGTGGGCAAGATATTTAAGGGATCTTATACACGTTCACTTCTTTTGTTATTTCTGAGACATTCGTGATTAAAGAATTTACGTATTGCAATACCAACTTTGTAGTTTATTTATTGATGTGCACTTGCGACCTACCTATATGTAGGCCATATGACACAGAAAATACGTGAACGGTTTGGGCAACACAGGAGGAACATATTTGGGGGATATGAACTTTACTGAGCATCAAGGCACTTTTGTTTTGTCATAATAAAAAAAAAACAGAAGGATTGATGGTTATTCCTATAGAACATATTAAAGTATCTGATACATACAATAGGGTTCAACAATTTTGGATTTTTAAATTAAACACTTTTGCACCTTAGGTTTCTTTAAGGTATATATATATATATATATATATATATATATATATATATATATACTTTTTCCCTCAGTATAGAACTATACCTTTCTATATTTTATGGATGATATAGGGTAGACAATATTGGTAGGGTTATGTATGCCATTGTTGATGTGATAAGTGAAAATTTGTAAACATGGTGAAGGCTTGTTGGATAGATGTCAATGTGGGCAAATTTTTGTCGGACTGATGAGGATGTTATGTCAAAGTTACTTTAGTGCATACTGTTAATGTGCCTTAGGTAGCCATACAAGCTTGTGGTGGATACTGTACTGTCCCCACACAGGTAGGTTTAATTGCTATGCTCAGTCCTTAGATCAGACTTCCACCCTCCAGGAATGTCCAATATATAAATACAGAAGAAAAATAACAGGCCAACACAATTCAAATATAGGTGCTATACAGTAGACACTTTTGAACATTACTGTATGTGTTTTGGTGGACAATTTTGTGAGCATTATTTCTCACTGGTGTAGGGTTGGTGGATCTTAATAAACCCAAATTATATTACATTTCTTTTCTGCATAAATATGAATATGACAATACTCACATTAGGTAAAATGACTGGTGATAGAGCTCAACAACCGATCTATCACATACTGGGAAGAGTAGGATTTATCCTCCCTGAAAAGGATTCAGAGCACTGGGGGCTCTTGTCTTTTTAACTGAAGGACTTTCCTAAGTCCTTGATAGATAACAATCTTCAGATTCTTCAGTCCGTCTGCTGACAGCTTCTAAAACCATGAGAAGTTTCAGCTACTTGTGCATGCCACAGCTGCTGCTACCTGTCTGAATCCTTTTTGGGGAGGATGAATCATACTATCCTCCATACTTAATACACTGGTTGTTGAGCTCCATCACTGGTCACATTACCTAATGTGAGTATTGTTATATTCATATTTATATTGACTGTATAGCATGCATATTTGAATGGTGTGAGAACGCTTATGTTATTTCTTCTCCTTTCTCACTTTTTCCCTTCATTTAAACTACACATTTACAAAATAATAGACATTGTCCACACCTTAAAACACTAAAACTAAATAAGCAATATTAAGCTTGTTGTAAAATAGTAAACTTTTAATGGTAAGTACATAGAATATGGTTTTGAATTAATTGTTAAAACCAGAGGGAAAAGAGGAACAACATAATCACAATAAGAACTAAAATCTGGGATAGTATGTATGTATATATTTAGTCATGGGTGATATCACAGCTGTGAATGTATTCTCTGAGATATTCATATTAATGTACTGTGTATGGTACTGCTTCCAATTATATTATGTTGGTTCATATAGTAAAATATATTCTTTAACCTGTTAACCAGAGAGTTGCATTGCAAGGCAATGTGTTGCACAAATCTCTGGTTCATAAAGCATTAAGACAAAAAAACTCCTTCTAATTGTTCAAAATAAAATAGGTTTTATAAAAATGTTATAGTTCTTGCTGTTCAGTTATGTTTTTGAGAATATGGGATACTGTAGTGTTGTTGTCTCCCCAGGGATGAATTTACATTCCAGGTGTCTCTAGGCAAGGCATTCTAGGTATCCTTAGCACTACTCATAGCCACAGGCACACTCCTCCCATGCTGTCAACACAGTACTTTCCACTGAAAATTCCTTTTCAATATAACTAGCAAGGACAAAAAAAAAAAAAAAAAAGCTTTAACCTTCTGGGGCACCCTTGCCTACTGTGCCTATTGCAATATCCAGCCCTGTGTTTCTCTGCTCAACAGACACTGGTCACACTTCATGTCTTAGTCTATTAATATTTTCTCTTGGACTTACTGTTCATCCATTAGCATAACTGAGGAATAGAGTGTAACTGGACCTATTTTCAGCCACCTATCAAATGTGGCTATTTTTCTAGCCATTATGATAATAAAGGAACAGGAGTGATAACAGTCTCAGCCAGTGTAGGAAACAATTCACAAAAGACTTGAAATATCATAATCTCAGAAAAAAAATTGCCATGGCAGCTGCATGGACGCCAAATTCATATGAGAACAAAAAGTGGCTTCTAGCTGCATGTTTAACATGCCTATTTTATATATGCATTTTATATGTTCTGATTGTCAAGGTTAAGGTTCTGTGTTTCTATTTAATTATATTATTGTGTACCTGTGCAGACACAATTAATATTTTTATTTTTACAAGTATAAAAACATTTTTTTACACGATTTTAATGGAAACATCATAAAATTTCTGAGGTTGCAAATGAAAATAGAAAAAATGTGGGGAAATCAACTGCACCTCAGGAGACAACTAACATTTCCACACGGTTAAAAGAATAATTTACGGGAGTAGTAACATTTTTTTATAAAAACATATATATAGTATATATATATATATATATATATATATATATATATATATATATATATATATATTTATATATTATTGGGCCTTTCATGTTGAATAAGACAGGGTAACCCTACTGCTGTCAGTTGTTTTATTTAAGCTTCACAGCTGTTCAAACTGTCAGCAAGAAGTGAGTAAAAGTATTATTACTGCCTGAAAGTTCAAACTGTCAGGAAGTCAGCCAGCATTATTATAACATTCTACTGAGAACGTTTTCTCAATGACTCACCTCTCCCATAGATGTAACAGAATAACTAAATGCTTTACTCAGCAGGAAAAAACCTACATTATAAAAAGAGGTAACACAAGAGGCGCACCAATGGAGAAAGGGGAACTTTTATTTGTCTCTGCAGCCTGATAAGGACCACTACTCCTTCAGTCCAAAACCAAGAAATACACTGTATAGTCCGATGCTGAAAGGGACAGTAATGTCCCATAAAAAATTATTCTTGTTTTGTAGAGGTTAAAAAAATAAATTATGTGACACAAATCCTATCTCTCAAATCACTA
Source organism: Rhinophrynus dorsalis (assembly GCA_037306005.1). Classification (NCBI taxonomy): domain Eukaryota; kingdom Metazoa; phylum Chordata; class Amphibia; order Anura; family Rhinophrynidae; genus Rhinophrynus; species Rhinophrynus dorsalis. Next base: position 83,851,101 of record CM074718.1, on the reverse strand, counting down.
TGGTTTGAGATATATTTGCCTATAAAGTTTCCCTTTTCGAGTCGAGATTCGAGTCAGCCGACTTAAGGAGGCTCTTCAGCAGAGCCGAAATTGCATTATTTAAAAAGAACTACTTCATGGAAATGGTCTACAAATTGTGCTTGCAAACCAAGCACACTTTGTAGACTTTTCCAATGAAGTAATTTGTTTTAAATAACGAGACTTCGGCTCTGCTGCAGAGCCACCGGCTGGTCCCCGGACCAGGATCTCCCACTGTCAGCACAGCACTGATGTCAGGAGAAGGGGAGGGAGGGAGGAACTTTACATACAAATATCTCTCAAATCGTAAAGGTTTGAGAGATAGGATTTGTGCCAAATAATTTATTTTGTTAACCTCTATAAAACAAGTATAATTTTTGTGGAACATTAGTGTCCCTTTAAGTATAAAATGAGGACCTATGTACAAACACTATAAAACCCAATATATGATACAAATAGAACTTTAATAAACTCATGCATCCATGTGGACATGAAAATACCAAAGTAAAAATACACTATTTAACCCCTTAATGACCGGCGGTCCTGGGACGTTTCCGTCCCATAAGGACCGCATAGGACCACTTGGACGCGCCGGTACACGTGACCTGTTGCGTGTATCGGCGCGTCACTATGGGGCCTGATAGAGATCGCTCCGATCTAGGAGCGGTCAATTTCAGGCCCTATTTTTACTTACAGCGCTCCTGGTAGAGCGCTGTAAGTAAAAAGTACGTGACGTACTATGACCGTCATCGGTCCTTGAGTATTTCAAGGACCGTGACGGTCATAGTACGTCACATGTCGTTAAGGGGTTAAAATAATGCAATAGGATAGTATTCTTTGATGTACCAAATCCATCCGTCAGGAAAGGAGCCCCAAATGTATCCCAAAGTTTACTATATTATATAGCACCAATGTACAGAATCAATCTGTACTAGTAATAGAGAGAATTAACAATAAGAGCTGGTATTCTAAATGTTAACTCTCTCAATACTGGAATCAATATTATAAAAGGCAAATGGATTCTAATCCTATTCTACCTATATACCTTTTACACCTTACCAGTGCATATCCCTTTATTCTATATAAGAACTCTGCAACACATTCTTACTTCATTTAAAAAACCTAGGCTACCATTGTCGAGACTTAGACTTGCTCCTCGAGATGGAGGACTGGGAGTCCTGGACCTTCGTGCTTACTGTTGTGCCTCTACGCTGATAAAAATCACAGACTGTACTTGCACAGATGTATTTCTCCCTTTCCCCATGATATTGTTCTACACAGTCTATGCTGGCTCAACCGGAACCGATTTCTCACCTCATGCAACATGTTATCATGGAACATCAACTCAATCACAGTTTCACTTTATTACCCTACCCTTTCTCACTCACTTCTATTCATTTTAACCCTGCCTTTCCTCCAGACCAAACTGACTTGTCCTTTAAAGTATGGATATCCAGGGGTTTTGGCACATTGGGAAATTTTATATTAGATGGTCTTATTGTTGATTTTTAAAATATAAGACAGGCCTCTATTACTGGCAATAAGTGCAAGCTTGATATTATTTAAAACCATCACTGAGGGCTACCGGCATTATGAGCAGATGTCATATGGCATACTTTAACTCAATGGTATCACTTTCTTGTATGTTGCACGTGTCTCCCCAAACCCCCGTATCTGTGTTCCCTAGAAAGGGAACTCAAAGTCTTCCTTCTCCTGTCTCACAGTATCTCACTCCATAGAACCCTACTGATATCAGCTCAGGACATTTCAACCAAAGAATGTAACAACAAGCTACTCAACCAATGGTACCATACCTCAGCAGGCCTTCATTCATATTACCCATTGCAGTTTCACCTATGTTGGCGCTGTAATTCTGATATCATATCAATGCTCCACATATGGTGGTCCTGCTCTCTGATAGCCCCCTTTTGGGCTGACATCTTGGAGCACCTGAATGCCCTTCTCCAGGTTATTCTACCTCATGATCCTCTACTCTTATTTGCGTAAATCTTACTGACCACATCCAAAGAACCTCAGCCCTCTGAAATCTACAGCTTACAATCAAGGCAAAAGCTGTCATGCTGCTGTTTTGGAACTCTCCTTCTTGCCCCACAATATCATTGTAGGTATAAAGGGTTTCACATTACTACTCTATGAAAAGAGTACACATAAATCAGATTTGTTTCCTGACATATAGAGGCCTTGAAAGGAATACTCATCTAGATTTGCCCTGTAAGTGATTGGTTTGCCTGGTCTGTTGTGCTGGATAGTGGAGTTCTCTCCTCCTACCCTTGTCTCCATCCTCCCTTTCCTTTCTTCCACCTACATTCCCTTTGGTTTGTTTGGCTTCTTTCTTTCACCTAACAGACCCTGAGATCCACCCCTTATCTTTCTCTAATTATCGACTATTGTGGACACATCCAATTGCCCTCATCTCAGATCTTCTTTTAGTATATCACTCTCCACTGCTTCTTTGTAATTTTTCCTTTTAATTCCTCCAATCCTGTTTCCTACTTGTTCTGTCTCTTTCTCTTCATTCTTTTGTCTTAGTTCTCTCTTCCATTTCCCTGTTTCTAGACAACTTAAGATGCATTTGCATAATGTGTATATAATACTGAATCTGGTTACACTGTATGATCATCCATTTCTATCTCTTATGTAACCCATCTGGCCTTAATATGTTTTACAGTGCCTTATGTTTGTTTTTCGTTCCATGTACTGAATAGTGTATATACTTTCCTTTGTATGCTTCGTAAATGTATGTATTTTAGAAGACTTTCAATAAAGCTGTTTTTTGAATTTCAGATAAATAAATACATACATTTATTTGTCCTCTGTGGTACAGCTGATTTGTCCCAGAATTACTCCACTTTTTTTGCATAAGACCCTGTTCATTTTATTTATTTTATTTGTTTCACTTTTTTATTTGTAATACACTATTTTCTTCTTTTCTGCATGGTAGCTAATAAATCGTGAGAAGTGTCTGCTTCTTTCTGCTAAACCACCCACCATGTGTTGACAGTGTAAGGTTGAGCTGTTGAGTTTCTCGCCATTAGACTTTCAGGGTCAATGTATCTTTGTAAGGAATAGCTAACAAACAGTTTGCAGTAGATTAAGACATTCCATTAGTTACAATGCAGTTTGATAAAATGTGACTATATTTTCTTAGCACAGAGGGAAATATGAGTACTTACACGCAGACAATTTAACAAGTATGCAACAATTATATTTCATATAAATGGTCTCCTTGTTATTCTAAGATGACTTTATGTGTAACTTATTAAAGGTAAAAAGGGTAATATAAAATGTTATGATAGTTTTCATTTAAAGGATCTTTACTCTTTTAAATAAACTGTTAAAGAAACATGATGAAAAAAAATGTTTTAATGCTTTTTCATTCAAAAGTTATTACAACTTAAACCTTTGAGTGCCAGAGAGGTACGGAACGCATTGCAAAGAAATGCATTCCGTACCACTCTGGCACTCAAAAGGTTAACCCAGGGAGGAATCCAAAGCATTGCATTGCATTTTTTAATCATACTGTTAGCAGAGAAAACATTACCCAAAATGCAGTTTTTTTTAATATTGTTCTCTATATCATACCTTAAAGTATTAGTAAAAAAAAAATATGTTGTGGGGTTTATCCTCCTGAGTAAAACATGGGTACTCCCACTGCTGAAAGTTGTCTTATTCAAAAGTTATTACAGCTCATATTAGATTTATTTACGTGCAGTGTTACAGTGACCTGAAATTGTACAGTGGTGCCGTTGCTACACCACCCTATGGAATTTTATGATCAACTGACCACAGATCTCCATAGGATGGTGTAACAACAGTGCCACTGTACAATTACAGGTCACTGTGATACTGCACCTAAAAAATTTAAGTTTGATCTGTAATAATATTTGAAGAAAATACCTCTCAGCAGTAGGAGTGACCTTACTTTACTCAGAGGTATAAAAAGTACAATGTATATTTTTACATATTAATTATTACTATCCCTTTAAGACATATGGCCCTATGTTCAAAAGAAAGTGTAATAATTCTGGGACAAACAAGCTGTACCACTGGGAAAAAATTACACATATTTCCAGATATTTAAAGGTGAAATCTGAGTTTTCTACTGTATTGCAAATTGTTGGCGACCTCTATCATTTAACCCCTTAATGTCACATGATTTGCTAGGACCGTCACGCCAGTCCTGACGTTAAGGCACATTATGGAATTCTGGGATGGCATCCCAGAATTCATTGCACAACAAAAGTGTCATGGTTCTCTAATGCTACCCAATCCCAGATCGGACGGTCGTTATGGGGTTAAAAGCTTATTTGTCCACTATGGTAGAGTTGGATGTGCTAAAATCTACTGAACAGAATTCTTTGAGGTAGGTCTTGTGAATGACACTGTGCTTTTACTAATCTCTCATTGATTAGTGGTCCAATTACAAAATATGGATAACTGAAAAAATGGATTGCACATACTCAGTATGTTTTGCACATAAAGTTAGTGCAGATTTGTATATGTGTAGAAGAGACTTCTGTTATTTTAATTTCAATTTTTGATGTATTTCATTAATCAATCAAACACATATTGCACAATTGATTGTTGAATGAAAAAGATAAAATAATATAAAGAAAAAGGTGAAAAACACAGAATTAAATATTTGCCATTCATATGCTTGAGTCACATTCATTTAACACAAATTCCCTCAAACAAAGTGAGCTCAATCAAACAAAGCATACAATTTCAAAAAAGGTTGCTATAAATCAATAAAGCAAATATGAAGTGAAGAACAATGATTTCATGGCAAAAAGGTTGTGTGTGTGTGTGTGTGTGTGTCAGAAATGCACTTGATCACATGTTAGATCACATGATACAATGAGGTTGGTTGTGTGGGAGAAGTGCAATTGATTGGAAAAAAGATTACATGATAAAATAGTACATGTGAGAGAAGCATGCTTGATTGAACAAAGCATTAAATAACAAAAAATGTTAATTGTACATGCTTGATAGTAAAAAATATTACATGACAACAAATATAAATTGTGTAAGTAAAAGATTACAAGATAAAAGATGGTTATTTGGACATATAAGGCATGACCAATCTAACAAAACATTTAAATAAGATGTATGTAAAATAGTGGTAATTAACAGGCCAAAACTATTATTATAGCCAGTGTGAAAGTTCTCACTGGTGCCATCAAGTTCAGAGAAGAAACCTTTAACTGACCCCACCATACCCAGTAATTGTAACGGTTTGTTTGACTCACAGACACAGAGTTAGGATAAAAAACCCAGTTTTATTAAATACAATATTACACAAAGAACCCTCACAGGTCCTGTAATATACAACTTATAGTACAGACACATGACAGGTAAATTAGGCTCACACAGGTCCAGCACAAATATAGGAGACAAACAGTTTATGCTGACACGGGTCAGGCAGATGATAAGGTTTCCAGGTTTCAGCACTGCAGGAGTTAATGTTCATCGAGATAGGAAAACAGTCCCATATGTGAAGGTATTGAGCTGATTCTTAAACACGCCAAAGACTGAATTCACAGCGAGTACCAGTCCACTGAATTAAACAGGAGCGCTACCGGTGCTGACACGGAGGCAACACTTGCAACTGGTTTTGGACAGAGTCAAGCGTAACCAATGGCAATGTACCGGTGCAATCACGGAGGCAACACTGGCAACCGGTTTTGACAGAGTGGAGCGTAGCCAATGGCAATGTACCGGTGCTATCACGGAGGCAACACTTGCAACCGGTTTTGACAGAGTGGAGTGTAACCAATGGCAATGTACTGGTGCAATCACGGAGGCAACACTGGCAACCGGTTTTGACAGAGTGGAGCGTAGCCAATGGCCATGTACCGGTGCTATCACGGAGGCAACACTTGCAACCGGTATTGTCAGAGTGGAGCGTAGCCAATGGCAATGTACCGGTGCTAACACAGAGGCAACACTTACAACCAGTTTTGCAGAATGGAGGACTAGGCCAGAGGCTCTCTGTAGAGCCAAAATGGGACAATACTAGGCAAGCCTGCGGGTGCAGAGGTGCCAAACAAGGCTGGGCACCAGAAGTTAGAATGTCGCAGAGGCGACCAGGACCAAAAGTAGATCTGCCGAGTCGGAGTCCAGGAGCAGGAACGTCAGCCAGGCCGGATCAGGACACAGGAGCAGGAACGTCAGCCAGTCCGGGTCGGTACACGGTAGCAGGGACGTCAGCCAGGCCGGGTCGATACACAAGAACGAACACTGAAGAATAGGCAGGCAATCTGGGTCAGTACAGAGGCGCAGGAACTGGAGAGTAGTCAGGCAAGCCAAGTCGGTACACTGGAAACTTCATAAGCAAACTTAGCACTGGCACAGGAAAACCACGAAATGGCAATGTGTGGGTGCAGGAGTCCAGTATATAAAGGATATACTGGGCGGGCTAAACACAGGGCAACCAATGAGGACCTCACATTGGATAACTGACAGAAAAAATATAAACAAGGAATCACGGGCACTGTGATAGTAATTTGCTCTCATTGATTTCATATTAAATAACCAACACTGCATGGGGGCGTTTGTTCATTTGAAGTTTTCCTGTATGAGCTTTAACCATCATTTCCAATGCTTTTGATGTTATGAATGAGAACGAGAACTTTTATGTTGATAACATGTTGATAACAGATGAGAGTTGGTACTGTGTTAGCCGTAGAAATACAGGAGGCAAAAATAGTCAAGTGGTTAGCCAATAAAGGTATCATCTTGACTGTATTTGCCTCCTGAACTTTTATGTTGGCTTTAACATTTTTTTTTGCCTTTTAATATTATAGGTATACTCAGCCTGGATAGTAGGATGTACAAGATAGCACTCAGATCAGGTAGAACAAGTGATGATTGTTTTAGATCAATATCACAACTAAATGTTTTCAGTATTCATGGGACTTTAATCAATGCGGTTCCCATGAGGAGATGCACTATAATACATTCTTTACTTGTTCTATCTGCTCTAATTAATGTCTCATACGTCACACTACCAAAGTACCAGCTGACTGTATCCGATATGTGTGTGTTATCTAATAGTTTTTAGATGATACTGCTTGTGTATTATCTAATAGTTTTTAGATTATTCTGAATGTATAAGGTAAAAATCAATATGATGGTATACTACGTGACTTAATTTATAGGAAATTGGCTAGCTCAACAAAGGTACATGTACATGAATGTGCTTATGTGTATGCTTGCAATTGTACTCTTGTGTACAGCCATAGCCATGTGCAGTCATTCCAATTTCTGTGTCCTTACAATTTTAATGACAGAGAACAGATGTGTCTACCTTATGTTGAAAAGCACTTCCAAATGATAAGACAACGAGCATTAAAAAATGTATAGAAGAGCACGTACTCCAAGGAATTACAAGAATATACTATTTAAGACTCAAGTTCCAAAGGAAGGCACCACAGCTAATTTTGCATTTTAACACATGAAATGTGGAATTCAGTAAGCTAACGAGAGGCAATTATGGAGCCAAACAGCTGCACCAGAGTGGACAAAGGCAACTTCATATGGATTTATATATGATTTTTAATCCCATGAATGTTAGAAAAGTGTTGAAAGAATTGAAACTGGTCATCAATTTATACTCCTAGATTTTTCTGTCTCTATGTGTCTGAAAGTTTCCCATCAGTACAGAGACTATGAGATATTTGATGCCATGTCGCATTTTGCAAAAAATGTTCCGCCGCTGGTGTATGTTATATATTTTGAGAATTCATATGTTTTCTTTGAGTTTGTCCTGCCTCACCTACATATAATTCTATGTTTGACCATTTCACACACATGATGAGGTAGCTAACACTAGATTATCTGAAGGAGAATTTGCCCTTGATATTGTGGTTTTGATGATAATGTGATAAGGTCACTGTATCTATGAAGTATATGCACACTGGTTTCACATATTTTTTGTAGTCTGGGAGCTGTACCATTTTCTGTGAAATTCTTAATTGAGACCTTAACCAACAGTTGTTTCATGTAGGGGCTTTATATATGAGAATAGTGGAGGTTTTGGAAATATTCTTTTTAATCTGTCATCGTTATGAAGCAATGTTTATAGAACTTTTTTGAGATTTTGTTCAGGACTTCACCTGGGGGTTGTAGGTGACTACTAATGGCACTGTATTCCAAGAGGTACCATCTGGGTACACTAGTGGCTCTCTGAATTAGGGTGTCTGTGACTTTGGCATTATATATATGTGAGTGATAAAATCTCTTCTGATATTTTTAAGATATTTATCCCAGTGCATATGCAGTTATACCTTAGGGCCTGGCTGTAAACAATAGAGATTTTTTGTGCCTTTATGAAACCTGTCATTTCTGAGATTATTAGGCCTTTCTGTTGGTTTGCAATACATGTTTCTAATACTGATTGTGGTATCCAGAAAGTTCATTTGTATGGGTGAATGGCTGAGTTTGAAGTTAATGGTGGGGTGGAAAGCATTGCAATGTTTGTGAAGTGACAAAAGTTAATGTTCGTTGTGAGTCTGAATGATTAGGATATCATCTGTGTAGTGGAAGTAGACCAGAGGCTTTATTTGGCATGTTGACAAAAACTCATCCAATTTCCCCATGATTATTCTGGTGCCATTTGTGTTCCCATGGCGGTTCTCATCTTTTATATGTATAAATCTTGCCCAAGTATAAAGCATTAATGTGTAGTATAAAGTGTATAAGTTGAGTTAATGGTTCTGTGGTTAAGCCCTCTTGCTCTAGGAATACTTTGCAGACTGAAATGCCATCTTCATCAGGAATGTTGGAGCAGAGAGTTTACACAGCTATAGTGGTTAGAATAATTTCCTTTGGAATGGCTGCCAAGATAACACAGTTTGTTTAAGAAAATGTTCATGTCCTCTATGAGACTTGGTGATTTCAGAATACTCAGCACCAAGCCAGATACATTTTCTGTGTGTGTGCCAGTTTCAGATATAATTGGTCTTCCAGGATTTTCTTCTTTGTCTATTTTAGAAAGCATAAAGAAGTATCCCACCCTTGGGTTTTTTTGGAATGAGGGCCCCCTGGTGATCTCTAACTTTAGAAGGGGGCATTTCATGATGTTTTAAGCTCTTTTGTGTAGATGTGGAATATTCTTGTAGTTTGAAGTAATGTCTTTCATCCATATTGCTTGTGTGCTAGTAGTCAGCTGTGTTCATAATCACTACAGTGCCACCTTTGTCTGCCAGTTTAATTATTATGTTTTTGCTGTCCTCTAATAATTGTATTGCTTTCTGTTCCTTGTTAGTTAGGTTGTGCTCCAGTTTGTATTGTTTGTCAAGTATGGTTGATGTAGAAAAATCTGCTGCACATGCTACAAGTAATAAATTATCCCAAAATTATTGCATGGATATATGTGGTGCACTCATTTGCAACAACCATATAGTACAACAAAACAAGAGGAAGATCCTCAAGATAGAAAGCAACAAGAGGATTAACCTCATAGAAAAGAAAGCCTATTACAATGAGGCACTCAAAAAAATATCTAAAATAAAAAAGCTTTATTTAAATAATACATATAAGACTCACAGACAAATAAAAACAATTAAAACAATCGAAGTCTTCGATTAGACTTCTGGACATTCTTCTCTAAGCATTGCCAGCAATGTTAACTACATTTGTTTGTGCTGATATGTATTTTTTGTTTATTATTTGGGTTGCTTTCATAGCAAGGGATGTTTGCTTAATGATTTATTTTGTATTGTATGTACATTATGTATTTGTTTTTCTATTATATATTACTACTACTAGGTTCTACTATTGATGGCGTTTTGAAAGGAAGATGTCCATTTTTATGCCCCTCTTCCAGTGGAAATATTCTATTGAATCTGTCTGGTTTTTCTTTTTGTATTAGATTATTATTATTCGTCTGTTATATTTTTTACATCTATAATCTTAATCTAATCTCGTATGGCTAGAATGGATGTAAATTAATTGATTTACATACATTGTACACAATCTGTTTAATCGCATATTGATATCTGATGATGTTTTGTTTAATTGCATACTGAAATCTAATGATATATTTCTTTTGTCAGGATAGTGTCCACTACTTATGACTTTTATTTTTTAGCAATGGACATATTTTATTTTTGAATTACTCAGTATGTTCTTCATCAGTCTTTTGAGTACTCTTATTCTTTCATTATTATAATTGTGCTTTCAATTATGTTTTGCATGGTGAGACTAATTGTGTGTTTATCTATTTATTATATTAGATACATTTATTGACACACTTTTATGACTTACCCGTCTCAATATCAATTTTTGGATTGTCTATTTTGGCATCTATTTATTTACTTTTATGCATTACAACGTATGCGATACAACGAGATACAACATATTCTTACCTGCATCTTATAGTTGATTCTTAGCATATTACACATAGGTAGGTTCATTATGACATACTCTTTTACCCTTTGTTTCGCCTAGATATTATTCATGGCACTATACTATGCATTGGACGGTATTGACCTACTATTGGATGCTTTCAGGTAGTGTTTTGTTTCTGCTGGGGGAGGAATAGGTTTGGACTATGGGCATCTTCTTTGTTCTCTTTTCACACCATCTATTTGTGTCACATGTTTTCCTCTTCCACCAGGATTGGCTGGTATTGCATTTATATTCTGGATCAGTTTGAGTTCTCATTACCCCTGACGAAGCCACGGTGTTGGCGATACGCGTTGGGTGTCCAGTAATTTTGGCTGCTTTATCTAACATTCCCAGTGTGTCTACTGCTCATATGATTGTTTCTGATAAGTATACCTTTATCTGCACTATATAGATACTTTTGTATTATTTATTTTTCACTTTGGCACTTTATGGCTTTGTATTCATTATAATTGAATTTTTTTCTTTTTGGTGCTTTTTCACTTTTTTTGGGTATACATTATCCTCATTCATCATTACTGCTCTGGAAATGTATGTTCTTCATTATTTAACAGCCATCTACTGATTGTTTTAATTGTTTTTATTTGTCTGTGAGTCTTATATGTAAGTATGGTTGATGTGACTCTATGTTTGAAGCTGTCTACCTGTCCAGTATGTGGACTGTGGGGTCCATGTGTATTTTTTGTAAGTGGCTTCTAGTGGTGATTTATGTTTGTGGTTTGGAATGATTCATAGTTGTCTTTGTAATGAAATCATTCCTGGGGCCTAAACTTTCTACAGAACTCCATACCACTGCATAGGTATATTTTATCCAAAAGTTTAGTTGGGCAGAAAGAAAATCAAAGAAGTTTAAGACAAATTTCTGTTACTATAAAATATCCTACTTCATACAAGAGAATGCTGTTTTTTCAATACTATTCCTTTAATTGCAAGTTTATTTTTTATTGCATTTTTGATTATTACTATGTTACCAAAAACTTTTTTACAGGTATAACAAGAAAATAACATTGGAAATGCTGGCATGTGGAACATATGCATTTGTTTGTTTATTCATTTATTTATTGATTGATTGATTTATAATGTGCACTTTAATTGTGTGACCAAGTGCTCATTTGCTGTGTAAGATATTATGAATGAGCAACTTGTAGTTCTTATTTTCTTTTATTTAATCATAGACTTATTTATGTCTTTTTGTCTTTACAGAATTTTATACCTACTATAGATGACTATTTAGTGGAATTACATTTTAATGTAATTGGTTACCTATATTACAAAGATTCATACAGCCTTAATGAGTGGAAAGAAGGCTGGTTTGCTTTGGACAGAGAATGTCTACACTACTGTAAACAGGAAAATGGTCAAGCAGATGTCATACAACTAAAAAAACTGCAAGAACTCAGTAAGACTTTTTTACATGATACAGTACTGTACTGTTTTTACTGTTTTGTATCTCTTTATAGTCTATACAACCATTTCCATTTTTGGCCACTTTTACAAGATATTAGCATATAAGGGGCAGAGGTGCATTTTATTAAAATTGCTAATCTCTTTTTAATTTTAGGTCAAGGTTGAGTTACAACAATTGTAAGTCTGTATCACCCTTTTAGAATAAAACAATTCAACTTAAACATAGTAATCAGAAATCTTTAGAACTCTTAATATTCCTCCATTTTTAAGAATGAAGTATCAGGAAATATGAATAGTGAGTTTGGATGTTGACATGGTGTCTCATGACATCATATGATAGTTTGACTTCTCTGAGTATCTTCTTTCAGCCATAACCTATAACCTCTAATTTTTGACAATTTGTGATACATATGGCCAGAGGAGCTGCTAGTTTTGACAGCTTGCAGATTGGATGCTTATAATGCATTTTTAGTGATCTGTGCAGAACATTTTAAACAATTGCCATTAGATCAGCATCATATTACATCATTACATGTACTGGACATGTATTAAAATACAAGTCTTAAAGGGATAGTAATACTTCATTTTATCTTTATTTTATTTTGTAGGCATTAAAAAACATGAAGAACAATATAAGTCTTATCTCTTAAACCTTTATGGTTTGAGAGATATTCACAAGCAAAGTTTCCCCTCCCTCCCCTTTTACCTAGTTTAAGCCATCTCTTCTCAGATGTGGAATCCAGTCCATAGACCAGATAGATAACAGAAGGAGACAATCTTCTTCCTATGAGAACAATGAAAGCCCTGCCCCCCTTGACAAGTTTTTCAGGTTTTTCGCTTATCTTAATTGAAGATTGTCCCTCTCTGCAGTCTACCTGGGCACCTGCCTTCTGATCTGCCTGAACAGTGTTACATCAGTAAAAGGGGCAGGAGGAGGATATTTTGTCTTTGAATTACTCTTGAACTACAACTCTGACAGAATTGAAATAACAGTCTCCAAAGTCCAAATACTATGATGATTAATTAGAGCTGCTTTTATTATGAAACATTACTATCCCTTTAAAACATGAGACACAAGACTTAAGCCCCTTTAACCAAGACTTGACAAGAAACATGCAAATGGCAATGTTCTCTCTAGTTGTACATTACCATGGTTCCTATAAGGGTTGTCAAAACTGCCCTCTCCTGTTTGACCTAGCCAAGAATTTCCTAATGTATTTGTTTAAGAATAGCTTTAGTGGGTTCACTTTTACAATAGGCATTTTTAACAGCGCGTGGCTTGAAGCCACATAAAGTAGGTTCCCGTGTTGAAAAGGGCGACATGAGAATCTCGTCCTGCATATCAGCTCAAGATTTTCACGTGGCTTCTTTTAATAGCGCCTGTGGGGTTGGTTTGAAAAAAAACTATAATCAAGCATGCTGTCCACTGCCTTCCCTGTAATAATAAACTGCTTTAGCTTTGCAAAATGTTTTGAAACTTGGTTCTCCATAGAGCTATTTACCAATGATAGATGTGTGTCTGCCTTTGTGTGTGTCATTAATGAAACTAAAGCTTCCCGATAATAACCCTTTCTTTGCCGAAAGGGTTAATATACATATTTTTTTATCCGGCAGCTTCACTTTTAATTAATAACACACACAGAGGCAGGCACACATCTTTCATTAGTAAATAGCTCTATGGAGAACCAAGTTTCAAAACATTTTACAAAGTTAAAGCAGTTTATTTTTACAGGCAAGGCAGTGGACACCATGATCGATTATACTTTTTTTTTTTTCAAACCAACCCGGCAGGCAATTGCGCTGTTAAAAGAAGCGACATGAAAATCTTGAGCTGATATGCAGGGCAATATTCTCATGTTGCCCTTCTCAACATGGTGACCTGCTAATGAGGCTCCAAGGATACAGCTTTGGTGGTATTTCAGATGCAATGGCTAAAAAAATAATGGATGATCTTCGAATTGAACATAGCATGACCCATTATTTATAATAAAAAAAAAAATCAATAATTTTCAGGATAAAAAGTTAAGTTGAAGAAAATATGAGCTCCTATTAAACATTTACAATTTTTTGTTAAAATCGAATGGTCAAAATTCAAATAGCAGGTTTCATACTTCATACTATACTAACTCTACTATACTCTACTACATGTATGCCATGAACATAAAATTCAAGCAAAACAGTAACACAGGACACTACATCATAAATGCACACAAGAGCATACAAATTTACTTACCTCACTTCATCACAGAAAGATATTGGCAAAATGACCTTAAAGAAAGAATTTTATAGGAGGAAAAACAGTCGTATCTGTTTGGTTAGATTATATTCTAATCATTGCAAGCTGCAAACAATATAATATATTTAACAGACAGGATAGTTAAGTATAGAGGTGAAAGAATACATTAGTGATTTAGAGGTTTATAATTTATTACCCATCAGCACCGAAATACAAGAAAATGCTCCAGTTCAATTCTATATACAGGGAAGGGTAAAATGAAAACCTTTACTAGTTCTTCTTAAAAATAGAAATAGTTTTCAAGTGACAGCTTACAGTATATATAATTAAAAAATAGCATGGGATGCATCAATTCCCTTAGTTTAATAACAAAAACAAAACAAAATCCATATTCTTTGACTTTACAGCATTGCATGGTTTTTTTTGTTTTTTAACTTGCTTATTGAACTTACATTTTGTGTGCCTGCAAGCACTCAACTCCAAAATTATTAATCAGACTCAGTAAAAAGGAGAAAGATACTAGTGTATAACTAGACTAAGATAATTGATGATTTATATGATCTTTTAATAAATACTATATAATTCCTTTTGTAAATTAGCCCTATATTTATAAAGAGCTATTCAAGTTCTTAATTTCAACCTCGTTACTGAAATACCCTTCCCTCTGTATATTATTTCACTTTTGTTGAACTGGTCCCTTCTCTATTATGTTGTTGATGATGGGTAATGAATTTTGAACCCTTAAATTTATTTATTTTATTTAGAAAATGTTTTACCAGTTTTTAATCACAAATGGATTCTTTCATCTCAGTTCCTATATATCCTTTTTCAGCTATAAAATGATCTTCAGATGTCATCATGTGGTAAACATTAATACCCTTATCTATCTACAAACTATTTTGCTTTTTCTCGATAAAGCTGACATATTCTTTATCACTAATAGGTTCTTGAACATATATGTACTAATAAGCATCCTAACATTTAATTGTCTTGATTGAAATGTTTAAAACTTGTAAAGGTGTATCGACATTGTCTGTCTTCTTCTTCTATGTACACTGATCTGGGGGTGTTGATTGATCCTGTAATAGTAGACCACATTTATAAAAGAGGTATCTGATAACTGTACTAAAAGTTTGTAGTCCCAGGAAAACATTTTTACTTTTAATAATGCAAGAAAAGGAAATACAATATTGAACCAAAGTTAGACGTTAATATACTTAACCACCAACGTTGATTTTGCCTTTGACCCTACAGTCCTGCCCAAGAGCAATCTTGTAGCATCAGAAGTTTTGTTAATTTTAACATTGAAAGGTTAATAAAAATGTTTCCTTATAGTAAAAGTAAAGTAAAACAAGTAAAAGTAAAACAAATGTTGCATATATTGACCTGGATTACAATACAATTAATTAATTTAGCTCTATTTTTATCTACATAGACTTAAATAGGTATCCAAGAGATAAAGCCGGTACCAACATTTATCACCTGCTGTGGAATATAGGGCATAGGGACTAGATGCCATTTTTGGCCATGACAATCCATTCAGAATTTTTCTTGGGGAATGATGAGGGGGCACTATTGTGTAAAAAACCTCAAGACACTCATATTGATATTTTTTGGGCATTTATATACTGTGAATGGGTTAAAATAATTTCTAATTTCATACTCAATGGAAACATGCTTAATCAGTGGTGTAAATAATCATTGGGGGGGGGCCTGGTGCAAGCTTTTTTTTGTCCCCTAAAAAAATATTTTTACCCTTTGTACCCACTGTAGTTATTCTACTACTTTTAATCTGAATTCAGTATTAGTATCTGATGAGCAGTGACTGTATTAATAACAAAATTACAGACAATGGTGCTCAATCTTTAATTCTCTTACTGTTCATGTTATCAGAATTGAAATTACATAGTGTGTATCATACAACCATGTAACTGTTGTAATTGTGTGCAGTAAAGTTAATTATGTCAAAATACCTTCTGTTGAATCCAGAACACATACTACTGAGTTTGAAATCCTGATTGGGAATATAGGGACCAGTTGTTCATTTTCTCCATTATTTTACTCTTCACAAACATCAGTCATCTGATTCAAGGGATCTCAGACCTCCTCTGTTAAATAATATAATACTGCAATCTAAAGGCTGCCTGCTATCTCTTATTATATGCTTCACATTTAGCCAGTGATCAGAACTTTATAGAAGTAAGAGAAATTTACATCACTCAGTGGCTTCAACTTTAGTTCTAATTAGTTGGAATTGTTAAATTAATTTGTATGTACTAAATATTACTGTGGAATTTAAACATTTGTGCAATTTCCTTTCAGCTACAACCTCTTCTATGCTTAATGATGAAAAAAAAAATATTCTTCTACTGGTTGAGCATGGAAGGTAAGGCTTCTATTACAAACAAAACATTGTATTTTTCAAATACAACAAAATCTCCTGCACACATATCGCTTCTTTATACAAATTCATTAAAAAATAAGGTTTTGTTTGTTAAAGTGGAACTACCAACCCAAGTAAAGTTAAACCCCAAAAATTACCCATCTGGTGACAAGCTGAGCAATAGTACTAGTCGCCAGAATAATTACTTCCTTACAGTTAAATTCTACTGCTCCCGAGACTGACGGTCAGGCAACATCGCCGTCAGTCCCTTCTGGTACCATATGGTACCTAGCAACGCCTCCTAGAGTAGACTGGGACTGACAGTGCAGGCATGCAGGCGTCACAATGCAAAGATGTCTGTGCTGTTTCCTGACTGTCAGTACCGGGAGCACTAGAATTTCTCTATAAGGAAATAATTATTCTGGCAACTAGTACTATTGTTCAGCTAGTCGCCAGATGGGTAATTGTTGGAATTTAACTGTACTTGTGTTTTTGATATCTTGAAGTCCACTGAAAATGGATTGTTTAATGGGTTGTTTAAAAACTGATAACATCTTGTGTCTGTTGTAGTCTATTGATGTTAAGAGGTGTGACCTAGAAGCAGGCTTGTATAGAGGAAACTGCAGATATAATGTAATAGATAGTTATGTCGCACTGCTGTATGAAAGGCACCTACCTAGGTAAACCAGGTAATCAAATTGGCTTTTATTCTTAGACTAGAGTTACCCTTTAAATAGCCTAGTAAATATATGTTTTATCTAAATAATTTCCCTTATAAACTGCATGGGAGTAAAAGCATTGGCAAACTCCATATAGTGTGGTAAAGTAAGGATTCAAAACCTCAGATATATATTTTACATTCTGGACATGGCTATTAGCCTATAAAGGGGAAAGCAATGAGAAATAGAAAAATACATAGTGATTTCACTAAGCACAATCAGTAAATATCAGCAATAATAGTACAATTATAAATTGTGAATTAATAAAATAATAAAATGTGGAGGGAACAGGTCACAATTTGTATATAACCAAGTGTTACCTAAGTTATTTTCAAGAGGCTATTTAATAAATACTGTTTATTCATATCCACTACCCCTTTTGCACCATTCGCCCCTGCAGTTCCATATGAATGGTCCTGAACGAGGTTAGGCCTAAATAAATCACTTCCAGGAGTGGCATATCCTGAGGTTTAGAATTGCCATAGTTTTGAAGAGGTCAGCCCTGGATGGAGAGACTAATTATGATTCCCAAAGCTTAGCACTTTAATGACACTAACTTCCCATTCTTCTGGGGCTTTGTTGATTCTGCCTTTATAATTGTCCTGGATAGCATCCAGTTTCTGAAAGATTAACACACTAAAGATAGAGCTGTTAATGATCTCTCCCTCCTCCCTATAACTTAAAAGTACTCTCACTGTTGATAAGGCTACAGTTCAGCCAACGTTTCCCAAGTTCACTGCCTACATTTCACCCTTTCCTTTACCCCCTACATCCATTCTCTCACTAAATCCTTCTGCTTCCAATTGTGAAACATCTCCAAGATTCAACCTTCTTAAATGCTTATCCACTGTCTCATAATGTCCAGTCTGAACATCTGCAACTCACTCCTAATCGGCCTTCTCCTTACCTTACTATCCCCACTCAAATAAATTCTGAATACCTCTGCTCAAAACATACACCGTACCTATCACTCTTCATCAGCTGCCCCTCTCTGCCAACCCCTCCATTGGCTCTCTATTGCCTGCAGATTAAAATTCAAAGTTCTGATGCAAAACTACAAAGCCCTCTATAATATTGCACCACCCTGTATCTCCAAATTATCTCCCTTCTGCTCTCTTCATTTGGCCCATAACATGTAGCTCTCCTCTCCTACCTTTACTTTTTCCCCTGTATTTCTCCAATATTGCACCCATCCTGTGGAATTCTCTATCTTGGTCTGTGAGACTCTCGCCTATGTTCCATAGCTTTATACAGTCTTTAAAAAAAAAAAAAAACACCTTTTCAGAGAAGCATACCAACTAGACCCATAAAATCTGCTATACAGACATTTGTAGCTGACTTTGCCTTCTTTAACTCTCACCATTCTTTAAGGTATAGTCATCTTACCGATCCATTGAATGTTTGCACTGTAATATAGATCACCCTACTCCAAACAGTCACTTTACCTTCTGTGTTTACACTCCATTCATCTAGACTGTAATCTCACAAGAGAAGGGCCGTCAAACCCTTTTTGTCCCATATCTATCAACTTGATTGTAATCCCATTCTATTGAACAGCACTGCAGAAACTGATGGCACTTTATAACTAACTAACTAGCTAGCTAACTAATAATAATCCAACGACAAGACATCCTGCATCCCTACAGGTTGGTTGCCTGCCCTTCATCTTTACAGGGAGACCTTTATTCCCTGTGCATTCCCCAGACCCTTGGCCATATTATCCCCCTCCGGGTCTTGAATAGGGAGGTCAGACAATGCCACCATTTGATTAGTCTTCTCATTTTTCGTACTGCAAAAATCTAAACCTTATTTGATACTTAGTCTTGTCTTATCTTCAGGATAACAAGCCCTTGTATGTGAGAGGCTCTGAGAACAAACAAAAGCAATGTTGCATGTTCTACAGAAATCCATCACTCAAGAACATCATGTTTTAGCTGTCTAGTGCCATTACACAGGAGAAGTTTCCACATATTAAACTAATCCAGTTGAAAAACAATGGGCAAGTCCGCACTGCACGGAAATACCAGCAATCTCCAGATGAAAGTATATATATATATATATATATATATATATATATATATATAGAGAGAGAGAGAGAGAGAGAGAGAGAGTGGAGATTGTAGCCGTATTAGTCCGGTGATGCAGATGTAAAATAACAAACAAAATAAGTATCTTGTAATACCTTTTTTATTGGACTAACAGAATTTTGGATTGACAAGCTTTCGGGAGAACCTCCCTTTCTCAAGTCTAAAGAATTTCTGACTAAATGCTTTAGACTTGAGAAAGGGAGGTTCTCCCGAAAGTTTGTCAATCCAAAATTCTGTTAGTCCAATAAAAAAGGTATTACAAGATACTTATTTTGTTTGTTATTTTACATATATATATATATATATATATATATATAATGTCCAGCCAACAAATTGTGCATTCCCTCTTCAAGATTATTACCATAGTAAAAATTTGTAAAGCTTTAAAGAAGTCACAAAAATGCACTATTATCTTTATTGAGCTCAAAAATGATTCTCTGTTTATGATACTTTATTTTTATGTCCAACTCTTTTTGGCTTTTAAATGATCTCCAAACCCATAAATCACAACAACTTGACATTCCTATTTGTTTGAAAATGTTTTAGCATGCTTAGAGCATTATAACCACCCCTTCAACTTGCTCTACAATGTTATGATTTGTTCACTCAAAGGTCTAATAATTTTGCTTATATAGTGTTGGTTATAGGGACAAAAAATAAATAGGATACACTTCACATGCCATCCTGCAGTTTATAAAATTCTTTATCCTAATGCCAAGGAGTAGTAGGAAATAGGATCACATTTAATGATTTCACATACACAATTACATGTAACACATATATGATTAACTTTTTGGTGAAATATCTTTAACAAAAAGTGTTCAATATGATAACAATATATTTTCAGTATGTTAATCAGCACAATGCCATTTCATCTTTCCACAAGTGAAAATTTTAGTGTTATCAGTGCAAGGTGCTCTAATAGCACCACAATTATACAATAGAATTGAATTATAATAATTGAGAATGTATGTGTGGTTTTACCATTTTGCAATCCTTACCATTTTGAAGCCAGTTTAAGTGAATTACATTACAAAAGAAAGAAAAAAAAAAAAAAAAATATATATATATATATATATATATATGTGTATTTATATTGGATACATCTGGCATTCAAAGCATTAACTTGAATTTAAAATTGCTCAATGTCAGAATTATTCCTCCTGAGTTTCAAAAACTGTATGAAAGGGATACTTTTTCAGTTTGCCAGTCTGCCTCAGCCCATTGATATCAATGTGATTTGATTATGCAAAAATATCTAAAATCAGCAGTCAAAAAAATAAATCCAGCCCAGGTTACAGGACAAGCCACACTGATAAATACAAGCATTTAAATCATAAAATAAATAAAACAGGGTGACTGCACATGCAAAAGGACAGTTGTGTACAATAAGCAGTAACTTACTAGATGCTAAGTGGAACTTAACTACTATGTTTGTATGTAGCATGTTAGGCAATGTAGCCTTGGCTATTTTTATGAACCTGTTTATCAAGTGCAGTAAAAGGAAACTTTTTTGTGGGTAGAGGGATTATACTTCTTTTGCCTAATAAAAAGACATTTTCACCTTATTATGAGTTTGCAAATTATGTAAGTGCATAATATGTAAAGTCATCTTCACCTACTTTAATACTCATTTATGTCCGTGACAGTGAGCTCAGTGGATATCTGCTTCTAGAGACCTAAAATTTCAGGATCTGTGAAAGTAGAAATATTTGTACAATGTTGTAGTCCTTCTGTAGTACTACTTGATCTGTATGCTGTAGAAGCAGACATTTCTACATTGTGTTACTGTCTTTTTTTTTTCTACATTGTATCTTTTTTTTTTTACAGGTTTGCACTATCGCTGCTTTCACAATTCCACACAGAAAGTTCTCTTGAAAAACATTCTGAATGCTCCCTGTCAGAGACATAAAATGTAAAAAATATGTGGTGATTGAAAAAAAAATAAAAAGGATAAACAATATGATTTAACATATTATGCACTAGTTGAATATGTAAAGTCAAAATAACTTTGACTATACTTAATAAATGGATGAAGACAAGAGGCCATCTATTTGTTCTTTGCTGTTAAAAGGAAAGATTGACCATAAGAAACCTGCTCCTTTAGTTCAGCAAAAGGTGCATAGTGTTTTTTATAAACAGTTGTTTGATGTTTCTCTAGCACAAAGCAACATGGGTTATATTTCTTTGATGTCAACCTTTCTTTAATCATGACAGTAACTCAGGGTGAATAGCAGAAAGATAGCTCTAACTGCTAACTTCCAAATGATTAATTTCCTGTCATGTGGGTGCCAGCACTTGTATTTATGACATGTCATAGGTTCCTTACCTTTGATTTCCCATAAGTATTTATTCATCTACGGACAATGTCTACCCTATTAGAAGAAAAATATTGTTTATCTGGGAGAAAATAATGAGCATCAGAAAACAAACATATACACAAGGCACGCATTAGGATGACTCATTAAACTAAGAACAATTTTCACTTTATAAACAAAACAAATAATGAATAATTGTATTTTTATCAGCTAATAGTCGTACAATGTCTGTAGCATTATAAATACACATATATACACGTATCTTGTGGTTGACTACTAATAGAAATATAGAAATATAATACTGTGCCCTTTTAGCAATGTGTATATACATATTTGATTTGTGTTTTTCATTATTTTGTTTTATATATTTAAGTAAATTGTGTGTATAGTATTAAATGGTACATTAAATATATGTTTGACCCTTTTAATAAAAGCTAATCTATCTCTTACTGGGGATCCTGGGTCTCTACCCAGTCATAGAGCTCTGGGCCTTCATCTGTCTTAAACTAGTTTATTTCTTTGAGAATTCATATACCATATTAAAGCTGTTCTTACTCTCTGTTATAGAAAACAATAATTTATGTGGGTAATACATTTTATGTTAACAAATCAATAATTCATACTGATAAACCATGATCTTAATCAGGATTGCCATATTGATCCCTGCGCTGACCAAAGAAGTGGAGATTATTGCTCTCTCTCTCTCTCTCTCTCTCTCTCTGTATATATATATATATATATATATATATATCACAAACATATAGAATAGGTAAAATGTCAATAAACAGAAATGAGTAACCACAAACATCCTGGTGATAGCTGATAAGTTTATAAAACTTTAAATGAAGCTATTACTCCCACAAACACATACTATTTTAAGGTATATAACATGTTAGTACTTACGAGTACTGGGCAGATTCTGTTTTGATTGCTAGAACTCAAGTGGGTCATCATTCAGCCCAAATATAATACTCCTGCAAGTATGCAGTTACTCTCTCAAATGCAGTGGAGCCACTCCTTGGAGATTGACTATGGCCATGTGTATCAGTTACCATTATATATTCTGGGAGCAAGTTGCACAGAGATGTGCCAGAACCACTGTCATCACCACTATAACTGTTAAACTGCTGCTCCAGAGACACATTAATTGCTTTCTGTCATAATAATGTATGCTGTGATGTTGTTGTTGCTGATTTTAAAGTTATGATAAGTTTACTTAGTTTCCTTTACTTAATGCTTTCTAGTAGTTTTGACCCTTCTTTTCTTTCTCTTACAACAATCCTGTACTTAATATATAAAAATTTCTTTGTATGTTTATATATAAACTCAGTTCTGCTGCTCATGCCTTGCAACAAATATAGAAATTTTATATTTAAAATTGGGGTCGAACAATGTAATAAGAATATTTTCATTGTTTCTTTTAATGGAAACTATGTAAAGATCCTGCCTAACATATGTTAACATGTCATTTTCATTCGCCATTTGGTTTGTGTCTATGTTGTTGTTAGTACAGTTACATAGTAAATTAGGCTGAAAATAGGTTTAAAGGGACAGTAATGTCCCCAAAAATTTTTTTTACATGTAGAGTTTAAAATATTAATCAAATTGCTCCAAACCCTATCTCTCAAATCGCTATGGTTTGAGAGATATAGGGATTCAAAGTTCCCGGCTCCCTCCCCTTCTCCTGATGTCAGCTGTAAAGCTGACAGTAGGAGAATTGAATCGTACGACTCGAGGAGGCTCTGCAGCAGAGCCCGAATCGCTTTACTTAAAAATAATTCATTCAATGGAAAGGTCTAAAAAGTGTGCTTGGTCTGCAAGCACACTTTGCAGATCTTTCCAATTAATTAATTATTTTTAAGTACTGCAATTTCGGCTCTGCTGCAGAGCCGCCTGCTGGTCCTTGGACCGGCATCTCCTGCTGTCAGCTAGATGCTGAAATCAGGAAAAGGGGAGGGAGGGAGGAACTTTGAATCTCTATATCTCTCAAACCATAGTGGTTTGGAGCGATTTGATTAATATTTTAAGCGCTACATAACTGTAAAACAATTTTTTGGCACATTATTGTCCCTTTAACCTTTGCCCACAGTATAACCCAGAAAAAAGAATCATCAACCATGTTCTTCATGTTTTCCCTAGTATTGGAAGCTTCTCACTGATTCTTGCACCAGCATGACTAACTTGCAATATGGCCTCCTGAAAAGACTTCAGGAACTCACATAAGTCACACATTAGATTTCATTGCACAAGTGACAAAGAAGCCCCCTACCAAACATTCCATCCAAGTACTGTATACTTGCTTATTTCTTTATTCTGACCATGCAAGTGGTCCAAAATGGACAATGTGGAATTCTACCTTGTAGGGACTTCCATTTTCAGCTGTTGATGGGACAAATAGTTATATTCCTTGCAAGGAATATAATGTATTACTTGCACTATAGGATTGGTTAAAATGTGTACTGATTTGACATTGTTTGGAATTGTAGTCATTTTTTGTGCTTCCAATAGAATTTGTTCAAACATACATATACTCTTACCAAAACAATTAGGAAGAATGATTGTTTCAGATATCTGATCTGCACATGTATGAATGAATGAATTCCATGCTTCTAAAAATGCAGTCATATATGGTGAATTTAGTACGTATGTATGGCTATTTCTTGTGACAAACTGCTCCCATATGCAATAGTCACAAAAAAAGAGGTGCAATTCTGGGTTAAGCCAGCTACACCACAGAGACGCCCCCCTCTCAGTTCTCATTAATTGAAATGGTACTTTTAATCCTCTGAGAGGTACAGAGGTTTTTTTGTGTACACAGATCATAGCAGCATCTAACAAACTGGTCCATGGAACTCCAAGGGGGTTATACATTAAGGTGTGATAAATAGGTGATGAAGTGGAGATGACTTCTCCAGTGATATCACTTATCCTGTGCCTATGCACTAAGAACTCCAAAGGTGGATAAATCTTAGTACATAGAATAACATAGGAGCTGGAAAATTGATATTACTGGAGAAGTCACCTCCACTTTATCACTTCTTTATCATGCCTTAATGCATCTGTTTTGACAATGGAACAAGACTGTGGTGGCAGACATTGAGGCTGATGTAATAACAAACAGGGAAGTAATTCTGGAGCAAGCCAGCTGAATCACAGGGAGCAAACAAAAATGCTGGTTGAGTCAGTTGGCAGTGGCATTTAACCCCTTGCATGCTAGAGACATCTTCAGTGTAGGTGTGATTCTTTGACTACCAGCATAGGCTGACGATACCTCACCTTTAAAAAGGGACACACATGAAAAATGCATACTACAGGGCAGCTTTGATTTTGGTTCACTCCTGAAATATGCCTAGTTCCTATGTGTCCCTTTTTAAAGGTGAGGTCTGGTCAGCCTATACCAGCAGACATTTGGGACATTATGGTAACAGTTACCTGAAACTTTAGAATAATAATTTAGTACAAGTAGTACTGCAATACATTTTATATTGACACCAGCTTAAACCATTAGATGAAAGACATGTCTTCAATGCATTGTGAAGCACTCTCTAGCATGCACGTATGAGATTTTGAGAAGTCTGAGAATTACTGGCCCATAGAAAACAACAATACAGCAAATCATTCAAATAAAAGAGAATGGGAGAGATTCACTAATCTGTGATAAAGTGGTGATAACATGGAGATGACTTCTCCAGTTTCTCACTTCTCAAATTCCTATGTTATTTTATGGTGCATATGCAATAAGATTTCTTCAGCTTAGTGCATTGGGTCTATAGATCAACACAGGAACTGTAGAAGTTATCTCCATATTATCACCTCTCCCCCTTTGTCTTTTAAATATAGTCTTGGCTATAAAAACCCCATAAAATCTTTTTTTCTAACTTTCTTGATTTTACATATAGTACATGTATAATATATATTTTTTGTTCATTACTTTCCCTTACCTGTTACTCGCATACATTTATGAGCAACTAATAAAAACTGTGTAAAAAAGTAAGTATGAGTTTTAACCCCTTAAATCAGTGGTTCTCAACCTTTGATCACTGAACACACTATAACATGCAATCTGAAATTTTCAGGGCACCCCACATATTCTATAGGTAATTTCTCAAGGTCTTAATGAAGGGTACAATACATAAATATATAGTTATTCAAAGGTCACACAGTCAGAATGACAGCAAAAAGCATACTGTGCATAATAATGTCCACAAATATTCAAGTGAAAATGGACTAACATTTTTGGCAAACTCTTCATAGAAAAATTGGAGCACCCTAAGATGGTATTCATGGCACAAGAGCGTGCCCAACACCGTGGTTGATTACCACTGCCTTAAATGCTAGAAATTCCTCCAGTGCATTGTGAACCAGTGCATTGGAAACATCACTAGCTGAGCCATTTTTAAGAATAGGTTAAAGTGAGCAGCTACCTAGGGCCCACTGGTGGAAGGCCCCCAATTAAGATGAACTCTGACTGTCATACAACACAATTTGCAACTCTCTGTCTATCTCTTCTTTCTTTCTCACTCTGATGATATGAGACACACAATACAGTTTGCTCAATGTGTAAAGCCAATGAAAACATAATATAGTATGATGAAAGTGTGAGAACGCTATCTTGTCAAGCTACTATAGGTGTAAGTGCATAACATTATGTGAACTAGTAATAAGCAAAACAATTCTGTAAGTTCAGGATTCATACTAAAATATGCCATCACAAGGCATGAAATATGTCTCGTGAACAGATGTTTCATTTCTTGAGGGTGATGAAGAGGTGATAAAGTGGAGATGACTTCTCCAGTGATATCCCTTCTCCATCCCCTATGATACTCTATGGAACCAATATACTAAGATTCCTACCACTTGAAAAATCTTAGTGCATAGGCTCAATAGAATAACATACGAACTGGAGAAAGGATATCACTGGAGAAGTCATCTCCTCTATATCACCTCTTTATCATGCCTTAGTGCATCTCTCCCCTTGTTTTGTTGTTCCATTTGTTTCATTTCTTGTTTTGTTTGCTAGCTTAACTAGCCAGATTGTAGGAAAAACAGTCATGTTTGAAAGCAATACAGCTGGACAACTTTCCCTGTCAATCTCTCTCCCCCACTCTGTCTCTCCCTATCTCTCCTGCTCTTCTCCATCTCTGTCTCTCCTCTTCTTCTGCATTCTCTCTCCATCTCTCCACTTCTCTCTCCACCAATTAACTGCAGTCTTACCCCTCTCTCTCCCAATGTTTCCAAAGCTACTGCACCTTCTATCTCCCATTCTCTCTAGCACTCACAAACCTCACTTTTATGTAATTCATATGTTACACTTGCCCCCCCCCCCACACACACACACATTCTGTCTTTAAACAAACCAGACATCTGAAATTTTCTCTAGGTTCTCAGATTCAATTAGGAAAACAAATTGCTCATTTCTAGGCATCAGTATATAACTTTCTATGAAGGCATATGTGTGATGTAATGAGTAATAAAGACTGGAGCAACAACAGTGTGGTAAAAAAATAATTATTATTTAACCTCTTGTGTGTTAGGGGATAGTAATACTTTTTTTTTATCTTTATTTTATTTTGTAGGCTTTAAAAAAACATGAAGAACAATATAAGTCTTATCTCTCAAACCTTTATGGTTTGAGAGATATTCACAGCAAAGTTTCCCCTCCCGCCCCTTTTACCTAATGTAAGCCATCTCTTCTCAGATGTGGAATCTGGTTGTAAGACCAGAAAGATAACAGCAGGGGACAATCTTCTTCCTATGAGAGCAATGAATACCCTGCCCCCCTTGACAAGTTTTTCAGGTTTTTCCCTTATCTTAATTGAAGATTGTCCCTCTCTGCAGTCTACCTGGGCACCCCCCTTCTGATCTGGCTGAGCACTGTTACATCAGTAAAATGAGAGGGAGGGCGATACTTTATCATTCAATTACTCTTGAACTACAACTCTGACAGAATTTAAATAACACTCTCCAAAGTCTCCAAATACTATGATGATTAATTGGAGCTGCTTTTATTATGAAACATTACTATCCCTTTAAAGGAGTCTCCAACTCTGTTGAAAGCAGTGACTGTAGACATTTGTAGTTTCTAAAGTCTTTAGGTGGACCTCTATTTTATACTTTGCCCTGGACACGGCAGATGCTTAACCCTTTGCATACCAGAGGTGATTGCAATTCTTTGTGAACCCATTTGGCACTGAAAATGGTTAACCCTTTGAGTGCCAGGGGGGTATGCAATGCATTGCTTTGCAATGCATTGCATACCCCTCTGGCACTCAAAGGGTTAAATGGCCCCGATCTGTAGCACCCAACGAGCTTATATAAATATTTTTTTTAGAATAACTGTATTTTGAAACTATATAATCCATCAGTCCTCTTAGAACTATATTTTTCTTAACTTAATTTTTTAACATTGCAGGACATTATATATCCATGGACATACAATACTGGATTTCATGGTCTGGCATTCTACAATTGAAAAAGCAGCAGGTACAGATGGTAACTCACTGCAGGATCAGCAGCTCAGCAAAAACAACATTCCTATTATAGTGAACAGCTGCATAGCATTTGTTACGCAGTATGGTAGGTAATACAGAGTTTATATTCAGCAGATTGTATTTGAATGATATTAGTTATTTGTAAGCATTTTTTAATGTGTATATTAATTAAATGAATATTATTAAACAGATTATAAAATCGAGATATGAACACACCTGTTGTGCCTAGTAATTATAAAATCAACTGGTTTACTTTAAAGCATATTTATTTATTTTATTTACAAACTATTTTACTAAGATTTCTTTCATATTCATGTATGCTAGAGAACATTTTTATTACAAAGGTACATATTTACACAAATAAAAACAAAAGAAAAGATAACTCATTAACTTTTATATACTTTTTTTAATTTTAAACTGGGAGAAGATCATTTTTTGGGGGTAAGTTTTGCCAATCTTGCTGAGTTCTGTAGGAGAAGGCAGATCCACCAGCTTCTTTTTTGTATTTTTGTTCAGTCAGTGAGTTAGTTTCAGTGGAGATGAGGTTATAGTTAGTATAGGGACCAAAAGAAAGTTACATACCAAGATATTTGTAGGAGTTATGATTAGTCTTTGTTATGATGGTTAAATGGGTGTCAGAGTTTGTCATTCTTTTCTTTGCAGAAAATACCATTGTGTTTTAAGAATAGTTTGTTTTAGTGGAAATTGTTAAATATATTTGGAGTTTAAATGTAGATAATTGTAACATCTGTAAACATATACTAAGAAAATGCTTTTCAAACTCTGTGCAGATCATTATAAACTAGTTGAACAGCCCGTTACATGGGCCACAGTGCCACTGCCACCCGTTCGCGGGGCAGTCACGCGCAGTAGAGACTGCCCACGCCGTGGCTCATACAGAGCTGGACTCTCCTTCGGTAGCGCCCAGCTCTGTATCAGCCGCAGCGCGGGCAGTCTCTATTGCACATGACTGCAGCATGCGCAGCAGTGTGTACTGCTCATGTCGCAGCGTTACACACGATTTAGCGAATTATTATATAGGATAGGTAAAATAGAAGTAGGCCAAGAAGGGAACCTTGGAGAACCTCACATGTTACTTTTAGTGGAAGGGAAACACTGTCAGCAATAGACATTCTGTCTATAGGGTCAAAACCAATTTAGAGAATGATTATCTAATCTTGAAGGTTTGAGCTTATTAACAGAATATTATGGTATAGTTTGTATCAAAGTAGACCAAAGTAGGTAATAGTTACAGTAAGTCCACCATGTTCCATACTATTCTGGATATCATTGCAGACTTTTAAGAGGGCATTAACTTTTGAGGGATTTGGAGGAAAACCAGACTGAAACAATATGAAAACTTTGGGCAGTTGATCATACTTGCTTCTCTGTGTGTGGACACATTTTTCAAGGATTACAGAAAATGTGTGAAGTAAAGACCTTGGTCTGATACTTATTATGGATCAATGGGAAGGGCAGTGACCAAAGTATTGAGATTTAGTAATCAACATTGCTGGCAGTTGGTCAGGCCCAGATTGTGATTTCAATTTTTTTTTTTTTGAGAAGGTGGTCAGATATATCATTAATAGGTACTGGTGTGAATTTGAATTCACTGGTATTGCTGGACCAGTGAGAAGATACTGGAGACTTCTCAATCCATTTTACATGCATAATTAATTTTGTATTCTGTGATCAGGGAGGCAGCACATCTAACAAAATAATTGTTGTATGCATTAGGTGTTGCTGTGGGACACTAGTGTTTCATTGTGAATTTTTATAGATGTGGGGTGAGAATGGTTAGGGGGTTGTAGTTATTTTTAAAAACCCTTCAGAAGTTGGCTGGTTTACTTTTCAAGTTGTTGTTAAAAAAAATGAGCTTTGGCTATCTTTGCTTGCTTTGCACATGTATTCCACAGCTGTGTGTAGATAGTGTGATTATAAGCAGACCCAGTTTTTTAAGTTTTGCTCATGATGAATCTCTAATTTTGTATAACTCAAGAAGTCAGCTGAAACCTATGGTATATAGGTTCTCTTATCCCTGAGTAAAAATATAAACTGCAGAGTCTAGATCAGGTATTACGTTTATTTTATACCATGGAAATTGCTTAGATAATTTAGGATAGACTGGAAATTAAAATCCTTAAAAGACCTATTATCTGTTATTTTAAGGTGGGATTTGTTTGGTTTTATTTTCCGTATACTACAGAGTGATAGCTAAATACATTTGATAGCATGCTCAAATCTTGAATTCTACTTAGTATGAAAGCATCCAGTCCAGCAGAGTAAGGTTGAATGTGTTTTGATTTTTTTTTTGAGCAGAAGAGGAGATTATTTGTATTAATTTCAACACCTTAAAGCAGAACTACCATGCTAGGTAAAGTCTCTCTGAAATAATTAGACAGGTGGCGACTAGCTTAATGATACTTAAATTACCTCTCAAAAGTAGCCGAATGTAAAGTAATCCTATCTTCTGAGACCGGAAGCCAGGCATCATCGCAGACATCTTGTCTGCACGCCTGCACTGTCAGTCCCGGTCTCCATTAAAAAGCATTGCACTGGATAGAAAGGCATCAGAAGGGACTGACGGCATAGGTGTGAAGACTGTACTAACCTGGCCATCAGTCTCGGAAGATTAAGGATTACTGTACAATCGGCTACTTTTGAGAGGTAATATAACTATTATTAAGCTAGTCACCACCTGCCTAATTTTTGCAGGGTGACTTTACCAAGCGTGGTAGTTCTGCTTTAACCCATTAATGACCCATGATGTGCCGGGACCATCATGGGAATACTTCCCTAAAGGACCCATGATGGTTCTGGCACGTCATTGATTTTTAGGTCTCCCTGCACGCCATTGGATCGGATCGGCTAAAAGAAAAAAAAAAATGCTCCATGGTCCTTAACCCCATAAGGACCCGCCAGGCATGCAGTGGTCGGTCACTTAAGGACCACCCGATTTGATTCCGGACTCCCCATATGACATACAGCCACGGGGGAGCCCGGAATTCCGTGACAGTCTAGGACCGTCATGGCTCCTTAAGGGTATAACAACTCATGACGGTCTAGGACCGTAATGGGTCCTTAAGGGTATAACAACTCATGACATTCTAGGAATGTGTTAGAAATATTGAGACCTGGACTAAACAACTGTTGGACATCCACCTGTTGGGAACTACAAATTCATCATCTCCATCCAGCCAACCTCTTTCAGTACTCACTAGTATACTATTGCCTGTGACTTATCTCTCCACCTGTGAAACTTGTTGCTCTTTTCATTCTCTGTTTTCTCTTTTATTGAACGGGATAAATGTTAAATTATATAGCACTTTGAGTCCCACTAGGAGAAAATCGCTATGTATGGGTATTTTAAAATGTTTATTTCTCTCCTATGGTGTTTTGATCCCGAATGACTCCAAACTTTATTTAAACAAAACGCTGTACATATTTTTCATTTCTAAGTTTTTATAGCATTTGCCTATTAACCTCTTAACTACCAGAGGGGTGTGCAACACATTCCTTTGCAGTGAATTGTTCTCCCATCTAGTCATTAAGGGGTTAACTACTACAATGCATAGAGTATAAATTTAAGAAACAATGTATGATTTTCAAAATGACTGGTTGTATTACTTTCTAGAAATTCCTTCATTGTTTTTTATTTCCTAAAAAAAAACTTCTGCCCAACAAGCTACTGCCTTCCTCATATTTTGCATTTATTGTATATTGCACCACTCTGGAAAGTATTAATAATTTATGTTTTTAAACTGTGCTGTTGTAAAACACAGTTCAAAAATGATTATACTGTGTGTGCTTTACAAAGAAAGGTTTACATTATTTTAAAAATCTATGCTCTTCTAGCCTAAATTACTATAATTCAGCTAGACATGTTTATTTTAATGTCTTCCTACATTAAGGTTTGGGAAGCAAATCTCTATATCTGAAGAATGGAAACCCGCTGCAAGTGAGGGAGTTGCTTGAAGATTTTAAAAAGGATGCACGGAGCATTAAACTAAAAGTCGGAAAGCATCAGCTAGAAGACGTGACTGATGTGCTGAAATGTTTTCTATATGAAATAGATGATGCACTTCTGACAAAAGAGCTTTATCCATATTGGATCTCTGCCCTAGGTAATAACACAGTGTTTCAGAAATAGCTGTTTCATTATTCATTTGAACGAATGCATCTACTAAGTAAAAGATGTTTATTTAAGTGAAAGCTTTTGGTTAAAATCTCCTGAGACTACCGACATAATGCTATTAGAGTAAGTTTCCTAAGCAATAAAATGAAAATGAGGTATCTAGATGTCACTTAACACCTTGGACACGCTACTTTGCAATGAACTAATACTATTAGCAAGTAATGCAGTGTATGTTATTAAATGATAATAAACGCTTGATTGGTATTGGAGGTTTTTCAATTCTCTCTTGTTATAATGAGAATATTTCTGTGCAGTGCTTTATTGGCATAAAATAATAGAATCTTTTTTATTTATCAAGATGCAAAGCACAAATCTAATCCAATGTAACAATCAAGTTCAATTCAATATATGACATCTAATTTTGGCAGAAATTACATCGGATGTACACAATACTGAGGTAGTATTTTGACCTATTAATTCCAACAGCCTAGGCTAATAGGCCAGTATGTTACAAAACATTTTAAAAGGTTTAAAGCCAGGTTTAAAGCCTCTGCAAGTGAATTACCTCTTAACACCAAACATTATCATCACTGCTAAAGTACTAATGTTAACTATTCAAGGACAAGATGGATGCCATATGGATGAATGAAGGAATTAATGAATTAGATATGTTTATAGATATAGCACTATATGCATACACAGTGCTCTACAATTTAAGGGTTTGGGAAATGCAATTTCACTAGTACTTTAGAGAGTGAAACGACAGGAGTGCTCTAGTGCTTACATTCTAAAGCAATAGTTGTCAAAAAGTCTTTGCTTAAGGCACCCTTAACATGAAATCTGGTACTTCTAGCCAGGGCTGGTGCAAGGATTTTTGCCACCCTAGGCAAAACCTAATTTTGCCACCCCTTGGCTCTGCCGCTTGTGTCCTACCCCTTTATGCCCTCCCTGTATGTGTCAGTGTGTTTGTGTGTTCCCTATATGTGTATAAGTGTCAGTTTGTGTTTGTGTTCTCTCTATGTGTATGTGTGTGTCAGTACGTGTTCCCTGTATGTATATAAGTGAGTCAGTGTGTGTTCCCTGTATGTATATAAGTGTGTCAGTGTGTGTGAGTGTCTGTAAGGATATCAGTGTGTAAGTATGTGTGTGAACTTCTCTATATGTGTATCAGTGTGTCAGTGTATGTTCTCTATATGGGACTCTCCCCCCCTTTGACTCTCTCCCCCTCTTGACTGTTGATCTCCCCTTTGACTCTCTCTCTCTCCTGTCTGACTCTTGATCCCCCTCTTGACTGTTGATCTCCCATTTGACTCTCTCTCTCCCCCTTCTGACTCTTGATCCCCCTCTTGACTGTTGATCCCTCCTCTGACACTTTCTTCCCCCGTCTGACTCTTTATCGCCTCTTGATCACCCTTCCACTTAATCTTCCCAGTGCAAGTCTACTCTCTCTGTTTCAAGAATAAATATTGACCAGTGCTTCCTGCTGCACGTCTCTCTCTCCCAGTGAGTACGTTTCAGTGCCCTCCCTTGGCTGACTATTTTTTTAATGTAGCACAGCGATGCCTGTTTCTCTCTCCCTCTCCGCTCCTTCAATCCTGGTCCAGGATTGAAGGAGCGGAGGGGGAGAGGGAAACGGGCATCGCTGTGCTACATTAAAAAAATAGCAAGCCAAGGGAGGGCACCAAAACGTACTTTTTTTTAGATGGTCAGGCTAACATATTCTGGGCTAACATTTTCTGGGGTGGGGGTGGGGTGGGCCCCAATGCTCCACCAGAGAATGTGCACCCTAGGCCGGCGCCTACCTCACCTATAGGTGGCGCCGACCCTGCTTCAGCAAAGGGTATGAAATATAGATGTATAGTTAATCTTTTACAATGCAAAAAATAGAAAACCCTGCAGAGCTAGCACTGGACCCAGTGTGATAGCACAGGCTCAGGACAAATTAAAACATTATTTTTATTGCAGTAAGCTAAAGTTGCCATGGCCAAAACTGCCTTGCCATGAGTTGATAAAAAAAAAATCATTACATACTAATTGCTGGGGCATAAACTGTTTTTCCAAGAATGAATACAAACAGAAGCTGAAAAAGGGATATTAAAGAATCTTATTATGTGCAACTAAGCCAACGTGTTCAAAGCAGGCCGGTCACCTGAATTAGTTAGGAATAATGCAATAGGACTCTATTCTGTTGGTTTTTGTAACTCTGGCCATGTTTAAGAGCGACGGTTAGAGGCACTCATATTGAACCTCTAGAGGTGAAATTCTTGGACCAAAGCAAAAGCATTTGCCAAGAATATTTTCATTAATTAAGAACAAAAGTTGAAGGTTTGAAGACAATCAAATGCCGTTGGAGTTTCAACCATAAACGATGCCGGCGGCATTACTCCCATGTGACTTCTTCTATTCTGTATC
Organism: Rhinophrynus dorsalis; assembly: GCA_037306005.1. Classification (NCBI taxonomy): domain Eukaryota; kingdom Metazoa; phylum Chordata; class Amphibia; order Anura; family Rhinophrynidae; genus Rhinophrynus; species Rhinophrynus dorsalis. The sequence continues at coordinate 83,816,464 of CM074718.1, read as the reverse complement.
ACTTTTTCTTAGTTGCACATAATAGGATCCTTTTTTGAGCTTCTGTTTGTATTCATTCTGGGCAAGCTGCTTTATGCCTGGCAATTAGTATGCAATGATTTTTTTGTTTTATTAACTCATGGTGAGCCAGTTTTCGCCCCGGCAATTTTAGCTTACCACAAAAAAGATATGTTTTAATTTGTCCTGAGCCTGTGCTGTCCCATTGGGTCCTGAGAAATTTAGGTCTGCTAGCTCTGCAGGGTTATCTTTATTCTTTCATTGTCAGTTCATATTTCTCCTGTAGCACCCTTGTCTTTTCCTTGCACTATTTTGGATACAATAGGCAGCCTAGTTTTTGAGTTTGCACAGTTTTATTTTGCTTATCCTATATTATAATTTGCTAAGTATGTTTGTCAGTAGTCATCATGCACAGTACAGACTGCCTGCACCGCGGCTGATATGGAGCGGGGAGCTCCGAATTCAGACTGGAGCCCTCTCTGCGCACCTTCCTGGGACCGATTGGTACTGCGCATGACTGCAGTGCCGCCAGTGTTGGCCCGTGTACACAGGCTTTAAAACTAGTAGTTAATCTTTGGTCTCACAGTCCAAATGACAGCAAAGAGCATATTGTGCATGATAATTTTCCTAATATACATTAAGAACTCAACTTTAACATTCATAGAAAACAAATGGGGCACTAATAGGTGGTATCCAGGTGACACCAAATGGCCATAGCACCCTGCTTGAGAATCACTAATCTAATCTGAATAAAGGTGGCGTGCAGAGTATAAAGGGGTTATGTGGAAGAGTTATGATCATTTTAAGTTATAAGAAACTTGAATTAATAAATAGTTACAGTGCCATCTAATTTGTTAATTGAGGATATGTGATTTTAAATGTGATTTGAAGATGGTGAGAGAAGTGCATTCCACAGATAATGAGCAATGAGGGAACGAGTTTGACATGAGAGAGAGAGCAGAAAACACAAACTGTGTCTGTAAGAAGATAGACACTTAATAAAAAATAAGAGACCCCCTGAGGCAGGACACAAGAAGTTAAAAAGTACCAAGATGAATAGAATGATTACTTAATAAGCAATAAGATGCAGGACATGAGGAAGTAAAACATGATAGATATAATTACATAATAAGCAATGTGATACCTGAAGAGAGAGGGAGATGAACAGGATTAATACTGAATGAACAGTATAGGCCTTTGCAAGTTTTGCACAAAATAAAAAAGGCCTTTATAAATCCTATATAAAACAAATTGTATTTTTGTTAAGGCTTTGTCCTAGAGTATTGTATTTTGCTCTACAAGCTTTCTTTTGAGAACTTAAGTGACTTTAAACCTTGTTTTTACTTCGGTCAGCTCTTGTGAAAGCCGTGGTAGAGATACATTGTTGCAGTATCCCAGCAGTAAGGAGTGTTCTGTATGCTATAGTCGAGGCAGACTTTTCCACAACTCTGTTATACCTGGCACATTATAAGGTACATCTGTATCTCTCACACAACTAGGGCTCAAAAGTATTTATACAAAGGAGTCTCTTTATATATATATATATATATATATATATATATATATATTTTTTTTTTTTTTTTTTTTTTATGTCCAAGGATGCACTCATGATATTTGGGTAAATGGCTGGGTGCCGTATAGAATATTGCACAGTATTATAGAGAATCAGCACTCACAGGAAACTTCTTTACGGTGAAAAAAAGTTTTATTAGTGGATCAACGTTTCAATCCCATCAGGGATCTTTATCAAGATCAAGACAAAGATCCCTGATGGGATTGAAATGTTGATCCACTAATAAAACTTTTTTCACTGTGAAGACATTTCCTGTGAGTGCTGATTCTCTATCATCCTATACTTTGTATATATACTGCTCCAAAAAATAAAGGGAACACTAAGATTACACATCCTAGATTTGAATGAATGAACTGACAACAAAATCACACAAAAATTCTCAATGGAAATCAAATTTATCAACCCATGGAGGTCTGGATATGGAGTCACACTCAAAATCACAATGGAAAACCACACTACAGGCTGATCCAACTTTGATGTAATGTCCTTAAAACAAGTAAAAATGAGGCTCAGTAGTGTGTTTGGCCTCCACGTGCCCGTATGACCTCCCTACAACGACTGGGCATGCTCCTGATGAGGGATGTCCTCCCAGACCTGGACTAAAGCATCCGCCAACTTCTGGACAGTCTGTGGTGCAACGTGGCGTTGGTGGATGGAGCGAGACATGATGTCCCAGATGTGCTCAATCGGATTCAGGTCTGGGGAATGGGCGGGCCAGTCCATAGCATCAATGCCTTCCTCTTGCAGGAACTGCTGACACACTCCAGCCACATGAGGTCTAGCACTGTCTTGCATTAGGAGGAGCCAAGGGCCAACCGCACCAGCATATGGTCTCACAAGGGGTCTGAGGATCTCATCTCGGTACCTAATGGCAGTCAGGCTACCTCTGGCAAGGACATGGAGGGCTGTGCGGCCCCCCAAAGAAATGCTACCCCACACAATTACTGACCCACTGCCAAACTGGTCATGCTGGAGGATGCTGCAGGCAGCAGAACGTTCTCCACAGCATCTCCAGACTCTGTCACATCTGTCACATGTGCTCAGTGTGAACCTGCTTTCATCTGTGAAGAGCACAGGGCACCAGTGGCGTATTTGCCAATCTTGGTGTTCTCTGGCAAATGCCAAACGTCCTGCACGGTGTTGGGCTGTAAGCACAACCCCCACCTGTGGACGTCGGGCCCTCATACCACTCTCATGGAGTCTGTTTCTGACCGTTTGAGTGGACACATGCACATTTGTGGCCTGCTGGAGGTCATTTTGCAGGGCTCTGACAGTGCTCCTCCTGCTCCTCCTTGCACAAAGGCAGAGATAGCGGTCCTGCTGCTGGGTTGTTGCCCTCCTACGGCCTCCTCCACGTCTCCTGATGTACTGGCCTGTCTCCTGGTAGCGCCTCCATGCTCTGGACACTACGCTGACAGACACAGCAAACCTTCTTGCCACAGCTCGCATTGATGTGCCATCCTGGATGAGCTGCACTACCTGAGCCACTTGTGTGGGTTGTAGACTCCGTCTCATGCTACCACTAGAGTGAAAACACCACCAGCATTCAAAAGTGACCAAAACATCAGCCAGGAAGCATAGGAACTGAGAAGTGGTCTGTGGTTACCACCTGCAGAACCACTCCTTTATTGGGGGTGTCTTGCTAATTGCCTATAATTTCCACCTGTTGTCTGTTCCATTTGCACAACAGCATGTGCAATTGATTGTCAGTCAGTGTTGCTTCCTGAGTGGACAGTGTGATTTCACAGAAATGTGCTTGACTTTGAGTTACATTGTGTTGTTTAAGTGTTCCCTTTATTTTTTGGAGCAGTTTATATATATATATATATATATATATATATATATATATATATATATATATACACATACATGCATGCTTGTTGTTAACAAACTGAATAGAAGCAGTTTCTGTGGTTCATATGGTGTCAATGACATATAGAATTAGTTAAACAGGCAACATGAATGTTAAACACAACTTTACGAAAAAAAATTCAGCACGTGATGATAATAACTCCTTGGTGACAAGAGTTTTTTTTTGTTTGATTCACACTAGAGGACAAGAGCCATTTGGTCGTTTAATTTCATTTTAAGAATAAGTAGCTCTTTCTATCGATGCCACATATGTATGTATAACCCATAGTTAATTTGATTATAAAATAAAAAAGTGAAACAACACATTTTCATAGGTTTGCCGAATTTCCACACAATTAGTGTATCAGAAAAAATACTCCCAAATATAGACATTTATTGCCCAGAATATGCCTTCTTTCTTCAAAAGAAATTCATCAACACAAATATTTTATGAGGGCTGTATCTTTCTGCAAACTTGGCCTTTAAGTTAGTAATTAGTGGGCACATTTTGAACAGCCTGTCATACTGTGGATCTTCTTTAAGCAGGTACCATCTATTGTTGAAATGCATGAAACACAAGAGCATTTCTTATTTGTTTAATGATTTTCATAGCTATTGTGAGGAACCAGAATTTTTTTAAACTCATTAATATGTTTGGGTTGCCAGGATTACTGCCTTGCAATCTAGGATTAGGGATTGGTGGCAAAATATTCCCCTCTAAGTGACTTCCAACCCAAGCTATATGACTAGTAAAAACCAAATTAAATTTCAAAAAAACAAATTAACCCCAAATGGTCAGTTTACTTGTGTAAAAACTGTTTTGTTAATTTTTATGTTGTGTTTTTTTTATTCCCTAAAAATAACCCTAACCCATGTAAACCCTCATGCTACCTGATTTCCCACTAACTACCCACACAAGTTATATAAATATTCAATTAATTAAAACAAATTTAATTTAAAAAAGGGGTAAAACAATTAAAAAGCAAAGTGTCAAAACAAAAGTTCAGGGGCTCGATTCTATTACCCATGCTAAAACTGGAGTTACAAGAAAAACAAGCAACGTGAATTTTGCAAACGTGTTACATTGGTATTCTATTGCAAAACCACAGTAAAACAAAACTGGTGTAGACAGCACATTTCAGAGTAGTAACAAGACTGGCGCTGTCTGCTTTTATTCAACTACTGTCTAAAAAAATGTGCAAAATGTCAAAGTCCAAGGAAATAGGCATACGTTTGATGACAGAAAGATCAAGTTTAGTGTTAGATGTGTTCCCCACATTATCAAAATCTGACATAGAGTGCCCCCTTCAACATTTTAACCCCCCTTTTTAAAATTTGACTTACAATGCTTTCTTTCACCACTTTATTTTGACAAATATTGTTCACATTTGACATTTTAACCCTTCCCCTTGAAAATTTTACTACAGTGACTTTTTTTCCATTTAAATTAGACATTGTTCTTCTCCTATTTTTTACTTGCATTGTATAATTACCCCTATGAGTACCAGAGAAGTAGAAGCACATTGCAATGTGTTTGCTACCCCTCTGGTACTCATAGGGTTAATAGGCAAGGTATGAGGCTGCATACCTTACCTGTATATGTGTAAAATGTTTATTTTTAATTTTATTTGTATTGCAGTTTAAAAGAAAAACTTGCACAGGACTTAGTTTAAATAAAATACATTTTATTATATGTCTTTAAACATCCCAAAAAGAACCAAGTGGTCTCTAAAGTTACCAGCCTGACCAGTAAGATTGACTTTTCATTCTGTACTTTCTGTATGTGCTATTGCATCATTATTGAATGTATTTAAGACTGTTTTTGAGCTGCCTATGGTACTCTAAGCTGTGACCAACAGCATGGGAAGGCAGCCAACTATATATACTACTCCTGTGATCTGGACATAATGACATTCTTTTAATGCTTTTATTTGGCTCTTACACAAGTTTATGATGGTTAGGACATGGACTGGAACAGGCTCCACTGCTCAACCATCTGGTTTACACATCATTTTCTAATGTCGGCTTTCTACATTTCAACCCATTCATTGATCAAACAGCTTGAGTATTCCTGAGCCACCAACATTTTTTTGTGCTACAATGTTTGTTAAATCAATATTACTTTGGTTATAGAATATTTTAAGCACATTGTGTCTATTTCAATACTGTATATATGTTTACTTGTGACATCACTTACACTAGCCACGATGGCTAGCATCTTTGGAATGCTTAAGACATATAATACAATTTATTTTATTTAAGTCCTATGCAAGTTTTTCTTTTAAACTACAATACAAATACAATTAAAAATAAACTTTTTATATGTATACAGGTAAGATTTGCAGCCTCCTACCTTGCCTGTTAAGCCCATGAGTACCATAGGGGTAGCAAACACATTGCAATGCGTTGCTACCTCTCTGGTACTCATAGGGTTAATTATACAATACAAATACAAAGAAGGCATGTCGTAAAAAAAAAAATAGGACAATTTAACTGGAGAAAAAAGTCATGGGAGAACTGTAAGTTGAATTTTCAAGGGGAAGGGTTAAAATGTGGAATGTGAACAATATTCTTTGAATTAAAGTGGTGAAAGAAAGCACTGTAAGTCGAATTTTAAAAGTGGGGGTTAAAATGTCGAAAGGGGACACTCTGTCAGATTTCTATACTGTATACTGTATTCTGCACTGCTTTTGTTCGAACAACGATGTTTTTAAAAACTCTGAGGCGTAGAATTCCCGACTTAAAATGTAAACACAAAACAGGCGCTAATACTGAACGTGGATAATAGAATACTACTTGCATGTTGTTTTTAGTTGTTTCCTATGGGCTTTTTTTAGACTCGCGGTATGTATAATTACCACTGATTTTGTTTTCACAAGTCGGCTAATAGGATACTAAAACCTGACTTAAAAAAAAAACTTCTGTTTTTTTTTAGCACTGGTAATAGAATTGAGCCCCAGATCAGTACAGCTGAGCTGTTACACCTGATTACTGTAATTATAATGATCAGATCAAGAAAATGTAATTTTATTGTAGGAGTGGATTGGATACAATGTTCTCTGTCTGTCTCTGTCTCATAGTCAGACTGAGGTGGAAAGAGGCAGAGAATAGTAACAAAGGCAATGTTTACCTCTAGTGCAAGTGATTCTCTGTAGCAATAATCAGATGCACAGAACTATCAGGTATTTGCTGACAGCCCCAGTACTGGAGCGAATAGCGCCAGAGGACCAGTATCCTTCTTCAAAGAATGGAATTATGTGATGATCTTGACACATCGTCCATCATTAAGGTGTTAATAGGTTAGCATCAGGCTTGTTAGGTAACAGGTGTGTATGTACAGGTAGATGTTCTCACCACACAGGGGGGTTGTAGACTTGTGATACCCTCATAAACAATATCTGATACCAGTCCTCTTTATTGGAGTTCAGTCCATCTGTTAAAACATATTTCCTCCCCAGATGTCAGGCAGATGTTACACTGATAATGTGAAGCTTGCATGAAGTAAAGTGCTGGCATATTCTTCACTGTATAGCAGTGAACAGTGCAGTGTATCCTAAAGTGTAGTCACTGGCAATGAAGATTGTGCTGGAAGACAAAAATAAATCTGTAGCCATTGTCATCCTACTGCAGCATGAAGGCCTCCATAGCAAAATAAGCTGAGGGTATGGACCATAACCTGCCACTGGTTCAGTGCAAGTTGGCAGATATTTAACCCTACTTGGGACTAGGACCTAAGACCCTGCAGTTTGGACAGATTTCACAGCTGGTTCATGAACCAAATTAGCAATGCTTTGGTTACATCTTAGAAACCTTAGACAAGAGTGCACTTTGAAGTCCTGAGTGTTTTGAGGGGCAGGCCCAAATGGAGACTCTTTAGATGCCTACCACTTTAGGGTCTAAAACTGGTGTCATAATTGTGAGAATCCCTCAATTATGAAACCTTAGCTGCCCTCAGAAAATAGTCCAGCATGTAATCTGCACAATCATCTGGAGGAGAGGAAAAGAAATTAAAAAGGGAGAAAAATGTCCATTGCAATAAATGTACTCATTTCATAACAACATAGGGAATGTGTACATTAAATTACAAATACAGCTCATGGTGTATGTATTCACATTTCTTTTGCCAATTAGTAGAACATTTAATTACATTAAATGTGTTTTAGCAGCACATTAATTATATTTTGGCACAGTATATTAATAACAGAGCTGCCTCAAGTATAGATCAATGGGTCTTAAGTTAGAACAAAGAGTTAAACATAAGAGCTGAACTAAGAACGAGAGTTCATCCATTAAGACTCAAGGAAAGACGCTTTCACCTAAAACAAAGGCCGGGATTTTTTACAGTAAGGGCAGTAAAGCTACAGCATTCTTTGCCTTGCAGATAACGTGACTACTTTCAAAAAAGCAATGGATGCCTGTAATACAGAACAATATTGAAAATGATGACAGATGGCTTCAGTACAGAAAGGTTGTTGATCCAGGGAACTATCTGACTGCCAGATGGAGTCAAGAAGGAATTTTTTTTACCCACTTAGGGCTAAACTGGAAATGGCTTCAGGGTTTTTTTTTTGCCTTTCTCTGGATCAACAGGGGTATTTTGGCATGGGGTGGACTTGATGGATGCATGTCTTTACTAAAAAATGGCTTACTGCTTAACTCTTTGCATTGCATTATTGCATTATAATTAAATTAGTAAAATAAGCAGTTACGGTATGTGAGGATAACTCACTCCACACTACAGCATTAAACCAGTTGTTCAGAATGCCCTAGCAGTGTCTCTTGTGAAAAAGTTATAAACAATATAGAGCAATAGTATTGTGAAGATTAATCAATTAGTTGATTAGGAAAGAAAGCTAGTGCAGACCCTAGAACTCATTTATAGATCAAGAAATGCTTTAGCTCCCAGGCTGTGTATCAGTGCACCTTCCCTATGTCACATCAGAAGAAAAGTAACATAGGCATGATCCAGGTTGAATCAGAAATCAGAAGAAAATAAATAGTGAAAATGTACTAGCTACTGATGTATGATTATTTATTGCTTACAAGTTTTAGGGAGTCTGAATTAACCCCTATTCTACTATACTTATTTCTGCCAAGTTTAGGGGTTTTGGCTTAATTCAGATACCCTAAAAGTTGAAAGCCATAAATAAGATTGATACAATAAGTAATAGTACTACACAGATTTAAGTGTGTACATGTGCCATGTGGTTAGTGTAACTACCACAGGTAATGGACATGCTGCTGAATTTTGTCATGAGCTCTAGCCCCAGATCTTTTTGAAACCTAGCAAAGCCCCTAAGTAGCCATGCTATTTCATTGGTGTAGAGGAAAAAATAGTATGTGATAATATCTTTTTTATTGGACTAACAGTCAAATTTCATGACGAGCTTTTGAGAGTAACACCCTCCCTTTATCAAGTCCAAAGTAATAGCTTATGACTTGATAAAAGGAAGCTGCTGTTAATACAGCTAATACAGTTAATACATTTAATTCAAAGCTGTGTTGTTTGCTGGGGTTAACACAGCGGGACTGCTGATAAGACAAGGACCAAGAGAAAATCCACACTCTTCTTGCAAAGGATTGTAAATACCCTGTTCAAGGCAGAGTGTGAATTCTGTTTACTTGTGCTCAGAAATGCTTTAGACTTGAGAAAGGGAGTTTATCTTGAAAGCTTGTCAATCCATAATTCAATAATATCATCAACTTGGTAGGGCACACTCTCAAATAAAGGGTAAATTAACATAAAATATGATCACAGCAGCACTCTCAGGACTTTAGAATATTAAATATTAATTGTCAATGTTTCAGACAACAAGCCTGGTCTTCTTCAGGACAAAAGTTACAGTGTTCAATGTGCCCCTTACATTTATAACAATTCTTGTTTCATTACAGTTTGTATATTATATATGATTTTACCGTTTTATTGATTCACTGTTTTTATACCTTTCAACTTCCCGGCTATGTCTAGCTCCACCCATGGTAATGACATCACTGTTGGCCTAGCACGCCAGATGTGGCACCAATTTACACAATAGGTGTTTTAAAGGTGCATATTGCACACTGTAACTTTTGTCCTGATGAGGGCCAGGCTTGTTGGTCGAAATGAAATGTTGACAGTAAATATTTAATATTCTACAATAAAGTCCTGAGAGTGCTGCTGTAATCTTTTATTATATATATATATATATATATATATATATATATATATATATATAAAATATATATATATATATATATATATATATATATTAGCAAAAACTCCGCAACAAATACCAAAAGGAGTGGATGGATTTTATTTAAAGGATGAAGGACAACAACTAAATGCAGTGCTAGAGGTTGAAGCTGTGCCAGAAGTTTTTGTAGAAGTAGACGTTTCAATAAAACCAATGAATAATGCAAAGCAGCTGGAACTGATAAAGTTACTACTGAAATGTTAGAAGCTGAAGATCAACCATTTTTCAAAGCCTTAGCAAAACTATTCTCAAAATGCCTAGCACTGAGCAAAGTGCCTGAAACATGGAAAAATGCAGTTGTCCTACTGCATATAAAAAGGTGATAAGGTGGATCTAAAAAACTACCAACCGATAAGTCCATTGCCAGTGGTCTGAAACGTTTTCACAAAGTTGACCTCAAGAAGAATGGACACAATACTTAATGCAGCACAACATAAACAACAAGCAGTCTTCAGGAGTGGTTTCAGTTAGACATGTGCGAATTCATTCGGAGACATTCGGATTTCGTCGAAAATGGGGTCATTCGGAGACATTCGGCCAATCCGAAACTCAAGGGTCATTCGGAAAAAATGATCCGACTCCGAACAGCCCAGGTCCGAAATTCGTCGAAACTTTCGGAAGATTCGGCAAGCGACACATTTCCAAAAGTTTTGACTACTTTTGACCAGGACATTTTGTACTTCCTGTGCGCGCTCAATTACTTTCCCTCCATAATTTTCCCTCCATGTCTCTAGTCCAATTCCATTCTCCGTTTCATGCACTACTTCCCTCTTTTGTCTGTATTCGAATAGCCTTCTTCGTTTCATGATGGGGGTTGGACTAATGACATCACAGACAGACTGCCTGCATTTCCTCATTGGGTTGTTGGAGCTCAGAGAGAGAAGAGATTAGAGAGTGTACAGTTGTTGTGTAGGCAGGCAGGTAGCATTAGGCTAGGCATAGGTAGGCAGCCAGCATTAGTTCCAGTTATTGCCACTGCAAGAACAAGTAATATTTGTTCCTGTGCAAAATATAAAAAAATATTAGGTATTTGTTCGAATACAGGGCCGGCCCTTACGTGGGTCCCAGTGGGTCCATGGACCCAGGCGGCACTTTGACAGGGGCGGCAATTTGCTGTCCCATAGCATGTTTATTTTGTGCTCTTCCGCCATTTCTGTGTTGCAGGGTGTCCCATCAGTGTGACTGTCAGCAGCCGGGCAGCCCTATGCTCACTCAGTGGTGATGCCTGCTGGCTGCTTCAGTGATGTGAATTATGTGATAGTGAAACATTATGCCTATTTTGTATTGTTTATCGCCCACCTAAAGTCAAGACTTGAGTAAATAGGTCTACCATCCCAGATTTGCTAGAGAGGTTTTACAAATACAGGAGGGTGCCCCCTGTACAAAATGAGTCTAAACATTTGGGATCCCTAGTATGAGTGCACAACAGTGCATGATGTGTCCTGAACAGGATTGCTGTGAGGTGTCTCCACCCAGAAGGTGCTGGCCGGGCTGAGCTTCAACATTGCGACAAGTGACCAACTAAGAGCACCGTGCCGTGCAGCCATAGCATCACCCCCTCCTACTCTCCGGGTCCTGTGACTGGCAATAACAGGTGAGTCACTAAGAGATCTGAAGCCTTTCTGGAAGTCCTTTCACTTGGAAAGGGGCTAGGTATTACTTGGGGGAGTTGCCTCGTGTGTAAATAATTTCTAGGTGGGAGATGAATGTGCATCACTTATGTGTTTCCTAAGAGTAGTTAGAATACAACTCCCATCATCCCCTGATTATGACATTGGGAAATGCCCAGCAATTACCGTAGAGCCCTGTATTGCACACTCACGGAAAACGGTGATATTGCTATACTAAGACAATGCTGTGGACCCCTCTTCAGTATAGATGTCAAGCATTTTTTTTATTTCTCTCCTGTGTTGCAGTTTGTTCACAACAGAATGTCTCAATTTTTCTTTTTAACCCTTTGAATGCCAAAGTGGTATGCAATGTATTGCTTTGCAATGCATTGCGTACCACTCTGGCACTCAAAGGGTTAACACATTACATCTATCACATTACAATCATTGATGTTTATTCTTGATGTAGTATGAAACTCTACAATGTATATACACATAGAGTTATCTGATATGAGGGGAAATCAGGATAGGAAAACGAGAGAGAGGAATTTGGATACTAAAGAGGGACAGTAGGGTAGGAGGCTGGTACCAGAAAATGAAGCCTTAATCTTTACCCATGTACTAACATAGAATGTGACATGTAGTTTGTCCATATTCGAGTCGACCACTTATGTTGAGTAGGATGTGACAGGCATGGGTTTTCGATGTCGAGCATATGCTAAATTGAATGACAGGCATGAGGTTTCGATGTTCGAACATATGCTAGATTGAAGGACAGGCATGGGGTTTCGATGTTCGAACATGATAAATTGAATGACAGGCATGGGGTTTTGATGTTCGAACATGCTAAATTGAATGACAGGCATGGGTTTTCGATGTTCGACGTTTGCATTGTGACTGGCATCCCATGCTAGAGTAGAGGCATGCACAGACTTTCAATGTATGACAATGTCCGTTTTTGGGATGGATCTTTTTCTAAATGCACACCCTGTCTGCAAATAATGATAGCAGCGTGCACGGAGGCGCACTGCTATAATTTAACCCATGTTAAATTCGGCCGAATAATTCGGAATGGATCAGAATTTCGTCCGAATCAAATAGGCCCGGTCCGAAATTAGGATCATCCGAATTAGAAAAAAAAAAATTCGTCCGAATTCGAATTTTACCGAAAATTTTGCACGTGCACAAGTCTAGTTTCAGTACAATAAACCATATCCAGACAGTTCAACAAGTTATAGCGCAGCATAATTAATGCAACCTTCCTTTATGCACAGCCTTCATTGACTATGAAAAGGCCTTTGAGTCAATGAAATAGCAAACAATAATCGATGCCCTGATCAACCATGGCATAGACAGAGCTTATATTAATATCCTCCAATCTATATATGAAAATGCAACTGCATCAATACAGGTCAACAATGATAAAGTCCTGACCATCACAGAAAAAAGAAATCCGACAAGACATAATCTCCTCATAACTATATTCTGCTTGTTTAGAAGAAATTTTCCACAATCTACATTGGGACAAAAAAAGAACTTAAGAGCAATGAAAACTACCTACATCACTTATGCTTTGCAGACAATATCATACTCTTTGCCAGTCATCCTGTAGAACTGCAAGAATGTATTCAAGAGCTACTACAGGAAAGCAAAAATTGTCATCTGAAGATGAATATCAACAAAATGCAAGTCATGTTTAACAAATGTAATATACCAAGGAAAATCCCAGTAGATGGACAAGAGCAAGAATACCTGGACAAGTATTTTTACCTTGGACAGGAAATTTCAACAGATGGAAACACCATGGTGGAAATTCAGTGACAAATAAAACTGAAATTGTAAGTAATTGGAAAACTGAGTAGTACCGTCTTTAAGACAAATTTACCACTCTGCCTCAAAAAAAGGTTTTTGACCAATTTGTCCTCCCAGTCCTTACGTATGGCTGTGAGTCATGGAGACTGAATGCCAAAGGCATACCAAAACTTAAGGTTATGCAGAAAAGTATATAGTGACAAATTCTAAACATAACAAAAAGAGAATGAAAAACATCTGCATGGGTTTGTCAGCAAACAAAGGTCTATGACTTAATTGAAAGCGTAAAGCACCTGAAATAAAAATGGGCAGGTTACGTAGCAAGAAGACCTGACGGCAGATGGAACAAACTAATTTTGGAATGGATTCCACCTGATACTAAACACCCAAAAGGAGACCAAAGACAATGACGAAAGACAACAATGGCTGAAGATTTCTTCAGTTGGTTTGCTCCATAAATGCTCCAGCTGGGTTATATGCTAAGGTGTGATAAAGATGAAATAAGGTGCTATGAACTTTCTAAGTCTTATGCTATTCTAAGTAGCCTATGCACTGAGATCAATAAAGTTGGAAAAACCTTAGTGCATTGGCTCCACAGAATAACATAGAACTTTGAGGGTTTATCATCCTGGATAAGCCATCTTCACTTTATCAGCTCTTTTTCAAACTTCAGTACACCCCCCCCATTTTTGTTTAGCACATCAGCATCACTATGATAGATTTGATTATATACTTCACCCATTAAGGACCAGAGAAGTGCACAATGCTTCGTGCTTAAGTTTTAAAGAACTCAGTCTTTAATCACTGTAGTTAAAGAATCAACTCAAAGAAAAAAAAAACATTATCCACCAAGCAAATATCATTTAATCTTCATCTGAAGATAGAAAATCTATATTTTATTGCTGTCTTGGGCTTAAAAGGTAGTATTCCTGACCAAAAAGACATTTGTGCCTATTCAATTTTTTTAAAAGCTTGTTCATGTTGCTTTAGCAGCAGACACAATAGTTAATTTCAATTTTAAAATAATGTTTGTGCTATTGAAGAAATGTAAGAGACAATGTATTTTATTTTTTTTATGAACACAGCAACATGAGTTTTTTTAACTGTCTGTAACAAAACAGTAATATAATAATTGATGTCATGTTTCATACTAGATAAGTATCATGCAATAAAGCAATACTGAAAAAGAAAAAACAGAATTGTCTATACATGGCACAGGGAATTCCCTTATCCCAGGTGTAAGCAATCCTTGACTCTAGGATGACCACATGTCCCAGAATGCCCGGGACTGTCCCTTATTGGGGTCTGTGTCCCGCGTCCCAGGTCACCTCCCGCTGGGACAACAAAGAGTCCTGGAATGGAGTAACATGCACCAGTCCAGCCAGCCAATGAAATGTATTTGCTATATGGTCCTCATTGGACCATATAGCAAATACATTTCATTGGCTGGCTGGACTGGTGCATGCGAGACAGATGGGATGGAACAGGTATGGTGGCGCTGCATCTGGGAACTCTTACTCTGTGTCAGCCTCAGAAAGATGGTCAGTGCCGGAGGAGCCTCAGCTGCAGGACTATGGTGACCACATGTCCCTGAATGGCAGAATGGAATGTGGTCACCCTACTTGACTCTCCAGCTCTCCCATCATTCTCAGCCAGCCTTAGCCTGTAACATACAAATGCATGAAAAATTCTTAACCCATTGGATGTTAGATTGGTATCAAATGTATTGCTTTTGCAATGCATTAGAGACTTTCTGGTACTCAGGGGGTTAAAAAACCTTTTTGGCTCTGTGGAAGGTTGTGAATTTGTATTTGTTCTCTATGGTGCAATAGGCTTGTTCCTCAGTGAGGGTGATGTATTAAAATGAATTGGAACAATTCAATCTGGAGTAAACCACAGAGGACAAATAGAAAATGGCATGATTGATTTCCATTAGTGCTAGCCTCCAACTCCAGTGGCTGCACTTCAGGATATGCATTACAGTGTATGATCTCTATAGTGAGTACCGGCATACACATTCCACTATCACTGAGACTTTAACCCCAGCAAGCCCCTAACACCTGCCCTATATGCATTGGATCCCTCTCTAGTACTCAAAGGCTTATGGGAGGTCTTCAGTGCACTGATAAGCAATGCTTTGGAAGCTTCTCTGTCACAAAAGAAGTTATCAGAATGACAAATTTATTTTGAAAGAATGTAACTTTGTAAACCTTTAAATGCTATATCTTTGATATTATTAATCTTTTGTATATTTTGGCTTCAGGAGACTCAGTTCCATAAAAATAGATTTATACTGATAAAAAAAATGTATGTGTATTTATGCCTCCAAACATATAACAGATTACATCTAAAAAATAAAGAACAAACATGTTTTCAAAAAGCTGTCTTTACTTACAAAGGTTTTGTTTTGCTCAAAGAGGAGCATTGAAAACATTTATACAAAATGTGTAATTTATTAAACAGGTGGATTGGCTAAAAAGAAATTATTACCATTTAAACTGAATCTCTGTAAAGTTATCATCTGAAGCAGTGAAAAGCCATTACTGATAAATATATTAACCCTTTGAGTGCCAGAGGGGTACGCAACGCATTGCTCTGCAGTGCGTTGCGTTCCCCTCCGGCACTCAAAGTGTCAGTTTCTTGAGGACCAGTGGGGTGTGTTGCACAATGCTTTTGCAGTTTTTCACTCACCCCACTGGTGATCAAGCAGTTAACTTTTCAGCTAAACTGCCATATTTTTTTGACATATTTCTACCACGAGCACCATTAGTCTGAGCAAGTGTATGTATTTAAGTCGACTTATACTCTAAATTCTCTCATAACAAATTTTTTTCAGACATTTACGATTTAAATGGTGACTGTCTTAAGCATTTGTTACAAGCTGTAATTGCCTGTTTGAAAAATCAGTTCAAAGTGCTTTTTTTAAATATATTTGTGCCCTTAAGTAACATTTCATTTATAATGCAGAATGTTTTTCTCTAACAGATGTACAAGATGAACTGGAGCGAGTGAGAAAGTACAAAACCTTAATTGATACACTTCCAGTCTTGAACAAAGCAACACTGGCAGCCTTAATTGAACACCTTTACAGGTCAGCCTGGCTGTCTATACTGTATAACTGCATAAAGGAAATCATGAAAAAAAAAATCAGGTTTTTGCTTTAATGGTTACTATAAGAATCACTTTAGTGTGGCGTGCTGAATAGTTATGTAGCCTAGGTATCAAACTCTCTAGTATTTATATTTTTTGCATAAATAATTAAGATAATGTTTAAATTCTGCAAAGCATGTGTTAGTTATGTAATAGTGGTATGGCTTATATCTTATCCAATCTGCAAGGCTCTTCCCTGATCATGTGTTTCTACTATTATGGGGATCACTTCGGTGTTGGATGCCTCCCATGCAGCTTACCTTTAGGGAACATCTCACACTTCGGCTGATGTAAGGAAAAAAGTGTTGCAATTCTGGTGTAAACCAAGTGCACCATATGGAATTAATGAAAATTTAAAACATTCCTGTTAACCCCTTGAAGGCTTTATGGATTTAAAGTACCATCTACACCTATAGGGAATTTTACCTTTCCCCTGTGTTCAGTTGGTTTGCTCCAATTTTTTTACAGTTTTCTTTTGCAGATAAGACCCCCTGTTTCTGGTTTGTTTGGCAGTACAGGGGTCATCTGTCTCGGACTAGGTGACAGAAATCTCAGACTATGGGGCACATGCACTAAGATAAAGAGATGATAAAGTTGAGATGACTTCTGCAGTGAGATCACTTCTCCAATTCCTATGAGATTGTCTTGAGCTAATGCACTAAGATTTTGCAAGTAGGAGAGATCTTAGTGCTTAGGCTCCATAGAATAACTTAGAAATTGGAGAAGTGAATTAATCATGCTCTCTTTTGTCACCTCTTTATCACAACTTAGTGAATAACCCCTCCAGGAGTCAGGTGGCAGACTAGGTGTCATGTCATGAACAGGCTGTCAGATGGTTTAGATCAGTATGTGCATGATAATAGATGTGTTAAGTCATAGCTCACTATTCATGCTCATTCCTCTAGGAAGCTAAGAAAGTTTCATAAAAATTCTATGGCCACATCCCCACTGCTCACATGATCCCACCCACCTCCCTGTCTACTGTTAGTTGGCACAGAGAACTCCCTTTGCCCAGGAGTAAGCCACCTTGGACTCTTCAGCTGTTGGAAATTATAACTCCCATCATTCTCATCCAGATTTAACGTATAACATACAAACTCATTAAAAGCTCTTGACCCCATGGATGCTAGATAGATATCAAATGTATTGCTTCACAATGTATTGAAAACTTCTATGGCATTCAGGGCATTAGAAGATGTAAATAGAACCAGGTGCACCACCAGTAGTCCCTCGGTCAATCTAACCCTTAAATTATATACAAATACAAAGACAAAGAAAAGATAAACCCACCCCAATCCACTGAGGGCAACCCCAAGGAGGGGAAAGTGTGAGAATTAAAACATAACCTTTATTAACAATATGTAAAAGACTGAAAAAGTCTGTCTTTTGCATTCAAAGATATATTTAAAGCAATAGAAATGCTGTGACTTTTTATTTCTTTTCTATGATGCAGTTGGTTTGCATCTCACTGAGGCCGATGTATGACGATAAACTAGAACAAGTACATTTGGGGCAAACAAACTGCACCACAGAGGTCAAATAGAAATTCATAACATTTCCATTTATGTAATGAGACTTTTAACTCCTTTGAAGGCAATAAAGTCAGAATTCATTGGATTTAAAATTAATTTGTGGGAATTTGGGGAATTTATTCCCTGTGGCACAGTTGGTTTCATACATCAGCCTCACTGGACTGAATGTACTTTACAGCACAGTGCCAATGGCACAGCCTCCAACTCCAGTGGCTGCATTTCAGATTATGCATTACAGTGTATGATTGTTATAGTGCATACCAGCACACGCATTCAACTGTAATGGAGCAATCCCCTTATACCTGACCAATAGCATACACAAAAAAATGGCTTCAAGTTACACCATTTCCTCTGCACCCTACTTAATAATTAGGGTCAACCAACATGTAGAAGAAGGAAATGCCCCTAAATACTAATCACTTTCAGCCTAAGTAGCTCAGTAACGGGGCGTTGGTCAGGCAAATGACTAGAAAACAGTGTCTGGCACAGAATCATCTGTACATGTCCCTACTGTCTTTACAAGGAAAAGTTTAACAATTAAGTAATTACATTTTGTTATTTGGATTTTTACACGTTTTTCTTTTTAATTCTCAGTTGTATGAAGCATGTTTTACACTTTAACAACTCTGTAAAGTTCTTAAGAACCTTGGAATTCATCCATTTGGTTAAGAGATTTCTTTTCATACATTACTTTGACAAGTAAAACAATAAAAGTGCTATGCCAACAGAATACAAATAGAGTAAATTTCATCTCTGAATATTGTAGAGTGAAAATGAATGCAATACTGTACTCTCTACAATACACAGTATGGCAAAATTATGTCTTCTTTGCTTCCAAAGGTAAACTAATATCACTCTAGATACCAATGTACTATAACATGTTGAAGTAGATCAGCAAAATCCAATAGCACACATTTGTTTTGGGAATTGATTTCTTAGTTCTTTGCTTGACGTTTGATGCTTCTATAGCAGAAAATGCTACTGCAAAATTAGTGACCAGTAGTGTAGAGTTATATCCTGTGCACTTTATAGAAAGAAACATTCATGCCAGGCACTTCTTTATGACAAATCTTCACCTGGGAAATCTGTAATAAACATTGTATTAGTAAACTGAGCCAAGGCAATGCATATTCGTCTTACATAGCTAGGCATGTGGCTAGATTATTGATGTGTTATATGAAGACAAACCACTGTTTGCTGCAGTACCTCAAACAAGATACAGTAGTATGGGTGTATTCAGTTAGCTAAAGAGGTACAATTTGGGAGCAAACCAACTGCACCAAAGGAGCCAAATATTAAAAATTCTCATAGACTGAAATGGGACATTCACTGAATGCTAGACAGGTTTCCAACGCTTTGGCAAAATTACATTTTCAATTGACTTTCCATGTTGAGTTTCTACTTAAAACATTACTAACCCTTTAACTTTTGAATGACAGAGTGGTTTCCAATGCATTTCAGAACAATGAATTGGATACCTCTCTGGCATTCAAAAGTCAAAGGGTTAATAATGTTACAAGTAGAGTTAAAGGGCTAGTAATACTTTGTTTTATCTTTATTTTATTTTGTAGGCATTACAAAAACATGAAGAACGATATAAGTCTTATCTCTCAAACCTTTATGGTTTGAAAGACATTCACAAGCAAAGTTTCCCCTCCCGCCCCTTTTACCTAGTGTAAGCCATCTCTTCTCTGATGTGGAATCCAGTCCATAGACCAGACAGATAACAGCAGGGAACAATCTTCTTTCTATGAAAACAATGAAAACCCTGCCCCCCTTGACACATTTTTTTAGGTTTTTCCCTTATCTTAACTGAAGATTGTCCCTCTCTGCAATCTACCTGGGCACCTCCCTTCTGCTCTGGCTGAGCAGTGTTACATCAGTAAAAGGGGCGGGAGGGGGATACTTTGTCATTGAATTGCTCTTGAACTACAATTCTGACAGAATTGAAACAACACTTTCCAAAGTACCAAATACTATGATGATTAATTGGAGCTGTTTTTATTATGAAACAGTACTATCCCTTTAAGCTGCGATAGTGTGTATTATTGCTCCATTACTAGCCAATGCTGAAATATCTATATTTTCATTATAAGGAAAAAACACCCGTCCTTCATCAAGTAGGGCAGGATTTTCCTTATAATGAATGAATGAAGATTGTCCTATGTTGTGATCTGGCCGGTCAAATGACCGGAGGACAATTAATATAATTTCATAGAAAATTTAGCGATTTCAATGTAATGGAGCAATAATACGCACTATAAGGAGGGATCATAACTTAACTGGAATTGAAACATTACTATACATTTAAGTGGGACTTTACACACCTTGGAAGATAGAGAGGTCTCCAATGTATTGCATAGTAATAAACTGG
Source organism: Rhinophrynus dorsalis (assembly GCA_037306005.1). Classification (NCBI taxonomy): domain Eukaryota; kingdom Metazoa; phylum Chordata; class Amphibia; order Anura; family Rhinophrynidae; genus Rhinophrynus; species Rhinophrynus dorsalis. The sequence continues at coordinate 83,796,332 of CM074718.1, read as the reverse complement.
AGACCTCTTTAGCATTTAAGAAGTTAAATGTCCTATTTATATAAAAGGGAACTTAGGAAACTTGTATTTGCCCCTATGGTGATGATTTTTGTTCCTGTATTGCACCTCTTTAGCATACAAAATACTGTCCTATGTAACCATAAATATGATAGTTAGCATACCAGTTTGATAATCAAACTAAGGACCAGTTACTTCATACACTATAATGTATTGCAGAACAATATTTTGACCCTGTTAGGTTTTGGGCCAATCCAAACTAATAGCTTTAGCACAAAGATCATTCATAGGAGACCATTGACTGGGCAAATCATAAATAAATGGGCTCCTTAACCTCTTGGATAATAGAGAAATTTCACATTAACATACACAGTTCAGCCTATGCTGTATCACCGTTGTTGTTCCAGAGGAAGAAAAAAATCTCATAATGAAGACATTTCCAAATAAACCCTAAGAGATTAAAAAAATCCCTTCTTGACTACAGAATTTAGTTGGATATTTCCCTTGATCATGCAAAGAAATAGAAAACAAACAGTTGCTTCTAGTGCAATATCTTCTTGTTAAGTATCTCATCACCCCACCACCACCACCACATAAACACTACTCACATTTGTATCAGCTGGAAGTGAATGTATATGCAAACCAGCCCTTGAACTCAGGGAATTGAAACTGCTCCCCACAACAGCATCTGTAACTTTTCCTCCAATGAGATACTCTGGCTGCTCTCCCAAAATACTCCTCTCATGAAATCACTCACATAGAACAATAGAAAACAAACCTGGAGTGTCAAAAATGCCTTATCACACTAATATAAACAAAAAGATCTGTAGATGTAACACTCGCATGAGAGTGTGGCAGAGTTGTAAACCTACATCTACACACAGCTGAATGAGCATGCAGAGCATGTTCCTTTCCAGTGGATGCATTCCCGTTATTCCACACAAAGTCTCCTTCAAATGGCAAACAATAGTTGGATATCCTTAATTCCACACAAATAATCTTTCAAACTGCAAGCTTGAAGTAAAACTCTAAATGTATCTAGAAATATAGAGCGCAAAACACAAGAAAAAGAGGAAAAAGGAATCCTCTAAGTGTAGTAAATTTTAATTAAAAATAGGAAAATTACAATAAAACAATCCCTACTTCTCCCATTGCACTTACAGAATGCCCATCTTGGGCTTTATGCATATCAGGGGTACCTACCCCTTAAACGCCACATAGCTGTGTCCTGATCTTGTTACAGAACTCGTAGAATTCTTCTCTACAGAAATGCCAAGTTCTCCATGTGATGAATAAATGTGCAGTTCAATATTATAACAGCTAATACTAAGCCGACTGTAGTGAAAGCTGTTGATGTCCTGATGTGAAGAGCCTTGTGGATGTGCTCTACGCCAAATCCGGCATCCTAGAAACACAGTGCTGTAAAACTGCACCGGCACAGAAATGTCTCACAGGGGGCAGGGAGGGACCCAGTACTCACAGTGCAACGTGAATGGGGGGAGGATAGATGACCCAATGTGTGTCGTGGATTCACAGATCCACTTCATCAGGGAAAAACTCTGTCTTTAGTAAATGTATATAGAACCAATAAAACTATAAAATCATGTGAATACCACTATACTACGTGTTTCACAGCTATATGCTACTTCAATAAGGCTGTGGTAACAAAGTAACCAAAACAAGCTTGCCATAAGGAATTTAAAATGCCGGTTAATTCCATGATTGGACAAATGATAATAAGTATGTTTCTCTGGATCATCATTCTATCTGTTATAAAACCAACTGTCATAATTCTCAATATTGTTCTGAGCCAGAAAATATTCTATTCCTTTTTTAAAATCTATGACAGCAGCAAGCACAACAATCTGAGGCAAAGAATTCCACAACTTTATTGCCCTTACTGTAAAAAATATCTGCCTTTGTTTGAAGTGAAAATACCCACCTGTAGTTTTAATGAATTACCTCTTGTTTTTGCTCAGCTGTTTGAGTAAGTTGTTCCTCAAAGTGTGTGTTGTATTGAACTTGAATATATTTATACATGGTAATCATATCTCTGCTTAGATATCTCTTCTCTAATGTAAACCTAGTTTGTCTCTTCAAAACTCAGATCCTACAATCCCTTTAATAGTATTGCATATATCTGCACTTTTTCCAGTTCAATAATAACTTTTTTTTTAAACGGTGCCAAACAAGATGATTCTTAGGGGTAGAGGAGATGACAGCTGCCATCAAGTTTTTGAGCTTTAATATTTCAATCCAGACACACAAAGATATACTTGCTGAAATGAATACCAAAACCTGCAATATTTATTAGATCACAATGTTTATATATGGAAATTAAAGACAAAGATTACAGTCTATTGATATTAAAGCAAACAGATTGCAGTTTATAAAATACTAGTTGAACAGCCCGTTACACGGGCCACAGAGCCTCTGGCAGCCGGTCGCGGGGCAGTCACCCGCGGTGGAGACTGCCCGCGCCTCGGCTGATACAGAGCTGGACGCTCCTTCGGAGCGCCCAGCTCTGTATCAGCCGCGGCGCGGGCAGTCTCTACTGCTCATGAGTGCCATGCGCGCAGCAGTGTCTACTGCGCATGTCGGCATTACACACAACTTGGCGAATTATTATATAGGATGTGGTTAAGTGATGGCTCTGAAGCTGTCATTGTATTACTCTCATCATAGAATGATTGGAGCTAAAGTCCATCACCAGCTGGAGAATAAAGGTTGTTCACCCCATTACAGAGTGACTGTAAATTGTAAATTTTAAATGAACTGACCAACAAAACTTACAATTCATAAACACTAAAATAGCTCTGAAAAATAGACAGCCTCTGAATGTGCATAACAAAGAATGTGAAACTAAAAAGACTATATGCTTTCTTCTGTTAATAAGATTATTTAATTAGATGAAGAACAAATGTGGAACTGTAGGTTGGGCCAGCCCAGACATCTTCCTTGCAGTGCCCTGTTCTCCTTAACAATATTATTTCCTGTCTCTCTGAACCTTTTCAGTCAGAGAAGACCTTCTCTACAAGGTTTTTCTTGTTTTTACAGTCATCCAGTATTTGGGTTGGATGGGGTGGGGAATTGCTACCACCTACTACATTCCGGTTGGCAACCAGTGGTCCTTTAATTTTTGTGGGAGTAAAGTTCTCCTTATCTTCAAAGACCCAAAGGCTGTATAATAAAACAACAGGAAGGTAACAGATTGCCTATTCCTGATTTAGCAGCATCATAGGATGACAGCTGACTACTGTCTGCTTGACTACCTAATCATAGTTTGTAGTTTACTTGAGGCCAGAAAGAAGCACTTATGCATTTTTCAATGATGTAGTAGACTGTGGCTGAATGATTGGATGCACTGTGTAAATTAACTTTTCAGGCATATTAAACTTGGCTATAGTATCCCAGTGTTAGGTGGCTGAATGCAAGAGAAAGGGTGCTCTACTTATGTGCTAACAGAAATCTTGTGGAAAGGAACATCCCAGGAAAGCCAACCCAGTAATGTGTGATATACAAAGGAGAATTAGCAATAGAAATTATTTCCTGAATGTCAGTGCATATTTTCCTTCTTTATGTCATACATTAAGTTCTGCCCGGTTAGCTCTCCTCAGTCTTTGAAACTCTCTTTCATTAGTCTGTGGAACCCTCCTTTCACATAACAATGCTGTTAGGCCAATTGAGGAGTACCTTTGTTCCTACATAAACAACTCATTCAAATTGACCTCCAAAGGCTCTGAATGGGAACAGAGTCCATGAGGGAAGGGCCTGATACTAGAGATACCTGCAGTGAGTTACTTTGCAATGCACTGGAGACATCTGTAGCATCCAAGAGAGAACTGTCATTAATTTGGGAATTTGCATTGTCCATGAGAGGGGCTGCTGGGACATGGTACACACATTTAAAATAAAGGATTGTACCAGGCAATCCAGGACATGTGGTCACCCAGTTATATGTTTTCTGTTTTTTTCTGTAGCCCAAATGCATAACCTTACCTTATGTTTATCTATATTTAAAGTGGAACTAACTCCTTATGACAACTTTTGGTTTAGTTGAAAATGTTAAACCTCACCTGCCATTTTCTGCCAATTCACTCAGTTTATTCATTGTTTTGTAATGCATTGGGGACCTATCTAGCATAACTAATAATAATAACCTTATTTCCCTTCATACTAAAAGTGAGTATCCAAGTTTCTAGTAGCTTTACACAGTTGTGAGCACACATTAAATTAGCTTCAGAGAATGTTGTGTACTCACACCTAGTTTCACACAGTGCTGAGCATTTACACCTACAGTAGTTCGAGGTTTGAGTTAGATTTCACATCCACCCTCATGCAATGCTGAATGTTTACACTTGGTCTCACACACTGAACACCTGAACTGCTTAGAAGAAGGAAACATTTGCCAAATTTTGATTGGTTTAAACGGGGCTCTTAACCACTTTCAGTGCTTGACAGGCCTTCAATGCACTGCAAAGCACTGCATTGGCGAACTCACTCACAAGTGGATAAAAGTACCATATAAATAAATGGGAATTTTCTGAATGTCTGTCCCAAAATGACTCCTCTTTCCTGTGTGCATAAGGTCCAAATATATGAAAACTACCACAAAAAATTCTCAGCACTCAGGATTTAAACGTATCTATACTTCAAGTGCTTTTGTTGCTGTATTCACACATTGATTAAATTGTACTGAGTACTCCAAATCATCGAGTATAGGGAGTTCTACAGGGTTTTAACCTTTTGAGTGCCAGAGAGGTACACAATACATTCACCTGTCATGCTCCAGCTTCTTTGTCAGTCCACAAAGTGCTTAATCTTGGAATAATGATTGGAAGGAATGGGTTACACTAAGAGTAAATGGATTAATTCCTGATAATAAACATCAATTATTTTAAGTTCATATGTACAGCAAACAATATAAATTGGACCCATGAACCTAGGATACATTTTGCTACATTTAAAGACAATTAAATGATGCCTTTATGTTATGATTATGATTTGGTTGTAACAAATATTTTTTTGAAAATTACTCTTTATTTCATGTTAGCACAGTAGGGTACTTCATCCTAATTAGTTTCTGTGCTGGATCAGTTACACTAAACACTGTGTTTGAATGAATCTAAGCAGAGCACCCACCATAGCGACATTTCTAATAGTAAAGTGAAACATATATTTGCCCTTGAACATAAATATTTAGCATACTGTGCAGGAAATGCCACATTGTGCCACTAAAATATAAAGGTATTTTCTCCCAAAACACTTATTTTACAGAAAAACAGTCAGTATAACACATATGCAAATGTTAATTCTCTGTAAAATAAACAAAACTTGTCTTAGAGTGAGGTTCTTGTCAAGAGCTTGGCATGCCTTGTCCATGCTTAATCACCAAAATGTTTAGAGCCCTGTCACTCCCAAGATTACGAATCAATAAGCTGCTCCCATTACTGATGATTAGTGATGAGCGAGCACCCCAATGCTCGGATGTTCGGGTGCTCTGACCGAGCACCCCCTGAGGCTCGAGTGCTCGGCCGAGCATCCGAGCCCCATTGAAGTCAATGGGAGGACTCGAGCATTACACCAGGCACCCCCTGCTCTGATGAGGGGAGGGTGCCTGGTCCATAGGAAAAGGGCAGAAAAAGATGGAAACACTACAGAAATGGTTCAGGGACAGCATAGGGAGGATGTCTGGATGCACCTTGGACTCCAACATCGCTGCTGGGAACGATCTTTCGCCCGTAGTACGCCATTTTTACAGACTGACCGTAAAACACACAAAAAGGAAAATAAAAACGACTTTAGGCGAAAAATTGTTACCAAACAGTATTTGCTGTATATTTACTTGTATATCATCTGCAAATTCTCCCAAAAATTTCATCGATTTTCTGAAGTGAGGCCATGATTAAGAGGGAAACGTGCGCAGAGGCAAATTATCCCAAAAATTTCCTTGATTTTCAGAACTGAGGCCATGATTAAGATGGAAACGTGCGCTGAGCTGACCATCTAAAACATTATGGGTGAGGGTCTGCTGCAGAGCTGACCATCCTAAACATTATATGCGAAGGCCCGCTAGTGAGCTGACGCTATAAAACATTATATGAGAAGGCCCGCTGGTGAGCTGACCTATATAAAAATTGGCAAACAGGGCCCGCTGGTGAGCTGGCCCTATATAAAAATTATATCACAGGGCCCGCTGGTGAGCTGGCCCTATATAAAAATTATAGCACAGGGCATATGGAAGAGGAGGAGGAGGATGAGAAGATTAAGAGTCAACCATATACCCGTTTTTTGGGTGGAAGGGGTGAATGGGAATACAGAGTATTCCCATCATTGTAAATAACATATATAAAGTGAGTTTATGTTCCCCCGGGGCTTTCCTCCAGTGGAGTGGAGAAGTCAGGGGAAATCCAGGCCTTGTTCATTTTTATAAGTGTCAACCTATCAGCATTGTCGGTGGAAAGGCGGATACGCTTATCTGTTATGATGCCACCAGCAGCACTAAATACCCGCTCAGACAGAACGCTGGCGGCAGGGCAGGCCAGCACCTCCAAGGCGTAGAGTGACAGTTCATACCACGTGTCCAGCTTGGACACCCAGTAGTTGTAAGGCACAGAGGGATCATTGAGGACGCTGACACGGTCTGCTACGTACTCCTTCACCATCTTCCAAAACTTTTCCCTCCTTGTGACACTAGGCTGCGCATCAGGGTGAGGGTGCTGGCGGGGTGTCATGAAGGTGTCCCACGCCTTGGAGAGTGTTGCCCTGCCTTTGTCGGAACTGCTGTGTGCTCCCCTTTTCTCCCCTTCTCGGTTGGCCAAGGTAGCACGTACTCTGCCGCCAGCGTTGTCAGATGGAAAATTTTGGAGCAATTTTTCAACAAGAACCTTCTGGTATTGCACCATTTTGCTTGTCCTCTCCACCGGAGGAATGAGAGATGAGAAATTCTCTTTGTAGCGGGGGTCCAGAAGGGTGAACACCCAGTAATCCGTGTTGTCTAAAATGCGTACAACGCGTGGGTCACGGGAAAGGCAGCCTAACATAAAGTCAGCCATGTGTGCCAGAGTACCAACAGTCAAGATTTCGCTGTCCTCACCAGGAGGCTGACTCTCAATATCCTCATCCTCTTCCTCCTCTTCTGCCCACCCACGCTGAAGAGATGGAACTAAAGTTCCATGGCTACCCTCTGTAGCGGAGGCAACCGTGTCTTCCTCCTCCTCCTCCTCCTCCTCCTCCTCCTCCGCCTCCTCCAATTGTCGCTGAGAAGACGAAGTGAGCGTGCTCTGGCTATCACCTTGTGTAAGCTCTTCCTCCCCCATTTCCACCTCTTCCACATGCAAAGCGTCGGTTTTAATTGTGAGCAGCGAGCGTTTCAGTAGACACAGAAGTGGGATGGTTACACTGATAATAGCGTTATCGCCGCTCACCATCTGTGTCGATTCCTCAAAATTGCGTAAAACCTCGCAGAGGTCTGACATCCATTCCCACTCCTCACTTCTGATTACAGGAAGTTGAATGGAGAGGCGACGACCGTGTAACAGCTGGTACTCCACTACTGCCCTCTGCTGCTCACAAAGCCGGGCCAACATGTGGAAGGTGGAGTTCCAGCGCGTGCTCACGTCACACAGCAGCCGGTGAGCTGGCAATTGTAAGCGCTGCTGCAGCTTCAACAGGCCGGCCGAAGCTGTAGATGACTTACGGAAATGTGCACACACGCGGCGCACCTTGGTCAAGAGATCATGCACATTGGGGTAGGTTTTTAGAAATCGCTGCACCACTAAATTAAATACATGCGCTAGGCATGGTACGTGTGTGAGCTTGCCGAGCTCCAAAGCCGCCACCAAGTTACGCCCATTATCACACACAACCATGCCTGCTTGCAGGTTGAGTGGCGAGAGCCACTGCTCGGTCTGGTGACTAATCCCCTGCAACAGCTCTGAGGCCGTGTGCTGTTTGTCCCCAAGGCAGATCAGCTTCAGCACGGCCTGTTGACGCTTCCCCACTGCAGTGCTACACTGCTTCCAGCTACTGGCTGATGGGGGAGTGGCGGTGTGTGTAGAGAATTCGGAGGTGGAAACGGAGGAGGAGGAGCCAATAACATAGGTGCTGGTGGAAACCCTGATGGAGGTAGGGCCCGCAATCCTCGGCGTGGGTAGCACCCGTGCCATCCCAGGGTCCGAGTCGCTCCCAGCCTCCACGACATTCACCCAGTGTGCCGTCAGGGAAATGTAGCGTCCCTGGCCACAAGCACTTGTCCATGTGTCAGTCGTTAAGTGGACCTTCCCAGTAACTGCGTTGGTCAGGGCACGGGTGATGTTACGGGACACATGGTGGTGTAATGCGGGGATGGCACACCGGGAAAAGTAGTGGCGGCTGGGGACCGCGTACCGAGGGACAGCTGCTGCCATCAGGCTGCGGAAGGACTCAGTGTCCACAAGCCTAAATGGCAGCATTTCGATGGCCAGTAATTTTGAAAGGTGTGAGGTTAGTGCTATGGCCTGTGGGTGGGTGGCTGGGTACTTTCTCTTGCGCTCAAATGCCTGGGGTAACGACATTTGGACGCTGTGCTGGGACAGGGAAGTGGATGTGGTCGCTGATGGTGCTTCAGATGCTACAGGTGCAGGGCGGGAGGTATGCGGGCCTGCGCCTTCGACAGGCGATTGGCCGGCACCGAAAACAGGGGAAGAGGAGGCAGTGGTGTGGCCTGCAGACACAGATGGGCGATCCAGGCGTTCCTCCCACTTACTACGGTGCTTGGATGCCATGTGTCGGATCATGCTGGTGGTGGTGAGGTTTCTAGTGTTCATGCCTCGGCTCATTCTGGTGTGGCACAGGTTGCAAACTACAATTCTTTTGTCGTCCGCACTTTCCTTAAAAAAACGCCATACCGCGGAACACCTACCCTTTGGCAAGGTAGATTTACGCAAGGGGGTGCTCCGTGGAACATTTGCGGGCCGGTTTGGTGCGGTCCGCCTTCTTTCTGTTGCCACACCACTGCCTCTTCCAGCCTGTTGCGGTGCTGCAGATGGCTCACCCTCAGGACTGCTGTCATCGCTCGGCTCTACACCTTCCCAGGTGGGGTCAGTCACCTCATCGTCCACCAAGTCCTCCTCCACTTCCTCACTCTGATCATCCTCCTCAAGTCTTGATCCCACCACATACTCAGTCATTGACAACTGTATAACATTCTCCTCAACAAGGTCTTGAGACGGAAATAGTGGTTGATTTAATGGCAACTGTGTCTCATCATCATCATCATCATCCACTACTTCCTTTGACCTTAAATGCCGTTCACATCTGTCATCTTCTTGTGATTGGGTAGCCTCTAGAGGTTGTGAATCAGGGCACAAGATGTCATGTTCCTCTGCAAGCGTGCTTGGAGAGAGGGTCAAATGAAGGATTGGTGATGAGACGAGCTCATCACTATATCCCAGTGTGGGATCACTTCTTTGACCAGACCGTGTATGGTGGGAGGAAGGATGATCAGAGTGAGGATTATGTTGACCAGACTCTTGGCTACTGAGAGTGGACTTGGTGGAAGACAGGGTGGTGCTTAACCGACTGGAAGCAGTATCAGCTGTCATCCAACCGACCACCTGTTCGCACTGGTCGGACCTCGAGAGTGATGTCCTGCGACGCCCTGTGAAATCAGACATGAAGCTAGGTATGGTGGATGTCTTTCTTTCTTGTGCTCTGGCACCAGGCACAGTTTCTCCGCGTCCTGACCCGCGCCCTGAACTTTCAGGATCACGTCCACTTCCCCGTCCCTTTTTACCCGCCTTCTTCATCTTACACGATATATATGACTTTAATATATATGAGTTTGAAAACTTAACAGTATTTCTTCCTATTCTGCAACTGTGCAGAGTACACAGAATAGGCTGTTAAACGGCGTTGAAACACACTGAATGGAATATGTGACTTTAATATTTGAGTTTGAAAACTTAACAGTATTTCTTCCTATTCTGCAACTGTGCAGAGTACACAGAATAGGCTGCTAAACTGCGGTGACACACACTGAATGGAATAAGTGACTTTAATATTTGAGTTTGAAAACTTAACAGTATTTCTTCCTATTCTGCAACTGTGCAGAGTACACAGAATAGGCTGCTAAACTGCGGTGACACACACTGAATGGAATAAGTGACTTTAATATTTGAGTTTGAAAACTTAACAGTATTTCTTCCTATTCTGCAACTGTGCAGAGTACACAGAATAGGCTGTTAAACGGCGGTGAAAGACACTGAATGGAATATGTGACTTTAATATTTGAGTTTGAAAACTTAACAGTATTTCTTCCTATTCTGCAACTGTGCAGAGTACACAGAATAGGCTGTTAAACGGCGTTGAAACACACTGAATGGAATATGTGACTTTAATATTTGAGTTTGAAAACTTAACAGTATTTCTTACTATTCTGCAACTCTGCAGAGTACACAGAATAGGCTGTTAAACGGCGGTGAAAGACACTGAATGGAATATGTGACTTTAATATTTGAGTTTGAAAACTTAACAGTATTTCTTACTATTCTGCAACTCTGCAGAGTACACAGAATAGGCTGTTAAACGGCGGTGAAAGACACTGAATGGAATATGTGACTTTAATATTTGAGTTTGAAAACTTAACAGTATTTCTTCCTATTCTGCAACTGTGCAGAGTACACAGAATAGGCTGCTAAACTGCGGTGACACACACTGAATGGAATAAGTGACTTTAATATTTGAGTTTGAAAACTTAACAGTATTTCTTCCTATTCTGCAACTGTGCAGAGTACACAGAATAGGCTGCTAAACTGCGGTGACACACACTGAATGGAATAAGTGACTTTAATATTTGAGTTTGAAAACTTAACAGTATTTCTTCCTATTCTGCAACTGTGCAGAGTACACAGAATAGGCTGTTAAACGGCGGTGAAAGACACTGAATGGAATATGTGACTTTAATATTTGAGTTTGAAAACTTAACAGTATTTCTTCCTATTCTGCAACTGTGCAGAGTACACAGAATAGGCTGTTAAACGGCGTTGAAACACACTGAATGGAATATGTGACTTTAATATTTGAGTTTGAAAACTTAACAGTATTTCTTACTATTCTGCAACTCTGCAGAGTACACAGAATAGGCTGTTAAACGGCGGTGAAAGACACTGAATGGAATATGTGACTTTAATATTTGAGTTTGAAAACTTAACAGTATTTCTTACTATTCTGCAACTCTGCAGAGTACACAGAATAGGCTGTTAAACGGCGGTGAAAGACACTGAATGGAATATGTGACTTTAATATTTGAGTTTGAAAACTTAACAGTATTTCTTCCTATTCTGCAACTGTGCAGAGTACACAGAATAGGCTGTTAAACGGCGTTGAAACACACTGAATGGAATATGTGACTTTAATATTTGAGTTTGAAAACTTAACAGTATTTCTTACTATTCTGCAACTCTGCAGAGTACACAGAATAGGCTGTTAAACGGCGGTGAAAGACACTGAATGGAATATGTGACTTTAATATTTGAGTTTGAAAACTTAACAGTATTTCTTATAATTCTGGAACTGTACAGAGTACACAGAATAGGCTGTTAAACGGCGGTGAAAGACACTGAATGGAATATGTGACTTTAATATTTGAGTTTGAAAACTTAACAGTATTTCTTCCTATTCTGCAACTGTGCAGAGTACACAGAATAGGCTGTTAAACGGCGTTGAAACACACTGAATGGAATAAGTGACTTTAATATTTGAGTTTGAAAACTTAACAGTATTTCTTATAATTCTGGAACTGTACAGAGTACACAGAATAGGCTGTTAAACGGCGTTGAAACACACTGAATGGAATATGTGACTTTGATATTTTAGTTTGAAGACTTAACAGTATTTCTTCCTATTCTGCAACTGTGCACAGTACACAGAATGTGCTGCTACACTGCGGCGAAGCACACTGAATGGAATATGTGACTTTTAAATTTTAGTTTGAAGACTTAACAGTATTTCTTCCTATTCTGCAACTCTGCACAGTACACAGAATGTGCTGCTAAACTGCGGCGAAGCACACTGAATGGAATATGTGACTTTGATATTTTAGTTTGAAGACTTAACAGTATTTCTTCCTATTCTGCAACTGTGCACAGTACACAGAATGTGCTGCTACACTGCGGCGAAGCACACTGAATGGAATATGTGACTTTTAAATTTTAGTTTGAAGACTTAACAGTATTTCTTCCTATTCTGCAACTCTGCACAGTACACAGAATGTGCTGCTACACTGCGGCGAAGCACACTGAATGGAATATGTGACTTTTAAATTTTAGTTTTAAAAACTTAACAGTATTTCTTCCTATTCTGCAACTCTGCACAGTACACAGAATGTGCTGCTACACTGCGGCGAAGCACACTGAATGGAATATGTGACTTTGATATTTTAGTTTGAAGACTTAACAGTATTTCTTCCTATTCTGCAACTCTGCACAGTACACAGAATGTGCTGCTACACTGCGGCGAAGCACACTGAATGGAATATGTGACTTTGATATTTTAGTTTGAAGACTTAACAGTATTTCTTCCTATTCTGCAACTCTGCACAGTACACAGAATGTGCTGCTAAACTGCGGCGAAGCACACTGAATGGAATATGTGACTTTGATATTTTAGTTTGAAGACTTAACAGTATTTCTTCCTATTCTGCAACTCTGCACAGTACTCAGAATGTGCTGCTACACTGCGGCGAAGCACACTGAATGGAATATGTGACTTTTAAATTTTAGTTTTAAAAACTTAACAGTATTTCTTCCTATTCTGCAACTCTGCACAGTACACAGAATGTGCTGCTACACTGCGGCGAAGCACACTGAATGGAATATGTGACTTTGATATTTTAGTTTGAAGACTTAACAGTATTTCTTCCTATTCTGCAACTCTGCACAGTACACAGAATGTGCTGCTACACTGCGGCGAAGCACACTGAATGGAATATGTGACTTTGATATTTTAGTTTGAAGACTTAACAGTATTTCTTCCTATTCTGCAACTCTGCACAGTACACAGAATGTGCTGCTAAACTGCGGCGAAGCACACTGAATGGAATATGTGACTTTGATATTTTAGTTTGAAGACTTAACAGTATTTCTTCCTATTCTGCAACTCTGCACAGTACTCAGAATGTGCTGCTAAACTGCGGCGACGCACACTGAATGGAATACGTGACTTTGATATTTTAGTTTGAAGACTTAACAGAATGTGCTCTAATCTGCAACTTTGCACACTAAACAGAATGTGCTCTAATCTGCAACTTTGCACACTAAACAGAATGTGCTCTAATCTGCAACTTTGCACACTAAACAGAATGTGCTCTAATCTGCAACTGTGCACACTAAACAGAATGTGCTCTAATCTGCAACTTTGCACACTACACAGAATATATATATTTTTTTTTTTTTTTTTTTCCCCCCACACCAAATAACCTGCTGCCCCCACACACAGTAGTCCTAAAAAGGACTTTTGGTTCTTTTTTTTTCACAATTTTTGTTTTTTTCCTCCCTACACTGCCTTTCCCTTCCTATCCTCAGCTCTCCCTGGCTCAGACTGAGCCGAACTCGATGGTCAGGTGCTATACAGCACCTGACCACGGGTTCTGGCCAGCCAATCAGTGTAATGCCAGCAGCCAACATGGCTGCTGGCATTACACCGATGTCAGAGCCTCCCTGCACGTTTATTGGCTGCGCAGCAGGCGCAAAACGTGCGGGGAGGAGACACGAACATGGCGGGCGAGCACATGCGGTACTCGTACGAGTACCGCCATGTGCCGAGCAGAGCGATGCTCGAGCCGATCCGAGCATCGGCCGAGCATGCTCGCTCAACACTACTGATGATACACAAGTCACAGTGGCTCTAAAGTGATAAGGCTTTAATATCTGTCTTAATATCAGGATAATGCTATAAATACTGTAAAGAATGAACACCATTGACAATGCCAAAATATTGAGGAGCATCACTTCCCAGTATCAGTTTTACAGTAGCTAGTTGGCTACATGATTAGAGCTCAAGAGTAGTGATGAGCGAGCATGCTCGGCCGAAGCTCGGTTCGGCTCGAGCATCGCTCTGCTCAGCACATGGCGGTACTCGTACGAGTACCGCATGTGCTCGCCCGCCATGTTCGGGTCTCCTCCCCGCACGTTTTGCGGCTGCTGCACAGCCAATAAACGTGCGGGGAGGCTCTGACATCAGTGTAATGCCAGCAGCCATGTTGGCTGCTGGCATTACACTGATTGGCTGGCCAGAACCCGTGATCGGGTGCTGTATAGCACCCGACTCACGAGTTCTGCTCATTCTCAGCCAGGGAGAGATGCGATCAGGCAGGGAAAGTCAGTGTAGGGAGAATAAAAGTGTTGGTAGTATTGGTACTCTTTCAAGACCCAAAAGTCCTTTTTAGGACTGTTGTGTGTGGGGGCAGCATTTATATTTTGTTTGGGGGGGCACAATTTTATTTTTTTTTTGATGGTGGGATATTAGTAAGGTGACATTGTACTAGGTGCACAGGGACAAATATTGTACAACGCAGCGACAAAAAGGGCCATTTTAAACGTGTGCCTAGCCATAGATTATTGTCACATTCTGTTTAGTGTGCAAATTCACAAATTAACGTCACATATTCCGTTCACTGTGCCTAGCCGCAGATTAGCGTCACATTCTGTTTCGTGTGCCTAGCCGCAGATTAGCGTCACATTCTGTTTCGTGTGCCTAGCCGCAGATTAGCGTCACATTCTGTTTAGTGTGCCTAGCCGCAGATTAGCGGCACATATTGTTTAGTGTGCAAATTCACAAATTAACGTCACATATTCAGTTCACTGTGCCTAGCCGCAGATTAGCGGCACATTCTGTTTAGTGTGCCTAGCTGCAGATTAGCGGCACATATTGTTTAGTGTGCAAATTCACAAATTAACGTCACATATTGTTTAGTGTGCAAATTCACAAATTAACGTCACATATTCCGTTCACTGTGCCTAGCCGCAGATTAGCGTCACATTCTGTTTAGTGTGCCTAGCCACAGATTAGCGGCACATATTGTTTAGTGTGCAAATTCACAAATTAACGTCACATATTGTTTAGTGTGCAAATTCACAAATTAACGTCACATATTCCGTTCACTGTGCCTAGCCGCACATTAGCGTCACATTCTGTTTAGTGTGCCTAGCCGCAGATTAGCGGCACATATTGTTTAGTGTGCAAATTCACAAATTAACGTCACATATTCCGTTCACTGTGCCTAGCCGCAGATTAGCGTCACATTCTGTTTAGTGTGCCTAGCCGCAGATTAGCGGCACATATTGTTTAGTGTGCAAATTCACAAATTAACGTCACATATTCCGTTCACTGTGCCTAGCCGCAGATTAGCGTCACATTATGTTTAGTGTGCCTAGCCGCAGATTAGCGGCACATATTGTTTAGTGTGCAAATTCACAAATTAACGTCACATATTCCGTTCACTGTGCCTAGCCGCAGATTAGCGTCACATTCTGTTTAGTGTGCCTAGCCGCAGATTAGCGTCACATTCTGTTTAGTGTGCAAATTCACAAATTAACGTCACATATTCCGTTCACTGTGCCTAGCCGCAGATTAGCGTCACATTCTGTTTAGTGTGCCTAGCCGCAGATTAGCGTCACATTCTGTTTCGTGTGCCTAGCCGCAGATTACCAGCATATATTCCGTGTAATATGAAGAAGGCGGGTAAAAAGGGACGGGGAAGTGGACGTGATCCTGATAGTTCAGGGCACGGGTCAGGACGCGTAGAAACTGTGCCTGGTGCCAGAGCACAAGAAAGAAAGACATCCACCATACCTAGCTTCATGTCACAGTTTACAGGGCGTCGCAGGACATCACTCTCGAGGTCAGACCACTGCGAACAGGTGGTCGGTTGGATTTCAGCTGATACTGCTTCCAGTCGGTTAAGCACCACCCTGTCTTCCACCAAGTCCACTCTCAGTAGCCAAGAGTCTGGTCAACATAATCCTCACCCTGATCATCCTTCCTCCCACCATAGAGGGTCTGGCCTAAGAAGTGATCCCACACTGGGATATAGTGAGGAGCTCGTCTCATCACCAATCCTTGATTTGAACCTCTCTCCAAGCACGCTTGCAGAGGAACATGAGATCTTGTGCCCTGATTCACAACCTCTAGAGGGTACCCAATCACAAGAAGATGACAGAGGGGAACGGCATTTAAGGTCAAAGGAAGTGGATGATGATGATGATGAGACACAGTTGCCATCAAATCAACCACAATTACTGTCTCAAGACCTTGATGAGGAGGATGATACACAGTTGTCAATGACTGAGTATGTGGTGGGATCAAGAAATGAGGAGGATGATCAGAGTGAGGAAGTGGAGGAGGACTTGGTGGACGATGAGGTCACTGACCCCACCTGGGAAGGTGGAGAGCCGAGCGATGACAGCAGTCCTGAGGGTGAGCCATCTGCAGCACCGCAACAGGCTGGAAGAGGCAGTGGTGTGGCTAAAGAAAGAAGGCGGACCGCACCAAACCGGCCCGCAAATGTTCCACGGAGCACCCCCTTGCGTAAATCTCCCTTGCCAAGGGCTAGGTGTTCCGCGGTATGGCGTTTTTTTAAGGAAAGTGCGGACGACAAAAAAATTGTAGTTTGCAACCTGTGCCACACCAGAATGAGCCGAGGCATGAACACTAGAAACCTCACCACCACCAGCATGATCCGACACATGGCATCCAAGCACCGTAATAAGTGGGAGGAACGCCCGGATTGCCAATCTGTGTCTGCAGGCCACACCACTGCCTCCTCTTCCCCTGTTTTCGGTGCCGGCCAATCGCCTGTCGAAGGCACAGGCCCGCATACCTCCCACCCTGCACCTGTACCATCTGAAGCACCATCAGTGACCACATCCACTTCCCTGTCCCAGCGCAGCGTCCAAATGTCGTTACCCCAGGCATTTGAGCGCAAGCGAAAATACCCAGCCACCCACCCACAGGCCATAGCACTAACCTCACACCTTTCCAAATTACTGGCCATCGAAATGCTGCCATTTAGGCTTGTGGAGACTGAGTCCTTCCGCAGCCTGATGGCAGCAGCTGTCCCTCGGTACGCAGTCCCCAGCCGCCACTACTTTTCCCGGTGTGCCGTCCCCGCCTTACACCACCATGTGTCCCTTAACATCACCCGTGCCCTGACCAACGCAGTTACTGGGAAGGTCCACTTAACGACTGACACATGGACAAGTGCTTGTGGCCAGGGACGCTACATTTCCCTGACGGCACACTGGGTGAATGTCGTGGAGGCTGGGAGCGACTCGGACCCTGGGATGGCACAGGTGCTACCCACGCCGAGGATTGCGGGCCCTACCTCCATCAGGGTTTCCGCCAGCACCTACGTTATTGGCTCCTCCTCCTCCTCCTCCGTTTCCACCTCCGAATTCTCTGCGCGCAGCGCCACTCACCCATCAGCCGGTAGCTGGAAGCAGTGTAGCACTGCAGTGGGGAAGCGTCAACAGGCCGTGCTGAAGCTGATCTGCCTTGGGGACAAACAGCACACGGCCTCAGAGCTGTTGCAGGGGATTAGTCACCAGACCGAGCAGTGGCTCTCGCCACTCAACCTGCAACCAGGCATGGTTGTGTGTGATAATGGGCGTAACTTGGTGGCGGCTTTGGAGCTCGGCAAGCTCACACACGTACCATGCCTAGTGCATGTATTTAATTTAGTGGTTCAGCGATTTCTAAAAACCTACCCCAATTTGCATGATCTCTTGACGAAGGTGCGCCGCGTGTGTGCACATTTCCGTAAGTCATCTACAGCTTCAGCCGGCCTGTTGAAGCTGCAGCAGTGCTTACAATTGCCAGCTCACCGGCTGCTGTGTGACGTGAGCACGCGCTGGAACTCCACCTTCCACATGTTGGCCCGGCTTTGTGAGCAGCAGAGGGCAGTAGTGGAGTACCAGCTGTTACACGGTCGTCGCCTCTCCGTTCAACTTCCTCTAATCAGAAGTGAGGAGTGGGAATGGATGTCAGACCTCTGTGAGGTTTTATGCAATTTTGAGGAATCGACAGAGATGGTGAGCGGCGATAACGCTATTATCAGTGTAACCATCCCACTTCTGTGTCTACTGAAACGCTCGCTGCTCACAATTAAAACCGACGCTTTGCATGTGGAAATGGGGGAGGAAGAGCTTACACAAGGTGATAGCCAGAGCACCCTCACTTCGTCTTCTCAGCGACAATTGGAGGAGGCGGAGGAGGAGGAGGAGGAGGAGGAAGACACGGTTGCTTCCTCTACAGAGGGTAGCCATGGAACTTTATTTCCATCTCTTCAGCGTGGGTGGGCAGAAGAGGAGGAAGAGGATGAGGAGATTGAGAGTCATCCTCCTGGTGAGGACAGCGAAATCTTGCCTGTTGGTACTCTGGCACACATGGCTGACTTTATGTTAGGCTGCCTTTCCCGTGACCCACGCGTTATACGCATTTTAGACAACACGGATTACTGGGTGTTCACCCTTCTGGACCCCCGCTACAAAGAGAATTTCTCATCTCTCATTCCTCCGGTGGAGAGGACAAGCAAAATGGTGCAATACCAGAAGGTTCTTGTCGAAAAATTGCTCCAAAATTTTCCATCTGACAACGCTGGCGGCAGAGTACGTGCTACCTTGGCCAACCGAGAAGGGGAGAAAAGGGGAGCACACAGCAGTTCCGACAAAGGCAGGGCAACACTCTCCAAGGCGTGGGACACCTTCATGACACCCCGCCAGCACCCTCACCCTGATGCGCAGCCTAGTGTCACAAGGAGGGAAAAGTTTTGGAAGATGGTGAAGGAGTACGTAGCAGACCGTGTCAGCGTCCTCAATGATCCCTCTGTGCCTTACAACTACTGGCTGTCCAAGCTGGACACGTGGTATGAACTGGCACTCTACGCCTTGGAGGTGCTGGCCTGCCCTGCCGCCAGTGTTCTGTCTGAGCGGGTATTTAGTGCTGCTGGTGGCATCATAACAGATAAGCGTATCCGCCTTTCCACCGAAAATGCTGATAGGTTGACACTTATTTAAATGAACAAGGCCTGGATTTCCCCTGACTTCTCCACTCCACTGGAGGAAAACCCCCGGGTGAACATAAAGTCACTTTAGATATGTTATTTACAATGATGGGAATACTCTGTATTCCCATTCACCCCTTCCACCCAAAAAACGGGTATATGGTTGACTCTTAATCTTCTCATCCTCCTCCTCCTCTTCCATATACCCAGTGATATAATTTTTATATAGGGCCAGCTCACCAGCGGGCCCTGTGATATAATTTTTATATAGGGCCAGCTCACCAGCGGGCCCTGTTTGACAATTTTTGTATAGGTCAGCTCACCAGCGGGCCTTCTCATATAATGTTTTATTGGGTCAGCTCTCTAGCGGGCCCTCTCATATAATGTTTTATAGCGTCAGCTCACTAGCGGGCCTTCGCATATAATGTTTAGGATGGTCAGCTCCGCAGCAGACCCTCACCCATAATGTTTTAGATGGTCGGCTCAGCAGCAGACCCTCATTCCTAATGTTTTAGATGGTCAGCTTAGCGGCATGCCCTCGCCCCTAATGTTTTAGAGGGTCACCAGCAGGCCATTAATCCTAATTTTTCAAGGCTGTGTATGATGCCCTCCTTTATGTGTAATAAAGGGTGTATTGGAGTGACATTTCAGTCTAATTTTTGGCAGCCCTTTCACTTAGTGCATAGGCTTTATGAGTGTTGGACCACTACCTGAACTATTGTACCACAATGTGAATGAGGCCCTCCATTTTGTGATATACAGGTTGTATCGGAGTGCCTCAGGTCCTCCCATTGAATTAAATAGGGCTGGGGTGTTCGACAGAGCAGAAGGTAGTTCTTGGCTTCATCCACTAAGTCACTTCGTCACTTTTACTCAATGGATCAGACCCCACTGTTCCGACTATAAATTTTGGACTTAACAAGGGCAAACGGACATGTTGTAAAACCTGTGGTAGCTGCGGCCTCCGTTCCTGAATGCTGTACCTTACCCGGGCCATAACCACGTTGAACACCTGCTTTACGCTGCGCACGTTTCCCTCTTAATCATGGCCCCAGTTCCGAAAAATCTATGAAATTTTTTGCAGAATTTGCAGATGATATACAAGTAAATATACAGCAAATACTGTTTGGTAACAATTTTTCGCCTAAAGTCGTTTTTATCTTCCTTTTTGTGTGTTTTACGGTCAGTCTGTAAAAATGGCGTACTACGGGCGAAACATCGTTCCCAGCAGCGACGTTGGAGTCCAAGATGCATCCAGACATCCTCCCTATGCTGTCCCTGAACCATTTCTGTGGTGTTTCCATCATTTTCTGACCTTTTCCTATGAACCAGGCACCCTCCCCTCATCAGAGCAGGGGGTGCCTGGTGTAATGCTCGAGTCCTCCCATTGACTTCAATGGGGCTCGGGTGCTCGGCCGAGCACTCGAGCCTCCGGGGGCGCTCGGCCAGAGCATCCGAACACCCGAGCATTGGGGTGCTCGATCATCACTACTCAAGAGTAGATGTGGGTAAAAAGTGAGAACATTTTCCCACATGCCTTTTTCATGAAAACCAGATGATTTTTATCTTTTTTCACAAAAATGTTCTCCTTTTCGCCAATGCAAACTTTTCCTCCTTTTCGCCTATTCCAGCAATTTTTTTCCCTATTCCAACACATTATTATCCTATTCTAACACATTTTTCTCCTATTCCAACATATTTTTTCTTATTTCAACAAATTTTTCTCCTATGTTTAAGAAGGTGCTACATTTCACACCACACTATTACTTCTTCTGAGGCATGTAGTGGACAAATAAGTACCTGGAAGACAAAGTTGTGAGTCCCACAGCTACATATACCTTGAAAAATGTGTTACCATGCAGAGTGCATTTGTACCTTGCCCACAACACTTACTTCCTGCTTAAGTGACACTGGCACATATTCATAGTGATGTCAAGTGATTAAAAAAAAAGTACAACCTACAATGTGTCAGATGTATATGTAGCGTTGGTAAGGAACTGGCATGGTGTGATTGGTGAGACCTTGACAAACTACATCCACCCCGGGAGTGGATCATCATAATTTATTGCACATGCTGCAGCAATGATTGCTGTAGTCAGTTTTTGTACTAACACTTTACTCCCACATCCCTGCACTGCTCCACCTTTTCCCCTCCCGCTTGTGCATTTGCTAGTTTGCAACTATTGTGTGTGTTTTTACTCTTTACAGTACACAACTGATGGAGTGCGATGTCTTGCCTTGGCCCTCAACAAAATTCTCAATGTCATCTGCTGTCTATCAAGTTTGCTCAGTCACAGAGCTACCAGTCAGCTATCATATATATTTATTTGTTTAACTATTTATGTTTTTTTAATTTGTATTTTTTTTTAAGTTGTCCATCCTATCTTATCACAGTTAGTCCAAAAAAATATATATATAACTAAAACACAAAATCAAAAACTTCTTTCCCCAGACCAGAGACAATAAAAGTAAAATCAGCAAACAATTAGGACCCCAGCTGTCTGTGTCTTGCCAGTCAGTCACACCAAATGTTGGGGTATTTTGGGTCAACCTTCTTCCTCCCTTCTTCTTCCCCAATGTACCCCAGACTCTCCTAATACAGAGAACAAATATCCTACCTAAATGAATCTCTAAACTAAGCTTCAATTCCACTTTAATTGCCTATCTTCTCTAACTCAAAAACATACTGCTCTCTCCTCTCACAAACACAGAATGGCATGCTGTGAGAGCCTGACAGCCTTTTATATGACTGTAGAAATTTTTTGTGTGGTGGAGAAAATTTTTCTACCCATTGATTTCAATGCAATGAGAGAGGCCAAAAAAGCAGGAAAACTGCACTTTTCTCTGGACATTTTCCACTTAGCGGAAAGTGCCATTTTTCTCCAATTTCAGTTTGAGACAAAAATTTTTGCCCATCCTTACTTAAGAGAAATTGGATATTGCCCATAAAGTTACAAAAATAATACAGAAATATGGTATATGAAAATTGCCATTTCCTCTGACTGTGACCCACTCTTTCAAATTGCTGATGCTACAATCCATTACAAAGTGGTAATTAAGTATATTTCAATTGCAAAATGTTATTGTCAGTTCAGAATTCAAGGGGGGACACACTAAACAAATCTTAGGGATACAGGGGGAGATTTATAAAAAGCATTCTTGTTCATTTTTGAGACTGAACCTTAAAATGTACTTATTCTTTATTATGAGTGTTGGTATTTATAAAATATTCTAGTTTCATTTATGAATATGGAGAGAGTAAAGAATAAGAACAGTCCAGACATGGTCTTAAATATTTGGAGAAAATTAAGTTGCTAAATTGTTGGAAAATAGTGACATTTCTTTATAAAATTCGCTAAGAAACTTTTTAAATACTTCCTTACTCCATTAAAAAAAAACATACTAAACGGCGTTGTGTCCTTCTAAATGGTCCTTAATACTTTTATAACTACCAGAGAAAACCTTCCAGCTATTTTAACATTCCATTAATCCATTTTTATAAATCTCCCTCACAGTTTGGAATTCTGCTTGTGACCATGTCAGAGACTTTGTCCTGGTGGAGAGTAGAGAGTTAATTTTAAAAAGCAGAATTGTTTGAAAGTCTGTTTAAAATGTATTTAAATTAGCTCATTCTTCTAGGCAAAGGGGGGCTCTTTGCGTCCTTGGAGGGGGGGAAATATCTGGGTGAATTTTAAGGGGATTTGTGACCATTTTCCAGACAATAAGTCTAAAACAGACTTATTATCTTCTGTGAAAATCTGGGACAAAGTATACGCCCATGTATGAAAGTCTAGCAGGATGACATGTTTATGTGATGTATGATAATGGCCCTAATTCCTGTCTTTTGAGAAAACACAGACCAGGTGTCATTTTAGGTACGAATTTTAATGTGGAGTAAGAGTGCCATCTTTAGAGTGCATAGAGTTATTACCAGTGTTTTGACGCATTCCCAAAAATGCAGATAATATATTCTGACATCACCATATAATGAAATGGCTCTTTACCCAATCAGAGAAGATTGGCTGGATTTTTTTTGATAACAAGAATTTACATTATAAATATGTAAATTTTGAGAGAGAGGGGGTCTTGCTTTTTGGCTTCCTGAGGGATATTGCCTACTGAGAGAGGCTAATCATCGTAACATGGCTAGCTGCTAAAGACATCCAAAGAAACACTTATTGGACTGGTAACTATTCGTTCCTTTAACTCTGCAACATTTCAGAATCAAATACATATTTCTTCTATATTTGAAGAAACATAATTTTCTTATAATTTTTCTTAGTGGACTGGCCACCCATTTTTAGAAATTATAATAAGCCATATTGGCTGTAGTGATTCTGGAATTAAGCAGAATTGATTAATTAAATTGTCATATTTTACCAGATAAGTACAAAATAGTTGATAGCAGTTAGATCTATATATATTAGTTTATATATTAGTTAATATATTCTTGTTGGAAAGGTTATTTTGTAACTAATATTTGATCTGGGGAATTATTTGAATTAATTTATTAACCCTTCAACTGCTATTTGTCTTTTTATTTTGAGGTGTTTCTGTGGATTTCTTTGTGTATGTTTTTGGATCTAAACTTTTGTACAGTGGGAAGTTATTTAAACCTCTCACTAGACAGAAGAAGCCACCATCTTGGGTGTGGCATCCTATATTAATAAGTGGATTAACCCTTGAAGTACCCTATAGGTTTTACATATGATTGCTATGGTCATGTTTATGATATATGTTGCATGAAGTTTGGTATACTGTCTAGGCATATATTACTGGATTTGATTCTAAGTATATTCTTGGTATAATCTATTACTGACTATATTAATTGCAATTTATATGTTTTATTCAGAAGGTATGCAATATTTGAAATTGGTAGATAATTAAATTATAGTGATCTAATCTGGGGTTGTATTCCAGTTAGTATCTCTAAATGTTGCTATTGCATGTAGTACAAGGAGAATTGTCAGAGGATCTGGCTTGATATTAAAGCTTACTCACCTGACAACCTCAATTAGCATTGTTTATACAGTTTCTGGGGCAGAGGTATTTATATACTGCTTCCAACTGTATTTTAATTAATTATAGGATCAATTATCCTTTTCGATGCTGCTGAGTTCAATTATTGTTATTCAGCACCTCTGAATATGCCTATGTGTGGTTAACCCTTTAATTGCTAGTAATGCTAATTATGATAATTGTGGTTTGAGCTACTGTATATCAATTGTAATTGCTGGTTACTCTTTTATATAATTGTTGTTTACACTTTATATATATTATATTTTACTTAAATAAATTATATATATTTTTACACAAATATGCATAATTGATTATTTTAATCAATTCTTTACTTGAAGTAGCGTGTTAATACTTAGTATAGTGTAAAGTTCTCAAGTTAATTTATTTATCTATTTATGTGAAGATATCCAACCTAGTAGGTTCTCCTGTTAACCCTTTTCTGGATGTTATCTTCGACAATCAACACAGTGAGGCTGATGGGAAACCACCTGTACCAGAGCTGAGAAATAAAATAGCCATTGCTTTAACCCGTTTAGTGGCATAGGGGTATTCAATGCACTTCAATGCACATCCCTTACAGAACTATTAGGCTTTATTCTTCCGTTTTCATTATTTATTGCCATTGGTATGGTGTAGAAAAAGAGAAATTGCTAAAAATCGAACCGACTTGGCATTCTCACTCTACACATCCTATTTTACTGAGTGCACCTGCTCACTTACGTGCAACGTAGCCAACTAGCTCCCAGTGATTGCCTATTCTCATAGTGTGCTCCCGATTAGTTGCCCACAGTACTCAATACTAAGGTCCTCATGAAAAAGTGCCAAAATCCTTGAACAAACCAACTGCATCTTAGAGAGAAAAAAATCCCTTACATTTATTTTATAAATTGTGGCTGGTTCACATAATATTCAATAGCCAACATTTTAGTGCATATTAGAAATGTAATTATTTTGTTTTGTAACATTTGTTTTATTTTCCTATAGAATAAAAAAATGTTCTGATGTGAACCAGTTGGATGCTTGCAAATTAGCCACAGCCTTTTCTTCCTGTTTGTTTCAAACAAAAGGACAAAAAAAAGAAGAAATATGTGTTATAGAGGATCTAATCATTCATTATGTAAACATTTTTAATGTGAGTAATATTCATATTTCAAATCCTACTTTACCTTTACATAAAGAACTCAATTTTAAAGCAGGTCTGTCACCATGCAATGTTTAGTTCATTTTAAATAACATAATAAACAAACTTTTGTGCTAACCACGTGTTTGTAATATCAATAGCTTTTGAGAAATTAACCTTTAGTTTTCAGTAGTATAATGTGGCATTTTATGATAATTAGTTTCTGTGCTAAACCAATATTACCATACACTGTGCTGTGGCAGAATCTAGGCAGAGTTCACATACAGGAGGCATTTATAACAGCATGGAGGGAGATGCATGACCTTGAACAGAACATAATAGCATATCTTTCCTGGCAATTAGCATAAAGCGTGACACTATGTCACCAAACTATAAACATTCATTTCTTAAAAACAATGTATTTAATAAAAACAACTAGTAGACATTTAGACAAATGTTAATGTCCTGTAAAAGTAAAACAGTCTTGGGGTGACAGGTCCACTTTAAATTGGATTATAGCAACATTATATGGTATGCTTGCCATTACATAAGTATTTTTTATTTACAGGTAAGTGAAGAACAAGTGCAACAAATGGATACAGAGAACCATTTCATTACTAAATGGAAAGAATCTCAGGTAAACCACAGAAAACACAGATTACTTTTTATTTTATAAAAAAGTGACCCACAGAGCAAGAGAGGTATGAGTGTAAGAGAAATGTATTATGTAAAAACCTGATACTGTTAAAAGGAATTGTTTAACCCCTTGTTAGCTGGATATGTCTTCAAAACATCTCTAGTATCAAGTTGTTAATGGTAAGAAAGCAAGTATAATTATCAGCAGTATGAAATACTTGTAGAATGGAACTATATGAGCTAACTAAAATGATAGCAGCGTACAGAGAAGAAGCTGTATAATGATTTGTTGTACCTTCAACCAAGCACAGTGAGGCTAAATTACAAATGTGAATAAAGGAACTCCCCTAAAACATCTGCAGATGACCTCATTGCCTCTCCCCTTGGGGGGGGGGGGGGTGTTGCATACATAGCTTAGTATACATGTAGTAGGCATAGGAGTTATAACAGCAATTTTAGCACCAGTGCAGAATACCATGGCATATTCCTACACTGCCATGGGAAAACAGTCAAAAAGTCTAATGTTCTATCAAACACAGTTACCTCAAATTTGCTTTGCTGTTGGGAAATAATTATAAAAAATGGACATTCATTTTGAAGGGGTGCATTTAATTAAAAGAATTAAACTTCAAAAGTTCCTGCCAAAATAAATAGTAATTACAATTACATTTTTCATATGTAATAATCCTAAAAATAAATATTGCATCTAAAATGTTGTTTATTAACTCATGGGAAATTTTCATTTCTCAATGGCTAAAAACAGGTAGTTAGAGCTAAAGGCATAAATAAATTAAGAACATTCAGTTCTAATGCAAATATATTAAGGAATTTAAAGTTTGTGTTAATGCACTTAGGACACAGAAAAACTAAAGCTTAATTATACTTTTCTGAGACATCAGTTATTTCATATGAATTTAAAGTAGGCAAGCAAGGCAGTAAAGCAGAGAGATAAGCAAACTCTGTTCTTGATTGTATAGGCATTAGCAGAAGGAGGAGATATGTACTAATGCAACTCTATAGATCACTGGCAAGGTCTCACCTGGAGTATTGTATACAATTCTGGAGATCACTAAAATCGTTCAGGATCGTCATGGCAAATGTTACCAGCCAGGATATGCACCAATACATCTTTATGTATTGATTTGAATAGGGGAGGGAGTAAGGTGATTGATAAGATAGAAACCTTTATCTATATTAACCCTTTGAGTGCCAGGGGGTATGCAACGCATTGATTTGCAATGCATTGTGTACACCCTGCCCAGCACTCAAAGGGCCAAGAGATTTAATGTAATTCAGGAGGGAAACAATTTGGGGGGAAAAAAGGAATACTATAACCTAAGGACAAAGTCTAATGTCAGTGTTGGAAGACTAACACGTCATTTTCATAAGTGCTATTTTACAGAATGACCATTCCCCAGAAGAGACATTAGAAACTTATACTGTAAGGGTATTCAAAATGCCTGGGATAGTATTTAAGATTGGGTATTTTAATTAGATAGGAAAATTATTAGACTGGATTGGCTAGTTTGTTCTTATCTATAGTCAAAATCTCTGTTTAAGAAGATTACTAAAGAGGAACTTTCACATATTAATAAGTTACCATTCAATCATTAAGCATATGGCGACTAATTTGAAAATACGTGTCTTACCTATAAAAAGTGGCAGATTCTAAAGAAATCTTTACTCTTTGGAGACTGGAAGCCAGGTAAGACCTCAGACATCTTGTCTGTGTGCCTGTTCCATCAGTCCCGGTCTCCTGTAAAGCATTGCAGAGTGGCACATGGTAACCGGAAGGAACTGATGGCACAGGCAAGCAGACTGCACTAACGTGGCGTCAGTCTCCAAAGAGAAAAGATTCCTCAGAATCTGCCACTTTTTATATGTAAGACACGTATTTTCAAGCTAGTCACCATATGCTTAATGATTGAATGATGGCTTATTAACATGTGAAAGTTCCACTTTAAAAATAATTTATATTTTCTTACTAACACAATATATGTTGCTTTGGTTTCAGATTTCGCACTCTGGGGACTTGCTGATTGAGGTTTATCTAGAGAGAAAAGAGCCTGACATGTGCGTGATTATTAGGGTAAGACACTAAATTGCTATAATAAAATTCTGCATACACCTTTCTTTCTAATAATTTGAGTATTTTAGCATTTTAGAACTTCATCTTCTAGTAATGAATGACATCCAGAGAGCGGAAAATGAAGAATGGCCGGAGATAGGTTTCCAAAAATTAAGATAAGAATATAATAACAATACTCAGAATTTGTATTATGTGATTCTGTATGCAAAGGCCATTGCATATCCCTGAAATAAAACCAGAAGTAATCAACCTGTGATACTCCAGCTGTTTTCAGACTACAATTCTCATTATCATCAGATGGGCAACAGCAGTGGTCAGTTGATGATCAGAGTTGCAGTTCATCATCATCTGGAGAAGAGCCCATATCCACAACAGAAAAAATATTGGTTATTATTGACAGCTTTGTCTTTTTTAATCTCATGGAGTAAAACAGTAAAATAGAGGTTTTCTCTGCAACTGTAAAACCCACCTGCTTGTTCTTGAAAGGGATCATTGCTAATGACAATATAAAAATGTTTTGAATTAATTAGATGCAATTTACTGTTACAAACATAATGAGAATCCCTCTGATATATGGACAATAACATATTTCTATTAAGTAAAACATATTTCACAACTTTAAAAGCAGCAAGATAATTAAACCTCTCAATTTGGATTCCCCAACTGCACTTCATATACTCTCCATGCCTTTCTCCCATGTACACATATCTTTATGTCTTTCCTCTCTTTGGCTTACTCTCCTCAGCGAGGGTCCTGCTGGGTCAGTGTGTGTGTGTGGTGCATAGCAGAATCTCACCTAAGTATAAAAGGGTTTCCAAATGAAACAATTGGTCACACAAATCATAGTAAATCAAGGTTAAAAAATATATATCCACCAAGTTCAATATTTTCACCCAAAAAAGAGACCTATATTCAATTCTGACTTCAAGTAGGGTGTTTATTTACCTGAAAAGTCTATTTAATCTAATAACACATAGGTTAACCCTGTTATATTCCCTTCTGCTAGAAATGTATCCATAGTATCTGCCATCACCATATACATGGATAATGAATTATACAATATAAGAGGTCTTACTGTTCCTCTCCTGCATTTGAAACTACCCTTCCTCTAATGTTAAGGGAGATGGTAGTTATTTGATAAGGCCTTGGAATGAAAAGTTCATTTGAGAGTTCCTTGCATTGACCTCAGATATGCTTGGTCAGTGTAAAAAGATACACTCTTACATGAGTAAATGAACCATACATTCTGTTCCTCCATTCTCTTAATTAAATGTATTGCTCTTCTCTGCACTCCTTCCAGTTTTGAATATCCTTTTATACCAAAAGGTTCCTAAAACTGTAATGCAAATTGCAGGTAAGGTCTTACCAAAGACTTACAGTGCAACAATGATAATGTCAATTCTTACGTCAATACCCCTTTTATGAAATATATTATTTTGTTTGTTTTTGCTACTGCTGTTTGACACTATTGCCAAGCTTGCAGTTTCTAAGTACTCCAAGATCTTTTTCCAGCAATGAGTCAGAATGCCCCCATTAAGTTTACAAATAGCGTGCATGCTTATTTGTACTTCCCAAAAATATATTTTCCTGCATTAAATCTAACATTCTCTTTGATTATCTAACCTGCAAATTTATGTAATTTTTTTCCTAAGCTGAGTTTATTATCTTACATATCTTAGTGTCATCTCTAGATATTGGAATTTTACTGTCTATTGTCATTTGTAGGTCATCTATAAACATTCTGACTAAGTTAGGTCCCAGACTAACAGGCTCCTCTGTGCTAATGAACATTTGACTTTGATCTAACGCTATACATATCATATCATATTTCTATGCAGACTGTATGTTTACTATATATAAATGCAGTGCTAGTCAAGCTTTATTTGTAACCCATGTCTGAAGAAGGGACCTTAATGCCCCTAAATGGATAGTAATACTTCATTTTCACTTTACTTAAACTATCACCCCAAAAGTTTAGCTTATTTTAATCCTTATCTAGAGATAAGCTTAAATTGTTTTTTATTTTTGTTTAAAAAAAGCATGCTGTAGTGAAATCTACATTCTGTCACTCTTCTTCTGTTCCCTCCCCCAAGCTTGGTCGTGTTTCAACCAGCTTACATGGAGAACTCCTACGTCATCAGAGGAGGTTGGAATGCAACTATGCTTGGGGGACAGAAGAAGATTGACAGGCTGTGTTACAGAGCTGTAACTGCAGTCTGTCCTGAAGTAAGGCACAGGCTCGTTTTTAACAATGTAGATTTTGCCACAGTATGCTTTGTAAACAAAAATAACAAATGATTTAAGCTTACTGCTAGATAAGTCTTAAATAAGTTAAACTTGTCTAGGGGTGATAATTCCTCTTTAGTATTGTTATACTTAAAATCCAACTCATACTATCCATGTCTTACTGTCCTAAATTGTATAGTTATTTAGCAATTGGCAGAAAATACCTCAGAAAAGAAATCTGGTTGTGGGACCATAGGGATTGTCTAGAGGGAGGAGGTACTCAGCTGTATTGATGTAAGTCATGCCCACCCATTGGTTTGCTTGTCAGAAGAACATTGAGTTTCTGAGCTGAGCCATTCCAATCTATTTCTGTGTTATGAATAACCTACAACACAGTAACAGATATGAATGGTTCTGCTCATATACATTGTTCCGATAAGCAAGAGGATGCAATACTCTATGGGTAGGGAAAGGTCACAAGTGACCGCATGAAGAACCAACAAAAGGGGAGTGCATTACAAAGGCTTCTTGGTGACAAGAAAACTGAGTGGGCATGACTTACAGCAATACAGCCGAGGTATCTCTCCCTCTAGGCAAGCCCTATGGTCCAGATTTCTGTTCAGAGAGCTTGAGATGTGACATAGTAAAGAGGGGAGGGGGTGGGAAAATACAACAGCAATTGCTAAATTACTATACAATGGATGGAATGATTTAGTTATTTAAACATAACAATATTAAGTAAAGTGAATATGAAGTATTGCCATCCCTTTAAAACTTGCATTTGCTGTGTTCTCAGTGAGCCAGTTCTGTTACCAAAGTATTCTGAATCCCATCTACTCTACTGGCTAACATGGTACCACCATTTTTCTTGTGTTAACCCCATAACTGACAACAATATGGCTGTACTTGTTATAAGTTATTATTAGATCTTCTACCACTGGTTGTCCTTTGGACTATGTATACCAATGAAAACAGTTTGTTAATTACATTAGCCTGTTCCTTATCCCCACTATTAACCCTTTGAGTGCCATGGGGTAAGCAACATATTGCTTTGCAATGTGTTGTGTACTCCTCTGACAGTCAAAGGGTTAGGCTTACACATTTTATTTTCTCACAGTTCCATTGTTCTCCTTCTTTTTGTAACATAGGTGATTTTGATACAAATTTCAGCAGAAATTATACTTTAATATGTTTATTTTTATCTAGCGACTTGTTTCCTACCGAAGCCACAGGTTGGAAATTATAGAAGCAATAACGGGAGGATTGGGACATGTGAATATATGGAACATTGAACCCTAACCCTGGAAATGGAAGGGGGGGATTGCCTTTTAAGATACTGCAATTTATAAACTGCAACTCCTGTTTTGTGATCTATAGACTGACCTGTGGCTGTGGGATACATTATATTGGTAGAACCACGAGAAGCCTCCGAGAACAGATAGGAGAACATCGGAGGAAAATTGTTAAGAAGGCCCAGGATCACAGTGTTCCCAAGCATTTTAGTCTGTGTAATAAGGGAGGTATTAGAAACTTGAAGGTACTGGATCTGGAGAGTATTGATCAAACAGTGCCTAATAGATATAAACAGTTGTGTAAAGGGAGGCTTACTGGATCTTCAGACTCAACAACTTAGTCCCTAATGGACTAAATGAGGAAACAGAGTTATCATCTTTTATGTAAAACTGAATGGTGGGAGTAAAATGAGGAAGTATAGTAGTTCAGTCCCTTTGAAATTGAAAGGATAAGAGGTGTTCTATGTGTGATGTGGTGCGTACCCCATTATAATTTTTTTCTGGGGGAAAAGGGGTTAGATTATGAGAATAATAACATCAATGTATACAACTGGGGGGTTAATAATGGAGTATGACGTTAGTAGGTTATCTATAGCTCAGGGTTTATATATATATATATATATATATATATATATATATATTTATTTATTTATGTATATTTTATTTTGTTTTCAAATATTGAAATAATTTTTCTGAATTTAGAGAGAATAATTTTAATATATATGCATTAAGAACAAGGTATAACAACACTGGTTGGTAGGAAAGGATGAAGATGGGAATGACGGTAGGTGTATATGGAGAGAGAGTAAAAAGGAGATACATGAAAATAAGGCTTGGAATATATGAGAGGAAACTGTTTATAATGCAAGAGAACGGAATTACCAGATGGAGACTTGGATTAGAAGAACGAGTACAACCGGAAGTGATCTGAAATGTACACTTGTGATGAACCGGAAGTGTACATTTACAATAAACCGGGAAAAGAAGGAGTAAAGAAGGACCGAAGGGAGCTACAACAGGGACCGATTGAAACTGGAGGTCAAATCCAGTTAAAGCCTGTGACCTAGAGGTGGAAGCAGCCTCCATAAAAGTGAATACCCATTTGGAAGGGGGCATTCTGATTGTATAAGGTCCTGAGAATACGCGGATTACACTTAGAGGGATTTCCTGCGCTGTCCCTTGTTTTCTACTTTTTTTTATAATAATGTAATTACCAGCAGAAGAAATTCATATTGAGTATAGAAGACAAAAGCTTTGGCTCTCCAGTGAGCCACAGGTTTTCTGATTGATAGTGGCTTCCCATCTTTAACGACACTATCCCATATTACTATGCATGTCTATGGCAAAATATTGAATGAATATAGCAGAAAGTTGGCAACCTCTGTTACAATAAATGAGTGAATATAGTGTCATACTGTGTCCCCTTATTCCCTCACTCACTTTCACATCACATAATGCACACTACACGTACTATATAAGTCAGCTTTACAAAGCATGTAGATTAGTCTCTAAGCAGATGGTTATTCAAGGGCTATTATGGCAGCTTTTGGCCATCAACCCATGAAAATGTGGTGAGGCACGTTGCAAATATTCAGTAATGTCTTCATCATCATATCACCCTACACTAGTGACCCATGGGGGCCTAAGCCCCATAACAATACGTCCAAGGAACTAAAAACATGAGTGATTTTTTTTATTAACTCGTTGAGTGCCAATGGGATATGCAATGCATTTCACAGCATTACATACCCCACTGGAAACCAAAGGGTTAATCCTCCTAAAGCTAACACAATCCCATTAAAATAAACACTTACCTGTAGTTCTGATGCCCAGCAAGGTCTTCATCACCCTGGTGTTCCACTATAATTCTGCCAGCTGCTATCTTCTTTCTTCTTCATCTTCTTTCTTCTTCTCTTCTTTTGTCATTGTCTTTAGTCATCATCTTCAGTGCTGCCCCTCAAAAAATAAATATATGTATTAAAATTAATGTTGTCAATAAAGTTACATGGCCACCTCCGGTGGCAGTGACAGGAATCCAGAAAAAAATATCCATCATAGCACCTTCAATCCACCACCAATTTGTCCTTGTCACAATGAATCCATCATGCCTTCAACATGTTTAGGATTTTGGTCATAAAACCTTGACAATGTCTCATTTCCTTCTGGAAATGTAGGTTAATGATCCATTCTTGTATTGATGTGGGTAAGTTTGCCACATACACTAGCTATCCCTTTAGCATTCTGGAGCCAGACAATATTTTGCTGTCTCTACTCTGGAGAGCAGAGACAATAGCTGCCCTCCCTTAACCCTTTCAGTGCCATACAGATGTCTATCGCATACTCTGTGGCACTCCAAGAGGTTAAAAATATGTGGTAAAAGCTGAAGCCGAGAGGCTAGATAGGGCACTTAGGAACCCCACTTAAAGAATTAAGACACTGTTTGCCAGTGAAATGTTTTGTTTGAAAGAGAGACAGAAGACCTATTAATTCACATTGTGTAATATAGTTTTTTTGGAACAGATGCTATGTTCATACATCACGTAGCTGCCCTGCTGACATACCCCTCACATCACCTCACCAGACACACTATGCAAGCTGGCAATGTGAGGGGATTAAGTGGGGCAGCTAGGAGATGTATCAGCATAGCTTCTGTTACACAAAAATATACAATAAAATGTGCGTTCACTGATCTTCTATCTCTTTCAAACTACACATTTCACAGCAAACAGTGCCTGAATTATTTACATGGGATTCCTGTCTTACTGAATCCCCATCTAGCCTCTCAGCTTCAGCTTTTACCATAAAATTTTAACCCCTTTCAGTGCCACAGGTGTCTGCAATGCACATTTCAATGGCAATGAAAGGGTTTGTGGTTCTGTTTGTTGTGCTAAAGTCTGAGCACATCTTCTCCACCCCTCCAGTGAGCAAGAAGAGAGAATGAACTCAGACTTCAAGGTTTTCAAATTGCTGGAGATGTGTAAAACAGTTTGATGACCCTGAATGCTGCTAGGTGATTCTTCCCCCTCCCCTTACATTATTAATTCTTAGTGCATCTGGGGCTCGATTCTATTACCAGCACTAAAAAAAAAAAACGGCCTTGTGTTTCTTTAAGTCAGGTTTTAGTATCCTATTACCCAACTTGTGAAAACAAAATCAGCGGTAATTTTACATACCGCCAGTCAAAAAAAGCCCACAGGAAAAAATTACAAACAACGTGCAAGTAGCATTCTATTACTCACGCTCAGTATTAGTGCCTGTTTTGTTGATACATTTTAAGTTGGGAATCCTATGTCTCAAAAGTTGAGGCATAGAAGACACAACAATGGCTTCAAAACCATCACTGTTTGAAAAAACAGCAGTGAAGAATCCAGCATACAGCATAGAAATCTGACATTTTAACCCTACAGAGCTTTCTTTCAGCACTTTAATTCGACAAATATTGTTCACATTCCACATTTTAACCCCTCCCCTTCAAAATTCGACTTACGGTGTTTTCTTTCACTACCTTAATTTGACAAATATTGTTCACATTCCACATTTTAACCCTTCCCCTTCAAAATTCAACTTATGTTACCACCCAACATCTTTTTTATTAATTTCACTGGGTGCAAAATTTAGGACCTGACGTGTTTTTTTTTTACTTCAGTAATTTTTCACAGCACAGGTAATTTGATGGTTTACTATGCTTGAAAAACTGCCGTCAGCTGTTTTTTATTTATTTATATTTTTTTCCGGAGTCTATTAAATCGAGTCCCTTGAATGCTATCAATGTTTCTAATGTGTTCTGAGACAATGCATGGCAGCCATGTTTATGGCTAAATGGATTAAAAACCCATTTGAAATAAATAATTTTTAATTGCCACCTTTGTAGTTGGTATGATCCAGAACTGCTGATCTTTTCTTTTTGCATATGGTCCATAAGCATGCTTTTTGCTTATAAAAAATTAAAAATGTTATATATGTGTAATACATATTT
The DNA here is from genome assembly GCA_037306005.1 of Rhinophrynus dorsalis. Classification (NCBI taxonomy): domain Eukaryota; kingdom Metazoa; phylum Chordata; class Amphibia; order Anura; family Rhinophrynidae; genus Rhinophrynus; species Rhinophrynus dorsalis. Next base: position 83,760,938 of record CM074718.1, on the reverse strand, counting down.
TAGTGTAGGAAAGTTACATTTAACTTATGCTCCATTTTTAGGTCATTATTATTTATGTTGCAAATCACTCTAGTTCCAATTGCCTACACAAGTTAAAGTACATTTAATGCAAAACTTGAAAAGTATACAAAATTTAAAGCATGCAAACAAACTCTAAGTACACCAGTATATCTTTGTTAACTGAACAAGAACCAATTAACAAATCATTGAGGCATAGATGCTAATGAATATTTGAAGAATGGGGCAATTCTGGAAATAACTGCATCATAGTGGACAAATAAAAATTCCTATTGAGTGACATTTTAAGTGCCAGAGGGGAACCAATGCATTCTGAAGCAGTATTCTGGCACTCAAAGGGTTAAAACAGGACTTTGAAAGTGCAGTACATTTTTTGAAAAAAAGTTCAGTAATTTGCAAAAGTTTTATGCAGGTGTGAAAAAATGCTCTAAAGTAAGAATGCTTTCAAAAAATAGATATGTTAATAGTTTATTTTTTACCAATTAACACAGTGCATAGTGAGTGAACAAAATAAAAATCTAAATCAAATCAATATTTGTTGTGACTACCCATTGCCTTCAAAACAGCATCAATTCTTCTAGGTACACTTGCAAGTCAGGGATTTTATAGGTATATAGTCAGGTGTATGATTAACCAATTATACCAAACACAATAATTAACTGAAACAGAATCAGCTGTGTAGGAGGAATAAAACTGGGTGAGGAACAACCACACTAAGCTAACAAGCTGAGGTTGCTGAAGAAAGTTTCATGTCAATAGTCATACAGTATGGCAAGACTGAGCACAGCAAGAAGAAACAAGGTAGTTATACTGCATCAGCAATGTTTCTCCCAGGCAGAAATTTCAAGGCAGTCAGGGGTTTTCAGATGTGCTGTCCAAGCTCTTTTGAAGAAGCACAAAGAAACAGGCAACATTGAGTACTATAGATGCAGTTGTCGCCCAAGGAAACTTAGTGCAGCAGATGAAAGACACATCATGCTTACTTCTCTTCACAATCAGAAGATGTCCTGCAGTACCATCAGCTCAGAATTGGCAGAAAACTGTGGGATCATGGTACACCCATCTACTGTCCAGAGAACTCTGGTTAGAAGTGGTCTTCACGGAAGACTTGTGGCCAAAAAGCCATTCCTCCGACATGAAAACAAGTCCAAGCAACTCAACTATTCACAAAAACACAGGAATAGGGTGCAGAAAAATAACAGCAGGTGCTCTGGACTGATGAGTCAAAATGTGAAATATTTGTCTGTAGCAGAAGGCAGTTTGTTCTCCGAAGTCTGGAGAGTGGTACAAGAATGAGTGTCTGCAGTGAAGCATGGTAGAGATTCCTTGCAAGTTTGGGGCTGCATTTCTACTAATGGAGTTGAGGATTTGGTCAGAATGAATGGTCTCCTCAATGCTGAGAAATAAGGGCAGATACTTATCCATCATGCAGTACCATAAGAGAGGCATCTGATTGACCCCAATGTATGCTGCAGTATGACAATGACCCCAAACATACAGCCAAATTCATTAAGAACTATCTTCAGCGTACAGAAGAACAAGGAGTCTGGAAGTGATGGTATGTCTTCCACAGAGTCCTGGTACGAACATCACTGAGTCTGTTTAGGATTACATGAAAAGAGAGAAGCAACTGAGGCTGCCTAAATTCACAGAAGAACTGTGGTTAGTTCTCCAAGATGTTTGAAACAGCCTACCTGCCGAGGTCCTTAACCAACTGTGTGCAAGTGTACCTAGAAGAATTGATGCTGTTTTGAAGACAAATATTGATTTAGAGTTTTCTTATTTTCACTCATTATGCATGTTGTTAATTGATAAACATAACCTATTAACATGTCTATTTTTGAAAACATTCTTATTTTCTAGCATTTTTTTACAACCGCCTAAAAATTTAGCAAATTACTATAGATAGATAGATAGATAGATAGATAGATAGATAGATAGATAGATAGATAGATAGAGATATTCTGTAATTCTTTCCTACTAAATAATACTCAGATACTTACACAACTGGAAGATTTTCTATTCAAATGTTATCATGGCTCATGCTCATCAATTTCCTATTGTGGTCACCAGGCGGTGCTGTTCTTCTGCATGGTAATGGAGAGCTGCAGTCTATAATGCAAGCTCATTATAGTGTGCAGCACATTTTAGCAATGTGGCTAATAGTTTGCTGTAATGACATTTGAGCAAAAAATCTCCATTGTGCTTTCTCTTGTTTTACTCATTATCTAATCCATATAACATATTTTTTATTTAAAAAATGTACTTTCTTGAATGTTGAAGAGGTCTTCAATGCTTTGCTTTGCATTACATTAGAAACTATAGCATTCAAGGTGTTCTTAAGTTCTTAAGGTGAGAAAATGTGTCCCGTTTGCCACTGGAATGCCCCAGAATTGCTCCAGTTTACTTGTAGTACATTTAAGGCTTTATTCAGGAAGCTAAAGAGCAACAATTTTGGACAAGAACCAATGCTTCATAAGGGAACTGTGTTCCCTCTAACATGAGCAACTGTTGGTTCCCCCAGGCTTGAGAGCCCAAAGAAATGTTTCTTGGGGGGGGACAAGTACTCTCTTTTGCACACCTCAAGTACGCCCATGTACCCAGTGTTAAATAGTTAACTGATACAAAACACAAAAGAGACAGAGGGTGTGCAGTAGTGCAGCTTTGCAATTGTCAATATTAATATTGAAAAAAAAGGATTGTTACTCACAAATGTGATGTCCTGATTCAAGAGCAGGGGGAGAATATAACCTGTCTCCGCCCAGAACAATCTGATATCCTCTTGGTATGCCCACAGGTCTGTTCTTCCGAAGCACTCTTGAGTTCCAGTGGATTTATACAAATAAGGAAAAGAGTTGAAAGAGTAGCCAGAATTAAAGAGTTAAAAGAGTTAAAAGAGAGCAGGGTTGCATGATACATCTGTTATTAAAAAGAAGCACTGCATAAACAGGCTTCTTTAACTCTGTCTGCTCCCCATTGCTTAACTTATAGTGAAAACTGTGTTTGTAACTAAAAACTCCCTAAATTTAGGTCTTCTAACCCCTTGAATGCTAGAGATATCTACACTGCTTTGCATGGACCTTATATTTTGTTCAGGCTAACTCAATTCTCCTTGACTTAACCCTTTGAGTGTCGGATGAATATGCAATGCATTGCAGAGCAATGCGTTACATACCCCCTGGCACTCAAAGGGTTAAATGAGTCTTTTAACCCCTGGGTGGCTCCCAATACATTTCAAAACACTGCATTGCAGACCTCCCTAGCATTCAAGGGGTTAAAAGCCCCATTAACAGAAATGTAAATATGGAAACATTTTTATTTGTCCCCTACAGTGCAGTTGGTTTGCCCTAGAACTGCTTCACTTCGCCTTAATACATAGGACCTTATTCACAAAAGAAACGAGGAACAATTCTGCACCATAAGGAGGAAGTAAAAATCCTCTCAAATTCCAGTTGGATTAAATAAGGATGTTAACTCCTTGAAGGCTACAGAGGTCTCCAGCTCATTGAATTGCAATACGTTGGAGACGTCTTTTGCCTTTAAGGGGTCAAAATCTTCATTTAGGTCAATGGGAAGGTTTATTTTTCTCTTAAGGGACAGTTTTGTTCCAGAAGAACCACTTTTTACTTTTGTGAACAATGCCCAGAAGGCCCTAAATGCTCTACTGAAACAGTTGGGCATGTTTACTTGTAATACAGTTGGTTTGACCCTAAATTGTTCCTCTTGAACTTCCTGAACAATGCACTTCAGTTGTATTTGAGGCACAGTTTTACCTTAACCCTTTGAGTGCCTCTCAAAATATGAACTAAGTATCCTTTCCAGTGGAATGTGATCTGCCACAACATTATCTTATTTCTGTGATATGTTTATTACAGGTACCACCTTCTATGCAAACAGCAGAACTGGCTAATTGTGCTATTGGGATAAAAAACATTACACGCACAAGAGAAATGCCTTGGGCTACATTTGAAGTAATTGAAAATGGAGAACTTGGTATGTATTTTCTCTTGCTTTTGTAAAACAAATATTGGTATTTCTTGCTATAACTGGTTTACGTTAGCCATGGAATTGAATAATCATTACTAGCTTATATATTTATAAATCCTTCTCCCACAAATGACTTAAAGGGACAGTAGTGTCCCAAAAAAATAAATCCAGTTTTATAGACTTTAAAAAAAAATCAATATGCTCCAAACCCGATCTTTCAAACTGCTATGGTTTGAGAGATATAGGGATTCAAAGTTACCCCCTCCCTCCCCTTCTCCTGATGTCAGCTGTAAATATGACACCAGCAGGAGAATTGAGTCGTACGACTCGAGGAGGCTCTGCAGCAGAGCCGAGTTCACATTATCTATAAAGAATTCACTCATTGGAAAGATCTACAAAGTGTGCCTGGTTTGCAAGCACACTTTATAGACATTTCCAATGAATGAATTCTTTATAGATAACGCGATCTCGGCTCTGCTGCAGAGCCACCTGCTGGTCCCCTGACCGGGATCTCCTGATGTCAGCGTCTAGAAAGGGAGAGAGGGGCGAATATTGAATCCCTATATCTCTCAAACCATAGCAGTTTGAGAGATCAGGTTTGGAGAATATTGATTTTTTTAAAGGCTACAATACTGGATATCTTTTTTTTGGGATATTACTGTCCCTTTAACCACTTAGGAACCAGAAATTTGTGCAATGCATTGCTTCTCAATGTTTTACAAACCCCACTTGTCTTTAAGGGGTTAACCCTTGGATGCGAAACATGTCTTCAGCCCAATGCTTTGCAAAGGATGAAAGACTTCTGTAACAACCAATTAAAATAGCTTCTGTGTTTGCCCGCTAACATATCTGTAGTTGATATTAAAATTGTTGGTCCCCCAACACTCAAAATTTTAGCAATGTCTCTATGCAGTGGCATAACTCCAGGGAGTACAGTTTCCCCATTTATGTGCAGACTTGATGGACCGAATGGTTCTTATTTGATGTCATTTTCTAAGTTTCTACCATTGCCTGCTATCCAGTGGGGATAGGGTCCAATAGGTTTTAATTACTCATCAGTGAAAATATGTTTCTGTTGGGAGAATAAAAAAACTGTTTGCACAGGGGCCCTCGAATGACTAATTACATAACTGTCTCCAAGACATCTTTCAGCATCCAAGAGGTTAATATACAGGCAGCAATTGTAACAGAGATCATGTCTTGAATCACAAGGAAAAAAAAAAGAAAGCATTATTTGAATCCACATATTGCTGGTCAAACCCTGCACTTCTTCCTCCCAATCCCACTCAACCCGAATAGGTCAAATCACGTCATTTGGACACTCCCACTCCCAACTCTTCATAGTTCTTTGGCAGTTGAGGACAAGAAGGTTCCCATATACATAAACGAGGTTTTTAACCCCTTGGATGTTAGAAAGGGCTCCAAAGTTTTTAGAAGCAATGCACTGGAGACCTCCAGCATTCAAGTTTTTTTTTTTTTTTTTTTTTTTAAACTGAATTTAACTCTTTAAGCACTAGAGAGGTACCCAACACATTGCTTTGAAATATGTTGGGTACCCCTCTGTCACTCAAAGGGGTTAAATCAATGGGGATTTTGGGAACTATTATTGTACTATATTGGGCGATTTATATGCTGCAGGCTTTCTGAGTATCAATGTATATATATTTTTTTTCTCTCAGAGCGTCTTATGCACTACAAGGAGAAAGTGTTAGAAACAGTTCTTCAGTGGTGCTCACAGTCTGACCCCGGAGGCCCATACCTTCTTGTAAAGCCATTTTACACACCTGAAATCATGAGTCTTGGTATGAAGCATGTATTTACACTTTATTGTGCTTTCTATGATTAAAACAAATATACACTTTGATAAACAGTTTAAACACTAGAGGTCAACAACACATTGTGATAGATGTATCTCTTACATGACAAAGGTTAACCTTTTGAGTGCCAGAGAGGTATCCACGCATTGCATTGAATACCTCTTTGACACTCAGTGGGCTAAAGAGGCATTAACCATTTAATGCCGGAGGGGTAGAAAATGCATTTGACACTCAATGAGTTAACTCTTTGCTTTGGCTACATATTCTGCAGGACCAGGCTATGTAACATCTGATCACGTATACTTTTCTTTTACACTTTTATGTCACTGATGTTTCCAGGGAGCTCTCTGTTAGGAACTGTGAAAGAAAGTATACACATACAGAAAGGATACAGTGCAAAAATATTAGCATACAGAGTGCTAAGTGTTTCACATTGTTTTGCTTTCCTCTTTTGAAGATCATCTGACTAAAAACACTTAGAAAACAGACCTACAGGGAGCTTACTGCCCGGGGTAATTTAAAAAGGTGAAAATATAAAAAAATATATTATAGGCAATTTTATTTTACATGTTCTGCATTAGCAGAATATGTCATTTCAAAAGTAAGGGTTGCTATCCCCTTAAAACAAGATGGAGGCATCACTGTTTCCAGTTTTGGTACATGTCAGAAAAATTAATATACTCATTCTACAATATTATTAATAATATTTTTATTTATGAAATATCCATTTCAAAGAATAATATAATCAGTAATTTATTGAAGTAATGTAAATACTAGGCTCGTTTAAAGGGCTATACAACATATATAAAATATATTCTCTACTCTAACATATAGTGCTATAATCAATCACAAAACAAATATAAAAAATCTAACAGAAAAATATATCACATATATATATATATATATATATATGTAGGTGTGTGTGTCCAGGGTAAAAATGTACGTGCTAAAGTCCAACACTACAAATGCTCAGTCCCATTAATCTTGGTTGCTGCTTCTTGTGTGTGATTTATTGATGTCATCCATTATAAACAAAGAGGAGAAAGAGAAGCACAATCTTCCAATGGTGTGTTACGCTTTTTAATAATATAAATTACATCTACTCCAAACATAAACTGCTTACAAACAGTTTGTGATTATGCAGTTAAAAACCATATAGTTTGTAATGTCTGGCTATTCTTTCTCATTCTCTCACTATCCCCTTCACAGACAAGGTTCTCCAGTGTGTGTGTGTGCCTTTTAAATAAATAATTTGACAAAAATGTGACTGTAAATGTAGATTTAAATCCACTGTGTGACACAGGTTAGATGTTGCTCCATTTAGGAGCCTGTATGCACATTTCCACACACTAACTTAAAGGGATAGTAATGTTTCAAAACAGCAGCTATAATTAATCTTCATAGTATTTGAGACATAGAGGGTGCTATTTCAATACTGTCAGAGTTGTGGTTCAAGAGTAATTGAATGATAACATTTCCCCCTCCTGCCCCTTTTACCTAGTGTAAGCCATCTCTTCTCAGATGTGGAATCTGGTTGCTAGACCAGATAACATCAGGGGACAATCTTCTTCCTATGAGAACAATGAAAGCCCTGCCCCCTTTGACAAGTTTTTCAGCTTTTGCCCTTATCTTAATTGAAGATTGTCCCTCTCTGCAATCTACCTGGGCACCTCCCTTCTGCTCTGGCTTAGCAGTGTTACATCAGTAAAAGGGGGCGGGAGGGGGATACTTTATCATTCAATTACTCTTGAACTACAACTCTGACAAAATTGAAATAATACTCTCCAAGGTCCAAATACAATGATGATTAATTAGAGCTGCTTTTATTATGAAACATTACTATCCCTTTAAGCTGGCCCCTTTCTCCAGCTATTGCTCTTCACTTAAAGAGGGACTTTCACCTCTAATACATGCCTATTGTGGTATCAGGTAACGTTGGTACAGCGAGACAGGGAGAGCATTCATGCTTCACGTCATATTGATGTGCATCACGTCTTTTGTAACAGCAAGCTCTGGTTGTCTTTATATTGAACTTGCAAGAATAATGACAACCAGAGCTTGCTGTTACAATGGATGTGATGCACATCAATACGAAGGGAACCATGAACGTGGTACCTGGGAGAGCTGGGAGGGTGGTGGGAGGAGAATTTCAGGACTGGGAAGTCCTGCATCTCTGTGATGGTGTTACCCTATACCACAGAATGTGGATGTGCCCGCATCAAGTCTATTTTTTAGAGCAAATATCTACTAAAGTAAGTAGAAAAACAAAAAAAAGCCAATCCACATACAATTTTACTAGCTTAATCATATGAGTCAAAGTGTATTAGAGGTGAAAGTTCACAGACACAGAAGCATGATTCCAATAAAAATTATTACTTCCAAGTTCTGAAAGAGAGTGAGAAAGATGATATATGAAGAAAGTCCATTTTTGTATGTTCACTTTGGGAAAGAGGTCTTTAGTGAGGTTATAAATATCCAAACCTCAGAATGCACATTTTTAATTAACATGTCAAATTTTCCGTAGAAAATGTATATAGTCACCAACAAGCAAAGCTGCAAATCTGTTGACCCTTTGCCAATCTGCTTAGAACTAAAGTCACTGTTCAAAGGAAAGTAATTTCAAGAGAGAATAAACTCACTTAGGTTGGAAATGCAAGTCTAAAGTACATTGCATTTGGAAAGTGTTATTACTGTTTTAATGTAACGGATTGCAACTAAAGTCTGGAGAAATGTGCGGATAACAAATGGAATGTAATCCAGGCCTTAGACTGGTAACTTTGATTTTTAAAAAGAAATGAAACATATTTATATCTAGTCATGTGTATCGAGTGTATGGAGACAACATATTTCTATGGCATACCTTTGAAGTTCCTCATTGATGAATGTGCACATACAAGAAATGCATAATTATATGAAAGGTAATTTCTAGAGTTTTTCCCCTATATATTTGCCATTATCCTATTTATATATGTAATCCCAAGTCTGTTTTATGCCATAAGGATTTTTAAAATGATTTGTTAAAAAAATCACTGAGTCTATCCTAAAAAGAACTGAGGCAATTTAGACACAAACCAGCTGCACCACAAGGGGATACACAACAAATTCCAGAACTGTTAAAATATTCATTGTCATCCAGGTGCAGCTGGTTTGCTCCAAAATTGCTCTAGCTCTGCTTAGTACATCAGCCACAAATTCTGCATCATTTTGTTTAAACATATGTTTGCCTAATAAAAAAAACCTGGAAATAGGCAAAAGTAAATAAAACAAATTTAGATAAAAACCTAATGGTTCCTTTCCACTAACACTGAGGGAAAAAAAACATGAGTTGGTCCGGATGAAGTGCCTCCATAAATATTAAAAGCTTAGGAATACCCCCTCCCCTCCTCGTCCCTACCCCTATCCTGTCTTTACTTCTCTCCTTCCTACCTTCCCGGTACCCCCTTTCTTTATTATTGACAGGGGAAGTAATGATTAGAAGGAGATAGGAAGAAAGATAGATAGGCAACACCCACGCATACCTCCTGCTCTACAATTACTGGCCTATATTGTACTTTACGCTACTCAGTTTCACTCATCACATAATACAGCAATGAGCTATCTCCTGTACACACCTTCCACTGCTACTTCTGCCAAACTAGTCGGGGCCTCCTCCCAGAGTATATCTAATGCAAATGCTTCTTGTTTTTAATTAACTCTGCTCTCATTATCATATTTTCTTGTATTTTCCAAGTTGCTCTAACTCAACTCTTCTATAAGTACAGATTGTTGTATTTTGCTCACCTTAATCTTGTACATGTTATATGTATGGTATTTGGATTCTATAATAGACTTAGGAGCGTACTTGCCTTACTACTGCCTGGACTTTTTGATCAGTCTCCATTGGTATGAGCAGTGCAAGATAATGATAGTCAGACTTTACTAAAAGGCTAATATGGAAGACTCTGGAAACTACAGGCCTGTGTTGCTTATCTAAAATCTGTCGGTTTGTAAAAGTTATGTCAACATGGATTTGTTTCAGGAATATCTTGTCAAACAAATGTTATAGATTTTTTTTACTTCACAACTAAAGTAATAGCCCAGGATGGGCAAGATGTAGCTTATCTTAATTTTAACAAAACTTTTACACTGTCCCACATAAAACGCTAATTCACAAACTGTATGGCTTGGGACTGGATTCAAATGTAGTTGGCTAGATAAAGTGTTGGCTGAAGTATACAAGACAGAGGGTATTAGTCAGTGCAATACATTCAGAGGAAGGATGGTTGACTAGTGGAGTACCTCAGAGATCACAGATAGGGTCTTTATAAGCAATATTACTCATGAGCTTCAAGGCAAGGTATGCCAGTTTGCAGATGACATTTCTAGAGGGTTAAGTGAAATTAGAAGTGACTGAAAAAGAGATAGAGGAATGGACAAAAGTATGTGATTTAACAATTAAAGCCACAAAATGCCAAATATGTATACCCAGTGGCAATATATAAGCAAAATATATCAGGAAATAATCAAGGACTCTAATATGTATAGCTGGGATGATAGAAAGCAGAGGGATAATATACTGAAACCTTCAAATATATTAAGAGATTTAATAACTAGAACAGGGACATGTGACTTCAAATTGGAAGGTGGGATAATAAGAGGAAATGTAAGACACAGCTGCTTTACAGAAAGTGGAGATGAATTCTCCAGTAACATCACTTCTCCAGTTCCTATGTTATTCTATAAAACGTATCTAAGATCACCTAAGTTTGAGAAATTTTAGTAAATTGGCTCCATAGAATAACATGGGAATTGGAGAAGTGATATGATTGAAGAAGTCATCCCGACTTTATCACCTCTTTATCACACCTTAGTGAATCTTCCCCAATTTCTAAACATACACTTGCAAGATTTAAAGGAACACTAACATCTAAAAATAAACAAGGTTTATATATACTTTAATACCATGAACATCATGCTTGGATCTGTAAACATTCTCTGTTTTCTGAATCCTAAAACTTAGCCTTATATATTTCAAGCGGGGAGGTGACATTCCTGCTTTTTTCCCAGGTTCCATTCACTGTCAAGGATTGTCTGTAATAAGCAGAGATGTAACAACCTTTCTGAATACAAGAGCATTGGACACTACTAACAGACAGTTAACTGACATCTCTTATCTTTCTATTCAAGGAGAACAAACAACATTAAATAATCCTCTCTGAATAGAACAATTTACACTTACATTAAAAAACATGTTTAGGATTGTATTTTAGGGCTATAACAGAAATACATAATTATATACATATCTTAATGGAAATATGTGATATTTTAATTAATATCAACCTACATAATTTTTTGCTGTCAATGTTCCTTTAACACACTAGATTTACTTGAGCTGCATTCACCAATCAAATCCAACAGTTTGTAATTCCATGTGACTACACAATCTATCCAAACTAGTATGAGGCCAACAGAGAAAATAAAACCCAACAGTTTAATCCAAAATAGTTAAATTAGTAACAAGATACCATGAAGTAGAATTATTTAAAAGCTTTACTCGTTGGCAATAAATAGTGGAATGCCTGCATATAGTCTAATAAACAGTGTGGACAAAGGTAGTTTTGTTTGCAAACAAAATATAGTTCATCTGTATGTTGCTAACATATTTAGTACATCCTAACCTCAGAAGGAACATTCTTTAACTGAATGTGAGGCCCAGTCAGCATCAATAAGAGAGACAAGAATCAGAGAGCAAGAGAAAAACAGCAGAGAGAGACAGAGATCAAGAGTGAGTAAAACTGAGACACTGTGAGAGCAAGAGCAAGTAAGCAATATCCTATATAATCATATATAATAATTTACTAGGATGTTTGTCAAGATGCAGTCATGCGCAGTAGAGACTGCCTGCGTTCAGGCAGTCTGTATCCTATATAATAATTCACTAGGATGTTTGTTACGATGCAGTCATGTGCAGTAGAGACTGCCTGTGTTCAGGCAGTCTCTACTGCGCATTATTGTATCACGTGAGTGAGGCAACGCAAGACTGCTTCGCGTGGAGCAGAAGTAGTGGCCTCTTAACCCTTTGAATGCCAGTGGGGTATGCAATGCATTGCAAAGCATTACATTACCCAGACCTTGGCCCATGTACACAGGCTTTTAGACTAGTTGGGTATAAAAGAAAACTGGGGCAAATTGTCTTCACCACAGTGGACAAAGTAAAATTCCCATGGGGCTTTTAACCCTATGAAGGGCATTCAAAGCAATGTGTTGCAAACCCCTCTGGCACTCAAAGTGTTAACACTGAATGAACAATGTGTTGCAAACCCCTCTGGCACTCAAAGTGTTAACACTGAATGAAAGGGTTCACAATGTGTTGGTGACGTCATTTGTATTCATGGGGTTAAAAGCCCTTTTTAAACCAATGGGATTTGTTGAGAACGATAATGGTGCAATTGGTTAGCCTCAGAATTGCTCCAGTTTCCTTGTACACCTACCTAAGGCCCACTGGCCCATATTTATAAAAGCAAACTGGAATTATTCTATAGTAAACCAACTGTACCATAGGGGACAAGTAAAAATTCCTCTTAAAATTAAATTGGGCTTTTAACCTCTAGAATGTTAGCAATGCAATACGAAGCAATGAATTGGAGACCTCTTTAGCATTCAAGGGGTTAAAAATCTCTATTCAAGTGCATGGAAATTTGGGAATTTTTGTTTGTCCCCTAAGGTGCAGTTGGTTTAGTCTAGAAGTTTGCTTTTTTAAATATGGGCCAATGAGAGTGAGAGGCAATGATGATGATTTAAATGGACTTGTAACACCTTAAATGCTCTTAAGGTCTACTGAGTATTTCTTTGGTGATCTCTGTAGAAGTTAACCCTTTCAGTGCCAGAGGGGTACGGAAGTGTTCTGTACCCCTCTGGCACTAAAAGTGTTAAATAATTAAAAAGGCCACTGAAATCAATGGTACTTTGGTAATTGTTTTATTTTTCACTTGTGGTACAGTTGATTTGTCCCAGAATTGCTCCATTCTGACTTTATGAATATAGCACAGAAAAATTTAGCCCTTTGAGTGCCAGAGGGGTGCACACCCTTCCGGTGTTAAAAATGTTAAAACATTTTCAGGGGGAAAAAACATATTACATATCCATCATATAATTTGATAGGAGATAAAAACTACGGATGAATGAACCATCTTGATGCAAAATAGTCAAATTTCACAGGCTGCAAAATAATGTACAAAATGTGACAATTTGTGATCACGTTGTGCTAAAAATGATATAGAATCTACCTGTGAGCCTGAAGCTTGGAAGCCTGATTAGATTCCCATGTCATTTCCTTGTGACCTTAAGTGAGCAATTTATCTCCTTCTGCCTCAGGCTCCAAAATTATACTGTAATTTCTCTTGGAAAAGGTAGAGTCGGAAAGTGATCTCATATACTTTTATTGTTACATAGTTGGTGAAGTTGAAATAAGACAAAAAAATCTATCAAGTTTTACTTTTACAACATCTTTATTCTATTGATAACTTGAAGGTAGTTTATATTGTTCGTTAACCAGCAAGCAAAAAAAAAAAAACATCCTAACTCCAAAGACAAAAATCAGATTTCCTGAGAGAGGCAATGTGTTGCACACGCCTCTGATCTTTCAAGGGTTAATATGCATGTTCCTTAAAGGGTAGTCAGTAGTGATGAGCGAGCACCCCGATGCTCGGGTGCTCGGGTGCTCTGACCGAGCACCCCCTGAGGCTCGAGTGCTCGGCCGAGCACCCGAGCCCCATTGAAAAGCATGGGAGCACTCGAGCATTAAACCAGGCACCCCCTGCTCTGATGAGCGGAGGGTGCCTGGTCAATGTCCCCCTTCATCTCCGCTATGCCCCTCTTCCACAATGTCCCCCTTCATCTCCTATGCCATAGAGGAGATGAAGGGGGACATTGTGGAAGAGGGGCATAGCGGAGATGAAGGGGGACATTGTGGAAGAGGGGCATAGACTCTATGCCCCTCTTCCACAATGTCCCCCTTCATCTCCGCAATGCCCCCTTCATCTCCGCAATGCCCCCGTACCTCCAGTCCCTGGTGGTCCAGCGGAGCGTCTTCAGATCTGTGCCTCTTCCGGCACAGATCCCCTTCACCCGAACATGTCGGGCGAGCACATGGCGGTACTCGACGAGTACCGCCATGTGCCGAGCAGAGCGATGCTCGAGCCGATCCGAGCATCGGCCGAGCACGCTCGCTCATCACTAGTAGTCAGCATACCATCTATGCCTTACTGCCATGACTATGTATGTCAGCTATTGCAATCCAGTTGTCTCTTTGTAACAAATAGGCAAGGTTTCACAAACATATTTTGTGTGCCATTTTTGCTTCAAATAACAGTTTATTAGTTTATGAGATATTTATCTATATTTATTTGTCAGTTTGTGGGAATTAACTAACACCTCCTCGTAGGAAGTGGCAGTTGTAATGGGGAGAATTGAGGCAGTTTTTGTCATATTTGAACTAGCTAACAAATAAATAAAGGCAAATATATTGTAAATGATTGTTTTAACTAAGATAAAATATCAACATCAATATAGGTGATTTGGAAAAGTCCTTCAAAATCACTTATTTTTAACAAAGTGAGAGTTCCACTTTCAAATTCATTCATTGTATGTATAGCTATGGGTGGTTTCATAGTTGCAGATGTACTTATTTATGATTCAGAAGGAATGCCAGCTAAGAGCCCTATGTTCAAAAGGTAGAGCAATTTTCTGGGGCAAACCATTTGCACCATAGGGGACAAATACAAATCTCCTAAATTACTATTGATTTAAATTTGTCCATTGGTGAGTGTTATTATGATAAAAAAGGGATATCTATGCATGGAATATAAATATAAATCTACCTCTCTCTATAAATTCTTGGTAAAGCTTCATGTGGAATATTGAGTACAGTCTTTGGGAAAAGGTCTTAACACTTTGAGTGCCAGAGGGGTACGGAATGCATTGCAAAGCAAAGGGTTAAATCTGGCACTCAAAGGGTTAAAAGACATTGGGGGAGATTCACTAAAGGTCGATGCTGTGGTGATATGATTTTGTTGCTGAGTTCGAAGCACTTTGACTTTTCAATGTACACACTCATCACCATATGCTCTAAAATTTACAGATGCAAGGGGAGGGGATGAGAAGATCCCCTTTAGCACACATGATTGACGAAGTGCTGTTGATGTGGAAGGAATGCACTCCCTCACACATCACCAGCATTTTGACAATCCTGAAGTTGGAGAGCATTCTCCAGCCAGTATGGGAGTGTAAAGGATACTTGTAGAACCATGGACACTTAGATTGTAAGCTCCATGGGGCAGGGACCTCTTATCCTAATGTATACAGACCTGTTGTTCCCCTTATGACTGCTTATATAAGCTCTTAATCACCGCACTTATTGTACCCCTTCAATATTAAATGTAATCTGTAAAGTGCCAAGTACACTGGTTGGCGCTATGGGCCATATGTTCAAAGAAGTAGCAAAATAGTTTTTGTTGTTTTTAACGACTTTTCAGAGTACAATGTTGTTGGGATCATTAATATTTTTGGGGAGTGTCGGTTGTGATTGGAAATATGTTGTTTGTCCTGACTGAAACTGTCGTATGTAACAGCAAAAAAATGTCTTAACTAACGACAAAAATGTCTTAAAAAATGTCTTAACTAACGGCAAAAATGTCTTTAAAAATGTCTTTACTAAAGACAAAAATTCTCATTCCCTCCACTTTTTTCTTAATGTACAAATGTTGTCTTTTGTAAGACATTTTTTTGTCATTAGTTACTGTCACGGGCACCCAGGAATGCTCAGAACTCAGTACCGTAATGTAATGCAAAATATTTATTAGAATAATCACAGCAATAAATATGTAGTACAACAAGCAAAGGGTTACTAGCTGGTGACACTACTACCCAAATTAGTAGGCCTCTCGCTAGACCACAATGCTGGAGACTGGGCCAAAGCCCCTGTGAGTCTCAGCAGGAAACAGGAACGCCAGCTCTTGATCCATCAACTGGAAGAGGTGACCACTGTGAACACTGGCTCAGTAATCCTGATCCGATGAACAGGAACACAAGGACTGCTGGACTGGAGAACTGATCCACGCCTGCAATCACCGCTAAGAGACCTTGTGACTCTGCCTGCAGTCACTATATCAAGACCCTGTGACTCACGCCTGCAATCACCAATCAGACTCTCTGTCCACAACAGTGGTCTGTCTTAGGCCACTAGCACAAACTGATCACAGTAAGGGGTACTTGTGATCACTGGGTCATACACAGAGAGGGTTCTCATACTTAGCTGGGTCATACACAGAGAGAGAGTTCTCGTACGTATCTGGGTCATACACAGAGAGGGTTCTCTTACTTAGTCGGGTCATACACAGTGCAGGTTCTCATAAATAGCCAGGTCATACACAGAGTGGGTTTTCGTAGATAGCCAAGTCACATACAGAGCCCAAGTACTTCACCTAAGAACAACAACGCAAGGGCATCTGAGTCAGGCCTCAGTCTGCCTTTTAAACCCCTCCACAGGAAGTAGGAGGCGCAGCTCAGAGGGAGGAAGTAAGAAGTAGGTAGGAGCAGACTACAGTAAGGCCTGCAGCCTGCTTGAAGCCTAGCGCCTGTAATCATGCTGAAGTCAAGGTAAGCTGTGACAGTTACGACACATTTTCTTTTCCTCTATACAACACTGGAGAATAGTTTAGCCACGCCCTTGCCATGCCCCTTTGCCCCAGTTCTGGAGTTGTGTCGGACATTGCTAGTTTTTTGTCGTATGCTCTATAGAAAATATGTCGTTCATACATACAGTTACTTATTTTTGTCTTTCATATGACATTTTTTTGTCGTTATCCCTTTGAACATACGGCCCTATATAAATAAAAATATACGATACAATATACAATACATGGACAGCATCACTCCCTTATCCTCCTGAGTGCCACTCAGAGGGTTAAAAAAAGTACACCAAGCACTACACAATTATTCCCTCAGCTCTGTGTCATATTTATTTCATGCATTTTGTGCACTCCCCAGGAGAACAAGTCTGGGGGTCAGGCAGTATCTATGGGAATTTGTAGCTACCGGCTGCCCCACAGCCTTGTTCTGTTGCCCACAGAACCCCATATACACTGTCTGAACCACTGTCTAGCCTTGTTCCCTTGCCTACTGGTAGCCACAAATTCCCATGGGCACTGCCTGGGCAAGGGAACAAGGTTGGGGGTATCAGGCAGTGTATGTGGGGATAACACACAATGGAGATGTTCCCCATGTTGCCCCACAATACTTAGTTCAACATGCTGCCCCAAAGTTAATATTTGACTGCCCCCCCACATCGACATATACTGCCCACCAAACAGTTCATATCGACAAATACTTCCTCACATTTCTACTTCGACATATACCACCCCTCCACACAGTTCCATATCGACAAATGCTGCCCCACAGATCTACCTCAACATGTACTGTTCCTCCACACAGTTCCATACTGCTAAATGCTGCCCCATAGTTCTACTTCAACATATACCGTCCCTCCACACAGTTCCATATCAACAGATGCTTCCCCACAGTTCTACTTCAACATGTACTGCCCCCCTCACACAGTTCCATGTCAACAACTGCAGCCCACACACAGTTAACCCTTTGAGTGTTTGAGGTGTATGCAACTAATTGCTTTGCAATGTGTTGCATACTCCTCTGGCACTCAAAGGGTTAATATCACACATATGCTACCACATAACTTGTATGTTAACCCTTTGAATGCCAGAGGGGTGCACAACACATTGCAGTGCAATGCATAGTGTACCCTTCTTGGACTCAAAAGGGTTAATGTAAAAAAAAAATATGTTGTCTGTTTTGTTTACAAGTTATGCACAGCATATGTGTGATATTAACCTTTTGATCCAGCTCATTGCAAAGCAATCCATTGCATAACCCTTTGCATAGAAAGGGTTACCTGTGTGTATGTGTGTGTGTGGGCTGCATTTGTCGATATGGAAATGTGTGGGGGCAGTATATGTCGAAGTAGAACTGTGAGGCAGCATTTATCAATATGGAAATTTGTGGCAGGCAGTATATGTCCATGTGTAACCATGGGGGGGGGGGGCATATGTCAAATATTAACTGTGGGGCAGTATTGTTGGGCAGCATGGGGAAACATTGTGTTAGCTCCACATACATTGCCTGACACCCCCCAGCTTTGTTCCCTTGCCCATGCAGTGCCCATGGGGATTTGTGGCTACCGACAGGCAAAGGAACATGGCTAGAAGGGTCAGTCAGTGTGCATGGGTTATGTGGCTATCAGTAGGCAAGTGAACAAGGCTGTGGGGTAGCTGGTAGCCACAAATCCTCATGGATGTTGCCTGACCCCCAGCTTTGTTCCCTTGAGAGTGCACAACATTCATAAAATATGGTACAGAGCTGAGGGAATAATTGTGTAGTGCTTGGTGTACTTTTTTTAACCCTTTGAGTGCCATAGGGGTGAGCAAAGCAAATCCCTATGGCACGGAAAGGGATAAAGGAGTGATGCTGTCCATGGGGCTGAAAGTATTCTCTCCACTTTTTTACTAGCCAAGTAGGGCAGCAGAGAGAATGCGTAATAAACAGCATTCGAGTGTAGTCTAATCCAGAAAATAGTACAAATCACTGAGAAACCTTACTACTATCTGAAAGTTCATGTCAATATTTCTACACGAGAGAACTATAAACCAAGAGATTGAGACCGCTAATGGAATAAATACTTAAGTAGAAAATATAAGTAAGTTATGTGTTAATGAGACCAGTTATTGCAGTCCAGTAGATATGTTGAAATGACAAGAAATATTACCAGCAGTAGGACCCTTCCTCTTAAACTAGGACAAGATAGACAGAGATATTATACCAATTATAGGGTAACATAGTATAACCATTGTGTTAAGCCTTCCATGGGGGTGTGAATTAAAGGCTGTGTCAGTACAATTTCCTGATAGTAAAAGTCCATGGGCTCGATTCTATTACCAGCGCTAAAACATAAAACAGGCGCTATGTTTTTTTAAGTCAGTTTTTGCTATCCTATTTCCCGACTTGTGAAAGCAAAATCAGCGGTAATTATACTTACCGCCAGTCTAAAAAAAGCCCATAGGAGACAACTAAAACAACGTGCAATTAGTATCCTATTACCCAAGCTCAGTATTACTGCCTGTTTTGTGGTTACATTTAAAGGGATAGTAACACTTCGTTTTAACTTTATTTTATTTTGTAGGCATTAAAAAAACATGAAGAATGATATAAGTCTTATCTCTCAAACCTTTATGGTTTATGAGATATTCACAAGCAAAGTTCCCCTCCCCGCCCCTTTTACCTAGTGTAAGCCATCTCTTCTCAGATGTGGATCAGGTTGTATGACAGTACAGATAACAGAAGGGGACAATTTTCTTTGTATGAAAACAATGAAAGCCCTTCCTCCCTTGAAAAGTTTTTCAGCTTTTTCCATTATCTTAATTGAAGATTGTCCCTCTCTGCAGTCTACCTGGGCATCTCCCTTCTTATCTGGTTGAACAGGGGGGGGATACTTTGTTTGTGAATATCTCTTAAACCATAAAGGTTTCAGAGATAAGACTTATATCATTCTTCATGTTTTTTTAACGCCTACAAAATAAAATAAAGTTAAAATGAAGTATTACTATCCCTTTAAGTCAGAAATTTTGCACCTCAGATGTTACACCTTGTTGCCAGTATCTTTTTGCACAGGTCCCTGGGCCTCATGTCATATCTTTTTGCACGGATCCCTGGGCCTCATTGGGAGCAGTAGAGATAGCTTATCTAGATTTCAGTAAAGAATTTGACACTGTCCCTCACAGAAGACTCATTAATAAACTGCAGTGTTTGGGTCTGGATGTAAAAATAGTTAAATGGATAAGGCAATGGCTGAGTGACAGGAGACAGAGGGTGGTAGTCAGTGGAGAATATTCGGACGAAAGGAGTGTTACTAGTGGAGTACCTCAGGGATCTGTACTGGGGCCCATTCTTTTTAATACTTTTATTAGTAATATTGCAAAAGGTCTTCAAGGAAAGGTATGCCTTTTTGCAGATGATACCAAGATCTGCAATAGGGTAGACATTCCAGGGAGAATAAGCCAAATGACAAATGATTTAGGTAAATTAGAATAATGGACAAGAGTGTGGCAGATGCAGTTTAATGTTGATAAATGTAAAATAATGCACTTGGGACATAAAAATCCAAAGGAAAAATATACTTTTAAGGGTACTGTCAGAGGCAAAAGAGTAAAGGGATTTGGAAGTACTTATCTCTAATGACTTAAAGTTAGGCAGGCAATGTAATAAAGCGGTGGAGAATGCAAACAGGGTACTGGGTTGTATAGCTAGGAGCATTAGTAGCAGAAAAAGGGAAGTGATCATGCTATTCTACAGATCTCTAGTTAAACCTCACCTAGAGTATTGTGTGCAGTACTGGAGACCCCATCTCCAGAAGGATATAGATACTCTAGAGAAAATTCAAAGAAGGGCTGCTAAAATGGTGACTGGTTTACAGGAAAAGAAATATCAGGATAGACTAAAGGATCTGAACATGTATAGCTTGGAAGAGAGAGAAAGAGAGAGAGAGGGGATATGATTGAATGATTGAAACATTCAAATACATGAAGGGATTCAACAAAGTGCACGATGGAAGTATATTTCAAAGGAGTAAAAATGTTAGGACAAGAGGCCATAGTCTAAAACTAGAGGGACACAGGATTAGATGTAATGTAAGAAAATTTTACTTCACTGAGAGTGTAGCAGATAAGTGGAATAGCCTAAAAGCAGAAATGATAGAAGTTAATACAGTGACAGAATTTAAGCATGCATGGCATAGGCATAAAGCTGTCCTTAAAGGGATAGTAATACTTCATTTTAACTTTATTTTATTTTGTAGGCATTAAAAAAACATGAAGAATGATATAAGTCTTATCTCTGAAACCTTTATGGTTTAAGAGATATTTACAAACAAAGTATCCCCCCCCTGTTCAGCCAGATAAGAAGGGAGATGCCCAGGTAGACTGCAGAGAGGGACAATCTTCAATTAAGATAATGGAAAAAGCTGAAAAACTTGTCAAGGGGGGAAGGGCTTTCATTGTTTTAATACAAAGAAGATTGTCCCCTTCTGTTATCTGTACTGTCATACAACCAGACTGACATCTGAGAAGAGATGGCTTACACTAGGAAAAAGGGGCGGGGAGGGGAACTTTGCTTGTGAATATCTCATAAACCATAAAGGTTTGAGAGATAAGACTTATATCATTCTTCATGTTTTTTTAATGCCTACAAAATAAAATAAAGTTAAAACGAAGTGTTACTATCCCTTTAACGTAAGAAAAGACCAAGGCCCAAAAAAGTTTTGAGGTTTTTACAGTAGAAAAATGGACACACTAGATGGGCCGAATGGCTCTTATATGCCGTCAAATTCTATGTTTCTGTGTCAACTTTTCTTTTCTTGTGTTGGTTGGTCCTCTCGGTCCTAATCAGTGGCTGCTTCAAATCTATGATGCTCTGTCAGGGTGTGATCTCTAATATTTGGTATCTCAGCAGCCAGTCTACCATGTAATCTTTCCTGATTATAGGGCTTTGGGCTTCTGTTACCAACATATGAGCTTTATTGATGTCTTCTCATAGCTGTCCAGTTTTGTTTTGTGTGTTCAAAATGTCTCAATATGTTTTGACACCATTTGTGACTGTATAGTACTATACTCCCGTTATTGAATATCTAAGACACAGCACCTACAATAGGGACTTCAATATCCATTTACTGCTCACAGAAGCCCACATAAGGATAGAGTGCATGCTGGACTGGAAACATAGATGCCAAGCCTTAGAGATCACTCTGGACTGCACATTGCAGAGCACCTGAAATTTGCAGCAGCCACTGAGAGGACTGAGAGGGCCAACCAGCACAAGCAGGTAAAAGTGGACATAAGGCCGAGCAACACATGTTACATGATTCCAGCAAGCATCACAAAAACTAGACATCACAGTAATTATGGCCTCCATCATACAGGCTCTCAATTTCACTTAATTTCAAGTAACTACGCACCCACACTACCATATTGGATTGTATATTCATTTTGGGTTTGTTCTGACCTCTAAGAGATGCCCATTACTTACTGTTGCTGATTTTATCCACATATTTATATTACCAAACATTATTTATAATAATGTTTTCTTACTGTTAGTGTTATTTTCTGTTTTGTACACTTTGTAGGTGGGCTTATGCTCAGTATTATTATATATTCACTATTTGTTTTTGTTTTTTTATTTTCTTCTCCATAGCTATACAACTATGCAATTTTTATCTCTTTAATGTATTAGACTGATATTCTTTTACTAATCATCTAGATACACTGGTTTCTTTGCTCACTGAGAACTGTTTATTAAAATTGTCTTGTCATTAATGAATTGTGTTTTTTTATATGCCCCTAATGCTTCACTTAGAGAATGTCTCTTATTATTTTGTTCTGTTCCTTTCCCTTTTCTTTGATATGGTAAAATGAAGGAATGATGAGTGGAGATGAAGTGGGTATGATGAAATGAAATGATCAGTCCTTACATCGTATTAGTATGATGATTCAGATGAAATTACTGCTGATTTCATTTTTGAATGTTATTCGAGTTCTCTGTTAGTACCAAAGGACGGTCTGTAGCTGGTCGCTCACTACAATATTCCTATAAGTTTACCTTTTGAATGCCTGAGAGGCATGCATTGCATTGCACAGCAATGTGTGCACTCTTTACACTCAAAGGGTTAAGCAGAAGCTCAGTAAAGGAAACAAAAAGATAGGGACTGCATCTTAGTGTAGTGTCTCAAACAGGTGCAAATACAAAATAGATGTGTATTTTATATATATATACAGTTGAAACCAGAAGTTTACATACACTATATAAAAAGACACATATGCATGTTTTTCTCACTATCTGACATGAAATCAGAATAAACCTTACCCGTTTTAGGTCAATTAGGATTACCAAAATTATTTATATTTCCCAAATGCCAGAATAATGAGAGAGAGAATTTTTTAAGGCATTTTTATTACTTTCTGCAAAGTCAAAAGTTTACATACATTTCATTAGTATTTGGTAGCATTGGCCTTTAAACTGTATGACTTGGGTCAAACGTTTTGGATATCCTTCCACAAGCTTCTCACAATAGTTGGTAGGAATTTTGTAGTAGATAGTGAGAAAAACATGCATATGTGTCTTTTTATATAGTGTATGTAAACTTCTGGTTTCAACTGTAAATATATATATATATATATATATATATATATATATATATACATACAAACAAACAAAGGAAGCCCTGCGCTTCTCCACACAGTTGTGCTAAATTGTGGCCTGTGCTAAGAAACTTTAATAACTCTATATAAATGAAATTAAAAATTTTGTTTAGTTAGTGCTATATGTTTATGTTATGTTTTGGCCAAAAGATATAAGCTCACCAACCCCGTCACAGTACCTCAATATATAGTGAGTACCTACACTAAAATAATGAATAAACCTATTTAATATAAAAAGTGGAATTAAAAACAAGCCCTGAGGAAGTATCACAAAACACGTCGAAATGGATCCTTTGAATATAATCTATATTTATCTTGTAAGGGTCCTGAAACATATATGAAATGTATACAATGTTTGCAATTAAAAGCAAGTATAAAATGGGACTCACCTAATATGTAACAAGCTTGTTACAGGCCTGGGATGTGGGTGCCCACCCAAAAGGACCGTGTACACTCCAGCCCTCCTATATAGGCAAATTGTTCCCACCCCCAGGCCTGTCGAGGAATTACTTTTCACAAGTAGACAGTAAAGATGAGCGAGCACCCCGATGCTCGGGTGCTCGGGTGCTCTGACCGAGCACCCCCTGATGCTCGAGTGCTCGGCCGAGCACCCGAGCCCCATTCAAATGAATGGGAGCACTCGAGCATTAAACCAGGCACCCCCTGCTCTGATGAGCGGAGGGTGCCTGGTCAATGTCCCCCTTCATCTCCGCTATGCCCCTCTTCCACAATGTCCCCCTTCATCTCCTATGCCATAGCGGAGATGAAGGGGGACATTGTGGAAGAGGGGCATAGCGGAGATGAAGGGGGACATTGTGGAAGAGGGGCATAGACTCTATGCCCCTCTTCCACAATGTCCCCCTTCATCTCCGCTATGCCCCTCTTCCACAATGTCCCCCTTCATCTCCTCTATGGCATAGGAGATGAAGGGGGACATTGTGGAAGAGGGGCATAGCGGAGATGAAGGGGCACATTGTGGAAGACGGGCATAGCGGAGATGAAGGGGGACATTGTGGAAGAGGGGCATAGAGTCTATGCCCCTCTTCCATAATGTCCCCCTTCATCTCCGCAATGCCCCCTTCATCTCCGCAATGCCCCCGTACCTCCATTCCCTGGTGGTCCAGCGGAGCGTCTTCGGATCTGTGCCTCTTCCGGCACAGATCCTCTTCACCCGAGCATGTCGGGCGAGCACATGGCGGTACTCGTACGAGTACCGCCATGTGCAGAGCAGAGCGATGCTCGAGCCGATCCGAGCATCGGCCGAGCACGCTCGCTCAACACTAGTAGACAGGGAAGTGTGAGCTGAAAAATAAGAACAACAATAATGGTTATTCAAACATATACATATAGTAATCTACAATGTCCCTAATAGAGGCGTACTAATGTATCATATATATGACAGTTGTAAAACAGTGGTGTCACGGAAAAAATAATAATACACAAAAACTGAGCTCAGAAAAAGTGTATAGATGTAAATAAAATTATTCAATAGTCACCCAATCATGTTTAATGTCCATTTCAATTAATCTATTTGGTACTGTTTTAATTTTTGCTAACAATATTTTTCTTTTACATTTCTCTTATTCTTATCATATTTATTTATTTGTATATATTGCAAAATGCATCTCAATGAAAGTTTTGCTTACAAAGTATATTAAGCCTTACATTGACATGTTTAAATTGATGCTATAATTATCATAAATATATAAAATATATTATTTCATTTTATTTATATTTTAGAGCAAATAATTTCATATAAAATGTGTCATTATTTTCATATTTTTATATATTCAATTATTTATTCCAAAATGTTGCTTAATGAAGGATTGTGCTCACAAAGTTTATTTAAACTTTGCACTGAAAATATTTTAAAGCGATGCTATATTTGTCAGGAACATATAACATTTATTATTTGTTATTGCTATTTTAGGGCAGAAGATTTCACATCAAATGCATTCAGGTTATATGAAATACAAAGAGGACCCTTCAAAATTACTTGATGGGAATAAATTTAAAGAGAGATATTTTGTCTTACGAGAAAGTAAACTTCTTATTTATAAGGACATTAAGGTACAGTTTAATGCAAATATTCTTGGGTATACTTTTTTTTTATAATATATATGCACAATATGCCTAAAAAATGTATAGCTGACAACAGATTCATAGATTCAGTACATCTGAACTGTCAAATGCATTGTACTGTTATTTGAATTTATCCTGGTTTCTTCAAGATATTTTGTAAAGATTATTCTTTTCCTGATTAATACAATCATATTTCATCAAGTTTAAAGGAACAGTAAACTTTTTTTTATGAAAAAAAAAATATATTGTATGGATTTTTCTATTGAGTAAAATAAGGGTACTCCCATTTCTGAGAGATTTATATTTCCAGAGTTATTATGGTTTAAACCCATGTTTTTTTTACATTAGCAGTGCCCTCTAGTGGTCAAATTCTAATTAGTTTTCCTGTTAGATTCTAATGGAGAGGAAAGTCAGAAAAGTCAGAGACATACAGTTCTCCATAGAATGTGATAGAAACTGCATGTCACTTCCTGTCAGTTAGAACTATCAGGAAGTAAACACAGTAAATTAATTTCCTGGTTATTTGAACTGCTATAAATTTTGAATAAAACATCTGACAGCGATGCGAGTGACCTTATTTTATTCAGCAGGAAAGCTCTATAAAATATATGTTTTCATAAATAAACGTTTACTGCTCCTTTAAATAAAAGCATTTAACATTTTCAAGGCATTTTGAAGAATATCTGTATATTAGAATTAATCTTCAGAATATCCGAAATGTAAATGAGAAAAGCAAAAACTTTTTACAAATTTTTAAATGACAGTTTTCAACAGGTTTTGAAAATACACATCTAAAAGTTTCTGTGTTTAATTTTATTTTTTTAAGGCAATTAAATATATGCAACATTAAATCACAAATATACAGCAGTAGTTCAGACTGTTTGTATACTTAGTAGTAGTATATAAAACATGAGTTAAGGCTTATAAAAAATCTTCTACTTTTTAATGGCAAACAGATAGTGTAACTAACACACAACTACAAAACTCCCAATTCCCAAATCCCTGCAAACTGTCACTATTTGCATGTAGACATCCAATCCAAACTATAGATATTTCTAGAATTTCCATTTCACTGGTTTTGAATGTCTTAAACATCAAATGGTAAGAACCAATTAGGCAAATACGAGTTAATGTGACATTGCAGTATAATGTTGGCCTGGAAATATGTCTTAAAATATATTCATCAACCCTCTATCCCCAAAAACTTCATATTTTTGCATAAATATTAGGAAATCCCTTCCTCTATGTTTATAGATATGTAATGCTGTGAATTCTGATTTACTTAAATTATCCAAGTCATTACCACAATTTTTCTTTTACTTTGGTTTAAAAATATTGGAAACACACAAGTTGTTAGGGAGGATAGATAAAATGAACAACTTTGAATTTGGGCATCAGTGTTATGGGGCATTATACACCAGTGAAATGTTTTTTTACTACATATTGCCTATATTTCCTTGATAAAGGTCCTTAGCTGGACCGAAACGTTGACCTGTTTGTTTGCACCATTATATTTTGAATAAATATTTTGAACAAGTCCCACAGGTGCTGTCCATCTTTCTGCTATATCCTACTTTTGCTAGGGATAGTGCACCTGGGCCATATTGCAGGCTTTGAGAGTGAGTGCTTTCCAAATCCAAATCTGTATTATTTCCTATATTCAATATATTTTTCCAAATATTTATCAAGGGATCATTCATGTAACCTGTAGATTCTTTATCGTTTTTGCATGAGATCTAACTA
Organism: Rhinophrynus dorsalis; assembly: GCA_037306005.1. Classification (NCBI taxonomy): domain Eukaryota; kingdom Metazoa; phylum Chordata; class Amphibia; order Anura; family Rhinophrynidae; genus Rhinophrynus; species Rhinophrynus dorsalis. Next base: position 83,733,997 of record CM074718.1, on the reverse strand, counting down.
GTGTATAATAAACAATGTCTAATAATGCAGTGTGTAAGTAATCTAAGCAGTATGTAAAAATGTATATGCATGATTTGGAAACAGATCGGTTGGTATCTGGAATAAGACACCATCAGTGCTGGACTTACTTTTTTCTATTCCCAGTCTTCCACCTTCCCTAGTATCTGCTTCCCATAACTTTCTCAGCATGTAGTAGTATGATGACAGCTTCCCCTGTGAGCAAAAAGCTGGTTATATATTTTTTAGTATTTGTATAGTAAAGATGATACAGTTTGATTACTTATGTTAATATAAAGTCAGGTAATATAATCATTGTGTGCAAATTTTGCAGCTACTCCAGTCTTGATGCAAATGTGTGCATTTCAGAAAAAGATCAACTTTTCAGTGCAATGTAACATGCCTTCATCAGGTTAAGAGTGAACTGACATAGTGGTCTGGCCTCTCAGGGTTCCTCCCTCTTACTGACATAGGAACTAAAGTCACCAGTTTCATCACCCAACTGCTGTATAAGTAAACAAACAATGATAAACACAATTTTACTGTGTTACATTATTATTCAAGTTTTATGTAATCAGAAGTCAGGAAATGTTAATCTATCTGCCAAAAAAATGACAATTTTGTATCTACACCACTAGAACTACCTTGTCTAAATGTTAGAATCGAAATGCCTCTCTCTTAAAGGGCTAATACTGTTTCACAAAAAAAACAGCTCTGATTAATCTTCAGAGTATTTGGGCCATGGAGAGTGTTATTTTAATACTGTTCAAGAGTAATTGAATGATAAAGTATCCGGCTCCCTCCCCTTTTACTGGTGTAATACTGCTCACCTCAGAGCAGCAAGATGGATCGCAGAGAGGGACAATCTTCAGTGAGTATAAGGAAAAACCTGCAAAACCTGGCCGGGGGGGGGCAGAGTTTTCCTTATGTTCACAGTAAGCTGATTGTCCCTTGCTGCAACCCTGTTTACACTAGGTAAAAGGGGCTGGAGGAGGATACTTTATCATTTAATTACTCTTGAAGTACAACTCGGATAGTATTGAAATAACATTCTCCATGGCCCAAATACTATGAAGATTAATTGGAGCTCCTTTTTTTGTGAAACATTACTATGACTTTAAGAAGACAATTGTATCTACTAACCCCTCCCACAAAAAAATAAACAAGAACACACACACACACATATGCGGACTTAGAACTGGCATGGACTGCTGTATTATCATCCCTTGTAATTATGATGCTATGTGATCACAAACCAAAACATAATGCTACAGGGCTTATTTTATCCATGCTTTCACTGTTAGCAATTATATCCTTTTTACATCTGATATTGCCTTACATTCCAAGAACTACATATGGAACATCCTTTGTTTACATGACATAAAATAATATGCAAGGGCATCTCAGAACATAATTGCAAAAGTTATTAGTGCATTTTAGGTATGATCCAATGGCAATTTGCTTACCCATTTGTGGATAATTATACAGTATATGCTCTCTGTTTAAGTCTATCACATGTACCACAATTTTAGCACCTGAAACATAATTTTTTATCTGAAATTATAATCACTGGCTTCTTGTAATATCTTAATGGATCCACTTGTAATAATCTATTCCTGAGAATTCTGCTATTTTTCTATATATAATGGGATTAATCCACACGGCATCACACAAAGAGCAAGCAATACTCAGTATTGACTGATTTAAGAGGGCAAGGCATCACATTTAAATATATTTTATTATCAGATTGCTCCATACAGTTTAAATACAAAGAGTAACACATGTTAAATCACACAGGTACAACAATAATACATAGACCTTAGTAGCAATGAAAAGGACATATGCAGATCAGTAGAATGTATAGAGACAGCTTGAGGTTTTTCATTATTATTTCAACTTCAATAACCCCAACTCATAAAAGCTAACCTAACTTATTTATTACTATATCTCCCACCCCCAAGTCCCGAGCCCGCATCACCTCCCCACCCTCCAGCCATTAGCGACATAAGATCCCACTACGCACAAGGTTCACACACAATGCTACATCACAATCATCCACACAGCAAGTAGATATGGCCACAATCAATCATTCATCACTATAAAGTTGTGCATCATCAGGAGTCATAGCACCATCTGCTCTCTCTGTCCACCGGGTCTGCCATCGTCCCCAGACCTTGTCGAACTTAGTTGGGGTACCCCGATGTAAGTAAACCAATTTATAATGTGGAATACACTGTAAAACCAGGTTTATCCATGCTCTGCAATTGGGAACTCTGTTTGACATCCAGTTCAAGGCCACCACCTTTCTCGCCATCACCAAAAGCTTTCTCAGTAGAGATCTGTGTGTTGTAGTCTCAACCTCATCAGGAAAAATGGACAATAAACAAATCTTTGGATCCACAGGAACAGGCCTCCCCAACACCAGGGCCACAATGCGCATTATTTCTGTCAAAAACCTCCTGACCCCAGGACATTCCCAAATCATATGCAAGTATGTGCCCTGAACATTATCGCATCGGTGACAGCAGTCGGTGCCGAATTCCCCATTTTGTACAATCTGACCTGCGTATAATAAATTCTATGTAGAATATTCAGCTGTATCATCTGGTGTCTAGTCGATGTCGCCACCAGTGCTGGTCCCGCCTTGGCCATGTCCCATTCCCAGTTCTTTAAAGGACCCACGTCCATTTCCCATTTGTTCCGTTAAGGAAATTCCTGACACTGCATGTGAGAATCTAGCCACTGGTAAATGAAAGAGAGGGGTCTCGGGGGCTCAAGAATCAACAATCTAGTAAGAAGCGGAAACGTAGAAATAATCGGGGCTCAATCGCCCCACTGAGCTCTAAGAGCATGCCTAATACACAGATATGAGTAAAAGAGATTATGTGTTTCATGGTACTCGTCGTGCAGTTGTGCAAAGGATTTCAACAGATTATCCTGGTATAATTGTCCAAGTGTATTGATCCCACATCTAGCCCACAAGGGACCAAACTCTCTACCCAGCAAATGGTGTATCCCCGCGGTTCCCCATAAGGGGGTATCCGGATCCACGGCTATATACCCCAACATCTTTTTCAGTTCCACCCATAACTCATGTAGAGTCGTGACTAACGGAGTCCGAAGTTTAAAAACCACAGGGCCACCTTGTAAAAACTGGGGCAGCCTATAAGCAGGCTGTAATAATAATGTATCTATTTGCGTAGTCTGGTAACGAGGCTGGGGAGAAACAAAATCTAACGCATACCGACATTGTGCCACTAAATAGTACCTATAGAAGTTGGGCAAGGCAATTCCCCCTTCTCGTTTTGGTCTCATGAGAGTAGTGAGCTTGAGTCTGGCCCGTCCCCCTCGCCGTAGAAAATGCGAAATAATTTTGTCTATTTGTCGGAAGTATTTTTTTGGAATAGAAACCGGCGTATTTTGAAAAGTATTTAAAAATTTGCGCAAAAAAATAATTTTAATAAGGTTTGACCTACCAATAACATTTAAGGGCAGATGAAGCCATGCCATAGTTTTATCATTAACCCTTTGAGTGCCAGAGGGGTACGCAACACATTGCTTTTCAATGTGTTGCGTACCCCTCTGGCACTCAAAGGGTTAAAATATTGAATAGTAGGTATCAAATTCAACTGCAAAAACATTCACTTTTTTTACCCAAAACCTCACAGACGTAACACATCACATTGTAACCAAATAATAAAGAGAATAAAGACACAAGATACAGATTATGGTGGCAAATAAAGAGGTCACAGCTTTATTAATATTGGGTATGACCTATTAACAATTGGAGGCACCTCCCTCTTCTAATGTTGGCCCCACAGGGACATAGTCAACCTGAACCCTGCACCGGGCACCTGTCTTTGCTTTCCGTGGAAGCATGGGCCCATGCCCAGCTCCATGCCACCTGAGGTATGTAGGGGATTCTAAGGCATCAGAGCCTACCCTTTCTTCTCTGACCATGAGGACCAGTGGATGACAGTCTGCCCTACCTACCTAAAATAAAAAAGTAACAGCCAGTTTTGTTATCCGACTTCCTCCCCCACTTTCCATGTGCCACCATCGGAAAACCCTCTTTCCTCCAGGCGTTTTGCTGCCATCCCCCAACCACCCTCTTAATTGGGTTCAGGGGCAAATAGCACCCTCAGGCATTTTTAGTTGATACTTTTAAGTATTATACCAGATCCTTTGTGGACCTTTTAAACAAATGGGAAACGTCTACCAGGTGACATCTTAATCCTTCTTGTTGCCTTAACAGAAACTTTATTTAAAATTTTCTCAGGGTAACTGCTCTCACAGAATTTCTACTTAAAAATCTCTGTTTGCTTCAGTGTCTACGTACGTATCATAGACTGTACACTGTGTGGACTATATGTATAAGGCTACATGTTCTTAGTACAGGCAATAGTGTGCATATAGCACCTTCCCATAGACTGTATATTTTGTAAATTATATGTAACAAGACATGTATAAGACCACATTCTACATCAGTCTCAGAGTCTGACAGTAGTCTACATACAGTACCTGTTACGGTTTTCTGACACTCAGACAAAGGTTAAAAGTAAAAACACAGTTTTATTGAAATAAAATCAAAGGACAGCGCCCCTGGTGGCCAGGACAGGCATAAACAGTAAAGACAGTAGTACAGACTCAAATACGTATGAGTAAACTATAATGATCAGAGTAAATGAATGGACAAGGGTTAATGTGAGAGCAACTGAACAGTCTCTGTGATGGTGATTAGCCAACGCCCAGAAGTAATATTCGTCTCTTGATGGTGCAAAGGAAAGGTGTAGTAGGCAACTGAACTAAATCACTCTCAGATAGCTGTATAATAGGACGCCCAAGTGAACAGCAAATATTTGACCAGAGCTGAGCTAATACCTCCTTAGAAGAATGTAATGGATGAAAGCCACTGCTGGAGCAAATGGAACTAGAACCTGAAAAGCCCTTAGCACTCGCAACCGGAAGAAACGTCAGCCAAAGCCGGGTCAATCACAGAGCAGGAACGTCAGCCAGAACCGGTTCGAATCATGGAGCAGGAACGTCAGCCAAAGCCGGGTCATTCACGGAGCAGGAACGTCAGCCAGAACTGGGTCGAATCACAGAGCAGGAACGTCAGCCAAAGCCGGGTCAATCATGGAGCAGGAACGTCAGCCAAAACCGGGTCAAATCACGGAGCAGGAACAGTAGAATGGTCAGACGAGCCGGGTCGGTACACAGGAATGCAGGAACACAGCAACAAAAGCGCAGGATCAGGAACACCACAAAAGGGCATCTGACAGGTGCCATAGGCCCAGTATATAAAGGAACATCCTGGGCGGGCCAATCAGCCTCCTCCAATGCACAGGTATCATCACAGAGATTGACAGGGAAACACGGGGACCGTGATAGTACCTTTCCATAGACTTACACTGTGTAGACTATATATAAGGACACATGTGCTTAAGTACATCTGTCAGTGTCACACAGTAGTCTACATACCCTACCTTACCATAGACTGTACATTGTGTAAACTATATGTAATATACATGCACTACCTTACCATAGACTGTACATTGTGTAAACTATATGTAACAAGACAAGTGCAGCACTACTGGGGCAAACCAAATGCACCATAAGTAACAAATAAAAATCCACAATGATTTAAATTGGGGTTTTAACCTCTTTATTGTCAGACACGTCTTAAATTATCATCAATTCATGCAGTTAAAAGTTCCTTTTAATTCAATGGTAATCTCCTGTTGGAAGATGTATGGACATTTCAAGCACTGTAAAGGAGACCAAAGGAGCAGTTCACAAGACCAGTAGAGTATTACACTATTTCATAAATGTATGGCCACCAATGGGTTAATCCCCTAACATCTCGCAAACTCAAGCACCTTCACAGACATATTCTCTTGTGCACATAGCACACCCACATTCATTATGTCATTCACACTGTCAAATTCTCTCAAACAAGCATATAAACCTTTACAAACCATTACAAACATTGGCCTGTACAGAGGGTGAATGTTGGTATTATAAATAAATATATATATATATATATATATAGAGAGAGAGAGAGAGAGAGAGAGAGTTATAGAATGAGAATAAATGGACAGTAAAATGGGATGGAAGAAAGCATAAGGGAAGACAGGATGAGGAATTGAAAGAGCAGGGGCAGTATAATAAGAGAATGGGGTACTTGGGAGAGGATAAGGGATTGGGTGGATGACTGATTCTTACTTCACTAAGGAGATGCCTTCTGTCGGTTTTAGTTAACAGGAGTGACACACACATGCGCACACACTTAATTCATTCTCCTGCTCTCATTAACTCTCTGAATGCCGTGGGGTGGCTATTGATTGGTCAGCGTTTTGGCATTCACAGTTAACAGGAAGGACATCCCCTGCCAGCTACCTGGAAAAGGTAGGGACAAATTAGTAAAAAAGGCAGAGGGGTAAAGAGAGAGATGGAAAGAGACAGAGCAGACATACTCTATCACACCCTTATACACAGATTATCTATCTCACACTCCTAGACTAAAATATGGGTAAGTTTAATCAACGCTGCACTCCTATTAGCAAACTAAATAGAAGATACTTGATTGTGTCTTCATCTGACAAGGAGACATTATGCTCTCAAATCATATATTAATGTTGTCTCTCACCCACTATATCTCTCCTGTTATAAGAATTCAATTTCCCAATTCTCTCTCCTCCCACTTTGTGCTTCATTGATGAACTGGCCTAAGGCACCTGGTAATGTTGAGTAACCCTTTAAAAAACAGAACGGTGTATAGTATATAGCAAAACAATGCACAGTGCACCCATCAGGTTCTTAAATGGTTAATGTCCCTGCATGGTCTACCTCTGCAGGTAGCTCTGGTCCCAACATTGATTGGAGAGGATATCTGTGTGATTGTCAGCAGAGGAAGTGATTTACGACCATTCTTTGCTGAAAAACACACATAACCTCTTTAGCACAGAAAGATAATGAAACTACACGAAGAGTACAGGTATTTAAACCCTTTGTTTGCCAGAGGCGCATGCATTGCCTTGCTTTGTAAAGTACTGCACACATTCTGGCACTCAATAGGTTAATCAAGATTGCTAGTGGCCACTTCATTTCACAGCCTGTAGACTACCAGCCAGCACACTTATGTGGCAAAAGTCCATTACCTTGTACTAATTTTTTTATTTTTAGCTTTTATTATTATTATTTTTTTTTTTTTAAGTTGTCCACCTTATTTTATCACATTCAGTCCAAAAGAAAAAAAAAAAAAAAAAAAAAAAAAAAAAAAAAATATATATATATATATATATATATATATATATATATGTGTGTGTGTGTGTTTGTTTGTATATATATATATATATATATATATATATATATATATATATATAATGTATAAAAATGAACTTCTTTCCACAGACTTCCCCAGCACAGAGACAATAAAAGCAAAATCAGCAAGCAAATTGGACCCCAGCTGCCTCTATCTTGCCAGTCAGTCACACCAAATAGGCAAGAAGAGCGCAAACCACCAAATGATAATACCGATAGTATCAATAATATGTATGACCAAATACTCACAACTCTGAGACAAATACACTGGTTGATAATACAACCAGCACATTCAAACGGGGTCACAAAAGCTGCCCCAATTCAGCTGATTTTTCAATGAATAGAAAGTCCACAGATAATAAAATATTTATTAGTATTAAATACTATAAAAATAAATATATATTTGCCAAAAGAACGTCAGTTATATAATTAATAATAAGCATATGATGGGTTTCGGAGCTATATGCTCCTTTATCAAATATCAAATGCAAATATATAATAAAATCCAGGGAAAATTGTTTCATCCCATTGATTACTTCAGTGAGCTAGGCAAAAAAAGAAGGAAAATGGCCCTTATCACAGGAAGTTTTTCACCAAGCGGAAAATGCTATTTTTTGCCAATTTTTGAGGCAAAATGTTTCACCCATCCCTGTTAAGGACACTAACTGTGCATCCTCTCACATTGTCTACTTTTTGGTTCTGCATTCTATTTTCTATTTAGATTTTCATAAAATAATCCATATATTGCTGGAAGAAACTCCACAAGATCTGCTTTTCTACTAAAGAGGATTTGTTGAAAATAATTTTTATAAATGTTGTATAATTATTTCAAAAGTTGGGATCTATAGAAAAGTATTTTGCAATCATTTATTATCTTAAACATATACTTTCAAAGTTTTGAAGTACATTTATTAAGAATCATCCAGTATATCCTGATCATGGTATAAATAACCTCAGCACTGGCCCAACTCTAAATAATACTATGCAATTACGAAAGTGATAGGAATATAAATAAGATATGAGAAAAATACAAAGATTTATTAAAGGTATATTGAGACTTCAATATAAACAACAACATGAAAAATGAAATTATGAAATAAACTATAAATAAATTTAATAAACAGAGAAATCTAGTCTCACTTCTGTGCAATCATTCTACATATACAGCCCCAATAAATACATAGAAAGCACACAATACCTTTAGATGGAGTGAAAACTAGTGTTGGGAAGAAGGTGAGATTGATACTTGAATTCTGGATGGTATTGATACAAATTTTATATAATGCTAAAAGTGCCCATGATGATATATGAGTAATGGAAATGTAGGAAAACTTTCTTTATGAAGAGTAGCAAGCAATCTAGAAGTACCGGGACTGTTCGAATATTACATGGCTATTGGCATAAAGGAGCAGTAAATTTTTTTATGAAAAAAATTTATGTTGTAGGGATTTTCCTATTGAATAAAATTAGAGTACTCCCACTGCCAACAGATTCATAATTCCAGAGTTATTACAGTTTAAACCCATGTTTTTTTTTTTTTACATGAGCAGTGCCCTGCAAATTCCAAATAGTTTTTCTGTTACATTCCAATGGAGAAGAAAGTTAGAATTATCAGGAAGCAAACGCACTGTAAATTCACTTCCTGATTATTTGAACTGTTATACATTTTGAATAAAACAGTTGACAGGTTTTCATAAAAAAAGTGTACTGCTCCTTTACACAAGCTGTATATATTCTAAAATGAAAAAAGGTAGTGAAAAGTGGTCCTTATGTATAAAATCAAAGCAGAATTATTCAGAGGGAACAAATAAAACTTCCTAATGATTTTAATACATTGAATGCTAGAAAAGACTCAGACAATTTGCTTCACAATGCATTGAAGACCTCACTAGCATTCAAGGACAAACTCCTAAGTCAGTAAAGTGCCACACCACTTGTTATATACACATTTCTATTTGATTTTAATTCAAATGTCCATACATCAAAACTGCAATAGGATAGCAGGATACAGCATAAACTTGAATGTCCACATCAACATATTCTTATACTGCTCTTGTTTCTATAGATATAGTAGAGCTATTAAGATAGTGTCCACATCATCTCCCAGTATCCTCTTTACCTCTTGTGCTCCTGTTTAGTCATTTGGATTGAAGTGGATTTACTCCGGATGATCTATATGTCTGGATAGAAGCTGATAGATATAACAAACAATAAGGAAATATTTATAATGTTTTAAACAGTAAAATAGAAAGTTATTGTAGCCTTCAACTGATCTAAGGTCTGAAATCTATTCTGAAGCCACCAGAATTTCCCACTTAATACAATTTACTAAGCTACTTAAACCAAAAGTTCTCCCCTTAATATTACTTTCACCAAGGCTAGGGCAATGTGTTGGAACCTGGGGTGCTCCTTTTCTCTATGTCTTGCTAATGCCATGTATTAAATAAAGCCCAGAGAAAATGGTGCAACATTGCTCCATTTTCCTGTGCACGCTAGGGGGCAGGTGTAAGGAGCCTATTGGCATTAAACTAATGTCAGAGTATGTTTGTTGGTATACATTACAGTGATCATACACTGTAGTGCATACCCTGAAATGCATCCACTGACATTAGAGGCTAATGCGGGTAGATGATGGATTCATACATTCACCAAAATACCTTGTATGAAAGATGTTTAAAGGGCAATTGTTACATTTTACCAAGTTTGCTGTTCTGGGACTGCTATGAGTAGCCCCAAAATGGCTTCTATCAGCATTTCGGGGAGGGGGGCTTCAGAAAATGGACCCGCTCTGATGGAATGCAATTCACGAGTACGTGTTGGTTGCAAAATCCCTTTAGACTCACTATGTTGGCCATCCAGGTTCAATACAGAGGTTCTATGGGGACCTGCATTGCACAAAACAGAAAACTGTCTGCACAGTGCAAACCAGTCTCTTCTCTAGGAGCATTTGGGGGTCCCTTTTCAGACACTTTATTCTTATAATGGTCCACCTAGTCTCACAGTGCAGCTCTAACTTCATTAGCTAGTCTGCTCCAAGTGGAGCCAATTTGATGATGGGGCACTATCAGTTTATAGCTGTTGTTCAAATTATGAACCATTTGTGCCAAATAAATTAGCTATTTAACTGCTAGGTTGATCACCTTTGAAGAAACACTGCAGGACAGTAGAATGTTAATATTTGTTTTTACTCACATGTTTTAATTCATGAGAACAATGCTGGCATGTGAAATTATTATGCAGTGTTACAAGTTAAATTTAGCACTCTACTGTGGTTAAATTAATCTACTTAATGTTCATTAGCACCTTCTCAAGTGTTTAAGAATAGTGTTTATAAGCCATTGAAGCCATTGTTTACGTTTTGGGTTACTTATTTCAATAAGCTGTAATTCGCCAACAGAGAGAGATACTTATAAATGTGAAAAAAATCTATACAGTTTGTACTGGATCAAAACTGTATTTGGCCCTTTAGGATTACAAAAAGACTAAACAATGTTAAAGTCAGTAGATTTTCTGGATATGTGTCTGCAAATATGACATTTAATCAGATGTGTTCTAAACCAAATGTTGTTAATTATAAGATCTCTAAGTATTGGGAACTATAGCTCCCATCATCCCAATCAGCTGATAGTTGGTTGCGAACTGGGATGATAGGGGATGTAGCCCCAACAGTTTAGAGCCGGAACATGGGCAAGGCACTCTGGGCACCTGCCTAGGGCCTGGTGAAGTTGGGAGGCCCTGCCACGAAAATGGTAGAGATGATGCTAGTAATTAGTGTTGAGCGAGCATGCTCGGCCGAAGCTCGGTTCGGCTCGAGCATCGCTCTGCTCGGCACATGGCGGTACTCGTACGAGTACCGCATGTGCTCGCCCGCCATGTTCGGGTCTCCTCCCCGCACGTTTCGCGGCTGCTGCGCAGCCAATAAACGTGCAGGGAGGCTCTGACATCAGTGTAATGCCAGTAGCCATGTTGGCTGCTGGCATTACACTGATTGGCTGGCCAGAACCCGTGATCGGGTGCTGTATAGCACCTGACCAGCGAGTTCGGCTCAGTCTTAGCCAGGGAGAGATGAGGATAGGAAGGGAAAGTCAGTGTAGGGAGAAGAAAAGCTATTAAAAAAAAAAAAAAAGACCCAAAAGTCCTTTTTAGGACTACTGTGTGTGGGGGCAGCAGTTTATTTTGTGTGGGGGGGCAGAGATAAAAAAAAAAAAATCTTCATATATTCTGTTCACTGTGCCTAGCCGCAGATTAGAGCACATTCTGTTTAGTGTGCAAAGTTGCAGATTAGCAGCACATTCTGTTTACTGTGCAAAGTTTCAGAATAGGAGAACATTCTGTTAAGTGTTCAAACTGTAAAATATCAAAGTCACATATTCCATTCACTGTGCGTAGCCGCAGATAAGCAGCAAATTCTGTTTACTGTGCAAAGTTTCAGAATAGGAAAACATTCTGTTAAGTGTTCAAACTGTAAAATATCAAAGTCACATATTCCATTCACTGTGCGTAGCCGCAGTTAAGAAGCAAATTCTGTTTACTGTGCAAAGTTTCAGAATAGGAGAACATTCTGTTAAGTGTTCAAACTGTAAAATATCAAAGTCACATATTCCATTCACTGTGCGTAGCCGCAGTTAAGAAGCACATTCTGTTTACTGTGCAAAGTTTCAGAATAGGAGAACATTCTGTTAAGTGTTCAAACTGTAAAATATCAAAGTCACATATTCCATTCACTGTGCGTAGCCGCAGTTAAGAAGCAAATTCTGTTTACTGTGCAAAGTTTCAGAATAGGAGAACATTCTGTTAAGTGTTCAAACTGTAAAATATCAAAGTCACATATTCCATTCACTGTGCGTAGCCGCAGTTAAGAAGCAAATTCTGTTTACTGTGCAAAGTTTCAGAATAGGAAAACATTCTGTTAAGTGTTCAAACTGTAAAATATCAAAGTCACATATTCCATTCACTGTGCTTAGCCGCAGTTAAGAAGCAAATTCTGTTTACTGTGCAAAGTTTCAGAATAGGAAAACATTCTGTTAAGTGTTCAAACTGTAAAATATCAAAGTCACATATTCCATTCACTGTGCGTAGCCGCAGATAAGAAGCAAATTCTGTTTACTGTGCAAAGTTTCAGAATAGGAAAACATTCTGTTAAGTGTTCAAACTGTAAAATATCAAAGTCACATATTCCATTCACTGTGCGTAGCCGCAGTTAAGAAGCAAATTCTGTTTACTGTGCAAAGTTTCAGAATAGGAAAACATTCTGTTAAGTGTTCAAACTGTAAAATATCAAAGTCACATATTCCATTCACTGTGCGTAGCCGCAGATAAGCAGCAAATTCTGTTTACTGTGCAAAGTTTCAGAATAGGAAAACATTCTGTTAAGTGTTCAAACTGTAAAATATCAAAGTCACATATTCCATTCACTGTGCGTAGCCGCAGTTAAGAAGCAAATTCTGTTTACTGTGCAAAGTTTCAGAATAGGAAAACATTCTGTTAAGTGTTCAAACTGTAAAATATCAAAGTCACATATTCCATTCACTGTGCGTAGCCGCAGATAAGCAGCAAATTCTGTTTACTGTGCAAAGTTTCAGAATAGGAAAACATTCTGTTAAGTGTTCAAACTGTAAAATATCAAAGTCACATATTCCATTCACTGTGCGTAGCCGCAGTTAAGAAGCAAATTCTGTTTACTGTGCAAAGTTTCAGAATAGGAAAACATTCTGTTAAGTGTTCAAACTGTAAAATATCAAAGTCACATATTCCATTCACTGTGCGTAGCCGCAGATAAGCAGCAAATTCTGTTTACTGTGCAAAGTTTCAGAATAGGAAAACATTCTGTTAAGTGTTCAAACTGTAAAATATCAAAGTCACATATTCCATTCACTGTGCGTAGCCGCAGTTAAGAAGCAAATTCTGTTTACTGTGCAAAGTTGCAGATTTGCAGCACATATTCCGTGTAATATGAAGAAGGCGGGTAAAAAGGGACGGGGAAGTGGACGTGATCCTGATAGTTCAGGGTGCGGGTCAGGACGCGTACAAACTGCGTCTGGTGCCAGAGCACAAGACAGAAAGACATCCACCATACCTAGCTTCATGTCTCAGTTTACAGGGCGTCGCAGGACATCACTCTCGAGGTCCGACCACTGCGAACAGGTGGTCGGTTGGATGTCAGCTGATACTGCTTCCAGTCGGTTAAGCACCACCCTGTCTTCCACCAAGTCCACTCTCAGTAGCCAAGAGTCTGGTCAACATAATCCTCACTCTGATCATCCTTCCTCTCACCATAGAGGATCTGGTCAAAGAAGTGATCCCACACTGGGATATAGTGAGGAACTCGTCTCATCACCAATCCTTAATTTGAACCTCTCTCCAAGCACGCTTGCAGAGGAACATGACATCTTGTGCCCTGATTCACAACCTCTAGAGGGTACCCAATCACAAGAAGATGACAGAGGTGAACGGCATTTAAGGTCAAAGGAAGTGGATGATGATGATGATGAGACACAGTTGCCATTAAATCAACCACTATTACTGTCTCAAGACCTTGATGAGGAGGATGATATACAGTTGTCAATGACTGAGTATGTGGTGGGATCAAGACATGAGGAGGATGATCAGAGTGAGGAAGTGGAGGAGGACTTGGTGGACGATGAGGTGACTGACCCCACCTGGGAAGGTGTAGAGCCGAGCGATGACAGCAGTCCTGAGGGTGAGCCATCTGCAGCACCGCAACAGGCTGGAAGAGGCAGTGGTGTGGCTACAGAAAGAAGGCGGACCGCACCAAACCGGCCCGCAAATGTTCCACGGAGCACCCCCTTGCGTAAATCTCCCTTGCCAAGGGGTAGGTGTTCCGCGGTATGGCGTTTTTTTAAGGAAAGTGCGGACGACAAAAGAATTGTAGTTTGCAACCTGTGCAACACCAGAATGAGCCGAGGCATGAACACTAGAAACCTCACCACCACCAGCATGATCCGACACATGGCATCCAAGCACCGTAATAAGTGGGAGGAACGCCCGGATCACCAATCTGTGTCTGCAGGCCACACCACTGCCTCCTCTTCCCCTGTTTTCGGTGCCGGCCAATCGCCTGTCGAAGGCGCAGGCCCGCATACCTCCCGCCCTGCACCTGTACCATCTGAAGCACCATCAGCGACCACATCCACTTCCCTGTCCCAGCACAGCGTCCAAATGTCGTTACCCCAGGCATTTGAGCGCAAGCGAAAATACCCAGCCACCCACCCACAGGCCATAGCACTAACCTCACACCTTTCCAAATTACTGGCCATCGAAATGCTCACCACCACCAGCATGATCCGACACATGGCATCCAAGCACCGTAATAAGTGGGAGGAACGCCCGGATCGCCAATCTGTGTCTGCAGGCCACACCACTGCCTCCTCTTCCCCTGTTTTCGGTGCCGGCCAATCGCCTGTCGAAGGCGCAGGCCCGCATACCTCCCGCCCTGCACCTGTACCATCTGAAGCACCATCAGCGACCACATCCACTTCCCTGTCCCAGCACAGCGTCCAAATGTCGTTACCCCAGGCATTTGAGCGCAAGCGAAAATACCCAGCCACCCACCCACAGGCCATAGCACTAACCTCACACCTTTCCAAATTACTGGCCATCGAAATGCTGCCATTTAGGCTTGTGGAGACTGAGTCCTTCCGCAGCCTGATGGCAGCAGCTGTCCCTCGGTACGCAGTCCCCAGCCGCCACTACTTTTCCCGGTGTGCTGTCCCCGCCTTACACCACCATGTGTCCCGTAACATCACCCGTGCCCTGACCAACGCAGTTACTGGGAAGGTCCACTTAACGACTGACACATGGACAAGTGCTTGTGGCCAGGGACGCTACATTTCCCTGACGGCACACTGGGTGAATGTCGTGGAGGCTGGGAGCGACTCGGACCCTGGGATGGCACAGGTGCTACCCACGCCGAGGATTGCGGGCCCTACCTTCATCAGGGTTTCCGCCAGCACCTACGTTATTGGCTCCTCCTCCTCCGTTTCCACCTCCGAATTCTCTGCGCGCAGCGCCACTCACCCATCAGCCGGTAGCTGGAAGCAGTGTAGCACTGCAGTGGGGAAGCGTCAACAGGCCGTGCTGAAGCTGATCTGCCTTGGGGACAAACAGCACACGGCCTCAGAGCTGTTGCAGGGGATTAGTCACCAGACCGAGCAATGGCTCTCGCCACTCAACCTGCAACCAGGCATGGTTGTGTGTGATAATGGGCGTAACTTGGTGGCGGCTTTGGAGCTCGGCAAGCTCACACACGTACCATGCCTAGCGCATGTATTTAATTTAGTGGTTCAGCGATTTCTAAAAACCTACCCCAATGTGCATGATCTCTTGACCAAGGTGCGCCGCGTCTGTGCACATTTCCGTAAGTCATCTACAGCTTCAGCCGGCCTGTTGAAGCTGCAGCAGCGCTTACAATTGCCAGCTCACCGGCTGCTGTGTGACGTGAGCACGCGCTGGAACTCCACCTTCCACATGTTGGCCCGGCTTTGTGAGCAGCAGAGGGCAGTAGTGGAGTACCAGCTGTTACACGGTCGTCGCCTCTCCGTTCAACTTCCTGTAATCAGAAGTGAGGAGTGGGAATGGATGTCAGACCTCTGTGAGGTTTTACGCAATTTTGAGGAATCGACACAGATGGTGAGCGGCGATAACGCTATTATCAGTGTAACCATCCCACTTCTGTGTCTACTGAAACGCTCGCTGCTCACAAATAAAACTGACGCTTTGCATGTGGAAGAGGTGGAAATGCAGGAGGAAGAGCTTACACAAGGTGATAGCCAGAGCACCCTCACTTCGTCTTCTCAGCGACAATTGGCGGAGGAGGAGGAGGAGGAAGACACGGTTGCCTCCGCTACAGAGGGTAGCCATGGAACTTTAGTTCCATCTCTTCAGCGTGGGTGGGCAGAAGAGGAGGAAGAGGATGAGGAGATTGAGAGTCATCCTCCTGGTGAGGACAGCGAAATCTTGCCTGTTGGTACTCTGGCACACATGGCTGACTTTATGTTAGGCTGCCTTTCCCGTGACCCACGCGTTATACGCATTTTAGACAACACGGATTACTGGGTGTTCACCCTTCTGGACCCCCGCTACAAAGAGAATTTCTCATCTCTCATTCCTCCGGTGGAGAGGACAAGCAAAATGGTGCAATACCAGAAGGTTCTTGTTGAAAAATTGCTAAAAAATTTTCCATCTGACAACGCTGGCGGCAGAGTACGTGCTACCTTGGCCAACAGAGAAGGGGAGAAAAGGGGAGCACACAGCAGTTCCGACAAAGGCAGGGCAACACTCTCCAAGGCGTGGGACACCTTCATGACACCCCGCCAGCACCCTCACCCTGATGCGCAGCCTAGTGTCACAAGGAGGGAAAAGTTTTGGAAGATGGTGAAGGAGTACGTAGCAGACCGTGTCAGCGTCCTCAATGATCCCTCTGTGCCTTACAACTACTGGGTGTCCAAGCTGGACATGTGGTATGAACTGGCACTCTACGCCTTGGAGGTGCTGGCCTGCCCTGCCGCCAGCGTTCTGTCTGAGCGGGTATTTAGTGCTGCTGGTGGCATCATAACAGATAACCGTATCCGCCTTTCCACCGAAAATGCTGATAGGTTGACACTTATAAAAATGAACAAGGCCTGGATTTCCCCTGACTTCTCCACTCCACTGGAGGAAAGCCCCGGGGGAACATAAACTCACTTTATATATGTTATTTACAATGATGGGAATACTCTGTATTCCCATTCACCCCTTCCACCCAAAAAACGGGTATATGGTTGACTCTCTTCCATATGCCCAGTGATATAATTTTTATATAGGGCCAGCTCACCAGCTGGCCCAGTGATATAATTTTTATATAGGGCCAGCTCACCAGCGGGCGCAGTTTGACAATTTTTGTATAGGTCAGCTCACCAGCGGGCCTTCTCATATAATGTTTTATTGGGTCAGCTCTCTAGCGGGCCCTCTCATATAATGTTTTATAGCGTCAGCTCACTAGCGGGCCTTCGCATATAATGTTTAGGATGGTCAGCTCCGCAGCAGACCCTCACCCATAATGTTTTAGATGGTCGGCTCAGCGCACGTTTCCCTCTTAATCATGGCCCCAGTTCAGAAAAATCGAGGAAATTTTTGGGAGAATTTGCCTTTGCGCACGTTTCCCTCTTAATCATGGCCTCAGTTCAGAAAAATCAAGGAAATTTTTGGGAGAATTTGCCTCTGCGCACGTTTCCCTCTTAATCATGGCCTCAGTTCAGAAAAATCAAGGAAATTTTTGGGAGAATTTGCCTCTGCGCACGTTTCCCTCTTAATCATGGCCTCAGTTCAGAAAAATCGAGGAAATTTTTGGGAGAATTTGCAGATGATATACAAGTAAATATACAGCAAATACTGTTTGGTAACAATTTTTCGCCTAAAGTCGTTTTTATCTTCCTTTTTGTGTGTTTTACGGTCAGTCTGTAAAAATGGCGTACTACGGGCGAAAGATCGTTCCCAGCAGCGATGTTGGAGTCCAAGATGCATCCAGACATCCTCCCTATGCTGTCCCTGAACCATTTCTGTGGTGTTTCCATCATTTTCTGCCCTTTTCCTATGGACCAGGCACCCTCCCCTCATCAGAGCAGGGGGTGCCTGGTGTAATGCTCGCGTCCTCCCATTGACTTCAATGGGGCTCGGGTGCTCGGCCGAGCACTCGAGCCTCCGGGGGCGCTCGGTCAGAGCACCCGAACACCCGAGCATTGGGGTGCTCGCTCATCACTACTAGTAATGTACCTTCTAAGTTGCTATAGTGTTTTCTGATAGGTGGGAACTGAGGGTTACATCCCCACTTCAGAACTCAATTACTATTGTTGTGATCAACATAATGGTCAGATAAACACAGCAAGCAATCAAATGTGACATTACATTTAGGGTGGTCGCATCTCTGTCTCAGTTTCTAGGGATGTGAGAGACAATATGATGCACAGTGTGTCACTCCAGTGATGTGCTCTGCATCCAGAGGTAGGTGGCAGTTGTTTGGTTGTTTGACAGACAACTGTAAGTGTGTATGAGGATGGGGGCATGGATATGTAGGCAAAAAACATGTGAGTGGGGGAGAAATCTTCTGGAGGAGGGTCATGTGTGTGTGCTCAGGATCATGGCAGTGACACAGACTGATTGAGGGAGCAGCAGAAGAGAACTAGTCAGCTTCATAAATACCTCCATCCCTGTAGAGAGATGTGGGTTATTTCTTAAAGTAGAGGAAGAGGGTGGTTTCATAGAAACTTAAAAAAGCATAGATAGATAGATAGACAGATAGATAGATAGAGTGACAGGAGAGCTTTAGCTATGGGGCTGCTAAAACCCTGAGGGTACCATTTCCAGGGAGAGGCTACTTCCTTTTACCCTTTCTCTCCCCCTTTTCCTTTTGTCTCCATCCCTTTACACTTTCTGTTGCCCCCTATTGTCCTCCTTTTTCCCTTGTATCCTTTTTCTGTTGAAATATAGATACACTTCTAGGCCACTTACGCCTTTTGAACAGTTATGCACAGCGGAGGGCTCGAAGCGGGGGTTCCTTGGTAGAACGTATCGGATTCTCTTAGAGGCTGCTTCTGATTCTGATCCTTCCTACATGTCATCGTGGGTTTCCGATTTGGGGACCACGCTCCTCCCTTCGGATTGGCGGGAAATTTGGAACCTACTTGCATCCTCCTCGATTTCGACGCGCATCTTAGAATTCAACTACAAATTCTTATATCGTTGGTACTTTACACCCTCCAGACTACATCGAATATCCTCGGTTAATAATCCACACTGTTGGAGATGTACATCAGCTAGAGGAACGTTTCTGCATCTATGGTGGTCGTGCCCCATGATGCTCACCTACTGGAGGAAATGTGTAGATATTATTACTAAGTTTCTCCATGTAGATTTGGAATTCGCTCCCCTTCCGATTCTTTTTTTCCATGGTCTGTCTAAGCTTCCCAAATCACAACGACCTCTGGTCATCTTGATGCTCTCTGATGCGAAATCCCTCGTCCCTATTCATTGGCGTGACCCTTCTCCCCCTTCGGTAAAGGAATGGCATGCTAGAACGGGAGAACTTCTCCTCCTTCATCGGATGTCCCTAATCAAACGGGGCATGCACCCCCTATTGGAGACCACTGCTTTTTCTGCCTGGGAAGCTCTTAGTGTAGATTGAGGGTACTGGTGAGCCTTGGGGGGTCTGCCCCGGGGTGCCCAACGCTTATCTTTTCCTATTCTTCTCTTTCTCTCTTCTTCCTTCTTTTCTTCTTTCTTTTACTTGCTTAACTTTCCGCCTTCTGCCTTTCGTACACTTAAGCTTTTCTTATCTTTCCTTTTCTTTCAGGTTACTTCCTCTCTTCTTGTTTTGGTTTATGGAAAAATGGAACTGGGGCCCCCTAGACCTTACCAAAACATTTTTGAATACTTGCTTTCTATGATACAAGATTGCAATATGTTATTGTATCTGAACCATTCAAATTATCTGTTTTTGTATATACTTGATTGTATACATTATAAACAATGTATTTGATTTGCTGTATCCCTGGTTCCAATAAAGACTAATTACAAAAAAAAGAAATATAGATACACTAATGATTCCACAGAGATTGCAATTATATGACTACCCATTGATAGTCATATACCTGTAAGGTCTATGGTATCAGTAGTGTAGCTATTTTTCAGTTGTAAGCTCTACAGTATCACTATTTCAGTTGTAAGTTCTGTGGCTGGTATCACTAGTGTAGCTCAATTTTAAATTTTAAGCTCTGTGGTATAAATAAATAGTGTAGCTCCATTTCAGTTGTAAGCTCTGTTGTATCAATAGTGCTGCTCCATTTCAAATGTAAGCTTTCTGGTATCAACAATGTTTCTCCATCTCAACTGCAAGCTATGTGGTATCAATAGTATAGCCCCATTCTGTTGGATGATCTCTTGTATCACTCATGCATCCCCAGTGAAATTGTAAGCTCTCTTGTATCACTAGTGAAGCTCCACTTCAATTGCAAGCTCTGCAGTATCACTTGTTTAGCCCCATTTCAAATGTAAGTTCTGTGGTATCACAAGTGTAGCCCCATTTCAATAGTAATATGTGGAGAACCATTTAAATTATAAGCTCTGTAGTACATTTAATCCCTTAAAGCATTAATTTTGTCATTCATTTGGTACTAGACCCTCAACCCACAACAACAATGGGCAGACCAAGAGAGGTTTGAGTGAGTGGTGGGGCCCAAATGGGGGGGGGGGCAATTTTGGACCCTACCTAGGGCCCTATGGAGTCTTAATCTGGCTCTGCCACAGTTGGAATGTTGTAAAGTATTGTGTCTTTATTAGTATAACATTCTTCTTTCCATATATGAAGTAATAGGTGTTTACAATCCTATTTCAGCATTCTAAAATAAGTTTATTCACACTAATTAACACAGCACAAAACAGTATAGTATATGTTAAGTTAAAGGTGTGAAAACAAAGGGTGAAGCAGAGAAGTGATGTGATAATCAATATCCATAACTGTAAGGGATTTTTTAAGTGCCATTCAAGTCAGTGGACTTTGCATAATGTGATATCATAACCAGTTATATAGTAGAGAAAGGTGGTGTGAAGCATTTATCAAGGAAAAAAAATATACAAAAATGTCCTTTTCTTGCCTCAAGTGTAAGGCTATTGTCAGAGACATGTTCCTGAAGCAAAGCTCGGTGGATGTATGTGTGAAGTGCATAAGCAAGATTTAGTCTGCATGCTTGTGAGTAGGTGTATGCCTGATAATGTGTGTGGAAGAGTGATGATATGCACAGGTGAAGCCATTTGAAACTGACAGACTTTACTTTCCAACATAGAGAAAGCACACATGAAAAATACACAAGTAAATGTATTTAATGTGGATGTGTCACCTTGAATTCAAGGCTGAATATGTTTTTTAGAAAAATCTTTAAAATATGCTTAGGTATCATTGCAGCCTAAAGACCAACATATGTATAGACTGGGAGACAGCACTTTATTTCTGTATGGTGTGCTAATGAAGCATTCCAATTTGGTTTTACCTGCTAATGATGCTCTGTGCTGCACTGAAAGACTTTCACTTTTTCATAAATAAATGTACTAATGGCTTCTAATGTATGCAACTGCTGGACTTTTGACTAATATAACACATAGACAGTGTTGAATTACATTTTCAAATATACAAACTTAAATTAAAGTTGAGAGATCCATTTTAATTATATCAGGGTTAATCAAAGGATAACTTCAAGTTTTAACCCTTTCAGTGCCAGAGGGGCACTGAAAGGGTTATAAAATGTTAGAAGAAATAGTTCCACTAAGGGGAATGTATGAATTGAATTAAGCAGAAAAATAAGAGCAAAAAAAAAAAAAAAAACCTGTGGTTTGAGTTGCTTATTACCCACTTAAAGGGATAGTAATACTTCATTTTAACTTTATTTTATTTTGTAGGCATTAAAAAAACATGAAGAATGATATAAGTCTTATCTCTCAAACCTTTATGGTTTATGAGATATTCACAAGCAAAGTTTCCCCCTCCCGCCCCTTTTACCTAGTGTAAGCCATCTCTTCTCAGATGTGGAATGTAGTCTATAGACCAGACAGAAAACAGAGGGGGGCACTCTTATTCCTATGAAAACAATGCAATCCCTGCCCCCCTTGACAAGTTTTTCAGGTTTTTCCCTTATCTTAATTGAAGATTGTCCCTCTCTGCAGTCTACCTGGGCACCTCCCTTCTGCTGTGGCTGAACAGTGTGACATCAGTAAAAGGGGTGGGAGGGGGATACTTTGTTATTGAATTACTCTGGAACTACAAGTCTGACAGAATTGAAATAACCATACCTGGGAACTCTCCGGATTTGCCCCGGAGACTCCGGTTCTGACAGAGCTTTACCGGGTCTCCGGGGCAGAGGCAGATTCCTCCGGATGTGGAGAGTTTCTATTGAAACTCTGCCACATCTGCTTTTTCTCCCGTTGTGCCTCCGTCCCCAGCCTTCTGTGTGACACATTTAGCCCTCTGAGTACCAGAGTGGTACGGAATGCATTGCTTTGCAATGCATTCCGTACCATTCTGGCACTCAAAGGGTTAAATCCCCCCAACACTCGAGTTAAGCCCCGCCCCTTTTTGACACGATTAGCGTAATTTTTGTTACCCCTTGCTGAACAGAGGACTACCCTCCGGGTAGCCCTCAACTGAAAGTTCCCAGGTATGGAAATAACACTCTCCAAAGTCCAAATACTATGCTGATTAATTAGAGCTGCTTTTATTATGAAACATTACTATCCCTTTAAAACCGATGGACAAATAATTTTGTGTAACAAACTAGCCACTTTGAGTTTCATGCACTAAGAGAGGGGCCGTGTGTGAATGCATAGTAATTTCAGTGAGTGCTATTCCTCTGTGTCAAGAAACAGGGTATATACAAACAGGGAGCTGAGGAAATATTTTTTTATTTTTCTTATGCCTGCTATTGGGGGTTGCATTTAAGAACTGGAGAACTTTCACACTGAAATATATTAAATTCTTCAATACATAAACATAGGAGCATGTGCTCATTTAGCAAAGTATACCTTTATATAAGCTAATTTCATGTGCTGTGATGCCATTTTCTATGTACCTTAATAGTAGCTTAATATTTGTAAAATCAATATGTTCGCTGATTTGCTAATTTAGATGAAGTATATTTGTTTTTGTTCAATGCAAATCTTTTATATTTTATTAATAGTATACTTGTAATATTAATACTGAGTGAATTTCTTATGATTGTTTCCATATTACGTTTGTGATGATTTTGATAATGACATATAACTATCTGAAATAAATATGTAATGACAGTGTTTGAACATTCCTAAATGTTGCCTACAGAATGTTGTTAACAGTTTTTTTTTAATGCAGAGTATTAAACCAGAGAAAGTGTTGCCTGCTGCTTCCTGCAAGTTTTATATTGGACTCAAAAAGAAGACAAAACCACCAACAAGGTATAGTATGTAACTATATCATTATAATATAGAAAATTTATATTGAGACTTTGCCAGTGCTCTATTTTGTATTTATTGATTACTTTTATAGTGTGCGGTGTTCATATTAGGACATCCTCCAACCAAATCTCGATCAATCATTATTCCTCCTACCAAACTCTGTCATTCCTCCTAAAAAAAAACTCTCTCAGACATCCTCCCTCCTTCCAAAATCCCTCTATCTTCATATCATACCTTTCTCAGTCATCATCCCTCCCACCAAACCTCAATCACTCATCATAGCAAATCTCTACCAGTCATCCTCCCTCATAACAAACTCCATTGTTCTTCCTACTCCATCATTCCTCCCACCAAACCTCTCTCAGTCATCATCCCTCCCACCAAACCTCGATCACTCATCATAGCAAACCTCTGTCGGTCATCCTCCCTCATACCAAACCTCTCTCAGTCATCTGCCCTCTCACCAAACCTCAATCACTCCTCCTCCCTCATACCAAACCTCAATCACTCCTCCTCCCTCATACCAAACCTCAATCAGTCATCCTCCCTCATACCAAACCTCTCTCAGTCATCCTCCCTCATAACAAACCTCTCTCAGTCATCCTCCCTCATAACAAACCTCTCTCAGTCATCATCCCTCCCACCAAACCTCAATCACTCCTCCTCCCTCATACCAAACCTCAATCAGTCATCCTCCCTCATACCAAACCTCTCTCAGTCATCCTCCCTCATAACAAACCTCTCTCAGTCATCATCCCTCCCACCAAACCTCGATCACTCATCATAGCAAACCTCTGTCGGTCATCCTCCCTCATACCAAACCTCTCTCAGTCATCTGCCCTCTCACCAAACCTCAATCACTCCTCCTCCCTCATACCAAACCTCAATCACTCCTCCTCCCTCATACCAAACCTCTCTCAGTCATCCTCCCTCATAACAAACCTCTCTCAGTCATCATCCCTCCCACCAAACCTCGATCACTCATCATAGCAAACCTCTGTCGGTCATCCTCCCTCATACCAAACCTCTCTCAGTCATCTGCCCTCTCACCAAACCTCAATCACTCCTCCTCCCTCATACCAAACCTCAATCACTCCTCCTCCCTCATACCAAACCTCAATCAGTCATCCTCCCTCATACCAAACCTCTCTCAGTCATCCTCCCTCATAACAAACCTCTCTCAGTCATCATCCCTCCTAACAAACCTTGATCATTCCTCCTCCCTCATACCAAACCTCGATCAGTCATCTGCCCTCACACCAAACCTCTCTCAGTCATCCTCCCTCATAACAAACCTCTCTCAGTCATCCTCTCGCCTAATAAACTCCATACAATTCAAATCAAGTGCTAGTATAACGGGCTGCTTTTTAAAATAAGAACGGGTCTCCCTCACATTGCAGTGCACACGGAAATGCAAAAAGAGAGATGCTCCATCTATTATAAAATAAAAATAATAATAAAGAACTGACATACAATTTTATATCATATAAAACAATCAGGATAGCACTGTTTCCTGAGTGTTCTGCAATGTGAGGGAGACCCGTTTTTCCTTATACTGCATCCTGTTATGCTAGCAATTGACTTGCTTTCTGTAAATTTAGCATATAACAGTGCTATCCTGATTGTCCTGTATAATATATATATATATATATATCCCTTTGAGTGCCAAAGGGGTACGGAACACATTGCGGATGACTGAGGTTTGGTATGTGGGTTTATAGCTGATCGAGGTTTGTTTTTATGAGAAATAGAGATTTGGTGGGAGGGATGATGACTGATAGAGGTTTGGTAGGAGGAACAACTGAGTTTGTTATGACGGAGGATGAATGAGAGGGGTTTGATATGAGGACGGAGGGAGTTTGGAAGTAGCGAGGATGGCTGAGAGAGGTTTGTTAGGAGGAATGATGGAGTTTAGTAGGAGGAATGATGAATGAGCAAGGTTTGGTAGGAGGATGTCCTAATATGGACACAGTAATAGTGCTACCAATGGTATGAGACTTTTAATCCTTCAAGTGCTAGAGGAGTATGGAACACATTGCAAAGCAATGTGTTGCACACACCTCTGGCACTTAAAGGATTAATAAATAGGTACTTTTTTTACATTTATGTATTCACTCTTGTTTTTGTTTGTGAGTTTTACATAAGTCTTATGCTTACAAGCAGACCTTAGAGCTTTATTTGTGAAGCCAAAAAGGAGCGATACTGATGTAAATCAACTGCACTACAGGTTTGAAATAACAATTCTGAAACTGTCCATTGTTTTATGCGGGTCTTTTAACCCCTTCAATGCTAGGGAGGTTACCAATGCCTTGAGATAGTTTGGGCCAGAATATCAGTTCTCTAGTTTAATGAATATGGTTCTTGTAAATGTCAACAGTATGCAGAAAATATTTCTTATATGGTCTCTGATTGATAAAAGAACATTGACGCATTCTTGTTCTTGAATACATTTGCTTAGGCAAGTATGCAAATTTAACCCCTTAGCGTCCGGTGACGTACCCGGACCGTCACACTGGTCCGGCACTTAAGGACCAGTGACAGTCCTGGTACATCACGTACTATTACTCACCGTGCTCCTGCAGGAGCGCGGTGAGTAATACCGGGGACTGAATTTGATCGCTCCAAGACCGGAGCGATCTTTTTCAGTCCCTCAGTTCGGTGTGCCACCCCACGTGATCAGTCAAGTGGGGCGGCACGCCGAAATTCTCTATCGGGTCCTTAAAGAACCACACACCCTGCGACCGCTGGTCGTTAAGGGGTTAAATAAGGGGTCTTTATACTTCAGGATTTTGGCTTACAGTTTATATTTTGTTCTGACTTATTTTACTTTTTAACAGGAAATAAACCATTACAACATACATTGCTGACATTTAGATTAAACTGATTTCAAATTGTGAAAATGCATAAACCCTTCAAAGGCATTTCAGACTGATGTCGAGGTGGACACATTTTTGTTGGATTGATGGGCATATGAAGTTGAAGACACTTTAGTGCATACTGTTGATGTGCCTTCGACACTGCTCCTACAGGAGATCAACCTTAAGAGCCCTCTATGACCTTTGGTGCATCTCCCCCTTGCATCTGAAATTAATTCATAATGTAAAGCAATGTTTTCATTTTTAATTAATAGGCAGAAGGTTTTTAAAGAGATAAGTTCACTTTAACCCCTGGGACATTTCCATCCCATAAGGACCGCTTTGATCCATGCCGACGCGGCAGTACACGTGACCTGTTGCGTATATCGGTGCGCCACTTTGGAGCCTGAAAGAGATCGCTCCAGTCTTGGCGCAGTCAATTTTAGGCCCTATTTTTACTTACAGTGCTCCCGGTGGAGAGCTGTAAGTAAAAAGTATGTGACGTACTATGACCGTCACTGGTCCTTAAGGGTATAAGGACCATGACAGCTATAGTACATCATGTAGTGCATAAGAGGTTAAGCTGATTTATCTCTTTATTTATTTAATTATGAATGTAAATTTTAGTGAACAAAAGTTTAGCGACAAGGACACATTTTACTTTATTTTGTTGATTTTCCTAGTAAAGTTAAAAAAATGCAGCTATGCTTATATCAAATTATGGTACAATGAGAAGCTGAACATTTTTAAAGGTAATGAAGTTACATATATTATTTGGTATGCTTTTCCTTTATGGCATAACCTTGTATAATAATATTAGCTTCTAAAGCACATTCTCTGCATATTAATTGTCCCCTGGAGTATGAAAACAATACCACCACTTCAACAAATGAGAAGAACATTTTCTCCTGCAGTTCAAGAAGATACAAACAGCTTTATGAAGCACCCTTTGGGTGACAGTCTGTCAAAATTTACAAAGTTGTCCAAGTGGCCTTTAAAGGCAAACCCCTTGAGGTTGTGTTTAATTCCTGTGCAGGGAGAAGCTTCAGATCAGCCATTCACATAGGGAAGGACTTTCTCTACACTGAAGGGCCAGGTTGTAAAACTTAAAGGGATAGTAATACTTGTAAATTACTAATCCCCATATTGTAGCTTTGTTAAAAAGAAACTTATTGCCCCCAGTGTCATCTCTCAAACCCTTATGGTTTGAGAGATAATAGCGCTCAAAGTTCCCCCTCCCTCCCCCTTCCCTGACTGAACGCTGACTGCAGGGGAAGCTGTCGTACGACAGTCTTATGTGCATCAAGCGGCTCTGTAACTGGGCCAAGATTGCGTTTACAAAAAATAATTCTTTCACTGAAACGGTCCTCTACATGTGCTTGGTTTGTAAGCACACGTAGAAGACTGTTTTAGTGAAAAATTTATTTTTTATAAACGCGATCTCGGCAATGCTGCAAAGCCACCTGATGCAAGTAATACTGGATATCCCCGCAGTCAGCGTTCAGTCAGGGAAGGGGGAGGGAGGGGGGAACTTTGAGAACTATCATCTCTCAAACCATAAGGGTTTGAGAGATGACACTGGGTGCAATAAGTTTCTTTTTAACAAAGCTACAATATGGGAATTAGTAATTTGCAAGTATTACTATACCTTTAAAATTTACATGATTGGTCTAATGGCCATTGGTGTGATCACATGCGTTTAAACATAGAACAGTATTTATGAATCCTGCTCTATAAATAAAATAATAAGAACAATCAGATCTTGTTGGGGGCATCAGAAAATGATTCAAGTGGATCTACGATGCCCTCCTTTTTAACCCTTTGAATTCCAGAGGGGTATCCAATGCATTGTAATGCAATGAGTTTATTACCCCCCTGCCCCCAGACATGCAAAGGTTTAACTTGGTCTTAATAATAACAAGGTTTGGATAATAATAAGAAGAACATGTGTGCCAGATTGGTGCCCAATTCAACCCCTCTGACACTCACACATGCACTGCCAGCCTCATATTCAACTGCCCACTGGTAGTCAATGAACCACATACAATGTCTGCTTCCCCAGCTTTGCCCCACTTGTCACCACACCACGGCTCTGCAAGCTTTAATGGAAGGCACAGTGCTCTGTAAGAGTAAACGGAGGCCCAGAGTAACGGAGGCAGCAGGCTCAGCAAGAGTAAATGAAAAGGCCCAGTACACAGGAGGCAACAACACAGTCAGCCCTGCCACAAGCACAGCGGAAGTCAGAATGTTGCCCGGGCGACACTGAAACAGCACACAGCAGGAACACAGGCAGGGTCAGCAATGTAGCCGGGTCAGATCACGGAGCAGGAACGTCAGCCAGGCCGGGTCAAATCACGGAGCAGGATCGTCAGACAAGCCGGGTCGAATTACAGATCAGGAACGTCAGCCAGGCCGGGTCAAATCACAAGGCAGGAACAAAGGAGCGTAGTCAGACGGGCCAAGTCGGTACACAGGAAGCAGGAATACTGGAACACAGCTACACAGCAACACTGGCTCAGGAACACCACGAAAGGGCACCTGACCGGTGCCAAAGGCCGGGTATAAAAAGGCCATACTGGCCAGGCCAAACAAGCTCAGCCAATGGGAGCGCACCACAGCAAAGAGTGACAGAGGAAGATCACGGGCACCATGATAAAAGCTCGTTAACATGTCCTTTACCTGCTGGTGCATGTCTGTGCTGTCATTATGGTAAGAATGCTCAGCCATGCTCCTCATTTTTTTTCTGTAATAAAAATATCAGTGGTAGAATTTCACTAATTCACTAATCCACAAAGTGCAGGGTCAGTGGTAGAAACTTGAAAGCTTTTTGCAGATCAACATAATTGAAATAAGAGAGGTACATTTTGCACTGGATCACTGGACTCAATCAGATGGACAATGTATATAATGAGGCAAGGAGGAAGGAGGCATCAAGAGCAAGGAAGCTTGGAACAAGATCTGAGTATAATTTTGTGGGCAGAATTAAATATACCAGAGATTTCCACAGTATACACTCTTGGGGTGTACAATGTGGTAGCAGACTTTCTGAGATATCAGATGCTGGAATGGGAAATAAATCAAGCAATATGCACAAAGATAACAGCAAAATGGGGAATGCCAGAAGTATATTTGATGGCAACAAAAAGAAAATATGGTCTATGTATTTTAAGTGATCTGATGTACAGATGATTTTTAAAGGAGTTGCTCATATAAATCCTAATTTTGCATTTCCTACACCACCATAGTACCTATGTTTAGATCTGGGGGTTCTTTAGAAATAAATCATTCAAGCCCTTTAACAAAGCATCCATCTGGTAGCAATCTCTTCAGCAAGGTAGTCACATGAACTGTCTTGCGAGTCTCAGTTGTTGAATGATCATGCAGACAAGGAGATTCTGCATATGAGAATCAGATTCTTACCTAAGGAGGTATAGGATTTCAAATAAAATCAACAAATAGTCACAGCATCCTCTTGTCCTAAACCGTATAACAAAAAAGAAAAGGTAATATACACAGTCAATGTATTAGTGTGTTTGAAATAATATGTACATGAAGTGTGTTTGAAACAACATGTACAAGAAAGAGGAGCTTTTCAAAACACAGAATCCAGAGGGTCTGTGAAAAGGAAAAGTGGTTTTGAAATGTATCCTTACTTTGTGGACAAATATACATGATAATAAAAAAAAGGGTTTCCATTAAGATTATGGCAAACTCTACTAGAGCAAGAAGCTCATCTAAGAAGTATAAGAAAATCAGAAATCAGACCTTGAAGGAAATCTTTGGCAAGGCTGTACCTTGGATGACTCTGAGTACATTTTCAAAACATTACAAGATCAATGTATTTTACCCAGAAGAGGTAAGTTTTCTTAAAAAAGGTGTTGCATGCAGTAATAGCCAGTTGAGCTGCCTGTGAACAAAATGGAATTGAAGTTGGTAGAAATATTCTTTCAAATTTTGAGACAAAAATATCTTCTACTCTGTGGCATTTGTGTGGGAGTAAGTAAACATGCCATGGAAGGACATATATGTACCTATACTTATTGGGTTTTAGTATACTCAGGAGAAATGTCATTCATATTTCATGCTTTTCTGAAACCTTTCTCAAAGCCCTTATTTTAACAGAATGTCCTCACTTCATCATTTTGCTTAGCAAGAAACTTCAGCCATTTTCAGATTTATAAGTTAGTTTACTTTTAGGAAATGTATGCTTTTATATAGTTATGAAGCTGTTTTTCTTGTAATCAGTTGAGTTTTTCCTTTTAACCAGTGGAGTATGTATTCCTATTTAGTTCAAAAAGCTGAAATATCCTTTTGTGCTCTTATTATTAGAATGTGTGCAGGCCATGCATGTAGGAAAAACAATGCATATTTGGTATCACTCTACTTGGGGGATTAAGGTCTTTTAAAGGGATAGTATTGCCTGAAAATAATTTTATTTTATATTGTAGCCCTTAAAAAAACATTAAATTTATATGTCTTATCTACCAAACCTTTATGGTTTGGGGGGCGTGTCCTAGCTCACGACGAGACTGGAGGTGTAGTGAGGGAGCTCCTCCATGACCCGAGGAGAATTCAGCCTACAAAGTGGTGTTCCTACCTAATTTTGCCCCTAATACCGACACGACTATGTCCACTAATAGAAATAAGCAAAATCAGGAGCAGATGTTAAAATACCTCGCTCCTAAGGAGAAAAGAAAGTCCCAGAAGCTATCGGGCCCGACTTCCAAAGATGGCGCCCACACCTTTGATGAGGAGGACCTGTCTGAATTAGATGATGCGCCCTGTTCGGTATCGAGCCAACCTGAACCACAGATGGGTGAATTAAAAAGTATGCTAAAGACGTTAAAAATGCAGATTAAAAGTGACATTAAATCAATTGCTAGTGAATTTCGGAGGGAACTTCAGGAACTTGGGGAGCGAATGTTGAGAGTGGAAGGAAAAGTGGACGAGGTTGTTGACACACATAATACTTTAACTAGTCAGCACTCAGACCTAATGAAAGAAATAGCCTCCCTTCGTGAAAAGGTCATTGACCTTGAAGACCGCTCTCGGCGGAATAACCTCCGGATTTGTGGAGTTTCTGAGGACATACAACCAACTGCTCTCAGGGAGTGGATTATGAACTTTTTACCCAGCCTACTTCCTAACTTTACAGAACAGGATTTGTTAATCGACCGGCTTCACCGCTTGCCGAGGCCCAGAAACCTCCTGGTGGACGCACCGCGTGATGTTATCCTGCGTCTTCATTATTTTCATGTGAAGGAGGAAATTCTTAAAGTGGGTAGGCTACAGAATCCTCTGCCCGACCCATTCTCACGGATCCAAATCTTTGTGGATGTTTCTTCTACCACCTTGCAGTTCAGGAGGAAGTTTCGCCCCATTGCAGCTGCCCTGCGACAGGCTGATCTAAGATATAAATGGGGCTTCCCTGCCAAGATCGTTGTAACACGGAATGGGGCCCAGGTAACCATAGCCACCCTGGAGGATGGTGCGAGGTTATTGGCTTCTTGGAACATCCCACTTGTGGAGACCCCTGAAGAGCCGCAGCGGTCCCCTACAGGAGTGGCCTGGATTTGGTCTGCGTCTGCTCCAGCTCCGGCGCTGTCCAGACTGCGACTGCCCTCGCCTTCTGCGGGCCTGTCTACTATCTGATGGAGCTGTCATTTCTCCGGCTGATTACTATTTCCACCTTAGAGGACTTTTCCACCTGGCCTTAGTGGGCTGTGATGGGACTGCCTGCTACCTTTTGCACTCCGTCCACACAGTCTAAGGTACCCCGGGAACTTTGCTGCACTGCCTGGCCCTGTGCTGCCTGGCATAAGAACCAGAGAGGAACTGATTTGGCTTGTATCCCCGACTCTCTACTGAGTTCCCGGCGCTATGCGGCCTATGGCCGCGTGGTTACTGTTAACTGTAATGTTGTTGTGTTTAGAGGTGGGATGGGGGGCTCTGCTGGTTGCCGGGGCTCGCGGTGGGTCGGCGCCTGGAGGTTCTCCCTTGCAGCTTGCTACGGGGGGTTCCTCTGGACAGGGGCCCGCTGTGGGGCGTTGGCGGCGGCGGTTGGATTGGGTTATTGTTGTAGTTGGGGGTCGCCGGGGTGCCCTGGGTGTCGTGATTTCTTCTGCCTCTGGGTGCCCCGGTTGCTCTGAGGAGGCTGAGACAAGTTTTATGTGGGTGATTGATTGGTCTGGGAGGGGGTGCGGCCTGGGTCCCGGGCCTGGCTGTGCCTTGGGCTTGGCTTGGCTTGGGAGGCCTGGGGAGGCACCCTCTATCGAAGCCTTTGTTGCTACTTCATTGTTCAACGCTTATATGTTTCTATATTGCACTGTGTTTTATTGTGGGCAACGGTGGTTCAGATGTGACTCCTGGTCTCCTGGGTCGTGGGGGCTAGCACTTGATGGTGTTGGCCCTCCTCTGCCCGGGAGAGGATGCAGGCCTTGGATAACTGTGACTTTCGGTTTGTGTGGTCAGGGGCTGTGACTCTGGGTTTGTTAGTTGCCCTGCCGTACTCCACCTGATTGTCTGTGTATACCAAAAAAAAAAAATCTATATTGATAATCGGTGGTGTACATTTCTGTGTGAGTATGAATGTTTCCTGCTGCCCCCTCCTTCTGACTGGGTATATCGATGTGTGAGGGTGAGGAGAATGGTGAATGGGGAGTTGTTGCGCTACCGAGATGTGGTCTGAATGTTATGATCCTCTTCGACAACCTCCTGACCTGGATGTGGGCTGTGAGAGGGGGAGGCCAGGACTCACATCTGCGATCTCTAGGGGCAAATGTTTCGTATACAAGCCATTACTGACTGAACAACAGGAGGGGCTCCTTTGTTTTTTGTTTGTTTTTTTTCTGTTATATTTAATTTACTGGTTACAATATTTGTACTCTTTACTGTTTTGTTCCTACAGTCAATACATTTCTCCCTATCGCTACTGGGTTTGTCCACTTCTAGCTGAGATGTATTCCTAGAGCTGCGCACTGGCCCATACTACTAGAAACTTTGCTAGCTGGTGTTGGTCAGTGAGCTGTCTCTTCTGATCTCCAGTGGGAGTTCCCCGTGGACCCTTTCTCCCCTTTCTCCCCTTACTTGGCTCCCCACGGTTCTTTTTATATTATCTAGTGTTTGGTAAATTCTCCTTGGGCGGCGTTTCTGGGAATTCCTGCTCTACAAGTGCTCGATCCTCTGTTTGTTCCGCCCCATGTCTCATTTGGTTATGAGGATAGTGCTGTTAATTTTTTTACATAGCTCTTTTTGTGGTACATTCTGCACTTCCTTTAACTTTCTATCTGTAGCTACTTCTCTCTTTCCCCATTTCCCTTGGTCTCTTTCTTCTACCTCTATCTTTTTCCCTCTGACTCTTTTTTGTCTACTTTTTTACTGCTCTTCATTCCCCTTCCCTTTCCTCATCATCTCCCTAGGGGGGTTGAGTCTGGCTAGTCCCATTTTATATGGTACTCCCAATCCCTGTCCTCACTGTTCCAGCGTGGCAGGCTTCCTTGTGGGTTGGTTCGTGATTTCCTGTGGGGTATTCCATCTGTAGATATGGGTCTTAGAATTTTGTTGATGAATGTTAAGGGGCTCAACACCCCTGATAAAAGACGTTTATTGTTCCAGGAAGCAGTTCGCTCTAAAGCCTGGATTCTCTGTGTACAAGAAACCCATTTTGCCACTGGAAAGATCCCCTCAGTGTTGACTAAACAATTCACCTCGGTCTTTCACTCTATGGCCAGTACTAAACAAGCAGGAGTATCGATCTGGCTGCACGAAGAGTTGACCACTGAGATACATCTAGTAAAGAGGGACACCCATGGTAGGTACCTTCTTTTAGTCTTATCGATCAACAATGTATCTTTTTCTTTGTTGTCTGTCTACTCCCCGAACTTGAATTCGGCTCAATTTTTACGTAGCATCCTAACTAAAGTACACAATGTGCTGCAGGGATCTGTGGTGGTGTGTGGAGACCTCAATGTTCTGTTGGATCCTTCTGTTGATTCTTCTTCCCACCCCTCCGGTTCCTACCGCAGGGTGCTGATGGCTCAGGGCTGCCTTCTGCAAAATACATTTTCTGAATGGCAATTGCATGATGTTTGGAGGATTCTTAATCCTACAGGGAGAGATTATACCTTTTACTCAGCGGTTCACCTCTTATACTCGAGATTAGACTATTTTTGTGTAGATAAAGCCTTATTGCAATGGGTGAATAAATGTGAAATTGGTACTATACAATGGTCTAATCACGCTCCGCTACTAATGGAAATTTCCGACTCTTGTGCCACGGCGCGACCGGGCCAGTGGCGAATTAGCGACCAATTACTTTCATTCCCTCCCACTACATTTCTGTTGGAAAAATGAGTGAATATTTTGAACTAAACGATCTCCCTGAGACCTCCCCGGTCACCCTATGGAAAGCCCATAAGGCTGTTATCAGAGGACGGTTTATTGCTCATGCTGCTCGAGAGAGAAGGAGGCATGAAGAGAGACTTCTGCAGTTGTCTAAAGAGCTCACCTCCTTGGAGGCACTCAACAAGAGTTCTCTGTGTAGGAAGCAATGTCAGCAAATAGCCGAGATTAAGGAGGAGATCTCTAGTATTCAGCTTTACCGTACTCAGCTGATGCTTACAAAATTAAAACAGTCCTTCTATACCTATGGAGGGAAAGCAAGCTCTTTACTGGCCAGGTGGCTTCGGAAGCGGGAGACGAGAAAGGCCATTCCTTATTTAGGATCTGGGGAGAAGATCTTTAATCCGGCTCATATATATATTATGAGGGGCTTTATAATTTACATAATGACCCCGAAACCTTTCAACCATCGAAGAGTGATATAGATGCGTTCTTGGAAGGAGTTGATCTTCCTAGTCTACAACCTGATCAATGTACTCAGTTGCTTGCACCGTGCACTTTGGAGGAGGTATGCTCGGCTATCCAATCTCTTCCTTTGCACAAGGCTCCAGGCACTGATGGGTTTTATAACCTATACTACAAACTATTCATTGATAAACTTTCACCTCATCTTGTGAACCTATTTGTCAGTTGTGGTGAGTGGGGCATGTTCCCGTCCTCCGTGCTGTCTGTCCATATTTCCACGATCCCCAAGCCGGATAAATCACCAACCCAGTGTTCAAACTTCTGCCTCATATCACTTCTTAATACAGATGTGAAATTGTATGCGAAACGTTTGGCGAACAGACAGGGATTTTTTACCCTCCCTGTTACACTACGACCAGGTTGGTTTTGTGAAAGTCAGACAAGCATCAGACAACACTAGGAAAATGGTAAGCCACTAACACCCCGAGCCTTCTTTTAGCGCTTGATGCCGAGAAGGCGTTCGATCGTCTACACTGGGGGTACTTAACGGCGGTACTGGAGAAGTTTGGCATTCTGGCTGAATTTTGGCGATCTATACTGGCCCTTTACTCCAACCCCTCTGCTAGAGTTTCTTATGCGGGTTTCCTCTCACAACCTTTTGCTATTACCAATGGATCACGTCAGGGATGCCTGCTCTCCCCGATTTTATATGTTCTGGCTCTTGAACCTCTAGCGGAGCTGATTCGTTCTAATACTTCTGTGCAAAGGCTTGACTGTGGGGGAGCAGGGGAGATTAAGCTTAGTTTGTTTGCGGACGACATTTTGGTGACACTAACCGACCCGGCAAATTCCTTACGTCATCTTTTGCACCTTCTATCGTTGTTTGACAAAGTGTCATATCATAAGGTCAATCAAGCCAAAACTCAGGCTTTACCTTTGAATGTGGACGGGCAGATGTTGTCCTGCTTGAAGGCTGCACATCCCTTCGATTTTATCTCCTATCTTGGAGTTAAGCTAACCAAGAATCCTAGTGACTTAGTATCCCATAATTTACTGTCACTATGGCGGTCGCTTAAGCAGGATCTAACTGCCTGGTCCTCTTTGATGCTGTACTGGATAGGTCGGACAGCAGCTATCAAGATGTCTATCCTCCCTAAATTATTGTATTTATTCCGCACCTTGCCAATCTCTATTCCTTTCTCCATCCTGCGGGATGCCCAATCCAATATTTATAGATTCATTCATTGCTCCCGGCTGTCGAGGGTTTCCAACAAGTGGCTTATCTTGCCAGTCCGCAGAGGTGGTTTGGGTATACCGTCCCTCCTTCATTATTACAGAGCGTCTCGGATGGCACAGACAATTCTTTGTCATGCCTCTCCGGGAGAGATTGCCTGGGTTGACATGGAGGACGAACAGCTTCTACCTCACAGATTATGTGAGATATTGTGGCTTCCGTCGAAATTTCGACCTACTGTTACCAATGTTCTGCCGAGTACTAGACTGTAGATCTTAATTTGGGACTTAAATGTCTCCTGGATTCCTGATCTTGCCAGATTAACTCGGGCAACACCTATACGTGCCTTTGATTTTTTGATCCCACATTCTAACTTCCTTTCCTGGTGTCAGGCGGGTGTCTGCACTTTGAATGATCTCGTACAGGACGGTTGCCTTCAAACCTTTGAAGCCCTCGCGGGATGTTTTGGTCTACCTTATCGAGACTTTTATAAATATCTTCAATTGCGACATGTTCTGTCCACTTTGCCCAACTCTATATCTTTTAGTTCCGTCCCCCTTCATGACATCGTTAAGGCAAGCATGCAGCCTCTGTTGACTTCCAGACTTCTGTCAATGTGCTATAACTCTCTGCTTATAGTTGGTATTCCTCCGAAATTACCTTTTATGGTTGCTTGGGAAGGGGAGTTAAATTGCCAATTCTCTTTGGAACAATGGACTGGGCTGTTTTCTAATCTGTCGCAGATAACACATTGTGCTAACCACATAGAACTCCTCAGAAAGATTCTGTATAGGTGGTATTTAGTGCCCCAACGTTTAGCTTATATTTATCCTTCTTCCTCTAATTTGTGCTGGAGGGGTTGTTCTGAAGTGGGCTCCATGACACATATATGGTGGTCATGTCCGAGGCTACAGTCGTATTGGACGATGATATTTGATCTAGTATTCAAGGTGACGTCTTTATGTCTGGAAATCTCGCCAGCTTTAGCTCTATTTCACATGTACCCTAAGCATCTACCACTACCTCTCAAAATACTTATTGGCCACATACTGATTGCTGCTAAGGTACTTCTAGCTAGATTGTGGAAGTCCACTGTTGTTCCTTCTTACAGAGAATTGTGTCTCTTGATTGGTCATAATCTGCAGGTGGAAATATTTCACTATTCACTAGTATCCAAGTTGGAACTACACGATTTACTTCTGTTTACCTGGAAGCAAGGGATTGGTGAAGGCGAGCAGTGTTTGTGAGAGGCCTGGCTCGGCCCCCTACCACCCCCCCTTGACCCTTTCTACACCCTGTCTTCTTGCTTCTCCTCTTTCCTGTTAACTTTTCTCTCTCTTCTTCTTTCCTTGATTCTCAATTTTCCTTTCCATCTTCCATGATACAAAACATGCTTTAGTTTCATTTATTTTATTGTGGGACCAGGTTTGGTACATTACTGCTGATTTGCTATTTGTATTATTTTTTACAAATCTTTGTAATTGTTCATTTAACGCTTGGAATATTGTCCCTTAATTTTGTACCCTATGCACTGTTGCATCTTATCACCTACTATGTACCAACACTTGTACGCATATTTTCTTTAATAAAAACTTTAATGAAAAAAAAAAAAAACTTTATGGTTTGGGAGATAACAGCAAGTAAAGTTGCCCCTGGAGTGACATCACTGTTCAAGCCTTCAGATTTGGAATCCGGTCCACAGACCGGCTCCGGTTCTTCAGCAGTGCCGAGATCACGATCTTTAAAAAGAATTTCTTTATTGGAATGGTCTACAAAGTGTGCTTGCAAGCCAGGCACACTTTGTAGACAGTTCCAATGAAGTAGTTCTTTTTAAAGATCGTGATCTCGGCACTGCTGAAGAGCTGCCCGCTGATATGTGGACTGGATTCCAAATGTGTCCACTAGATGGCAGACTTGGCTAAGGGAAAAGGGAACTTTACTTGCTAATATCTCCCAAACCATAAAGACATATCTTTTTAAATGTTTTTTTAAGGGCTATAATTTAAAATAAAATTATTTTCAGGCAATACTATCCCTTTAAAATGATTTAACCCTCTGAATTCCAGAGAGTTATGCAATGCATTGCAAAGCAATGATTTGCTCAACACGCTGGCACTCAAAGGGTTAAACTTTCACAACTAACATAAATGTTTTTGCAAACAATAAGTAATGTTTTAATTTTTTGTATTTATGCCATCATGGCTTATCGCATTATTCAAAATGTAATTCATGTGAGGCACCTAAAGAAAACTATATTAGTTCTGAAAAAAACAGTATTTTATTTTCATACCTAACTGGAAAGTTACCTATGAAAATCATACCTAAAACATATATAGCAAAGAAGGATCTTTCAATCAAAGGGTTAAACATATATGTTTTTCTATATTATGCAAGGCTTTCAATAAACTTTGAACCAGACTGTACATTTGTATTGTGTCCAGTTTAATAATTTTAAATATCTTTATCAAAGGAACAAATAATTAAAATGTATTCAAAATGTGAAAAGTTATCTTGATGAAATGTAAGAAACAGAATACATCAGTTATTTATCAAGTTAAGATTGACATGTTTTGCAATTTAGTAATTTGATAGCAGCTTTCCTTTTCCATTTATTTTAGTTTAATGCATTTAATACATTGTTTTTCTTTACCTGCAACTGCATATTCATTTTAGAAATTAGCTGAGTCAATTTGTATTTGTTCTTACTTTTTATTCATAGTGCATTAATCCAGTAATTTAATTATGATTCTCTCTCTCTCTCTCTCATTCTTTTTTACAGTTGGGGTTTTACAGTTTATTTTGAAAAATACCAGTGGTAAGGTTGCATTTTATTTTTCTTTATCTGAATCCTTTATATAGGTAGGTACTATGTTTTGAGTAAAAGTGCATGATATTCTGTGTCCTCGGTTATTTCTTAATCAGCATATTATCTTCAATATACAGAAAAATATTTTAAACTGGGTTTAAACCAGGAAAAGCTATCACTAGATTGGAAGTGCTAAGCTAGAACAAAGAAAGGGTGTAGTGAAGGGTACTGAGAATTAGTCTATATAAAAGATAGAGAAAGCGAGAGTGAGAGACAGATTGCTTTCTTTTAGTATTGTGCAGATATTTTTTAATTATACACTGCTAGTTATATTGGATTTACTAATTATATATGTTGATAAATATTTATATATATTTTGTTACTAATATACTTTTTTATATTTATGTATAATCTATGGTATATGCATAATAAATATACCTATTTTATTATATTTAAAACTCTCACACCTTTCTTTATATTTTACTATCATCTAATGACAGTGAGACCATTCTATATATATATATATATATATATATATAATATCAGGGTGAACTTGTACCAAGAGTATGGAACAGCTACCTCCTGAGTCTCTGGATTGGAAGAAAGGTACAACACCTTACAGACTGCTTCAACAGGGGCCAATTGGTCAGTTGGGGCCAATGGTAACAGGCTGTATTTTTCTTCCATATACAGAATATCAGGGGTAAAGTGAATTTGTACCAAGTATAGGGAATAATTGCCCCTGGGTCTTTGTATAGGAAGAACGGTACAACCCCTTAC
Organism: Rhinophrynus dorsalis; assembly: GCA_037306005.1. NCBI lineage: Eukaryota > Metazoa > Chordata > Amphibia > Anura > Rhinophrynidae > Rhinophrynus > Rhinophrynus dorsalis. The sequence continues at coordinate 83,694,225 of CM074718.1, read as the reverse complement.
AGACTGCTTCAACAGGCTGGATGTGCCAAATGGAAAAAAATGACAAATTGAGCACACAATCTGTTTTTTTCTCCAGTGGTAATGTGATGGCAGCCAGATAATACTTACTCTGACTCCCAGGTATAAGCAGACATGCAAAATATGTCCAGAAAGGATACAGGTAATCCCAAAGAACAAATCTGCTGTTCACTGGTTTACAGAAAAAACTTGGAGACAAGTGAAGTTTGACAGAATCAGAAAAGTGTAGTTTGAATGACTGACTGAATGAATGAATGAATGAGGATTTAGAAGAATGAATGAATGAGGAGTTAGAAGCAAAGCCATAGTTTAGAAGCAAAGCCAGAGTTTTAAAAGTTATAGAGCTCTATGGTACAAATTATTTCAAGGGGATTGCTTAAGTGATAAGACTAAGGTTTCATTAGACAAGAAAGTAATTTCTGACTGTGCTTTTCTAAGCAATTTAGAAAAGCAAATTTACTGAACCCACATTTTCAAACCTGGTATACTTGCACTAAGAGTGTGATTTAGAGTGATTAGTAATACAAGTAGAGCTATAGAGCTATAAACGTGAGTGGTCACAGGTTAGACAATCTCATGCAGTGCACATCTTACCAAATGTCGTTCCAAGGGACATACTGCCATAGCAAGTGTGAACATATTATCTTTTTTGCAATGTAAAGTAATTAATCTAGAAATAAATGTTACAAAACTTTGTGATATTACAGTCCTGGAAAGGAACTAGGAGCTCACTGAGCAGGTAGTAAATTGGGTTAGTGATGAGGAGGAAGTTTTAATTGTAGATGAGAAGCTTCAGATAGGCAGATTGGTAACAGCAAATAAGGTGGGGAAGTGAACAGATTAGCAAGATTGTGTGAAGATCTTGGTGAGGATATCTCTGAATTTCTACTACTGGAAATGGATGATTCTGCTATCAGCAAGGGACGCAGTCTTTCTTCTAGTTTAGATGGAAGGCAGAGTAGTTGCTAGTAATAGGGCATTCCATTATTAGGAGGGTAGGCATGGTAACCTGTCACCAGGGCCATGACTGCTGAACAGTATTCTCAGTTTTGTATGTTGCAAACAGGACAGATGGCTTATTGGACGGGGCTGGAAAGGATCCAGTTGTCTTCGTACATATCAAAACTAGTGATGAGCGAGCACCCCAATGCTCGGGTGTTCGGGTGCTCTGACCGAGCACCCCCGGAGGCTCGAGTGCTCGGCCGAGCACCCGAGCCCCATTGAAGTCAATGGGAGGACTCGAGCATTACACCAGGCACCCTCTGCTCTGATGAGGGGAGGGTGCCTGGTCCATAGGAAAAGGGAAGAAAATGATGGAAACACCACAGAAATGGTTCAGGGACAGCATAGGGAGGATGTCTGGATGCATCTTGGACTCCAACATCGCTGCTGGGAACGATCTTTCGCCCGTAGTACGCCATTTTTACAGACTGACCGTAAAACACACAAAAAGGAAAATAAAAACGACTTTAGGCGAAAAATTGTTACCAAACAATATTTGCTGTATATTTACTTGTATATCATCTGCAAATTCTCCCAAAAATTTCCTCGATTTTTCTGAACTGAGGCCATGATTAAGAGGGAAACGTGCGCAGAGGCAAATTCTCCCAAAAATGTCCTTGATTTTTCTGAACTGAGGCCATGATTAAGAGGGAAACGTGCGCAGAGGCAAATTCTCCCAAAAATTTCCTTGATTTTATTGAACTGAGGCCATGATTAAGAGGGAAATGTGCGCAAAGGCAAATTCTCCCAAAAATGTCCTTGATTTTATTGAACTGAGGCCATGATTAAGAGGGAAACGTGCGCAAAGGCAAATTCTCCCAAAAATTTCCTTGATTTTATTGAACTGAGGCCATGATTAAGAGGGAAACGTGCGCTGAGCCGACCATCCAAAACATTATGGGTGAGGGTCTGCTGCGGAGCTGACCATCCTAAACATTATATGCGAAGGCCCGCTAGTGAGCTGACGCTATAAAACATTATATGAGAGGGCCCGCTAGAGAGCTGACCCAATAAAACATTATATAAGAAGGCCCGCTGGTGAGCTGACCTATACCAAAAGTTGTCAAACAGGGCCCGCTGGTGAGCTGGCCCTATATAAAAATTATATCACAGGGCCCCCTGGTGAGCTGGCCCTATATAAAAATTATAGCACAGGGCATATGGAAGAGGAGGAGGAGGATGAGAAGATTAAGAGTCAACCATATACCCGTTTTTTGGGTGGAAGGGGTGAATGGGAATACAGAGTATTCCCATCATTGTAAATAACATATATAAAGTGAGTTTATGTTCCCCCAGGGCTTTCCTCCAGTGGAGTGGAGAAGTCAGGGGAAATCCAGGCCTTGTTCATTTTTATAAGTGTCAACCTATCAGCATTGTCGGTGGAAAGGCGGATACGCTTATCTGTTATGATGCCACCAGCAGCACTAAATACCCGCTCAGACAGAACGCTGGCAGCAGGGCAGGCCAGCACCTCCAAGGCGTAGAGTGCCAGTTCATACCACGTGTCCAGCTTGGACACCCAGTAGTTGTAAGGCACAGAGGGATCATTGAGGACGCTGACACGGTCTGCTACGTACTCCTTCACCATCTTCCAAAACTTTTCCCTCCTTGTGACACTAGGCTGCGCATCAGGGTGAGGGTGCTGGCGGGGTGTCATGAAGGTGTCCCACGCCTTGGAGAGTGTTGCCCTGCCTTTGTCGGAACTGCTGTGTGCTCCCCTTTTCTCCCCTTCTCTGTTGGCCAAGGTAGCACGTACTCTGCCGCCAGCGTTGTCAGATGGAAAATTTTGGAGCAATTTTTCAACAAGAACCTTCTGGTATTGCACCATTTTGCTTGTCCTCTCCACCGGAGGAATGAGAGATGAGAAATTCTCTTTGTAGCGGGGGTCCAGAAGGGTGAACACCCAGTAATCCGTGTTGTCTAAAATGCGTATAACGCGTGGGTCACGGGAAAGGCAGCCTAACATAAAGTCAGCCATGTGTGCCAGAGTACCAACAGGCAAGATTTCGCTGTCCTCACCAGGAGGATGACTCTCAATCTCCTCATCCTCTTCCTCCTCTTCTGCCCACCCACGCTGAAGAGATGGAACTAAAGTTCCATGGCTACCCTCTGTAGCGGAGGCAACCGTGTCTTCCTCCTCCTCCTCCTCCTCCTCCGCCTCCTCCAATTGTCGCTGAGAAGACGAAGTGAGGGTGCTCTGGCTATCACCTTGTGTAAGCTCTTCCTCCCGCATTTCCACCTCTTCCACATGCAAAGCGTCAGTTTTAATTGTGAGCAGCGAGCGTTTCAGTAGACACAGAAGTGGGATGGTTACACTGATAATAGCGTTATCGCCGCTCACCATCTGTGTCGATTCCTCAAAATTGCGTAAAACCTCACAGAGGTCTGACATCCATTCCCACTCCTCACTTCTGATTACAGGAAGTTGAACGGAGAGGCGACGACCGTGTAACAGCTGGTACTCCACTACTGCCCTCTGCTGCTCACAAAGCCGGGCCAACATGTGGAAGGTGGAGTTCCAGCGCGTGCTCACGTCACACAGCAGCCGGTGAGCTGGCAATTGTAAGCGCTGCTGCAGCTTCAACAGGCCGGCTGAAGCTGTAGATGACTTACGGAAATGTGCACACATGCGGCGCACCTTGGTCAAGAGATCATGCACATTGGGGTAGGTTTTTAGAAATCGCTGAACCACTAAATTAAATACATGCGCTAGGCATGGTACGTGTGTGAGCTTGCCGAGCTCCAAAGCCGCCACCAAGTTACGCCCATTATCACACACAACCGTGCCTGGTTGCAGGTTGAGTGGCGAGAGCCACTGCTCGGTCTGGTGACTAATCCCCTGCAACAGCTCTGAGGCCGTGTGCTGTTTGTCCCCAAGGCAGATCAGCTTCAGCACGGCCTGTTGACGCTTCCCCACTGCAGTGCTACACTGCTTCCAGCTACTGGCTGATGGGGGAGTGGTGCTGCGTGTAGAGAATTCGGAGGTGGAAACGGAGGAGGAGGAGCCAATAACGTAGGTGCTGGCGGAAACCCTGATGGAGGTAGGGCCCGCAATCCTCGGCGTGGGTAGCACCCGTGCCATCAGAGGGTCCGAGTCGCTCCCAGCCTCCACGACATTCACCCAGTGTGCCGTCAGGGAAATGTAGCGTCCCTGGCCACAAGCACTTGTCCATGTGTCAGTCGTTAAGTGGACCTTCCCAGTAACTGCGTTGGTCAGGGCACGGGTGATGTTACGGGACACATGGTGGTGTAATGCGGGGATGGCACACCGGGAAAAGTAGTGGCGGCTGGGGACCGCGTACCGAGGGACAGCTGCTGCCATCAGGCTGCGGAAGGACTCAGTGTCCACAAGCCTAAATGGCAGCATTTCGATGGCCAGTAATTTGGAAAGGTGTGAGGTTACTGCTATGGCCTGTGGGTGGGTGGCTGGGTATTTTCGCTTGCGCTCAAATGCCTGGGGTAACGACATTTGGACGCTGCGCTGGGACAGGGAAGTGGATGTGGTCGCTGATGGTGCTTCAGATGGTACAGGTGCAGGGCGGGAGGTATGCGGGCCTGCGCCTTCGACAAGCGATTGGCCGGCACCGAAAACAGGGGAAGAGGAGGCAGTGGTGTGGCCTGCAGACACAGATGGGCGATCCAGGCGTTCCTCCCACTTATTACGGTGCTTGGATGCCATGTGTCGGATCATGCTGGTGGTGGTGAGGTTTCTAGTGTTCATGCCTCGGCTCATTCTGGTGTGACACAGGTTGCAAACTACAATTCTTTTGTCGTCCGCACTTTCCTTAAAAAAACGCCATACCGCGGAACACCTACCCCTTGGCAAGGGAGATTTACGCAAGGGGGTGCTCCGTGGAACATTTGCGGGCCGGTTTGGTGCGGTCCGCCTTCTTTCTGTAGCCACACCACTGCCTCTTCCAGCCTGTTGTGGTGCTGCAGATGGCTCACCCTCAGGACTGCTGTCATCGCTCGGCTCTACACCTTCCCAGGTGGGGTCAGTCTCCTCATCGTCCACCAAGTCCTCCTCCACTTCCTCACTCTGATCATCCTCCTCATGTCTTGATCCCACCACATACTCAGTCATTGACAACTGTATAACATCCTCCTCAACAAGGTCTTGAGACAGTAATAGTGGTTGATTTAATGGCAACTGTGTCTCATCATCATCATCATCATCCACTACTTCCTTTGACCTTAAATGCCGTTCACATCTGTCATCTTCTTGTGATTGGGTACCCTCTAGAGGTTGTGAATCAGGGCATAAGATGTCATGTTCCTCTGCAAGCGTGCTTGGAGAGAGGGTCAAATGAAGGATTGGTGATGAGACGAGCTCCTCACTATATCCCAGTGTGGGATCACTTCTTTGACCAGACCGTGTATGGTGGGAGGAAGGATGATCAGAGTGAGGATTATGTTGACCAGACTCTTGGCTACTGAGAGTGGACTTGGTGGAAGACAGGGTGGTGCTTAACCGACTGGAAGCAGTATCAGCTGACATCCAACCGACCACCTGTTCGCAGTGGTCGGACCTCGAGAGTGATGTCCTGCGACGCCCTGTAAAATTAGACATGAAGCTAGGTATGGTGGATGTCTTTCTTTCTTGTGCTCTGGCACCAGGCACAGTTTCTCCGCGTCCTGACCCGCGCCCTGAACTATCAGGATCACGTCCACTTCCCCGTCCCTTTTTACCCGCCTTCTTCATCTTACACGGAATATGTGACTTTGATATTTTACTTTGAAGACTTAACAGTATTTCTTCCTATTCTGCAACTGTGCAGATTACACACAATAGGCTGCTAAACTGCGGTGACGCACACTGAATGGAATATGTGACTTTGATATTTGAGTTTGAAGACTTAACAGTATTTCTTCCTATTCTGCAACTGTGCAGAGTACACAGAATAGGCTGCTAAACTGCGGCGAAGCACACTGAATGGAATATGTGACTTTGATATTTTACTTTGAAGACTTAACAGTATTTCTTCCTATTCTGCAACTGTGCAGAGTACACAGAATAGGCTGCTAAACTGCGGTGACGCACACTGAATGGAATATGTGACTTTGATATTTGAGTTTGAAGACTTAACAGTATTTCTTCCTGTTCTGCAACTGTGCAGAGTACACAGAATAGGCTGCTAAACTGCGGTGACGCACACTGAATGGAATATGTGACTTTGATATTTGAGTTTGAAGACTTAACAGTATTTCTTCCTATTCTGCAACTGTGCAGAGTACACAGAATAGGCTGCTAAACTGCGGCGAAGCACACTGAATGGAATATGTGACTTTGATATTTTACTTTGAAGACTTAACAGTATTTCTTCCTATTCTGCAACTGTGCAGAGTACACAGAATAGGCTGCTAAACTGCGGCGAAGCACACTGAATGGAATATGTGACTTTGATATTTTACTTTGAAGACTTAACAGTATTTCTTCCTATTCTGCAACTGTGCAGAGTACACAGAATAGGCTGCTAAACTGCGGCGAAGCACACTGAATGGAATATGTGACTTTGATATTTTAGTTTGAAGACTTAACAGTATTTCTTCCTATTCTGCAACTGTGCAGAGTACACAGAATAGGCTGCTAAACTGCGGCGAAGCACACTGAATGGAATATGTGACTTTGATATTTTACTTTGAAGACTTAACAGTATTTCTTCCTATTCTGCAACTGTGCAGAGTACACAGAATAGGCTGCTAAACTGCGGTGACGCACACTGAATGGAATATGTGACTTTGATATTTGAGTTTGAAGACTTAACAGTATTTCTTCCTATTCTGCAACTGTGCAGAGTACACAGAATAGGCTGCTAAACTGCGGTGACGCACACTGAATGGAATATGTGACTTTGATATTTGAGTTTGAAGACTTAACAGTATTTCTTCCTATTCTGCAACTGTGCAGAGTACACACAATAGGCTGCTAAACTGCGGCGAAGCACACTGAATGGAATATGTGACTTTGATATTTTAGTTTGAAGACTTAACAGTATTTCTTCCTATTCTGCAACTGTGCAGAGTACACAGAATAGGCTGCTAAACTGCGGCGAAGCACACTGAATGGAATATGTGACTTTGATATTTTACTTTGAAGACTTAACAGTATTTCTTCCTATTCTGCAACTGTGCAGAGTACACAGAATAGGCTGCTAAACTGCGGCGACGCACACTGAATGGAATATGTGACTTTGATATTTGAGTTTGAAGACTTAACAGTATTTCTTCCTATTCTGCAACTGTGCAGAGTACACAGAATAGGCTGCTAAACTGCGGTGACGCACACTGAATGGAATATGTGACTTTGATATTTGAGTTTGAAGACTTAACAGTATTTCTTCCTATTCTGCAACTGTGCAGAGTACACAGAATAGGCTGCTAAACTGCGGTGACGCACACTGAATGGAATATGTGACTTTGATATTTTAGTTTGAAGACTTAACAGTATTTCTTCCTATTCTGCAACTGTGCAGAGTACACAGAATAGGCTGCTAAACTGCGGCGAAGCACACTGAATGGAATATGTGACTTTGATATTTTACTTTGAAGACTTAACAGTATTTCTTCCTATTCTGCAACTGTGCAGAGTACACAGAATAGGCTGCTAAACTGCGGCGAAGCACACTGAATGGAATATGTGACTTTGATATTTTACTTTGACGACTTAACAGTATTTCTTCCTATTCTGCAACTGTGCAGAGTACACAGAATAGGCTGCTAAACTGCGGTGACGCACACTGAATGGAATATGTGACTTTGATATTTGAGTTTGAAGACTTAACAGTATTTCTTCCTATTCTGCAACTGTGCAGAGTACACACAATAGGCTGCTAAACTGCGGCGAAGCACACTGAATGGAATATGTGACTTTGATATTTTACTTTGAAGACTTAACAGTATTTCTTCCTATTCTGCAACTGTGCAGAGTACACAGAATAGGCTGCTAAACTGCGGCGAAGCACACTGAATGGAATATGTGACTTTGATATTTTACTTTGAAGACTTAACAGTATTTCTTCCTATTCTGCAACTGTGCAGAGTACACAGAATAGGCTGCTAAACTGCGGTGACGCACACTGAATGGAATATGTGACTTTGATATTTGAGTTTGAAGACTTAACAGTATTTCTTCCTATTCTGCAACTGTGCAGAGTACACAGAATAGGCTGCTAAACTGCGGTGACGCACACTGAATGGAATATGTGACTTTGATATTTGAGTTTGAAGACTTAACAGTATTTCTTCCTATTCTGCAACTGTGCAGAGTACACAGAATAGGCTGCTAAACTGCGGTGACGCACACTGAATGGAATATGTGACTTTGATATTTGAGTTTGAAGACTTAACAGTATTTCTTCCTATTCTGCAACTGTGCAGAGTACACAGAATAGGCTGCTAAACTGCGGTGACGCACACTGAATGAAATATGTGACTTTGATATTTTAGTTTGAAGACTTAACAGAATGTGCTCTAATCTGCAACTTTGAACACTAAACAGAATGTGCTCTAATCTGCAACTTTGCACACTAAAAAGAATGTGCTCTAATCTGCAACTTTGCACACTAAACAGAATGTGCTCTAATCTGCAACTTTGCACACTAAACAGAATATATGAAAATTTTTTTTTTTTGTTTTTTTCCCCCCACACAAAATAACCTGCTGCCCCAACACACAGTAGTCCTAAAAAGGACTTTTGGTTCTTTTTTTTTCACAAATTTGCTTTTTTTCTCCCTACACTGACTTTCCCTTCCTATCCTCATCTCTCCCTGGCTAAGACTGAGCCGAACTCGCTGGTCAGGTGCTATACAGCACCCGACCACGGATTCTGGCCAGCCAATCAGTGTAATGCCAGCAGCCAACATGGCTGCTGGCATTACACTGATGTCAGAGCCTCCCTGCACGTTTATTGGCTGCGCAGCAGCTGCAAAACGTGCGGGGAGGAGACCCGAACATGGCGGGCGAGCACATGCGGTACTCGTACGAGTACCGCCATGTGCCGAGCAGAGCGATGCTCGAGCCGATCCGAGCATCGGCCGAGCATGCTCGCTCAACACTAATCAAAACCAATTACAAAGCTGGAGGAATATAGAGGCCCCTAAAAATATATTTTTAGATCTAGGCTACAAGCTCAAGGATCTCCAAGGTAAGAAGTTTCTGAAATATTACCTGTGCTATCCTGTGCTATACACTTTTTAGGCAGAGGGAGCTCAGGAATAAGGATGGATGAAATTTTTCACCTCAAAGGCGAAAAAAGGCACTTGTCAAGGAGTGCAACATTTTTCACAAAAAGTGCAGATTTTCTATTTTTCCTACCTAGCTCATCACATTGAAATCAATGTTAAGACTGACACCCCCCCCACACACACACACATACACACCTGGCAATGTTTCCCTTCTTTTTCTGCTGTCATAATATAAAAAGGGTGTCAGGTTCCACAACATGTCACTGTGTTTTAGTGAGATGTAGAGAAAGAAGCATAATTTCAAGCTAGTTAGGATTGTTAAATAAAGTAAAGTTGGAGTGTTTAGGGAGTCTTGTGTGCAGGCAGTTTGTTCTCTCTGTTAGGGGATTCTAAGGGCTGAGTATGAAGGCAGAAAGGAGATTTTACCAAAATATCCCCAAACCTTGTATGACTGTGATAGACAGGTGAAGCAAGTTCCTTCCTGAGCTTGGTCATCAGTATCCACAACCCTAGCTATTATGAGTGCTTCTGCTGCTGTTGGAAGTGCAGCACCTTTGACACTTAGCTCTACACTTTCAGCAACATCTCAGTAACACTAGTAGCAGTGAGAACATAATAGAGTGACAATGTTTTAGAGAAACATCATGAAATAACACCTATGAATCATATTACAAAGGAGTATGACTCTCAGTTTATTGTAGGAGAGGACAAGAGTCTTAGAGTGCCCATATATGCTGCCACCACCACCCCCATCACCACAAGCCATGTTGTTAAAGCAATAAAGTTACACAGTTCTTCTTCCATGTATTTATCACAGTGTACCAGGGCATCCGTGCTGCCAGTTACCCTTGTGCTATTTCGCTGTTCTGTCTGGTGGTCACAGATGAAGGCGCACATTTCTGTCTCTGAATGCGATGCTTGTCTATATGCATACATTTGACTAATTGATTCCCGCCTCCATGTGGGCCTATATGAGCTTCCCTGGGTCTAAGGTCAGTTGCCCTTACGTGGTGTTTCTGCTATTGATAGTTAAATTTGCTCCTTGTTGTGACCCTGATTTGGCTTCCGTTCTTACTCCGTGTATGACCCCGGCCTGTCTGACCATCCACACCAGTTCTGACCAGTGGCTCTAGTTGTCTCTCGCTCCGTTTATGATCCAGGCTCGTCTGACTATCCTCTCTGGTTCTGAACTGTGACTCTGGCTGACTACTCGCTCCTCGTATGACCCTGGTGTGTCTTACTATCAACTTTGTCCTGAACTGTGGCTCTGGCTGTCTACTCACTCTGTGTATCCTAGACTATTGGGCTATTCACTATAGCGGTACTGTGGCCTGTGCTGTCCTCCACTCCATTTGCCACTGTCCCCATCCTGTACCGCACAGTAGTACTCCGATTCCGTTGGGCGCCTGATACATATCGTGGGAGAGAGAACTATCGCCTTGTTCCCTACTCCTCTATGAGTGTTACTGGCCTAGTGGCCTTTGCTCAGTGTCAGTCTGGGTAGTGGACTAGACCTGTCCATTATATATTCTGGCACATTGCTGGGGTATTCTATTATTGTGTATCTTTAATAAAGGTGGTTTTACTATATATATATATATATATATATATATATATATATATATATACTTGTGTCTGACCTTCTTTTTGTACTGGATATCATGACAGTATTCAAAAACAAAGAAAAACTCTCAGCGCTGACTCACATTCACTTAAACATTGGTTATACAGATTTAAACTAAAAACCCAAGTGAATATATATGAATACCAGCAAGAAATGAGGGAGTCCTACAAACTCCCCAAGACTTGACCCAAGCCCAAGCAAAATACCCAAAAACAAGTCTGCTATCTTCCATATAAATTTTCCAAATGAGAACCCTGTGCTGAGCATATACTATATCACTAGCAAATTTGGGGGTTTTGTTGCATGGTTTGGCCAAAGCATGTTGAAGCTCGTCTGCCCTGCCAAGGCTCCCCAATATTAGGTGAGTACCTAACTCATCATACAACCATTCCTATCTAAATTTAAAAACCTCTGATTTTTCTTTTATAATGCATCAGGTGGATTTTAAAAACATTGAACACATTCAAAACAATTTCAAACAAATTTATGTTAGGACTCACCTTCAGTGACCAGTGGGGAGTGGGCATCAAGCCATGGGGGCTGAAGCTCCCAGGTTTATTTATGTTACATAACCTCCACACCCATGGGTCACATGGGGTTTGCACAAAGCTTTAATTGCCTTGGGACACAGGTCAGACTGTCCAAACACTAGGCCAAAATATTGCCTTTAAGAGACCCACTGCAAGTGACAGTGCATGTGCAAAACACATTTCTTAATTATATAGTAAATATGGTTTAAATATAAAGTGAAAGCAATAGTGAAAAAGAAGCTACAGAGAAAGAAGGAATATGCAAATAGCAAAAGAAAAAAAAGAAAAACTCTCAGTGCTGACTCACATTAACTTAAACATTGGTTATACAGATTTAAATTAAAAGCCCAAGTGAATATATATGGAAAATGTATATGGAAGAGCGCAGACTTGTTTTTGGGTATCATGACAGTATTGCCAAACCACACTTTTTGGATTCTTGGGAAGGAGCAATCCCAAAGTATGCCTGAGGAATGGCAAAGTTGCCAAGATGTTGGCAGTTGACATGCTGCCTTATTTTTAGCAGAAAACAGAGGTTCTCAATTATGGCTGTGCCAGAATTGTACGAGCAGATGGTTAGTGTGATGGACAAAGTGCTGGAAACATCATAAGGAAAGAAAATCCTCCTGACAACAGAAACGTATACAAGCGGCCAGAATACTGACTATATGACTGCACACTGGGTTTCCCTCCCACCAGTGGCAACAATAGCTTGCAGCTATCAGGTGATGGCCAGTAATCTTGATTCTGGTTCTGGCAGTATTATTATAGGACAGATGTAGGGTAGCCCATACCATAATCATGCCACTATGTTCATGCAGAGTTCTGAGAGACAATTCCACAAAGCCGTAAATGTCCTAAAATAAACTAGAGCAGGTGAGAGAGGAATGGTTTTAACCCCACTCCTTCAAAGCTGGTTTTGTGTCTGCTGATAATGGCTCAAACCTAATAGATGCTTTGAGAGTAGATGATATTGTACATGTACCTAGGGATGGGCGAACATTTTTGCCTCAAACTGAAATCTGCAAATAATGGCACTTTTCGCTTAGGGAATAATTTCCTGGGAAAAGCGCTTTTTCCTGCCTTTTTTGCCATTGAAATCAATGGGAAGAAAAATATTTCTCCACCACACAAAGGTTTTCTTCAGCCATATAAAAAGCTGTCAGGCTCTCACAGCATGCCATTTTGTGTTTTTGAGAGGAGAGAGCAGTATGTTGGAGAAGACAGAGAGGGGAATTGAAGTTTAGTTTAGCAAATATTTTAGATAGGACATTTGTTGTTAGGAGAGTCAGTGGGGCACTTTGGGGAGAGAAGAAGGGAGGATGGAGGTTTGCCCCAATTACTCCAAAATTCCATGTGACTGACTGGACAGACACAGTCAGCTAGGGACCTATTTGCTTGCTGATCTTCCTGTTGTTGTCTCTGTCCTGGTTAGGGAAGTCTGGGCAAAGAAGTTGTTGATTTTGTTTTTCAGTTATAATTTTTTTGGACAGACTGTGATAAGACATCTGGGTGGACAACTTAAAAAAATATATAAAAAAAAATAAAAAGAATAATGAACTAAATATATTAGGGGTCAGTGACAGATAGCTGACTGGGCTTAGCTCCATCAGTTTTGTTGTGTACCGTACAGTAAAAAAATACAGTGTAGTTGCGTAATGTCCAGCAAATGCACAAGGAGAAGTGGGAGGGGTGGAGCAGTGCAGGCATGTGAGAGTAAAGTAGTAGTTCAAAAACTGACTGCAGCAATGGTTGCTGCAGGTTGTCCACTCAATGATGATGATCCCTCTACTCCAAGGGAGGATGCAGTTTGTCAAAGTCCCAACAAAACCAGTTCGAGCAGCACCAGTGCCAGTAGAAATAAAGAACCACATAAGAAGAAAAATGAAGATGACATCCAAGTGTTGATGATGCTGACAATGGCATAATAGAGGAAGGTGTAGCAGCTAAACCACCTGCTGCATCAGATAGTGAGACAAACAAGCACCAAAACACCCGTAGTAGGGAACTTTGTTACAGTAAAAAGAAATTATTTTACACCTCCAAAAGCTTAGAGGAATATAAAGGTAGTGGTCAAGAATTGCCAGGTGATGCTGATGCTGCTGAGGATGACCTAACGCTGACTGATGATGATGCAGATTTAGAATATATCCCTCCAGCATCCTTCCCTTGTTCAGATACAGATGAAGTTGAGAGTGAATATTATGACATGGCTATAAGGTTAGCACAAAGTCAAAGGCTTAATCTTCCATCACTTTTAAGGAACACTGTGCCTGTCTATAAATTGTTTGAGAAAACCATTGGAAAGTCTTACCATGGAGAGGCACATATGTCAAAAAGCACATCAGTCATCAAGCAGCAATGTTGGCAGACAAATATTCTTAAAAATGAACCAACATCTCATACCATCTGAGTATCAGATAGCAGAAATCCAGACAGAGAAAGCCAGGAAAATATATTAAAAACAGAACAGATGAGGAGGTGGAGGAAGCATGAAAAGAAGGGTTGCCACAATCTACCCCACTTGGGACCACTGCTATGACCGATAAATAATGTGTTTCAATAACCTGAGAAGGAGGATAGCATATGACAACGGTAAAAATACATACACAAATCACACCATGCCAGTCCACCACCACCACTACAATACACATCTGCCACATTGTAGGTTGTACTTTCTTTTTTTCATTACTTGACATCGTCATGAATATGTGTCAGAGTCACTTAAGCAGGAAGTTAGTTTTGTGGTCAAAGGACAAATGCATTCTGCATGCTAACACATTTTTTAGGACTCACAACTTTGACTTTCAGCCACTTATTTCTAAACTTCAGCCCTCAGAAGAAGTAATATTACAGTGAGAAATGTAGTACCTATAGGAAATATAGGCAAAACATTTGTTAAAATAGGTGATAAATGTGTTAAAATAGGTGAAAAGGAGGACATTTTTGCATAGGAGGAAAGTCTACATTTTTTGTGGGAAAAGTGAAAAATCGGCAAGTTTTCACGAAAAGTCATGCAGGAAATTTTTCACACTTTTCTCCCAACCCTACGTGTACCCTGCTTTGTCCTTGTCATAAATTTAGTTCTGACTAGACTCCTCTCAGAATCTGAAACCCTCAGAGAGATGCTTAATATTTCCTGCAAAATCTGTACCCATTATAGCCACTCCTACAGTGATCACAATACATTATATTCCACATAAGAGAACAACATCCTGCCCCATCACCAGCTGAAACTGAAGATCCCTACCAGGTGAAACTCTACATTGTACATGCTAGAGCATTTGTGCACATAGAACAAGGCCATTAATGAGTAAGTAATGCAAAACTGAGAGGCTTTGGAGTGTTCATTTTTGTTACTAGACTATAGCAGTTATGTGGCCTATGTGATCTGCTGGAACATTTTAAGAAGGCCATCTATCTGGGGAGCTGTGTAGGGACAGGAAATAGTGAGATTCACTTGCTGATAGATCTACTTCAGAAAAAAATTAGGAGCCTGGCTGATTAATCTTACAATAATGACAACATAGAAATGCACCAGCAAGTGAAGGACATGTTAACATGCTTTTTCCAGGATCCTCACAGAGTGTTCATTAAAAGCAATGAAGAATAAATTATTTCTACTTTGCTGAATCCCTGCTTTAAACATAGCATTTCTGAATTTATGCCAATGATTGATCAGTTTGTGTCAAAGCTTGATGATCAGCAACATTTCTCAGTGGAATCATATTCTATCAAAGATCATAAAGATATGCTTTTAGATTGAATGGAGGGTTGCTTTGTGGAAAATGAGGGAGAGAAAATCAAGGTCAAACAAACTGGTTGAAAGCATAGTGAAAAAGAAGTCAGCAAAGGGGTTAAACCAGCAGCAGCAGCAGCAACAAAATCAACAAGAGCATCCAAGCATATTACCAAAAATTGTTTGTCATCATCATCATCATCACAGATAGCAATTCATGTGTCTCAGGGGAAATAATCTATCTATTGTGTTGGTGATGTAACATCTCTATTGGACCTACTTCTAGAGTATGGGTTGGTAACTGATACACACAAACATTGTGTAGCTCCTAGGTGTGACCCCACTGCATGTGAGATGTTACAGCATACCTGTAGGATAGCTACATTCTAGGCAGAAATTATGACTACTGGCAAACAAAAGAGTATATGTGGCCAACACTGATGAGTACTTTCATGGAAACCTTTAGTTGCTCACCAGCACACAGGCAGGCTGGGCAGGTTTTCAATGCAGCTGGTTATATTGTTTATGCAGTAGGACATGGCTCTCAAACAGCAGAGTTTATAGACTTACATTTCTAAAAATGATCCAGCATCTAATACCATCCGAGTGTCAGCAAGCAGAAGCGGACAAAACCACACATGACAGAGAAAGACAGGGCAAATATATTAACAGCAGCACTGAGGATGAAGAGGAAGAGGGATTTGAAGGGTTGCTACCTCTACCACATTTGGGACCATGTCTATGTCCACTGATTAATGTTTGATAATAATATAAGACTAACGCAATCTTAAATTGGACACAAAGATGATAATGCCAATAACTTGTCTAGTTTTCAGTCCTATGGGTCATGATGATATATACATCAATCACACTACACCAGTCAAACACCACCATATACACCTGCCACATTCAGTATAATCTTATTTTTTTTAATTATCACTTTAAAAATAATGGTTACTACAACAGCAGGATTACAGAAAGAAAAGCCTAAAAATATTTGTTTTATAGGCTTAAAGAAAACAAGGTTAGCCCAGAAAATAAATTGTTATATAGTGGTGTCAAAGGAAAATGCTAATTCTTTATGCACCCTGTGTGAACATGCAAAATAAAGGGGAGAAGAGGGCACCTCTGCATTATTTTATCATATGCAACATCGGTATGCTGATGTGTATGCCAAAAAAATAAAATGTCCTATTCTCATGACACTGCTGTTGCTGTGGACCCCAATACTTATACTACTCCTCTTTAAAATAATGGATACAATGAAACCTCCATTAGTAAGAAGATCCAGAGACCCAACATAAGGCAGCAGCAATACTCCATCAGCCTTTACAGCCATAACCACCAGAGGCTCCCCTCTCAACTTCCACTCCAATCCAACGTGTTCCCACTGAGTCCCAAATCCCTCCACCAGTGCTATTACCCCCACCAGACAGTACTTCTGTACAGGTTTAAATATAGCATACATTGCACCCTATGTTGCACAGTTACTACACACAGTAAAGGTGCAGAGACAAGAAGGATGCAGGAGATAGCAGAGCACCTAAGATGCATCCATCTTGCGGAATATGAGTGTCTGCTAGCAGGGAGGGTGAATTATTTTTACTATTTATTTATTTTTTTGTTCCTTTTTTTCTCCTTTTTTATAATTTGTGTGAATGTGGTTGCTGCCGAGATGAGCCTTTTTTTTAGTTTATTTAATATATTTATTTTGCATTAAGTTTCTTACTTCTAAATACTGTTTCTTGGCTTACCATTGTGTAAATATAATAAAACAGCTATATATCAATATGATTGAAGTACCTGTCAATTATAGTTGGCATGACATATGATAAGCAATGAATTTGCTGAATGTAAAAAAGACACCATTCATGAAAAAGAAAAAATGTATGAAGAGACATATAGAAACATTGTTTACAGATGGCACATATATTCATATGTCATATCACCCCCTTTAGGCCAGAGGAAGGAAAAAAACTTTAGTGTAATTTCCAGTTAAGCACCAAAGGCTAGATTCTATTGCATGTGCTAACTTTATCTCTGCTTTTATCTCCAGGTTTCCCCATAGACTTCAATAGGAAAATGTTTAATAAAACGGGTGTTAACATTTAGCACCTGCAATAAAATCTAGCCCCAAGTGTGCCCAAAAATCCCCATCCCTGTCTCCAAATGATAGCTGGATATTTCCCTGTGGATGAACATCCTATTTTTCCTAGTAAAATGAAAAAAATAGTGAGGAAAACTTGTCCACATTTAGCTTGCAGTAATATATTCAGCAGTAAATACCCTTGGGGAAAATATAAAAATATTGGATCACAGCCAATGTTGTTAATTGTAAATGTAACAAAAGAAATGGCAAGAAAAAGGCATTTATAGTATTTAAGTCTGAAGGAGCAGATAATTCTTTCTTGAAATTGCAACAAAGGCAATTAGGTTGACACAAATACTAGAAGAAACTTGTATTGTAAAGGAGAGCAAGACTAATCCAAAAACATTTTTCAAATACATAAACAGCAATACTGCATTGGCCCTTTCAAAAATAAGATGGGTGAGTTAATTAGTGAGGATCAGGAAAAAGCTGATGTACTGAAAAACTCATTTTTTCTCTTGGTATATAACAGGGAACTAGGAATAGTAGAAGACAAATAACAGCTGCAATCATACTATTATCAGTTACATGGTTAACACTAGAATCGTTCAGGGGAAGACTGGACAACATTACGACTTTCAAAGTATTTTGAACTGATGATATATATCCAAAGGGTTTTCAGGAACTCAGTGCAGTATTAGCAAGACCACTGATTTTAATCTATAAAGACTCTACTACCACAGGTTCAGTGCCACTGGCATAAAGGGAACATGGAAATTATAGGCCTGTAATTGTGACCTCAGGAGATGAAAAACAGGTCGAAGAGAAAATAAGGTATTTTATTCAGGATTACCCTGCAAAAATATAAAAATAAATAAAAATTATAGCAGGATTGAAGAAGGTTTTATGATGAATAGATCTTACAAGATACATCACTTGAGGTTCTATGAAGTAGTAAATTTCAATCTGGATTATGGTAAAGCAGTAGATGTAGTGTATATAGACTTTGCAAAGGTATTACACAGTGCCACACAGAAGGAGGGTGTATAAAACAAGAACACTGTGTCTAGTAGATAACCTTTGTAATTGGATAGAAAATTAGTTAAAGGATAAGGAACAGTGTATTATTGTAAATTGAATATTCTGCAATACAGGTGCAAATGGTGTACCTCGGTTCAGTAATTGTTCCGCAACTTTTTAACATGATTATTAATGACCAGGAAAAAGGTATAGAAAGCAAATTTCAATATTTGCAGATAACACTAAATCATGCAGGGTAATAAATTCAGAGCAGGCTGTTTGTTCTCTACAGAAGAACTTACATAAAATGGCAGGTTGAGCAAACAAATGGAATATGACATTTCATGTAGCAAAGGGTAAAGTTATGCATTTTGGATTAACAGATAGGCATGCCACTTAACTTAATGTGATCATTCTAGGAAACTCGTTGTGAGGGAAAGATCTGGGAGTCCTTGAAAGCTGCAAACTTAGAAATAGTGATCAGTGTCAAACAGCAGAAGTATACAAAGTACTGCATGAAAAGGGGTATTGAAGAAACAGTGTATAGTATAATTTTCCACAGTGTAAATCATTGTAAGACCTCTCCTGAAATATGCAGTACACTTTCGGAAGCAAGTTCTAAAAATGATATTCTAGAATTGGAAAGAGTACAGAAAAGAGCAACAGAATTAATTAAAGTTAAAAGAGGAATTGAACTATAAAAGCAACTAGCCAAACTTGATTTATTTACTCTAGAGAAAAAATGCCTAAAATGGGATCTTTTTACACTGTATATGTGAGGTTAATACAAGGATCTCTCTAAGGAAATTTAATTCCAAAGCCTGATCAAATAACTAGGGGCCACTCCTTATGGATAGAGGAAAGGAAATTTCAATTTCAGAATAGGAAGGGGTTCTTTACAGTAAGATCTATTAAATTGTGGATTCTTAAACCAAGGATGAGGTAACAGCAAATACAATGGATACATTTAACAGAAGAGTAAATACATTTCTAGCACAGTATAACCATATATGGTCCAGTAAAACAAGAAGTTTTGGTAAACAGACTAACACCCATCTTGGTGTCCTTTTCTGGGTTATACAAGGGGGTGCTGATAAGTATTGAGCCTTACCCAGAAAATATTGAGCTAGGAAGCTGTAAATTACAGGGTGTACTGGCCGATTTGTCTATATTCAATGGTGTAAAAATCATCTACCTATGATTTTAACTTATCTTTATTTGTAAGGTCCAAAGTGAACATGGCAGCACCTCCAGAAAAGTTCAGTGTGGAAGAGCATAGGACCATAATCAAGTTCCTGTTTCTCCAAAGGAAAGGTGCGAAGCAGATCCATGAAGAAATGTCACAAACTTTGGGTGACAGTGGCCCTTCATATGCAACAGTTAAACATTGGGTTGTCAATTTCAAAACTGGCCATTTCTGTGTTGAAAGTGAAAAATCCAGTGGAAGGCCTGTTTCTGTCTCTGTGCCTGCAAATGTGAAAGCCATCCATGACATGATCATGGAGGACCACCAAATATCAGCCAAACATATTGCTACATATCTAGGAATATCACGTGAGGGAGTTGGTGCCATTATCCACAACAACTTGGAAATGAGAAAGCTTTCAGCAAAGTGGATCCCAAAACTTTTGACAACCGAACAAAAGAGGAGACGTGTGGAGACATTGGTGACTGTTTTGGAACATTTTGCAAGAAATTAGTCAGATTTCTTGGAGAAACTGGTAACTGGTGATGAGACATGGATCTACTGTTATGATCCTGAGACAAAGCAACAGTCTAAGGAATGGAGGCACAGTGGTTCTCCCAGGCCAAAGAAGTTCATTGTGCAAAGGTCAGTGCAGAAGCAAATGGCAACAGTTTTTTGGGATAAGAAGGGAGTTCTGCTGGTGGACTACTTCCAAAAGGGTTCAACCATCAATGCAACATATTACTGTGCTTTATTGACAAATTTGAGGCAAAACATCAAGGAAAAACGTAGAGAAAAGCTCTCCAAAGGTGTCATCCTGTTGCATGACAACACCTCATCACACACTGCAGGTGACACAATGGCAAAACTGACCTCCTTAGGCTTTCAAGTGGTGCCCCATCCACCCTATTCGCCCGACCTGGCTCCTTCTGACTATCATTTGTTTCCCAATCTCAAAAAACACCTAAAGGGACAACGATTTGGTAGTGTTATGGAGGCAACTAATGCTGCAAATGAGTGGTTACACCAGCAATCGGACTAATTTTATTTGCAGGGACTTAAGAAGCTTCAGGACAGTTGTCGCAAGTGCATTGACTTCCTGGGGGAATATGTAGAATAGTGTGGCAGTTACAGCTTCCTAGCTCAATTTTTTCTGGGTAAGGCTCAATACTTATCAGTTGGACTTCATTAGCTTATGTCTTTTTTTCAACCTCATTTTTTGTGTTACTTTATAACTATGTGCAGAAACATGATATTATTTGCTATTGAGAATGTTCATCATAAATAAATATCACACCTTGTTTTTCCCTTACAATGCTTTAAATAGTGTTAATGAAAGGAACTGTAGCAACATCTCACTAACACTACAAACTACACCAGATTTATTTAGAGTCAGTCTCCAAGAGCAACCAGCAGTAATGTTTTACATTTTCATCATTAACACTTAATTCTGTTTTAGTGTGTTTTATACAAATTGTACTATGCTTACTTCACAGGGGGAGATTTTCACTTTAAAAAAAGGTGACATAATGACTTAATTTATAAATTAACATATCACAAATAACAGAAAAGAAAATCTTTAGTTTGCATTGTTAAAGTTTAGTTGTAAGGAAATTGATTTAAAATTAATATACAAAGAAACAATACTAATACAGTACAGTAAAAAAGCAACAAAAAATTAACCCAAAACTATTATCACTCCAATCACTAGCTCGTTGCCCTTAGAAAACAACTAAACTGTCATTGGAACAATAAAGATCATTTTGTGACTTTCATCACTCTCTGCTGTCAAATATTGCATTGAGCATGCTGAGAATGAGGATGCTGTGTACAGCGATTGTAGGGTGGTCAGCTCATTTGTTCTTGCTCTTTAGCTAATAGTGCAAAAAAGACAAGAATAGACTTATGAAGAAATATTACTAGCTTCAACATTAGAGCTGTATGTTCAAAAAAAGTGGAAGCATTCTGCAGCAAACAAATTGCCCTATAGTAAAGAAATAATATTACAAAAAATACCATTGATTTAAATGGGGATTTTAACCCTTTGAATGCTAGAGAGGTCCCCAATGAATTGTGAATCAATGAGTTGGAGACTTCTCCAGCATTCAAGGGGAAAAGTCTCCATTTAAATCTATGGGAAATTCTAGTTCTCCCCTAAAGTGTAGATGGTTTGACTTAGACCTCTTTTATGTTTCTTGTGAACATGCAGCCCTTTACGTAGAAGAAAATAAAAAACATCTTAATAATATGATGACTTTGGACACTTACACATACATGTGAGTACACTCATGAATGTGTAGAGAGAGAGAGGGAGACAGAGGGAGGTATTGAGAGGTAATAAGAACACATTATGCTTGCTGTGGGGATGTCTCTTTTGGTGCCAATATGGTGTCCTAGTAAGCATTTTCTCTAAAAAAAGACTAACAAATACCATAAATACTATCAGTATTAGTATTAATAACTAGTAATTAGCACTAGAATTATTATTAGCATTATTAGTTTATTTTTTAATTTGGTTATATAGTATTTTTTGTATTTCTATTATTCTATTGTATTATTCTATCAGTGTTTTTCTCTATTTATAGAATTGACACTTTAACCATTTCAGTGAAAGAAGGTTAAAGGGATAGTTATATTTCATAATAAAAGCAGCTCTAATTAATCATCATAGTATTTGGACCTTGAAGAGTGTTATTTTAATTCTGTCAGAGTTGTAGTTCAAGAGTAGTTCAATGACAAAGTATCCCCCTCCCTCTACTTTTACTGATGTAACACTGCTCAGCCAGATCAGAAGGGAGGTGCCCAGGTAGACTGCAGAGAGGGACAATCTTCAATTAAGATAAGGGAAAAACCTGAAAAACTTGTCAAGGGGGGCAGGGTTTTCATTGCTCTCATAGGAAGAAGATTATTATTATCTTAATTATTATTATCTTAATCATAGGAAGATTATTATTCTGTTATCTGCACCCATCTGGCACTCAATGGGTTAAAGGGATAGTAATACTTAAGTATTACTAATCCCTATATTAAAGTCCTATTAAAAATAAATGTATTGCCCAGATCAGGGCTCAAAATTTCCACTCGCTCCTAGCCAATGGCGAGTGAAAATTCAGCCCTGGTGAGTAGAAATTCAGCCCTGGTGGGTATGTTATGGATTGCAGTGGCGAGTAACTTTTCAGTTCTGGCTAGTAGCATAGGACTTAAAATTATAAGCCCTGGCCCAGATGATCGCTCCTAAAGTTGCCCTCTCCCCCCCTTCACTGTAGTCAGCGTTCTAGCTGAATGCAGGGCAGAGAGTCATACGACTTTCAGGCGGCTCTCCAGTACAGCATCGATCACGTTAATAAAAAAGAAAACTTTAACTGAAATGGTCTTCTACGTGTACTTGGTTTGCAAGCACACGTAGAAGACCTTTTTAGTGAAATATTTTTTTTTATTAACGCGATTGCGGCTCTGCTGCAGAGCCGCCTGATGATCTATAACCGGATTTCCGTTCAGTCAGCTACAACGCTGACTTCGGGGAAGGGGGAGGGAGAGGACAACTTTAGGAGCAATTATCTCTCAAACCATAAAAGTTTGAGAGATGACACTGGGGGCAATACATTTATTTTTAATAGGACTTTACTATAGGGATTAGTAATACTTAAGTATAACTATCCCTTTAAAAGCCCAGTTTAATATATTTGTCCTCCATGGGGCAGTTGGTATGTCAAGGAAGTTCTCAGTGTTTCACTTTGGCACATAATGAGCCTTATTTATAAAGAAAGTGGAGCAATTTTGAAGCAAACTTAAGAGATAACTATAAAATTCACAATGATTTAAATATAGCTCATAACTGCTTGGGGTTATGCACTAAGGTATGATAAAGAGTTGATAATGCAGAGATAACTTCTCCAGTGATATCACTTCTCCAATATCTATATAATTCTATGGAGCCTATGCACTAAGGTCTCCATAGTTGGAGAGATCTTAGTGCAATGGCTCCATGGAATAACATAGGAAATGGAGAAGTGATATCAGTGGATAAATCATCTCCGCTTTATCACATCTTTATCACGCCTTAGTGCATAACCCCCCTTGAATGCTAGATACATTTCCAATGCATTGGAGACCTCTCTAGCATTCAAATAAAAGCACCATTTGAATCAATGAGAATTTGGGGATTGTTTTTGTCCCCTACAATGAAGGTGGTATGAACCAGAACTGCTTCACTATGTGTTTATCTATAATGTCCATGGTTTGTAGATTGATAAATGTTGTAGAACAGTGGTTCTCAGCCCGTGCCCTCAGTGGCTACTAACAGGCCAGGATTTGAGAATTTCCTTTTAAGAGCACAGGTGAGTTAATCAATATGACTGAGCCTCTGATCAACACACGTGTTCTAGCAGGGAAATTCCTAAGTCCTGGCCTGTTAGTGGCCACTGAGGGCGAGGGTTGAGAACCTCTGTTGTAGGAGACAACCCAATCAAGCACAAAGTTCTGTTGCATAAGCTTTCAAGATTGCAGGGGCTTGATTTTGTGATAATACTATTTCTTGCTTATACTTAAAAGATACCATTTTAATTATAATTACTTTATTTTTAAGGCATCTGTGTTGTGACACTCAAGAGGCACATGCAGAATGGTTAATCAGTATTCTCAATGCACAGGTAAATAAATAAAATATTTCCATGCATATCTAGGTATTCAATTTTAAATACTCTTTATTTTTGTATGAATTCAACATTTGTTTTCAGGGGAGGCTCCAAGTTTTTGGGGGCCCTAAGCAAAATCTTCACGTAGGGGCCCCCTTAACTCTTGCATCTGTATTTCTGATAAGATGTTGCCATCTCATTGTTTTTACATGCAGTAGTGGTACTGTATAAGCGATGTAGGGCCCTGTTACCAAGTGGGCAGCAACTTTTTCTACTCAAAGATCAATTATCAGCTTATACTAAGTCTGCTTCTGTATGAGCTTTGTATATACTTGTATACTTGTATCTACTTGATTATTCATGGTAGTTAATTGGATGATTATTATTAGTTATCTTCAGTTTTTGTGTGTAAACCACCTTGATCTTTTATAACGTCACCTACAAATATAACACTAGACAGCAAATAATAATATTAACTCCTTGCCTTCTAGAGACCTCTCCAGTACATTGCTTTGATGTGGATTGAAGAAATCTCTAGTATTCAGGCAGTTAATCATAATAATGTAACAACTTACATAGTTATTTTCTTTTCATGAGAGTCAAAGTATGTTATAGTGGAGAATTCATATCATATAAGATAAAAAAAGCAACATGTACAACAATATGTGGAAAATGCATGAAGTGACAGATGCTAAGTATTAATCACTAGGTTGTTTAAACCGGTGAGTCTTGGGTATCTTTATAATGGATTAGTCTCATGAATACCTGTAATTTACTGTTGTGCCCCCATCATATCTGAGAGACAAAGCTTTGGCACCCCAGTAATGAGTAGTAATTGCTGCTCTTGTCCATATGACTAAGCCACGCCTGAGCAAACTGAAGCCCTCCAGCTGTTGTTGGACAACAACTCACATAATGTTCAGCAAGCCATGAGCCTGATAACAATATTGGGAATTGTAGCCAAACAGCTAGAGGAAAGCTGGTTGCCTATCTGGTTGCTGGTCTGTGCATGATTATCTAAATAGCTTTTGGTAGTGGAATTACAGAAAACAGATTGTAAGTATCGAAGTGAAACTGTCACTTTGAATTCAAGTTTCCATATTTGAAAACCTAATTAACACTTTGAGGACCAGAGTGGTGTGTAACAAATTACATAATGTTGCACATCCCTTTGGCCATCAAGGAGTTAAATACATCATCTTAGCCAAAAGACCAGAAGATACATAGTTCAGAAGATAATAACACAATGTTCTGCATAGGGAGGTATTTCACTTTATGCCAAATTTGCACATGGCACACTTAGTGCAACACAGAGCATATTTAGCGTATGTTGCTACATTGAGAGACTCTCACTTTTTCGGTAATAAAGTATTACTTTTTTCTCCTAAGCTATGTATATGCAGGACCTTTGGTAAACATAATATGAGAACCTGCTCCCAGAAATCTTGTACCTGCTGTTCTTTCTGCTTCTGTGGACATTGTCACCATACTTAATCAACTGTAAAGAGAAATAAAACCTGTTTACTTGCTGCACTAGCCATTTGTTTGCAATGTAAATAGTTTTCAGAAATGAATCTTTATTTTTTGATAGCACAGTGAGGTACTTTTTGTGAATTCGTTTCTACACAGTACCAATACTACCACACACTGTGCAATAAATGTATCTAGGTAGAGTCCATACGCTGGGCCAATTTCTAATAGTGCAGGCAACTAGCATAAAGTGTCAGACTGTACTATAAGACTGTAAAATTATATTTCTCAACAACTATTTATTTTGCAGAAAAATGACTAGTATAGCATGTAAGCAGATTTCGATTATCTGTTAAACTAAGTTTGCCTAAATGTCCACTTTAAGTTTATTTTCTTTGCCAGAGAATAATGAATTAGGATGATAGTGGGGTCATGACAAGAGTAAAGAGGGTGGCCATGGTTGAGGCTAGAAGCTGTATTATCTCCTACTAGTTTTAATACTCCGTCATACTTTACATATTACAGGTCAACATTATGGTATCTTTTATGATGACGCATATTCATTGATTAGATACATGTGCAGAAAAGGGTCAGACTGTCAGAGTAGTGTGATTCAGTTTGTTTTTCACTAATGGTAATTGGTTTATCTGGCTCTGAGTCATACAATGTAAGTTCACTCATTTCACCTTAGGATTGACTTACATGTCCTTGAATAACAAAAACTACAAATACGTTCAGTAGCCAATGAATAAATGACATTAAATTACTGTTGTATATAAGTGTTAAACTTGTTGTTAGCCTTTGCAGCTACTACCATTAAAGGAGCAGTAAACTTTTTTTTATGAAAACACATATTATATAGAGCATTTCCTGCTGAATAAAACAAGGTCACTCCCATCACTGTCAGATGTTTTATTCAAAATTTATAGCAGTTTAAAAAAATCAGGAAGTGAATTTACTGTGTTTACTTGCTGATAGTTCTAACTGACAGGAAGTGACAGGCAGTTTGTATCACATTCTATGGAGATCTGTATGTCTCTGACTTTTCTGATTTTCCTCTCCATTAGAATCTAACAGGAAATCTAATTAGAATTTGACCACTAGAGGGCACTGCTAATGTAAAAAAACATGGGTTTAAACTGTAATAACTCTGAAAATATAAATCTCTCGGCAGTGGGAGTACCCTTATTTTACTCAATAGGAAAATCCCTACAATATATATTTTTTCATAAAAAAAAGTTTACTGCTCCTTTAAGCCATTTTGAACTCTCTTGTCTACATGGGCTGAAATCCTTTACAATCAATAATTCACAAAATGACTCTCATTTAGTGTTAATACTGGATATGGATAACTAAGATATAAATAAGATATAATGAGCATAATATTATAAATCTGCATTTATATTGTGATTGTCAAACAAAAAAGTATATTTCAGTTCAAGTAAAGGTAATATAAGGTTTATAAGAATGTTGATGTGATGTTTTTCATAGTATCCTGGAGATGTATTCCCACTAAGAAAAAATGAACAAATCCAGAGAGCAAAAAGTCCGCAGATGAGAGGAATGAATTTTGAACAGGAGAGAGATAGTCGTAAACAAATGACAATGGTAAGTCCATCTGTTAGTATTTGCTAAAGTTATGTTCAAAAGCTTCATCCAAATTACTAGGTACTTTTAACTGAAATGCATTAAATTATACAGGTTATGGTTAGGGATGGGTGAAAATTATCATCTCAAACCAAAATTGACAAATAATGGTACTGCTTCTTGAGGAATAATTTCCCATAAAAAGTGCAATTTTTCCACTTTTTTGCCTAGCTCATTGCATTGAAATGTTATTTTATTTCCCAAAGGCATAATATAAAAGGGGTGCCTATGTTGGTAGAGAGTGGGGAAACAATCAATTGAACAGGGAATTTTTTGGGGGGATGTTGGCTGGGATTGGGGGGGACAGTTAATTAAAAAAAACAAAAAATCAATAAAATAAAAAAATAATATATATGGTATAAAAGGGGTCTGAGGAGGGTGCCTGTGTTGGCAGGTGGAGTCTGGGGAAATAAACAGTTGAACAGGGAATGTTTTTTGGGGGTTGTTTACTGGTATTGGGAGATAAAAAATAAATAAAAATAAAATAAGAAATTGGTATGTAAAATGACAGAGACAGGGACCCCCTGACGTAAGCTGTTACTGGGACAGACTGATACTTGATGGGATAGAGTATTTTGTAGAGGATGATTTGTAGGATTCAGAGCTGTTGTTAGAAGCCAAAACAAAGAGGAAACAGTGATTTGTAGGACTTACACTTGTTTGGCACAAGCCCTGAGGAAACATTGATTTATAGAACTTAGACTTATTAGAGGTCCAAGCCCTGAGAAACAATTGATTTGTAGGACTTAGAATTGTTTGCCACAAACCCTGATGAAACATTCATTTGTTTTTAATTAAAGGAAGGCAGGCAATGTAACAAATCAGAGGGGAATGCAGGCAGGGTGCTGGGTTGCATAGCTAGGGGTATTACTAGCAGAAAAAGGGAAGTGATCATGCCCCTCTATAGATCTCTAGTTAGACCTCACCTAGAGTATTGTGTGCAGTACTGGAGACCCATTCTCCAGTAGGATATAGATACTCTAGAGAAAATTCAGAGAAGGGCTACTAAAATGGTGACTGGTTTACAGGAAAATAAATATCAGGATAGACTAACATGTATAGCTTGGAGGAGAGAAAAGAGATAGAGAGGGAATATGATAGAAAAATTCATGAAATGATTCAATAAAGTGCAGGAGGGAAGAACAATTCAAAGATGTAAAAATGTTAGGACAAGAGGCCATAGTCTAAAACTAGAGGGACACATGCTTAGACATAATGTAAGAAAGTTTTACTTCAGTGAGAGGGTAGTAGATAAGTGGAATAGCCTACCAGCAGAAGTGGTAGAAGTTAATACAGTGACAGAATTTAAGCATGCATGGGATAGGCATAAGGCTGTCCTGAACATAAGACAAGACCAATGACCAAATAAGGTTTGAGGTTTTTACAGTAGGAAAATGGGCAGACTAGATGGGTGGAATGGTTATTATCTGCCATCAAATTCTATGTTTCTATGTTGTAGGACTGAGAAAACATTGACTTGTAGAACTTAGACTTTTTAGGCCCAAGCCTTGATACAAAAATTGATTTTTTGCAGGCTTCTGGTTTTTATTGAAAGAACAAGTCCTGAGAAAATAAAATGACCTACTGGCCTACTGCCAGCATGTCATGTTATGGTCACCATTGCCAAATGCCCCAGTGTCATTGTGGCATCTGCAACTGCTGTTCCTGCTGCTGTTGCTGAGTTGTTTAAGCAGCAAAATGATTAGGCAGCTGCAAGGGAATGGGATCAACAACAGCAGTGATATGGATGATGGATGATCATAGTTCCAACTGCCACTACTAGCTCCAATGATGCACCTGAGGCAGTAGCAGCACCAAATCTAGCCCCCCCCCCCCCGCTTCAGGTATATGTGGAGAAAAGAAGAAGTTGGCCAATAATGCTTCTCCACCTGCCCCTCCTCCAAAATCATGGTTGTTCTGTTGGAATATAAATGTTTCCCTTGAGAACAGGAAGGAACTGTGCCTCTCATCAGCAACTGCAATGTGCACAGTGTGTGGTAAGTAAGGGAAGGACTGGGAGCAATGGACACATCTGCACTCACATCAAACACCTGACTCATCTCTAACCAAACACCATGATGCTTAGGGTCCCCAATGTGAAATCATCCCACCAGGAACCAAGTACTGCTACTTTCACTATGCCCCTTGTCCATTCCCTCGAAGGACATGTGACCACTTGCAGTTTTAATAGTAATGATGAACCCTCCTTGCCACTAGCTTATCATATTCTGCAGGATGGAATCTGTTCAGATACCGCTTGATGCCCTGGTTGAGTTTATCCTCCACCTCACTGCCACGTGTGGTCAGCATATCTGTCATGGTTTTTGATGAACACTCAGAACAGTTTGGTAAGGTTAAAATAACTTTATTAGAACAAAGTTCAAATACATAGATAGGCCTATGGGCCAGTACAACAGAGTAGATATACAGGCAAGTATATACAACAGTATCAGGCCAGAAATGGAGATATATGTGAGAATAATGACAATCTCTGACAGTGGAGGTCCTGGCTTGGATAAGGACAGGCAGCAGGATAACTAGACAGCGGGCTGACCACAGGACCTAGATGGTAGATGGTCCAGATGAAAGTGACTGGCACAACCCAGAGGAGCGAGGCAACTCTGCTGGCACAACCCAGACGCCTGGGAGACACAGAACCCAAGGAGCTAGGCAACACTACTGGCACAACCCAGACGCCTGGGCGGTACAGAAACAAAGGATCGAGGCACCACTGACCCTGGCACCAGATGTCAACAGACCGAGATAACTCTCCCAGAAATAACCCTAGAACGCTAGGGGTGGATCGCAGCACAGAAAGTATAAAGATGTAGGCAACCAGTGTCCCCTCTAATGAGGATGGTACAACACAACGCTGGCTCTTGAGCCCGAGGCTCCTGCAGAGGCAAATATGCAACACTCTACCTGGAACGTCCAGGTACACAAAGGGTCAATAGGTAACGCCCAGATATACTGTAACTCCCAAAGGGAGTGAGCCCAGCGAGGTATGAGAGGTGGACACAGAGAGATCAGAGTAACACAGTCAGTGATAGAACAATTTACCCGTACTTCGCTTGTGCATTCTGCCAACGGCGATATGGAGAGAAGCTATAGCATGAATGCCTAGCTAACGGTCGACAGAGATATAGCGCCACGCGGAGCAACTGACTAATGTAACAGCAACCACCAAGTAAAGCGAGAGCAAAACTGAGACCACAAGTGGTATGCTGGAAACACACGGCACTCTGAGACAAGGCAGCCCACAGAGTAACTGGTAGCCAGGAAAGTCAGACACGGAACAGATACTCAGCCGAGCACAGAGTCAACAGAAGCGGTTTCTCAGCCAGATACACTCGGTAACGGAAGCAGGTTCTCAGCCAGACCAGGTCAGCAACGGAGCGGGTTCTCAGCCAGATACAGTCGGTAACAGAAGCGGGTTCTCAGCCAGGCCAGGTCAACAACGGAGCGGGTTCTCAGCTGGATACAGTCGGTAATGGGAACGGGTCCTCAGCCAGATACGGTCAGCAACGGAGTGGGTCCTCAGCCGGATATGGTCAGCAACGGAGTAGTCAAAGAACAGCAAAATCAGGAACGTCGTCAGGCAGGCCAGGTCATACACGGTCAACAATAACGGAGCAGAATGCAGGAACAAATACACCACGAAAGGGCATGTGGAAATGACAGGGTATATAAAGGCCATCACTGGGAAGTGACAAAAGGTACTAGCCAATCAGTAACCAGTAATGCAAACTAGCAGTCAGAATGTCGCCGCCTGCTGCACAAAGCACGGGCACCATGATAGTACCACACATTGTGCAATGGGTGGACACGATCTGCCACATCCTAACATCTACTGAATGACTAGCAACTGGTGGGGGGGAGGAAAGATGAGTGAGGTGGTTCACCAGAAGATGTAGGGACATCTTCCCGCTGCTGGACTCTAGAGCAAGAAGGTAATGGCGAGCCAGTTGTTTCTCTCACCATCAAACTTTAAGACTCTGGCTGGATTTCACTATTCATCCTCTTCTTTGATTTGCACCTCCCCTCTTGTTGCATTTTGGTACAGTCAGAGGGTACAGCAACAGTGGTCATTGATTTATTTGGTGGGGGTTTGGCTTTAACATGTTTCACATAAATGTCATGGTGTCTGTGTTTCATGTGTGTTCATGTGTATTATCAGGGCGGTTGTGCCAAAGTGTATTTGCTCCTTTCCCCTTTTCACAGAATTGTACACAGTGCCTTTGCTGATGGCTGCACTGTGCCTGCCCCAAAAGAAAATAGTTCCACACCCAGAACTTCAGGCTGTAGGGGAAATATGGAGAAGAATAACCTGTTTCTTTTTCTCCTCCACATTCCCCTTCACTGGCTGGGGAAGATGATGATGTTGCTGCTGTTGCTGCTATTGCCTCATAATCAGCACTCTAACTAGGACCAGGAGTATTTCTGCTGGAACCTGTCCTAGTCCCGCATCACTGGACCCCATTTCCACTGTGTTCACTGTGGTCTGTGGCACACTAGCCTGCTCATCATCATCATCCTGCTGCCCTTGCAACTGAGCAGTAGCGGGAATTACAGGGGAATTACAGCACCATTAAACTCTGCAAATTTGCCAGTCTCACTGCTGGTGGTGGTGGTGATGATGTCCATCCTCATTTCCATCCTCATTTCCCATTCCTTCTCAGTCTGAGCTAAAAAGGCCATTAATGTATCTTCCACCCCATCTTATTCATCATTATCATCACCACCAGTCCCTCCGTGCTGCTGCTGTTCTATCACAGATGATTCACTGGTTGGAGGTGATGACAAATGTGACAGAGAGTCCCTTACTTCACACTTGTCATCTCTTGTTGACCTGACGAAGGCAGACTGGCAGCATTAGCAACAGGCACAGGCAGCTGTGCCTGGTGGTGAAGTGAATCATTCTTGCAGATAGCCAACATTTCTGCCTTCTTCAGGACCATGTTCCATGGGGGTAGGGGCTCCCAGGGTCAGGGGAATGTTGTGGGCTCCCTTGACTGCTAGTCTGTCTGTTCTGCATCACTCCTCCTATAACATCAGCATCAGCAGGAGGATGTAGTGCAGTCACTCTAGTTCCACCAGATGTTTAACTATCACTATTACTAACACCAGCCACAACAATTTCAGTTTCTGAGTCTTCCTCATTACTAGTATCACCCTGCCCTCACTCCTAACACTCTGAGTCTGTAACTTCTGTGTCTCAGTAGCAGCAGTAGTGGTGGATCTGATTGGGGATGGCAATTGTCAGAGACGGATTATGGGCAAGGCACGCAAGGCGGCTGCCTAGGGCCCAGTGAAGCTGGGGGGGGGCCTGTCACGCAGGGCCAATTTATCCAATTGACTCATGTACTGAAACATGTGGTCCCACAAGGCGGAAGAAGCATCAGACATGTGAGTAGGAATGAGCGGAGGTGGGGCAGGGTGGACAAGTCCAGGAGTCCTCCTCAGATTCAGTAAGTGTCATGGATTGTATTACTGTGTTTGTTGTTTAAACTTAAACTTTCTTCATTTTATAGTGTGTTTATCTCTGTCCCTTGTTGGTATGTAGCCAGTGACAGGAGTGGGAACCAGAATGTGAACTTCTGATGATTTGCGGTGCATGCTTAGTTTTTTTCCAACTGCCAGAGCTCCAGATTCAACTCACTTGCACAGTGTAAGTGGGGAACTGGCTCTCAGACAGCTGCAAAAAAAGCAAACACCGAAGAGGTTCACATTCCGTTCCCCTGCTCCTTTCACTGGATAAATGCAAGCAGGGGACCACTGCAGTGGAACCTGATTTTCTTACAGAAATATCTGCAAAGGCTCAGAGGTACAGGCCAGGGAGGGTCAAAATACACAATGCTTGGCTAAATGTTCGAGGTTGTACTTTGGCATGCAAAGGGTTAAAATGCAGAGGTTCAGCCCTTTACTGTTGCTGAGAAAAATATGTTTTTTATTTTCTTTTCAATTGGAGCGCAGACTGGAGTGAGCAGCAGGGAGGATTGATAAGGATTCTCTCCCCCAGACCACATTTTAACAGTTCCCATAAGACAAAAAAACACGATCTTTGCTTTATATAAGTGACCTCTACTGACATGTCTTGCACTGATTCTACTGCTGATTCCTCAATGTCTCTTTGTGAATTCTAACTAGAGGTGCAGTCTGATCACCTCTCAGAGCCCATTTTTGGTTCCAGTTCTGATCAGCCTGCACCTCTGTAGCTATAATTCACACAGGAGTACATAAATCAACACAAGATGCAGTGCAAGATCTGTCAATAGATGTGACTTGTATAAAAGAAGGCTTGTGCTTTTCTTATGACAGAGTGTTAAGGGGAGGGGGAATCCAGTCAGGGGAAGGAATCCTTATCAGTCTTCTCTGCGTGCCCTCCACGTTGCTCACACCAGGCTGAACTCCAATCTGCAACAAATGAAAAAATGTATTTTTCTCAGTGGGAGTGAAGGGGTGAACTACTGTCTCTTTCTGAAGTTCTTTAACTATTTGAGTGCCAGAGAGCTATCTAATACACTGCAATACAATGCAATGGATACCTTTCTGGCACTCAAAGGGTCAACGCAGTGCCATGGAGGGAGTTCCAGCCCATTGGACACCTCTCTGACACATAAGGAGTGCAGGATTTACCCCTTGGGTGCTGGAAAGGTCTATAACCCTACACCTCCAGCATCCAATGGGTGTTATGTTTTCAGAACATTGCTATACATTATTTTAGTAGACACAATCCCTGCCACTTCCTTAATTTAATGCCTAATGCCTTGCCTCTCTAACCCCCTTGTCTCTCAATCCTTCCTCTTGTCTTTCTCATTTTGCCTTTTCCTTTATTTTCTTTCCATTTCCTACCTTCTCTGCCCATGCTTCTTTCACTCTCTGTGTCTTTCATTTTCACCCCCCAGTGCCCCTTTTTTCCTAACATTTCATCTGGGGGGTCATTATGCCACTCTTGCCCTGTCTATTCAGATACTGCTAGAAATAAGTGTCCCCTTATAAATGGGGGTATGTTATAAATAGGGTATAATTCCCGATAAAAAAAAAAGTCTCTCAATTTGGTTAAAAGGACTTACCTAGGAAGGTGTCCTTGATGCAGCAGTCAGGTATACCTATATTATCACTTACCTAGGTAGGAGTCCATCATACAGCAGTTAGATTTATCTATAGAATTACAGCGTATTCCACCCACATTCCCTCCAGCTTTTTCCTATATCTTCTTCCTTCCTCCCTTCTTCTTTCACCCCTACCTCCTCCAGCTTCCTTCTCATTCCCACTTCTTCCTCCCTCTCTCCATCTTCTTCCTCCCTCCCTCCAGCTCCTTTTTCCATCCCATCCACCTTCAGTTCAGCTTCTTTCAACTCTCCATCTTCCTTCCTTTACCACTCAATCTCTTCTTCCCCCATTTTTTCCCTCCATTACTTCATCTTCTCTCTTCCTCCATGTTCTTTATTTCTACAGTTCTCCATTTTTTTTGTCATCTCCCATGATGCCCTTACAACTTTATTTTATTCTGCCTCTTTAACCTCCCTGCCCTTTCTCTTCCCTTATGCCTTTTTTCTCCAACCTTTTCAGTTTCTCTTCTCCCTTTCTATCCCTCCATTTCCAATTTCTCTCCACCCTTTGCCCTCCTCTTCCCCTTTTGTCCTCTCTCCCCCTAGTTGAACTATAGCTACACTAGCGATACCGCAGAGCTTACAATTCTATGACTACCCATTGGTTGTCATAGAATTGTAAGCTGTGTGGTATTATTAGGGCAGCTTTAGTTCAGTTGTAGACTCTGTAGTATCACTATTTCCGTTGTAATCTCTGTGAATCACTATTGTAAATCAATTTCAATTGTAAGTTCAGCGGTATAACTAGTGTAGCTTCATTTTAATTGTAAGCTCAGTGACATAAAAAATAAATCTCCATTTCAGCTGCAAGGTCTGAGATATCAAAGTGTAGCCCATTTCAGTTGTAAGCTCTGTTGAACCAGTTGGGTAGCACTTTCAATTATAAGTTCTACAGTAAATTTTAATATACTTAAAGCATTCATTTTGTATTTTATTAAATTGGTACTAGTGATTCCATCCACGAGAACAATGGGCAAATAGAGGGAGCTTTGTGACAGGGATGAGGGCCAATTT
The DNA here is from genome assembly GCA_037306005.1 of Rhinophrynus dorsalis. Lineage (NCBI taxonomy): Eukaryota > Metazoa > Chordata > Amphibia > Anura > Rhinophrynidae > Rhinophrynus > Rhinophrynus dorsalis. The sequence continues at coordinate 83,658,957 of CM074718.1, read as the reverse complement.
GGGGGGGCCTGAATTTTGGATCCTGTCTAGGGCCCTATGGAATCTTAATCCAGCTCTGGCAATTGTGACTTGGGGTCCCCTGCTGTCACAGTTAGCATCATCTCCTCCTTTTGCTTGATTTATACAAGAACAATAACTACCATAATACACATGTATGTGTTTTGGAACATAATTCATTTGGGGTAAGTCCCTCATGCATTACTCTGTTTCTCTGTCATGTCCCAGAATCTATCTCCATCTCACTGCCCCCTGTCCATTGCACTTCCCCTTATACTCTCCTAATCTGGAGGAAAAATGCATTTAAGACTGAATCAACTGACTACTGATGACCCTCTCTCTAGAGACCCACAGCTGCTCGACAAGTACTTCTCTCTGCTATTACTGTTATCTGATCATGTCATTGAGGTGCAACATGTGATAAAGAGACAGTCTGAAAGCATATAATTACTTGAGAATGGTACCAGTGGGGGAAATATGTAGTAAAGATAAGTAAGAAATGCTGTTCTTGGAAAGTAAAGGTGGTTTTCTAGTACAAGGAGCCCATCCACAGAGCAGGTGAGAGAAATTGTCAGAACTAGCTGGTTGGTTACAAGAGCCCCTTCATTGCTACCCATTTTCTATGTAGGTGTCTGCGTGCGTGCATGCGTATGTGTGTGTATGAATTGATATTCAGATAGTATAGGGTTAACAAGAGAACCTACTAGGTTGGATATCTTCACATAAATAGATAAAATTAATTTGCGAACTTTACACTATACTAGGTATTGACATGCTACTTCACAGTAATGAATTGATACTATATATACAGTGTAAACAACAATGATATAAATGAGTGAGCAGCAATTACAATAAATATACAGTAACTCAAACCACAATTTTCACAATTAGCATTACCAGCAATTAAAGTGTTAACCACACATAGGTATATTCAGAGGTATTAAATAACAGTAATTGAACTCAACAGCATAGAAAAGGATAATTGATCCTATAATTAATTAAAATACATTTGGCAACAGCATATATAAATACCTCTGCCCCAGAAACTGTATAAACTATGCTAATTGAGGTTTAAGGTAGGTTGTCAGGTGAGTAAGCTTTAATATTAAGCCAGGTCCTCTGACAATACCTTGTACCATATGCAATAACAAAATTTAGAGTAACTAACTGGAATAAAATCCCAGATTAGATCACTATAATTTAATTATCTACCAATTTCAATTATTGCATACCTTCTGAATAAAACAAATAAGCTGCAATTAATATAGTCAATAATAGATTATACCAAGAATATACTTAGAACCATAACCAGTAATATATGTCTAGACAGTATACCAAACTTCACGCAACATATATCATAAACATGACCATAGCAATCATTGTAAAACTTATAGGGTATTCCAAGGGTTAATCACTTATTACTATAGTATGCCACACCCAAGATGGTGGCTTCTTTTGTCAAGTGAGAGGTTTAAATAAACTTCCCACTGTACAAAAGTTTAGACCCAAAAACATACACAAAGAAATCCAAAGAAACACTTCAAAATAAATAGACAAATAGCAGTTGAAGGGTTAATAAATGAATTCAAAGAATTCCCCAGATAAATTATTAGCTATAATAACCTTTCTAGAAAGACAATATATTCTAGAAATTTCAACGATTATATTAACTAATATATAAACAAGGATATATAGATCTCACTGCTATCAACTATATTACAATATCTGGCAAAATATGACAATTTACCAATCAATTCTGCTTAATTCCAGAATCACTAAAGCCACTATGGCGTATTATAATTTCTGAAAATGGGTGCCCAGTCCACTAAGAAAAATTACAAGGAAAATTATGTTTCTTCAAATATAGAAGAAATATGTATTTGATTCTGAAATTTTGCAGAGTGAAAATAAGGCAATATATAGTTACCAGACAATGAGTGTTTCTCAGGATCTCTTTAGCAGCCAGCCAAGTTAAGATGATCAGAATCAGGAAACTAAGAGATTGAACTGCCTTAGGCCTTCCTTTTTTATCAGGTAAAATTACTCTTATCAGAAAACTCTTCCAATTCCCTCTTATTGGATAAAGAGCAATCTCATTATGCCGTGACATCATCAGGAGTATATAATTGGAAAGTTGAGATATGGACCAGAAGAGATGATCTCTTCCAATGTGTTCTTCTGCTTTGGAAGAGTTATAGGTCTCGAGTAGTTTAGCCCTTAAGGATTCAGGCAAAAAGCATCTCCCATGAGGCCTTTCGGACGGAGCTGTCCCCTGAGAAGCCAGTATCTCTTTCCCCAAAGGAGATGTAATGCTGGTGCAAATGGTTGCCAAAATACGATCGGGGAAATGACAGACGTGGCATCACAATCCTTCTTAGACAGAGCACTGAACTGGAGAGACACGACATCAGGCCTAATGATTTTGGTAACAGGCAGATACAACAACATAATTGAAGTGAGATAGGAACAGAGCCCATCTAGCCTGTCGTGGGGACAGACATTTGGCCTCAGAAAGGTAAGTTATGTTCTTATGATCCGTAAGGATAAGAATAGGCACAGAAGTAGCCTCTAGTAAGTGCCTCCACTCACGTAGAGCCAGGACAATGGCCAATAATTTGCCAATCTCAAACAAGGTTTCTGACTTCAAAAGTTTCTGGGGAAAGAATCCACAAGGAAGTAATGGCTCATCTGAAGAAGATCACTGAGACAGGAGGCTGCCTACTCCCTCCAATGTGAAAGGTGGCTTGGAATTCGGATGCCTCAAAAGAGGAGCAGTGGCAAAAGCTGATTTAAGGGTTTCAAAGGCCCGAAGAGCACTCGGAAGTATTAGCACCCTTGTGCGTCATGTCCGTAAGGGGGTTTAACAATAATAGAAAATTGATTTATATATTTCCGATAATAGTTAGCGAAGCCCAAGAATCGCTGAATCACCTTGAGTCCCACAGGAAGGGGCTATTGGAGTACCGCAAAAAGCTTCAAAGTGTCCATAGCCAACCTGGAGGATGAGATCACGTAACCCAGGAAAGTTACCTGGGACTGGTGAAACTCACATATTTCCAATTTGCAAAAAAGTTTATTGGCCAGTAAGAGGTGTAACACCCTAGCAACACCCGCTCGGTGTTGCTCCAGATTTGAGGAGTGGATGAGAATATCATCCAGATAGACAACTACACAACTCTGCAGAAGGTCTCGTAATACATGGTTAATGAACTCCTGAAGACAGCGGGAGGGTTGCAAAGTCCAAAGGGCATTACCAAATACTCATAGTGTCTGCTCCTGGTGTTAAATGCTGTATTCCTCTTCCATTCATTACTCTCTCTGATTCACACCAGGTTATAAGCTGTCTGAAGATCCAGCTTAGTGAAGACTGACGAAACCCTCAGCCAGTCAAATAACTCTGTGATCAATGGAATTGGATAGGCGTTCTTGATCATGAGTTTAGTAAGACCTCGGAAATCGATACATGGCCTCAGTTCTCCATCCTTCTTTTTAATGAAGAAGAATCCTGCCCCAGCTGGGGAGGTGGATTTTCAAATGATACCTCTGGAGAGAGTGTCCGCCACATACTCCTCCATGGCCCTATTCTCCGTCATCGACAGAGGGTATACACGAATCTTAGGAGGAATGGCCCCTTGCACCAAGTCAATCATACAATCGTACAGCCTGTGAGGAGGCCTGCATCTTGTTAAAGACATCACTGAAAGCACAATACTCCTTAGGTTAGGCGGAGGAGGAGGCAGCCATGCCCAGCACTCTGGTTGGACAGAGGAGACACAATTCTGCGCATTGTCGCAATTTTGCCAATCAATCTTCAGGTTATGCTTTTGGATGCAAGGAAACCTCAGAATGACTGCAAAATGTGGGGAGTGGATGACCTGAAATTGGAGTGCCTCGCAATGAAGCTCCCCTACCAACAGTGACACAGAAATTGTCTCATGTGTGACCTGAGGCGGTTGTAGTGGCCTACCATTAATTGCCTCAATAGTCAGTGGGGAGGCATGGTGCCGTAGCGGAACAGAGTGTTTAGCTGCAAAGTCAGCAGCAAAGAAATACCCTGCCGCCCAAGAGTCGACCAATGCCGGGTGTACCACAGAGGAATTGGGTCACGGTAGGATGATCATGAGGGTAGGTTTATCCTGAAAATTCTCTGGGGACTGTGAGACACTACCTGGAGTTTGTCCCCAACATAACCCTAGGTGTGTCCGCTTCCTGAGCATACGGGACAAGCGTGCAGCAAGTGTCCAGGTTTACAGCAGTATAGGCTAAGTCCCTCTCACCGGCAGAATGCTCTCTCTTCCACCGAGAGATGAGTAAAGCACAACTGCATCGGCTCCCCCCAGCCATGTCCGAACTAGGAGGCATGGGAGGCGACGGAGGAATGGGTGGGTGGGTGGGTGACTGAATGTCGGAGCTAAGCGTGACAGAGGCTGATGCAGGCAATCCTTAAAGGAGGGTCTCTCCCTGATACGAGTATCAATCAGGATGGTAAAAGATACCAAATTGTCCAGGTCAACAGGCAGCTTCCTGGTAGCGATCTCGTCCTTAAAGGGATAGTAATACTTTATGATTACTATCCCCATATTGTAGATATTCGCAAAATAATTTAATAGCCCCCAGGTTCATCTCTCAAACCTTTATGGTTTGAGAGATAACTGAAGGCAAAGTTCCCTCCTCCCTCCCCTTCCCTGAAGTCAGCGTTGTACTGACTGCAGGGATATCTGGTCTGACTTTCATCAGGTGGCTCTGCAGCAGAGCCTCAATCCCGTTAGTGAAAAATAATTAATTATTTCACTGAAACGGTCTTCTACATGTGCTTGCAAACCAAGAACATGTAGAAGACCGTTTAAGGGAAATAATTATTTTTCACCAACATGATCTCGGCTCGCCTACAGAGCTGCAAGCCTGTCGTACGACAGAATTCCCCTGCAGTCAGTACAACACTGACTTCAGGGAAGGGGGAGGGAGGGGGAACTTGAGAGATGAACCTGGGGCTATTAAATTATTTTGCAAATATCTACAATATGGGGGATAGTAATAATAAAGTATTACTTTCCCTTTGATGTCGTTACATAGCCCCTGTGTGAAGGCAGCTACCAGTGCTTCATTATTCCAGCAGAGACGAGCTGGAACATTGGACACCCATTTAAACAAGGCCACAAAAGCAGCAAAATCATAAATTATGAGTTTATCATTTTCCCATAAAGGATTGGCCCATGCCAAAGCTTTGTCCAAAAGGAACAAAATCATGAACCCTACTTTACTTTGCTCTGTAGGGAACACATGAGCCGTACAGTTAAATAGAGTCTGCATTGCAAAGGATAGTTGATCAATAAGTTGATCCTGGCTGTCCATCCTAGCCAAGATGCTCTGGACTGGTGGGTTTCCTGTACCTTCAGTACTCATTGTGGCCCTTTCATGCTGTAATGGAGAACAAAGAATGGACAAGGAGTCAGTACAATATTTGAAACACCACATTTGTTGAAATAGTAGATACTCAATGCTTAATCACAACTGACAGTCGGAAGAGAGTAGAGAGTCAAACAGGAAGCAAGTAGTTCCTACCAGAAATAGGAGACTGCTCCTGATATTCTTAATAGTAGGAAACTGTGTAATAGCACCAAACTGGGAATAGGTCGCAACAAGGGAGTATCAAACTGACTCAGGCCTACAGTCAGTATCAGGCGGTAGTTCAGACAAGCCAGGGGTCAGTACCAGAGCGGATAGTCAGCCAGAGCTGATGGTCAATACCAAGCAGATAGTCAGACAAGCCAGAGGTCAGTATCAGCACGGGTAGTCAGCCAGAACCAATGGTCAATACCAAGAGGATAGTCAGACAAGCCAGGGGTCAGTACCAGAGCAGGTAGTCAGCCAGAGCCAAAGGTCCAATACCAAGTGGGTAGTCACACAAGCCACAACACTGGACACTGGGACAGATGGATCAACAAGGGATCATACACGGACACCATACTCAACAAGACTGCACTGGAACACCACGAAAGGGCAACTGGTGTTGTGTCCAGGCAGTTTAAGTAGCCTCCCACACTCCCAGGGGGTGGAGCACCAAAATGGACCTGCCCCTTTAAGAAACTGAACGTAACGTGACTAGAGGATTCCCGGTGATGCTCATCTGCACTATGCCGACTGGATGTGGAAGGCAGGACCTAGACGAGGCAGGAGCCGTGAGGGGCTGAATGCAGAGGGAGCCGGCTGCCCAAATGAGCACTAGGGCACCGGTTCTCCTCTGGAAGACGTAGACATGGTAGGAGCCGCGAGGGGCTGAAGGCAGAGGGAACCAGCCGTCCAGACGAGCACTGGGGTGCCCGGTTCTCACCTGAAAGGTAAGCGTAAGCGCTGACACAGGCACACTGTCAAGCACTGTCAATCATTAGCTCAAACACTTAGTCACCCTCCCAAACACTAGCCTTACGCTACCCTTAACAGTAAAGTGCAACAAGACCACCCCTAACACTATCCTAGTACCAGATCTGTGTAACACTTAACTGCCGTCTACTGTCTGCTCTTTCAATCTTCCGTCTTCTGTACTCTCACTCTCTCTCTCTAATCTTCTTATCTTCCATGTCTTGTTTCCTGGAAAATAAAATAAAACGTCAATGCAAGTAAAGTTAAAGATATGCCTGAATTAACCCTGAGTTAACCTTTTGAGTGCAGGAGGGGTACCCATCCAGTGCTGAAAGTGTTAAATGCATTGTGGCATATCTTTTAAAAATAATTTTCAGCCATTCCGTTTTCAAATGAATAAGTCATTTCTTGGCTTCCTTGAATAAAAGCCCTTCCAATGCTTAAAGATAATTCCAGCTCCACTGGTGGTGGTAGCAACGTCTAGTGGCACAGATCCCACTCCATACCTTACAGGCCATTGCCGGAGTCGGAATGAGGGAATTTTGAATAGAGAGTGCCTTTTATATGGCCAGAATTATCTTTAAGCATGGAAGGGCTTTCATTTATGGAAACCAAGAAATATCATATATTTGAAACCGGAATGGCTGAAAATTATTTTTAAAACATATGCCACATGGCATTTAACCCTTTGAGCACCATAGGGGTACCCCCTCCGGCACTCAAAGGGTTAGGCATATCTTGATGGAATTTTTTTTTAACATTACTTGCATTGACACTTTATTTTATTTTACTTGAAAGAAGACAAGGAAGACAAGAAGAAAGAAGAATAGAGAGAAAAGAAGAAGGAATATTGAAGATAGACAGTAGCTGACCAGGGTGCTGAAGACTCCACTGGGCGTCAGAATTACTGGTAAGTGTTTATTGTCAAGGGCTATTTTGTTTTTTTTGTTTTTTTTCACTTAATCAGATTAACCCTGTAGGGTTAATTCTTCTAACATTTGACACATTTTTTCAGTACTTTGGATGTTTTGATAAGAGGCTTAGGCCCCCATACTAATACATCCACTGGTGACGTAGGTTTTTTAATGCTCTTTTTAACTTTCATTTCTTGCGTCAACACTTTGGAGATCCGTTAAGGGACTCTGCGTCCAGAAAAACTGGGTGCTGATTTTCACATGACGAAGTGGGTCCCTTAATGGATCTTAGTGCCTAATTGGCATATCTGGGCTTTTTTTTTCTAACTGGCGAAAATGCACGCACATTTATAGCCAGTGGTGTTTTTTTTTTATATTATATTTTTTCATAGCACAGGTAATTGCATGGCTTACCGTGCTTCAAAAAATACTGTTCCAAAATAGTGCTCCAAAAAAATGCTGTTTTTTTTTTTTTTTGGCTGACGTGGACAATTAGATCGAGACCGTAATATCTGAGGAGTGTGTGCATAGGTATGATCTAAAGTATTCATATGTTCTAATGCATACCACTGGATGCAGCATCTGGAGTTGTAATCTAATACCAATGCAGCTGTGCTGGAGTAATGGTATTAGTACATTGTCTCATTGTCTAGCATTGTCTTTAACGGTAATTTGGTTTTACACACAAAATTATTTATTGATCTATATATTATTGAGTTAAAATATTTTATGCATTTTAAAGGCATTATACTTTATAATATAAAAGCTGAATCAAATATTTTTTTAGTAATGGTTTGCCTTTTAGAAGGTGGTGTGAAAATGGGAGCCTGCATAGTCTAAGGACATTAATCTCAAATGAAACGTGGTGATATTTTGTATCAAACCAACTGCACTATGAGGTAGAAACTCTCAAACTTCTAATGAGATAAATGGGGGAATTAACCACCCTGAATGTGAACGAGGTCTCCAACTAATTGGGAAGCAATAATCTATAGACTTCTTTCACATTCAGGGGATTTAAAGCCTCATTTAAGCTATTTGGCATTTGAGGGACTTTTATTGATCCCCTATGGTGCAGTCGATTTATTCCAGAATTGGTTCACTTTTCTTTTGTGCATAAGGACATTATTGTACTTTAAATGACTAGTGTTTAATTAGATGTATTAAAGTTTACCAAGTATCTTTTATAATTTATTCATGTTATTTTCTTTTTTATTTTTGTTTACTAAGACTATAAACCCAGATTTGGAAAACATTATGCTCAGGCTAAAACAGGAATTCAACTCTATCTTGAAGCAAAGATCATCTATGCTGACTGATGTCTTAGACTGCAAAGAAGAGGAAAAACTTACACAGAAAAAGAAGCATTTTAGCTTAATTAACCTTGATGATCCAAGCAATTACAGTGGTAGAGCAAAAGACAGCACGGAATCAAAGAATCTAAAGAGTACTAAAGACCATTCAAGCAAAACTCTTGCACCAAGTACAAAGTTGCCTTCTAATCTTATTAAGGAACTAAGCTCTGTGATTGAGAAAAACAAGAAAGACACATAGTAATGATTAATTTTGCACAAATATGATCGGTTTATATGCAAAAGCCATCAATCTATCATTGACAGTATTTGATTAATGGTAAAGGGAATGGTAATTTATTGTGAGTCCATAGTGGATTTTCTGTTTCCCTTTGAGTGGCAGAGAGTTATCTAACGCATTGCAACACAATGCATTGGATACCTCTCTGGCACTCAAAGGGTCTTAAAGATACAGGATACAAAAGCCACTGAATGACTTCTTTTATTAGGGCTTTGCACTAAAATTTGGAGAGATCTTAGTACATATGCTCCATAGAATAACATTGGAACAGGAGACGTTTTTCTCTTTGGAATAACTTCTTTTACCTCGGTGAATCCTGTTGTCTCAATGGTCCCGCATTTGAAGATACAGACATTTCTGATTGGGGTGGTCAAACAAATCTAACCTCCAATGACTGATCTTCCTCTTACCACTAATTCTTTAGTTTATTATTTTGTGGTTTCTTACATAAAATCTTGTTGCAATGTTTATAGATTTTGGAAATGTAATTATTTACTATTACATAAATGTATAGCACCTGGGTGGGTAACCCACAGAACTCCAGCTGTCATTAGACTACAACTCCCACTGACCCTCTGAGGATTTTGGACATTGTGATTCAGTAAGCACTGGTGGAGAGGCACAGAGTCGTGATAGATATATAGATGCATAGACTCTATAGAATAACATAGAATAACATAGAAATTATATCACTGTAGATGTCTTCTCCACATTATCACTTTATCATACCTTAGTGCATAACCCTCCCTGGACTCCTGTAGGATTCTCATCTCTGGATCAAAGAGAACATTAGTTCTGAGTTTGCCATAAGGTTGGTGGGAGGCAGGGCCCTGGAACCACTTTGCTTTCTGCTTACTATGATGATAATGTTCTATAGAACCTGGCAATCAATAGTTTTAAAAATATGCTTAAAGGGATAGTAATACTTGAAAATAATTTTATTTTATATTGTAGCCCTTAAAAAAACATGAAACATGATATGTCTTATCTCCCAAACCTTTATGGTTTGGGAGATATTCATAAGTAAAATATAGTAAAGTTCTCTTTTCCTGGCTGTTTCAGCCAAGTCTGCCATCTAGTGGACAGATTTGGAATTCGGTCCACAGAGCAACCGGCAGCTCTTTAGCAGTGCCGAGATCAGGCTCTTTGAAAAGAACTACTTAATTGGAACTGTGTACAAAGTGTGCCTGGCTTGAAAGCACACTTTGTAGACCATTCCAATTAAGAAATTCTTTTTAAAGATCTTGATCTCAGCACTTCTGGAGAGTCACTGCCGGTCGGGGGACCGGATTCCAAATCTGAAGGGTTGAGCAATGACATCACTCCAGGGGAAACTTTACTTGTGAATATCTCCCAAACCCATGGTTTTTTAAGGACTACAATATAAAATAAACTTATTTTCAGGTATTACTATCCCTTTAACCCAGAGAATGAAGGGGGGTTACCTAGCAATAAGCTCTTAGGGGGAGATATCTTCAAAACAATGCAACTTCATATGTTGATGGGATGTTTCAGGCCCATTCTAAATGAAAGATATCTTTATTTTACCTCATTCCACCATTGCTGTGTCCTTGTGTAATTTGGGAGGCAAATATAGTTGATGATACCTTTATTGGCTAACTAAGCAGATTTAGGATGATAACATGCCTAAGGAAGAGACCTAAGGTCTTGAAAGTTTGCATCCTAAATCTGCTTAGTTAGCCAATAAAGGTATCAGCTTGACTATATTTGCCTCCTGTATTTATATGGCTAACACTGTACCAACTCTAATCTTTGTAATTTGGGCAGCATTTCATATTGTAATTCAGAAAACAGATTGAGGCATACATATAAAGAAAAAGCAATTCTGGTTCAATCCAAAAACAACGTCACCAGAGGGAAAAATAGTGTTAATTCACCTTTTGAGTGCCAGAGGGGTATACAACGCATTGGTTTGCAATGTGTTGCTTACCCCTCTGGCACTCAAAGGTTTTTTTTTTAAACTAATTTAATACTAGAGGGATCACCATCATTTTGTGAAGTAATGAACTGGAGACCTTTCCAGCATTTGAGGAATTAAAAAAAAAACATTTAACAACCCTTTACGTGACAGAGAGGTACATTGGGGCAAAAAAGTATTTAGTCAGCCACCAATTGTGCAAGTTCTCCCACTTAAAAAGATGAGAGAGCCCTGTAATTTTCATCATAGGTACACTTCAACTATGAGAGACAGAATGAGACAAAAACATCCATAAAATCACATTGTCTGATTTTTAAAGAATTAATTTGCAAATTATGGTGGAAAATAAGTATTTGGTCAATAACAAAAGTTCATATCAATACTTTGTTATATACCCTTTGTTGGCAATGACAGAGGTCAAATGTTTTCTGTAAGTCTTCACAAGGTTTTCACACACTGTTGCTGGTATTTTGGACCATTCCTCCATGCAGATCTCCTCTAGAGCAGTGATGTTTTGGGGCTGTCGCTGGGCAACAGGGACTTTCAACTCCCTCCAAAGGTTTTCTATGGGGTTGAGATCTGGAGACTGGCTAGGCCACTCCAGGACCTTGAAATGCTTCTTACGAAGCCACTCCTTCGTTGTCCAGGCAGTGTGTTTGGGATCATTGTCATGCTGAAAGACCCAGCCACGTTTCATCTTCAATGCCCTTGCTGATGGAAGGAGGTTTTCACTAAAAATCTCACGATACATGGCCCCATTCATTCTTTCCTTTACACGGATCAGTCGTCCTGGTCCCTTTGCAGAAAAACAGCCCCAAAGCATGATGTTTCCACCCCCATGCTTCACCGTAGGTATGGTGTTCTTTGGATGCAACTCAGCATTCTTTCTCCTCCAAACACAACGAGTTGAGTTTTTACCAAAAAGTTCTACTTTGGTTTCATCTGACCATATGACATTCACCAAATCCTCTTCTGGATCATCCAAATGCTCTCTAGCAAACTTCAGATGGGCCCGGACATGTACTGTCTTAAGCAGGGGGACACGTCTGGCACTGCATGATTTGAGTCCCTGGCGGCATAGTGTGTTACTGATGGTAGCCTTTGTTACTTGTCCCAGCTCTCTGCAGGTCATTCACTAGGTCCCCCCGTGTGGTTCTGGGATTTTTGCTCACTGTTCTTGTGATCATTTTGACACCACGGGGTGAGATCTTGCATGGAGCCCCAGATCGAGGGAGATTATCAGTGGTCTTGTATGTCTTCCATTTTCATATAATTGCTCCCACAGTTGATTTCTTCACACCAAGCTGCTTGCCTATTGCAGATTCAGTCTTCCCAGCCTGGTGCAGGTCTACAATTTTGTTTCTGGTGTCCTTCAACAGCTCTTTGGTCTTGGCCATAGTGGAGTTTGGAGTGTGACTGTTTGAGGTTGTGGACAGGTGTCTTTTATACTGATAACAAGTTCAAACAGGTGCCATTAATACAGGTATGGGTGGAGGACAGAGGAGACTCTTAAAGAAGAAGTTACAGGTCTGTGAGAGCCAGAAATCTTGCATGTTTGTAGGTGACCAAATACTTATTTTACCGAGGAATTTACCAATGAATTCATTAGAAATCCTACAATGTGATTTCCTGTATTCTTTCCCCCCATTCTGTCTCTCATAGTTGAAATGTACCTATGATGAAAATTACAGGCCTCTCTCACCTTTTTAAGTGGGAGAACTTGCACAATTGGTGGCTGACTAAATACTTTTTTGCCCCACTGTAGATAAGGTATTTTTTTGCAATGAGTTGGATAACTCTCTGGCACGCAAAGGGTTAAGTGAAAGGGAGTTTGTGGAAAATGTCATTTACTCCCTATGGGCAGTTAGATAGCCCCAGAATTGTTCCAATATTGTTTTTATACTGTACATGCCTCATTTTTTAACCCTTTGAGTGCCAGAGTGGTATGGAAAGCATTGCAATGCGTTCCATGCCACTCTGGCACTCAAAGGGTTAAAAGATTTCATAAATCATTGATATTTACTCAACTAAGTGAGAAAAATGTGTTACTTGCTTTTTTATTTTTATCAACTAATTATTTTTACCAGATGAAATGTGGTATGTGTATGTGTATGTGTTTGTCATGTTTAGCCTCAAGCAGGTTAAATATATTTACTGTTTAAATATATAAACTAAGTCTAATTAAACATTAACAAATTTCACTATAAGTAGTGATTTTTTTTCCAGAGTACTAGATAACCTCTTATTTTATGTAGGGCAATAGTTACATCAGAGGTAAGCAACCTTGGACACGCTAGCTGTTGAAGACTTCATCTCCCATCATCCCCTTCCAGCCAATGAGCCAAAGGTCTCAACTCCTGATGTAACAAATAACCTACATAAAATTAAACTGATACAATGTTAACATCTGCTTCTGCTTAAACTGTATTTCCATTCAACTTTGAATTACACTAAAGTACTTTATTAATCTTTTCCGTTTAACTTGCTGTTTCCTGTACAAAATACTTTGTGTAATATTACTATAATTGAAAACAATAAAATATCCTGTTTTTATATTCCTCTCAATCTCACAAAGTTTCTTAATATCCCAATATATGGTGCAGTCTGCTGGAAACTATCAATATTATATAAAGAAGAAACTAACTCATATAACATAAATATTATTAGTTGACAAGAAGTCTTTTCCATTTTACAATAAATTTCAGCATTGTAAATGATTATAGAAATTCTAAATGGTTATTGGTTCTGTATACATTGTAAAACAAATGTGAACTGGTTATGGATATTGTGATTATATAAATTATTTTTGTACGTGTTTGCATCAGGAATATTTATATTTGTGACTTTTTTTGCCGTTTTGATGAAAATCTGCAAACGAATGCACCAGCTTCTGTAACTGAACAGAGAATGACTTCAAAAGAACTGGAACTATCTGCACTATAGAGGACAATTAGAATTCCCCAAATTCTCATTCATTTAACACTTTGAGTGCCAGAGGGGTACACAACGCATTACACTGCACCTAGGCTTTTAACCCTGCAGACGAGTATAGCATTTAAGGTGTTAAAAGTCCCATTTAAATCAATGGGAATCTCCATATATCTGCATTGCTCCCAATTTCCTTGTCTTTAGCTTCCTGAGTACTGCCCATAGACGGGTGGTGTAAATGGCGATACAGACTAAAACTGGACAGATTAAAAAGCTTATTCTTAATTAAAGGCTCAGAGAGTGGAGAGTATTGTGGTAAAATTAAATTGCAATGATACCTTTATCACTGATTTTCTATCTAAAGTTCCCCATAGACTAAGATATATTCAACTGATAAAAGCATATCTGCAATTAATCCAACTCTAACCTTTCTTAAAAAAAAGAATACTAACCACAAAAAAATGATTGATATAACTTTAAACACAATGTACTTACAGTTAGCATAGGTAAAATTAATGAATCATATGTTATAACCCTAAACTATAAACCTAAACTTGTTTTAGCTTGTGTATCAAATGTCTTGTTCAAAGAATATTAATTTAATGTTGCTTGTGCTGTTTGTATTGAGAGATAAAAGCTAGTCAGTTAATTGATTGAGATTAGTGCCCACTGCTCTTGTATTCAGAAAGGCTGTTATCATATCCCTGTGCATTAACAGATAATCTCAGTAAATCAATGGGAGCCTTGGAAAGGATGGGATGTCTTCTCAGTCCGGGCATATGTAAAACTAGATTTTAGGCCTCAATAAACATATTTCCACAAATAGCAAATAGCAACATGAAGTACAGGGTATTTAAGTGTAAATAACCTCAATGCAATGTTAGGTATTAGTGTTTCTTTGATAATAAACCTCCACATATCTTTCTAATTATCACTATGATTCAATTCCACATGGCTTTATTTACTCAAATTAATTCTTAATTAGTACTTGATATTATATATGTAGAGGAATGTGTGATTATTGTTGCTGAGTTCCAATACTCTCTATTCTTTCCATATATTCCAAAGAAGACATATAAATAAGTATGTCCAATGTTATAAAAATATTATTCTCTGAGGGAGTGCATTGGGTTAACAAAAGAAGAGGTCAAAGGAGGACTGGACAAAATTAAGACTGACAAAGCACTTGGTTTTGTTATAAGGGATAGTAAGGGATTTGCACTAAAGAAAATAAGATTATTAGCACAAATCAACATGGTTTTATTAGGAATAGATCTTGCCAAATAAAGATCAATAACAATAATATGTATACACTGTTTCTGGAGTCTTATATAAAGCACTGTTTTGACCATATGTTAAAGGGATAGTAATGTTTCATAATAAAAGCAACTCTGATTAATCATCATAGTATTCAGACTTTGGAGAGTGTTATTTCAATTCTGTCAGAGTTGTAGTTCAAGAGTAATACAAAGACAAAGTGTCCCCTTCCCGCCCCTTTTACTAATGTAACACTGTTCAGCCAGAGCAGAAGGGAGGTGCCCAGGTAGACTGCAGAGAGGGACAATCTTCAATTAAAATAAGGGAAAAACTTGTCAAGGTGGGGAAGGGCCTTCTTTGTTCTCACAGGAAGAAGATTGTCCCCTTCTGTTATCTGTCTAGTCTTACAACCAGATTCCACGTGTGAGAAGAGATGGCTTACACTAGTAAAGGTTTGAGAGATAAGACATATTGTTCTTCATGTTTTTTAATGCCTACAAAATAAAATAAAGATAAAATGAAGTATTACTATCCCTTTAACTAAAACATACTGTAGCTGTAATAAGAAGAACTGGTTTAATCCTGGGGCAAACTAACTGCACTGTAGGAGACAATCAACATATGTCGCAGTTCAAATGTATTTAAATAGGGCTTGAATGCTAGAGAACCTTGCAACACATCACTTCACAGTGCATTGGAGACCTCTACAGTAAGCAAGTGTTTGAATCAGTATGCATTTTAATTAGTCCTTCTTGTCATAGTTGGTTGACCTGAGAATTGATCAAATTCTTTCTAGTAAATCCACCTCACTAACATAGGACTGCATTACAATGCAGATGGTAAACTTTACAACTGCTTTTATTTCATGCATTCCAGTTTATGTTTATAGGGGACATTGCAGATAAAATAAGTGATAAAGTTATCAACTGTAATGAAATACAAGTCATAATCTCAAGCTATCACAATTCCTATCAATACCTTGTTAAAAGGCATGTGTGTGTATCACATAAGAAGCCATAAATCACCTACAGGGAGGCTTCTAGCAACCAATATGTTAAACACTAAAAAAGAGAAATATAAAAGTGTGTCTTATATTTAAAAAAAAAAAAAAAAAGTGCCTCATTTTCCAGTCCTCCAGAATGCATTAACAAATATAGACTTGGATTTTATTTTAAAGGTCAAGTTCTATTTTTGCTATGCTTTTTTATGTTTTTGCTTTGTGTTATTCATCAAAAGATACATGGGTCTAAGCATGCAAGAAATGAAGCCAAAAACAGTGTACTTTAATAATTTTTCATTATAAAACATAGGACATCTAATTTATCATGCAAGGAGATTGACCTGCATTAAAAATACTCCCAGAAACAAGAAGTATTTTCAGACCTACTTTTTGGTGGAGGGAGCAATCTTTAACACTTTAACCCATTGATTGCCAGAGTAGTACGGAATGCATTGCAAAGCAATGTGTTCCGTACCACTCTGGCACTCAAATGGTTAAGGACCAGAGGGGTGTATAATGCATTGCATACCTCTCTCTTCTCTAAAGAGTTTAATTTGTAAAACCTTTGCATTTCAGAGAGGCGTGCAACATATAGATCCATAATGTCTTATACACCCCTCTGAGATGAGAGAGTTAAATTTGCACTTTGTAGCATTCATAGGTTTATAGCAATAAAGTAACATAGATTAGGAGGTTTGAAAAAAGGAATGTATCCATGAAGTTCAACCATGTCCATATATCTGTTGTTGATACAGAAGAAAATGAACAAAATCTCCATTTTAGCTATTTCCAATTATTCCAATTGGGTAAAAAAATCCTCATCCTTCAAAATATAATCAGGCTTCTTTTTGATCACTAATCCAGTACATATCTGAAAGTATGTAAATTATCAACACAGCCTCCCTTGTAGACTTGTGCACGACAAAAATTTTTGGTAAAATTCTATTTCAGACGATTTTTTTTTCATTCATCCTCATTTCGGACCAGACCTGTTCGACTCGGACGAAATTTGACGACAGTCCGAATTGTTCGTTGAATTTAAAATGCTCGTGGCGGCAATAAGGTACCAGGCCTGCATGCCTACGCAGCTGTGAGACTGGCTGTGTCACTCTGAAAACTATTAAAACAAATTCCTAACATTTTTAATATTTTTTTGCACAGGAACAAAGATGACTCTCCCTTGAGGTGGCAATAAGGCACTCTGCCTGCCTACACAACTGTGTGATTGGCTGTGTCACTCTCAAAACTATTAAAACAAATTCCTCATATTTTTATATTTTTTGCACAGGAACAAATGACTCTCTCTTGCAGTGGCAATAAGGCACCCTACGTGCCTTCACAACTGTGAGACTGGCTGTGTCACTCTGAAAATTATTAAAACAAATTCCTCAGATTTTTAATATTTTTTTGCACAGGAACAAAGATGACTCTCCCTTGCAGTGACAATAAGGCATTAATGATGACTGACTGTCTAATGCTACCTGCCTGCCTACACAACAACAGGACACTCTCTATCTCCTTCTTCTCTCTCTGAGCTCCAACAACAGACTAACTGGAAATGCAGGTTGTCTGGGTGTCTGACTTGTCATTAGTCCAACCCCCATCATGAAACGAAGAAGCTAATTAGACTAGAGATGGAGGGAAAGTATTGTGGGTAGTAGTAGCCGAATTTCAAACATTTTCAATGACATTCTGAGCCAGGGCTGTTCGGATTCTGATTTTTTTTTTTTTTTAATGAAAGACCCTTGCCTGTCAGACGGCCCGAATGACGCTGAATGACCCCTTTTTCATCGAATTCCTAATGTTAAAGAAATTTTTTGAACAAGCCTGCTCCCTAGGCAGATAATCCCATATCCTTATTGGACTTATTGAAAATACGCCTTTCTGGTAGTCAAAACCATCTTAACTCTAATCTTATCTGATGTCCCCTTTTTTTCTTAGCTCTGTCTTTGAGTGAAAAGTTGCCCAGAAAATTTGGCTTGTCTCTCTTTGTAACTAAAATCCTTCAATCCGTTTATCAGTTTTGTTGCAGGTATCTGTACTTTATCCAGTTCAATGTATTTTGTAGAACTTGTTCTCAGAATTGTATTCCATTTTGTAGACCTGGGGTTGGATTCTATTGCAGGTGCTAATTTTATCACTGCTTTATCTCCAAGTTTCCCCTTAGACTTCAATAGGAAAATGTTTGATAAAATGAGTGTTAACATTTAGCACCTGCAATATAATCTAGCCCCTTGCCTTTCCAAAGATTAATACAGAGGTTGAGTTATATTCTTGTCCAATGCATCTATACCCTTTTAAACACTATAAGATCTTATTGATTTTGTTGTAGGTGACTGACATTTCACACTCTTTTGTACAAGTACAAGTAGTCCAAACTCTTTCTATAGTATAGTATGTGTGTTTGTGTGTGGTGTGTGTAAACATCTAATTTTTTGTGAGTAGTTGAAATGGAACTTTCACTTTATAACAAATATTTGATTTTGTAATCCACATATTTCTATATTAGCCAACTTTTATTAAACAAGAGTTAATGAGATATATAGCTTTAATTATGTATCAGTTCATGCAAAATAACTAGTACTTCCTGACTGGTAGTGATGGGGAGCAGTGTGGCTGTACTTGCCAGTGCCTGCCAGATTTGCACCATGTGACAAACAAATATAGTAAATATATCACAAATTATTGTTTTAAATAAAAAATGACCAAAATAATTATAGATACTTTTGTAAGCGCTTGCAAAATATGTCTTTAGCAAAAAAAGAAATATAGAATTGTTGAAACTGATCTCCTGAATATTGGGGATAGTTATTTAGCTTTTCCCTCCTCATTATGTGCTGTTCACCAGTGGTATACAAACTTGTCTACAACAGCCATTGACATAACAGGACATATACACATATCTAATTATTAAAAACAGTTAGTCATTTTGAGTCACTCACCTATTACAGTCTTCTAGTGATCCCTGAAGAGAGGTTTTAGAACCAAACTCTTTAAGAGAAAGACAAAGACTGCAGAGAAATGTTTAAGGTATATCAAGGTAGCTGTAATTACTTTTCAGTTACAATACTTGTTTTTGGTCTTCCACAAAAAACCCTTCTATTTTAGCATCAGTCTTCTTTCTACACTTTAAATTGAACATTAAATATTATTGCCAAGTGGCATATTTTGTATTATGAAGATTATTAATTTAGTAGCATTACTTCTCACAGTGACCCCACTCCCCCTATACTCTATTCACAGTTCACACATTGGCATCTTCTACACTCCAAGTTCACCTCATTCACTGGCCCCTTTACACATTCCTTATCCACCTCATATACTCCCTTCACTCACTGACCACTTCCACAGTCTCTCTTCACCTCACTCACTCTTCATTTCCAGTACTGACTTCCTTTATACTCTCTCCTCACCTTGCTAACTGCTCATCTCCCACACTGACCACTTTCCAACTCCATGCTAATGTATCACACTTTCCCCTTCCTTACTTCATGTTTACCTCTAAACTGATATATTTCACACTTCACTTCTCATTTTAACACATTGTACACTCCATACTGACCTCATACACTGACCTCTTTCACATTCCATACTCATCTTGCATGTGGCTACCCATCAACACTCTATGTTCTTCTCTCACAATGCCTCCTTTCCCCAGTCGTTCCTTACCTCTTGTACTGCCCCTTTTTATAATATACACTAGCCTCACATCTTCTACACTCAATTTGAAACACACTGGTTCCTTTACAAACAGAAAGCTCATTCTCACATTGTCCTCTCCTCTTATAAATAAACAAACATATTTGTTATATATACTGCTAGTTACTCAGGTAAAACAATGGACAAAATATAATATTTCTCAGATCCAGAGTAACATGATAATACAACAATAGTTGTCAGATCAATAACTAATTATTAATGATCAGGGGTTAATAGATATACATCAAAATTATCTGACCATTAACCAGGTCAGATTTAGCCACAATGCACTACTCCTGATACATGAAAATCATGTTGAGTGATAAAATAAGTAATGATGTAGCTCTATCTAAAATGAGGAGCTATCCTGAAATAGACACAAATTCTAGCAAGGATTTAACACCATGCGTGATCTACATTAAATTTGAAAACATCTTCTGTGTAGGTCTGAAGACTAAATACAGCATCGTGAAAGTAATATCCCCATAACCCCAGGTTGTAAACTTGTGATTGTGTGCTGATACAGGGATACAGGGACTCTAAGTCAATCTGTTAGTTGTCCTCTAACAGATAGAGCGCAACTATAATACATTATAACATTTAATCACTCTGAATGATAATATCTGATCAGGGATACAACCACTAGGTGGCATTAAGCCAAAATAGAGATGCAGCAGTGTATAAGTGATACAAGGCGCCATTGCATTGCAAAATTTGTCAGCACAAATACAAGATTGACATAATTAAATATGCACTAGAGATTCATCAAACCAAATGAGTAGTTAACTGAATAAACATGAAAAAATGCCTCAGAGGCAGGCATTTTATATTCCGAAACATGTTAGGTGATTGCTGAGGTTTCCCCTTTTCTTTTTTTTGACAAGGTGGGATTCCTCAGTGTGAGTATTCGGTATGAAGGGTGCCTCTGGCCCTTTCCTTTTTAGTATCAGAGGAATTATATGAATTTTTCATGAACCGGTAATTAATTAAATAAAAGGTTTTAATTTCAGACCTCAGAATATACAAACTAGAATTTCTTCTAGTGTTGAGGATTACTGACCATATATGACTCTGTCTTTATTAGACCTGTGATGGTGCCTAGCACTTAATGCATAGTGGGAGATAAAATTGTTGGCATCCACTCCTGACCAATGGGCCACAAGATAGCTCCTGAAGCCCTACACTGAGCCCTGATAGATTTCCATCGAGATTTGATTAGCAATATTTATTTTTTTCACTCTTGTTCTGTAATTCACTTATCAAGGACTATTATCACTGGTTGAGTACTATAAACTTATGAACTTGAATATGTATTATTTAATGAAACCTTAAGTGGGTGCTGACATGCATTGCAATGTCTTGGTATCAGGTATCACATGTTTATTTCATTTTGTCATCAGCTTAATACAGACTTACCATCACTTTTGATTTGTAGTTTTATTGGTTTTCATTTTTATTCAGTTATCTGCTCATATAGTTTGACAAATCTCTAGTGTATACTTAACCCTTTGAGTGCCAGAGGGGTATTTGGCTACCCACCTGGCACTCAGATGGTTAATTTTCTCAATTCTACTAACAAGCATTGCAATGTCACAGTGCCTCATATCACTCAAACACTGCTTCATCTCTATACAGGCTTAATGACACCTAGAGGTTGTATCCCATGAAAAGTTACAAGTAAACAATCAGGGCCTCAATTCAAATGTTATCGTTAAAAAAAAAAAACCAGGATCTATAGTTTTTTAAGTCAGATTTCTGTATCCAAATTGTCACATTGCTAAAACAAAACTGGCAGTATTTCTACACACCGCCAGTCAAAAAAAATCCCATAGAAATCAACTAAAAATAACGGGCAAGTGGTATTCAAGTCCACGCATTCAGTTTTGCCGCATGTTTTGCTGAAACACTTCTGTCGGTAATCTTGCTCCTCACAGTTGAGGCGTATAAGCCACAATGACAGTTTCAAAACCATTGTTGTATGTCAATGAAAGCAGCACAGAATACATTCATGTATGCCCTCTAAGGACAAAACAAATGGAGAAGTGTCAAGTTAAGCGTTAGATGGTCTAGATTCACTAAATGTCGATTTTGTGGCAATACGATTTTGTTGATGTGTTCAAAACGCTTCAACATTTCATATACAAGGAGGGCAGTGTATGTTGAATAAAATCGGAGAAAGAAGAATGTCAGATGGGAGCACTATATGTTGAAGGGGGGCACTGTATGTCAGATTTCTAACATGTTGTGTAGCATGGTGAACAACACCATTGTGTGTTAGCCCCATATGCACTGCCTGACACCTCAAACCTTCTTCTCTTGCCCAGGCAGTGGCCATTGGATTTGTGGCTAGCAGTGGGCAAGGGGAAAAGGCTGGAGTAGGTCAGACAATGTACACGGGGATCTATGGTTACCAGTGTGCAAGGAAACAAGTGTGGGTGCCAAGCAATGTATATGGGGTTCTTTGACCACTGCCTGTGCAAGGGAAGAAGCCTGGGGGTGTCAGGCATTGTATATTAGGCTAACACACAATGGTGTTGTTCCTCATGCTGCACAAAATGTTAGAAATCTGACATACAGTGCCCTCCCTTCGACATATTAACCACCCTTTGTAATTCGACATATAGTGCTACCATTCAACATTCTTCTTTCTCCAATTTTATTCCATATACACCGCCCTCCTCGTAATGTCAATGTGAAACGTCAAAGTGTTTCTAATACATAGGCCATCTAACTTGACTTTTCTGTCGTCAAATGTACGCTTATTTCTTTGGACGTTGACATTTACCGTGTTTTGTAGGGGGTAGTTTAAGGAGTAGTTGAATAAAAGCAGACAGTATGTGCTGTCACCGGTTATGCTTTACCATGGTTCAACATTTGAATAGCTGTAAAACCTGTTTGCAATTTACACAGTGCTGATTTTTACTATTTGGCCTATTTTAACTCCAACATTTGAATTGAGGCCCAGATCAGATATTATCAATCAGAGTAATAAAACACTATAATCTATTATAGTTCCTCTCTATCTGTTTGTGACACAATACTGATTGACTTAGAGTCCTTGATTGCATTCACAAACTGGGGTTACAGGGATATTACTTCCACTATGCTGTATTTAGTTTTCAGACCTACACAGATGTCCTTTTCAATTTAATTTAGAGCTTGCCACACGCTTGCTAGAATTTGTGTCTCTCTTGAGATAGTTCCTCATTTTAGATAGCTCTACATAATTATTTCTATAATCGCACATATATCAGGGGCAGAGCATTGTGCATAAATCTGACCTGGATAATGTTCAGATAATGTTGCTGTATATTTATAAACCCAAGATCATTAATAACTAGTTCTCACCCAACTAGGATTGGGTGAAATCTTTTTTTTGGGGAGTGTTTTCTCATTTTCTCCAATGCTAAATTGTCCTTGTTTTGTTTGTTCCAGCAAATTTTTCACCATTCTAACACATTTCCCCCCTTTTCTAACGCATTTTTCTCCTATTCAACACATTTTTCTTCTATGGTACAACATTTGCCAGCACAAAATTACTTCTTCTGAGGGTTGTAGTGGAGAAATAAGTAGCTGAAAGTCAAAGTTGTGAGTCCTACAGCAACATACACCTTGAAAAATGTGTTAGTGTGTAGAATGCATTTTTTCCTTTGTTCACAACACTTACTTTCTGCTTAAATGACACTAGCATATATTCATGATGATGGCAAGTGATAAAAAAAAATAAAGTACAACCTACAATGTAGCAGATATGAATGATAATCTGATGGTGGGGGCTGGTGTGGTGTGATTGGTGAGACCTTGACAAACTGCATCCATCCTGGGAGGAGAGGAATCATCATCATTTATTACACATGCCACAGCAACCATTGCTTCAGGCTGCAGTAAGTTTTTAACTACCACTTTACTCCCACATCCCTGAACTGCTTCATCTTTCCCCCTCTCTCTTGTGCATTTGCTGGACATTACTAAACTACTGTGTGTGAAGTCTTCCCTTAGCCTCAACAAAATTCTTAATGCCGTCTGCTGTATATCAAGTCTGCCTTAGTCACACCTCATATCAGGCTCCCACAGTCAGCTGTCTTTAAACTAACATATTTGTTTGATTAATTATTTATGTATTCATTTTTTATTTTTATGTTTTTATTATTATTTTTTTAAGTTGTAAACCCTATCTTATCACAGTCAGTCCAAAAAAAAAAACAACAACAACAACATATATATATATATATATATATATATATGTATATATATATATACATATATATTTCTTCCCAGGATCGACACTCACATTTTCATAGGTACAACTATCTGGGTGTTTGGATATATACTTTACAACCTCCACAAGAGACCAGCACTCACAGGTCTATTAAATAAAAATACTTCTTTACTTATTCAACATTTTGGTCCTACATGAACCTTTATCAAATACACAATGCGTTGTGTTCTTGATAAAGGTTCATGTAGGACCAAATGTTGAATAAGTAATGAAGTATTTTTGTTTAACAGTACCGTGAGTGCTGGTCTTTTGTGGAGGTTATATATATATATATATATAAAACTAAAAA
Source organism: Rhinophrynus dorsalis (assembly GCA_037306005.1). Lineage (NCBI taxonomy): Eukaryota > Metazoa > Chordata > Amphibia > Anura > Rhinophrynidae > Rhinophrynus > Rhinophrynus dorsalis. The sequence continues at coordinate 83,634,702 of CM074718.1, read as the reverse complement.
AACAAAATCAACAACTTCTTTCCCCAGACTTCCCCAGCACAGAGACAATAAAAGCAGGGCTCTGAAGCTGTTGCTTGACAACAATGCTAGGGAGTGTCATTTGGGATCGGAGACGGTCACCCCTATCCCTTGCTGTGGCTGAAGTCAAGTTAATGGTGCTGGCTGCGAAGCCAGATGCCTGATCCCAGTTCAGACAGGACCCTGGCCAGGATAGGAGTAGGAGTGGACCATGATGCTTCAGGTCCTACAAGACAGAAGGGTCCCAAATGCAGAGGATGAAATGAAGCCCACCAGGATACTAGGAAGCAGGCAACAACAGCAGCGCAACCACCACTATTCCCAATGATAGTAGGGTAATAGTGATTGGACCAAGATACCCTCCAAGGAGACAGGGTAATAACCCCACCAGCCTAGGTGACCCAAGGGATATCAGACCAATATATCCAGTGGGAACAGACCCGAGATAGGAGCCCAACTCTTAGAAAGCCCCAGAGCGGAGTAGGAACACAACAATGGCAAACTGGTGTGGACCACCACCAGAGACCAGCAGGCAGAAGTACACCCTAGAGAAGCTCCTGACAAGGTAAGACTGTCAACCAAACTCTAACCTACACAAAAGGCTACCAATGCAACAGTGCCCTAAAAGAAAGGGAAGATCCCTTAGTAGCAAGGCAATGACGCCTCAACTAGCACAGAGTGAGAGAGGTCAGAGAGGGTTGATGACTCAGATTGTCAGGAGCTAACTCTCCGCAAGGCCAGACAGAAGGGTGGAGCAGGTGAGGGAGTGAGTCAGCCTGCAACAGACGTGCCGGGAGACCAGAAATGCATGCTCTGAGTTAGCAGCTGTCGGATGGCCACAATCAGAGAGTGAGGACCGATCTGACATGAGTAGAGAACCAAAGGGAGAAGGCGGAAGAATAGTCAAGGAACAAGCCAAGAGTCACCAGGAGCAGATGCAGCAATGGAGGACAGACAAGCCAGCAAATCAGACAGAGCAATCGAGGCCAAGCACAAAACGGAAGCACAAATACGCTGATACAGAACAGCTCAAATAATCAGGTGCCAGATAGAGCAAGAGAAGGAAACTTAAACCTAGACAATCCAATAGCAAGGCAGGACTACCCTACTGGTAGCTGGGAAAATGCCAGAGCATAGGAACTTGCATCGTGACAGCCAGTCAGTCACAACAAATTCTGTGGTATTTGGGGTCAACCTACTTCCTCTCTTCTTCTCCACCATAGTACCCCCAGGCTCCCCTAATAAAGAGAATGCATGTCCTACCTAAAAGACTCCCTAAACTAAGCTTAATTTCCCCTTTATTTGCCTATCTATATGTACAATATTCGTCGAATTAATATGGTGAAAGAAAACACTGTAAGTCAGATTTGGAAGGGGAAGGGTTAAATTGTCGACTATGAACAATATTTGTCGAATTAATGTGGTGAAAGAAAGCACTGCAAGTCGACTTTTAAAAGGGGGGTTAATATATCGAAAGGGGGCACTCTGTTGGATTTTGGAGAACACATCAAACACTGAACTTGATCTTTCTGTCTTCAAATGTACGTCTACTTCCTTGGACTTTGACATTTTGCGTGTTTTTTGTAGGTGGCAACATAGTAACATAGTAAATTAGGTTGAAAAAAGACACAAGTCCATCAAGTTCAACCTTCATCTCATAACTCAGTAACTGAGAATTTTATAGCTTTCCTGCTACCAATTAAATTAGTCTTTATCAGACCTTCCTGATCAGCCTACTGATAAACAGTATAACTCTGTATGTTCCCTTTTGAAAGAAATGTATCTAAACTTCTCTTAAATGTATCCATTGTGTCTGCCATAACTACCTCCCTGGGCAATGAATTCCACAATTTGACAGACCTTACCATAAAAAAACCCTTCCTCTGCTGAAGTTTAAACCTCCTTTCCTCTAATCTCAAGGGGTGTCCCCTGGTCACCTGATCAGGCCTTGGAATAAATAGCTCACCGCAGAGATCCTTCTATTGACCTCTCATATACTTGTACAATGTGATAAGGTCTCCTCTTAGTCGTCTTTTCTCTAGAGTAAATAAACCAAGTTTGTTTAGTCGTTCCTCATATGTCAAGTCCTTCATTTCCTTAATTAATTTTGTTGCTCTCCGCTGTACCCTCTCTAGTTCTAGTTTATCCTTTTTCAGAACCGGTGCCCAAAATGGCACTGCATACTCAAGGTGAGGTCTTACCAATGATTTGTATAATGGCAAAATAATGTTATCCACTCTTGCTTCAATACCTCTTTTTATGCAAGACAGGACTTTGTTTGCCTTTGCTACTGCTGTTTGACACTGGTCACTGTTTCCAAGTTTGTAGTTGACAAGGATACCCAGGTCTTTTTCTAGCAACAAGTCACCTAAAATGATTCCATTAAGTTTATAAGTAGCCTTGGGATTGTTTCCTGCCAAATGCATGACTTTACACTTCCCCACATTAAACTTCATATTACACATGTTTGCCCAATCTGATATTTTGATTTCTATATCTATTTTCAGGTCATTTATAAACATGTTAAAAAGCAGCGGACCCAGTACTGAACCCTGAGGTACTCCACTCTCCACTTTAACTGTACTGGAGAATTTTCCATTTACAACCACACACTGTTCCCTATCCTTCAGCCAGTTTTGTATCCAATTGCAAAGGTTATCTCCTAGACCCAATTTCCTTATTTTATACACCAGCCTTCTGTGTGGCACTGTATCAAATGCCTTTGCAAAGTCTAGATATACTACATCTACTGCCTTGCCATTGTCTAGGTTGCTGCTTACCTCCTCATAGAAGCTGAAAAGATTAGTTTGGCATGATCTATTCTTCATAAAACCATGTTGATTCGTGCTAATGATTTTATTTTTTGTGTTGTAATCCTGAATATAGTCCCTTATTTTCCCTTCTAACAGATTTCCTACTACAGAGGTCAAACTCACTGGTCTATAATTCCCAGGTTCTGTTTTAGTTCCCTTCTTAAATAGAGGCACTATGTTAGCTCTTCACCAATCCTGTGGCACCAAGCCTGTGGTAATAGAATCTTTAAAGAGTAAATATAGGGGTTTTGCTAACATTGCACTAAGTTCCTGAAGAACCCTTGGATGTATACCATCAGGACCCGGTGCTTTGTCGGTCTTAATTTTGTTCAGTCTTCCCATGACATCTTCTTGAGTTAACCCAATATCTATTAATTGTATTGTTTTCTTTGTTACTTGCAGAGGCTCTTCTACCATTCCTTGCTCCCTTGTATATACTGATGCAAAGAAAGTGTTTAAAACATCGGCCTTTTCCTTATCCTCACTAACCAACTCACCCATCTCATTTTTGAATGGTCCAATGCACTCCCTCTTATGTTTTTTGCTATTTATATCTTTGAAAAACTTTTTTGGATTATTCTTGCTTTCCCTTGCAATTCGAGTTTCATTATCTATTTTTGCTAACCTAATTGCCTTTTTGCAATCTTTGTTGCACTCCCTGTATTTTAAGAAAGATTGTTCAGTTCCTTCAGACTTAAATAATTTGAATGTGTTTTTTTTCCTTGCCATTTCCTTCTTTACATGTGCAGTTAACCACATTGGCTGTGACTTACTTCTTTTGCATTTGTTCCCCATTGGTATATACTGTTGGGTACATTTCTGCAACCTAAATTTGAATTCTGACCATTTTTCCTCAGTATCTTTGCCTTTAAATAAAAAATCCCAGTCTATGTGTTGCATTGAGGCCCTTAACAATTAAGAGTTTTGGTTGAACCTATACATTTTTGCTTTGCCAGACTGATCTCAAATGTAACCATGTTGTGATCACTGTTTCCCAAATGTTCTCTTACCTTAATATTGGATACCATTTCTGTGTTATTAGTGATCACTAGGTCCAAAAACCTGCTACCCTTAGCACTCTGACAGGTCTCATTTTTCCAGTTGATATCTGGATAATTAAAATCTCCCATAATTATAGTATGCCCAAACTGGGCAGCTTTCCTCATTTGCAATAGCAGTTGGTAGTGGAAAAAAAGGAGACAGCACCAGTTTTGTTAGTACTCTGAAATGTGTTGTCTACACCAGTTTTGTTTTAGTGTGGTTCTGCAAAAGAATACCGACGTAACACGTTTGCAAAATTCACTGTACTTGTTTTTCTTGTAACAACGGTTTTAGAGCGGTTAATAAAATCGAGCCCCTTATCACTGGTCTTCTTCTTGGTCATTTACTATAGAGTGGACTCCATTCCACCATTATTTTGATCCATCTACCATCAGGTCTTTTTGCTATATGGGCTGCCTATTTCCATTTTATGCACTTTACTCTTTCATTGATATCATAGACCTTTGATAACTAACAAATCCATGCAACATTTTTTAGACTATTTTTGTTATGTTTAGAATTCACCCATCCATACTACTCTGAATAACCTTAAGTTTTGGTTTTCAAATTCAGTGTTCATATGTCGCAGCCATACATAACGACATGTTGGTCAAAAACCTCTCTCTTGAGGCAGAGTGATACATTTAATTGTTTGCCATCCTAATTTTCTGCGTTGCTCAGTTTCCATCATGGTATTTCCATCTGTTGACATTTCCTATCCAAGGTAAGCATAGTTGTCCACTTCTTTTAGTTCTTGTCCATCTACTGTGATTTTCCTTGGTATGGTAAATTTTGTATACACGATTTAAAGTTTGTTGATATTTATCTTCACACTAACATTTTTGCTTTCTGGTTGTAACTCTACAATATTTTCTTGCAGTTCTTCAGGACTACTGGCAAAGAGTAAGATATTGTCTGCAAAATGTATGTGATGTAGGTAGTCTCCACTGATGCTGTCTTTTTTTTGTCCCAAATTAGTTTGCAGAAAATTTCTTCTAAACAAGCAAAAGCCTTTTTCTATGTTGATCTGGTCTTTATTAGTGTTGAGCGAGCATGCTCGGCCGATGCTCGGATCGGCTCGAGCATCGCTCTGCTCGGCACATGGCGGTACTCGTACGAGTACCGCATGTGCTCGCCCGCCATGTTCGGGTCTCCTCCCCGCACGTTTTGCGGCTGCTGCGCAGCCAATAAACGTGCAGGGAGGCTCTGACATCAGTGTAATGCCAGCAGCCATGTTGGCTGCTGGCATTGCACTGATTGGCTGGCCAGAACCCGTGGTCAGGTGCTGTATAGCACCTGACCAGCGAGTTCGGCTCAGTCTGAGCCAGGGAGAGCTGAGGATAGGAAGGGAAAGGCAGTGTAGGGAGGAAAAAAACAAAAATTGTGAAAAAAAAAGAACCAAAAGTCCTTTTTAGGACTACTGTGTGTGGGGGCAGCAGGTTATTTGGTGTGGGGGGAAAAAAACAAACAAAAAAAAAAAAAAATATATATATTCTGTTTAGTGTGCAAAGTTGCAGATTAGAGCACATTCTGTTTAGTGTGCACAGTTGCAGATTAGAGCACATTCTGTTTAGTGTGCAAAGTTGCAGATTAGAGCACATTCTGTTTAGTGTGCAAAGTTGCAGATTAGAGCACATTCTGTTTAGTGTGCAAAGTTGCAGATTAGAGCACATTCTGTTAAGTCTTCAAACTAAAATATCAAAGTCACGTATTCCATTCAGTGTGCGTCGCCGCAGTTTAGCAGCACATTCTGAGTACTGTGCAGAGTTGCAGAATAGGAAGAAATACTGTTAAGTCTTCAAACTAAAATATCAAAGTCACATATTCCATTCAGTGTGCTTCGCCGCAGTTTAGCAGCACATTCTGTGTACTGTGCAGAGTTGCAGAATAGGAAGAAATACTGTTAAGTCTTCAAACTCAAATATCAAAGTCACATATTCCATTCAGTGTGCTTCGCCGCAGTTTAGCAGCACATTCTGTGTACTGTGCAGAGTTGCAGAATAGGAAGAAATACTGTTAAGTCTTCAAACTAAAATATCAAAGTCACATATTCCATTCAGTGTGCTTCACCGCAGTTTAGCAGCACATTCTGTGTACTGTGCAGAGTTGCAGAATAGGAAGAAATACTGTTAAGTCTTCAAACTAAAATATCAAAGTCACATATTCCATTCAGTGTGCTTCGCCGCAGTTTAGCAGCACATTCTGTGTACTGTGCAGAGTTGCAGAATAGGAAGAAATACTGTTAAGTCTTCAAACTAAAATATCAAAGTCACATATTCCATTCAGTGTGCTTCGCCGCAGTGTAGCAGCACATTCTGTGTACTGTGCAGAGTTGCAGAATAGGAAGAAATACTGTTAAGTCTTCAAACTAAAATATCAAAGTCACATATTCCATTCAGTGTCTTTCACCGCCGTTTAACAGCCTATTCTGTGTACTCTGCAGAGTTGCAGAATTATAAGAAATACTGTTAAGTTTTCAAACTCAAATATTAAAGTCACATATTCCATTCAGTGTCTTTCACCGCCGTTTAACAGCCTATTCTGTGTACTCTGTACAGTTGCAGAATTATAAGAAATACTGTTAAGTTTTCAAACTCAAATATTAAAGTCACATATTCCATTCAGTGTCTTTCACCGCCGTTTAACAGCCTATTCTGTGTACTCTGTACAGTTCCAGAATTATAAGAAATACTGTTAAGTTTTCAAACTCAAATATTAAAGTCACATATTCCATTCAGTGTGTTTCAACGCCGTTTAACAGCCTATTCTGTGTACTCTGTACAGTTCCAGAATTATAAGAAATACTGTTAAGTTTTCAAACTCAAATATTAAAGTCACATATTCCATTCAGTGTCTTTCACCGCCGTTTAACAGCCTATTCTGTGTACTCTGCAGAGTTGCAGAATTATAAGAAATACTGTTAAGTTTTCAAACTCAAATATTAAAGTCACATATTCCATTCAGTGTCTTTCACCGCCGTTTAACAGCCTATTCTGTGTACTCTGTACAGTTGCAGAATTATAAGAAATACTGTTAAGTTTTCAAACTCAAATATTAAAGTCACATATTCCATTCAGTGTCTTTCACCGCCGTTTAACAGCCTATTCTGTGTACTCTGTACAGTTCCAGAATTATAAGAAATACTGTTAAGTTTTCAAACTCAAATATTAAAGTCACATATTCCATTCAGTGTGTTTCAACGCCGTTTAACAGCCTATTCTGTGTACTCTGTACAGTTCCAGAATTATAAGAAATACTGTTAAGTTTTCAAACTCAAATATTAAAGTCACATATTCCATTCAGTGTGTTTCAACGCCGTTTAACAGCCTATTCTGTGTACTCTGTACAGTTCCAGAATTATAAGAAATACTGTTAAGTTTTCAAACTCAAATATTAAAGTCACATATTCCATTCAGTGTCTTTCACCGCCGTTTAACAGCCTATTCTGTGTACTCTGTACAGTTCCAGAATTATAAGAAATACTGTTAAGTTTTCAAACTCAAATATTAAAGTCACATATTCCATTCAGTGTGTTTCAACGCCGTTTAACAGCCTATTCTGTGTACTCTGTACAGTTCCAGAATTATAAGAAATACTGTTAAGTTTTCAAACTCAAATATTAAAGTCACATATTCCATTCAGTGTGTTTCAACGCCGTTTAACAGCCTATTCTGTGTACTCTGTACAGTTCCAGAATTATAAGAAATACTGTTAAGTTTTCAAACTCAAATATTAAAGTCACATATTCCATTCAGTGTCTTTCACCGCCGTTTAACAGCCTATTCTGTGTACTCTGCAGAGTTGCAGAATTATAAGAAATACTGTTAAGTTTTCAAACTCAAATATCAAAGTCACATATTCCATTCAGTGTCTTTCACCGCCGTTTAACAGCCTATTCTGTGTACTCTGCAGAGTTGCAGAATTATAAGAAATACTGTTAAGTTTTCAAACTCAAATATTAAAGTCACATATTCCATTCAGTGTCTTTCACCGCCGTTTAACAGCCTATTCTGTGTACTCTGTACAGTTCCAGAATTATAAGAAATACTGTTAAGTTTTCAAACTCAAATATTAAAGTCACATATTCCATTCAGTGTGTTTCAACGCCGTTTAACAGCCTATTCTGTGTACTCTGCAGAGTTGCAGAATAGTAAGAAATACTGTTAATTTTTCAAACTCAAATATTAAAGTCACTTATTCCATTCAGTGTGTGTCACCGCAGTTTAGCAGCCTATTCTGTGTACTCTGCAGAGTTGCAGAATAGTAAGAAATACTGTTAAGTTTTCAAACTCATATATATTAAAGTCATATATATCGTGTAAGATGAAGAAGGCGGGTAAAAAGGGACGGGGAAGTGGACGTGATCCTGAAAGTTCAGGGCGCGGGTCAGGACGCGGAGAAACTGTGCCTGGTGCCAGAGCACAAGAAAGAAAGACATCCACCATACCTAGCTTCATGTCTGATTTCACAGGGCGTCGCAGGACATCACTCTCGAGGTCCGACCAGTGCGAACAGGTGGTCGGTTGGATGACAGCTGATACTGCTTCCAGTCGGTTAAGCACCACCCTGTCTTCCACCAAGTCCACTCTCAGTAGCCAAGAGTCTGGTCAACATAATCCTCACTCTGATCATCCTTCCTCCCACCATACACGGTCTGGTCAAAGAAGTGATCCCACACTGGGATATAGTGATGAGCTCGTCTCATCACCAATCCTTCATTTGACCCTCTCTCCAAGCACGCTTGCAGAGGAACATGACATCTTGTGCCCTGATTCACAACCTCTAGAGGCTACCCAATCACAAGAAGATGACAGATGTGAACGGCATTTAAGGTCAAAGGAAGTAGTGGATGATGATGATGATGATGAGACACAGTTGCCATTAAATCAACCACTATTTCCTTCTCAAGACCTTGTTGAGGAGAATGTTATACAGTTGTCAATGACTGAGTATGTGGTGGGATCAAGACATGAGGAGGATGATCAGAGTGAGGAAGTGGAGGAGGACTTGGTGGACGATGAGGTGACTGACCCCACCTGGGAAGGTGTAGAGCCGAGCGATGACAGCAGTCCTGAGGGTGAGCCATCTGCAGCACCGCAACAGGCTGGAAGAGGCAGTGGTGTGGCTACAGAAAGAAGGCGGACCGCACCAAACCGGCCCGCAAATGTTCCACGGAGCACCCCCTTGCGTAAATCTACCTTGCCAAGGGGTAGGTGTTCCGCGGTATGGCGTTTTTTTAAGGAAAGTGCGGACGACAAAAGATTTGTAGTTTGCAACCTGTGCCACACCAGAATGAGCCGAGGCATGAACACTAGAAACCTCACCACCACCAGCATGATCCGACACATGGCATCCAAGCACCGTAGTAAGTGGGAGGAACGCCTGGATCGCCCATCTGTGTCTGCAGGCCACACCACTGCCTCCTCTTCCCCTGTTTTCGGTGCCGGCCAATCGCCTGTCGAAGGCGCAGGCCCGCATACCTCCCGCCCTGCACCTGTAGCATCTGAAGCACCATCAGCGACCACATCCACTTCCCTGTCCCAGCACAGCGTCCAAATGTCGTTACCCCAGGCATTTGAGCGCAAGAGAAAATACCCAGCCACCCACCCACAGGCCATAGCACTAACCTCACACCTTTCCAAATTACTGGCCATCGAAATGCTGCCATTTAGGCTTGTGGACACTGAGTCCTTCCGCAGCCTGATGGCAGCAGCTGTCCCTCGGTACGCGGTCCCCAGCCGCCACTACTTTTCCCGGTGTGCCATCCCCGCATTACACCACCATGTGTCCCGTAACATCACCCGTGCCCTGACCAACGCAGTTACTGGGAAGGTCCACTTAACGACTGACACATGGACAAGTGCTTGTGGCCAGGGACGCTACATTTCCCTGACGGCACACTGGGTGAATGTCGTGGAGGCTGGGAGCGACTCGGACCCTGGGATGGCACGGGTGCTACCCACGCCGAGGATTGCGGGCCCTACCTCCATCAGGGTTTCCACCAGCACCTACGTTATTGGCTCCTCCTCCTCCGTTTCCACCTCCGAATTCTCTACACACACCGCCACTCCCCCATCAGCCAGTAGCTGGAAGCAGTGTAGCACTGCAGTGGGGAAGCGTCAACAGGCCGTGCTGAAGCTGATCTGCCTTGGGGACAAACAGCACACGGCCTCAGAGCTGTTGCAGGGGATTAGTCACCAGACCGAGCAGTGGCTCTCGCCACTCAACCTGCAAGCAGGCATGGTTGTGTGTGATAATGGGCGTAACTTGGTGGCGGCTTTGGAGCTCGGCAAGCTCACACACGTACCATGCCTAGCGCATGTATTTAATTTAGTGGTGCAGCGATTTCTAAAAACCTACCCCAATGTGCATGATCTCTTGACCAAGGTGCGCCGCGTGTGTGCACATTTCCGTAAGTCATCTACAGCTTCGGCCGGCCTGTTGAAGCTGCAGCAGCGCTTACAATTGCCAGCTCACCGGCTGCTGTGTGACGTGAGCACGCGCTGGAACTCCACCTTCCACATGTTGGCCCGGCTTTGTGAGCAGCAGAGGGCAGTAGTGGAGTACCAGCTGTTACACGGTCGTCGCCTCTCCGTTCAACTTCCTGTAATCAGAAGTGAGGAGTGGGAATGGATGTCAGACCTCTGCGAGGTTTTACGCAATTTTGAGGAATCGACACAGATGGTGAGCGGCGATAACGCTATTATCAGTGTAACCATCCCACTTCTGTGTCTACTGAAACGCTCGCTGCTCACAATTAAAACCGACGCTTTGCATGTGGAAGAGGTGGAAATGGGGGAGGAAGAGCTTACACAAGGTGATAGCCAGAGCACCCTCACTTCGTCTTCTCAGCGACAATTGGAGGAGGCGGAGGAGGAGGAGGAGGAGGAGGAGGAGGAGGAAGACACGGTTGCCTCCGCTACAGAGGGTAGCCATGGAACTTTAGTTCCATCTCTTCAGCGTGGGTGGGCAGAAGAGGAGGAAGAGGATGAGGATATTGAGAGTCAGCCTCCTGGTGAGGACAGCGAAATCTTGACTGTTGGTACTCTGGCACACATGGCTGACTTTATGTTAGGCTGCCTTTCCCGTGACCCACGCGTTGTACGCATTTTAGACAACACGGATTACTGGGTGTTCACCCTTCTGGACCCCCGCTACAAAGAGAATTTCTCATCTCTCATTCCTCCGGTGGAGAGGACAAGCAAAATGGTGCAATACCAGAAGGTTCTTGTTGAAAAATTGCTCCAAAATTTTCCATCTGACAACGCTGGCGGCAGAGTACGTGCTACCTTGGCCAACCGAGAAGGGGAGAAAAGGGGAGCACACAGCAGTTCCGACAAAGGCAGGGCAACACTCTCCAAGGCGTGGGACACCTTCATGACACCCCGCCAGCACCCTCACCCTGATGCGCAGCCTAGTGTCACAAGGAGGGAAAAGTTTTGGAAGATGGTGAAGGAGTACGTAGCAGACCGTGTCAGCGTCCTCAATGATCCCTCTGTGCCTTACAACTACTGGGTGTCCAAGCTGGACACGTGGTATGAACTGGCACTCTACGCCTTGGAGGTGCTGGCCTGCCCTGCCGCCAGCGTTCTGTCTGAGCGGGTATTTAGTGCTGCTGGTGGCATCATAACAGATAAGCGTATCCGCCTTTCCACCGACAATGCTGATAGGTTGACACATATAAAAATGAACAAGGCCTGGATTTCCCCTGACTTCTCCACTCCACTGGAGGAAAGCCCCGGGGGAACATAAACTCACTTTATATATGTTATTTACAATGATGGGAATACTCTGTATTCCCATTCACCCCTTCCACCCCAAAAACGGGTATATGGTTGACTCTTAATGTTCTCATCCTCCTCCTCCTCTTCCATATGCCCTGGGATATAATTTTTATATAGGGCCAGCTCACCAGCGTGCCCTGGGATATAATTTTTATATAGGGCCAGCTCACCAGCGGGCCCTGTGATATAATTTTTATATAGGGCCAGCTCACCAGCGGGCCCTGTTTGCCAATTTTTATATAGGTCAGCTCACCAGCGGGCCTTCTCATATAATGTTTTATTGGGTCAGCTCTCTAGCGGGCCCTCTCATATAATGTTTTATAGCGTCAGCTCACTAGCGGGCCTTCGCATATAATGTTTAGGATGGTCAGCTCTGCAGCAGACCCTCACCCATAATGTTTTAGATGGTCAGCTCAGCGCACGTTTCCCTCTTAATCATGGCCTCAGTTCTGAAAATCAAGGAAATTTTTGGGAGAATTTGCCTCTGCGCACGTTTCCCTCTTAATCATGGCCTCAGTTCTGAAAATCAAGGAAATGTTTGGGATAATTTGCCTCTGCGCACGTTTCCCTCTTAATCATGGCCTCACTTCAGAAAATCGATGAAATTTTTGGGAGAATTTGCAGATGATATACAAGTAAATATACAGCAAATACTGTTTGGTAACAATTTTTCGCCTAAAGTCGTTTTTATTTTCCTTTTTGTGTGTTTTACGGTCAGTCTGTAAAAATGGCGTACTACGGGCGAAAGATCGTTCCCAGCAGTGATGTTGGAGTCCAAGGTGCATCCAGACATCCTCCCTATGCTGTCCCTGAACCATTTCTGTAGTGTTTCCATCTTTTTCTGCCCTTTTCCTATGGACCAGGCACCCTCCCCTCATCAGAGCAGGGGGTGCCTGGTGTAATGCTCGAGTCCTCCCATTGACTTCAATGGGGCTCGGGTGCTCGGCCGAGCACTCGAGCCTCAGGGGGTGCTCGGTCAGAGCACCCGAACATCCGAGCATTGGGGTGCTCGCTCATCACTAGTCTTTATCATTGTCGATCTGTATTGATACAGTTGCATTTTCATATATTGATTAGAGGATATTGATGTAAGGTCTATCTAGTCCTTTATTGATCAGTGCATTGATTATTGGTTGCAATTTCACTGAGTCAAAGGCCTTTTTGTAGTCAATGAAGGCTCTGCATAATGGAAGTTTGTATTCATTATGTCCCGCTATAACTTGGTGCACTGTCTGGATATGGTCCACTATACTGAAACTACTCCTGAATCCTGCTTTCTTGCTCTTTAGGGTGTGCAATGTTAATTATTGTATCAATTCTTCTTAATAGTAACTTTGTGAAAACCTAGCAAACCACTGACAATATGCTTATTGGTCAGCAGTTTTCTTTAGATCTGTCTTATGCATGGACATTCACAGAAATTTTTTGAGGGGAGGGCAAAGCCCAGGCCATCCCACCCAGCCCCTATGTTTATATGGAGGGGTAAGTGTAGCGGGGGCAATTGCCCCTCTTACCCACCCCCTCTGACTGCCCATGGTTTTATCACCTTTATTGTGCAGAAGGATTACTTCTGAATTTTTCCATGTTTCAGGCACTTTGTGAGTAGTAGGCATATTGAAAATAGTTTAGTTAGGGCTTGGAATAAAAGTTGACCTCCAGCTTTCAACATTTTAATAGTAAATTTATCAGGTCCAGCTGTTTTTGCCATTTGTCAATGATTTTATTGCCACTTCCACTTGTTCTATCAAAACTTTTGGCACAGCTTCAGCCTCTGGAACTGCATTCAGTTGTTGTCTTTCATCCTTATAAAGATTTGAAAAAAATGATTCCACTTGTTTTACTATTTGTTGTTGAGTTTTTGCTGTTGTACCATCTGCAAGTTTTCATGCAAACATTTGGCTCCTATTTGTGGCCATCTTTCGTTTTGCTTTCTATAGCCCTTAATTTTATTCCAGTGACCTTTTGATGAGCTCAACATTGAACTTGCATGTTTCTTCTTTTATGCACTTCCTTATGGTTTGCACTTTTCTCCTTATTCTACAGTTTCTAAAATTATCCTTTTGCTTCATTTGTTATAACTTTGTTTCCATCATGGCAACTGAATTTTTTGATATTCTGGTTGTTTTTCTTGTTATACAGTAGGTTCAATGGAATGGACAGTGTCTATGACAGACTCAATAACTTTTTCATTTTGGGTTGGTTGTAATATCTGTACCTGGAAGGTCTTGCTGTACACTGAAGCAATTAGACAGTGTTAACTCAAAATACCTATGAATTTCTTTCTGCTGTCAGTTTTGATTTTTGCTGTGACTAGATGATCACTTCCAACGTTAAAATGATTTAAGACTGAGTAGTCAGTGGGTGTTGTTTTTCATTATTTGCAAGTATGATGTCAATTTGTATTACCATTAGGGCTTTTCCATGCCCATATTCTCTGGGCCTTTTTTCTGAAGAATGAATTCATGATGTACAAATTTTGTTCTGAAAGTTCGATCAGTTGGTTGCCTCTAGAGTCTCTTTTACCAGTTACATGTGGTCTAATCAATTTTTCACCAATTTGGATCTTACCAGTTCCTTCTTTGAAATATCCCATTATAAGTTTGCAGTGGTAATTGTCTTGTTTGTAGAGGCATAATAAATCATCATCAATTTTTTCAACTTCATCATCACTGTGGCTACTTCTAGGGGCATAAAATTGAATGGTTTTAAAAACATAGAGACTGTTTAGTTTGATAACACAGGAAGTAAGTTTTCAGAAATGCTTTCTACTTTTACGACTGAGTCTGTCTGTCATTCTGTCATTCTTTCTTTATCAAAGAATCCATTTCCTCCACATCATCCATCATTGGTTCCTTTATAGTACAGCCAGTGTCCATCTCTTAATTTGTCTAAATGTTTGTCACTCTTACGAGTTTCAAATAGGCTATAAATGTCCCAGTTGATGTTATTTCATTCTTGCACTAGTTCCTCTAAGCGTAAACCCATACTCATAGATTGAATATTAAGCATTCCAATGTCTAAAGACTAAAGGAAGCGTGATAGAACCTGATAATTCTTAGCACACTCTAAATTGAGCTGGTCTTCTTACTGCCATAGTAAGCAGCTTTCAATCCTCCTGGGAATGAGGGCCACTTTTTATAAAAGCCATGCTAAAGGAATGAACCATGATCTGCCATTCTGGTCCAGTGTGGGTTGGCAGATTTTGGGCTGATTTAGTCTTGATTTATTTAGTCTTAGCTTTGATCTGTCCACCTTGGATGACCTTGCTAATAGTATATGCTATCGATGGTATAGTTCCAGGTTGACACAAGCAAACCTTCCCATCATGATAAGGCATCGACCCATGGGAGTTACATATATATTTGCTTAATAAATGTAACCCTCATTTGCGACTTACAAGATCCTGTGTGTGCTGTTTCTACATCCTCTGAACTGCATTATTTATCTTCATTTGATCCGTGCACCCAGGCAATGTATTATTATATATTTATTTTTTTGGCATTGAACCTTTGCTCTATCTATAGATTTTAAATAACCTTTAAATGAAAATGATTATATGGTTCTACTAATCCATGGGACGGACTATTATATATAGGATTTCTCATTCAGATCTGTGAATGTGTGTGTGTGTGTGTGTGTGTGTGTGTGTGTGTGTGTGTGTGTGTGTGTGTGAGAGAGAGAGATTATGATAAAAACTAAGGGCAATAAGTAGAAAAAGAAAAGCAGAGAAATTCAGTAGCTAACTGTACTAAAAAACCCATTAGATTTAAAGGTTTAAAATGAATCTTTAAATCACCAATAAAATGTATTATGCTGGTAGTGGCTTCAGTCAAACATTATTAGAGTTCAAACAGTTTTTTGTACTAAACAGTTAGCAACAGTGCCACCTGGTTTCCAGACAGTTATTTTATTGCATTCTATGGGAAGGATGAGCCAGTGCTACAGTTCTCCATTCAACGTGGGAGTAGCATCTCCATAATTCTGAAACTTCACTTTCTTTTACTTAATAGCAAATATAATGTTATAAGTTCTTGGGTTTTTTCATAATACAGCTTCACCAATCCTTGAATCAAATGCTAGCTTTCACATAGTTAAACACCCCTTTTAAATTAGTGTGAATTTGTATTAGTTCCATATGGTGCAGTTTGTCTCAGGATTGCTGCCTTTTTCCTTACATATACATCTCTAAATATACTAAATGTAAAGATAAAATTGTGGCTCGCCAATATAAACAATGTAAATATATAAATACTGTATAGCAGGTGCTAAGAAATATATATATCGAAAAACTGAATTAAAATAAATGATAAAGACAAGATGCAGGCAGTTTGATTTACATAAACAGTATGAATGAATAGTACTGAATATATTTGTTCCTTCCTTCTGCTAAATAAAAACAATCTACATTGATACTTTACTTGTTTGAGTGATGCTGAAATAGTTGACCCTTTGATAACCAGAGGGGTACACATTGTATTGTGTAGCAACCAATCCTGTCCTCAAGGGGTTAAGTAAACATATTGTCCAATTACTGGCTCTTTCCTACTCATATCATGCAATTTAATATGACAAGTAATTATAGAACCAAACTAATGATAATGCTTCCTCTGTATGACAGAATGTGGTTCCCTAAGCTTTCTGGCAGCAAAGGTTGTTTACCTGGCTTCTGATTTTTAATTGACTGGCTTTCTTAGTAACAGCTGCTCTTTAATTAGTTGTAAAATTATTGTCACTTTAAAAAGAGAACAAAGCAATTAAACATTACATTCCATATGGTGAAACATTGTTGTCAACTTCTAATTTTCATTTTCTCATTTTTCCCCTTTTTTCATTGTTCAGGAGTGTGAACTAAGATTACTAGTTGCAGATGCTTTCCTTTATTTCAGTTTTCTTAAGCAATCAATGTTATATTTTCTTATATTGTGAATTACGAAGAAATCAATGTCATACTGACACCATTATTAAAGCTGCACTAAACACACCCTTGTGAAACAGCTTACCTCAGTGATGGTGGTCACACTGGTGATTTCTTCCTCACATAACAAAGAATACGGCAACATGGCTGTATTCATAAGTTGGGGGCATCCAGGTTCCAACATGCTGATATGTATGATAGAATGAACTCAAGCACGTTGACCGAGATGCAGTAAAGTTCGATGAGTACTCAGGATGGTGATGCTGCATTGGATCTGTGTGGAACTCACATTGCCATTATGCACTAAAGTGTCTTTGCCATCATATTCCTCTCAATCTGGTACCAATCCGCCCTCTTCACCATCAATCCACCATGCCATTGACAGGTTTATGATTTTGCACTGAACACATCGGCTCCATATGGAAATGCAGGATAAGGAGATATTATTTCATTCATGTGGGTGTGTTCATATGTTAATATGACACTTCGCCACATAGTAACATAGTAAATTAGGTTGAATAAAGACACAGGTCCATCAAGTTCAACCTTCACCTCCTACCCCAGTGACTGAGAAATTTATAACTTTCCTGCTACCGAATAAGTTAGTCTTTATCAGGCCTTCCTGATCTGCCTACTAAAAAACAGTATAACTCTATATGTTTCATTTTGAAAGAAATGTATCTAATCTTCTCTTAAATCTATCCATTATATCTGCCATAACCATCTCCTTGGACAAGGAATTCCACAATTTAACAGACCTTACTGTAAAAAAAACCCTTCCTCTGCTGAAGTCTAAACCTCCTTTCCTCTAATCTCAAGGGGTGTCCCCTGGTCACCTGATCACCTGCCTTGGAATAAATAGCTCACAGCAGACATCCTTGTATTAACCTCTCATATACTTGTACAATGTGATAAGGTCTCCACTTAGTCATCTTTTCTCTAGAGTAAATAAACCTAGTTTGTTTAGTCGTTCCTCATATGTCAAGTCCTCCATTCCCTTAATTAATTTTGTTGCTCTTCGCTGTACCCTCTCTAATTCTAGTATATCCTTTTTCAGAACTGGTGCCCAAAACTGCACTGCATACTCAAGGTGAGGTCTTACCAATGATTTGTATAATGGCAAAATAATGTTATCAATTCTTGCTTCAATACCTCTTTTTATGCAAGACAGGATTTTGTTTGCCTTTGCTACTGCTGTTTGACACTGGTCACTGTTTCCAAGTCTGTAGTTGACAAGGATACCCAGGTCTTTCTCTAGCAATGAGTCCCCTAAAATGATTCAGTTAAGTTCATAAGTAGGCTTGGGATTATTTTACTCCCAAATGCATGACTTTACACTTCCCCACATTAAACTTCATATTCCATTTGTTTGCCCAGTCTGACATTGTATGTAAATCCCTCTGTAAAGAGAAAATATCCTGCTCTGAATTAATTACCTTGCATCATTTAGTATCATCTGCAAATATTGATATTTTGCTTTATATATCTATTTCCAGATCATTTATAAACATGTTAAAAAGCAACGGACCTAATATTGAACCCAGAGATACTCCACTCTCCACTTTAACTGTATTGAAGAATTTTCAATTTACAACCACACACTGTTCCCTATCCTTCAACCAGTTTTGTATCCAATTGCAAAGGTTATCTTCTAGCTCCAATTCCTTATTTTATACCCCAGCCTTCTGTGTGGCACTGTATCAAATGCCTTTGCAAAGTCTAGATATACTACATCTATTGCCTTGTCACTGCCTGAGGCCAGCATACACAGGGGAGTGATTTTGACAGGTGTGGCCAGGAGGACTTTGCCCCTCCCCACTATGTCCGCTTCTAACAAAATACAAACGTGGGCAACTTACATCGCTAACAACTTACTTCGGCACAAGGACTTTGCTCCTCCCAACTATCTCTTCTTCTAAGAAAATACAAACATGCCCGACTTACACACCCATGAGGATGCTGCTGAGCAAGTGGACAAATGTTTGTTTTCCAGCTGCACAGCTCCATATTGGGACAACAAGCTCCCACTCCACCATCAGGACAGGTGGTCAGTTGTAGTCAACCTGCAGCTCTTCACCACTTACTGGACTATCTCTCCAATGATCCTCAGCAAGCTCATAGCTGTCTAAGCATGATGGGAGCTATAGTACAAGAAGCGCTGGAGGCCACAGGCTGCCCAGTCAGTACCACTTGTATACAATGCTCTCTCCCTCCAAACTTCCTGCTCTACCCTGGTCCCTGCTGTCCTGGTTCAGCCTGACATCCTAGTGGGTGCCTCTGTACCTTGCCCATGTGCTTCAAAGGGGAGAGTGAATATGGAGGAGTGGGGAGGAAGCAAACTCTCAGTACATGGATGCCATATAGATAGAGGGAGGAGAATGACAGTGTACACATCCCCTCAAAAGAAAATTACAGCTCAAGGGTCCATAGAAACCTTTAACCCTTTGAGTGCCAGAGGAGTATGCAATGCAGTAGTAGGCATTTTGAAAAAAAAATAGCTAGGGCTTTGACTAAGAGTTGACATCTGGCTTTCAACATTTAAGCAATAACTGTATCAGGACCAACTGCTTTGACATTTTTCATTGATTTAATTGCAGATTCTACTACCAAAATGTCTTGCACAGTTTAAGCCTCTGTCACTGCATGCAGTCCTTAATCCTTATAAAGATTTGAATAAAATACATCCACTCCTTTTAGTATTTGTTGAATTTTTGCTGTTGTACCATCTTCAAGCTTTAATGCAAAATTTAGCTCTCACGTGAGACCATCTTTTGTTTTGCTTTCTTTAGCCCTTGATTTTTTTCTTCCATTGTCCTTTTGATGAGATGAACATTGAATCTGTGCATTTGTTCTTTTATGCAATTCTTTATGGTCTTGCATATTGCTACATATTCTACCATATTTCTAATATGAGTATTTTACTTCATTTCTCATTGCTTTTTCATCATGGAAACTGTTTCTTTTGATATTCGGGTTGGTTTTTCTTGTTTTACAGTATGTGCAAGTACATGGAAACAGTATATTATAGACTCAACTTTTTCATTGTGAGTTGAAATGTCTGTGTCTGGAAGGTCTTGCATCACACTTAAGTGATTAAATAGTGCTATATCGTGATCATTTTCTTTTTTCTTATTTTATTAGATGATAGTCAGTCCCAACGTTAAACCAATTTAAGTCAGTGAATATTGTTTATGTTATATTGTTTTGTTATTGGCAAGTATGTAGTCGACTTCACTTGTATTAATATTATGGCTTTGTCTTGGCCATTTTCTCTGGGCCTTTTACCTGTAGAATGATTTCATGATGTACAAATTTTGTTCTTCTTCAAATTCGATCAGTTGGTTTCCGCTATCATCTCTTTTTCCAGTTCCATTGAAACCTCCCATTATAAATTTGTAGTGATAATTGTCCTGTTTACAAAGGCATAATAAATCACCAAAAAATATTTCAACTTCATCATCACTGTTGCTAGTTGTAGGGGAATAAACCTGAATGCTTTGAAGAGGATAGTTTGAAAGCACAGAAAGAGATTCTTTCAGAAATTCTTTCTACTTTTATGATTGAGTCTGTCAGTCTTTTGTTAATCAATAATTCTGTTCTTCCACACAAATGAGAACACATGCATGCACAAGACACATACGATACATACATATAATACACATGCAAAACATAACACACGCATAATACACACACACAAAACACACACATACAACACACCACAAAACACACATGCATGCACAACACATACGCAATAAGCACACACACAATACACACACAATGTGTGTGAACACACATACAACACACGCAATACACACACGCACACACACAATAAACACACAACACAAAAAACAAACACATGCAAAACACACACATGCAATACACACACACAATACTCTTCCAAGCTATACATGTTCAGATCCTTTAGTCTAGCTTGATATTTCTTTTCCTGTAAACCAGTCACTATTTTAGTAGCCGTTTTCAGAATTTTCTCTAGAGTATCTATATCCTTCTAGAGATGGAGTCTCCAATAATGTACACAATACTCTAGGTGAGGTCTAACCAGAGATCTGTAGTGTGGCATGACCACTTCCCTTTTCTGCTATTAATTCCCCTAGCTATACAACCCTGCTTGTATTCCCTATCACTTTGTTACATTGCCTGTTTTTAAGTCATTAGAAATAATTACTCCCAAATCCCTTTCATCTTTTGTCTCTGACAGCACAGAACCCTTAATACTATATTTTTCTTTTGGATTTTTACATCCCAAGTGCATTATTTTACATTTATCAACATTAAACTGCAGCTGCCACACTCTTGTCAATTCTTCTAGTTTGCCTAAATCATTTGTCTCATTCCTGCAGGGATGTGTACCCTGTTTCAGATATTTGAACCTTCTGCAAAAAGGAATACCTTATTTTGAAGACCTTTTGCAAAATCATTAATAAAAATATTAAAAAGAATGGGCCCCAATACAGATCCCTAAGCTACCCCACTAGTAAGATTTAATGGTCTGTAGTTACCAGACTTTTCCCTTTTTTGTGAAGTGGTACTACAATTGCTTCCTTCCAGTCTTCTGGAACTACTCTAGGCAATCATGTCTGATTGAATATTTCTGTTAAAGGTTTTGCTAGAACACTCTTAAGTACTTTTAATAACTTTGGGTGTATCCCATCTGGTCCCATTGATTTATCTGTTTTTACCTTAGAGAGCTGAAGTACAACTTCTTCCTCTGTAAATATGCATGCTTCCCATGTCTTGCTATTTCTTTTTTTCTAACAGAGGTCCCTTACCTTCATCTTCCTCTATAAAAACTGAACATAAATATTAATTGAGACAGTCAGCTAGTCCTTTATTCTCAATTACATAGTTTCTATTTTATGTTTTCAGTTAAGTATTCCTTGTTTCATTTTCCTCCTTTCACTTACATATCTAAAAAATTTTGTATCGCCCTATTTATTGACATAATAACACACATGCACAACACACATACCCGCAATAGACATGCATGCACAACACACACAAGCAAAACACACAAACATGCGATATGCACACACAGTACAAATACACACACAAACACAATATGCACACACACAATACACAAACACACACAAAGATAGTATACACACACCAAGAAAATACATGTAATACAATCACAAAATACACACAACACATACAATAAACACAATACACACACACCCACAATATACACACAATGTACAGAAAACATACACACTAAACACAATCCATGCACAATTGTCACACAATACACACATGCAATACACTATATGCAATCAGCTACATAGAGTCCTCTATCTGCAGAACTCAAGATGCTATATGCAAAACGCAACACGAAAATCTCTATATGCTGCATGCAAAAAAACAATATGCAAAATGCAGTACACTAAACACTGTACAGAATATACAAAACCACTATGGGCTCGAGTCCCCGCATGGCTGCATTTCGCTCAGGGACCTCTGAATCCAATTTGCAAAAAAAATATATATATATATTCTGTGGTTCTTAACTGCTGTTAATGGGTTAAAAAGCACAATAAAACCACAGTTAAGGCAAAAAAGGGAACCATTCAGTTATAATATATGCATTACATCAAATTCAATTAGTAGTCTACAAGAATGGCTAAAGAGCATAGGTTCAATCCATCCAAGTAACAGAAAAACCTGCATCTCACCTTTTTTCACATCACTGTACTTCCCAATCAAGCAATAATTAACATACTATGCATCTAATGACAAGGAAAAACATAACATTCAATGTTGCCTAGCAACCATGATTGTTGTCAAGGCAAGTTCAAACTCACAGCCAGTCACAACACAACAAATAATCCAATATATTCAAATACACCTATATATATATATATCACAAAATAACTGACATACCTTGTCAGTTTTTCAAGTTTTGGTGAGCTAGAGCACAGGATCCAGTAGCGAAGGACAGTGATAGAGTTAGAGAGAGGATCATGCATTCGAGCTAGGTAGAAGGAGGTGGAAGCAAAGAGAATTACACTAATAGCGGCCTAAAATACACCTTTGTGTGTGATTGTGTCTCTGATGGTCTGTGTGAGTGCTTGAGTGTAAGTGGGTAGGAGACAGTGAGGACAAGAGGAGAGAGGAATGACCCCAGCCAAGGACGGGGTCTTTGGCTGGGGACAGCTGTCAGTGAGATGAGGGGTAGTTACCAAGGAGCACCCTACACAGCCAGGGACATCGGAGACAGGCCATTGAAGCCAGAGCTCCGATCCATCCAAAGCTGGAGCTGATGAGGAAAGGATGCAGGATCCTAAATACTCCTTCGAGGAGAATACGGTCCTCATCTAGAGTATCCTGGAGAGGGAGACCATCCTGTCCCCAAGAGAGGGGGTCGCTGGTCTAGGAGCTCAGAAGAAGGTCACCTAGTGTTAGGTGCTTAAAGGGATAGTAATGTTTCATAATAAAAGCAGCTCTAATTAATCATCATAGTATTTGGACTTTGGAGAGTGTTATTTCAATACTGTCAGTTATAGTGCAAGAGTAATTCAATGACAAAGTATCCACCTCCCTCCCCTTTTACTGATGGAACACTGCTCAGCCAGAGCAGAAGGGAGGTGCCCAGGTAGACTGCAGAGAGGGACAATCTTCAATTAAGATAAGGGAAAAAGCTGAAAAGCTTGTCAAGGGGGACAGGGCTTTCATTGTTCTGATAGGAAGAATATTGTCCCTTGCTGTTATCTGTCTGGTCTATGGACTGCATTCCACATCTGAGAAGAGATGGCTTACACTAGGTAAAAGGGGCGGGAGGGGGAACTTTGCTTATGAATATCTCTCAAACCTTTATATTGTTCTTCATGTTTTTTTAATGCCTACAAAATAAAATAAAGATAAAACAATGTATTATTATCCCTTTAACTGAGTGAATGTAGTATCCACTTGCCACATAACCCTGGACTCGATAAAGAAGCACTGGGGTGACCACAAGAGGCTGGTGAAAAAGAAAATGGGAGAGGTTGCCATGCACACCCGAGGAATTGGAGGTGGTCCCCCTCACAACGTCACCTTCAAACCTTGGGAGGAGGTTCTGAGGATGAACATGTCGGCAATGACTGTTGAGGGAATACCTGGAGGATCAGACACTGGGAATGACAGAACCCTCCACACTAAGTAAGTGTAAGTGCATTATTTCATAACCACATACCACACAAACCCTCAGACCTACTACAGCCCAACACAGTGACACCAGAGCAAAAGACCACCATTTATTCGCACAACTGCGCCAACACAGCTCTGAGGGGATTCAAACAAGGACAAAGAACTGGACAAACAAAGCATAAATGACAAGACTCCAAAGGCCAAATCCTTTCCAAGTCCCGGTTTAACCCCCTCGTTGCTGTGTTGATCTTCATACCCACTGCACACAAACAATGCTTGCCGTCAAGATGTCATATGAAAATTTGTTATGTTTAGCACAATGTTATACATGGTGCCATAGGGAATTCAGCACCTAAGCCCCTGAGTGCTAGAGGGATTATCAGCCTATCATTCGACAATGCATTGGTTACCCTTCTGGCACTCCAAGGCTTAACCGACAATCAATACAATAGGGTTACAATGCACTGGTCTACAGGGATCAGCTCACATATCACAGTTCCAGAGAGACAAACTGATAGCATGTACAACACACAGGCTTCGAAATAAAGAACACTAGGGACCCAAAGCAAAGCAATGCACCATTTAGCAATGCACCATTGAAAAAATAATGACAACTAAGTAGTTTAACAACACTGGGAATCATATGTATCCAGAGGAATGAGAATGACAAAGAGGGGAAATTGTGTGGTTTGAGGCCACAGTGTTGTTGTTCCTTAGGCCTAAGTGTTGTGTATGCAATCATTTACTCTCACTTGAACTATGATGGTAAAGCATTGGTTGTCACATGTATCCTGAAGAGTGGGGAAGGCCATCCACTCTTGTCAGGACACAGACGATAACCAAACATCAACTAGTATAGGTTGCTTACATCAATGTATAACAGGGCTGTTTAAGTTTAGCTCTCCAGGCCCACCAACAGGCCAGGATTGAAGGATATCCCTGATTAAACACAGGTAGGTCAGTCCAAATGAATGAGCTGCTGATGAACTCACCAGTGCTTAATCAGATAAATCTTTCAAATGTGGCATTTTTTTGGTCCGGGGGACTGAACTTGGACAAGCATAAGCACAGAATCCTGTCAAGCTCATCAATCATTGATTGCCAGGGTGGTTTCCCATGCATCACAACTCAATGCATTGGATACCATATTGCCATTCAAGGATTCACATGTCAGTGTCCTCATCTTGCAGCCATCTTGTCATTGCTTACATTACCAATCACACAATGTAATTTCCCCACATAGCATAGAGGTCTGCAGCACAATAGGAGAGGGATATGACATCCTCCCAGTGACTTCCCCCTTGAGGAGCAAGAAGATGGGACCAGCAGGTGGTCACCATCACCACCATCTCCTCCAACACCAGCTCCACTATCACCATCACCAGCAATAGAGCCACCAGCAACATCAACCAACCATGGAGTTCATACGGTCACCCACTCCCTATACCAACTAGATGACTCCTGGGAAGTGGATGCCTTTGTCTAATTCAGGACATTATTTCCTGGACCACCATCACCAGGAAAGCACTGGATGCCTGGGCCAATGCCCATCCCACAATACGGTCATAAGAGCCCACAACACGACCACAGGCACCCTCATGGATGTAGCCAAAGCATGGGCCCAGGTATGACCCCACGATCAAGAGGGAGGAAAGCAGTTACCAGTGGACATTGTATGACCCTTTGCCCTGGAATCACAGCAGGCAGTGTCAAACAGCAAGATCCAGCAATTCCGAGCAGGCATGTTTGACATGATTGGTTAGCTGCTCGTGGAAATGAGGGAACTGGATCACAGGGAGAACCTGAGGATGGAGAGGGAGCAGAGATCCACAGAGGGGTCTACTGCAACTACCTTTCCCTCCACTGTGACCCCTATGCCAACACCACAAACCGGTTAAGCACACAGAGCACATACACTGTTGTCTAATTCCAACTCACAATTAGGGGTGAGTCAAAATTGTGAAAAATTTCCCATGAAAAATTTCACCTTTCCAGTTATGCAAAAATGTCCTCCTTTTCTCCTATTTTAACACATTTTCCACCTATGTTAACACATATTTTGCCTATTTTAACACAGTTTTTGCTTATATTTCCTATAGGTACTATATTTCCCATTGTAATATTACTTCTTCTGAGGGCTGAAATTTAGAAATAAGTGGCTGAAAGTCACAACAAAGGGAAATAATTTTTTAAGTATGATAAATGATAATTTGATGTCCCAACTAGTAAAGGAGTAAACTAGAAAATAGGCCTTGCTTGACCTAGTGCTCTCAAACAATTATGACATGATAAACAATGTAAGGGAACATTTGGGCAGCAGTGACCACAATATGGTATCCTTTGAAATTTGTTATGAGAATCCCAATCCCAAGGGTTTAACTAAAACATTCAATTTTAAAAAGGCTAATTTTACAAAGCTAAAAGAAGTATTAAAGGATATTCAGTGGGAAGCAATTTCCAAAGAGAAAAATGATCAAGAATCACGTGTTGCTCTTAGACAAATATATATGTCAATATATACCATTGGGGAATAAGCACACGAGGAGTAAAGTGAAACCAATGTGGCTTAATAATGAGGCTTTTAAAGTGTTTAAGTCAAATGGGTCAGATGCATCATTTAAAAAATATAAAAAATGTAATAAAATCTGCAAACAAGCAAATAAGTTAGCTAAAATTGAAAATGAGAGAAAGATTGCTAATTAGTGCAAAAAAAGTCCTAAACAGTTCTACAAGTATATTAATAACAAAACAGTTAAGGTTGATATTGGTCCTCTTAGGACTGAGACAAGTGAATTGATTAGTGAGGATAAGGCTATGGCTGACAGCCTAAATACATTCTTTGCTTCAGTCTATGAAAAGGAAGCAGACAGGCTATGGGCAAACAGACAAAATGATGGAATTTCCTCCATCATGTACATTGCTTACTGAGGACAAGGTCCAAAAGAGTCTGTAAAGGGTTATGGTGAATAAAGTACCTGGACCTAACTGATATACACCCAAGGGTACTTAAAGGGATAGTAATACTTCTTTTAACTTTATTTTATTTTATAGGCATTAAAAAAACATGAAGAATGATATAAGTCTTATCTCTCAAACCTTTATGGTTTAAGAGATATTCACAAGCAAAGTTTCCCCCTCCCGCCCCTTTTACCCAGTGTAAGCCATCTCTTCTCAGATGTGGAATGCAGTCCATAGACCAGACAGATAACAGAAGGGGACACTCTGATTCCTATGAAAACAATGAAATCCCTGCCCCCCTGACAAGCTTTTCAGGTTTTTCCCTTAATTGAAGATTGTCCCTCTCTGCAATCTACCTTGGCACCTCCCTTCTGCTCTGGCTGAGCAGTGTTACATCAGTAAAAGGGGCGGGAGGGGGAAACTTTGTCATTGAATTACTCTTGAACTACAACTCTGACAGAATTGAAATAACACTCTCCAAAGTCCAAATACTATAAAGAGTAATTAGAGCTGCTTTTATTATGAAACATTACTATCCCTTTAAGTAACCTAAGCTCAGTAATAGCAAGACCATTATACTTAATATTTATTGATCCACTTTAATCAGGCATAGTGCCTTATGACTGGAGGACAGCTGATGTAGTTCCATTGTTTAAAAAGGGAGCAAGATTCAAACCAGGAAATTATAGACCTGTGTGCTTGACTTCCATAGTGGGTAAGATACTAGAAGGGTTACTGTCATTATTCAGAACTATGTGAAGATATAAAATATTATTAGTAGGAATCAGCATGGTTTCATGAAGAATAGATTATGTCAGACTAATTTACTTGCATTTTATGAAAGAGTAAGTAGTCATTTGGACAAGGGAATTGCAGTTGATGTAGTACACTTGGATTTTGCAAAAGCCTTTGATACAGTGCCTCACAACAGGTTACTGCATAAATTAAAAGGATTTGGTTTGGGCGGTGTTATCTGTACATGGATTGTGAACTGGTTAAATGATAGATGGTAGAGAGTTGTTGTAAATGGAACCTTTTCAAATTGGTCTAAAGGTATAAGTGGGGTGCCACAGGGTTCAGTTCTGGGCCCAATACTATTTAATTAGTTTTTTAATGCTCTAGAAGTGGAAATTGAAAGTAGCATCACAATCTTTGCAGATGACGCTAAGCTATGTAAGAAAATACAGACAGAGCTGGATGTTTTTTCTCTGCAGAAGTATTTAGATAAATTGAGTGAATGGGCAGAAAAGTGGCAGATGACATTTAGGGCTTGATCCAAATGTTGGAGATAAAAATGCCGGTAGGGCAAAATGTATACGGACTGACAAAAGAAAAATGTTTTGGTTGGTATCCAAATGTCCTACTGGCATAAAGAACAATGGACGTAAGTCCACAAAACTGGTCTTGTGTCTAAACACTGGTTTTGTGCGTTAAGTTATACAATGGCACTATATAAAGGCAGTATTGGGAACTCAACAGTAAAAAAACCTAACGATCGGTGCCTGACATACTGCCAAGCACTGATCATTAACTCGTATGTCTTACACTTACCTGTCATCCACTGTCCTTCTCCTCTGTCATTCTCTTAAGTCTTTGCTTCTTTCTTCTATCTTCTTTTGTCTCCTCAGTCTTCTTGCTGTGAATAGGAAAAAAAAAAATCAAATGCAGAAACCATAACATTGTTTAACCCCTTGAGTGGCAGAGGGTTATGCAACGCATTGCAGAGCAATGTGTCGCGGACCTCACTGAGCTCAAACGGTTAAACAACCTCTCAGTTCCCATGAACATTTACATATGCCACCATTTGTTGATTTGTAAATAAGCCATTAAGCCATTAAGCCAAATGTATCGGTATAATACCTATACACATCCCAGCCAATCAGGTTCGAGCTACTGTGCTTTAATCTGATTGGCTGGAATGTGCATAAGCACATCTCAGCCAATGGATTTGAGGGAATTGGATCAGAGACTGCTCATATATAAAGGCAGTCTCTGTTCACATTCTCTCATGAAATTATCTTTTCATATATATATTATTCCGGTACATTTGGTAAGACATAATGGCTTATTTACAGATCACTTAATGAAGGCATATGTAAATGTTCATGGACACTGATATGTTGTTTAACCCTTTGAGCCCAGATAGGTCTGCAATTCATTGCTCTGCAATGCGTTGCATACCCCTCTGCCACTCAATGGTTTAAATGATGTTATGGTTCCTGCATTTGATTAATAATTTTGTTTTCTATTTACAGCAAGAAGGAAGAAAAATGAAGAGACAAAAGAAGATAGAAGAAAGAGGGACAGAAATGAAGGACAGAGAAGAAGGAAAGAAGAAGACCAGGAAGCAGAGGACATCAGGATTAATGGTATGTGTTACTTTTAATGAGATTTCTTTTTTTTTTTTAAACTCAGTTGGGTTAGTCCTATGAATGCCGGCAGGGTAAATATACCCCACTGGCACTCATAGGGTTAATTCTACTAACTTTTGACACATGTTTCATACTTTGGATGTATTGATATGGAGTTTAGGGCCCCACATCCACATATCCACTGAGGACTTAGGTTTCTTTTTTACTTTTTTCATTCAGGTTTCTGCGTTGGCTGTTTGAAGCACCGATAAGGGACTTAAGTTGAAAAAAAAGTGAGTCTTAACTTTCCTGAGATAACTTGAGTCCGTTATTGGGTTTTCAAGGCTAACCTAGACATTTGAGTTGATATTTACAGTGTTTTCATAATTTTTAATGGGTGAAAACACATCTTAACTTTATCACACGACGGCTCTTGACATTTGACTAGCTTACTGTGCTTGAAAAAATGCATACTGCAGAAAAAACAGCCATCTTCAACATTTGGATTGAGCCCTTAATGTAGATAAAGGTTATGCATTTGGGTTTCATATAGCTTCATATGCATTTGGGCTTCATATAGTTTCGTATGCTACATATACTCTAAATGGGAAACAACTTGGGGAATATGCAATAGAGAAAGATTTAGGAATACTGAAGAGTCACTCAGCTGCTGTAATAGCAAATAGGGTACTAACCTACATAAAAAAAGAGGTGTAGATGCAAGGGATGATAATATTATCATTCTTTGGCTAGGCCTCATCTAGAATATGGAGTACAATTTTGTGCGCCAAATCTTAAAAAATACGTTGTTGAACTGGAAAAGGTGCAGGGACGTGCAATAAAACCGATAAAGGGTTTGGAGGATCTGTGTTAAAAAGAGAGACTAGCCAAACAGAGCTGTCTAAGGGGTGATATGATAACCATTTACAAATACATATGAGGTCAATACAAAGAACTATCCAATACATTATTTACACAAAGAGCTGAACTAAGAATAAGAGGTCATCCTTTAAGACTAGAGGAACAGAGCTTTCGACTAAAACAAAGTTAAGGATTCTTTTCAGTAAGGGCGGTTTTGCACGGCTCGTGCTTACTCATAGACATAGTTTGTTAGACACAAGGAACTATTATTTATAAGGAGAGAACAGTTGTATATCCTTCAATCAATCAACCAATCCGGCCATTCCAAATTTGAAAAGCTGGAAGCACAAGGCTGCAAGGCATCAAGTCATACTGAACAGGTGACATTCAGCACTACAGTATGAAAGGGCCATGAACTCTGAAAGTACAGATACTGGTAGCTGCCAGTTGCCTAA
This sequence comes from Rhinophrynus dorsalis, assembly GCA_037306005.1. Lineage (NCBI taxonomy): Eukaryota > Metazoa > Chordata > Amphibia > Anura > Rhinophrynidae > Rhinophrynus > Rhinophrynus dorsalis. The sequence goes on along the minus strand of CM074718.1, from coordinate 83,604,363 downwards.
TATCCTTTCAAGGATGGATATTCAGGAACAACGCATTGACCAGCTGAACTAAGAATAAGAGGTCATCCTTTAAGACTAGAGGAACAGAGCTTTCGACTAAAACAAAGTTAAGGATTCTTTTCAGTAAGGGCGGTTTTGCACGGCTCGTGCTTACTCATAGACATAGTTTGTTAGACACAAGGAACTATTATTTATAAGGAGAGAACAGTTGTATATCCTTCAATCAGTCAACCAATCCGGCCATTCCAAATTTGAAAAGCTGGAAGCACAAGGCTCCAAGGCATCAAGTCATACTGAACAGGTGACATTCAGCACTACAGTATGAAAGGGCCATGAACTCTGAAAGTACAGATACTGGTAGCTGCCAGTTGCCTAATATCCTTTCAAGGATGGATATTCAGGAACAACGCATTGACCAGTTGTCTATGGCGATGCAGATGCTCCTTAACCATATAATGCATCTCGATAAACCTGCGCAACTACCGGTGGCCCCCCTGTTTCGGCATCGGTATTGACTACTCAGGTGGAATACACAATTTATAGAGGGCTGTCCGGAGCCACTCCACTCCCTCTAAGATATGATGGGGAACCAGCTCGGAATTTTTTTGGAACTAGTACCTAATGCTTTCCAGAGTGAAATAAGTAAAGTGGGCTTTATGATTTCCTTGTTGACAGGTAAAGCATTGGCATGGGCCAATCCGTTATGGGAAACTGCCAAACCCATAACTTCGAACTTTACAGAATTTGTGTTACAGAATTTGATGTTCCAGGCCGAGCAACCTCTGCCGCAAAAAAACTGAGGACCATTCACCAGGGCGCCCGCACAGTAGCAGAATATGCTATTGAATTTCTTACACTAGCGGCAGAGGTAGGCTGGAACAACGAGGCTCTGGTGGCGGCCTTCTCACAAGGGCTTAATGACATTATCAAGGATGAGATGGCAGCCCATGAGCTGCCAGAGGATCTGGATCAGTTTATTTCCTTTGCTATTCTGATTGATACCCGCATCAGGGAAAGATCCCTGTTCAAAAACCACAAGCCAAGGCTTGAGTTTTGACTGGTACCAAACTGGGAGTTCCCACCCATGCCTCCCAAGCCGCCTAGTGCTGAGGGCAGTAGGGCTGAGCCTATGCAAATCAGTTTTACACATCTGTCCAGGGAGGAGCGGTCCTTTAGTTGAAAAGAGGGTCTATGCCTATACTGTGGTAAGGCTGGACACGTGTCGGGACTGCTCGATACGCCAGGGAAACGCATGCAACCAGGAGGGGACAGATCCTAGGAGGCGTAAATCAGTCCCCAGACCTAGAACAAAACAAGCCCATCTTACAGGTGGCAATCTCTTGGGTAGCCTCCTCTGTTTCTACATCAGCCCTGATCAATTCAGGAGCTGCAGGCTACTTTATTTATATCAAATTCCCTAAGCAGCACAATATTCCCTTAGTGCCTCGTGTTTCTCCATTGGCTGTTGAGGTGATTGATGATAGACCATTAGAACCATCCCATGTCACACATGAGACCTGTCCACTGTCTCTTAGAGTAGGAGCTCTCTGTGTGGAGACCATACAGTTTCAAGTCATTCAGTCTCCACATTACGCCTTCATTCTAGGGTTTCCTTGGCTTCAGACACACAACCTCAGAAAGGAATGGAAAACCTGTGACATTATATCTTGGCCCGATTATTGTAAGAAGTCTTGTCAACAGCAGCCCACAAAGATTTTATGTACCTCCCCCTCTATACCCTCAGAGTACCAGTCGTTCAATGAGGTATTCAGTAAGGGGGAGGCTAGCACTTTGCTGGAGCACAGGGCATATGACTGTGCTATTAATTTGACGCCAGACACAATTCCTCCTAAGGCACGCACCTACCCTCTGTCAGTAGAGGAGAACCGAGCTATGGAGGAGTACATTACTGATGCCTTGGTCAGAGGAATTATTAGGAAGTCTTCCTCACCCGCGTGGGCAGGATTTTTCTTTGTAAAGAAAAAAGATGGGGAGCTTAGACCTTGTATCAACTATAGAGGTCTAAACAAGCTGATGGTAAAGAATGCTTATACCATCCCACTGATAACCGAGTTGTTCAATCGCTTGAAGGGCTCCTCAGTCTTCACCAAGCTTGATTTGTGGGCAGCCTATAATCTAATTATAATCAAGGAGGGCGATGAGTGGAAATCCTCTTTTAATACTCGTAGTGGCCATTATGAGTATCTGATCATGCTCTTTGGGCTGTGCAATGCTCCAGCAGTATTCCAAGAGTTTATAAACGATGTAATGAGAGATTGGCTACAGTCCTGTGTAGTAGTTTACTTGGATGATATCTTGATACACTCTCCCAATATTGAGAAACATTGGAGAGATATTGCTACTGTGTTGCAAAAGTTGAAAGAAAACAAACTGTATTGTAAATTAGAAAAGTGCGAGTTCCATAAAGATCGAGTGCCATTTCTGAGTTATGTAATCAATGCTGACTCTATTGCTATGGATACAGAGAAACTCTCGGCAGTTCTACAATGGTCACATCTGGTGAGCCTGAAGGCCATACAGAGGTTCTTAGGATTCGCAAACTATTATAGAAAATTCATATATAATTTTTCTACGGTAGTCAAACCCTTGACTGACTAGACTCATAAATGGGCTAATCCCTCGGCTTGGTCCCCTGAGGCCAACAATGCTTTTGAAGCATTAAAGTCTGCTTTTGCTGTGCCTCCAGTTTTGTCACATCCTAACCCTGCCTTGCCCTTTACCCTGGAGGTGGATGCATCAGAGACAGGAGTGGAAGCCGTGCTGTCCCAAAGACCCGATCCTGGCAAGACCCTCATGCCTTGTGGGTTATTTTCCAAAAAGATGACTAAGGCCCAGAGCCTATATGACATAGGCGATCGTGAGTTACTAGCCATTATTCTCGCTCTCCGTGAATGCCATCACCTTGCGGAGGGGACGAATGCTCCAATCTTGATCTTGACCGATCATAAAAATTTGACATACCTGTCACCACGGCAGGCCAGATGGCCACTGTTCCTGTCCAGATTTAATTTTGTGGTCTCATATCCTCCAGGGTCCAAGAATGTTCAAGCTGACGCTCTGTCTGGGCAATTTGGACTGGACCATGAGACAGAAAGTGCACCTGTGCCTATCATTCCTCCACCATACGCACTAGTATCACGTCTCCACTGGGCAAAGAGATCTTGGCATCCCAGGGTAATGCTCCAGCAGAAAAACCTAGTGGCAAATGTTTCGTAGTCGAACCTCTCCTTACCAGACTACTAGAAACATACCACTCAATGAGGGAAGCTGGACACGTTGGTCTTGACCAACTGATTTGGTCAGTCTCTCAGCTCTTTTGGTGGCCTAGCTTAAGAGCAGATTGTGCAGCTTTTGTGGAGGCCTGTTCCTTTCGTTCTCATGCTAAGACCCCAAGACACCTTCCTCTGGGGTTGCTCCAGACAGTTACTAATGACGAGCACCCATGGTCACACGTGTCCATAGATTTCATGGTGGAGCTGCCGGTATCCAAAGGGTGTACGGTCATACTGATGATAGTGGACCGTTTTTCCATCATGGCTCATTTTTTCCCCCTCCAGAGACTACCTTCCTCCAAGGAATTGGCTGAGGTGTTTGCTAGAGAGGTGTTCCGACTCCACAGAGTACCGAAGGTTCTGGTCTCTGATCATGGGAGTCAGGTCGTGTCACAGTTCTGGAGGGCCTTCTGTGACCAGATGGGCATCAAATTGTTCTTTTCCTCTGCCTACCATCCCCAGACCAATGGTGCTGCTGAAAGATCCAAGCGGTGTTCATTTACTGCGTGAGACCTTGTCTCTGGCATTCCTGTTCTACCTATTCCCAGTTTGAGCATTTGGGTATACCCTAGCGTTCTAGGGAATCTCAGTCACCATTGCCTGTTCTACCCTCACGGTCTGGGGTTCTGTCACCATTTCCTGTATATTCACCCTAGCGTTCTATGGAGCTCAGTCACTATTGCCTACTCTCCCTAGTGTTCTAGAGAATCCTGTCTCTGTTGCCTTGTACTACCCTAGCATTCTAGGGGATTTCCTTTTGTTTTGCCTGGGCATTTCAGCTTCTCCTGCACTAGTAGCTACTGCTATCCTTGCTACCATTGCATACTATAGTCAGAGTGGTATCAGCCTCTCTGCAGTCAGTGGATCCTGTGCTGTCTCCATACTTGGCCAGTTAGGGTTGGGGAAGTGCTTAGGTACAGTCTTCCCATCTGGTCCTGTGAGGGTTGGGGAAGTGCTATTCATATTTACTCTGTTCTTATTTTAATAAAGATATTCATTTTAATGTATCTGTACTTGTCAATGTCGTTATTCCACGTCACCCAGTGACAGGGTTATCCAGTAAGGTGTGATAATGAGTTGATAAGGTGGAGGTGACTTCTCCAGTAATATAACTTCTCCTTTTCCTATGTGATTCTATGGAGGTTGTGCACTAAGATCTCTCAAACTAGAACAGTCTCAGTGCACAGGCTCCAGATTATAACATAGGAACTGAAGGAAGTGATATCATTGGAGAAGTTATCTCACTGTATCACTCTTTATACTTAATGAATGAATATCTGCCATCATCTCCTTGCATCAATACATCATCAAATCCATTTATAGTAATTCAGTAGACCCCTGTGATTAGTGCCATGCCTACTTAAGTTTGAAGTATACATAACCCATAACTAAGGTTCAATTTGGTGATACGACTAATCCGACATCAATATTTAAAGACACATTTTGGATAGAAAAAAGAAAAACAACAGGGGGCGCCAATAGTGCCCTATCACACTATATATATAGAGTTAAATTGAAAAGAAAATTGTACTTTGAGAATGGCGGTGTAATACACATACGCATACACAAATCTATACCAGCACACAGAGAAATTCCTACCATCTCTGCTTGATTTGATATAAATATAGTCACTTTTCAATCCAGGAACAAATATCTCTAAAAAAGGAAAGCTTGATCATCATCCAAAATAATTTAATAATGAATTGAAAACAATTAAAATATTCCACTGAGTACTGATACACGTTATGCAGCTTCACGTTGCTTCCTCAGGCTTGTGGTAACAATACAAACAGAGACAGTAGGAATTTCTCTGTATGCTGGTATAGCTGTGTGTTTGCCTATGTTTATTACACAGCCACTCTCAAATGTGAGTGTAATTGTCATTTCTTCTTCATTCTATATATATAGTGTGAGAGCGCACTATTGGCACCCCATTTTCTTTTTTTTTTGCATGTACTTGACTCCTTGTGTGGAGTCCATTGGGGTGAGCAGCCAGAAGACTGTAGGAGATTTATCAATGATGTTGTTTAAGTGAGCAGCTCTAATTCTCTAGGCACTACAGCTGGTCTATACATAAGTGCATTTCCAGCATCTAGTGAGTAGCTGTCTAAGGGTAATGATGTGGTGAATTTAAATAGTCAAGAGGGTATTGCACAAAAAGTTCCTTCTTTCTTTGTATTTCTACATATTGGATAGAGATGGGCCTCCTTTAATATGTTGAACAACAAGTTAAAACATAATGTTTGTTTAATAATAATATGCATTGCAGACTTGTAGAAGCACCCAAAAGATACGTTTAACATAACTAGTTACTGATGAAACTCAAATTACTTTTAAGGTATAGGATTTCCATGATAAATCTATAAATGAATGTTGTATTTACCCTGTATTTAAAATAGATTTGTAGTGCTTTGGACGTTTCGCTTTATCCAAGAAGTTAAATTAACATCTATTACTGAACTCATTTTTTAAAATTGTTAAATATGTATGTTTGCTAGGATTTATGTAAACACACACAAATATTTTATTGATATAGTTTTGGATCATCACTTAATATATATATATATATATATATATAGTTAACATTGATTGGTTTATCTGATTGGGATCCAGTCAGTGGGTTAGTTGTATGTCTGATATTTTTTTATAAGGGTGGCAAAATAGGCAGTTTATTTCTTTCTCTCCTTTACTGCCTGATGAAATCAGTTTGAATCATTAAACATGCTGAGGGTGGTTTTTAAATAGTATTATTATTATTATTTTTTAATATTTTTATTAAGGACAGCTTTGAGATACAGCACAGAAAAAACAATGCATGAAATATAACAATGAGGTCAGCACAGTACCATTCCAGACATGCATAATAGATGAAAAACATAGAGGACAATTGGAAGTACAGATCAATCATCCCGAAGCGTCCGTAAATAGTTTTTACATTGTGTAAACAAACCCCCCAACAAAAAAAAGAGGGGGGAGGAGAAGGAAAAAGGGAAAGTATCTCTCCATCCAAGGAATTCACCACCACCCCCAGCACCCCTCACACACCACCACCCCCAGCACTGAATCTAGGGAGAAGGGTTTGTCCCAAAGTCAGATATCCAGTATCCCGAAATTGCATGAAACCTATGCAGGGTCTCTCTATGAGTATGTACTAAAAGGTAGTGTGGAAGAATCTGAGCCTCCAGATATACCCAGTGATCATGTGAGGGTGGATAGGCAGACATCCACACCATGGTAACTGTCTTACGTGTCATAACTAGTGATGGGCGAAAGTTGTTGCTGTGTTCCCGAGGGAAATTTTGTGAAAACCACATTGTTATCTGCTTTTTTGCAGGAAAATCCACTTTAAAACTAGAGCTTAAAATTTTCGCATCTTTCACCAATTGACCAAAATCTTTTGACATTTTATCAATGGCTAGAAAGTTTTCGCCCATTGATTTACATTGTTTTCGTACTTCCACTATAAAAAAGTGAAATTTTCGCTGAAGGCAGACACAATAAAAGCAGCTACAGAGTGAGACAGACCTGCTGTGCTGTTCTCTTGTGATATTTTGCAAAAATTGAGGCAGGAGAGGCTCATAGTGAATCCTATCACTATGAACAGGAAAAGGAGGAACTGGAAGGACCCTTATTATGTGTCCATTGAGTCTGAGGAGGAGGAAGTGACTAGCAGTACTGAACCAATGCTGTCCAGTCCCCCTAAATCACCTCAAAGAATCTTGGGGAGCTTAATGAGAAGGGAGAAAAGGGAATGGGAAGGAAGGGAGAAATGGAATGGGAAGGGAGGGAGAAAAGGGTAGTACTAGTGAAAGCAGGACAGGTCAGCTGCTTGTGCCTGCTGCAAGACATGCTGCCCCTTCTGACAATGCCACCATTGCTGTACCTGCAGCCACTAGTGTTGTTCCTGCTGCCAGACGTGCTGCCACTAGTGTTGTACCTGCTGCTAGATGTGCTGCCACTAATGTTGTACATGCTGCCCCTGCTGCCAATGTCACCTTTGTGTACCTGCAGCCACTAGTGTTGTACCTGCTGCAAGATGTGCTGCCCCTGCTGCCAGTGCCACCATTGCTACACCTGCAGCCACTAGTGCTGAACCTGCTGCCAGTGCTGAACCTGCTGCTAGTGCTGAAACTGCTGTCACCAATACTTTGCCTGCTGCTAGGGTTTCTTGTAATATTCAGGGGGGAAGGAGAAAATGATGCCAAGTGTGACAGCACGGGACCCTAAATCACACTTAAACATTCATCCACAAGATCTATCGCAGTTATCTGGAGGGGCTTAGAGACATCAACGCATTTCGCATATTACCGCTTAATCATGATGTCTCTAAGCCCCTCTGAATATTTGAGGAGATCAAATAATTTGAGTCACGGGTATGGATAAGTACTTGTTTTATATATATTGTAGTAAAATGTTCATGTTTTTAACTACAAAGGTAGTGTTCAACATTGCACCACTTCTAATCTGTGTTCATTAGCAGGAACGCAACTATTTTCTTAAAATCAATAAACTTTATTTAGTCGTTCCTTGACATATGAGGAACGACTAAACAAACTTGGTTTATTTACTCTAGAGAAAAGACGACTAAGAGGAGACCTTATCACATTGTACAAGTATATGAGAGGTCAATACAAGGATCTCTGCGGTGAGCTATTTATTCCAAGGCCTGCTCAGGTGACCAGGGGACACCTCTTGAGATTAGAGGAAAGGAGGTTTAAACTTCAGCAGAGGAAGGGTTTTTTTACGGTAAGGTCTGTCAAATTGTGGAATTCATTGCCCAGGGAGGTAGTTATGGCAGATACAATGGACACATTTAAGAGAAGATTAGATACATTTCTTTCAAAAGGGAACATACAGAGTTATACTGTTTATCAGTAGGCAGATCAGGAAGGTCTGATAAAGACTAATTTAATTGGTAGCAGGAAAGCTATAAAATTCTTAGTTACTGAGGTATGAAGCGAAGGTTGAACTTGATGGACTTGTGTCTTTTTTCAACCTAATTTACTATGTTACTATGTTACTATGTAAATGTAAAACATCGTACCTGCAGTAGACAGTCTCAGCAACATAGTAACAAGACTTATGGAGTGGGTACGAGCAGGTTACATGCAATGGTGATAATCAATGCATTTCACGCCCAAATGGCGCTTACTTACGATGAAACATACCATGACCATGATCATGAGTAAGCGTCGTTTGGGTATGAAACGCTTTGATTATCACCATTGCATGTAACCTGCTCTTACCGACTCCATAAGTCTTGTTACTATGTTGCTGAGATTGTCTACTGCAGGTACGATGTTTTACATTTCACAATAAAGCTTATTGATTTTAAAAAGACATGTTACAGTTGTGTTCCTGCTAATGAGCACAGATCAGAAGTGGTGCAATGTTTTGTTTTTTTGTGGAACAGAGCAGCAGCAGCAGCAGCAACAACAGCATGTAGGTACTAGTGGTGGTGGTGATGATGATGCTGGAGAAGCTGGGGTGGAAGAGACATTGTGGGCCTTTTTAGCAGAAAATGAGAAGGAATGGGAGACAGGGATGAGGATGGACATCACCACCACCACCACTAGCAATGACATTTTGGAATCAGAGGAAATTGCAACTGCTCTAATTCATTCTGATGCTGAGATGCAAGGGCAGCAGAATGCTGAGGAGCAGGCTATTGTGCCACAGACCACCGTGGACACAGTGGGAATGGGGTCAACAAATGATGCGGGACTAGGACAGGTTCCAATTGCCAGCAGTAGCAATACTCCTGATCCTAGTTGAAGTGCTGAATCTGAGGCAGTAGCAGCAACAGCAGCAACATTATCCACTGCCTCAGACAATGAAGGGGAATGTGGAGGACAAGAAGAAAGAGGCTATTTTTCTCCCTCCTAAAGTCATGGGTGTGGGACTATTTTTCTCTTAGGGCAGGCACAGTGCAGTCATCACCAACGGCACTGTGCACAATTTGTGACAAGTCAGTGAGAAGAAGAAAGGAGGTAACACACCTTTGTACAAGCACCCTGATATCGCACATGAAACACAGATACCATGACATTTATGTCAAACATGTTAAAGCCAAACACCCACCACAGAAATCAAGCACCGCTTTTGCTGTCCCTGACTCTCCAGAATGGTAACAAGAGGCGAGGCAGAGATCAAAGAGGAGGAGGAACATAAAAACCCAGGCAGAGACTGGATGTTCCATGATGAATGAAACATCTAGCTCACCATCACCTTCTAGGATAACAACTACATGTTCTGCCAATCCAAGCAGTTCATTGTTACCTTCCACGCCAAATGATATCCACTCTGTTGATGTTAGGATGTGGCTTTTCGTCTCTACCCATTGCACACTGTGTGGTGCACTGACCACACATGCTAGTGTAGTAGAGGAGAATCACAATCAGTGTATCAAGCGGCATCTGAGGAGATTCCCCTGCAGAATATGCTAAGATGGTGGCAGGGAGGGTTCATCATTACTATTAAACTGTCAGCAAGTTGTCATGTGTCCTTAGCGGGTGTGGAAAAGGGGTACAGTGATAGCGGCAGTACTTGGTTTCTGGTGTCATGGTGTTTGGATACAGTTGTGCCCCCAGATGTTATTTACCACACACACACACTGTGCACATTGCAGTTGCTGATAAGACCTGCAGTTCCTGCTCTCAAGGGAAAAATATATTTTAATAACAACACACCCATGATGATTTTGGAGGAGGGGCAAGTGGAGAAAATGTAATGGCCAACTTGTTCTTTTCTCCACATAGACTGGGGGCTACTTATTGAGCTGCTACTGCCTCAGACGCATCACTGAAGTTAGTTGTGGGTGGCAAGTGGAACCTTCATCATCCATCACCCATGTTACTGCTATTTTGATCCTGTTCCCTTTCAGTTGCCTAATCATCCTGCTGCTTAAACAAATCAGCAGCAGCAGTACGAACAGCAGTTGCAACTCAGGAATCAGGAGGACATTTGACAGTGGTCACTGGCCAACATGATCTGTTGGCATTAGGCCAGTAGGGCATTTTTATGTTTTTCTCAGGGCTTTGAAAAAAAAAAAAACTAGTCCTACAAAAAAAATAAAGAATTTTTGGGGGGTTTGTTTCTAACAAGCCTAAGTCCTACAAATCAATGTTTCCTTAGAGCTTGTGCCAAACAAGCTTACGTCCTATAAAGCAATGTTTCTTTAGGGCTTGGGCCTCTAATAAGTCTAAGTCATCAAGTCTGTCTGGGATTACATGAAGAGAGAGAAGCAACTGAGGTGGCCTAAATCCACAGAAGAGCTGGGCTTAGTTCTCCATCCTACCTGCATAGTTCCTTAACCCCTTAACGACCGGCCGATTGGCGCGGCGCGGTCAGTTAAGGACCATGGAGCATTTTTTTTTATTGCTCCTTCTGGTTCCAGACTCCCCGAATGGCGTGCAGCCGCATGGGGAGCCCGGAATTCATGAGGTTCATAGTACGTCATGGGTCATTCAGTCAGATCGAAACTTGACGTACTATGACAGTCAAGGGTCGTTAACGGGTTAAAAAACTGTGTGTGCAAAGGGTAGTCACACCAAATATTGATTCGATTGAATTTTTTCACACATTTTGGCAATGGGAGAAAACAGCAAAGATTTTAAGGGCTTTAATTAAAGCAGATTTTCCTGTAAAAAAGTGGACAGCCACTTGGTTTTTGTGGATTTTTTCACGCGAACACAACGGGACCTTTTGCCCACCACTACCCCAGTGTTCACCCAGATTCCCATAATACTGAGAACAAATGTGCTACTTAAAAGACTCCCTAGACTAATCTTCAACTCCTTTTATTATATTCTGACTTCTCTATCTGAAATATTTGTTCTCTCATCCTTTCCCTGTGGGAAAAGAAGGGAAACTTGCCACTTGGTGGGGATATAGTTAGTCTTCCCATTGATTTCAATGCAATGTGTTAGGGAAAAAAGTGGGAAAAGGGCACTTTTTGTGAAAAATTTGCCGCTCAGCAAAAAGTGGCAGTTTTCTTCTGTTTCGTTTTTTAGACAAGAACTTTCGTCCATCCCTACCAATGACACTGGGTACCAATCCTCCTGCTCCTGATATCAATCAGGCACCAGTGACCCCTTTTGTCTAGTCATCCAGAATGTCTTACTGCTCACACATATAACGGCCCATTCCATTTACTATGGACCTGTTATGTTCTCTTCCTATACCTAGAAACTTTACATAGTAACATAGTAATTTAGGTTGAAAAAAGACTTGCGTCCATCTAGTTCAACCCTTCTCCTATTCCTGTTTACCATAGTTGATCCAAAAGAAGGCAAAAAACACCCCTCAATACAGCAATTTCAAATTCTGCCTTGAATGGGGTAAAAAATTCCTTCTTGATTCCAAATGGCAATCAGATTTCTCCTTGGATCAACAAGCTCTAACTAAATATTAATCCCAGTACTAACGTACATAGCCCTCTATGTTCTGCTCTTTTAAATACGTATCCAGGCCCTTTTTAAAGGCATCTAATGTAATCGATAGCACCACCTCCTCAGGCATTTGATCTGGACATTAAAGATCTAATGAAGACAGAGGAGGTCCTGGCTAATTCAGATGGTTATTACATTTTTTATGAATTATTGTAGCCAATGTTCCACCTGTGATTGTCCTGGGGGCACTCTTTTGGGGGGGATCAGTGGTCACCATATCACCACATGACAAACTGACAGGCATAGCAGGCCTTTAGATTACAATTGATATTCTGACCTTTTATTCCTGTTCTCTTTTAGTGCATTATTTTTTCATAACTTGTTTACATAACAACTATTTCAGACTTTGTGCATGATTTTCCATGTCTATTCCATATACTGCCAGATGTAGCAACGTGTACTTTTAGACTGTGCACACCTTTTCAGTTGCTTACAGGTATTTTGATGCTCTAAGCACTTAACTCAATGCTAAATTATCTTGGCCCTGTTCATAACTCTTGTTGATTCTAGTTCTGTTTGGACACTTGGGTGCTGATCCAGCTTGCTGTTTTGATCTGATTTCTCTTGCTCTTGACCTTGGCCTGTTTATCTGGACTTGCTCTGGTTTCTACCTGCCTCTGACCTTGACCTGCTTATGGACACACAAACATTGGGGTTCATCACACTGGGGCAAGTGGCTGTTTATTATAGGTACTTTGCCTCATCCTTTCAGTTACTTCTTCATATCCATCTGCTACAGCATCTCAGCTAACTCTATCCTGCACACCAGCTCCAGACTGTACCTCGTAACTCTAGGGTTAAGGCTTCTTCAGACTTTCAGACCTGCTCCTGTGCAGACCTCCTTAAGAGGGAGAGTCTGTATTAATTCATAGGCCCTTATGCCAGTCTGATTTTGTACAAATGAGCCCATCCCTTCAATCTGACTCTATCTCCTGAGTATGAAGTACTATGAGATACATTGCAGATTATGACAGATTTCCTTTGCATTCAGAAGGGACTTTAGTTTACCTCTGTGGGCCTTAATTGGAAATGGCTTCAATGGATTTTTGTTTGCCTTCCTCTGGACCAAAAACAAGGGTGATATGTGATAGATTGAACTTGATGGACTCATATCTCTTTCAGACTTATAATCTATGTTACCATGTTACAATGTTACACATTCATCATATTAAATTATACCTGTCAACTGATTCCAAAAGAAGAACATGCCAGCTGTTAGATTCATGACAATAAGCCTGAGGCACAATAACAATAATCATCTTCTGACAACATACAGTTCTGTGTGTTCTCATTATTCATGTCTCACTCTCAAACGTCCCAGAAGTAAGTATTATAGAAAGTACAGACATTATTTTCTGTCACTAGCATTTTATACTTAAAATATATTGCACTGTTGCATATGTTCTTATTGTTATTCCAAAACTTCTTAGTCTTGTGAATATGTTTGCTATTACACTCTAAACAGTTCTGGACTATTACTAAAAACTAATATTAGGCTTTTGGGAATTTTTTTTTAACAGATGAGAGTTGGTACCGTGTTAGCCGTAGAAATACAGGAGGCAAATATATTTTTTTTATAGTTTTTACCTTTTATTGGGTAACTAAGCAGATTTAGAATACAAGCTTTCAAGACATTAGGTCTCTTCCTCAGGCATGTTATACAGATAAATATGAAAACATCTCTCTTAAATACAAGTACACATTGCATTGTTTAGCATGGAAATCAGATAAGAGAACTCAATCCAGATCCAGATACTTTGATCAGTCAGTGGTAAATTGCACTCTTCCTCTGAGGCTTTACAGATATTTGCGATGCTCTTGGGTCTGTTGGAAAGGTCAAACAACTAAGTGATAATGTGACAAAAACTCTCTGTCCTTATTTAAACCACTACAAATTGCATTCAATTTTAACATTAATTTTACCTCCCATACCTTTCTGTCCCTCTGAGTGCGGAACCATCCCATCAATACAGTTAACTTAATGTCCCTGATACTGTGCCCATTTTGACAAAAATGTTCTCCCACTGATGTCTCTGTCTTTTTGTTATTAACACTGGATCTGTGGGAATTAAACCTCTTATGTAGTGATTGTCCAGTTTCTCCCACATACAGAGCTGTTGGGCATTTTGCACACATGATCCCTGCCTATGTTTTAGTTGAAAGCACCTTTCCTCAAGTCTTAATGGAAAACCTCTTGTTCTTAGCTCAGCTCATTGCATAAGAGAGTTTTTTGTATTGACCTTGTATGTATTTGTAAATGGTAATCATATCACCCCTTAGACGTCTCTTCTCTAATGTAAACAAACCCAGTCTGGCTAGTCTCTCTTTGTAACTCAGATCCTCCAATCCCTCTATCACTTTTGTTGCACGTCTCTGCACCTTTTACAGTTCATTAATGTCTTTTTTTTAGAACAGGTGCACAAAATTGTACTCCATATTCTAGATGAGGCCTAACCAAGGATTTATACAGAGATAGGATAATATTAGCATCCCTTGCTTCTACACCTCTTTTTATGCAGGCCAGTACTCTTTGTTTTTTCAGCAGCTGAGTGACTCTGCACACTGCTGTGAAGTCTATTGTCTATCAGTACTCCTAAATCTTTCTCTAATGAGAACTTCCCAAGTTGTTTCCCATTTAGAGTATATGTAGTAAGTTTGTTTCTACAGCCCAAATGCATAACCTTACATTTATCTACATTAAATGACATCTGCCACTTTTCTGCCCATTCAATTAGTTTATCTAAATCTTTCTGTAGGGAAAAACACCCAGGTCTGTATGTATTTCCTTACATAGCTTAGTGTCATCAGCAAAAATTTAGATGCTACTTTCAATTCCCACTTCTAAATCAATAATAAACAAATTAAAAAGCATTGGTCCCAGGCCTGAACCCTGCGACACCCCACTTATAACCTTAGACCAATTTGAAAAAGTTCCATTTACAACAACTCTTTGCCATCTATCATTTAACCAGCTCTCAATTCCTATACAGATAACACTGCCCAAACAGAAGCCTTTTAATTTATGCAGTAACCTGTTGTGAGGCACTGTATCAAAGGCTTTTGCAAAATCCGAGTATACTACATCAACAGCAATTCCCCTGTCCAAATTACTACTCACTCTTTCATAAAATGCAAGTAAATTAGTCAGACGTGATCTGTTCTTAGTGAATTATTTTATTACCCTTTATCAGGGTATGATACTTCCAATAGAATCTGCAATGTGCGGGAGTCCAAATATATAGTTTTTAACAACAAAAGAAAAAAAAGGCGCTTCTGGTGCAATATTATTGATAAATAGATAAATTCACCACCTTTCACCTCAATAGGAAATATACTCACAAAATTTATGGTCAGTGTTGCATATATATGCTCACTGACTATCGTGCTTAGGGGATCCTATTTATACACTGTCCCCCACACAGTGATATTCTCACCATGTCAGGGTGCTCCTCTTCTCAACTCCAAGGAAGTCAAAACATAGAAGAAAACACAAATAGGAGGGTGCCCAATCGTGCCTATTATCCCAAGACAACCAATATAAATGTATATGTATATAGTTATACTCACAAAGATAAATGTTACTCGGGGGCTTATACCCTCCAGTAACTGATCATACTTGCAGAAAAAATTAACCTGCCTCTGCTCAGGTCTCCTCAGGTCTCAAAGGAATCCAGAGGCTGTGCTGCAGTCGTTTTAAAGTTGTATTTAATTAAAAATTATTATAAAAATAAAATTGCTCATAGGAGCTAACAAAAGATAAAACAACACTTTTAAAAGAAAAGGTTCAGCAAAGCAAAACGTTTCGTGGCTCACTTGCCACTTCTTCAGATGCAGAAGAACCTCTCACTTCAAGTTACAAACCAAAAAAAACTCACAGCAGCACAAAGATTTAAAAACCCCTCCCTGACCATTTTGTTAGCTCCTATGAGCAATTTTATTTTATTCTCTATTGACCAGAAAACTCTCTGGAAACTGAGTTGCAGTATACATATTAACTACAGTACTTACAGAATATATAAAGTCATTAGAAAGGTTTACTATTCCTTTAAATGTGTTTTAACCCCTTGAATGCTGGAGTGGTCTCCAATGCATTATGCTTTTATTTCAAAAAACAGTATATTTATCCAGAGCAAGATTGAAGGTCTTTTTTTAGAGCTTTATTCTCTGTTTCTGCTGCTGTTCTCTATGGGTATCACCCATCCAACCCACGTCACTTGAATCAGTAAATATGCAATCAGAAGAAAGGGAGAAACAGCGCAAAAAACTTCTTCTAAGCATAGTATTAAGCAATATGATACTTAAAACCCCCCTATCCCATGTACATCACTCACTTGTTCGGGAGGTTCCTTTGCCTCCCATTATATACTCTGTCAACGATGGTAATTTAGGTATTTCCAAATATCAGCTTATAGGAAGTAGTGTATTTCCCAAAACAGATAAAATACCATATATATACAAAACATGTGGACTATATACCAGGAATATTAATCGCAAGGTAAATGAAAAAACATGTAAAAAAGTAGGTGTAATAGTCCTAATACAACTATAGATATGCAAAGGACCTATGTATCATAAGAAAGCACTATTTTTATTATAAGAAAAAAACAAAAAGAACAGACATGTCTATGAAGACACTAAAAAATATATATTAGAATGCTATCAGTACTCTATATATAGTAAGCTGTAGCTAAAGATACACATAAAAGAATTAAAAACAATGGGTAAACAAAAAGTACCGTAATGTCCAACGAGAAAAATCGCTTAACGCGTTTCGTGACTTCACACAGTGTGCATGTCACTTCATCAGAAGAATAAATATGGGTCACATCTTTTCTCTTTATATACCTTAACTTTGTAGTCTTTCTCGATAAAGTTGAGCATTAATAGTTGGGAAACTTCCGGTCTTTGCGTACATCTGGTTTCCAGTTGCGTGTCACGGTTGGAATGCACACGCCACGCACATACGAAACATACACATCTATTTTGGTAATTACACTACTTCCTAAAAGCTGATATTTGGAAATACCTAAATTGTCATCGTTGACAGCGTATATATTGGGAGGCAAAGGAACCTCCCGAATAAGTGATTTATGTACATGGGATAGGGGGGTTTTATATATCATATTGCTTAAAGGGTTAGTAATATCAGAAAAAAGTATTCTCTATATGGTAGATACAATTAAAAGAAAGTACTTGCACTTATCCGTATCCCTCAGACCGTTATGGTTTGAAAGATATAGGAAAATAAAGTTCTCCGGTCCCTCCCCTTTCTGCTTGATGAGCTGTAAAGCTGTCAGAAGCAGATTCTGGTCACTTGACCAGATGTGGCTCTTCAGCAGTGCCGATATAACAATATCTAAAGATAAATACTTAATTTGGAACTGTCTACAAAGTGTGCCTGGCTTGCAAGCACACTTTGTAGACTGTTCCAATTAAGTATTTATTTCTAAATAGCATGATTTCAGCTCTGCTGGAGAGCCTCTGTCTGATCAAATGAATGAAATCTGCAGCTGTCAGCTAGATGGCAGACTTGAGTAAAACAGCCAGGAAAAGGTAACTTTAGCAAGTTATATCTCTCAAACCATAAAGGTTTGAGAGATAAGACTTACATTGATGTTAATCTTTTTTTAATGTTTACAACATTAAATCAACTTAAAATTAACCATTACTATCACTTTAATACTATGCTTAGAAGAAGTTTTTTGCACTGTTTCTCCCCTTCTTCTGATTGCATTATGCTTTTATTGTCATAAAGAAGAGAGCTGATAAGAGTAAGTAAGTCAATCATCCCATCTCATGCTTTCTTACTGACAGATTATACTGGTGGTTGTGAACAAGTTCTATTCAACAATGACCAGTATAATTGCCAACATTTTTACCGCTATGTTATATGCTCAAATGCAGGTGGTACAAAAATATATGAAAGATAAAGCATTTGTTTTGCTTACGCTGTTCTTTTGACAGATGTGCAGTGTATAGAATCAATTTAAAAATTATCCCACTGTATTGGCAGTAAATTGGATCTCATCTCCAGCACACTTCGTTCAAATATTCAATGATGCAAGCACAGACATGAGAAGTAAAAGATTGATGCTGTGTTCATTTCTAAATTATTCCTCTGTTACTGTATGTGTTATATGTTATTTAATTATGAAACAAAATATTGTTTTGAGAAACTGTGACAGGAATAGGATTTTCTTTCTTTTTCATCAGGATGCCCTCTAAAAGCCTGTTTAACTCCTCAATTGTGATATGGGTCTCCAACGCATTGCTTCACAATGCATTGGAGTCCTATATTGGACCCTTGGGGTTAATATCTACAATGTGGAGACTGTTACTGTCAAAGTAATTATATCTCTTTTTACCTGGATATGATTTAATAGAAGCACTTTTATGAACATTTTCCCCTTAGGATTTTCAATATTAAATGCAAAAAAAAAAGTATTTTGGACTTCTTCACACTTAATTTGCCATTTTGCTTTTCAAATACTCCCTTTTGTATTAATTTGACAACAAAATATGTCATGAAGCCATTTGATATCCATATAGATTTTAATACAATTCTCATGTACTTTACAAACATATGATTCTCTGCTATGCTAAGCATCAAAGGTAATTTTAAACAAGAATTTCAGAATTCAGTTATTATCATGAGCTTAAAGGGATAGTAATACTTAAAATGTAAAAAAAAATATGTTGTAGGGTTTATCCCCCTGAGTAAAATAAGAGTACTCCCACTGCTGAGAGGTCTTTCATTCAAAAGTTATTAATTTTCAAAGTTGAATTTTTTAGGTGCAATATCACAGTGGCCTGAAATTGTACAGTGGCGCTGTTGCTACACCATCCTATGGAGATTTATGGTCAACTGACCAGAGTTGTCCATAGGATCGTGTAGCAACAGCGCCACTGTACAATTTCAGGCCACTGTGATATTGCACCTAAAAAATTCAACTTTGAAAATTAGTAACTTTTGAATAAAACACCTCTCAGCAGTGGGAGTACTCTTGTTTTACTCAGGGGGATAAACCCTACAACATATTTTTTTTTACATTTTAAGTATTACTATCCCTTTAATACTGAGTTATACTCTGATATTCTGTCTAGCATTTTTGCAGACAATCCGGAATTTAAGTTTTTATTTCTAAAGAATAACTTACAATTGTTTCAGGCTATTTTGCATATGTTAAGAAATCGTAAAAGGATATTAACTTCTTTTTGCATTAAATTTGCTAAAGCTCTTATAATTTTAAAGCATTAAAGAATATGACTGATTTTAAGTAAAACTCTTCAATATTCACTAGTTTAAAACATATTAATGGTTTAATATTCCTACTACTGTTTACTCTGATATCAGCAGTGAACTTTCTTCAGTGAAAGAGCTGACCCATTTTATCAAGTGTTGCCATGACTAGGTGTGTGCGTAATCGCTTGCCGTGTTCCCATGAGAAATTCCTCAAAAACCACGTTGTTGTCCTCTTTTTCTCTGAAAAATCCGCTTTAAGACTAGTGATTAAAATTTTTGCATTTTTCACCCATTGGCCAAAATGTTTTACCATTTTTTTCAATGGCTAGAAAGTTTCCACCAATTGTATTTGTGGAAATTAAACACAATAGAAGCAGCTACAGAGCGAGGTAGATGTACTGTGCTATTTTGCTGTGATCTTTTTCCAAAATTGAGGCAGGAAAGGCTTGTAGCAACTGTTATCACTATGGGCTAGGTTTAAAAATAATAAATGGAGGAGCTGGAAGAACCCTTATGTGCCCAATGAGTCTGAGGTGGAGGAAGTGATCACTATTGAACCAATGCTGTCCAGTTGCCCTAAATCACCCCAAGGGATCTTGGGGAATTTAATGGGAAGGCATGGAGAAAAGGGAATGGGAAGGGATGGAGAAAAGGGTAGTACTAGTGAGAGCAGGACAGGTTAGCTGCCTGTGCCTGCTGCTAGATGTGCTGCCCCTGTTGCAACCAGTGCTGTGCCTGCTGCCAGTGCTGAACCTGCTGCCACCAATACTGTGCCTGCTGTCAGACATGCTGCCCCTGTCTCCAGTGCCACCAGTGCTATGCCTGCTGCCAGTGGTGAAGCTGCTAGTGTATTTTGTAATACTCAGAAGGGGGGAAGGAGAAGATGATGCCAAGTGTGACAGCAGAGGACCCTAAGCACACTTGCCATCGTCAAGCAGTCCCGCCAGCACTAGTACTAGTACTAGTTCAATATCCTCATATTACTAGTGACTGTGAGGAGGAAGACTCTGGACCTGAACTTGATGTGCGTGGTGTTAGTAGTAGTAGTAACAGTGATGGTGAAGGAGCCTGTGGGACTAGTGTTAGGCGAGTGGTAGAGGAAGCATTTGAGAGCGTCCAAACTAGCGGTCAAGGGAGCCCACACCATTCCTCTGGCCCTGGGAGTCCCCTTCCCATCACAACAGTGTCCAGGTGGAACATGATGCTGAAGAAGCCAGAACTGGTGTTGGGGAGAACAGGCTCAGAATGAATACCACCAACACTAGCAGGAGCACAGATGAGCTGCCTGTACCTGCTGCTACTGCTGGAAGTCTGTCTTCTTCAGGTCAAAATGAAATACCAAGTGTGACATTAGGGGACCCTCTGTCACATTGCTTGTCACCTCCTCAAAGCAGCAGTGAGATGTCTGTAATAGAGCAGCAGCACATAGGGGATAGTGGTAGTGGTGATGATGATGTTGGAGAAGCTGGGGTGGAAGAGACATTGATGGCCCTTTTATCAGAAACTGAGAAGCAATGGGAGACAGGGATGAGGATGGGCATCACCACCACCACCACCAATAAGCTTTTGGAATTTGCAACTGTTCTAATTCCTTCTGCTGCTGAGTTGAAAGGGCAGCAGGATGCTGAGCAGCAAGCTAGTGTGCCACAGACCACCGTGGACACAGTGGAAATGGGATCAACAAGTGATGCAGGACTAGGACAGGTTCCACTTGCCAGTGGCAGCAATAATCTTGGTCCTAGTTGCAGTACTGATTTCGAGGCAGTAGCAGCAACAGCAGCAACATCACCCACTGCCAACACAGACAGTGAAGGGGAATGTGTAGAACAAGAAGAAAGAGGCCATTCTTCTCCAACTGCCCCCCCCCCGAAGTCATGGGTGTGGGACTATTTTTCTATTGGGGCAGGCACAGTGCAGTCATCACCAACAGCACTCTGCACAATTTGTGACAAGTCAGTGAGAAGGGGAAAGGAGCGAACACAACCACCTTGATATCACACATGAAACACAAACACCATGACATTTATGTTAAACATGTTAAAGACAAACACCCATTACAGAAATCAAGAACCGCTGTGACTCTCCAGAAAGGCAACAAGAGGTGAGGCAAAGATCAAAGAGGAGGAAGAATAAAGAAACCCAGACAGAGACTGGAAGTTCCATGACAAGTGAAACAAGTAGCTCACCATCATCATCACCTTCTTTCTCTATGATAACTACATCTCCTGCCAACCTCATTCATAGTTACCTCCCCTGCCAAATGATAGCCACTCTGTTGAAGTTAGGATTTGACTGTTCATCTCCATCCATTGAACACTGTGTGGTGCACTGACCACACATGCCTGTGTGGTGGAGGAGAATCGCAAGCAGGGCATCAAGTGGCATTTGAGGAGATTCCATCCTGTAGAATATGCTAAGATGCTGGCAGGGAAGGTTCATCATTACTATTAAACTGTCAGCAAGGAGTCATGTATGTTTAGCGGGGTCTGGACAAGGGGTATAGTTACAGCGGCAGTACTTAGGTTCTGGTGTCATTTTGTTTGGATACATTTGTGCCCCCAGATGTTATTTACCACACAAACTATGCACATTGTAGTTGCTGATGAGTGCCACAGTTCCTGCTCTCAAGGGAAATTTTTCTATTTTAATAACAACACACCCATGATTTTGGAGGAGAGGCAGTTGGAGAAGAAATATTGGCCAACTTCTTCTTTTCTCCACATATACTGGGGGCTACTTATTGTGCTGCTACTGCCTCAGGTGCACCACTGGAGCTAGTCGTGGCAAGTGGAACCTTCATCATCCATCACCCATGTTACTGCTGTTGTTGATCCCTTTCCCTTTGAGCTGCCTAATCATCCTGTTGCGTAAACAACTCAGCAGCAGCAGCAAGAACAGCAGTTGCAAATTCTGCATTTATAAACACAGAGGGACATTTGACAATGGCCCGTGGCCACTGGCCAACATGACCTGCTGGGCTTGTACTTTGAAAAAAAAAAAATATTCATAGTCCTTCAAAAAAAAAATAAAAAAATTGGAGGGTTGTTACTAACAAGCCTATGTCCTACAAATCAATGTTTCCTTAGGGTTTGTGCCAAGCAAGCTTAAATCCTATAAATCAATGTTTCTTCAGGACTTGTGTCTCTAATAAGTCTAAGCCCTACAAATCAATGTTTCCTCAGGTCTTGGGCCTCTAACAACAAATCTAACAAGCCATCCTCTACAAAATACTCTATCATGTCAAATAGCAGCCCACCCCAGTGGCAACTTATGTCAGGGGGTTCCTGCCTCTATCACTTTACAAATTCTTTATTTTATTTTTTTTATTAACTGACCCCCAATAGCAGTCAAGAAACCCCCTCAAAACAAATTCCCCATTCAACTGATTCATTCCCCCAGACTCCACCTACCAACACAGGCATCCTCCTCAGACCCCTTTTATACCATGTCTTATGGGATTTGTTTAATTTTATTTAGGATTTATTTTTCATTAACCTCCCCCCAATCCCAGTAAACAACCCCCCCAAAATGACCCCCTATTCAACTGATTCTTTCCAAACACACACCCCCAACACAGGCACCCTCATGCCCCTTTTATACTATGCCTTTGGGAAATAAAATAATATTTGATATGTGTTGTGTGTAAATTCAATGTTCCCGTTGATTTCAATGGAGACGAAAAAGCGGAAAATCTGCACTTTTCATGGGAAATTATTCTCCAAGTAGAAAGTGCCATTTTTCACCGTTTTCATTTTGAGGTGAAAATTTTTTGCCCATCCCATTCCCTAGCCATGACATACCCAGCATTCACACACATGCACACACACACTGGGACGTTTGATTCCATGCGGTTAGTTTTAATGCATCCTGAGCACAGACAGTGTTGTAGTTAGTGCTTATTACACATGAAAAACCCCTGAAATGACACTGTTGATGCCATGCAACTGAACACTAATTTGGGTTGCCATTAACCTTTCACTACATCCCCTTCAATGTACAGGAGGTTGAAATCTAGATATATTTAGAGTATATCTAGAGTATTTAAGAATGAAATAAACATTAAGACTGTTAGAATGCATTAAATTATCCATTTAGTATTATTATCCCTCTAAGAATGAATATCAGTCTGATGTTAAAGTTGCAATGTTTCTTTTCCATTAGTGAGCTACAACCTGTAAACCTAATAGTCCCCATTTTTTGCTTTCTATTTTCAAAGATAAAAAATGACTATTAAAAATCAACCAACTGCCATAAAACTGGTACCATTCTGTATAAGCCACTGTCATGGCCTACTAGTTACAGTGGGACATGTTCCTATGGTGTGCAACCATTGCGGTTCGTATTTGCACACTTTTTGCACATAGACACATCAACACATGCACTACCGGCTATATCTGCCTTTCAGAACTAAATTGTTAGCCTTTTGGTGAAGACTTGGTTCCTGTGTTCCTATTTTGTGTCTCTGGTACTTGACTTTGGCTTATTTTTGGACAGTGATTGATCTCTGCCCTTCTCTATCCCTGGCTATCCATTTTGACTTTTCTTGTACTTTTCCAGTCCTTACCTTTCAGCCTTCCCTGACTTTATTTTTGGATGATTTCCAGTGCTTGTTATTCAATATCTATTATCCAGGTCCTGTTTTCCCATTTATCTACTCTCTCCAGTGATAGTCAGTAATACCACTAAAGGTTCACTGGTGTATCTATACTGTCATCTGGCTTAGTGAACAGGACCTTAGGCTACAGCAAGGTTACACCAGTGGATGTCAACACACCCAAACACTGCACTCTGTAGAAAATAGCCAAGGAGAAAGAACAGAGGTGCCCCTTGTGCTGAATCAAATGGTAATATTCTACCTCCACCGGTGCACCACAGTGAGTTCTACTCTGAGTTCTACTCTACATGCAAGTCCATGTATGTGGCAAATAAGGGGTGGGTGAAAAGGGTGAAAGATTTCCTGCAAAAGATTTCACCTTTTCTAATTTTCACCTATTAAAACTAATTTTTCACCTTTATTTCCTATAGGTAGTCCATTTCCCACTGCAATATTACTTCTTCTGAGGGTTGAAGTTTAGAAATATGTGGCTGAAAGTTGTGAATTCTACTGCAACATATGCCTTGAAAAACGTGTTAGCATGCAGAATGCATTTGTCCTTTGCCCACAACACTTACTTACTGCTTAAGTGACACTGGCAAATATTCATGATGATGTCAAGTAATAAAAAAAAATAAAGTACAACCTACAATGTGGTAGATGTATATTGTAGTGGTGGTGATGGGGGACTGGCATGGTGTGATTTGTGTATGTATATTGTTTTTACCTTTGTCATACACTATCCTCCTTCTCAGATTATTGACACATGTTACTTATTTGTCATAGCAGTGGTCCCAAGTGGGGTAGATGGTGTTAACCCTTCTTCACATCCCTCCTCCACCTCCTCATCTGTGCTGCTGTTAATATATTTGTCCTGGCTTTGTCTGTCATGCATGGTTTCTGCTACCTGATACTCAGATGGCATGAGATGTTGGTTCATTTTTAAGAATGTTAGTCTCCCAACATTGCTGCTTGATAGCCGTGTCCTGCGGTCATTGACAATATAACCAGCTGCACTGAAAACCCTCTCAAACTCAATGCTTGCTGGAGGTTTCCACTGCAGTACGTATCAATGTTAGCCACACACACTGCTTTGTTTGCCAGTAGTCCATGGGGTCATTGTTTCTGCCTAGAATGTAGCTATCCTCAGTAATCATTAAGTCATCCTCAGCAGCATCAGCATCACCTGACAATTCTTGCCCACTACCCTTATATTCCACTAAGCTTTTGGAGGTCTCAGACAATTTCTTTTTACTTTTACTGTAACAAAGTTCCCTACTACTTTGAGGATGGGTGTTTTGGTGCTTGTTTGTCTCACTGTCTGATGCAGCAGGTGATTTAGCTGCTACACCTTCCTCTATTATGATATTGCCAGCATCATCAACACTTGAATGCAACTTGTTGTCGTCTTCAGTGTTCTTCTTATATGGTTCTATATTTCTATTGGCACTGGTGGTGTTGAACTAGTTTTGCTGGGAACTTGACAAACTGCATCCTCCCTTGGGGTAGACGGATCATAATCATTAACTGAAAACGCTTTTTTTGTTTTTTTGAACTACTACTTTACTCTTACTTCCCTGCACTGCTCCACCCCTCCCCCTTCCCCTTGTGCATTTGCTGGACATTATTCAACTACACTGTGTATTTTTACTGTATGGTACACAGCTCAACTCATGGAGCTGTACGATGCCTTGCCTATGCCCAGTCAGATGATTGTCACTGTCACCTAATATATTTAGTTCTTTATTCTTTTTTTATTTTTTTCCACCCTGTTCTCTGTCCAAAAAAAGTTATAATTGAAAAACAAAATCAACAACTTCTTTCCCCAAACTTCTCCACCCAGCACAGAGACAATAACAGCAAGATCATCAAGCAAATAGGTCCCAAGCTCTCTGTGTTTTTCCAGTCAGTCACATGGAATTTTGGATTATTTGGGGTCAACCTCCTTCCTCTCTTCTTCTCCACAGAGTGCCCCACTGAATCTCCTAATACACACTTACACAGAACAAATGTCCCACTAAAAGATTACCTAAACTAAACTTCAATTCCCCTCTCTGTCTTCTCTAGCACAAACAAGTTCTTGTTTTCTCCTCTCACAAACACAGAATAGCATGCTGTGAGAGCCTGACAACCTTTTATATGGCTGTAGAAAATTTTATGTGGTGTAGAAAAATGTTTCTTCCCATTGATTTCAATGGGCGAAAAAGGCGGGAAAAAGCAAAATAACTTCACTTTTCATGGGAAATTATTTGCCAAACAGAAAATGCCATTATTAGCCAATTTCAGTTTGAGGAGAAAATTTTCGCCCATCCCTAGTGGCAAACATCTATAAGGCCTCTGGGGATATCAAGCTGCCACAAAAACAGTTATATGCCAAAATATGAGTGGATTCACAGAAAGGGCAGCTCTTCAGAACCTCGCTCTCCCAAATTGTCAAACATATGCAGAAAAAGCACAGGAGGCATCTAATAGTTTAATTTGGTCAAATAAACAATAGAAGCATAAAGATGCAAATGCGTAATCACATATATGGTGGTCCTCAAATGAAAGGACTGACAATTATGCCTATGTAGAATCTAACCTGTCTCCATTCAGGTGACTCTAAGGGCTAGATTTAAAGGCAGCCGTTAAACCAGCCGCTATGTGAAAAATGCACATCGCTCGCAAATAATACAGGAGTTACGGCAGATTCAATAGGTACTCTACAAGAATAGCTATCGAACGTAGGCACACAAAAAACACGTAACACAAAAGCCGATGTCGCTCATGTTAATGCACAACGGGCATCCAAATAACACGATAACTGCGCTCAAAACAACATCTAACATAACGGCTGCCGTTGTCAAGCAACCATGATTGATGCCAAAACAAATTCAAACACACAGCCAATCACAAAGCCCCAATGTATCAAAAAACTTCAAATACATCTATATATACCCAAAAATAACCGTCACATACTGTCTGTTATCGAGTTCTTCAGAGCTAGATATCAGGACCCAGGAGCGGAGGATAGCGATCAGAGAGAGGGAGAAAGGAGCAGTCATTTGAGGTAGAAGGAGATTTTTGAGTTTGGAGTTCGGAGAGAGGTGCACTTACTAGACACATATTACACTTTTGCACATATTACATACACACATACAAACACAAACACATACACATACATACACATAGTCCTTACACATTTTACTTTTTATTTTGACAGTGTGAATCTGTGAGTGAAAGTGTGTGACAGAGAGTGAGCGGATTGAGTGTGTCTGTGAGGGCCTGTGGGAGTGCCTGGGTGTGACTGGGTGAGTGATGGCAAGGAGAGGAGGACAGGAGAGAGGGATGGGGAGAGTAGTGGAGGAGGAGGAAGGTTAGGAGGGGATCCCTCAGCAGAGCAGGGGTGGGAGAGGGAGATCTGCAGGGCAGAGGGGGACCCGGCCCACAAGAGCAGGAACACGCAGGACAGGGACAGAACCTGCAGTGGGACGAGGGGTAGTTGCTGGGGAGCACCCCACACAGTCAGGGTCAGACCAGGCAGGGAACTCCGGCACTGAGTCATCCCATGCCGGAGGTGACGAGGCCAGGATCAGAGGCCCCAAGTATACAGAGGAGGAGAACACGGCTCTCGTGGAAGCTGTCCTGGAGAGGCAGAGTGTTCTCCATCCGACAGCGAAGGTCCCTGGCCTGTCAGTGAGGAGGAAGGCAGCCTGGAACCAGATCTGCAGCCGGGTCAACACTGTGGCTCCATGCAGGCGGGACGTGGAGTCCATCAAAAAGCGATGGGGCGACTGCCGGAGGGTTGTAAAGAACAAGCTGTCAGAACTCGCCAAGCACTCCCGAGGCACTAGAGGTGGCCCACCTGTCCCAATCACCTTCTGCGGCTGGGAAGAGATGGTGCGGCAGAATATGTCCCCAACCCTGATCGAGGGGGTTGTTGGAGGAGCTGACATTGGGGATGAGAGGAGCCTCCACACTACCGGTAAGTGCAACATTACAGAACAACAAACTACAGCAACCTTTCAAATGGCTCAAAATATGTCCCAACACGATGCGAACCCAGAGATCATCTCACTGCCTGTGATTGCCCTACTGGCCAGATATGTGCATCCATCAGAAACTAACTTACATTGATACCATCCAAATACACATACCTAGTATATCCCACTCTATGTAGATGGGATATACGAGGTATGTTCATATCCATCATATCAATCCAATGTATATTTTGATGGGTGCACATATATATAGCTAGTAAGGCAATCACACCTACTGAAATGATCTCTGGCTTCATATCTGGAAAGGATATATTCATATCCATATGAAAGGTACATATCCACATGCATATATGACCATTTCTCCTTGTATGTAACTGTAATGGCATGGCAATTGTTAATTTCACCAACATGTTGATCAATGTTAGTCCTATCCCTCCAACCCTCATGGTTAGACAGATATCGCTCTATTTGACAGCTGGAGATTTCAGTCATTAGACCACACGGAGGCTCTTCAGCAGAGCCTAAATTGCCCCATTCAGAGATGGATACATCTTTGAGATGGTCAACAAAGTGTGCCTGGTTTGCAAGCACACTCTGTTCACCATTCCAATGAAGTTTACATCTCTGAATGGGGCAATTTAGGCTCTGCTGAAGAGCCTCAGTGTGGTCTAATGACTGAAATCTCCATCTGTCAAATAGAGCGATATCTGTCTAACCATGTGGTTTGGAGGGATAGGACTAACATCGATCCACATCTATCTCTTACGATGCCTACAATATTACATCATGGTGAAATTAACCATTGCTATTCTGTTAAAGGGATAGTAATACCTAACATGTGAAAAGAAAAATATATTGCAGGGTTCATCTCCTGAGCAAAACAAGGGTATTCCCACTGCTGAAAGGTGTTTCATTCACAAAGTAGCACAGCTCAAAGTTGACTACTCCAGGGGCAATATCAAAGTGGCCTGGAACTCTACAATGGCGATGTTGCTAGACCATCCTATGGACAGCTTACGTCCAGACGCCATAAATTCCCATAGGATAATGTAGCAACAGTGCCAATGTAGAACTTCAGGCCACTGGAATATAGCACCAAAGCAATTCTATTCTGAGCTGGGATACTTTTTGAACAAAAACCCCCTCCAACAGTGGGAGTAGCCTTGTTTCACTCAGGGTGATAAACCACACAACATATATTTCCCTTTCCGCATTTCATGTATTAGTATCCCATTAATCCCATCATGGCTACGTTTACTAATCACACAATCTCAATTCTCCACACAGCTTATGGGCCTCCATCGCAGCAGGAGCCCTTGGAGGAGCCGACCACACCACCCAGTGAGGAGTATACAGAGGAGGGGACTAGCCAATGGGAAGCGTATACAACCACCACACCTCCTCCCCAACTGCATCACCACTGCCTGCCTCTCAACTGGCTGCCTCTCAACTGGCTGCCTCTCAACTGCCTGCCCCTCAACTGCCTGCCCCTCAACTGGCTGCACCACCACAGGATGCTCCACAAATGTACAGCGGCTGGATTCAGGGGGAGAGATGGATGCATCCCACCACCTCCGGGAGCTATTACCCTCCAGCAGCACCACCACCACCACCAGGGAGGCAATGGCTGCCCGGGAATGTGGCCACCAGCCAATATGGGCCATATTCCACCTAGATGGATCTACCCTCCTGGATGGCTCCCCAGCATGGCCCCAGGTATGATCCCAGGTGGGGGCCAAGCACCTACCACTGGCCAAGGTATGACCCTTGGCCACTTGACTACCAACACCTGGGCCTGATTGGGGAGCCCCAGTGCCCTCAGCCGAGGGACTTGTTCACCCCACCACCTCAACCAGCACAGACATCAGTGGGCAGCAGTGGGTCCCTTGATGTGGTGGGCACCCACACACCATCTGTGTATGCTACTCCACCAACAGAAACAGCAGTAGCAGCCACAGCACACCCAGTACCAGCAGAGGAGACAGCAGAGGCTGGTGAGATAGAGGCTGAGGAGACAGCTGAAGCTGTGGAAACAGAGGCTGAGGAGACAGCTGAAGCTGTGGAAACAGAGGCTGAGGAGACAGCTGAAGCTGGGGAAACAGAGGCTGAGGAGACAGCTGAAGCTGGGGAAACAGCACATGAGTCACCAGGCACTCCCATCTCCAGCAGTCAATTCACCACGGATCTGGAGGCTGAGTGCATGGCCCTTCAAAGAGGACAGCTCCGGGCAACCCACGCCACCAACGACAACCTCACGAGGAACCGGAGGGAATCCCGGAGGAACACGAACAGGTTGGAGACCAGAATCCAAGCTCTGGAGTCAGAGGTTGCCAGGGGGAACACACAACTCCACCAGCTCCATACGGGGATGATGGACATGTTTGCACAGGTGCTCGTGGAGTTGCGAGAGATTAACCGCAGGGAGAACCTGAGGATGGAGAGGGAGAACCTGCGTTCCACAGAGGGGTCCACTGCACCCACCACCCCTTCCAGTGTTACCCCAGAAGCCACACCTAGGGGACAGAGGGTGACAAGGCAATCAGCCAGGGCATCCACCTCTGGCACCAAGTCTAAGGCCCCCCCCCAAAAAAAGAAGAAATGAAAGGCCCAACCTGTCATCTGCCCCCTCAATAAAGGAAAGTTGTGCTTTTGAATCCTGCCTGATCTGCTGTGTATTCAGTTATAGATTGGGTGGCAGGGTTGTCTCCAATGCATTGCCAAACAATGCAGTGAACTCAACTCCTGCCTGGGGGAAATGTTTGTGTGATGTTACAACATGGGTTCACACACACCCACACCGTTGTCCAAATTCACCTGGCAACCCATCCCTGTAGCCATATAACACGACATGGCCATGATGTGTGTCAGATTTGATCAGAACATACCCCTTAGCACAACAACTGGTGCAACACTGAACATTCGTCTGCATCAATTGTTGTGTTTGAGGGGAAAACCAAACAAACAGCTATGCGACTTAGCAGGGAAATAACAAGCAGGACAGATGGAACATGCATCAATATGGTCTTTAAATCAAAATTCTATTGTGCAGCTGACTTACTGGGGAACACAATGTACACCCTAGGATCTCAATGTGTGTGTTACACATTGTGATCCTAGGGTGAACATTGTGTTCTCCAGCAAGTCAGTTGCACAACAGGAGTTTGAATCACAGCCTAACTTACTGGATAACCCAATGATCTTCCTAAGATTGTGACATTGTAGATGTTTTATAGAAGAAATTTTGTGAACATTTGAGGAACTGATTTTCTTGTTTTTTTAAAATATTTATTACATCTTATGATGAGCGACTTTCGAATAGGAGCTAATTGTATTGACCAAGTTCGCTATACACTTGGCTTCTCTGTTACCATTGACAAGGCCGGAGAGAGACTTTAAGGGGGCACTTGCAACCTCCTGTCTTAGCCTCAATGTGGCAGGGTCTATCAGAGGAAATGTCGAAATGTTTGTTGCCTGTCTTCATATATGGTATGTTCCTTAAGTATATAAGTTTTTATTTTAACAATGTATTTTAAACCCCTTATGAAGTGAGAAAGGTCTCTCAAAATTTGTTGGGAAATGAAGTTAATCTATTTGAATTATTACATTTCTCTTTATTGAACCCCATATTATAGCAAAGTAATTTTGTCTCTATCATCTGAGTCACCAGACAGAAGTTTGGAACATGAGACCTCTGAATAAGACTGACAAGTCCAGACTTTGCCTTTCTTTCAGATGGGGAGGGTGGTTATCCGTATCCAGATTTAAACTCATATATCTTTGTGGCTTTATTGCAATTGTTCCTGTATGTACAGCAGACTGTATTTCCATCACAGGGGTTACTCTCAGATTCCTTGCGTTCTTCTATGCCCGTTTTCCTCTTTGTACTAGAATATGAAGGGTTCTCTACGGAACCCACGAAAGAAGCTGCAGTCTTGGAAAATTCCCCTAGTTGAAATGTATTTAATTTTGATACTTTATATTCTTATTAATGAGAGGTCTATACCATGTATATTCCGGTATGAGCTCATTGTTCTTTTTGTATTACCTCCTCAATTAGATCCTTACATAGTTACATAGTAATTTAGGTTGAAAAAAGACTTGCGTCCATCCAGTTCAACCCTTTTCCTATTCCTGTTTACCATCGCTGACCCAAAAGAAGGCATCTGACTCAAAATGGCAATCAGATTTCTCCCTGGATCAACAAGCCCTAACTAAATATTAATCCCAATACTAATGTGCATAGCCCTCTATGTTATGCTCTTTTAAATAAGTATCCAGGCCCCTTTTAAAGGCATCTAATGTATTTGATAGCACCACCTCCTCCGGAAGTGCATTCCATACCTTTATTGTCCTTACTGTAAAGAAACCCTTCCGCTGTTGTAGATTAAATCTCCTTTCCTCAAGTCTAAGCGGGTGGCCCCTTGTCCTGTGTACTGTTCTGTTAATGAACAGGTCTTTTGAAAGCCCTTTATATGGGCCTTGAACATATTTATATAGTGTTATCATATCCCCTCTAAGACGCCGTTTCTCTAGTGTGTACAAGTTTAACTTTTCTAGTCTCTCTTCATAACTAAAACTTTCCATTCCCCTTACTAGTTTTGTAGCCCTCCTCTGCACTCTCTCTAGTTCCATAATGTCCTTCTTCAGAAAGGGCGCCCAGAATTGAACAGCATATTCTAGGTGGGGTCTTACCATGGACCTGTAAAGAGGCATAATTATATCTTCCTCCCTTGAGTCAATACCCCTTTTGATACATGCCAATATCTTATTGGCCTTTGCAGCTGCCAGATGGCACTGCATGCTACTGCTAAGTCTATTGTCTACCATTACTCCTAAATCCTTTTCATTAGTAGATTTCCCCAGAGAAACACCATTTAAACTATATGTTGCATTTTTATTATTATACCCAAAATGCATAACTTTACACTTGTCTATATTGAATCTCATTTGCCATTTGCCTGCCCAGTTACTCAATTTGTCCAAATCCTCTTGTAATGAAGACACATCGAGTTCAGACTTTATTACCTTACTTAATTTTGTGTCATCGGCAAACACTGATACATGGCTTCCTATGCCCTCTGGGAGGTCATTAATAAAAAAATTAAAAAGAAGAGGACCCAGGACAGATCCCTGAGGCACTCCACTTATCACGTTTATCCAACTGGAGAACTTGCCATTTACTACCACTCTTTGCATTCTATCTTTCAGCCAATTTCCAATCCACACACAAACATTTTCCCCTAGTCCTATTTCATTCAATTTGTACAGTAACCTCTTGTGCGGAACTGTATCAAATGCCTTGGCAAAGTCTAAATAGATCACGTCAACAGCCGCTCCCTCATCTATATTATTACTTACTTTTTCATAAAATTCGATCAAGTTCGTTTGACAAGACCTATCTTTCACAAAGCCATGTTGGCTATTGCTAATGATATTCATGTTCCAGCAGAATTCTTGAATATATTCCCTTAGCAATCTTTCAAACAGCTTCCCTACCACAGATGTCAAGCTTACGGGTCTGTAGTTTCCTGGCTGGGACTTTGATCCCTTTTTAAATATGGGCACCACATCTGCTTTACGCCAATCCATGGGCACCATACCAGAAATAAAAGAATCCCTGAAAATCAGATATATCGGTCTGGCCAGGGTCTGGCTTAGCTCTTTAAGTACCCGTGGGTGTATACCATCTGGCCCTGGAGCTTTGTCTACCTTGACACCATTCAATTGTTTTAACACTTTTTCTTGTGATAGCCAGTCCCATGCTTGCTGTGCCTGTTCTGTAAAAGTAGTTTGCAGATTCTTGTCCAATGGGTGTTCCTTGGTAAAAACAGAAGAAAAGAAATTATTTAAAATATCTGCCTTCTCTCTGTCCCCTTTGACCATCTCACCCGTTTCCGATAACAAGGACCCAACATTATCAGACTTTAATTTTTTGCCATTTATGTATTTAAAGAATTTTTTTGGGTTGCTTTTGCTCTCCTTAGCAATATTTTTTTCATTCTCCAGTCTAGCTAATTTAATAGCCTTTTTACAGGTTTTGTTGACATTTTTGTATTTTGCAAATGCCTCTGCTGATCCCTCAGCTTTGTAATGTTTAAATGCCGCTTTCTTGTTATTTATTTCATGAATTACTTTACTTGTTAGCCACATTGGTTTTAATTTGCTTCTTTTGTATTTGTTTCCAACAGGGATAAATTCATATGTGGCCTTTTTAAAATTCAGTGTTTTGGTGGAACTCATATCAACTTGTTTTTTTGAATTAATCTCAAACGATACCATGTTATGGTCACTATTCCCCAAGTGCTCCCTTACTTGGATGTTAGAGATAAGTTCTTCATAGTCAGTTATTACCAAATCCAGACATGCATTCCCTCTGGTTGAGGTCTGCACTAGTTGTGACAAAAAATTGTCATTCAACAAGTTCAGAAACTTGCTGCTTTTAGCAGAGTTAGCTGTTCCATTTTTCCAGTCTATTTCTGGATAATTAAAATCCCCCATAATTATAGTTCTCCCTATTTGGGAAGCCTTTTCTATTTGCATTAATAGCTGTGTTTCTTCAAGGTCACCAATGTTTGGTGGTTTATAACAAATACCAACTAATATTTTCTGGGCAGTTTTATCCCCAGTGACTATTTCAACCCACAGGGATTCCACATGTTCACTACTGTCATCACATATATCTTCCCGCAATTGAGGCAATAATGCTGGTTTGATATACAGACAGACCCCACCACCTCTTTTGCTTGACCTATCTTTTCTAAATAACATGTAGCCCTCTAAATTGATTGCCCAATCATGTGTGTCATCCCACCATGTTTCTGTTATGCCTATCAAGTCATAGTTTTCAATTTCAGCTACCAGCTCCAGTTCCCCTATTTTACCAGTTAAACTTCTGGCATTTGCAAGCATACAATTTATGCCACTGCTGTGTTCCATTTGTGATTTAATTTTGTTGTGGCTTATAGTCTTCTCCCTATCATCTGTACTAACCCCGCCCCCAGATCCTCCCACCTGGTTATTAACTACCTCACCTTCCCTTTCTATACTATCTATCCCAGTATTTATTGGCCCCTCCCCCCCCTTCCTAGTTTAAAATCTCCTCCAACCGTCTAGTAATCCTCTCCCCAAGCACTTGAGACCCTCTTGCATTTAGGTGCAATCCATCCCTGCTATAGAGATTATACCCCAAAGCAAAATCAGCCCAGTGCTCTAAAAACCCAAAGCCCTCCTTCTTACACCAAGACTTCAGCCATGCATTGAGCTCCCTAATCTCCCGCTGTCTCTCTGGCGTAGCGCATGGCACAGGTAGTATCTCTGAGAATACTACCTTGGATGTCCTGTTCCTAATCTTACTGCCTAAATCCCTAAAATTACCTTTTAGGACTCTCCACCTACCTGAAGTACAACCACAAGTCTGACAGGGAGACACACCATCAACAGGTCAGAGGTGCCACAACTAGCAGCAGCAGAAGCAATCCTAAATGTTCACACAGCTCTAGGGCACATAATAGTAGTAGTAGTGATGTTGCAGTGTCAGAGAGTGTACCAGGAGTTTGTTCATTTGGTATAACGCATATAGCCCCTGATGCAGAGGAGTACGAGTTTGGAGATGACAAGAGTCATAAAGTTCCAGCACATGCTGTCTCCACCTCCATCACCTGCTTTATTCATGTTTGGGGGTGGGTGAAAAGTGATAAAAATTTCCCACATGACTTTTCGCAAAAAAATGGTGGATTTTTTTGCTTTTTTTCTATTTTTCTCCAATGTAAAATGCTCTTCCTTTTCACCTATTACAACAAATTTTTTGCCTATTCCAACACATTATTCTCCTATTCTAACACATTTTTCGCGTAGTTTAACACAGTTTTCACCTATTCAAAGGGATTGGTGAAAAATTTTGCCTCAAATTGCAATCGGCGAATAATGACACTTCCCAATTGGAGAATAATTTCTCGTGAAAAGTGTTGATTTGAAATCAATTGAAATCAATGGAAACTTTGAATTTACACACAACACATAATAAATATTATTTTATTTTTCAAAGGCATAGTATAAAAGGGGCATGAGAGTGCCTGTGTTGGTGGAGTGTGGGAAAGAATAAGTTGAACGGGTTTTTTTTTGGGGGGGGGGGGTTACTGGGATTGGGGGCAGTTAATAAAAAAATAGATCCTAAATACAATTATCCCCCCATAAGTCATGGTATAAAAGGGTTCTAAGGATGGTGCCTGTGGTGGTAGGTGGAGTCTGGGGAAAGAATCAGTTTAACAGGGAATTTGTTTTGGAAGGGTTTGACTTGTACTGGGGGGACAGTTAATAAAAAATAAATAAATAAATAAATAAATAAATAAATAAAATAAAATAAGAAATCTGTATGTAAAAGGGTGGACTGATACTTGACTTTATAGAGTATTTTGTAGGGGATGATTTGCTAGATGTGTTGATAGAGGCCCAAGGCCTGAGGAAACATTGATTTGTAAGACTTAGACTTAATAGAGGCATAAGCCCTGAAGAAACATTGATTTGTAGAACTTAGGCTTGTTAGAAACAACCCCCCCCCAAAGTTTTGTTTTGTAGGACTATGTTTTTATTTATATATTTTTTAAGCACAAGCCCTGAGGGAAAAAAATGCCCTACTTTCCTAGGGCCAGCAGGTCATGATGGCTACTGGCCACTGGCCATTGTCAAATGTCCTCCTGAGTCCATAACTACGGAATTTGCAATTGCTTTACTTCTGCTGCTGAGTTGTTTAAGCAGCAGTATGATTAGGCATCTGAAAGGTAATAGGATCAACAATAGCATTAACATGGGTGATGGATGATGAAGGTTCCACTTGCCACAACTATCTCCAGTGGTGTGCCTGAGGCAGTAGCAGCACAATAAGTAGCCCCCAGTCTATGTGGAGAAAAGAAGAAGTTGGCCAATAATTCTTCTGTACCTGCCCCTCCTACAAAATCATGGGTGTGTTGTTATTAGAATATACATTTTTCCCTTGAGAGCAGGAACTCTGGCTCTCATCAGCAACTGCAATGTGCACAGTGTGTGTATGTGTGTGTGTGTGTTAAATAAAATCTGGGGGGCACAACTCTATCTAAACACCATGACACCAGAACCAAAGTGCTGCTGTAGTGACTATAACCCTTGTCCAGAATCCACTAAGGACACATGACAACTTGCTGACAGTTTGATAGTAATGATGAACCCTCTCTGCCAGCATCTTAGCATATTCTGCATGATGGAATCTCCTCAGATGCCGATTGATGCCTTGCTTGCAATTCTCTTCCACCACACTACCATTTGTGATCATTGCACCACACAATGTGCAATGGGTAGAGACGAACTGCCACATCCTACATCAACAGAGTGGCTATCATTTGGTGGGGGAGGTAACAATGAATGAGGTGGATCAGCAGAAGATGTAGTTACTCTAGATGGTGATGGTGATGGTGAGCTAGTTCTTTCATTAGTCATGGAATTTCCAGTGTCTGCCTGGGTTGCTCTACTCTTTCCCCTCTTTGATCTTTGCCTCACCTCTTTTTGCCTTTCTGGAGAATTAGGGTTTACAGCAACAGTGGTGCTTGATTTCTGTGGTGGGTGTTTGGCTTTAACATGTTTAACATAATTGTCATGGTGTTTGTGTTTCATGTGTGATATCAGGGCGCTTGTGCCAAGGTGTGTTCCCTCCTTTCCTCTTCTCACTGACAAATTGTGCACAGTGCCATTGGTGATGACTGCACTGTGCCTGCCCAAAGTGAAAGATAGTCCTACAATCACATTCCCTTTCACTGGCTGGGGTAGAGGATGATGTAGCTGCTACTGCCTCAGAATCAGCACTTCAACTAGGACCAGGAGTATTGATGCTGGCAAGTGGAACCTGTCCTAGTCCCGCGTCACCTGTTGACCACATTCCCACTGTTTCCATGGTGGTCTGTGACACACTAGCCTGCTCCTCAGCATCCTCTTGCCTTTGCAACACAGTAGCAGCAGGAAATAGAGAAGCTGAAAATTCCTCAAATTCCAAAACCTCACTGCTAGTGGTGGTGGTGGTGGTGATGCCCATCCTCATCCCTGTCTCCTATTCCTTCTCAGTTTCTGCTAAAAGGCCATCAATGTCTCTTCCAGCCCAGCTTCTCCAGCATCATCATCATCACCACCACTAGTCCTTACGTGCTGCTGTTTCTGCTGTTCTACTACAGACATCTCACTGATGCTTGGAGGAGGTGACAAGCAATGTGACAGAGGGTCCCTTAATGTCACCCATGGCATTTCTTTTTGACCTGAAGAAGACAGACTGGCAGCAGAAGCAGCAGGTCACAGGCATCTGATCAGTGCTCCTACTGGTGGTGGTGGTATTAATTGTATGCCTGTTCTCCCCCAACAACAGTTCTAGCCTCTTAGTCTTTAGGATCATGTTCCACTTGGACACTTTAGTGAAGGGAAGGGGAGGACTCCAGGCTTAGAGGAATGGTTTGAGCCCTCTTAACTGCTAGTCTGGACACTCTCAAATGTTTCCCCTATCACTCCAGCTGCTTCACCACTTTAAGTTCAACCGCAGAGTCTTCCTTCTCATAGTCACTAGTAAAATGAGGATATTGTTGATTAACTGTCACGGTTTATTATGACTCTCAGACACAAGTTTTAGGTAAAAATCAATTTTATTGAAATAATAAATTGATAACGTAGGATGGCAATCACATACATACAGATATATTCTGAATATAACAAGACAGAAGGCAGACTCTACCGGTCCTGTCAATATACCGGACAGGACAGTCTGAAGTAATAGAATGTTAGGCTCTACCGGCCTTGCCAATACCGGGTAAGGCAACCTGCAGATGGATTCGCATAACGGTTCTACCGGCCTTACCAAATTACCGGGCAAGGCAGCCTCAATAGATTCATAATGTAGGCTCTACCGGCCCTGCCAATACCGGGTAAGGCAACCTCAGATGGAATGTGGCAAAAGGTTCTACCGGCCTTACCAATACCGGGCAGGGCAGCCCAGAGATAGTAGCAGCAGTCAGATGGTAATGGCAAATTGACAGGATCGTAAGCAACCCAGTGTACACACACTGAGACTAACAGGGGAATCATAAAGCCGCAAGGCTTTGGAGCAAACCAGCGTCCGCACGCTGGGACCAACACTGAATTGTATAGCCGATAGGCTTAGGAGCAAACCAGTGACCGCACACTGGTGTAACAAGCGAGTTAGTATAGCCGTAAGGCTTAGGAGCAAACCAGCGTCCGCACGCTGGGACCAACACAGAATTGTATAGCTGATAGGCTTTGGAGCAAACCAGTGACCGCACACTGGTGTAACAAGCGAGTTTGTATAGCCGCAAGGCTTTGGAGCAAACCAACGTCCGCACGCTGGGACTAACACAGGATTGTATAGCCGATAGGCCTCGGAGCAAACCAGTGACCGCACACTGGTGTAACAGGTGAGTTTGTCTAGCCGCAAGGCTTTGGAGCAAACCAGCGTCCGCACGCTGGGACCAACACAGGATTGTATAGCCGATAGGCTTTAGAGCAAACCAGTGACCGCACACTGGTGTAACAAGCGAGTTTGCCTAGCCGCAAGGCTTAGGAGCAAACCAGTGTCCGCACGCTGGGACCAACACAGAATTGTATAGCCGATAGGCTGTGGAGCAAACCAGTGACCGCACACTGGAGTAACAAGCAATGTCGCCGACGCGACCAGGCAGGAGGTCGCCAGGATACAGGAGACAGGCGATGCGATGACAGGAACCAGCAACGATCAGTCAGGTCAGGAAACAGCAGAGAAGAAGTTCAGCAGGAACTGCAACACCAGAGACTAGGCCGGAACCAGGACTGGAAGTACTTCAGTATGCAGGAAACACTGGAACAGTAGAGATCAGGAACTCAGGAACACATGAGATCAGGAACTCAGGAACACTGGAATAGAGGCCCAGCTATCACTGGCATAGTGATAGCAAGAAGGTCAGAAACAACACGAAAGGGCAACCAAAGGGTGCCCAATCCAGGTTTAAATAGGCAATGAAAGGCGGGCTATCTGCAGACAGCCAATAGCAGCCCCCTACTGGTGACAGACAAGGAACTGCAGCAATCACGGGCACCGTGATAGTACCCCCCCTTCAAAGACCCCCTCTCCTAGAATAGGGTCTAGGTTTCTGTGGGTAATTGGCATGAAAGGCCCTAGTTAGCCTAGGTGCATGCAGGTCCGTACTATCCACCCATGATCGATCCTCAGGACCATACCCTTTCCAATGTACCAGGTACTGTACCCTTCCTCTAAGCCTACGGGAATCAATAATGCTCTGAACCTCGTACTCCTCCTGGCCCTCGACCTCAACAGGTCCGGGCACCACAGGTGTGGTAGTATAGCGATTGCAAACCAGAGGCTTAAGAAGGGACACATGGAACACATTATGGATACGCATGGATGCAGGTAGGTCTAGTGCATAGGAGACAGGGTTAATTTTGCGAATAACTCTGTATGGACCAATAAACCGGGGAGCCAACTTATTAGACGGAACCTGCAGCTTGAGATTTCTGGAGGAAAGCCATACTCTATCCCCAACCTGAAAGGAAACCGCTGGAAGCCTTCTGCGATTAGCATGGCGCTGATGACGCTGAAATGACTGACCAAGTGCCCTCTGAACTTGTGCCCATGTGGAACGGAGTTGCTCGATATGCTCATCCAGAGCTGGAATCTGTTGCGTCTGAAATGAGTCTGGAAGCAAACAGGGCTGGAACCCATAATTAATCAGAAATGGAGAGCTCCCAGATGAAGAATTGACCGCACAGTTCCTGGCGAACTCTGCCCAAGGCAACAAGTCGGACCAATTATCATGATGGTCAGTAACGAAACAACGGAGAAATTGTTCCAAGCCCTGATTAGCTCGTTCAGCGGCTCCATTGGTCTGGGGATGGTAGGCAGAGGAGAAGGACAGCTGTATGCCCATCTGTTGGCAAAATGCCCTCCAAAATCTAGACACAAACTGCCTCCCCCTGTCAGACACCAGTACCCTAGGCACTCCATGCAACCGGAATACTTCTCTGGCGAACACCATTGCCAATTCCTTCGCTGAAGGAAGACCACGGAGGGGCACGAAATGAGCCATTTTAGAAAACCTGTCCACCACCATGAATATAAAGGAGTACCCCTTAGACATAGACAACTCTCCCATAAAATCAATGGAAACATGAGACCAGGGGCGTTCGCCATTAGGCACCGGTTGAAGCAAGCCCACAGGGAGATGTCTCGGGGTCTTAGCGCGGGCACAGGTGGCACAGGCATTCGTAAATTCGGCACAATCGTTTCTCATGGAGGGCCACCAAAATAACTGAGAAAGGGACCATAACAATTGGTCTCTACCAATATGTCCCGCAGCCTTAGAGGAATGGTAGGTTTCAAGCAGCCTAGTACGAAATGGTTCATCGACAAAACATTTGCCCACTGGAGTTTCATGGGGAGCGGACCCCTGAGAGGCCAGGATCTCCTCCCCTAAAGGAGAAGTGATACTCGTGCGTATAGTAGCCAGTATTCTGTCAGGTTGGATGATGGGTGCTGGTGCTTCCACTCTGTCACTGTCAGCCTCAAATTGTCTTGACAGTGCATCCGCCCTGATATTCTTTGACCCCGGTAAGTATGATACAATGAAATTAAATCGAGACAGGAACAGTGCCCACCTGGCCTGACGGGAGGACAATCTCTTGGCCTCCGAGAGATAAGTCAGATTTTTATGATCTGTTAGGATTAATACGGGAGTCTTGGTACCTTCAAGCAAATGACGCCACTCTTTAAGAGCGAGGATAATGGCCAATAATTCTTTGTCACCTATCTCATAGTGACCTTGAGTGACAGTCAACTTCTTAGAGAAAAACCCACAAGGTCTGAGAGTACCACCTTTCTCGTGTCGTTGCGAAAGTACTGCCCCAACCCCAATATCTGAGACATCCACCTCTAACGTAAATGGAAGTAGAGGATTGGGGTGGGATAACACAGGAGCTGCAGCAAATGCCAGCTTCAAATTCTCAAAGGCATTCTCAGCAGATACCGGCCAACAAGAAGGATTAGCGCCCTTGTGCGTAAGATCGGACAAAGGTTTAACAATGGAAGAAAAGTTCTTAATAAACCGCCTATAATAATTAGCGAAACCCAGGAAACGCTGTATGGCTTTAAGCCCCTTGGGTTTTGGCCATTGTAAGACAGCTGACAACTTATCCTTGTCCATGGCAATGCCATCATTGCCAATTATGAACCCCAAGAATGGCACACTGGTTCTATGAAAGTCACATTTTTCCAGTTTACAAAATAATTTGTTCTCACGGAGTCGTAGCAATACTGCGGATACATCTTTGATGTGCTGTGCCATGTCTTGAGAGTAAATCAATATATCGTCCAGATAAACCACAACACATGTCTGTAACATATCTCTCAGAACATCGTTTATCAGTTCCTGGAAAACTGCGGGGGCATTACATAGCCCAAATGGCATTACAAGATACTCGTAGTGCCCAGCTCGAGTATTAAAGGCAGTTTTCCACTCATCACCTGCTCGAATGCGCACCAGATTGTAAGCGGCCCGTAGGTCCAATTTGGTAAAAATTGATGCGCCCTTAAGCCTGTCAAAAATCTTGGTGATGAGTGGTATTGGGTATGCGTTTTTTGCCATTAGTTTATTCAAGCCCCGGTAGTCAATGCATGGTCTTAATTCGCCATTTTTCTTTTTTACAAAAAAGAACCCAGCCCCAGCTGGAGAGGTAGATTTTCGTATGATCCCTCTAGCAAGGGCATCAGAAATGTAATCCTCCATAGCCTTATTTTCCTCACAAGATAATGGATAAGTGCGTCCTTTCGGAGGTACTGCCCCAGGCTGCAATTCAATGCAACAATCATAAGGTCTATGCTGAGGTAGCAAACTGGCCTCTCCTTTGCTAAAAACATCGCCAAACTGTTGGTACACATCCGGTATAGCCGAGGAGGTGTACAGGACCTTAACAGGCTGGATGACGCACTTGTCCATACAAAACTGGGACCAAGCAGCAATTTCACACTTTTTCCAATCAAATTGTGGGTTATGTAACTGTAACCACGGAAAGCCCAATATTACCGCATGGTGCGGAGAATTAATCAGTTGAAACTGCTGCTCTTCTCTGTGAAGTGCCCCAATAGTCATAGACAGTGGCATAGTTTCAAACATAACCTGAGGCGGTTCTAAGGGTCTGCCATCAATCGCTTCAATAGTCAAGGGATTTTCTCTTTCAATGCGTGGAACTCCGTGCAATTCAGCAAAGGTATTATCCATAAAATACCCTGCTGCACCAGAGTCAACCAAGGCCAAAACCTCCACAGAGCGTTGTGCCCAAGATAATACCACCTGT
This sequence comes from Rhinophrynus dorsalis, assembly GCA_037306005.1. Lineage (NCBI taxonomy): Eukaryota > Metazoa > Chordata > Amphibia > Anura > Rhinophrynidae > Rhinophrynus > Rhinophrynus dorsalis. The sequence continues at coordinate 83,561,437 of CM074718.1, read as the reverse complement.
ATGGTGGGTTTCATTGTGCCCGACACTGGGGACGATTGTACACCACCTAGGGCCTGTCCCCCAAGGTACCCTAGGTGCGTGCGTTTCCCGGACGTACCGGACAGGAATTTAGCAAATGCCCTTTTTTACCGCAGTATAAACACAACCCTTGTCTTCTGCGATAAAGTCTCTCAGCCTTGGTTAGTCTAGTGAAGCCTATTTGCATAGGTTCACTTGTCTCCCGTACAGGTTCACTAGACTTCAATGCCAGGGGAGGGATGGGTGGGCAAAAAATGCCACTAGACTCATTATTCTTTGACCGTAACTTACGATCTCTGGCAATTGATCTCTCACGTATTCTGGAGTCAATTATCATAACATATTCAATGTAGTCATCTAGATCAATAGGTAGATCTTTAGCAGCGATTTCGTCCTTAATGTGGTCATTCAGGCCTTGAGAAAAAGCTGCCAATAATGCCTCGTTATTCCAACCTACCTCTGCTGCCAATGTGCGGAATTCGATGGCGTAGTCGCCTACTGTACGCCTGCCCTGATGTATCTCCATAAGGCGTTTGGCAGCAGAGGTGGTTCTACCAGGAGGCTCAAACACTCTTCGAAAGGATTGCACAAATTCTCTAAAGTTTTTAGTACAAGGTTTAGCATTCTCCCACAAGGGGTTAGCCCAAGCCAATGCTCTGCCAGTGAGCAAAGATATTGTAAACCCCACCTTACTACGATCATTGGGAAATGCGTGTGCCGTCAATTCCATAAAAATCTCGAGTTGGTTGATGAACCCTCTGCAGAGACTAGGGTCACCATCGTATCTTAGCGGCAAGGGTGCAGAAGCCGTTAACCCTTTAACAGTACCCCCTAGGGGTCTGGTATCATTCTCCGGTGTCTGACTTGGCGAGACCACCGGGCTAGAGCTAGATTTGTCAGCAAGTACCGTGCGTTCAAGGATCGTTTGAATTGCAACTGCCAACTGATCCAAACATTGCTCGTGCACATCCATCCTCCAATGGATATTCTGTGCATTACCTTCACCTTTGCTGTCTGAGGTCATGGCCCTTTCGTACTGTCACGGTTTATTATGACTCTCAGACACAAGTTTTAGGTAAAAATCAATTTTATTGAAATAATAAATTGATAACGTAGGATGGCAATCACATACATACAGATATATTCAGAATATAACAAGACAGAAGGCAGACTCTACCGGTCCTGTCAATATATCGGACAGGACAGTCTGAAGTAATAGAATGTTAGGCTCTACCGGCCTTGCCAATACCGGCTAAGGCAACCTGCAGATGGAATCGCATAACGGTTCTACCGGCCTTACCAAATTACCGGGCAAGGCAGCCTCAATAGATTCATAATGTAGGCTCTACCGGCCCTGCCAATACCGGGTAAGACAACCTCAGATGGAATGTGGCAAAAGGTTCTACCGGCCTTACCAATACCGGGCAGGGCAGCCCAGAGATAGTAGCAGCAGTCAGATGGTAATGGCAAATTGACAGGATCGTAAGCAACCCAGTGTACACACACTGAGACTAACAGGGGAATCGTAAAGCCGCAAGGCTTTGGAGCAAACCAGCGTCCGCACGCTGGGACCAACACTGAATTGTATAGCCGATAGGCTTAGGAGCAAACCAGTGACCGCACACTGGTGTAACAAGCGAGTTAGTATAGCCGTAAGGCTTAGGAGCAAACCAGCGTCCGCACGCTGGGACCAACACAGAATTGTATAGCTGATAGGCTTTGGAGCAAACCAGTGACCGCACACTGGTGTAACAAGCGAGTTTGTATAGCCGCAAGGCTTTGGAGCAAACCAGCGTCCGCACGCTGGGACCAACACAGAATTGTATAGCCGATAGGCTTTGGAGCAAACCAGTGACCGCACACTGGTGTAACAAGCGAGTTTGTATAGCCGCAAGGCTTTGGAGCAAACCAGCGTCCGCACGCTGGGACCAACACAGAATTGTATAGCTGATAGGCTTTGGAGCAAACCAGTGACCGCACACTGGTGTAACAAGCGAGTTTGTATAGCCGCAAGGCTTTGGAGCAAACCAGCGTCCGCACGCTGGGACCAACACAGAATTGTATAACTGATAGGCTTTGGAGCAAACCAGTGACCGCACACTGGTGTAACAAGCGAGTTTGTATAGCCGCAAGGCTTTGGAGCAAACCAACGTCCGCACGCTGGGACTAACACAGGATTGTATAGCCGATAGGCCTCGGAGCAAACCAGTGACCGCACACTGGTGTAACAGGCGAGTTTGTCTAGCCGCAAGGCTTTGGAGCAAACCAGCGTCCGCACACTGGGACCAACACAGGATTGTATAGCCGATAGGCTTTGGAGCAAACCAGTGACCGCACACTGGTGTAACAAGCGAGTTTGCCTAGCCGCAAGGCTTAGGAGCAAACCAGTGTCTGCACGCTGGGACCAACACAGAATTGTATAGCCGATAGGCTGTGGAGCAAACCAGTGACCGCACACTGGAGTAACAAGCAATGTCGCCGACGCGACCAGGCAGGAGGTTGCCAGGATACAGGAGACAGGCGATGACAGGAACCAGCAACGATCAGTCAGGTCAGGAAACAGCAGAGAAGAAGTTCAGCAGGAACTGCAACACCAGAGACTAGGCCGGAACCAGGACTGGAAGTACTTCAGTATGCAGGAAACACTGGAACAGTAGAGATCAGGAACTCAGGAACACATGAGATCAGGAACTCAGGAACACTGGAACAGAGGCCCAGCTATCACTGGCATAGTGATAGCAAGAAGGTCAGAAACAACACGAAAGGGCAACCAAAGGGTGCCCAATCCAGGTTTAAATAGGCAATGAAAGGCGGGCTATCTGCAGACAGCCAATAGCAGCCCCCTACTGGTGACAGACAAGGAACTGCAGCAATCACGAGCACCGTGATATTAACCCCTCCTTCACGCCAAACACTAACAAGCTGCTGGACCTTCTTAGTAGAAGTAGTACTAGCACTGGAGGGACTGCTTGGGCATGGCAAGTTTGACTTAGGGTCCCTTGCTGTCACAGTTGGCATCATCTTCTCCTTCCCCTCTCCTGAGTATTACAAGACATACTAGCAGCAGATTCAGCACTGGTGGCAGCAGGTGCAGCAGTACTGGCAGCAGGGGCGGCACGTCTGACAGCAGGCACAGTAATGGTGGTATCAGTAGCATGGGCAGCACGTCTGACAGCAAGCACAGCATTAGTGGCAGCAGGGGCAGCACTTTTGGCAGCAAGTACAGCAATAGTGACAGCAGGCACAGGCAGCTGACCTGTACTGCTGTCACTATTACCCTTTTCTTCCTCCCTTACCATTAAATTCCCCAAGAACCCTAAGGGTGACTTAGGGGGACTGGACAGCATTGCTTCAGTTGTGCTCACTTTTTCCTCCTTCTCAGACTCAGTGGATACATAAGGAATCTTCAGTTTCCTCCTTCTATTAGTTGTAAGCCTGCTTAAAGTGATAGCAGTCACTATGAGCCTCTCTTGCCTCAATTTTTCAAACTATTCACAACATCACGTTTTTATAGAGAAAAAGTAAAAACCACGTAAATCAATGTGCAGAAACTTTCTAACCACTGAAAAATTGGTGGGGAATTTTGGACAATGGGTGAAAAATGTAAACATTTTAATCTCTGTTTTAAAAGCACATTTTCTTATGATAAAACTAACACGGGAACACAGCAACAACATTTGCGCATCCCTACCTGAGAGGTCTTGAAAGTTTACATCTGCTTAATTAGCCAATAAAGGAATCAACATGACTATATTTGTATCCTGTATTTCTACAGCTAACATGGTACCAACTCTCGTCTATACTATAAAGGAGAAGCTGGTCAGGTGACTACCAATTCTCCAGACATGCCACACACACACCCATAGCTGTTCAGGAGGAGGAGTTATGCCTCTCTTCACCATTCACCTTTCTCCACACATTCACAGGACCCATGCTACTCCTGTCCACCCACATCCGAGTTTTGCACTTTCTCCCAATTACTTTCTCCCTCCACACTCGCACAGCTTACAATTTCCATGTTCTTCCACTCCTTTCTCCTCACCAACACTTCTGTCCTGATCAGGATCATGCGTATGCAGTATGAGGATGATGAGTATTGTAGTACACTTGAAACGTCCACATAAACTCAGCATAGCATAACTCACCATAGCATCATATTCAGTATTGCATGTTCTTGCACTCCTTTGCCCTGACCTACACTGCTCTCCACATCACAATCATGCCTATTGTACTGTACTTTCATGTCATTTGGAGGATCATCTTAATTTTAGTACAGTTTAAACATCCACATGAACATGAAATGCACTACTGTGCTTTCACAATGGTGCACATCTATACAACTACCCATATAGCGATATTTTGATGCAAAAGCCTACCAAGAAACAGCAACAGGTTTCAAACAGTGACATGATAATGTCGCGTTTCTCATTCACACACGTTTATAGATTCTGCATCACGATCATGCCTATTGAACTCTACTTTCAGCCCTCGCCTAATTGCCGACACAACAAAAGCTGCTCTGTCCAGCCTTTCCTACAGCCAGTGTAGTCCACATCGAGTAGCGATGTGTCAATTAACGGGGACTGACTGACTGTGTAGTCAAAGCAGCATGTCACTCTGTATTAACCGCTTGAGTGCCAGTGGGGTGCGTAACTCATTGCACAGCAATGTGTTGCATACCTCTCTGACACTCAAAGGGTTAAGCATGGAACCTGAATTGAAGGCTGAGTCACAGTATACACACACACCCTGATAAATACAAAAAAACAGATAATCGACCAAGAACAACCCCAGTACAATATAAAGCATGTCACTAAATAGGCACACTGTTCTGTTAATGCACCCAGATGAGCCCTACAGCAGGCAATAAGCTTCTCCAAGAGGAAGCCCCATCCTCACTGAGAAGTTTACATTTGTACTTCAAGAAGCACAACAATATTACTGATAAAGCAAAAAAAAGACATGCGCCTCAAACAAGCATGTAGTTACTATACGTTACCAAATGGTATGCAATGTGTGACCTCTAGTGATGAGCGAGCACCCCAATGCTCGGGTGTTCGGGTGCTCTGACCGAGCACCCCCGGAGGCTCGAGTGCTCGGCCGAGCACCCGAGCCCCATTGAAGTCAATGGGAGGACTCGAGCATTACACCAGGCACCCCCTGCTCTGATGAGGGGAGGGTGCCTGGTCCATAGGAAAAGGGCAGAAAATGATGGAAACACCACAGAAATGGTTCAGGGACAGCATAGGGAGGATGTCTGGATGCATCTTGGACTCCAACATCGCTGCTGGGAACGATCTTTCGCCCGTAGTACGCCATTTTTACAGACTGACCGTAAAACACACAAAAAGGAAGATAAAAACGACTTTAGGCGAAAAATTGTTACCAAACAGTATTTGCTGTATATTTACTTGTATATCATCTGCAAATTCTCCCAAAAATTTCCTCGAATTTTCTGAACTGAGGCCATGATTAAGAGGGAAACGTGCGCAGAGGCAAATTCTCCCAAAAATTTCCTTGATTTTTCTGAACTGAGGCCATGATTAAGAGGGAAACGTGCGCAGAGGCAAATTCTCCCAAAAATTTCCTCGATTTTTCTGAACTGGGGCCATGATTAAGAGGGAAACGTGCGCTGAGCCGACCATCTAAAACATTATGGGTGAGGGTCTGCTGCGGAGCTGACCATCCTAAACATTATATGCGAAGGCCCGCTAGTGAGCTGACGCTATAAAACATTATATGAGAGGGCCCGCTAGAGAGCTGACCCAATAAAACATTATATGAGAAGGCCCGCTGGTGAGCTGACCTATACAAAAATTGTCAAACAGGGCCCGCTGGTGAGCTGGCCCTATATAAAAATTATATCACAGGGCCCGCTGGTGAGCTGGCCCTATATAAAAATTATATCACAGGGCATATGGAAGAGGAGGAGGAGGATGAGAAGATTAAGAGTCAACCATATACCCGTTTTTTGGGTGGAAGGGGTGAATGGGAATACAGAGTATTCCCATCATTGTAAATAACATATATAAAGTGAGTTTATGTTCCCCCGGGGCTTTCCTCCAGTGGAGTGGAGAAGTCAGGGGAAATCCAGGCCTTGTTCATTTTTATAAGTGTCAACCTATCAGCATTGTCGGTGGAAAGGCGGATACGCTTATCTGTTATGATGCCACCAGCAGCACTAAATACCCGCTCAGACAGAACGCTGGCGGCAGGGCAGGCCAGCACCTCCAAGGCGTAGAGTGCCAGTTCATACCACGTGTCCAGCTTGGACACCCAGTAGTTGTAAGGCACAGAGGGATCATTGAGGACGCTGACACGGTCTGCTACCATCTTCCAAAACTTTTCCCTCCTTGTGACACTAGGCTGCGCATCAGGGTGAGGGTGCTGGCGGGGTGTCGTGAAGGTGTCCCACGCCTTGGAGAGTGTTGCCCTGCCTTTGTCGGAACTGCTGTGTGCTCCCCTTTTCTCCCCTTCTCGGTTGGCCAAGGTAGCACGTACTCTGCCGCCAGCGTTGTCAGATGGAAAATTTTGGAGCAATTTTTCAACAAGAACCTTCTGGTATTGCACCATTTTGCTTGTCCTCTCCACCGGAGGACTGAGAGATGAGAAATTCTCTTTGTAGCGGGGGTCCAGAAGGGTGAACACCCAGTAATCCGTGTTGTCTAAAATGCGTATAACGCGTGGGTCACGGGAAAGGCAGCCTAACATAAAGTCAGCCATGTGTGCCAGAGTACCAACAGTCAAGATTTCGCTGTCCTCACCAGGAGGATGACTCTCAATCTCCTCATCCTCTTCCTCCTCTTCTGCCCACCCACGCTGAAGAGATGGAACTAAAGTTCCATGGCTACCCTCTGTAGCGGAGGCAACTGTGTCTTCCTCCTCCTCCTCCTCCGCCTCCTCCAATTGTCGCTGAGAAGACGAAGTGAGGGTGCTCTGGCTATCACCTTGTGTAAGCTCTTCCTCCCCCATTTCCACCTCTTCCACATGCAAAGCGTCAGTTTTAATTGTGAGCAGCGAGCGTTTCAGTAGACACAGAAGTGGGATGGTTACACTGATAATAGCGTTATCGCCGCTCACCATCTGTGTCGATTCCTCAAAATTGCGTAAAACCTCACAGAGGTCTGACATCCATTCCCACTCCTCACTTCTGATTACAGGAAGTTGAACGGAGAGGCGACGACCGTGTAACAGCTGGTACTCCACTACTGCCCTCTGCTGCTCACAAAGCCGGGCCAACATGTGGAAGGTGGAGTTCCAGCGTGTGCTCACGTCACACAGCAGCCGGTGAGCTGGCAATTGTAAGCGCTGCTGCAGCTTCAACAGGCCGGCTGAAGCTGTAGATTACTTACGGAAATGTGCACACACGCGGCGCACTTTGGTCAAGAGATCATGCACATTGGGGTAGGTTTTTAGAAATCGCTGCACCACTAAATTAAATACATGCGCTAGGCATGGTACGTGTGTGAGCTTGCCGAGCTCCAAAGCCGCCACCAAGTTACGCCCATTATCACACACAACCATGCCTGGTTGCAGGTTGAGTGGCGAGAGCCACTGCTCGGTCTGGTGACTAATCCCCTGCAACAGCTCTGAGGCCGTGTGCTGTTTGTCCCCAAGGCAGATCAGCTTCAGCACGGCCTGTTGACGCTTCCCCACTGCAGTGCTACACTGCTTCCAGCTACTGGCTGATGGGGGAGTGGCGCTGCGTGCAGAGAATTCGGAGGTGGAAACGGAGGAGGAGGAGCCAATAACGTAGGTGCTGGCGGAAACCCTGATGGAGGTAGGGCCCGCAATCCTCGGCGTGGGTAGCACCCGTGCCATCCCAGGGTCCGAGTCGCTCCCAGCCTCCACGACATTCACCCAGTGTGCCGTCAGGGAAATGTAGCGTCCCTGGCCACAAGCACTTGTCCATGTGTCAGTCGTTAAGTGGACCTTCCCAGTGAATGCGTTGGTCAGGGCACGGGTGATGTTACGGGACACATGGTGGTGTAATGCGGGGATGGCACACCGGGAAAAGTAGTGGCGGCTGGGGACCGCGTACCGAGGGACAGCTGCTGCCATCAGGCTGCGGAAGGACTCAGTCTCCACAAGCCTAAATGGCAGCATTTCGATGGCCAGTAATTTGGAAAGGTGTGAGGTTAGTGCTATGGCCTGTGGGTGGGTGGCTGGGTATTTTCGCTTGCGCTCAAATGCCTGGGGTAACGACATTTGGACGCTGCGCTGGGACAGGGAAGTGGATGTGGTCGCTGATGGTGCTTCAGATGGTACAGGTGCAGGGCGGGAGGTATGCGGGCCTGCGCCTTCGACAGGCGATTGGCCGGCACCGAAAACAGGGGAAGAGGAGGCAGTGGTGTGGCCTGCAGACACAGATGGGCGATCCAGACGTTCCTCCCACTTACTACGGTGCTTGGATGCCATGTGTCAGATCATGCTGGTGGTGGTGAGGTTTCTAGTGTTCATGCCTCGGCTCATTCTGGTGTGGCACAGGTTGCAAACTACAATTCTTTTGTCGTCCGCACTTTCCTTAAAAAAAACGCCGTACCGCGGAACACCTACCCCTTGGCAAGGTAGATTTACGCAAGGGGGTGCTCCGTGGAACATTTGCGGGCCGGTTTGGTGCGGTCCGCCTTCTTTCTGTAGCCACACCACTGCCTCTTCCAGCCTGTTGCGGTGCTGCAGATGGCTCACCCTCAGGACGGCTGTCATCGCTCGGCTCTACACCTTCCCAGGTGGGGTCAGTCACCTCATCGTCCACCAAGTCCTCCTCCACTTCCTCACTCTGATCATCCTCCTCATGTCTTGATCCCACCACATACTCAGTCATTGACAACTGTATATCATCCTCCTCAACAAGGTCTTGAGACAGTAATAGTGGTTGATTTAATGGCAACTGTGTCTCATCATCATCATCATCCACTACTTCCTTTGACCTTAAATGCCGTTCACATCTGTCATCTTCTTGTGATTGGGTACCCTCTAGAGGTTGTGAATCAGGGCATAAGATGTCATGTTCCTCTGCAAGCGTGCTTGGAGAGAGGGTCAAATGAAGGATTGGTGATGAGACGAGCTCCTCACTATATCCCAGTGTGGGATCACTTCTTTGACCAGACCGTCTATGGTGGGAGGAAGGATGATCAGAGTGAGGATTATGTTGACCAGACTCTTGGCTACTGAGAGTGGACTTGGTGGAAGACAGGGTGGTGCTTAACCGACTGGAAGCAGTATCAGCTGACATCCAACCGACCACCTGTTCGCAGTGGTCGGACCTCGAGAGTGATGTCCTGCGACGCCCTGTAAAATGAGAAATAAAGCTAGGTATGGTGGATGTCTTTCTTTCTTGTGCTCTGGCACCAGGCACAGTTTCTCCGCGTCCTGACCCGCGCCCTGAACTATCAGGATCACGTCCACTTCCCCGTCCCTTTTTACCCGCCTTCTTCATATTACACGGAATATGTGCTGCAAATCTGCAACTGTGCAGAGTACACAGAATGTGCTGCTAAACTGCGGTGACGCACACTGAATGGAATATGTGACTTTGATATTTTAGTTTGAAGACTTAACAGTATTTCTTCCTATTCTGCAACTGTGCACAGTACACAGAATATGCTGCTAAACTGTGGTGACGCACACTGAATGGAATATGTGACTTTGATATTTTAGTTTGAAGACTTAACAGTATTTCTTCCTATTCTGCAACTGTGCACAGTACACAGAATATGCTGCTAAACTGCGGTGACGCACACTGAATGGAATATGTGACTTTGATATTTTAGTTTGAAGACTTAACAGTATTTCTTCCTATTCTGCAACTGTGCACAGTACACAGAATATGCTGCTAAACTGCGGTGACGCACACTGAATGGAATATGTGACTTTGATATTTTAGTTTGAAGACTTAACAGTATTTCTTCCTATTCTGCAACTGTGCAGAGTACACAGAATGTGCTGCTAAACTGCGGCGAAGCACACTGAATGGAATATGTGACTTTGATATTTTAGTTTGAAGACTTAACAGTATTTCTTCCAATTCTGCAACTGTGCACAGTACACAGAATATGCTGCTAAACTGCGGCGAAGCACACTGAATGGAATATGTGACTTTGATATTTTAGTTTGAAGACTTAACAGTATTTCTTCCTATTCTGCAACTGTGCAGAGTACACAGAATGTGCTGCTAAACTGCGGCGAAGCACACTGAATGGAATATGTGACTTTGATATTTTAGTTTGAAGACTTAACAGTATTTCTTCCTATTCTGCAACTGTGCAGAGTACACAGAATGTGCTGCTAAACTGCGGTGACGCACACTGAATGGAATATGTGACTTTGATATTTTAGTTTGAAGACTTAACAGTATTTCTTCCTATTCTGCAACTGTGCAGAGTACACAGAATGTGCTGCTAAACTGCGGTGACGCACACTGAATGGAATATGTGACTTTGATATTTTAGTTTGAAGACTTAACAGTATTTCTTCCTATTCTGCAACTGTGCAGAGTACACAGAATGTGCTGCTAAACTGCGGTGACGCACACTGAATGGAATATGTGACTTTGATATTTTAGTTTGAAGACTTAACAGTATTTCTTCCTATTCTGCAACTGTGCACAGTACACAGAATATGCTGCTAAACTGCGGCGAAGCACACTGAATGGAATATGTGACTTTGATATTTTAGTTTGAAGACTTAACAGTATTTCTTCCTATTCTGCAACTGTGCAGAGTACACAGCATGTGCTGCTAAACTGCGGTGACGCACACTGAATGGAATATGTGACTTTGATATTTTAGTTTGAAGACTTAACAGTATTTCTTCCTATTCTGCAACTGTGCACAGTACACAGAATATGCTGCTAAACTGCGGCGAAGCACACTGAATGGAATATGTGACTTTGATATTTTAGTTTGAAGACTTAACAGTATTTCTTCCTATTCTGCAACTGTGCAGAGTACACAGAATGTGCTGCTAAACTGCGGTGACGCACACTGAATGGAATATGTGACTTTGATATTTTAGTTTGAAGACTTAACAGTATTTCTTCCTATTCTGCAACTGTGCACAGTACACAGAATGTGCTGCTAAACTGCGGCGACGCACACTGAATGGAATATGTGACTTTGATATTTTACAGTTTGAACACTTAACAGAATGTGCTCTAATCTGCAACTTTGCACACAAAAACGGAATGTGCTCTAATCTGCAACTTTGCACACTAAACAGAATGTGCTCTAATCTGCAACTTTGCACACTAAACAGAATGTGCTCTAATCTGCAACTTTGCACACTAAACAGAATATATGAATTTTTTTTTTTTTTTTTTTTTTTCCCCCCACACAAAATAAACTGCTGCCCCCACACACAGTAGTCCTAAAAAGGACTTTTGGTTCTTTTTTTGTACAAATTTGCTTGTCTTCTCCCTACACTGACTTTCCCTTCCTATCCTCATCTCTCCCTGGCTAAGACTGAGCCGAACTCGCTGGTCAGGTGCTATACAGCACCCGACCATGGGTTCTGGCCAGCCAATCAGTGTAATGTCAGCAGCCAACATGGCTGCTGGCATTACACTGATGTCAGAGCCTCCCTGCATATTTATTGGCTGCGCAGCAGCCGCGAAACGTGCGGGGAGGAGACCCGAACATGGCGGGCGAGCACATGCGGTACTCGTACGAGTACCGCCATGTGCCGAGCAGAGCGATGCTCGAGCCGATCCGAGCATCGGCCGAGCATGCTCGCTCAACACTAGTGACCTCCCAAATGGTAGCAGAGAAGTAAAGTGGAACCATCACCATTTATTTTTTGCCAAATTGTTCACTTCATGGACATAAGCTGGTACTACATGACCTTACAGGTTGCCACACCACATTTTATCTCTGTACAGCATGGCTGTCAGTCCTCTTCATCTCTCCTCCCCTGTTGTGCCTCATTCCCTCCTCCTTCACTGTTGCTAGAATCTCCATGTGACCTGGAGTACTCTTGCCAATGCGTGTCCATGGTCACTGTAAAGGCAAAGTAAACGTCAGACAGGAGGACAGAGAACAAGGCACAATACGGGATGGGAAGGGGATAAAAGTGACAGGCATGCGGTACAGTCTTCTACAGAGCCGAGCCAACCACTAACCTCATGTACCACTTTGAAAACTTATGCCCATGAAATTAACAATTTACAGTAAAAAGAATTAAAGCTGTATTGGGGACCCACAAGAAAATACTGATCACTTTATAAGAGGAGACAGTTCCACTGTAGTTCACTGGCTGTGTTCAAGTCTGAATCCTTTACTCCCATGTTCTTTTTGGTCCTCTTTCCCACAGTGCCCCAAGGGCCTCAAGTATGTGAGGAGTATTCAGTCCTAGGAAACATTCAAACACAGTTAAGAATCCTTATTTCCATAACTAAGAATAATATAACAAAACTAGCAAAAGGTCCAAGGCATTGTGTCCTTTCAGTGTTTCAGGGGTATTCAATTCAGTGATTCACAATGTTTTGTGGCACCAAAAGGGTTTACTATTCCAGAGCCAAAGATGTATCCATGAAGTAGAATGTGTTTGATACATGGTTGGCACTGAAGGAACCCAGTACATTACACATTTTCTTTGCTTTCTTTAAATCCCTTCAGTGTCAAAGAGATATCCAACACATGCTACTGCATGGATATGTCTTTGGCTCTGAAACACTAAACCTTTTCACTGCCGCAAATGTACCCAAAACATTGTGAGTCAATGCGTCCAATTCCCCTCAACCACTCAAAGGACTTAATCCACACAGGCAAAGCCATTCCCCTTTTGCTAGTCTTTTATATATTCACTTGGCAAACTCTAGAAGACTGTAGAAGGTGTCAAGCTGTAGTACTTTCATTTACAGTAATTCTTGCATAGGAAACAAACAAAACAATCTCAGAACAGACCTCTTGAATGATAAAGAGATCTTCAGTGAAGAAAATTGAGCAATTGTAAAGAAAGTATTGTAAAATTGAAGTGAATGTGTGGATATGATCCTGCTCATATACTGGAATCTATTTTTTTATTTTTTTTTTTAGCTTAATGCCAGATTACTAAACTTCTTATAGTGAAAAGTTCCCACATAACTGGACATTCTTTTCCCTACTGCTTGTGTAATACTATATTTAACACATTGAATGTCAGAGGGTATACAACAATTGAAATGGTGTAACAATAATTTTCCTGAGCATGCACTGTAATGCATCATATACTTTCCTGGCAATCACAGGTTTAATGATGGTAAAGATTGCTTACTAGTTTGCACTAAAGCTGTCATTTGCATACCCTTTAGTGTAGCCTCGGGTGTTGGAGGCTAATATCAGTAGAGCTGCACTGGAATATTCCTTTATTCATCTCACAATATTGTTGTATCCCATTAAGAGCTAGATGAACTTGTCAAGGGGCAAGTAAACTGGGGTAAAGGGAGCAATTATGAAAGGGAAAGGGTTTCACTTTGTATGAAAGTATTTTAGAGTCTGTGCCTTCTGGTGAAATGATGAATATGTATCTTTACACTTTATTGAACTGTTTGTAAAAAATATAACAATATTGATACAGATACTATTGATCACACTGACACATCAAAATATAAAACTAAACCGCTCAGATACCCTAATGTAAACACCAATATTGCTGTATCATTAATAATATATATAAATGTATCTGCAAATCGGGAAAACTTCACTCACCATGGGTCTTACAAGCCACACTGACACATCATGCCAGGCAATTCGTTTCCCCCTGCCTTTTTTTTCAGATTAACTTGTTTTTTCAAAGCATCATTTACAACCATAAGTTTTAAGGATATTGCACTCTTTCAAGCTTTTGATTGCAACACATCTCTACATGTTTAATTTTTTAATAATTATTTGCTCTTCAAAAACCTTTCTCAAGTAATTAATTTCCATCCACTATTGATAGTCATATTGCAATAATGAACATAGAAGAGACAATACTTTAAGATAAAATTACATTATTACATTTATATTGCCTCAAGAAACCTACATTGTGTCAAACGGTTATGCCAATGTAGAACAAAATGATGTTCTGCTGAAGGAAATATATTTTACTCAAAGAAATTGACTCTAGACTTCCATACCATATGCCTTATTAAAGTCATTTTGTTTTTCACTGACTTCTTTCAGTTTCCTTAGCAACAGTGAAGTTGTGACTCGATGCATAAATGAAATTATGTATGTGAGCAGAAAAGGCCAAACCTGAAAAAGTAATGAGAGATGTAAAAAGATCATTGACCCAATATTTTACTAATGGTAAAAGTAATATTCCCCTTCAGTTTTGTTTCTCTTCTTTATTCCATAAAAATGTTATTTTTTTAATATCATTCTAAGCCCTATTAGAGCTGTATTGCAGCCTTAATCTTGCTGAGGCACATAATTTAGTATATAGAAATGGAACAATCAAAACAACTTGTAAATTCTAGTACAAAAACTAAAGAATTTATAAGAACGATAACTCCATATTGGACAAGTTTGACACTATAATTATATAGTGCCTTTTCTCCAGTATATCTTGTGTTTCTCATCTTCTGAGTTTGGGAACCCTGAGCAACTGAAATATTTGAGACAGGACTGTTTATAATTAAAGCATTGCCTCTACTTACTTCTTATGATAAAAACAAATATTAGCATGCTTAAGCTCCATATACTGCATTTCTACAAAAAAATTAGCTTTTAATGCATGTGAGATATATGTCTAAAAATGTTATGTCAGTATTGAATCCAGTTCTCTTTTATCTTCTGCAGCAGTCATTAGTTTCAGTCTTTGTATACAGTAATAGGTTAGGTTTTAAAGGGATAGTAATACTTTGTTTTATCTTTATTTTATTTTGTGGACATTAAAAAAACATGAAGAACGATACAAGTCTTATCTCTCAAACCTTTATGGTTTGAGAGATATTCACAAGCAATGTTTCCCCTCCCACCCCTTTTACCTAGTGTAAGCCATCTCTTCTCAGATGGAATTCAGTCCAAAGACCAGACAGATAACAGCAGGTGACAATCTCCTTCCTATGAGAACAATGAAAGCCCTGCCTCCCTTGACAAGTTTTTCAGGTTTTTCCCTTATCTTAATTGAAGATTGTCCCTCTCTGCAATCTACCTGGGCACCTCCCTTCTTATCTGGCTGAACAGTGTTACATCAGTAAAAGGGGCAGGAGGGGGATACTTTGTCATTGAATTACTCATGAACTACAACTTTGACAGAATTGGAATAACACTCTCCAAAGTCCAAATACTATGATGATTAATTAGAGTTGCTTTTATTATGAAACATTACTATCCCTTTAAGACAATGAAAATCAATTGCAATGGGTGATATATATTCTTAAATTCTTACCTATTAATGTGTAAACAGGACTACCTTTGACAGCTAGGGGCATTAATAGCAGAAAAAAAGGGAAGTGGTCATGCCACTCTACAGATCTCCAATTTGACCTCAATTAGAGCATTGTGTACTGTATTGGAGACCTCATCTACAGACAGATATAGATACTCTAGGGAGAATCCAGAGAAGGGCTACTAAAATGGTAAATGGTTTACAGGCTAAGAAATATCAGGATAGATTAAAGGATCTGAACATGTATAGCTTGGAGCAGAGAAAAGAGAGAGAGTATATGATAGAAACATTCAAATACATGAAGGGATTCCACAATGTGTTGGAGGGGAGTACACTTCAAAAGAGTAAAAATATTAGGACATGAGGCTGTAGTTTAAAATTAGAGGCTTATAATATTGTTTTACTTCACTGAGAGTTTGGTAGATAAGTGGAATAGACTACCAGCAGAAGTGAGTTAATGTAAGCATGCATGGGATAGGTGTAAGGCTATCATAAACATAAGACAAGGCCAAAGGACCAAATACAGTTTTTACTGTAGGAAAAATGGTCAGACTAGATGAGCCAAATGGTTCTTATCTGCTTTCAAATTCTATGTGTCTATAAGAACTGGAGAAATTATGACATCACTTCTTTATCATGCCTTATTGATCTTCCCATGGGTGTTTGAGAGTATATGTAGGTGTGTGTGCATGCATATGTGTGTGCTGATGCATGTGTGTGTGTGCGGCTTAATATTTGGGCCATTGACTGAAGAGAATTCAGTTAATTTTCCTTCCACTGTGAATGACAGGAGAAATTCCTCCTATTCTGGGTAAATTCTATAATTCTAAAATTAAAAATAACATGTTTTCACCCATTCCTAATTAGAACTATGGTCAGAAATGAATGACATGATTTGCCTATTACAAAGGTTTAATGCAAAGCTACTGGATACATTGAAAGCGCTATGCAGGGAGGTGGTGCATTTATACTACTCTTGCAAGTTTTCTGAGTCTCATAAGAATGGACTTTGTTTTAGCTGAAACATTTACTGTGTCCTGTAGATAATTGTCATCCTTGTAAACAATCAAATTAAGTTTTCTATTTTCAGAATGTGTTTAATTTGAAACAATATGCATAATGGAAACGGTAATTAACTGCATACATTAGAGAAACCATTAAAATGAAAGATGGAAGGTTAATTGCAGACAAAATGTATAAGATGCATTACAAATAGATTTACCGTATTCAACAAAGACAAATACCTCCCAGAATTTACTATACCAGTTGTTATATTTAGATATAAGCAAAAAGCTTACTTTTGTTATGTGCAGAAGTCTGGTAATGTAAAAGTTATACCATTGTTGGTTAAGTAGCTTTAGAATGCAAGTTTTCAAGACAACTTAGGGTTCTTCTTCCATCTTGTTTAGATTGAAGGCTGAACACAAAACATATGACAAGTTATACATTACTGCATATTCTTTTTACATTTAAATTCCATTTAAATTTAATTGACCATTCCCTATGTCAATTATTGACTCCATTAATGGCATCTCTTGGTAGCTTGCCAAGTGGTACAATATTTATTTCCCTTTTGATGTGTGAATAGCTACAGTAAATTGAGTGTGTAGAGAGTTAGTGACTTGCAGCCAAAATTGACTATTATATGGAATGTTTGGGTTAACCCTTTACAATGCATTTCACACCCCTCTGGCACTCAAAGGACCCAAAATATGTTTATTATATGACATTCTTTGTTATAGCTCGAACCACAGTTCAGAGTGTTGGTTATCAGTTTATGCCAGATCTTTCTGCCTCTCTGTATCTTAAATTTTCCCATTAGTACAGATGCCCTGAGATCTTTAATGCTGTGAACAGTTTTTAAAATATATTTATCCACTGGGGTTTATCTTTTCATACTCACAATGGACCATTTTTTTAGAGTTTGTCCTGCCTCACATTCATATTATTCTGTGTTCATAATAAAGTTTAATTATTTCACATTTGGGCAAGAACTACACATAGAAAAGACAGGAAGTACCACGGGAGCAAGAATGGTGCCACAATCTACCAACTTTTTCACTGCAAAATTGGAGTTCTTGTCCACATGTCAGATAAAACCTCTGGTCTACCTCCACTACATAGATAATTTCCTAATCATTTGGACTACCAGTGAAGATTAACTTTTGTCATTTCACAAAAATGGCAATGCTTTCCATCCTACCATCACCCTCACACTCAGCCATTCACCTATACTAGGCATCCTTCTGGATACCAATATCAGTATTAGAAACAACTCCATCCAGTCATCTCTGTACAGCAGTGCAAACCAAAGAATAGGCCTAATTATCTCAGAAATTATAGTTTTCATCCCAGACACTTAAAAAACTCTATTGTGTACAGCGGTATCCTTTTAAAATGTTGCATAGACAATACTGTGCAACTACATGGCACATTACGCATGTCACCATGATGAAAAGGGTGACATGAGAATCTTGCTTCAACCCACCCGTAGCATTCAATTTAGTGCCCGCATTAAACCTTTATGTTCATCCGACCTCATGAAGCAGTCCTGGAGCGGGATCATCACATCTGTACTCTTGGCGTAGTTCTTTTCCTTCTCTGTCCTGCAGTTCTGTACTATCCTTAGCTACATGGGATCCAAAGCCATCAACCCCAAGTTTAACCCACTGAACCTACAATTTTTGGGATATGTATAATATGAGGGAATTACAGGGTTGGTTTGATGTGTGGGGGGGCTTGGGGGTGGTGTGGTTGCTCATGGCTTGCTATCAGTGGGACTTTGTCCTGGGATGGTGTGCCTTATGCAGGCACCCGGGGCTCTCTTCCCATACGGTGATTGCAGGAGTTAATTCTCTTCCATTAATTGCGGGGTTCCATCTAGCTGGTGCATTGTATTGGACTAATCCAATGATCCAGTGACCTGATTATATATATTAGAGGCCATTATTGGACTCGGTTCAGGGCTAGAATGCAGAAACTTATTGGCATAACATTGATGGGGTGTCCCTCTGGCCCTGGGTTGAGTCCTTGTGTTTGTCTCTTGTCTACTGGTGAGTGATATTTCTCAGTACAGGGTGAAACTCTTTGGCTGCTTTCCTTGATACCCTGGGGGACTGTGTCATCATTTAATTATTATTTATGCATCATCATTTATGTGTGAGCTATCCAATAATGCCTGGGTGCAGCAACCAAGGTTCAAATCTTAAATATGAGTTGTTGGTGGCCGGCACTCACAGGGTTTCTTTCAAAGTGTACAAAGATGTTTATTCAGATTGACGTTTCGGCCATGTTACACAGCCTTTATCAAGATTACAAACATACAGTAATGACTACCCTTTTATACCAAGTGAACATGCCAAAAAACAGGCGCCAAACCCCCAACCACAATTAACATAATTAATTGCTCAAGTGGAAGACAGTCAGATCACTAACATCACAACAACCCCAGTAGAACCTTTCTCTTTTAGTGACCTAGAAGCCAATGACATTCTATTTGAAGAGAGCACTATTGACAGAATCACCAAATACAGACCTGTTGATATTTACAACAATATCCTTAAACTCTCTAAACGATCAGTGGACCTTAAACTACATGATGTCTATCTATCAGACTATTTGCATCAAAAACACATTCCAAGAGGCTTTAGAATTGCCAGTGTCCCCACGATTGGGCGTAACAACCATGAATTCTGCCGTAAATGGTGCGGCATACTTAATAAGTTCACTGGATCTAATATTATTAGTCATTGAAGACGTAAAGAGAGAACTAACTAATACTAACATTGAATTAACATCTTTTGAGAATTCCAACAAGGAGGTATTGATTACTGACAAATCCAGCAATTGAACTGAGAAACTTGAAAAACAATTGACTGCATACATTGAGGACGTGCACAGGTTCAAAAAACAGAAGGTAGCTAAGGTAGATGGAGACTACAAAGAACACCGGGTATACAGGTGGCTTACCAGCACACAAACTAAACGCAAACCATACATCAGAAGGGCCAGAAAACCTATAACACGCCCAACAGAAACCATTGATGAGATATCAGCAGCCTCATCAGCCACCAATAGTGACGCAAGTGTTTCTGACAATCCTCAAAACATTAATTTTTTTAAGGGTGAACACATGATCCCAAACCAGCACCGCAAAAGGAGACCCAACCCCAGAAGGAGCAGGAGGGGCTGCCCAAGGATCAATTCCATAGACAAAGAACAAATAATCTTTAACCTTAGTAAATACACCTTGAGAGAAACAGAGATGGATATTATTTCCAAGGCCTTGACATACGTTCCCACTGTCGCACATGATCCAGTTCAATGCGACATTGAAATACACAAATTCCAGAGAAATTAAAAGACTTCTTTAAAAATACCAATGACCCATATGGAGAAGCAACCAAGTTCTTGCCCAAAAGTAGTTTTGAGCTAGTTGAATACAAACCCATCTATTAAAACTTTTACCTGTTTACTTGAAACTGAGAACCACAGAATCTCAAAGATCAATCCATCGCAAACCCCAAACATAAGTAAAAAGGAGAGTATAGCTATAAGATCTTTAGCCCAAAACCCCAAAATAGTCGTAAGATCAGCAGACAAAGGAGGAGCCATTGATTATGAATACTAATGCAACAATATTTTGAATCAGTTAAAAGATACATCTACCTACACTCCTTTGGAGAGTGATCCCACTGTGATGGATAAGAAACAGATTGACACAGTGATTATCAATGCCAGAATGCACAATGGGATTGACATTCCTACATCAAAATATCCAACTACTGAACACCCTAAAATTCCTATCCTATATAAGATTCCAAAAATTCATAAACATAACACAAAACCCCCAGGGAGACCAATTATCTCGGCCAGAGGGTCACTTTTGCAACCAGTGGCCTGTTTTGTAGATTATTACCTGCAACCCTTTCTCCCACTTATACCTAGCTTCATAAAAGACACCTCTGATTTTTTATTGACGTTGAAACCACTAAATGTATGCAGCTTATACACTATGATACAACTGTCTGAAGAAATTCAGTCTATACTAAACATGTTACATGATCACCCTTCCAGAGATTGTCTACCAGATGTCCTCTTTTTGGAACTCCTTCAATTGTGCCTCACATTAAACTTCTTTAAATTGGAACATAAGTTTTACAGACACACCTCCGGTATGGCCATGGGAAGCAATGTGACACCAGCCTACGTTAAAATATTTATGCACAAATATGAGCAGCATTACATACTCAATGGTTAACACAAAGAAATTGTACAGAATTTTATTGATGATATTGATTATATTTTCTTGATGTGGCAAGGAAGTATGGAGGAACTGATATAATTTGTCCAAAATTTGAATGATCAGCCAAATACCATACGATTCACCCTCAAAGCAGATATGCGACAATTGACTTCCTTGATGTAACCTTGTGGAAAAAGAACGGATCAATACATTTGACGAATTTCAGGAAACCAACAGATCGCAACACCCTGTTGCATCGCAGGAGTTTTATCACAGTGCCAGTGATTGGTGCTGTTCAGTGTCAGTCACTTGCTGAGTATCATGATTGGCTGTCTGTGATTAGCCCTCCTCACACAGCCTTTTTAAACCCAGGCTGAGCACTTCCAGGTTGCCCTTTCGTGGTGTTTCTGACTCCACTCTGCCTGACCTGCTTGTCAGGCTTCTGGGCCTGTTCCTGCTGTTCCTGATGTACTTGCTGATCCTGTGTTCCAGTGTTCCAGTGTTCCAGTGTTCCTGTATGCTAGTGTTCCTGTGTTCCAGAGTTCCAGTGTCCCTGTGTTCCAGCACCTCGCGGGTTAATCTTACTGAGTTACAGTGTTCCTGTGTTCCAGCACCTCGCGGGTTTATCTTACTGAGTTCCTGAATCTCCTGCTCCAGCTGTCGCTCTGGCGATATACATTGTTGGTCCCAGCGTACGGAAGCTGGTTTACTCCACTAAACCTGGTTGCATTATACATTGTTGGTCTCAGCGTGCGGACGCTGGTTTACTCCACTAAACCTGGTTGCGGTATACATTGTTGGTCTCAACGTGCGGACGCTGGTTTACTCCACTAAACCTGGTTGCAATATACTTTGTTGGTCCCAGCGTGCGGACGCTGGTTTACTCCACTAAGCCTGGTTGCGATATACCTTGTTGGTCCCAGCGTGCAGATGCTGGTTTACTCCAGTAAACCTGGTTGCTATATACATTGTTGGTCCCAGCGTGCGGACACTGGTTTACTCCACTAAACTGGTTGCGAGATACATTATTGGCTCCAGCGTGCGGACGCTGGTTTGCTCCACTAAACCTGGTTTCGATATACGTTGTTGGTCCCAGCGTGCGGACGCTGGTTTACTCCACTAAACCTGGTTGCGATATACATTGTTGGTTCCAGCGTGCGGTCGCTGGTTTGCTCCATTAAACCTGGTGGCGCTATTACCATTAGTCCCAACGTGCGGACGTTGGTTTGCTCCTGAACATCCAGTACTGTGGTCAGTCGCTGTCCACTTCCTTGCAGTTGTCTGAGTATTCCTGGCAATAGACTCCTGCTGAGTAGACCTCTATACTTATGCTCTATGCTGTCTTAGTCACCTGACAGCTGGTCTACTTGCTCAGGCTGCCCTGCCCGGTATTGGTGAAGCCGGTAGAACCTTGACAATACCATCCTGTAGGTTGCCTCACCCGGTATTGGCAGGGCCGGTAGAGCCTACTCCAGTACTCCTTTGGGCTGCCCTGCCCGGTATTGGTAAGGCTGGTAGAACCTTGTAATTCACCATCTTTAAGGTTGCCTTACCCGGTATTGGCAGGGTCGGTAGAGCCTACATTCAGCATTCCGTGGGGGCTGCCGGTATTGGTAAGGCCGGTAGAACCGGTATATGTCATCTCACGGTTGCCTTACCAGGTACAGCCAAGGCCGGTAGAGCCTGTCATTAAAACTGTCACTTGGGTTGCCTTGCCCGGTATTTAGGCAAGGCCGGTAGAAGCTATTATATGTTATATTACTGTTGTATTGTTATGTATGTTTACCCTACGGGGACTGCCTTTAACTTTTAATAAAGTTAAGTTATTTTACCAAACCTTAAGTCTGAGAGTCTTCAAATCCGTGGCAAGTTTTCATCCTGAACATACCAAGAAAGGATTACCCTATTCCCAGATGATCCGTATAGTTCGCAACAACAGTGATCGTGAAAAAGCTCTCCAACAATTAGAGGACTTTAAAGGCAGACAAGAAAAGACTCAGGTCTCTAGAATTTTCACAAGGTGAACTACTTATGCCTAAATCTAAAAACCGATCAAAACTAAGTAAAATGGTCTTTCCTCTGACTTATACCACAGCTCATCAACAAATAACAACAGCTGCTACAAGCAATTGGGACATCCTGGCAACTGATCCGTCATTACCTGACATATTTACACATAGAACCCTTTTCAGTTATATAAAAGGACCTAATCTAAAAAACCTACTTGTCAAATCTGACCCCACACATTGCTATACATGCACTAAAACTACATGGCTTGGTCAAACTAGAACCGGTTGTTTCAGGTGTCTGGACTGCACCACATGCAGTCGCATGCTCACAGGACATCATTTCATCAATCCCATCAATAATTTAAAGATCAAGATACAACATAGACTGATGTGCACTAGCCCATGCAATAAACTATATGTGGTACTGACAACTACTATGTTTAAAGAGTGCTTAGATAACCACAGAGTTACTATCATAAAAGGCTATGCAGACAAAACAAGTGACAAACCTGTATCATGCCACTGGATTGAACTCTCACACCTACCATCCACATTAAAATGCATGATTTTTGACCATATACCCAGAAGTGGATATTGGACAAGGCTATTACACCAAAAGAATTTCAAGTGGATTCAGAAACTGCAAACATTGGCCCATCTAGGTCTGAATGAAAAAAATATCCTATTCATGTTTCTACTAAAACAACCAAATAATGGTGAGCTTTAATTGGCGTCAAGAAGACTTGAACAATGTGTCAATACCGGTGTACACTCATCTTTACCCCTTGGATTACAAATATACGATGAACTGGATACATACATGGTATTACCAACACACCACATAGTGTGTCATCCTGAATCCTTATCTTCTTAACATTCTTGTACTACACATCATGACTATGAACCCAAGTAAGATGCGACGAACGTCGGGAAGAACACTTTCTATGTGACCCAAATCTTGAAAATTGGGAAATTACCACATGATGAACTCTTATTCCATATAGGGAAATAAGGCGTTGGTAAGTATGCAACCATGAAGTTGCACTCCACGGCATGGAGGATCAGGACTTGTATGGGGTAAGAGAACTACCTGAGGTATGTGACCAATTATCTGACACCTAATATTCACCTAGCTTGCTCCGATGTTACCTTTTGGCTATTTCAACAGTATGACTCAATTCTTGGCTGTTGGGACATATTCTGTCACAGACACTTTGAGAACGACCTAAATGAAATCGCTGTACACTATTAATTCAGTCTTTGGACCTAATGGCAATATTTCAAATGTATCAGTTACCATGTAGTTATGTTGTACAGTATATGCACACTGAAATATAATTTTTATATGATTTTCACCACTTGTTTCACATATATTGTACGTATGCATGTTAGCAAGCCGACAAATCCATCTGCCACCCACCATGTTTAGACAAACTCATTCATTTATGTGTCCATTTATAGTACACTTTTCTGTTTTACTTCTGTGCTGCCATGATAACTATCAAACCAGTGATATTCAACAATATGTAACAAGTAGCTGATATTCACCTGACACCCTTTACTTTGTCCTGTATATATTCCACATAGAACTCAGCAGCATGATATGGATGTACTAAATAGGCCAGACATATTCCCTCTCGCATCTGTTACTTGGATACATCTAGCCCACATTGTGCCAATACCAGTAAAGTTACCCATCAGAGCACTACTACCTATTGAACATGGGAGAGTTTATGGTTCTATTTGAGCCATCGTATGACTGTCTTACAAGTATATGTCATATTTTTGCTATAGATGCCATATACATAGATGAGTATGGTCCTAGTATGATACTCCACATACCAATGCGGTCTCATTCTTGTCATAGCACTAGGTCTATTCAGTATATATATATATAGGACCAATGTTTAATATCACTTCTGCTTATATTAGTCCACAGGATATGACTTACATGTATAGATGTTGTGTTGTTTGATATGTTAGTGATCCACATATGTTAAATATACGTTAACATGTTTTGCTATATCTGGGAACTCTCAGATACACGTCCCCATGCTAATGCTGTCATAGCTTTACTAGGTATATGTCCCCATAGAATATGGTTATTCTGAGGGATACCCCCATGTATTGAAGTTCAGTTATCATATACTATATGTGTTCAAACAGAATGTTCAACACCAGAGGAGAAATAAGAGATATGGGAGCAGTGCACAATACGGGCATGATGACAGACCCAGAGGTATTAGCATGCTTCTCTCCATGCTTCTTTCCATCTCTAATCCTTTTCAGACTTCTGACATTGCTAGCTCCCTTGTGATAAGGTTGGATTAGGTATTTGTGTTACCATCCTGAGCGTTGCATTTCCACGGAGTACCGTCGGGAATGTAGATGCAGATGGTGATACAGTATTAGAGTGATCACTTTTATCTGTCTATCACACTAGTTTGACATTTCATCTTTTTGAATAACATTATGTTTTTAACAGCCACAGACAATGTTTTTATTATATCATTTGTGACATTGTTGTATATGTTTAAGTGTTTTCATCACAATTTAATTACCATACACTTGAGCAATTAATTATGTTAATTGTGGTTGGGGGTTTGGCACCAGTTTTTTGGCATGTTCACTTGGTATAAAAGGGTATTCATTACTGCATGTTTGTAATCTTGATAAAGGCTGTGTAACGTGGCCAAAACATTGATCTGAATAAACATCTTTGTACACTTTGAAAGAAACCCTGTGAGTATGGGTGTATATGCATATCTATATGTGTATGTAAGTATGTAGGTATCTATGTATGCATATGCTTAGCGGAGGGATACCTTGCTAATGGTCTCCTGTGGACCTTATTTTATATGCTAGTTGTCATATAATATGGAGGTGTGGATATGTTTAGTTGTCTGGTGGGGGTTATGATGGTTTTCTTAATGGTTC
The DNA here is from genome assembly GCA_037306005.1 of Rhinophrynus dorsalis. Lineage (NCBI taxonomy): Eukaryota > Metazoa > Chordata > Amphibia > Anura > Rhinophrynidae > Rhinophrynus > Rhinophrynus dorsalis. The sequence continues at coordinate 83,535,877 of CM074718.1, read as the reverse complement.
TTAGTACTGCCATATACTTCTCGTAATTTGGGGTTATACATTTTGCTGATGTATTTGTGCCTGATTAGGCAGCTGGAAGGGAATGGTATCAACAATAGCAGTAACATGGGTTACTTGCTCCAGTGATGCACCTGAGGAAGTAACAGCACCATAACTAGACCCCACCACTTCTGGTATATGTGTTGCTGCTTCTGGCAAGTGGAACCGTCTTAGCAATCCCACTTCACTTGTTGACCCCATTCCCACTGTGTCAACGGTGGTCTGTGGCACACTAGCCTGCTCCTCAGCATCCTGTTGCCCTTGCAACTCAGCATCAGGAATTAGAGCAGTTGGAAATTCCGCAAATTCAAAAAGCTCACTGCTGCTTGGAGGAGGTGATGAGTAGACTTGTGCATGGGCAAAATTTTCGGTAAAATTCGAATTCGGACGAATTTTTTTTTTCTAATTCGGATGATCCTAATTTCGGACCAGGCCTATTCGATTCGGACGAAATTCTGATCCATTCCGAATTATTCGGCCGAATTTAACATGGGTTAAATTATAGCAGTGCGCCTCCGTGCACGCTGCTATCATTCTTTGCAGACAGGGTGTGCATTTAGAAAAAGATTCATCCCAAAAACGGACATTGTCGTACATTGCCAGTCTGTGCATGTCACCTCTACTCCTGCATGGGATGCCAGTCACAATGCAAACGTCGAACATCGAGAACCCATGCCTGTCATTCAATTTAGCATGTTTGAACATCGAAACCCCATGCCTGTCCTTCAATATAGCATATGTTCGAACATCGAAACCCCATGCCTGTCCTTCAATATAGCATATGCTCGAACATCGAAAACCCATGCCTGTCACATCCTGCTCAACATAGGTGGTCGACTCGAACATGGACAAACTACATGTCACATTCTATGTTAGTACATGGGTAAAGATTAAGGTTTCATTTTCTGGTACCAGCCTCCTACCCTACTGTCCTTCTTTAGTACCCCAATTCCTCTCTCTCGTTTTCCTATCCTGATTTCCCCTCATATCAGATAACTCTATGTGTATATACATTGTAGTGTTTCATACTACATCAAGAATAAACATCAATGATTGTAATGTGATAGATGTAATGTGTTAAAAAGAAAAATTGAGACATTCTGTTGTGAACAAACTGCAACACAGGAGAGAAATAAAAAAAAATGCTTGACATCTATTCTGAAGAGGGGTCCACAGCATTGTCTTAGTATAGCAATATCACCGTTTTCCGTGAGTGTGCAATACAGGGCTCTACGGTAATTGCTGGGCATTTCCCAAAGTCATAATCAGGGGATGATGGGAGTTGTATTCTAACTACTGTTAGGAAACACATAAGTGATGCACATTCATCTCCCACCTAGAAATTATTTACACACGAGGCAGTAATACCTAGCCCCTTTCCAAGTGAAAGGACTTCCAGAAAGGCTTCAGATCTCTTAGTGACTCATCTGTTATTGCCAGTCAGCGGGACCCGGAGAGTAGGAGGGGGTGATGCTATGGCTGCAGATTAAGTCTGGCATGGTGCTCTTAGTTGGTCACTCGTCACAATGTTGAAGCTCAGCCCGGCCAGCACCTTCTGGGTGGAGACACCTCACAGCAATCTTGTTCAGGACACATCATGCACTGTTGTGCACTCATACTAGGGATCTCAAATGCTTAGACTAATTTCGTACAGGGGGCACCCTTCTGTATTTGTAAAACCTCTCTAGCAAATCTGGGATGGTAGACCTATTTACTCAAGTCTTGACTTTAGGTGGGCGATAAACAATACAAAATAGGCATAATGTTTCACTATCACATAATTCACATCACTGAAGCAGCCAGCAGGCATCACCACTGAGTGAGCATAGGGCTGCCCGGCTGCTGACAGTCACACTGATGGGACACCCTGCAACACAGAACTGGCGGAAGAGCACAAAATAAACATGCTATGGGACGGCAAATTGCCGCCCCTGTCAAAGTGCCGCCTGGGTCCATGGACCCACTTGGACCCATGTAAGGGCCGGCCCTGTATTCGAACAAATACCTAATATTTTTTTATATTTTGCACAGGAACAAATATTACTTGCTCTTGCAGTGGCAATAACTGGAACTAATGCTGGCTGCCTACCTATGCCTAGCCTAATGCTACCTGCCTGCCTACACAACAACTGTACACTCTCTAATCTCTTCTCTCTCTGAGCTCCAACAACGCAATGAGGAAATGCAGGCTGTCTGTGTGACTGTGTCATTAGTCCAACCCCCATCATGAAACGAAGAAGGCTATTCGAATACAGACAAAAGAGGGAAGTAGTGCATGAAACAGAGAATGGAATTGGACTAGAGACATGGAGGGAAAATTATGGAGGGAAAGTAATTGAGCGCGCACAGGAAGTACAATAAAGTCCTGATCAAAAGTAGTCAAAACTTTTGGAAATGTGTCGATTGCCGAAACTTCCGAATGTTTCGACGAATTTCAGACCTGGGCTGTTCGGAGTCGGATCATTTTTTCCGAATGACCCTTGAGTTTCGGATTGGCCGAATGTCTCTGAATGACCCCATTTTCGACGAAATCCGAATGTCTCCGAATGAATTCGCACATGTCTAGTGATGAGCAATGTGACAGAGGGTCCCCTAAAGTCACACTTGGTATTTCATTTTGACCTGAAGAAGACAGACTGCCAGCAGTAGCAGCAGGCACAGGCAGCTCATCTGTGCCCCTGCTGGTGGTGGTGGTTTTCATTCTGAGCCTGCTCTCCCCCAACACCAGTTCTGGTTTCTTAAGCATCATGTTCCACCTGGACACTGTTATGATGCAAAGGGGACTCCCAGGGCCAGAGGAATGGTGTGGGCTCCCTTGACTGCTAGTCTGGATGTTCTCAATTGCTTCCCCTACCACTCACCTAACACTAGTCCCACCGGCTGCTTCACCATCACTGTGGCCACTACTACTACTACTAACACCAACCACATCAGTTTTCAGCCCCTGAGTCTTCCTCCTCACAGTCACTATTGATAGGAGGATACTGATTACCCCCTCCTTCACTCTTAACGCTAACAAGCTGCTGGGCCTTAGTAATAGTAATATTAGCACTGGCGGAACTGCTTGGGGATGGCAAGAGTGATTAGGGTCCCCTGCTGTCACACATGGTATCTGTCACGGTTTATTATGACTCTCAGACACAAGTTTTAGGTAAAAAAAATCAATTTTATTGAAATAATAAATGATAACTTAGGATGGCAATAACATACATAATATATATATACAGAATATAGCACAGACAGAAGGCAGACTCTACCGGTCCTGTCAATATACCGGACGGGACAGTCTTTAGGCTCTACCGGCCTTGCCAATACCGGGTAAGGCAACCTGCAGATGGAATAGCATAACGGTTTACCGGCCTTACCAAATTACCGGGCAAGGCAGCCTCAATAGATACACAATGTAGGCTCTACCGGCCCTGCCAATACCGGGTAAGGCAACCTCAGATGGAATGTGGCAAAAGGTTCTACCGGCCTTACCAATACCGGGCAGGGCAGCCCAGAGATAATAGCAGCAGTCAGATGGAACTGGCAAATTAGCAGAATCGTTAAGCAGCAAGGCTTTGGAGCAAACCAGCGTCCGCACGCTGGAAACAACACTGAATAGTATAGCCGTTAGGCTTAGCGAGCAAACCAGTGACCGCACACTGGAGTAACAAGCGAGTAGTATAGCCGCAAGGCTTAGGAGCAAACCAGCGTCCGCACGCTGGGACCAACACAGATTTGTATAGCTGATAGGCTTTGGAGCAAACCAGTGACCGCACACTGGTGTAACAAGCGAGTTTGTATAGCCGCAAGGCTTAGGAGCAAACCAGCGTCCGCACGCTGGGACCAACACAGATTTGTATAGCTGAAAGGCTTTGGAGCAAACCAGTGACCGCACACTGGTGTAACAAGTGAGTTTGTATAGCCGCAAGGCTAGGAGCAAACCAGCGTCCGCACGCTGGGACCAACACAGATTTGTATAGCTGAAAGGCTTTGGAGCAAACCAGTGACCGCACACTGGTGTAACAAGTGAGTTTGTATAGCCGCAAGGCTTAGGAGCAAACCAGCGTCCGCACGCTGGGACCAACACAGATTTGTATAGCTGATAGGCTTTGGAGCAAACCAGTGACCGCACACTGGTGTAACAAGCGAGTTTGTATAGCCGCAAGGCTTAGGAGCAAACCAGCGTCCGCACGCTGGGACCAACACAGATTTGTATAGCTGATAGGCTTTGGAGCAAACCAGTGACCGCACACTGGTGTAACAAGCGAGTTTGTATAGCCGCAAGGCTTGGGAGCAAACCAGCATCCGCACGCTGGGACCAACACAGAATTGTAGCAATGTCACCAACGCGACCAGGCAGAAGGTCGCCAGGATACTGAAGACAGGTGATGAGATGACAGGAACCAGCAACGATCAGTCAGGTCAGAAAACAGCAGAGAAGTTCAGCAGGAACTGCAACACCAGAGACTAGGCCGGAACCAGGACTGGAAGTACTTCAGCATGCAGGAAACACTGGAACAGTAGAGATCAGGAACTCAGGAACACATGAGATCAGGAACTCAGGAACACTGGAACAGAGGCCCAGCTATCACTAGCATAGTGATAGCAAGAAGGTCAGAAACAACACGAAAGGGCACTCAAAGGGTGCCCAATCCAGGTTTAAATAGTCAATAAGAGGCGGGCTATCTGCAGACAGCCAATAGAAGCCCCCTACTGGTGACAGACAAGTAACTGCAGCCAATCACGGGCACCGTGATAGTACCCCCCTTTCAAAGACCCCCTCTCCTAGAATAGGGTTTAGGTTTCTGCGGGTAATTGGCATGAAAGGCCCTAGTTAACCTAGGTGCATGAAGGTCCGTACTATCCACCCATGATCGATCCTCAGGACCATACCCTTTCCAATGTACCAGGTACTGTACCCTTCCTCTAAGCCTACGGGAATCAATAATGCTCTGAACCTCGTACTCCTCCTGGCCCTCGACCTCAACAGGTCCTGGCACCACAGGTGTGGTAGTATAGCGATTGCAAACCAGAGGCTTAAGAAGGGACACATGGAACACATTATGGATACGCATGGATGCAGGTAGGTCTAGTGCATAGGAGACAGGGTTAATTTTGCGAATAACTCTGTATGGACCAATAAACCGAGGAGCCAACTTATTAGACGGAACCTGCAGCTTGAGATTTCTGGAGGAAAGCCATACTCTATCCCCAACCTGAAAGGAAACCGCTGGAAGCCTTCTGCGATTAGCATGGCGCTGATGACGCTGAAATGACTGACCAAGTGCCCTCTGAACTTGTGCCCATGTGGAACGGAGTTGCTCGATATGCTCATCCAGAGCTGGAATCTGTTGCGTCTGAAATGAGTCTGGAAGCAAACAGGGCTGGAACCCATAATTAATCAGAAACGGAGAGCTCCCAGATGAAGAATTGACCGCACAGTTCCTGGCGAACTCTGCCCAAGGCAACAAGTCGGACCAATTATCATGATGGTCAGTAACGAAACAACGGAGAAATTGTTCCAAGCCCTGATTAGCTCGTTCAGCGGCTCCATTGGTCTGGGGATGGTAGGCAGAGGAGAAGGACAGCTGTATGCCCATCTGTTGGCAAAATGCCCTCCAAAATCTAGACACAAACTGGCTCCCCCTGTCAGACACCAGTACCCTAGGCACTCCATGCAACCGGAATACTTCTCTGGCGAACACCATTGCCAATTCCTTCGCTGAAGGAAGACCACGGAGGGGCACGAAATGAGCCATTTTAGAAAACCTGTCCACCACCATGAATATAAAGGAGTACCCCTTCGACATAGGCAACTCTCCCATAAAATCAATGGAAACATGAGACCAGGGGCGTTCGCCATTAGGCACCGGTTGAAGCAAGCCCACAGGGAGATGTCTCGGGGTCTTAGCGCGGGCGCAGGTGGCACAGGCATTCGTAAATTCGGCACAATCGTTTCTCATGGAAGGCCACCAAAATAACTGAGAAAGGGACCATAACAATTGGTCTCTACCAATATGTCCCGCAGCCTTAGAGGAATGGTAGGTTTCGAGCAGCCTAGTACGAAATGATTCAGCGACAAAACATTTGCCCACTGGGGTTTCATGGGGAGCGGACCCCTGAGAGGCCAGGATCTCCTCCCCTAGAGGAGAAGTGATACTCGTGCGTATAGTAGCCAGTATTCTATCAGGTTGGATGATAGGAGCTGGTGCTTCCACTCTGTCACTGTCGGCCTCAAATTGTCTTGACAGTGCATCAGCCCTGATATTTTTTGACCCTGGTAAATATGATACAATGAAATTAAATCGAGACAGGAACAGTGCCCACCTGGCCTGACGAGAGGACAATCTCTTGGCCTCCGAGAGATAGGTCAGATTCTTATGATCTGTTAGGATTAAGACAGGATTCTTAGTACCTTCAAGCAAATGACGCCATTCCTTAAGAGCAAGGATAATGGCCAATAATTCTCTGTCACCTATCTCATAGTGGCTTTGAGTGACAGTCAACTTTTTAGAGAAAAACCCACAAGGTCTGAGAGTTCCACCTTTCTCGTGTCGCTGCGAAAGTACTGCCCCGACCCCAATATCTGAGGCATCAACCTCTAACGTAAATGGAAGTAAAGGATTGGGGTGGGATAACACAGGAGCCGCAGCAAATGCCAGCTTCAAATTCTCAAAGGCTTTCTCAGCAGATACCGGCCAACAAGAAGGATTAGCACCCTTGTGCGTAAGATCGGACAGAGGTTTGACAATGGAAGAAAAGTTCTTAATAAACCTCCTATAATAATTAGCGAAACCCAGGAAACGCTGTATGGCTTTAAGACCCTTGGGTTTTGGCCATTGTAGGACAGCTGACAACTTTTCTTTGTCCATGGCAATGCCATCATTGCCAATTATGAACCCCAAGAATGGCACACTGGTTCTATGAAACTCACATTTTTCCATTTTACAAAATAATTTGTTCTCACGGAGTCGTAGCAATACTGCGGATACATCTTTGATGTGCTGTGCCATGTTTTGGGAGTAAATCAGTATATCGTCGAGGTACACCACAACACATGTCTGTAACATATCTCTCAGAACATCATTTATCAGTTCCTGGAAAACTGCGGGTGCATTACACAGCCCAAAAGGCATTACTAGATACTCGTAGTGCCCAGCTCGAGTATTAAAGGCAGTTTTCCACTCATCACCTGCTCGAATGCGAACCAGATTGTAAGCGGCCCGTAGGTCCAACTTGGTAAATATCGAAGCGCCCTTAAGCCTGTCAAAAAGCTCGGTGATGAGTGGTATTGGGTATGCGTTTTTTGCCATTAGTTTATTCAAGCCCCGGTAGTCAATGCATGGTCTTAATTCGCCATTTTTCTTTTTTACAAAAAAGAACCCAGCCCCAGCTGGAGAGGTAGATTTACGTATGATCCCTCTAGCAAGGGCATCAGAAATGTAATCCTCCATAGCCTTATTTTCATCACAAGATAATGGATAAGTGCGTCCTTTCGGAGGTACTGCACCAGGCTGCAATTCAATGCAACAATCATAAGGTCTATGCTGGGGTAGCATACTAGCCTCTCCTTTGCTAAAAACATCGCCAAACTGTTGGTACACATCCGGCATAGCAGAGGAGGTGCACATGACCTTAATAGGCTGGATGACGCACTTGTCCATACAAAACTGGGACCAAGCAGCAATTTCACACTTTTTCCAATCGAATTGTGGGTTATGTAACTGTAACCACGGAAATCCCAATATCACCGCATGGTGCGGGGAATTAATCAGTTGAAACTGCTGCTCTTCTCTGTGAAGTGCCCCAATAGTCATAGACAATGGCATAGTTTCAAATATAACCTGAGGCGGTTCTAAGGGTCTACCATCAATCGCTTCAATAGTCAAGGGGTTTTCTCTTTCAATGCGTGGAACTCCGTGCAATTCAGCAAAGGTATTATCCATAAAATACCCTGCTGCACCGGAGTCAACCAAGGCCAAAACCTCCACAGAGCGTTGTGCCCAAGACAATACCACCTGTATGGTGGGTTTCATTATGCCCGACACTGGGGACGATTGTACACCACCTAGGGCCTGTCCCCCAAGATACCCTAGGTGTGTGCGTTTCCCGGACGTACCGGACAGGAATTTAGCAAGTGCCCTTTTTTACCGCAGTATAAACATAACCCTTGTTTTTTGCGATATAGTCTCTCTGCCTTGGATAGTCTAGTGAAGCCTATTTCCATAGGTTCACTTGTTTCCCGTACTGGTTCACTAGACTTCAATGCCAAGGGAGGGATGGGTGGGCAAAACATGCTACTAGGCTCATTATTTTTTGACCGTAACTTACGATCTCTGGCAATTGATCTCTCACGTATTCTGGAGTCAATTATCATAACATACTCAATGTAATCATCTAGATCAATAGGTAGATCTTTAGCAGCGATTTCGTCTTTAATGTGGTCATTCAGGCCTTGAGAGAAGGCTGCCAATAATGCCTCGTTATTCCAACCTACCTCTGCTGCCAATGTGCGGAATTCGATGGCATAGTCGCCCACTGTACGCCTGCCCTGTTGTATCTCCATAAGGCGTTTGGCAGCAGAGGTGGTTCTACCAGGAGGCTCAAACACTCTTCGAAAGGAACGCACAAATTCACTAAAGTTCTTAGTACAAGGTTTAGCATTCTCCCACAAGGGGTTAGCCCAAGCCAATGCTCTGCCAGTGAGCAGTGATATCGTGAACCCCACTTTACTACGATCATTGGGAAATGCGTGTGCCGTCAATTCCATAAAGATTTCGAGTTGATTGATGAACCCTCTGCAGAGACTAGGGTCACCATCATATCTTAGCGGCAAGGGTGCAGAAGCCGTTAACCCTTTAACAGTACCCCCTAGGGGTCTGGTATCACTTTCCGGTGTCTGACTTGGCGAGACCACCGGGCTAGAGCTAGATTGGGCAGCAGGTACCGTGCGTTCAAGGATCGTTTGAATTGCAACTGCCAACTGATCCAAACGTTGCTCGAGCACATCCATCCTCCAATGGATATTCTGTGCGTTACCTTCACCCTTGCTGTCTGAGGTCATGGCCCTTTCGTACTGTCACGGTTTATTATGACTCTCAGACACAAGTTTTAGGTAAAAAAAATCAATTTTATTGAAATAATAAATGATAACTTAGGATGGCAATAACATACATAATATATATATACAGAATATAGCACAGACAGAAGGCAGACTCTACCGGTCCTGTCAATATACCGGACGGGACAGTCTTTAGGCTCTACCGGCCTTGCCAATACCGGGTAAGGCAACCTGCAGATGGAATAGCATAACGGTTTACCGGCCTTACCAAATTACCGGGCAAGGCAGCCTCAATAGATACACAATGTAGGCTCTACCGGCCCTGCCAATACCGGGTAAGGCAACCTCAGATGGAATGTGGCAAAAGGTTCTACCGGCCTTACCAATACCGGGCAGGGCAGCCCAGAGATAATAGCAGCAGTCAGATGGAACTGGCAAATTAGCAGAATCGTTAAGCAGCAAGGCTTTGGAGCAAACCAGCGTCCGCACGCTGGAAACAACACTGAATAGTATAGCCGTTAGGCTTAGCGAGCAAACCAGTGACCGCACACTGGAGTAACAAGCGAGTAGTATAGCCGCAAGGCTTAGGAGCAAACCAGCGTCCGCACGCTGGGACCAACACAGATTTGTATAGCTGATAGGCTTTGGAGCAAACCAGTGACCGCACACTGGTGTAACAAGCGAGTTTGTATAGCCGCAAGGCTTAGGAGCAAACCAGCGTCCGCACGCTGGGACCAACACAGATTTGTATAGCTGAAAGGCTTTGGAGCAAACCAGTGACCGCACACTGGTGTAACAAGTGAGTTTGTATAGCCGCAAGGCTAGGAGCAAACCAGCGTCCGCACGCTGGGACCAACACAGATTTGTATAGCTGAAAGGCTTTGGAGCAAACCAGTGACCGCACACTGGTGTAACAAGTGAGTTTGTATAGCCGCAAGGCTTAGGAGCAAACCAGCGTCCGCACGCTGGGACCAACACAGATTTGTATAGCTGATAGGCTTTGGAGCAAACCAGTGACCGCACACTGGTGTAACAAGCGAGTTTGTATAGCCGCAAGGCTTAGGAGCAAACCAGCGTCCGCACGCTGGGACCAACACAGATTTGTATAGCTGATAGGCTTTGGAGCAAACCAGTGACCGCACACTGGTGTAACAAGCGAGTTTGTATAGCCGCAAGGCTTGGGAGCAAACCAGCATCCGCACGCTGGGACCAACACAGAATTGTAGCAATGTCACCAACGCGACCAGGCAGAAGGTCGCCAGGATACTGAAGACAGGTGATGAGATGACAGGAACCAGCAACGATCAGTCAGGTCAGAAAACAGCAGAGAAGTTCAGCAGGAACTGCAACACCAGAGACTAGGCCGGAACCAGGACTGGAAGTACTTCAGCATGCAGGAAACACTGGAACAGTAGAGATCAGGAACTCAGGAACACATGAGATCAGGAACTCAGGAACACTGGAACAGAGGCCCAGCTATCACTAGCATAGTGATAGCAAGAAGGTCAGAAACAACACGAAAGGGCACTCAAAGGGTGCCCAATCCAGGTTTAAATAGTCAATAAGAGGCGGGCTATCTGCAGACAGCCAATAGAAGCCCCCTACTGGTGACAGACAAGTAACTGCAGCCAATCACGGGCACCGTGATAGTACCCCCCTTTCAAAGACCCCCTCTCCTAGAATAGGGTTTAGGTTTCTGCGGGTAATTGGCATGAAAGGCCCTAGTTAACCTAGGTGCATGAAGGTCCGTACTATCCACCCATGATCGATCCTCAGGACCATACCCTTTCCAATGTACCAGGTACTGTACCCTTCCTCTAAGCCTACGGGAATCAATAATGCTCTGAACCTCGTACTCCTCCTGGCCCTCGACCTCAACAGGTCCTGGCACCACAGGTGTGGTAGTATAGCGATTGCAAACCAGAGGCTTAAGAAGGGACACATGGAACACATTATGGATACGCATGGATGCAGGTAGGTCTAGTGCATAGGAGACAGGGTTAATTTTGCGAATAACTCTGTATGGACCAATAAACCGAGGAGCCAACGTATTAGACGGAACCTGCAGCTTGAGATTTCTGGAGGAAAGCCATACTCTATCCCCAACCTGAAAGGAAACCGCTGGAAGCCTTCTGCGATTAGCATGGCGCTGATGACGCTGAAATGACTGACCAAGTGCCCTCTGAACTTGTGCCCATGTGGAACGGAGTTGCTCGATATGCTCATCCAGAGCTGGAATCTGTTGCGTCTGAAATGAGTCTGGAAGCAAACAGGGCTGGAACCCATAATTAATCAGAAACGGAGAGCTCCCAGATGAAGAATTGACCGCACAGTTCCTGGCGAACTCTGCCCAAGGCAACAAGTCGGACCAATTATCATGATGGTCAGTAACGAAACAACGGAGAAATTGTTCCAAGCCCTGATTAGCTCGTTCAGCGGCTCCATTGGTCTGGGGATGGTAGGCAGAGGAGAAGGACAGCTGTATGCCCATCTGTTGGCAAAATGCCCTCCAAAATCTAGACACAAACTGGCTCCCCCTGTCAGACACCAGTACCCTAGGCACTCCATGCAACCGGAATACTTCTCTGGCGAACACCATTGCCAATTCCTTCGCTGAAGGAAGACCACGGAGGGGCACGAAATGAGCCATTTTAGAAAACCTGTCCACCACCATGAATATAAAGGAGTACCCCTTCGACATAGGCAACTCTCCCATAAAATCAATGGAAACATGAGACCAGGGGCGTTCGCCATTAGGCACCGGTTGAAGCAAGCCCACAGGGAGATGTCTCGGGGTCTTAGCGCGGGCGCAGGTGGCACAGGCATTCGTAAATTCGGCACAATCGTTTCTCATGGAAGGCCACCAAAATAACTGAGAAAGGGACCATAACAATTGGTCTCTACCAATATGTCCCGCAGCCTTAGAGGAATGGTAGGTTTCGAGCAGCCTAGTACGAAATGATTCAGCGACAAAACATTTGCCCACTGGGGTTTCATGGGGAGCGGACCCCTGAGAGGCCAGGATCTCCTCCCCTAGAGGAGAAGTGATACTCGTGCGTATAGTAGCCAGTATTCTATCAGGTTGGATGATAGGAGCTGGTGCTTCCACTCTGTCACTGTCGGCCTCAAATTGTCTTGACAGTGCATCAGCCCTGATATTTTTTGACCCTGGTAAATATGATACAATGAAATTAAATCGAGACAGGAACAGTGCCCACCTGGCCTGACGAGAGGACAATCTCTTGGCCTCCGAGAGATAGGTCAGATTCTTATGATCTGTTAGGATTAAGACAGGATTCTTAGTACCTTCAAGCAAATGACGCCATTCCTTAAGAGCAAGGATAATGGCCAATAATTCTCTGTCACCTATCTCATAGTGGCTTTGAGTGACAGTCAACTTTTTAGAGAAAAACCCACAAGGTCTGAGAGTTCCACCTTTCTCGTGTCGCTGCGAAAGTACTGCCCCGACCCCAATATCTGAGGCATCAACCTCTAACGTAAATGGAAGTAAAGGATTGGGGTGGGATAACACAGGAGCCGCAGCAAATGCCAGCTTCAAATTCTCAAAGGCTTTCTCAGCAGATACCGGCCAACAAGAAGGATTAGCACCCTTGTGCGTAAGATCGGACAGAGGTTTGACAATGGAAGAAAAGTTCTTAATAAACCTCCTATAATAATTAGCGAAACCCAGGAAACGCTGTATGGCTTTAAGACCCTTGGGTTTTGGCCATTGTAGGACAGCTGACAACTTTTCTTTGTCCATGGCAATGCCATCATTGCCAATTATGAACCCCAAGAATGGCACACTGGTTCTATGAAACTCACATTTTTCCATTTTACAAAATAATTTGTTCTCACGGAGTCGTAGCAATACTGCGGATACATCTTTGATGTGCTGTGCCATGTTTTGGGAGTAAATCAGTATATCGTCGAGGTACACCACAACACATGTCTGTAACATATCTCTCAGAACATCATTTATCAGTTCCTGGAAAACTGCGGGTGCATTACACAGCCCAAAAGGCATTACTAGATACTCGTAGTGCCCAGCTCGAGTATTAAAGGCAGTTTTCCACTCATCACCTGCTCGAATGCGAACCAGATTGTAAGCGGCCCGTAGGTCCAACTTGGTAAATATCGAAGCGCCCTTAAGCCTGTCAAAAAGCTCGGTGATGAGTGGTATTGGGTATGCGTTTTTTGCCATTAGTTTATTCAAGCCCCGGTAGTCAATGCATGGTCTTAATTCGCCATTTTTCTTTTTTACAAAAAAGAACCCAGCCCCAGCTGGAGAGGTAGATTTACGTATGATCCCTCTAGCAAGGGCATCAGAAATGTAATCCTCCATAGCCTTATTTTCATCACAAGATAATGGATAAGTGCGTCCTTTCGGAGGTACTGCACCAGGCTGCAATTCAATGCAACAATCATAAGGTCTATGCTGGGGTAGCATACTAGCCTCTCCTTTGCTAAAAACATCGCCAAACTGTTGGTACACATCCGGCATAGCAGAGGAGGTGCACATGACCTTAATAGGCTGGATGACGCACTTGTCCATACAAAACTGGGACCAAGCAGCAATTTCACACTTTTTCCAATCGAATTGTGGGTTATGTAACTGTAACCACGGAAATCCCAATATCACCGCATGGTGCGGGGAATTAATCAGTTGAAACTGCTGCTCTTCTCTGTGAAGTGCCCCAATAGTCATAGACAATGGCATAGTTTCAAATATAACCTGAGGCGGTTCTAAGGGTCTACCATCAATCGCTTCAATAGTCAAGGGGTTTTCTCTTTCAATGCGTGGAACTCCGTGCAATTCAGCAAAGGTATTATCCATAAAATACCCTGCTGCACCGGAGTCAACCAAGGCCAAAACCTCCACAGAGCGTTGTGCCCAAGACAATACCACCTGTATGGTGGGTTTCATTATGCCCGACACTGGGGACGATTGTACACCACCTAGGGCCTGTCCCCCAAGATACCCTAGGTGTGTGCGTTTCCCGGACGTACCGGACAGGAATTTAGCAAGTGCCCTTTTTTACCGCAGTATAAACATAACCCTTGTTTTTTGCGATATAGTCTCTCTGCCTTGGATAGTCTAGTGAAGCCTATTTCCATAGGTTCACTTGTTTCCCGTACTGGTTCACTAGACTTCAATGCCAAGGGAGGGATGGGTGGGCAAAACATGCTACTAGGCTCATTATTTTTTGACCGTAACTTACGATCTCTGGCAATTGATCTCTCACGTATTCTGGAGTCAATTATCATAACATACTCAATGTAATCATCTAGATCAATAGGTAGATCTTTAGCAGCGATTTCGTCTTTAATGTGGTCATTCAGGCCTTGAGAGAAGGCTGCCAATAATGCCTCGTTATTCCAACCTACCTCTGCTGCCAATGTGCGGAATTCGATGGCATAGTCGCCCACTGTACGCCTGCCCTGTTGTATCTCCATAAGGCGTTTGGCAGCAGAGGTGGTTCTACCAGGAGGCTCAAACACTCTTCGAAAGGAACGCACAAATTCACTAAAGTTCTTAGTACAAGGTTTAGCATTCTCCCACAAGGGGTTAGCCCAAGCCAATGCTCTGCCAGTGAGCAGTGATATCGTGAACCCCACTTTACTACGATCATTGGGAAATGCGTGTGCCGTCAATTCCATAAAGATTTCGAGTTGATTGATGAACCCTCTGCAGAGACTAGGGTCACCATCATATCTTAGCGGCAAGGGTGCAGAAGCCGTTAACCCTTTAACAGTACCCCCTAGGGGTCTGGTATCACTTTCCGGTGTCTGACTTGGCGAGACCACCGGGCTAGAGCTAGATTGGGCAGCAGGTACCGTGCGTTCAAGGATCGTTTGAATTGCAACTGCCAACTGATCCAAACGTTGCTCGAGCACATCCATCCTCCAATGGATATTCTGTGCGTTACCTTCACCCTTGCTGTCTGAGGTCATGGCCCTTTCGTACTGTCACGGTTTATTATGACTCTCAGACACAAGTTTTAGGTAAAAAAAATCAATTTTATTGAAATAATAAATGATAACTTAGGATGGCAATAACATACATAATATATATATACAGAATATAGCACAGACAGAAGGCAGACTCTACCGGTCCTGTCAATATACCGGACGGGACAGTCTTTAGGCTCTACCGGCCTTGCCAATACCGGGTAAGGCAACCTGCAGATGGAATAGCATAACGGTTTACCGGCCTTACCAAATTACCGGGCAAGGCAGCCTCAATAGATACACAATGTAGGCTCTACCGGCCCTGCCAATACCGGGTAAGGCAACCTCAGATGGAATGTGGCAAAAGGTTCTACCGGCCTTACCAATACCGGGCAGGGCAGCCCAGAGATAATAGCAGCAGTCAGATGGAACTGGCAAATTAGCAGAATCGTTAAGCAGCAAGGCTTTGGAGCAAACCAGCGTCCGCACGCTGGAAACAACACTGAATAGTATAGCCGTTAGGCTTAGCGAGCAAACCAGTGACCGCACACTGGAGTAACAAGCGAGTAGTATAGCCGCAAGGCTTAGGAGCAAACCAGCGTCCGCACGCTGGGACCAACACAGATTTGTATAGCTGATAGGCTTTGGAGCAAACCAGTGACCGCACACTGGTGTAACAAGCGAGTTTGTATAGCCGCAAGGCTTAGGAGCAAACCAGCGTCCGCACGCTGGGACCAACACAGATTTGTATAGCTGAAAGGCTTTGGAGCAAACCAGTGACCGCACACTGGTGTAACAAGTGAGTTTGTATAGCCGCAAGGCTAGGAGCAAACCAGCGTCCGCACGCTGGGACCAACACAGATTTGTATAGCTGAAAGGCTTTGGAGCAAACCAGTGACCGCACACTGGTGTAACAAGTGAGTTTGTATAGCCGCAAGGCTTAGGAGCAAACCAGCGTCCGCACGCTGGGACCAACACAGATTTGTATAGCTGATAGGCTTTGGAGCAAACCAGTGACCGCACACTGGTGTAACAAGCGAGTTTGTATAGCCGCAAGGCTTAGGAGCAAACCAGCGTCCGCACGCTGGGACCAACACAGATTTGTATAGCTGATAGGCTTTGGAGCAAACCAGTGACCGCACACTGGTGTAACAAGCGAGTTTGTATAGCCGCAAGGCTTGGGAGCAAACCAGCATCCGCACGCTGGGACCAACACAGAATTGTAGCAATGTCACCAACGCGACCAGGCAGAAGGTCGCCAGGATACTGAAGACAGGTGATGAGATGACAGGAACCAGCAACGATCAGTCAGGTCAGAAAACAGCAGAGAAGTTCAGCAGGAACTGCAACACCAGAGACTAGGCCGGAACCAGGACTGGAAGTACTTCAGCATGCAGGAAACACTGGAACAGTAGAGATCAGGAACTCAGGAACACATGAGATCAGGAACTCAGGAACACTGGAACAGAGGCCCAGCTATCACTAGCATAGTGATAGCAAGAAGGTCAGAAACAACACGAAAGGGCACTCAAAGGGTGCCCAATCCAGGTTTAAATAGTCAATAAGAGGCGGGCTATCTGCAGACAGCCAATAGAAGCCCCCTACTGGTGACAGACAAGTAACTGCAGCCAATCACGGGCACCGTGATAGTATCCTATTTGCCTTCTGCCTCTCCTGAGTATTACAAGACACCCTAGCAACAGCTTCAGCACTGGTGGCAACAGGTTTAGCACTGGCAGGAAGCACAGCAATGGTGGTGGCAAGGGCAGTACTGGCAGTAGGTACAGTACTGGTGGTGGCACTGGTAGCAGGGGCAGCATGTATGACAGCAGGCACAGCACATCTTACAGCTGACACAGCACTTCTTGCAGCAGGCACAGGCAGCTGACCTGTCCTGCTCTAAAACCCTAGGGGTGATTTATGGGGACTGACCAACATTGCTTCTGTAGTGCTTACTTCCTCCTCAGACTCAGACTCAGTGGACACATAATGGTCCTTCCAGTTCCTCCTTTTATTATTTTTAATCCTGCTCATAGTGAGCAGTCGCTATGAGCTTTTCCAGCCTCCTTTTTTCAAAAAAAATCACAGCAGATTAGCACAGCAGATCTACCTCACAAAAAAGTGGATAAGGCCATGTTTTTTTTTGTGGAATTTTCCATGGGAACACAGCGAGAGATTTTGCCTACCCATATTTATTACTAGATATATATTGTTGATACTTGAACCACATATGAGATTTAAGCACGTTTTCACAAAGATGATCATTTAACATGGATTTAGCTTTGATCAATTCAGCTAGGTCTGACTCTGACATGGATTTTTTATTTTTACATTCTAGATTCTCAATAGAGTCAAGGAGAGCTTTGTTTTTTTAAAACATTTTTTTTTTATCTGAGATGCAAGCTTGATAAAGTGACCACGAATGACACTCTTGTGAGCCTCCCTAAAAACTGTGTTGGATGTGTTGGAGGTATCATTTAACAGAAAATATTCCTCAATCGCTTTTTCTATTATCTCCTTTGCATGCTGGTCAACACATATAGATCTGTGTAATCTCCAGATTCTGCAAAAGGAGAAGGTTCCGAAAGGGAGATAGAGAGTGAGACTAGTGAGTGATCTGTCCAAGAAATTGGATCAATGGAAGCAGCAGAAAGAGAATGTAGCAAGAATTGTGAAAGAAAAAAATAATCAATTCTACTATAAGTAGAGTGAGGGAAAGAAAAAAGTATAGTCATCTGCCAAGAATCAATTAAATGTGCATCATCCAATTTTTGTCTTGGAGCATTAAGTTGGGAGTGTTTACAGGGGAATTTATTAGATGTAGAGTCGAGATCAAGATCCAAGGATAAATGAAAATATCCTCCAAGAATAATCTGACCTTCAGTAAACTCATACAAGAGTGACATTTTTTATATAGAAAGGAAATTTGATTGGAATTTGGGCACTATAAGTTAAGAAGGCTATAAGGCTTATCATGTATGAAACTCCTGATTAGGAAGTACCTCACCTTATCATCTCTTTGTAAGTCAAGTAAGGTCCAGGGAAGTTATCATGATGCCCGTGCTATTGCTGGCGACATTTTGACAGTGCTACTCCCTGATGCCTCTTATTGGTTTGTGTGACTTTGCTCCACCCAGTGCTAGCCCTTAAATACTGAGCCCTGTCACTTCTATGGTGCCCTTTCGTGGTGTTTCCATTGCTAAGCGCTTGCTCCAGTATTTCGTGTGATTCCTGTGTATGACCCGGACTGACTATTCTGCCTGTATAAGTTCCTGCTATGTGTACTGACCCGGATTGGCTGACATTCCTGCTCTGTGTACTGACCCAGATTGGCTGACGTTCCTGCTCTGTGTACCGACCCGGATTGGCTGATGTTCCTGCTCTGTGTACCGACCCGGCCCGGCTGACGTTCCTGCTCTGTGTACCGAACCGGATTGGCTGGCGTTCCTGCTCTGTGTACCGAACTGGTTTTGGCGGACATTCCTGATCTGTGTATTGTTCAGGCCAGGCTCACTGCTCCATCTGGTATCCGGTTAGGGGCTGTCCTCTCTGTCCATGGACAGATCCTCTGGTTGCCTCGTTGCTGCTCAGGCAGCCTTGTTACTGTGACCCATTTACCGAATTGTGCCTCGTGATCCGACACCCCGGTGTTGTAGATCCATCCGGTTGCACCATGGTATGCATGACCTATTACTGCTACAAGCTGAGGTTGGTCTATTCTTGGCCGCCTCAGGCTGTTCTCACTATCTGGGAGTCATCTCCAGGTCTGAGTGTTCTTTAACCCCTTGTGGATTGTTGCCATTATACATTGGGTCACAGTCATTGCAGTCTCAGTTTGGCGTTACTCTGTCCCTACAGTTGCAGTCCCCCATTACTGCTACCGCTTGTCCAGGGCCTTCATTTACTCCTGTGTCCTTAGTCGATATTGTGTCACTCGCTGCGTAGTGAGTGTCCTGTGGCCTCACACTATTAGGTCCTGTCTGTCCTCCTGGCCTAATAGCAACCATTTCACTGCTGTCTCTTTTGGATTCACACAAACTGTACCTGACCTGCGTCAGTATTATATTGCTTATATATATTTACTGGACCCGTGTGGGTATTGATAACTGTAACCTGACCTGTATCAGTATTATATTGTATACATATATTACTGGACCCATGAGGGTTATTCTATTTCTGTGTTTCTTCAATAAAACTGTGTTTTATCTAAACCTTCTGTGTCTGAGTGTCCATAAAACCGTAACAGAAGTGTTGCTTTGATTAGTATAGCAACACCCCTTTACTTTTCAGAAGCACTGGAAAATTATGAAACAGGGTATTTCCGATTATATCATTTTAGGGGGTTAGAGTTTTGAAAATTAGTTTCTTATATCAGTATTATATCAGCAGAAAACCTATCAAACTCTCTGTGAACCATAGACTGCTTTTCAGGGGAATTAAAGTCCTTGACATTTCACCAGCTCTGAATTTAATATAATATAAAACCTTTTTTCTTGTCTACTGTAAGGTGGCACTCCTGTAGTGTAGTGAAGGCTTCTGGAGGGGGTTTATATATATCCCTTACAGACCTCTATAGCCCAAAATTGGAGTATTCAGCAACCCTATAGTGCCTAAAAAGGGAATATATGCAGTGGAACGTCAGTGTGGGTAGTGTAGGACATCGGAGGAAGCTTTATGTACCACTACCAGACCTCTATAACCCTATAAAACAGAGAATCCTACACTAGAAGAACCTGTGGTGAAAATCTGGAGACAACCATCCTGGGGTTTATACCAAGACAGCCTATGATACTTGGAGGCAGTATTGGAAGCTTCTAGAAAATGTGAGTAATATTTTTAATGAACGCACATGGTGAAGGTGATAGTGTCCATAATTAGAATACTACACTTAGAAGATCCTGCACTGTTGTTCTTCTTTTTTCATTTCTGTACTTCGTCTTTGGGAGTCCTAACTAAATACAACTAGCTGCAAAGATCTTCTTACCCTGGAAACATCATATAACGGACTTTAGTAATCTTTTGTTTTATCAATATATATTATCATTATTTTATATTGTGTGGCACTGTTTTTAGTTTTTAATCCATATTCACTTTCCTTTGTGAGGTGAATTGGGATTACGACTGTGTATAGAGTTTGGATTTTTGTGGACAACACAGCTGCCCTAATAATAAAATGGTGGTATGTACTGCTGCATTATCCAGAATACAAAGGAAAAAAGACATACAAAGTTTTTTTGATGTAGAAATATTTCCAAGGGAAGTATTAAAAACAACTAAAAATAATGATGAATAGAAATGAAAAAAATGTTTTAATAAACTTGAAAACATGCTGTCCTCTGAATTAAAACATTGGTGGGACTGCATGATGTTACAACAATATATAGATAAAGATTTGGTTCCTAAAGGATTAGGGTTATTTAAAGCCTCACCCTTCCCAGAAGAAAATTTCTCTAGAAACTGGGAGGGAGAACTTAAACAATGTTCAAAAATTCTAATGAGACAGATTATAAAATATAGAGAGGAATGTCTCAAAAAACTGGAAGGAGATATAGAGATATTGAATAATCAATTAAACAATTATGAAAATCAAAAAAATTGTTTGCTGAAATGGATAAAAGAGTACATTCTAATGAAGACCGTTTAGAAAAAGAATTAAAAGAAAGAAAACAGGGAAAGTTGAAGAGAGATATGATGGACGCTGATAAAAATACAAATAAAACTATTCCAAATAAAAGATATAATAGAAGTTGGAATCACCACCAGAACAGTAGATTTACATTTTATGGAGACAATTATAAGAATCGACATACAAATGAACTGAAACAAGATGAGAGAAAATTAAAAGAAAATAAAACAACTGAAATACCCATTTAAAATAGATTTACTGTATTGGTGGATGTCCATGATAAAATAGAAGTAATAGAACAGGAAAATTATCAAGATAAAAATCTAAATAAAAATGAGGAAACAACATTAGAAGAAGAAGAAGAAAATATAAATAACCACGTTAACCCAGTAAAGTCTTTTTTAGAGAAAAATTACAACAAAAAGAGGGGAAAAGTGAAAGAAAATGTTATGAGAAGAAAAAGGGATATCGAATCAGAACTAGAGGTTGTAGAGGAGGAAAATCTTCAAAAAAGAAGCAAGATATACCTCCACATACAAATAAAGAAGGAATCTACAACCTCTCAAATGTAACATTAAATACAAATGAGGTAAAACTCCTTAAAAGAGGTTTAAAGTTTGCACCGAAAAGAAATGTGAATGACTTTGATTTTTTTCATTGACTTTAAAAAGCTCATAAGAACATTGACCTTAAATTGATTCTTTAATATAAATAGAAAGAGGAGTCTAAACAATGAAGTCTTTACAAGAAGATTTGGACATTCTTGTGGGCTTGTTTGGAGAAGGAAAACGAGGAAGACAGAGAGAGTTGTGAAAAAGTTATAAAACAATCAACAGGTTTGAAAAATAAATAAAATTTTAATCCAGTTAGTTATAAGGGGCCATTTATTCAAATGTTTTACAAATTAGTAATGGAAGAATATAATACTAAAATAAAAGGAATGAAATATGGTAGAGATAATTTAAGCAAAAGTGAAAGAACAGCTATGAAACATTTGTCTAAAAATAAACAAATAATGATTCGAGAAGCGGATAAGGTGGGGGCAATTATAGTGCAAAATACAGAAGATTACATCAAGGAAGGATATAGGCTAGTGGAGGATAAAGAATTTTATAAAAAATTGGACAAAGATCCAAGTGATATGGTGTATAAGAAACTATTGGGTTTAATTAATGCAGCTCTATACGAAAATATCATTAACAAGGAAGAACATAAATTTATTGATGTTAAATACCATTAAGTTACATAAATCCATTAGTCACCCACCAGGTAGACCAATAATAGCAGGGGTAAATTCTATCACATCCCATTTATAGCAATATGTGGACCATTTTCTCCAGGACTATGCTGTGAGTTTGCCGAGTTATACACAGAACTCTCAGAACATCCTGGAGAAAATGGGAGACATTCAGTGGTCAGACCAATATATGTGGGTAGCTTTAGACGTTGTATCTCTCTATACCACCATCAAACATACTTTGGGTTTAAAAGCACTAGCATCTTTCTTAACAAATGATCACAATAAAAATCTACCACATAAGAAATTTATATTGTTTGCCCCCTCCTATGCCAGTCTGTTCATGGGATATTTTGAAGATCTATATATCTGGAGCAGTTTGGCATGGAGGGGGCACTTGGTGTTCTATGGTCATTTCATCGATGATATTCTCCTTATATAGAGTGGAACTGTTGCTGATTTGAATTATATGATTTGTTTATTATATAAGAACCATTTGGGGCTAAAATTTATGAGTAAAATATCACCCACTCATATAGAATTCCTAGACATTGTCCTGAAAGATAAAGAAGATGGTACCGTGGGAAGTAACATCTATAGAAAGGAGGTAGCTACTAATAGATACTTACCAACAGATAGTGCCCACTACAAGAAGTGGTTAAACAACATACCCTTCTGACAATTTCATAGATTAAAATGAAATTGTAGTGACCTTAAAGATTTTCTGGATCAAAATAAAAAATGAAGTTTAGAATTTAAAGAAAGGGACTATAGTGATCAAATTATTAATAATGCATTTGAGAAAGCAAATAAATTAGATAGAAATAAAATAATTAAGAAAAAAATAAAAAAGGAAGAAGACCCTTATAAAAAAACACATTATTAGTATGGTAACCACTTATAATGTACAAAGTTATGAAATCAATAAAATTATAGAAAGAAATTGGAGAATTGTATTACAGGACCCAAATCTCAAAGATTAGCTCCCCACATATACAACTGTAGTTTATAAAAAAACCCAGAGACCTAAGTTTATACATAGCGCCAAGTCGACAAAAATCTATAACACAAAATAGATACTAACAAAAACAAAAATAAACAACCAGGTAATTTTAAACGTAATGGTAAAAGATGTGCCAACTGTCAATATATGCCGGCAGAAGGCACTACTAAATTTAGCAAAATGGGCAGTGATCATGTAAAGCAGCATATAGAATGTGGCACATCTTACATACTATACATGATATCCTGCTCGTGTGGTGCTAAATATGAGGGGAGAACAGTGAGAAATTTGAGGACCAGATTAGGAGAGCACAGGAGAAAAATTGAAAAGGGGTTAAAAGATCATAAGGTTCCCATTCACTTTGTCACATGCCCGAAGGGGGGTTTAAAGGGATTTTCAGTTATGTTATTGTAACGTATCCCCAATAAACCTAATAGATATAAATCTTTATGTCAGCAGGAAGCCTTCTGGATATACACTTTAGGTAGACTAGATAATGGGGATTTAAATGAAGATATAGATCTTAGAGGATTTGAATAAAAATATAATATAAAATACCCCTATCAAAATCACTAAATTAGTATAAATAGGGAAAAGAAATAGAAGGTGGCAATTATTATTCACTATAACTTAGAGAGATATAAAGAAGAAGAATATTAGTTATAGAGTTTCTATAAAACACATTTTGATAATAGCAGTGGGAAGAGTGGCTCCAAACTAGTGTAAAAACCATCATAAAATAATATTATAACCTGCAATTAAATTAACTTTGATAATAAGTTTTATAGTAGAGTGTGTGTGGACGTGGATGTACACTTACATGTAATGGTAGTGCATGTGCGAGTGCAAATGTGAACACATTTAAAAAATAAATAATTTGAGTTACTATCACGGTGCCCGTGATTCGTGCTATCTGGTGTCTATCACTTGCTGGGAACTACTCATTGGCTGCCTGCTAGTAGCCCTCCTCACTTTGCCTTTTTAAACCCTGGTTGGGCACTCCCAGGTTGCCCTTTCGTGATGTTTCTGACCTCACCTGTCCTGACCTGCTGTCAGGCTTCTGGGCCTGCGGTTCCTACGTTCCGGTGTTCCAGCGTTCCAGTGATCCTGTGTTCCGGTGTTCCTGTGCACTATTGTTCCAGTGTTCCAGTGTACCTGTGTTCCCGTGTTCCAGCACCTCGCGGGTTAATCCTCCTGAGTTCCTGAGTCTCCAGTCTACCGTCTCTCCTGCTCTCTGTCATCGTTTCCTGTGTTCCGGTCTCCTGTCACCGCTTTAGTTGTGCTTCGGTGGATTCCCGCTAGAGTACAGGGCTCTTGCTCTTGCTTAGTCGCTCCGGCGACATTGTTACTTTCCGCTTCAGCTGTGTGGCTGATTCCAGCAAGTGGACGCTGGTTTACTCCATATTACCTGGTTGCGAGATATACTGTTGGTCCCAGCGGGTAGACGCTGGTTTATTCCATATTACCTGGTTGCGAGAATTACTGTTGGTCCCAGCGTGCGGACGCTGGTTTACTCCATATTACCTGGTTGCGAGAATTCCTGTTGGTCCCAGCGTGCGGACGCTGGTCTACTCCATATTAACCTGGTTGCGAGAATTACTGTTGGTCCCAGCGTGCGGACTCTGGTTTACTCCATATTAACCTGGTTGAGAGAATTACTGTTGGTCCCAGCGTGTGGACACTGGTTTACTCCATATTAACCTGGTTGCAAGAATTACTGTTGGTCCCAGCGTGCGGACGCTGGTTTACTCCATATCAATCTGGTTGCGAGAATTCCTGTTGGTCCCAGCGTGCGGGCGCTGGCTTACTCCATATTAACCTGGTTGCGATTATACCGTTGGTCCAACGCAAGGACGTTGGTTTGCTCCTGAACTCTAGTTCTGAGGACAGTTCGCTGTATGCTTCCTATGCAGTTGTCTGATACTTCCTGGCAATAGACTTCTGCTGTGATTAGGCCTTTGTATCTATTCCTATCTGCTGTCATAGTTATCTGACGGATGGCCTACGCTTTGGGCTGCCCTGCCTGGTATTGGTAAGGCCGGTAGAACCTTTGCACGTTACCATCTTGAGGGTTGCCTTACCCGGTATTGGCGGGGCCGGTAGAGCCTATACTCAGCCTCCCTGGGGCTGCCTTGCCCGGTATTGGTAAGGCCGGTAGAACCGGTACATTTCACCTCACGGTTGCCTTACCCGGTATAGGCAAGGCAGGTAGAGCCTATTGTTATTGTACTGTTCCTTGGGCTGCCTTGCCCGGTATTGGTAAGGCCGGTAGAACCGGTACATGTCATCTCACGGTTGCCTTACCCGGTATAGGCAAGGCCGATAGAGCCTATTGTAAATACTACTGTCACTTGGGTTGCCTTGCCCGGTATCATTGGCAAGGCCAGTAAGGGCGAGGCTGGCACTTTACCTCAGCACAGACCATAAGATTGTCGTATTGAACTGAATCCTGGAGCAGTACCACAGAGGGGACGCACGTATCCATTGTCTTGTGAGGAGAACCGAGCTATGGAGGAGTACATAGCCGATGCCCTCAGTAGAGGGATCATAAGGAAATCTACTTCCCCGGCTGGGGCCGGATTCTTTTTTGTTAAGAAAAAAAGTGGTGAACTGCGACCATGCATAGACTATCGTGGGCTGAATAAGTTGATGGCAAAGAATGCCTACCCTATACCACTCATCACCGAGCTGTTTGATAGACTTAAGGGGTCCTCGATCTTCACCAAACTGGACCTACGGGCAGCCTACAATTTGATACGTATCAGAGCCGGTGATGAGTGGAAAACTGCCTTCAATATGAGATCAGGGCATTACGAATACCTAGTTATGACATTTGGTCTATGTAATGCTCCTGCAGTATATCAAGAACTGATCAATGACGTTCTTAGAGATATGTTACAATCATGTGTCGTGGTCTATCTCGACGACATACTTATCCACTCCAAAGACTTGTCTCAACACATCAAGGATGTGTCTGAAGTATTGCTGCGCTTACGCAAAAACAGATTGTTTTGTAAACTGGAGAAATGCGAGTTCCACAAAACCAGTGTACCATTTCTGGGATTTATAATCGGCAAAGACGGCATTGCCATGGATAAAGAAAAATTGACGGCAGTTTTACAGTGGCCTAAACCCAAGAGTCTTAAAGCCATTCAACGATTTTTGGGATTCGCCAATTATTACAGAAAGTTTAATAAAAGCTTCTCTTCTATCGTGAAACCTCTGTCTGACCTCACGCATAAGGGCGCTAATCCATCTCTCTGGCCGGTGGCTGCGGAAGAGGCCTTTGAGAAATTAAAATTAGCCTTTGCTGAAGCTCCTGTGTTATCCCACCCCAATCCACTACTTCCCTTTACATTAGAGGTGGATGCCTCAGATATTGGGGTTGGGGCTGTGCTCTCTCAGCGACAAGTTAAGGGCAGTACACTCAGACCCTGTGGGTTCTTTTCTAAGAAACTGACTAGTGCTCAAAGCCATTATGAGATTGGCGATAGAGAATTACTGGCCATTATTCTTGCTCTCAAAGAATGGTGTCATTTACTTGAAGGCACAAAAAACCCCATTTTGATTCTGACCGATCACAAGAATCTGACTTATCTCTCTGAGGCCAAGAGATTGTCTTCTCGTCAGGCCAGATGGGCACTGTTTCTATCCCGATTCAATTTCATTGTATCATATTTGCCTGGATCAAAAAATGTTAGGGATGATGCTCTGTCTAGACAATTTGAGGTGGAGATTGACAGAGAAGAAGTACCAGCACCTATCATTCAACCTGATCGAATACTGGCTACCATACGTACTAGTATCACTTCACCATTAGGGGAGGAGATTTTGGCTTCCCAAGCTTTCGCCCCTCATGAAACTCCAGCAGGCAAATGTTTTGTCGCTGAACCATTCTGTACTCGGTTACTTGAAACTTACCACTCCTCTAGGGCTGCGGGACATATTGGTAGAGACCAATTGTTTTGGTCCCTCTCTCAGCTATTCTGGTGGCCTTCTATGAGAACTGATTGTGCCAATTTTACGAATGCATGTGCCACCTGTGCCCGTTCCAAAACCCCTAGACATCTCCCGGTGGGCTTGCTTCAGCAGGTGCCTAATGGTGAACGCCCTTGGTCTCATGTCTCTATAGACTTTATGGGAGAGTTGCCCAGGTCTAGAGGGTATTCCTTCATATTGATGGTGGTAGACAGGTTTTCTAAAATGGCTCACTTCGTACCTCTCCGGGGTCTTCCTTCGGCAAAAGAACTGGCAATGGTGTTCGCCCGAGATGTGTTTCGGTTGCATGGAGTACCCAGGGTGCTGGTGTCAGACAGGGGGAGCCAGTTTGTGTCCAGATTCTGGAGGGCATTCTGCGAACAGATGGGTAAACAGCTATCATTTTCCTCTGCATATCATCCCCAGACTAATGGGGCCACTGAGAGGGCCAATCAAGGGCTTGAACAGTTTCTGCGATGTTTTGTGACTGACCATCATGACAATTGGGCCGACTTGTTGCCATGGGCAGAGTTCGCCAGGAACTGTGCAGTTAATTCTTCCTCCGGGAGCTCTCCGTTTTTGATTAATTATGGGTTCCAACCCTGTTTGCTCCCAGATTCCTTCCAGACACAGCAGATTCCAGCTCTGGATGAGCATAAAGAGCAACTCCGCTCCACATGGGCACAAGTTCAGAGGGCATTGGGCCAGTCTTTTCAGCGACATCAGCGTCATGCCAATCGCAGAAGGCTTCCAGCGGTTTCCTTTCAAGTTGGGGATAGAGTATGGCTGTCCTCCAAGAATCTGAAGCTTAAGGTTCCATCTAATAAGCTGGCACCTCGGTTCATTGGTCTGTACAGAATAATCCGCAAGATTAACTTGGTTTCCTATGCTTTGGAACTACCTGCATCCATGCGCATTCATAATGTATTCCATGTGTCTCTCCTTAAACCTCTGGTTTGTAACCGTTACATTACCACACCTGTGTTGCCAGGTCCCATTGAAGTTGAGGGGCAGGAGGAGTATGAAGTACAAAGTATTATTGATTCCCGTAGGCATAGAGGAGGGGTACAGTATCTGGTGCATTGGAAAGGTTATGGTCCGGAGGATCGTTCCTGGGTAGACAGTAAGGACCTTCATGCACCCAAGTTACTACGAATATTTTACACCAAATACCCTCAGAAGCCCAGACCCTACTCTAGGAGAGGGGGTCTTTGAAAGGGGGGTACTATCACGGTGCCTGTGATTCGTGCTATCTGGTGTCTATCACTTGCTGGGAACTACTCATTGGCTGCCTGCTAGTAGCCCTCCTCACTTTGCCTTTTTAAACCCTGGTTGGGCACTCCCAGGTTGCCCTTTTGTGATGTTTCTGACCTCACATGTCCTGACCTGCTGTCAGGCTTCTGTGCCTGCGGTTCCTACGTTCCGGTGTTCCAGCGTTCCAGTGATCCTGTGTTCCGGTGTTCCTGTGCACTATTGTTCCAGTGTTCCAGTGTTCCGGTGTTCCCGTGTTCCAGCACCTCGCGGGTTAATCCTCCTGAGTTCCTGAGTCTCCAGTCTACCGTCTCTCCTGCCGGTTGCTCTCTGTCATCATTTCCTGTGTTCCGGTCTCCTGTCACCGCTTTAGTCGTGCTTCGGTGGATTCCCGCTAGAGTACAGGGCTCTTGCTCTTGCTTAGTCGCTCCGGCGACATTGTTACTTTCCGCTTCAGCTGTGTGGCTGATTCCAGCAAGCGGACACTGGTTTACTCCATATTACCTGGTTGCGAGATATTCTGTTGGTCCCAGCGTGCGGACGCTGGTTTACTCCACATTAACCTGGTTGTGAGAATTCCTGTTGGTCCCAGAGTGCGGACGCTGGTTTACTCTATATTAACCTGGTTGCGAGAATTACTGTTGGTCCCAGCGCGCGGACGCTGGTTTACTCCATATTAACCTGGTTGCGAGAATTACTGTTGGTCCCAGTGTGCGGACGCTGGTTTACTCCATATTAACCTGGTTGCGAGAATTACTGTTGGTCCCAGCGTGCGGACGCTGGTTTACTCCATATCAATCTGGTTGCGAGAATTCCTGTTGGTCCCAGCGTGCGGGAGCTGGCTTACTCCATATTAACCTGGTTGCGATTATACCGTTGGTCCAACGCAAGGACGTTGGTTTGCTCCTGAACTCTAGTTCTGAGGACAGTTTGCCGTATGCTTCCTATGCAGTTGTCTGATACTTCCTGGCAATAGACTTCTGCTGTGATTAGGCCTTTGTATCTATTCCTATCTGCTGTCATAGTTATCTGACGGCTGGCCTACACTTTGGGCTGCCCTGCCTGGTATTGATAAGGCCGGTAGAACCTTTGCACGTTACCATCTTGAGGGTTGCCTTACCCGGGAATTGGCGGGGCCGGTAGAGCCTATACTCAGCCTCCCTGGGGCTGCCTTGCCCGGTATTGGTAAGGCCGGTAGAACCGGTACATTTCACCTCACGGTTGCCTTACCCAGTATAGGTAAGGCCGGTAGAGCCTATTGTTATTGTACTGTTCCTTGGGCTGCCTTGCCCGGTATTGGTAAGGCCGGTAGAACCGGTACATGTCATCTCACGGTTGCCTTACCCGGTATAGGCAAGGCCGATAGAGCCTATTGTAAATACTACTGTCACTTGGGTTGCCTTGCCCGGTATCATTGGCAAGGCCGGTAGAACCTATTCTACTATTACTGTTGTTGTATTGTTATGTATGATTAACCCTACTGGGATTGCCTTAACTTTTTAATAAAGTTACGTTTTTAACAAAACCTTAAGTCTGAGAGTCTTCAAAACCGTGACAGTTACATGTAAGAACAAAAGATATCATAATATCATAATATCATAATATTAAAATGTTGTTTCTTCGATATGTGTTGATGTTTCGTAACACGATAACCCATATAGTATATAGGATATATTGGCTTTTGGTTTTTGTGCGCTCCAAGTGTGGAGCGCACAGCGTCACTTCCGGGTTTGGATACTGTCGGAGAGGAAGTGAGGTATGCATAATGAGATCTACTACAGTATGGATATGTAGTGGGAGTCTTTAAAGGTCCCACGAGAATTCACTATACCAGAAAAGTGACGTTGCTTTCCAGGAATGGAACGCATGGGTCATCTTCCGGTTTACATCTGGAATAGAAGTATAGTTTGGCAGGAATTAAGTAACATCATTATTGGGAGGATCGTGATATGAGAAATATCGACAACATATAAAAGAAAGGTAAATACTAATGTGGATGTTTGTTAAATTACTATTGAAAAAGTAATATATTATTACGAAACGCATTGCGCGTTTTTTTAGCTATATGCATATTTTTATCATTTTGTAATATTGTTATAGTGAAGAATTTTTACTAATAAATATATATTTTTTGGAAGAAATTCACTATCACCAACTCTGAATTTAATATAATACAAAACCTTTTTTCTTGTCTACTGTAAGGTGGCACTCCTGTGTAGGTAGTGAAGGCTTCTGGAGGGGGTTTATATATATCCCTTACAGACCTCTATAGCCCAAAATTGGAGTATTCAGCAACCCTATAGTGCCTAAAAAGGGAATTTATCCAGGGGAGCTTCGGTGTGGGTAGTGTAGGCTCTCAGAGGAGGCTTTATGCACCCCTACCAGGCCTCTATAACCCTATAAAACAGAGAATCCTACACTAGAAGAACCTGTGATGAAAATCCAGAGACAACCATCCTGGGGTTTATACCAGGAGAGACTATGATACTTGGAGGCAGTATTGGAAGCCTCTAGACAATGTGAGTAATATTTTTAATGAGAGTATGTGGTGAAGGTGACAGTATCCATAATTAGAATACAACGCTTAGAAGATCCTGCGCTGTTGTTCTTCTTTTTCATTTTCTGTAGTTTGTCTTTGGAAGTCCTAACCAAATACAACTAGTTGCAAAGATCTTCTTACCCTGGAAACTACATATAATGGACTTTAGTAATCTTTTTTTATCAATATTTATCCATATTTTATCCATATTCACTTTCCTTAGTGAGGTGAATTGGGATTAAACTCAATTGTGTATAGAACTTCACTTTATTAGCCTGTCTTATAGTTCAAAAATGTACTTTCTCTTCCTCTCACAAACACAGAATGGCATGCTGTGAGAACCTGACACCCATTTTATACCGTTCCTGAGGGAAAAAAAGGGAAATTTGCCATGTGGAGAAATTCAGTCTTCCTATTGATTGCAATGCAATGAGCTATGCGAAAAAAGCAAGAAAACTGCACTTTTCCCCAAAATATTGCTGCTTGGCATAAAGTGCCATTTTTTTCCTGTTTCTCTTTTGAGATGAAAGCTTTTGCTGATCCCTAGTGTCACGGTTTTTGATGAACATTCAGACCAGATCGGTAAGGTTAAAATGGCTTTATTATGTTAAAGTAGTTAGGCCCTTAGACCCACACAAACAGAACATAAATATATACAGATATATTCAGCAAAA
This sequence comes from Rhinophrynus dorsalis, assembly GCA_037306005.1. Classification (NCBI taxonomy): domain Eukaryota; kingdom Metazoa; phylum Chordata; class Amphibia; order Anura; family Rhinophrynidae; genus Rhinophrynus; species Rhinophrynus dorsalis. The sequence continues at coordinate 83,504,529 of CM074718.1, read as the reverse complement.
ACAAACCAGTATTAGAAATGTATGATGGAATGGAACAATCACTGGCAACTGATGTTCTGACTTGACCTGGTAAGGCAGAAGGCAACGCAGTCCAGGAAGTGACAACAGGACTTTGGTGACAGGTAGTCCTTTAGTTGAAGACTGGCACAAACCCAGATGCCTGGGAGGCACAGAACTCAAGAGGAGCGAGGCAACACGGACCCTGGCACTGGGTTCAGAAATAGACAGAGACAACCGCTTAGTAGGCAGCACTTACCCTAGGGATAGGGTCACAGGGAGACCAAGGCAACACTAGGGGTAGATCTTAATGTTTTCATTATACAGAAGGCAACCAGTGTCCCCTCACTCTAAAGTATGGTACAAAACAATGCTGGCTCTTGAACCCAAGGCTACTGCAGTTAGAAAATAGCACAAACCCTACCTGGAAGGTCCAGGCACACAAAGGGTCAACAGGAAATGCCCAGTGAGATACTGAAACTCCCAAAGGGAGTGAGCCCAGCCCTGCAAGGGAGGTGGACACAGAGAGATCAGAGTAACACAGTCAGTGCTATGAACACTGTACCGGTACTTCGCGTGTGTACACCACCTGAGGCGGTTACGAGAGTAACTAAAGCATGAATGCTTAGCCAACGGTCCACAGAATAATAGCGCCACACGACGCACACAGACTATCGTAACGGAAATGTTTTATTTTGGGGTATTTATAAAGTGATCACTAATTTTATATATACCGCAAGTCTTTCATATATACAAACAAAATAAAAGAAATACTGGAAAAAATATATGTGTGTGTACTGAAAGATTTATTTTGTTACACTATGCCAGATAGAAAATTGATCCGTCTGGCCATAGCATCACACATCACTTGTTTCCTCAGAGACCAGTTCGGTATTGCTATGGGAGACTTATGTACACATAAAATTCTACTTTTATTAGTTATAGTTAAAATACACCACAAGACATACACATTAAACTAAGGGATCACTTTTAAGTGTCGTGTTCCCTTTAAAAACACAGCACGCCTTGAAAATACACACAGAGTTAATATTGTTAAACGGGGTCAGTTACTTCGCATCGGATGAGTAACTAATGTCACTCTTTTCACTATTAGTTTATTCTAACAGTTTAAATTGTAGCGATATGTTTCACAATATACCCTATCAGTATTAAGATGCCTTTCTATTTCAGTAATCTTATGCTGGTAACATGTCCAAATGACATACTAGCTTCCTCGTGGGTTAAGCCACATTCTTGCCTAACCGCTACTTCTAATACCACATGATCACTCGATATCGCTACAATGTAACTACCTGTTACTAATGTATCAGAATGACATACTAACTCCCTCGTAGAGTAAGCTGTATCAAGTCCCTCATTTACACTCCTATGGTACCTAAATTTGCTACAATATTTCTTTCTTACGATACCATGTCAAAAGGACACGCTAGCTTCCTCGTGGAGTACGCCACATTGTAAGGCTACCGTCTGAGCTAGCTCTCTTAATGTAAATCAGTAAATGCCCATTCCCCGTTTATTACACTCCGTGACTAAATCTTTTTTAGAATTAGTATATCTAAGTATACATAGCCTGTGCGTATTTTCAAGGCGTGCTGTGTTTTTAAGGGGAACACGACACTTAAAAGTCATCCCTTAGTTTAATGTGTGTCTTGTGGTGTATTTTAACTATAACTAATAAAAGTAGAATTTTATGTGTACATAAGTCTCCCATAGCAATACCGAACTGGTCTCTGAGGAAACAAGTGATGTGTGACGCTATGGCCGGACGGATCAATTTTCTATCTGGCATAGTGTAACAAAATAAATCTTTCAGTACACACGCATATATTTTTTCTAGTATTTCTTTTATTTTGTTTTTATCGTAACGGAAAGCCACAGCAGGTATAGCTGGACCAAGCGGACGCAACCAAGCGGTATAGACAGACACAGCTGGCAACAGAGCTGTAATCATCCTGAAACAGTCAGTAACAGAATGGGTTCTCAGTCAGGTATGGTCAGCTACGGAACGGGTTCTCAGCCAAATACAGTCGGCAACGGAGAGGGTTCTCAGCCAGATATGGTCAGCAACCGAGCAAGTTCTCAGCCGGATACAGTCAGCAATGGAGCGGGTTCTCAGCCAGATACGGTCAGCAACGGAGCAGGTTCTCAGCCAGATACAGTCAGCAACGGAGCGGGTTCTCAGCCAGATACGGTCAGCAACAGAGCGGGTTCTCAGCCAGATACAGTCAGCAACGGAGCGGGTGTTCAGCCAGATACAGTCAGTAATGGAGCAGCAGCAATACAGGAACTCAGGAAAGTTGTCAGGCAGGCCAGGTTATACACGTTCAGCAATATGCAGAACAAATGTCAGGAACTAGTACACCACGAAAGGGCACCATAGTAAGACATTACAGAGGTTATAAAAGCTATCACTGGGTGGCCACAAGATACTTGGCCAATCAGAGCAAAGTAGTGAAATAGGAAATCGGAATGTCGCAGCCTGCAGCCAAGAGCACGGGCACCGTGATACCTAGTTATAAATTTGAGATTCTATTTAAAGGACACCACTCAATTTTTTTAATATATGTGATGATATTTTGTGGGAGCTCAACTATTCTTGGACTACCTTTAATATTACATCTTTTTTATTTAACATTTAGGGGTGGGAGAAAAGTCAGAAAATTTCCTGCTTGACTTTTTGTGAAAAGCCGATTGCTTTTTTTCGTGAAAGTTTTCTCCTTTTTGCTACTGAAAAAGACAATAAATATTTTGCCTATGTTTCATTTGACTGTAACATTTCCTACCACAATATTACATCTGAGCGCTGAAGTGGAGAAAAAAATATTTGTGAGTCCTATAATAAGATATGGCTTGAAAAGGTTGTTAGCAGGCTGAGTGCATTTTGTCCTTTGCCCACAACACTAACTTCCCACTTATGTAACACTGGCATAACCATCCTTGAAAAATAACTGAGACTTGGGAAATTCCTGCAGGATGCGATACATGACTCAGTTCTTTAAAGCCTCTGTTTTCAACAAAATAAAAGGGCAGCATGTAAACCACTAACATTTTGGCAAGTTTATTATTCCATAGGTGTAATTTTGTATTATGTTTGTGCAGGTTTTAACTTTCTGAAAACCTTGCATTTGTGGGATGGCAGTACAGAGTAGAAGAATTGTGTAACTTTATTGCTTTAACTCCATCATTAGATGTGGTAGGGGTTGTGGCAGTATTTGTAGGAACTAGTGATGAGCGGGCACCCCAATGCTCGGGTGTTCGGGTGCTCTGACCGAGCACCCCCTGAGGCTCGAGTGCTCGGCCGAGCACCCGAGCCCCATTGAAGTCAATGGGAGGACTCGAGCATTACACCAGGCACCCCCTGCTCTGATGAGGGGAGGGTGCCTGGTCCATAGGAAAAGGGCAGAAAAAGATGGAAACACTACAGAAATGGTTCAGGGACAGCATAGGGAGGATGTCTGGATGCATCTTGGACTCCAACATCGCTGCTGGGAACGATCTTTCGCCCGTAGTACGCCATTTTTAGACTGATCGTAAAACACACAAAAAGGAAAATAAAAACGACTTTAGGCGAAAAATTGTTACCAAACAGTATTTGCTGTATATTTACTTGTATATCATCTGCACATTCTCCCAAAAATTTCCTTGATTTTCAGAACTGAGGCCATGATTAAGAGGGAAACGTGCGCAGAGGCAAATTCTCCCAAAAATTTCCTTGATTTTCAGAATTGAGGCCATGATTAAGAGGGAAACGTGCGCAGATGCAAATTCTCCCAAAAATTTCCTTGATTTTCAGAAATGAGGCCATGATTAAGAGGGAAACGTGCACAGAGGCAAATTCTCCCAAAAATTTCCTTGATTTTCAGAACTGAGGCCATGATTAAGAGGGAAACGTGCACAGAGGCAAATTCTCCCAAAAATTTCCTTGATTTTATTGAACTGAGGCCATGATTAAGAGGGAAACGTGCGCTGAGCTGACCATCTAAAACATTATGGGTGAGGGTCTGCTGCAGAGCTGACCATCCTAAACATTATATGCGAAGGCCCGCTAGTGAGCTGACGCTATAAAACATTATATGAGAGGGCCCGCTAGAGAGCTGACCCAATAAAACATTATATGAGAAGGCCCGCTGGTGAGCTGACCTATATAAAAATTGGCAAACAGGGCCCGCTGGTGAGCTGACCCTATATAAAAATTATATCACAGGGCCCGCTGGTGAGCTGGCCCTATATAAAAATTATATCACAGGGCCCGCTGGTGAGCTGGCCCTATATAAAAATTATATCCCAGGGCATATGGAAGAGGAGGAGGAGGATGAGAAGATTAAGAGTCAACCATATACCCGTTTTTTGGGTGGAAGGGGTGAATGGGAATACAGAGTATTCCCATCATTGTAAATAACATATATAAAGTGAGTTTATGTTCCCCCGGGGCTTTCCTCCAGTGGAGTGGAGAAGTCAGGGGAAATCCAGGCCTTGTTCATTTTTATAAGTGTCAACTAGTGTTGAGCGAGCGTGCTCGGCCGATGCTCGGATCGGCTCGAGCATCGCTCTGCTCTGCACATGGCAGTACTCGTACGAGTACCGCCATGTGCTCGCCCGACATGCTCGGGTGAAGAGGATCTGTGCCGGAAGAGGCACAGATCCGAAGACGCTCCGCTGGACCACCAGGGAATGGAGGTACGGGGGCATTGCGGAGATGAAGGGGGCATTGCGGAGATGAAGGGGGACATTATGGAAGAGGGGCATAGACTCTATGCCCCTCTTCCACAATGTCCCCCTTCATCTCCGCTATGCCCGTCTTCCACAATGTGCCCCTTCATCTCCGCTATGCCCCTCTTCCACAATGTCCCCCTTCATCTCCTATGCCATAGAGGAGATGAAGGGGGACATTGTGGAAGAGGGGCATAGCGGAGATGAAGGGGGACATTGTGGAAGAGGGGCATAGAGTCTATGCCCCTCTTCCACAATGTCCCCCTTCATCTCCGCTATGCCCCTCTTCCACAATGTCCCCCTTCATCTCCGCTATGGCATAGGAGATGAAGGGGGACATTGTGGAAGAGGGGCATAGCGGAGATGAAGGGGGACATTGACCAGGCACCCTCCGCTCATCAGAGCAGGGGGTGCCTGGTTTAATGCTCGAGTGCTCCCATTCATTTGAATGGGGCTCGGGTGCTCGGCCGAGCACTCGAGCATCAGGGGGTGCTCGGTCAGAGCACCCGAGCACCCGAGCATCGGGGTGCTCGCTCATCTTTAGTGTCAACCTATCAGCATTGTCGGTGGAAAGGCGGATACGCTTATCTGTTATGATGCCACCAGCAGCACTAAATACCCGCTCAGACAGAACGCTGACGGCAGGACAGGCCAGCACCTCCAAGGCGTAGAGTGCCAGTTCATACCACGTGTCCGGCTTGGACACCCAGTAGTTGTAAGGCACAGAGGGATCATTGAGGACACTGACACGGTCTGCTACGTACTCCTTCACCATCTTCCAAAACTTTTCCCTCCTTGTGACACTAGGCTGCGCATCAGGGTGAGGGTGCTGGCGGGGTGTCATGAAGGTGTCCCACGCCTTGGAGAGTGTTGCCCTGCCTTTCTCGGAACTGCTGTGTGCTCCCCTTTTCTCCCCTTCTCGGTTGGCCAAGGTAGCACGTACTCTGCCGCCAGCGTTGTCAGATGGAAAATTTTGGAGCAATTTTTCGACAAGAACCTTCTGGTATTGCACCATTTTGCTTGTCCTCTCCACCGGAGGAATGAGAGATGAGAAATTCTCTTTGTAGCGGGGGTCCAGAAGGGTGAACACCCAGTAATCCGTGTTGTTTAAAATGCGTATAACGCGTGGGTCACGGGAAAGGCAGCCTAACATAAAGTCAGCCATGTGTGCCAGAGTACCAACAGTCAAGATTTCGCTGTCCTCACCAGGAGGATGACTCTCAATCTCCTCATCCTCTTCCTCCTCTTCTGCCCACCCACGCTGAAGAGATGGAACTAAAGTTCCATGGCTACCCTCTGTAGCGGAGGCAACCGTGTCTTCCTCCTCCTCCTCCTCCTCCTCCTCCTCCGCCTCCTCCAATTGTCGCTGAGAAGACGAAGTGAGGGTGCTCTGGCTATCACCTTGTGTAAGCTCTTCCTCCCCCATTTCCACCTCTTCCACATGCAAAGCGTCGGTTTTAATTGTGAGCAGCGAGCGTTTCAGTAGACACAGAAGTGGGATGGTTACACTGATAATAGCGTTATCGCCGCTCACCATCTGTGTCGATTCCTCAAAATTGCGTAAAACCTCGCAGAGGTCTGACATCCATTCCCACTCCTCACTTCTGATTACAGGAAGTTGAACGGAGAGGCGACGACCGTGTAACAGCTGGTACTCCACTACTGCCCTCTGCTGCTCACAAAGCCGGGCCAACATGTGGAAGGTGGAGTTCCAGCGCGTGCTCACGTCACACAGCAGCCGGTGAGCTGGCAATTGTAAGCGCTGCTGCAGCTTCAACAGGCCGGCTGAAGCTGTTGATGACTTACGGAAATGTGCACACACGCGGCGCACCTTGGTCAAGAGATCATGCACATTGGGGTAGGTTTTTAGAAATCGCTGCACCACTAAATTAAATACATGCGCTAGGCATGGTACGTGTGTGAGCTTGCCGAGCTCCAAAGCCGCCACCAAGTTACGCCCATTATCACACACAACCATGCCTGGTTGCAGGTTGAGTGGCGAGAGCCACTGCTCGGTCTGGTGACTAATCCCCTGCAACAGCTCTGAGGCCGTGTGCTGTTTGTCCCCAAGGCAGATCAGCTTCAGCACGGCCTGTTGACGCTTCCCCACTGCAGTGCTACACTGCTTCCAGCTACTGGCTGATGGGGGAGTGGCGCTGCGTGTAGAGAATTCGGAGGTGGAAACGGAGGAGGAGGAGCCAATAACGTAGGTGCTGGTGGAAACCCTGATGGAGGTAGGGCCCTCAATCCTCGGCGTGGGTAGCACCCGTGCCATCCCAGGGTCCGAGTCGCTCCCAGCCTCCACGACATTCACCCAGTGTGCCGTCAGGGAAATGTAGCGTCCCTGGCCACAAGCACTTGTCCATGTGTCAGTCGTTAAGTGGACCTTCCCAGTAACTGCGTTGGTCAGGGCACGGGTGATGTTACGGGACACATGGTGGTGTAATGCGGGGATGGCACACCGGGAAAAGTAGTGGCGGCTGGGGACCGCGTACCGAGGGACAGCTGCTGCCATCAGGCTGCGGAAGGACTCAGTGTCCACAAGCCTAAATGGCAGCATTTCGATGGCCAGTAATTTTGAAAGGTGTGAGGTTAGTGCTATGGCCTGTGGGTGGGTGGCTGGGTACTTTCTCTTGCGCTCAAATGCCTGGGGTAACGACATTTGGACGCTGTGCTGGGACAGGGAAGTGGATGTGGTCGCTGATGGTGCTTCAGATGGTACAGGTGCAGGGCGGGAGGTATGCGGGCCTGCGCCTTCGACAGGCGATTGGCCGGCACCGAAAACAGGGGAAGAGGAGGCAGTGGTGTGGCCTGCAGACACAGATGGGCGATCCAGGCGTTCCTCCCACTTACTACGGTGCTTGGATGCCATGTGTCGGATCATGCTGGTGGTGGTGAGGTTTCTAGTGTTCATGCCTCGGCTCATTCTGGTGTGGCACAGGTTGCAAACTACAATTCTTTTGTCGTCCGCACTTTCCTTAAAAAAACGCCATACCGCGGAACACCTACCCCTTGGCAAGGTAGATTTACGCAAGGGGGTGCTCCGTGGAACATTTGCGGGCCGGTTTGGTGCGGTCCGCCTTCTTTCTGTAGCCACACCACTGCCTCTTCCAGCCTGTTGCGGTGCTGCAGATGGCTCACCCTCAGGACTGCTGACATCGCTCGGCTCTACACCTTCCCAGGTGGGGTCAGTCACCTCATCGTCCACCAAGTCCTCCTCCACTTCCTCACTCTGATCATCCTCCTCAAGTCTTGATCCCACCACATACTCAGTCATTGACAACTGTATAACATTCTCCTCAACAAGGTCTTGAGACGGAAATAGTGGTTGATTTAATGGCAACTGTGTCTCATCATCATCATCATCATCCACTACTTCCTTTGACCTTAAATGCCGTTCACATCTGTCATCTTCTTGTGATTGGGTAGCCTCTAGAGGTTGTGAATCAGGGCACAAGATGTCATGTTCCTCTGCAAGCGTGCTTGGAGAGAGGGTCAAATGAAGGATTGGTGATGAGACGAGCTCCTCACTATATCCCAGTGTGGGATCACTTCTTTGACCAGACCGTGTATGGTGGGAGGAAGGATGATCAGAGTGAGGATTATTTTGACCAGACTCTTGGCTACTGAGAGTGGACTTGGTGGAAGACAGGGTGGTGCTTAACCGACTGGAAGCAGTATCAGCTGTCATCCAACCGACCACCTGTTCGCAGTGGTCGGACCTCGAGAGTGATGTCCTGCGACGCCCTGTAAAATTACACATGAAGCTAGGTATGGTGGATGTCTTTCTTTCTTGTGCTCTGGCACCAGGCACAGTTTCTCCGCGTCCTGACCCGCGCCCTGAACTTTCAGGATCACGTCCACTTCCCCGTCCCTTTTTACCCGCCTTCTTCATCTTACACAGAATATGTGACTTTAATATTTGAGTTTGAAAACTTAACAGTATTTCTTACTATTCTGCAACTGTGCAGAGTACACAGAATAGGCTGCTAAACGGCGGTGAAACACACTGAATGGAATATGTGACTTTAATATTTGAGTTTGAAAACTTAACAGTATTTCTTACTATTCTGCAACTGTGCAGAGTACACAGAATAGGCTGCTAAACGGCGGTGATACACACTGAATGGAATATGTGACTTTGATATTTGAGTTTGAAAACTTAACAGTATTTCTTACTATTCTGCAACTCTGCAGAGTACACAGAATAGGCTGCTAAACGGCGGTGAAACACACTGAATGGAATATGTGACTTTAATATTTGAGTTTGAAAACTTAACAGTATTTCTTACTATTCTGCAACTGTTCAGAGTACACAGAATAGGCTGCTAAACGGCGGTGAAACACACTGAATGGAATATGTGACTTTAATATTTGAGTTTGAAAACTTAACAGTATTTCTTACTATTCTGCAACTGTTCAGAGTACACAGAATAGGCTGCTAAACGGCGGTGAAACACACTGAATGGAATATGTGACTTTAATATTTGAGTTTGAAAACTTAACAGTATTTCTTACTATTCTGCAACTGTTCAGAGTACACAGAATAGGCTGCTAAACGGCGGTGATACACACTGAATGGAATATGTGACTTTGATATTTGAGTTTGAAAACTTAACACTATTTCTTACTATTCTGCAACTCTGCAGAGTACACAGAATAGGCTGCTAAACGGCGGTGATACACACTGAATGGAATATGTGACTTTGATATTTGAGTTTGAAAACTTAACACTATTTCTTACTATTCTGCAACTCTGCAGAGTACACAGAATGTGCTGCTAAACTGCGGCGAAGCACACTGAATGGAATATGTGACTTTAATATTTGAGTTTGAAAACTTAACAGTATTTCTTCCTATTCTGCAACTCTGCACAGTACACAGAATGTGCTGCTAAACTGCGGCGAAGCACACTGAATGGAATATGTGACTTTAATATTTGAGTTTGAAAACTTAACAGTATTTCTTCCTATTCTGCAACTCTGCACAGTACACAGAATGTGCTGCTAAACTGCGGCGAAGCACACTGAATGGAATATGTGACTTTGATATTTTAGTTTGAAGACTTAACAGTATTTCTTCCTATTCTGCAACTCTGCACAGTACACAGAATGTGCTGCTAAACTGCGGCGACGCACACTGAATGGAATATGTGACTTTGATATTTTAGTTTGAAGACTTAACAGAATGTGCTCTAATCTGCAACTTTGCACACTAAACAGAATGTGCTCTAATCTGCAACTTTGCACACTAAACAGAATGTGCTCTAATCTGCAACTTTGCACACTAAACAGAATGTGCTCTAATCTGCAACTGTGCACACTAAACAGAATGTGCTCTAATCTGCAACTTTTCACACTAAACAGAATATTTTTTTTTTTTTTTTTTTTTTTTTCCCCCCACACAAAATAACCTGCTGCCCCCACACACAGTAGTCCTAAAAAGGACTTTTGGTTCTTTTTTTTCACAATTTTTTTTTTTTCCTCTCTACACTGCCTTTCCCTTCCTATCCTCAGCTCTCCCTGGCTAAGACTGAGCCGAACTCGATGGTCAGGTGCTATACAGCACCCGACCACGGGTTCTGGCCAGCCAATCAGTGTAATGCCAGCAGCCAACATGGCTGCTGGCATTACACCGATGTCAGAGCCTCCCTGCACGTTTATTGGCTGCGCAGCAGCCGCAAAACGTGCGGGGAGGAGACCCGAACATGGCGGGCGAGCACATGCGGTACTCGTACGAGTACCGCCATGTGCCGAGCAGAGCGATGCTCGAGCCGATCCGAGCATCGGCCGAGCATGCTCGCTCAACACTAGTAGGAACTCTATGACTCTTGTCATCTCATACAGCAAACCCAGAGTCATCATACTCCTCTGCTGCAGGAGCCATAGGTGTTATTTGGAATGAACTAGCTGTTGGCAGTGGCACACTCTCTGACACATCAATAACATCACTATTTCTCTTATCTGCCCCAGATCCTTGGGAACTTTTTAGAGTGCTTCTGCTTCTTCTATTTGTGGCACCTGTGACTTGTTCATAGTGTGTCTCCCAGTCAGACCTGTGGTTGTGCTTCAGGTGGGATCTCATTGAGGAGGTGCCTATGTGTGAGCCTACTTTCCCCCTGCTCACATGCTTTTTGCACAGACAACAGGTAACAAAATTCTTAGCTTTTGGATCCTGACTGAAGTATCTCCATATTGTAGTCTTCATAGACTGCGGGGTTCCTGAGGGGCTTCTACTTCTTATACTATGTCAGACTATTTATTATGAAGGTATCCAAAGGGTTAAAACAAGAGAACCTATCAGGTTGGATATCTTCACTTAAATAGGCAAATGACAATATAAAATAATTTGAGAACTTTATACTTTATTAGTAGTGATGAGCGAGCACCCCAATGCTCGGGTGTTCGGGTGCTCTGACCGAGCACCCCCTGAGGCTCGAGTGCTCGGCCGAGCACCCGAGCCCCATTGAAGTCAATGGGAGGACTCGAGCATTACACCAGGCACCCCCTGCTCTGATGAGGGGAGGGTGCCTGGTCCATAGGAAAAGGGCAGAAAAGGATGGAAACACCACAGAAATGGTTCAGGGACAGCATAGGGAGGATGTCTGGATGCATCTTGGACTCCAACATCGCTGCTGGGAACGATCTTTCGCCCGTAGTACGCCATTTTTACAGACTGACCATAAAACACACAAAAAGGAAAATAAAAACGACTTTAGGCGAAAAATTGTTACCAAACAAGGTTTGCTGTATATTTACTTGTATATCATCTGCAAATTCTCCCAAAAATTTCCTTGATTTTCTGAAGTGAGGCCATGATTAAGAGGGAAACGTGCGCAGAGGCAAATTCTCCCAAAAATTTCCTTGATTTTCAGAACTGAGGCCATGATTAAGAGGGAAACGTGCGCAGAGGCAAATTCTCCCAAAAATTTCCTTGATTTTCAGAACTGAGGCCATGATTAAGAGGGAAACGTGCGCAGAGGCAAATTCTCCCAAAAATTTCCTTGATTTTCAGAATTGAGGCCATGATTAAGAGGGAAACGTGCGCAGAGGCAAATTCTCCCAAAAATTTCCTTGATTTTCAGAACTGAGGCCATGATTAAGAGGGAAACGTGCGCAGAGGCAAATTCTCCCAAAAATTTCCTTGATTTTCAGAACTGAGGCCATGATTAAGAGGGAAACGTGCGCAGAGGCAAATTCTCCCAAAAATTTCCTTGATTTTATTGAACTGAGGCCATGATTAAGAGGGAAACGTGCGCTGAGCTGACCATCTAAAACATTATGGGTGAGGGTCTGCTGCAGAGCTGACCATCCTAAACATTATATGCGAAGGCCCGCTAGTGAGCTGACGCTATAAAACATTATATGAGAGGGCCCGCTAGAGAGCTGACCCAATAAAACATTATATGAGAAGGCCCGCTGGTGAGCTGACCTATATAAAAATTGTCAAACAGGGCCCGCTGGTGAGCTGGCCCTATATAAAAATTATATCACAGGGCCCGCTGGTGAGCTGGCCCTATATAAAAATTATATCACAGGGCCCGCTGGTGAGCTGTCCCTATATAAAAATTATATCCCAGGGCATATGGAAGAGGAGGAGGAGGATGAGAAGATTAAGAGTCAACCATATACCCGTTTTTTGGGTGGAAGGGGTGAATGGGAATACAGAGTATTCCCATCATTGTAAATAACATATATAAAGTGAGTTTATGTTCCCCCGGGGCTTTCCTCCAGTGGAGTGGAGAAGTCAGGGGAAATCCAGGCCTTGTTCATTTTTATAAGTGTCAACCTATCAGCATTGTCGGTGGAAAGGCGGATACGCTTATCTGTTATGATGCCACCAGCAGCACTAAATACCCGCTCAGACAGAACGCTGGCGGCAGGGCAGGCCAGCACCTCCAAGGCGTAGAGTGCCAGTTCATACCACGTGTCCAGCTTGGACACCCAGTAGTTGTAAGGCACAGAGGGATCATTGAGGACGCTGACACGGTCTGCTACGTACTCCTTCACCATCTTCCAAAACTTTTCCCTTCTTGTGACACTAGGCTGCGCATCAGGGTGAGGGTGCTGGCGGGGTGTCATGAAGGTGTCCCACGCCTTGGAGAGTGTTGCCCTGCCTTTCTCGGAACTGCTGTGTGCTCCCCTTTTTTCCCCTTCTCTGTTGGCCAAGGTAGCACGTACTCTGCCGCCAGCGTTGTCAGATGGAAAATTTTGGAGCAATTTTTCAACAAGAACCTTCTGGTATTGCACCATTTTGCTTGTCCTCTCCACCGGAGGAATGAGAGATGAGAAATTCTCTTTGTAGCGGGGGTCCAGAAGGGTGAACACCCAGTAATCCGTGTTGTTTAAAATGCGTATAACGCGTGGGTCACGGGAAAGGCAGCCTAACATAAAGTCAGCCATGTGTGCCAGAGTACCAACAGTCAAGATTTCGCTGTCCTCACCAGGAGGATGACTCTCAATATCCTCATCCTCTTCCTCCTCTTCTGCCCACCCACGCTGAAGAGATGGAACTAAAGTTCCATGGCTACCCTCTGTAGCGGAGGCAACCGTGTCTTCCTCCTCCTCCTCCTCCTCCTCCTCCTCCGCCTCCTCCAATTGTCGCTGAGAAGACGAAGTGAGGGTGCTCTGGCTATCACCTTGTGTAAGCTCTTCCTCCCCCATTTCCACCTCTTCCACATGCAAAGCGTCGGTTTTAATTGTGAGCAGCGAGCGTTTCAGTAGACACAGAAGTGGGATGGTTACACTGATAATAGCGTTATCGCCGCTCACCATCTGTGTCGATTCCTCAAAATTGCGTAAAACCTCGCAGAGGTCTGACATCCATTCCCACTCCTCACTTCTGATTACAGGAAGTTGAACGGAGAGGCGACGACCGTGTAACAGCTGGTACTCCACTACTGCCCTCTGCTGCTCACAAAGCCGGGCCAACATGTGGAAGGTGGAGTTCCAGCGCGTGCTCACGTCACACAGCAGCCGGTGAGCTGGCAATTGTAAGCGCTGCTGCAGCTTCAACAGGCCGGCCGAAGCTGTAGATGACTTACGGAAATGTGCACACACGCGGCGCACCTTGGTCAAGAGATCATGCACATTGGGGTAGGTTTTTAGAAATCGCTGCACCACTAAATTAAATACATGCGCTAGGCATGGTACGTGTGTGAGCTTGCCGAGCTCCAAAGCCGCCACCAAGTTACGCCCATTATCACACACAACCATGCCTGGTTGCAGGTTGAGTGGCGAGAGCCACTGCTCGGTCTGGTGACTAATCCCCTGCAACAGCTCTGAGGCCGTGTGCTGTTTGTCCCCAAGGCAGATCAGCTTCAGCACGGCCTGTTGACGCTTCCCCACTGCAGTGCTACACTGCTTCCAGCTACTGGCTGATGGGGGAGTGGCGCTGCGTGTAGAGAATTCGGAGGTGGAAACGGAGGAGGAGGAGCCAATAACGTAGGTGCTGGCGGAAACCCTGATGGAGGTAGGGACCGCAATCCTCGGCGTGGGTAGCACCCGTGCCATCCCAGGGTCCGAGTCGCTCCCAGCCTCCACGACATTCACCCAGTGTGCCGTCAGGGAAATGTAGCGTCCCTGGCCACAAGCACTTGTCCATGTGTCAGTCGTTAAGTGGACCTTCCCAGTAACTGCGTTGGTCAGGGCACGGGTGATGTTACGGGACACATGGTGGTGTAATGCGGGGATGGCACACCGGGAAAAGTAATGGCGGCTGGGGACCGCGTACCGAGGGACAGCTGCTGCCATCAGGCTGCGGAAGGACTCAGTGTCCACAAGCCTAAATGGCAGCATTTCGATGGCCAGTAATTTGGAAAGGTGTGAGGTTAGTGCTATGGCCTGTGGGTGGGTGGCTGGGTACTTTCTCTTGCGCTCAAATGCCTGGGGTAACGACATTTGGACGCTGTGCTGGGACAGGGAAGTGGATGTGGTCGCTGATGGTGCTTCAGATGGTACAGGTGCAGGGCGGGAGGTATGCGGGCCTGCGCCTTCGACAGGCGATTGGCCGGCACCGAAAACAGGGGAAGAGGAGGCAGTGGTGTGGCCTGCAGACACAGATGGGCGATCCAGGCGTTCCTCCCACTTACTACGGTGCTTGGATGCCATGTGTCGGATCATGCTGGTGGTGGTGAGGTTTCTAGTGTTCATGCCTCGGCTCATTCTGGTGTGGCACAGGTTGCAAACTACAATTCTTTTGTCGTCCGCACTTTCCTTAAAAAAACACCATACCGCGGAACACCTACCCTTTGGCAAGGTAGATTTACGCAAGGGGGTGCTCCGTGGAACATTTGCGGGCCGGTTTGGTGCGGTCCGCCTTCTTTCTGTAGCCACACCACTGCCTCTTCCAGCCTGTTGCGGTGCTGCAGATGGCTCACCCTCAGGACTGCTGTCATCGCTCGGCTCTACACCTTCCCAGGTGGGGTCAGTCACCTCATCGTCCACCAAGTCCTCCTCCACTTCCTCACTCTGATCATCCTCCTCAAGTCTTGATCCCACCACATACTCAGTCATTGACAACTGTATAACATTCTCCTCAACAAGGTCTTGAGACGGAAATAGTGGTTGATTTAATGGCAACTGTGTCTCATCATCATCATCATCATCCACTACTTCCTTTGACCTTAAATGCCGTTCACATCTGTCATCTTCTTGTGACTGGGTAGCCTCTAGAGGTTGTGAATCAGGGCACAAGATGTCATGTTCCTCTGCAAGCGTGCTTGGAGAGAGGGTCAAATGAAGGATTGGTGATGAGACGAGCTCCTCACTATATCCCAGTGTGGGATCACTTCTTTGACCAGACCCTCTATGGTGGGAGGAAGGATGATCAGGGTGAGGATTATGTTGACCAGACTCTTGGCTACTGAGAGTGGACTTGGTGGAAGACAGGGTGGTGCTTAACCGACTGGAAGCAGTATCAGCTGTCATCCAACCGACCACCTGTTCGCAGTGGTCGGACCTCGAGAGTGATGTCCTGCGACGCCCTGTAAAATTAGACATGAAGCTAGGTATGGTGGATGTCTTTCTTTCTTGTGCTCTGGCACCAGGCACAGTTTCTCCGCGTCCTGACCCGCGCCCTGAACTATCAGGATCACGTCCACTTCCCCGTCCCTTTTTACCCGCCTTCTTCATCTTACACGGAATATGTGACTTTAATATTTGACTTTGAAAACTTAACAGTATTTCTTCCTATTCTGCAACTGTGCAGAGTACACAGAATAGGCTGCTAAACTGCGGTGACGAACACAGAATGGAATATGTGACTTTAATATTTTAGTTTGAAAACTTAACAGTATTTCTTCCTAGTCTGCAACTGTGCAGAGTACACAGAATAGGCTGCTAAACGGCGGTGACACACACTGAATGGAATATGTGACTTTAATATTTGAGTTTGAAAACTTAACAGTATTTCTTCCTATTCTGCAACTGTGCAGAGTACACAGAATAGGCTGCTAAACGGCGGTGACACACACTGAATGGAATATGTGACTTTAATATTTGAGTTTGAAAACTTAACAGTATTTCTTCCTATTCTGCAACTGTGCAGAGTACACAGAATAGGCTGCTAAACTGCGGTGACGAACACAGAATGGAATATGTGACTTTAATATTTGAGTTTGAAAACTTAACAGTATTTCTTCCTATTCTGCAACTGTGCAGAGTACACAGAATAGGCTGCTAAACTGCGGTGACGAACACAGAATGGAATATGTGACTTTAATATTTGAGTTTGAAAACTTAACAGTATTTCTTCCTAGTCTGCAACTGAGCAGAGTACACAGAATAGGCTGCTAAACGGCGGTGACACACACTGAATGGAATATGTGACTTTAATATTTTAGTTTGAAAACTTAACAGTATTTCTTCCTAGTCTGCAACTGTGCAGAGTACACAGAATAGGCTGCTAAACGGCGGTGACACACACTGAATGGAATATGTGACTTTAATATTTGAGTTTGAAAACTTAACAGTATTTCTTCCTAGTCTGCAACTGTGCAGAGTACACAGAATAGGCTGCTAAACGGCGGTGACACACACTGAATGGAATATGTGACTTTAATATTTGAATTTGAAAACTTAACAGTATTTCTTCCTATTCTGCAACTGTGCAGAGTACACAGAATAGGCTGCTAAACTGCGGTGACGAACACAGAATGGAATATGGGACTTTAATATTTGAGTTTGAAAACTTAACAGTATTTCTTCCTAGTCTGCAACTGTGCAGAGTACACAGAATAGGCTGCTAAACGGCGGTGACACACACTGAATGGAATATGTGACTTTAATATTTTAGTTTGAAAACTTAACAGTATTTCTTCCTAGTCTGCAACTGTGCAGAGTACACAGAATAGGCTGCTAAACGGCGGTGACACACACTGAATGGAATATGTGACTTTAATATTTGAGTTTGAAAACTTAACAGTATTTCTTCCTAGTCTGCAACTGTGCAGAGTACACAGAATAGGCTGCTAAACTGCGGTGACGAACACAGAATGGAATATGTGACTTTAATATTTGAGTTTGAAAACTTAACAGTATTTCTTCCTAGTCTGCAACTCTGCAGAGTACACAGAATAGGCTGCTAAACGGCGGTGACACACACTGAATGGAATATGTGACTTTAATATTTGAGTTTGAAAACTTAACAGTATTTCTTCCTAGTCTGCAACTGTGCAGAGTACACAGAATAGGCTGCTAAACGGCGGTGACACACACTGAATGGAATATGTGACTTTAATATTTGAGTTTGAAAACTTAACAGTATTTCTTCCTAGACTGCAACTCTGCACAGTACACAGAATGTGCTGCTAAACTGCGGCGAAGCACACTGAATGGAATATGTGACTTTGATATTTTAGTTTGAAGACTTAACAGTATTTCTTCCTATTCTGCAACTCTGCACAGTACACAGAATGTGCTGCTAAACTGCGGCGAAGCACACTGAATGGAATATGTGACTAGGGAGGGAGGAAAAAAAAAAAATTGTGAAAAAAAAGGACCAAAAGTCCTTTTTAGGACTACTGTGTGTGGGGGCAGCAGGTTATTTTGTGTGGGGGGAAAAAAAAAAAAAAAAAAAAAAAAAATATTCTGTTTAGTGTGAAAAGTTGCAGATTAGAGCACATTCTGTTTAGTGTGCACAGTTGCAGATTAGAGCACATTCTGTTTAGTGTGCAAAGTTGCAGATTAGAGCACATTCTGTTTAGTGTGCAAAGTTGCAGATTAGAGCACATTCTGTTTAGTGTGCAAAGTTGCAGATTAGAGCACATTCTGTTAAGTCTTCAAACTAAAATATCAAAGTCACATATTCCATTCAGTGTGCGTCGCCGCAGTTTAGCAGCACATTCTGTGTACTGTGCAGAGTTGCAGAATAGGAAGAAATACTGTTAAGTCTTCAAACTAAAATATCAAAGTCACATATTCCATTCAGTGTGCTTCGCCGCAGTTTAGCAGCATATTCTGTGTACTCTGCACAGTTGCAGAATAGGAAGAAATACTGTTAAGTCTTCAAACTGTAAAATATCAAAGTCACATATTCCATTCAGTGTGCTTCGCCGCAGTTTAGCAGCACATTCTGTGTACTGTGCAGAGTTGCAGAATAGGAAGAAATACTGTTAAGTCTTCAAACTAAAATTTCAAAGTCACATATTCCATTCAGTGTGCGTCGCCGCAGTTTAGCAGCACATTCTGCGTACTGTGCAGAGTTGCAGAATAGGAAGAAATACTGTTAAGTCTTCAAACTAAAATATCAAAGTCACATATTCCATTCAGTGTGCGTCACCGCAGTTTAGCAGCACATTCTGTGTACTGTGCAGAGTTGCAGAATAGGAAGAAATACTGTTAAGTCTTCAAACTAAAATATCAAAGTCACATATTCCATTCAGTGTGCGTCACCGCAGTTTAGCAGCCTATTCTGTGTACTCTGCACAGTTGCAGAATAGGAAGAAATACTGTTAAGTTTTCAAACTCAAATATTAAAGTCACATATTCCATTCAGTGTGCGTCACCGCAGTTTAGCAGCCTATTCTGTGTACTCTGCACAGTTGCAGAATAGGAAGAAATACTGTTAAGTTTTCAAACTCAAATATTAAAGTCACATATTCCATTCAGTGTGTGTCACCGCAGTTTAGCAGCCTATTCTGTGTACTCTGCACAGTTGCAGAATAGGAAGAAATACTGTTAAGTTTTCAAACTCAAATATCAAAGTCACATATTCCATTCAGTGTGTGTCACCGCAGTTTAGCAGCCTATTCTGTGTACTCTGCACAGTTGCAGAATAGGAAGAAATACTGTTAAGTTTTCAAACTCAAATATTAAAGTCACATATTCCATTCAGTGTGTGTCACCGCAGTTTAGCAGCCTATTCTGTGTACTCTGCACAGTTGCAGAATAGGAAGAAATACTGTTAAGTTTTCAAACTCAAATATTAAAGTCACATATTCCATTCAGTGTGTGTCACCGCAGTTTAGCAGCCTATTCTGTGTACTCTGCACAGTTGCAGAATTGGAAGAAATACTGTTAAGTTTTCAAACTCAAATATTAAAGTCACATATTCCATTCAGTGTGCGTCACCGCAGTTTAGCAGCCTATTCTGTGTACTCTGCACAGTTGCAGAATAGGAAGAAATACTGTTAAGTTTTCAAACTCAAATATTAAAGTCACATATTCCATTCAGTGTGCGTCACCGCAGTTTAGCAGCCTATTCTGTGTACTCTGCACAGTTGCAGAATAGGAAGAAATACTGTTAAGTTTTCAAACTCAAATATTAAAGTCACATATTCCATTCAGTGTGTGTCACCGCAGTTTAGCAGCCTATTCTGTGTACTCTGCACAGTTGCAGAATAGGAAGAAATACTGTTAAGTTTTCAAACTCAAATATTAAAGTCACATATTCCATTCAGTGTGTGTCACCGCAGTTTAGCAGCCTATTCTGTGTACTCTGCACAGTTGCAGAATAGGAAGAAATACTGTTAAGTTTTCAAACTCAAATATTAAAGTCACATATTCCGTGTAAGATGAAGAAGGCGGGTAAAAAGGGACGGGGAAGTGGACGTGATCCTGATAGTTCAGGGCGCGGGTCAGGACGCGGAGAAACTGTGTCTGGTGCCAGAGCACAAGAAAGAAAGACATCCACCATACCTAGCTTCATGTCTAATTTTACAGGGCGTCGCAGGACATCACTCTCGAGGTCCGACCACTGCGAACAGGTGGTCTGTTGGATGTCAGCTGATACTGCTTCCAGTCGGTTAAGCACCACCCTGTCTTCCACTAAGTCCACTCTCAGTAGCCAAGAGTCTGGTCAACATAATCCTCACTCTGATCATCCTTCCTCCCACCATAGACGGTCTGGTCAAAGAAGTGATCCCACACTGGGATATAGTGAGGAGCTCGTCTCATCACCAATCCTTCATTTGACCCTCTCTCCAAGCACGCTTGCAGAGGAACATGACATCTTGTGCCCTGATTCACAACCTCTAGAGGGTACCCAATCACAAGAAGATGACAGATGTGAACGGCATTTAAGGTCAAAGGAAGTAGTGGATGATGATGATGATGATGAGACACAGTTGCCATTAAATCAACCACTATTACTGTCTCAAGACCTTGTTGAGGAGAATGTTATACAGTTGTCAATGACTGAGTATGTGGTGGGATCAAGACATGGGGAGGATGATCAGAGTGAGGAAGTGGAGGAGGACTTGGTGGACGATGAGGTGACTGACCCCACCTGGGAAGGTGGAGAGCCGAGCGATGACAGCAGTCCTGAGGGTGAGCCATCTGCAGCACCGCAACAGGCTGGAAGAGGCAGTGGTGTGGCTACAGAAAGAAGGCGGACCGCACCAAACCGGCCTGCAAATGTTCCACGGAGCACCCCCTTGCGTAAATCTCCCTTGCCAAAGGGTAGGTGTTCCACGGTATGGCGTTTTTTTAAGGAAAGTGCGGACGACAAAAGAATTGTAGTTTGCAACCTGTGCCACACCAGAATGAGCCGAGGCATGAACACTAGAAACCTCACCACCACCAGCATGATCCGACACATGGCATCCAAGCACCGTAGTAAGTGGGAGGAACGCCTGGATCGCCCATCTGTGTCTGCAGGCCACACCACTGCCTCCTCTTTCCCTGTTTTCGGTGCCGGCCAATCGCCTGTCGAAGGCGCAGGCCCGCATACCTCCCGCCCTGCACCTGTACCATCTGAAGCACCATCAGCGACCACATCCACTTCCCTGTCCCAGCACAGCGTCCAAATTTCGTTACCCCAGGCATTTGAGCGCAAGCGAAAATACCCAGCCACCCACCCACAGGCCATAGCACTAACCTCACACCTTTCCAAATTACTGGCCATCGAAATGCTGCCATTTAGGCTTGTGGACACTGAGTCCTTCCGCATCCTGATGGCAGCAGCTGTCCCTCGGTACACGGTCCCCAGCCGCCAATACTTTTCCCGGTGTGCCATCCCCGCATTACACCACCATGTGTCCCGTAACATCACCCGTGCCCTGACCAACGCAGTTACTGGGAAGGTCCACTTAACGACTGACACATGGACAAGTGCTTGTGGCCAGGGACGCTACATTTCCCTGACGGCACACTGGGTGAATGTCGTGGAGGCTGGGAGCGACTCGGACCCTGGGATGGCACGGGTGCTACCCACGCCGAGGATTGCGGGCCCTACCTCCATCAGGGTTTCCGCCAGCACCTACGTTATTGGCTCCTCCTCCTCCGTTTCCACCTCCGAATTCTCTACACGCAGCGCCACTCCCCCATCAGCCAGTAGCTGGAAGCAGTGTAGCACTGCAGTGGGGAAGCGTCAACAGGCCGTGCTGAAGCTGATCTGCCTTGGGGACAAACAGCACACGGCCTCAGAGCTGTTGCAGGGGATTAGTCACCAGACCGAGCAGTGGCTCTCGCCACTCAACCTGCAACCAGGCATGGTTGTGTGTGATAATGGGCGTAACTTGGTGGCGGCTTTGGAGCTCGGCAAGCTCACACACGTACCATGCCTAGCGCATGTATTTAATTTAGTGGTTCAGCGATTTATAAAAACCTACCCCAATGTGCATGATCTCTTGACCAAGGTGCGCCGCGTGTGTGCACATTTCCGTAAGTCATCTACAGCTTCGGCCGGCCTGTTGAAGCTGCAGCAGCGCTTATAATTGCCAGCTCACCGGCTGCTGTGTGACGTGAGCACGCGCTGGAACTCCACCTTCCACATGTTGGCCCGGCTTTGTGAGCAGCAGAGGGCAGTAGTGGAGTACCAGCTGTTACACGGTCGTCGCCTCTCCGTTCAACTTCCTGTAATCAGAAGTGAGGAGTGGGAATGGATGTCAGACCTCTGTGAGGTTTTACGCAATTTTGAGGAATCGACACAGATGGTGAGCGGCGATAATGCTATTATCAGTGTAACCATCCCACTTCTGTGTCTACTGAAACGCTCGCTGCTCACAATTAAAACCGACGCTTTGCATGTGGAAGAGGTGGAAATGGGGGAGGAAGAGCTTACACAAGGTGATAGCCAGAGCACCCTCACTTCGTCTTCTCAGCGACAATTGGAGGAGGCGGAGGAGGAGGAGGAGGAGTAGTAGGAAGACACGGTTGCCTCCGCTACAGAGGGTAGCCATGGAACTTTAGTTCCATCTCTTCAGCGTGGGTGGGCAGAAGAGGAGGAAGAGGATGAGGAGATTGAGAGTCATCCTCCTGGTGAGGACAGCGAAATCTTGACTGTTGGTACTCTGGCACACATGGCTGACTTTATGTTAGGCTGCCTTTCCCGTGACCCACGCGTTGTACGCATTTTAGACAACACGGATTACTGGGTGTTCACCCTTCTGGACCCCCGCTACAAAGAGAATTTCTCATCTCTCATTCCTCCGGTGGAGAGGACAAGCAAAATGGTGCAATACCAGAAGGTTCTTGTTGAAAAATTGCTCCAAAATTTTCCATCTGACAACGCTGGCGGCAGAGTACGTGCTACCTTGGCCAACCGAGAAGGGGAGAAAAGGGGAGCACACAGCAGTTCCGACAAAGGCAGGGCAACACTCTCCAAGGCGTGGGACACCTTCATGACACCCCGCCAGCACCCTCACCCTGATGCGCAGCCTAGTGTCACAAGGAGGGAAAAGTTTTGGAAGATGGTGAAGGAGTACGTAGCAGACCGTGTCAGCGTCCTCAATGATCCCTCTGTGCCTTACAACTACTGGGTGTCCAAGCTGGACACGTGGTATGAACTGGCACTCTACGCCTTGGAGGTGCTGGCCTGCCCTGCCGCCAGCGTTCTGTCTGAGCGGGTATTTAGTGCTGCTGGTGGCATCATAACAGATAAGCGTATCCGCCTTTCCACCGACAATGCTGATAGGTTGACACTTATAAAAATGAACAAGGCCTGGATTTCCCCTGACTTCTCCACTCCACTGGAGGAAAGCCCCGGGGGAACATAAACTCACTTTATATATGTTATTTACAATGATGGGAATACTCTGTATTCCCATTCACCTCTTCCACCCAAAAAACGGGTATATGGTTGACTCTTAATCTTCTCATCCTCCTCCTCCTCTTCCATATGCCCTGTGCTATAATTTTTATATAGGGCCAGCTCACCAGCGGGCCCTGTGATATAATTTTTATATAGGGCCAGCTAACCAGCGGGCCCTGTTTGACAATTTTTATATAGGTCAGCTCACCAGCGTGCCTTCTCATATAATGTTTTATTGGGTCAGCTCTCTAGCGGGCCCTCTCATATAATGTTTTATAGCGTCAGCTCACTAGCGGGCCTTCGCATATAATGTTTAGAATGGTCAGCTCCGCAGCAGACCCTCACCCATAATGTTTTAGATGGTCAGCTCAGCGCACGTTTCCCTCTTAATCATGGCCCCAGTTCTGAAAAATCGAGGAAATTTTTGGGAGAATTTGCCTTTGCGCACGTTTCCCTCTTAATCATGGCCTCAGTTCAATAAAATCAAGGAAATTTTTGGGAGAATTTGCCTCTGCGCACGTTTCCCTCTTAATCATGGCCTCACTTCAGAAAATCAAGGAAATTTTTGGGATAATTTGCCTCTGCGCACGTTTCCCTCTTAATCATGGCCTCACTTCAGAAAATCGAGGAAATTTTTGGCAGAATTTGCAGATGATATACAAGTAAATATACAGCAAATATTGTTTGGTAACAATTTTTCGCCTAAAGTCGTTTTTATTTTCCTTTTTGTGTGTTTTACGGTCAGTCTGTAAAAATGGCGTACTACGGGCGAAACATCGTTCCCAGCAGCGAAGTCGGAGTCCAAGATGCATCCAGACATCCTCCCTATGCTGTCCCTGAACCATTTCTGTGGTGTTTCCATCATTTTCTGCCCTTTTCCTATGGACCAGGCACCCTCCCCTCATCAGAGCAGGGGGTGCCTGGTGTAATGCTCGAGTCCTCCCATTGACTTCAATGGGGCTCGGGTGCTCGGCCGAGCACTCGAGCCTCCGGGGGCGCTCGGTCAGAGCTCCCGAACACCCGAGCAATGGGGTGCTCGCTCATCACTATTAACCACACATAGGTATATTCAGAGGTATTAAATAACAATAATTGCACTCAGCAACATAGAAAAAGTTAATTGATCCTTACAATTAATATTTTTACTTCATTCATAAATCTATATTATAATATAATTTCAAATAAAACACAATACCGTTCCTATGAATGTTTATAATGTTATGTGCAGAGCTGGGTCATCATTACATTTTTACATTTGAACATACATTTTTGCATGCTTTTGTGTATGCTTCTTATATACAGTGTATTGGATATATTGTTTTTCCTATTAATTTATTTTAATGAGACTAATATTAAAATGAGAGTGAATTTTTCATTTCCACAAATAACAGTGTTCTGACAGCCACATATCCTGCTGAAATTATGCTATTAACACTTAAATCACACAGGAAAGTTATGAGTCAGCTTCCTGCTCTGAAATTAAAATATGCTGGTAGAATACATACAAAAAATTCTAAATGAAAAAAAGGAAGAAAAAATAGGGATTGGTATTAGGTCTACCAAAAAGCTAGTGCTTTATATTACTTATTTGTGAAAGTTTATGCCTCAAAATAGAAAAAGGACAAAAATGGCAATTTTTGCAGAGTGGTACATTTTTCACTAAAAGTGCAGATTTTCCACCTTTTCACCTACCTCATTGGAGTGAAATAAATGTTTAGACTGAATTTCCCCCACAGCATGGCAAGTTCCCATTTTTTTCCTGCAGACATTGTATAAAAGTGGTCTCAGGTAGGGGTGGGAGAATGGTCCTGTTGTGTTCCCGCAAAATAATCCATGAAAACTATGTGGTCATCCATTTTTTTTTTTTTAAGAAATTTTATTCATGACAGGTGAGGTACATACATCTTGCAAAAAACATAATCAGAATGGCAGTACAAGTATGTTAATTACATAGTTTAGCAATAAGATCACAGTAATGAGTAAGACCCCTCCTTCAGCCATTCCTTTTACACTATGAACTCATTGACAAACCAACTGTCCCCATCAGACACCCAATACCAAACAAACCCCAACCCTTCCCTGAGCCAAACCTCCCCACACACAATAAACCCACTCGCTAGACTAGGAACTTGACGCCCAGGGTCAACCCCCCCACCCGGCATCCAAGTGCACTGTCACAGACCCCATCTCTCATGGCCATCACGTATAATCAGTCATTGGAACATAATAAATAATGGTCAGACCCTAAACAAGCTTTAGATTATGTGGAGAGTGCTTGTGTGATGTGATGGGACATCAACCATCTTTCCCATATTTTATGGAAAGTGTGAGGTTTCCCTATGGATGAACACTAATTTGTATTGTGGTATAGTGTGTCTGACCAATTCCAGCCATTGGACTTCGATCGGAGTAGTAGTAGAGAGTCAGTGTTGAGCCACCACCCTTCTAGCCAGTACCAGAAGTTCCGATATGAGGCATCTGACATGGGTGGAGTCTAGTTTGTCTGGGAATATAGCCAAGAGTCACATCTTAGGGGACCGAGGAAGGGGTAGCTGGAGGGCCTGCTCGATGTGGTGGAGCACTGAAGCCCAAAAGGCCGCAACCTCGGCATAAGACCAAATCAGATGCATAAAGTCAGCTGCCGACTGACCTCATCTGGGACAGTTAGTATCAGCTCGACCCCACGTTCTATGCAATCTTACCTGAGTATAATAAATTCTATGAAGAACGTTTCGTTTAAAAAGTTGGTGTCTAGTAGAAATGGCAACCGACACAGGCTATTTAGGGCCATCTTCCACTCCCAGTCCTCCAGGCCTCCCAAGTCGCTTTCCCATTTAGTTTTAAGGGATTCCAGTGGAGCTTCAGTGTGTCTAAACAACTAGCTGTATATAAAAGACACTAGTCCCGGCACCAGCCGAGTAGTCAGGGTCTGAAGCAGAGGGAATTCCGAGATACATGGCCTTTCCCCTCACTGTGCTATCAACGCATACTGCAGTCTCAAGTAAGAGTAGAAGAGGTTGTTGGAAAGGTTGAATTCGTCATGTAACCATTGGAAGGATTTCAAAGTGTCCTCCTCATACAGCTGATCAAGCGTATTGACTCCATGCACTGACCAGATTGGTCCAAAGTCAAGGTCTTGGAGGAGAGCAGCCACTGCAATTCCCCAAAGGGACGTAGATGGGTCAGTCCCTTCAAAGTTAACCAAGCATTGTAATATGTTCCAAGCATTGCAAAGCGATGTGAGTATTGTGGTCGGATGATGACTTATCACCGGGCCTAAGTAGAAGCAGTGAGCAATATTGTAAGATGGGTGCAATGAGGACACCTCTAAGTGTATAAATTCAGAAGTAATGTTGGCAGAGGCATAGGCCAAGGCCAGTTGACCATGTGAAGCCAAGTAATATTTATGAAAGTCAGGTAATGCTATACCTCCCAATGCCTTAGGGTGTTTAAAGGAGGACAATCCTATTCTGGGTCTACCACCCCCCCAAAGAAAATAGGACACTATACTATCAAGCGAAAATACTATAAAAGATAGACACAGAGCAATGGTACGAATCTAAGTGCAGATAGCAGAATAAACTTGATAAATCGTAGTTATGCACACTTCCCCCCTTATAGATGGGTACTCACTAGAAACAGAGGCTTCTTCCAGCCTCTTGGAATCTGCTCATATAAGCCCTTTTATAGCTGGGCTTATAGCTTCTTTTTAATTCTCTCCCACGTCTCCTCTAGACGCCGTCAAACTCTCAGTTCAGACGCGTAGTGGAATCAATTAGAGGAATACTACCTGGGCTGTTCTCTTGCCACCATTTATTAGTAGTATATTTAAAACATATAATTTTAAAACCAATGTTAAAAAACAAATCAAGTACAGCTTCCCTAATGCGTTTCGTCACTTAAATGACTTCATCAGAGGGATATAAATAACAATGATCATTTAATCTCTTATATACCTTTGTCTCCATCGCTGTTTGCTCCGAGTACTTCCGTCCTTTACCAACATTTGTTCTCACTACATGCCCTGTAAGGCCACGAGCTCACTTCCGGGGGGGAAGTGTGCATAACTACGATTTATCAAGTTTATTCTGCTATCTGCACTTAGATTCGTACCATTGCTCTGTGTCTATCTTTTATAGTATTTTCGCTTGGAGCATTGAAGGGTCACATGATCGGGTGACCGGGAGACAGCGGCAGGACGAAGCAGAAGGAAGGGACCCAGGAACTGCGATAAGGGTCCTAGATACCCACATTTTGGGACTGTATGATATGTTTTATTGGATGTCTTATTGAATTTTGGTAGCGCATACCCTAGTGAACGAGTGTAGTTGCAAAGACTAGGTTTGCGACCTCACTCTATTCATAATCACTATACTATCAATCTGTCTAAAGTACCGCTTAGCGATAGCTACGGGAGAGTTACAAAATATATATAAGAATTTTGAGAGGAAAATCATTTTCAAGAAGTTAGATCTACCTTTCATATTAAAGGGCAGTGAGAACAACAATCAGGATTTCTCATGCATCAGCGATATCAGAGGTTCCAGGTTAAGCCTCAGGAAAGAGGATTGGTCAGCGGTTACCTCCACTCCCAGATATTTAAACTGAGAGACACAGAGTAAGGGCATGCATGAGCCAAACAAGGGCTACAGGCAGGGAATCCAAAGGCATCATGGAAAAATTTGACCAATTGATGGATAAGCAAGAATAGGATCCAAATTCATCAATGGAAGAAAGGACCCTATGTAAAGAGTCACAGGTATCACCCAGGAACAGAACTATGTAATCTGCATTTAATGCCAATTTGTCCTCCCTGGGCCCCAGCTGAAGCCCCCGAATGTGTGTGTCACCACGGAGCCTAGTGACCAAAGGCTCCAAGGCCCAGTGACAGAGGGCATCCCTGCCTTGTATGCCTAGACAATGAAAAGGCACACAAAGTCATCCCGCCCATTGCCACTCTAGCCAATGGAGCAGCGTACAGTACCTTATCCCAATTGATGAAGCAGAGGCTAAAGCCAAATTTCTCCAGGGTCTCCCACAGCTAGGTACATTTGATAGAGTCAAAGGTTTTTGTGGCGTCAAGAGACAGCACAGCCCTATTTCCCCAGTTATCAAGCACCACCTGTAGGTTTGTGTAGAGTCTGAACAAATTGTGAAACGTGGTTCTCTGGGGCATGAAGAGTGTCTGGTCTGTATGGACATACCTAAGCATATTGGCCAAGATTTTGGCCAGAATTTTCACATCAATGGTTAAGAGAGATATGGGCCTATATGAGTCAGGTTTCTGTGGGTCCTTACTCGGTTTCGGTTACAGTAATAGTGGCTTCATTCAAAGAAGGAGAGTTTGCCATATGCTGCATAATACATATTTAGCATATATGGAGCCAGGATCTCCTCATAGATTTTATACCACTCAACAGGGAGGCCATCTCTACCCGGGGCCTTGTCAACTGGCAAGTCCCCTATAGCTTCATGCACATCCCTGCTTAAGATTGGGGAGTCCAACATTTGTCTATCCTCCTTCGCCAGGTGGGGCAACATCTGAGACTGGAGGTAATACTAGATTTGAGAAGCGGATTTAGTGCACCTAGAGGAATACAGTCGGACATAGAATTCGGCAAATTTGCCATTAATTGATGGTGCATCAGAGACAAGGTGGGAATTCTCATCCTGAAGACAAGTAATATTATCAGTTCCACTATTGTTTTTTTACCAGGTTAACCATTAGTTTACCTGCCCTATTCCCACTCTCAAACATGTTCTGGTGTTTCAGAAAGAGACTGGCCACGGACACCTCAGACACCGTAGTTTGAAACTGAACCGAAGCCTCTATAAATATGTCATATGAAAGAGGATCTGGCTGGTTGATGTAGTCCAGTTCAGATAGGTTAGCCCGTACCTCTAATTAAACTAGGTCCTTATTCTTTGATTTCTTATAGGTAGTAATATGTGAAATAAGAGATCCACGTGCCACCGCTTTCACTGCCTCCCACACAATGTCATCAGAGGTGGGTTGGGCATTAATGTCAAAGTAGTTGACTAAATCACTTTTATGGTCCCCCTTCACCTTTTCCACTGTCAACGATTGGGAATTAAGTCTCCACTGTCTGTCACTCGATTTCAGTGGTCCACCCACATCCAGCATAAGGGGAATGATCAAAATAATCCTTGGTAAAAAGGAACAGTCAGCCACCATAGACCATGTCAGTCAGTCCACAAGGCATAGTCAAGATGAGATAACGTTTTGTGTGTGGATGAATGACAATTTTAACCCTTCCTATCCGGATTCCTAGCCCTCCAAACCTCATCAAGGCCCATGTTGCCCACCCATCCCCTAAACCGTGTAAAGGATATGACAGTGTCAGGGCAAGCTACTCACATTCTATCCGAAGTAGGATCCATATATGCATTAAAGTCACCCATGGCTATAACCCTACAGGTTCCCTTGTCTGTGTCAGAACCACAGGGAGGAAGCCGTTCACCTCCCGTGTGTGCAGCCGCGTCGCGCCATCCTCGGTCCTCCGGTTTCCAGGGGTGACGCGGCTGGCTGCCCTGGCAACGAGTGTGTGTACGGCCGCACAATGAGAAGCGGCGTGCACACCTCGGGAGACGTCATCGGCAGCCGACCCGGAACTGAGGACGGCTGCGCACCGGCGTTCCGGACATAGGTGAGTGTGGGGCGGTTCTACTCCTGGTAAGTGCTGTGCCTGGCTACCTGACTTATTCTGGCCTCAGGCTACCTGAAATTATCATCTGGCTATCTCACCACCTACCTCTGGCCACCGGAATCTCCGAGAACCTGCTCTACTTACCAGTCCCTGTCACCTGCCTCTCAAGCCCACGGCTGGCCTTCTACTCCTCTCTGATCTTCAGTAGCCCTTGTGTTGTGGCCCACACTCCAGCAGGTCTGTTCCTCCAGCCTCCTGGTTAGTGGCGCACGTAAACGGGTGTGCTCATCCCTGCTCCTGGGCTCCAGAACAAGAACTCCCTGACAGTCTGTCATGGTGGGTGTCCCCTCCTGATTGCCCTCCCTGTTCTTTCCCCTCCCCCCATTTTTTTTCTTTCACATCAAATGTACTATTGCCTGGTTTCTGCGGGTCTGGCAACGGCCCTGGTTGGCAGGGCTTTCACGACAGTTTGGCTTAGGATTTATACTCTAAGGGAGAGTCTAGTTGGGTGTTTTCTTTTTCTAAAGGGTTTGGGTGTTAGTGTCTACAGGTTTTTAGTTAGGGCATCAAATCTTCACTCAGTTGAGGTAGGTGAGGATAGGGTGGGTAAGGGTGTTTTGTGTTTTTTTTTGTTTTTTTTTCTCCCTCTCTCTTCTTCCCTCTCTCCTTCTGCCCTCTCACCGAGATATGATCCGCTCTGGCTCCCTGCGACTATCCTGTCCCTATGATCTGATGGTACACAATGAGTGGGGGGTAAATATAAATTCATCTCCTGGAATGTGAGAGGTCTGAACGACAAAATTAAACAATCATTAATCCTAAATTATCTATGAAAAAATTTGGCAGACATTGTTCTGCTACAGGAGACCCATTTATATGGTAAAAAAATGTTGTCGTTACAAAGACCTTGGGTGGCTCACCACTATCACTCTACGTTCTCCTCTAATGCCAGGGATGTTTCAATTTTGATAGGAAAAAGGGTGCAGTTTGAGTTTCTGGGTCTCAAATCTGATGATCAAAGTCGATATCTGTTTTTGACATGTAAGCTGAAAGGACTCTTGACTAAGTTACTTAATATATATATATATATATATATATATATATATATATATCCCACCCCCCTTCTTGACCTAAGTCCCGATGATTACATACGAACTGGACAGGCAGTAGGGTTGTTTGTATGGGAGACTTCAACTGTGTACTTGACCCAATATAGACCGTATGGGTACATCTTCCTTACTGAGTCAGAAGTCAGTGAGTCTATTTCAAGGGGCAGTTCATGTTATGGGACTAATAGATATTTGGCACATGCTGCATCCAGGGATTAAGGGTTTCTCTTGTCATTCAGCCAATCATCGAACATTCACTCGGATTGATTTTGTGTTTTATAGCAATGAGATTCGTAGACATGTCTGCAGCTGTGAGTTCTTGCCACAAATTGCATCCGATCATGCTCCCCTCAATGGCCCCTCGTCTTTGGCGCCTTGATGTCAACTGGCTTGCATTAGATCAGGTTAATAAAAAACACGGCATGGACCTGCGGAATTATTTTGAGATTAATACTGGATCAGCGGATGACTCGGTGGTGTGGGAGTCTCACTGACTTCTCATGGTGTGGTGTATAGCCTCCACTGTCGGGAACTGATTTATGCTTTGGAGCAGTCGCTTAGAGATGCGGAGAGGGATTATGTGGAGAGTCCCGACACACCCCATTATGATAGGCTACTCAAAGTAAATTTGAATTTCTCTGAGTTGAATGCTGTCCACTTATTTTACAAAAGACAGTTGATATTCGAGAATGAGGACAAAGCAGGGAAGATGCTAGCACATTTGGTAAAATCTGCAAGAGGCCCTATTGGTATAACTAGCATCCAAAATGCTAAATTTGAGGTATACTACAAACAACTATAGGAGTCATGACTACATGCCAGTGGCCCCAAAACTGATGCCTTCTTGTAGAGATTCATTGTCCCTGGGTTGTCCGAGAGGATCTGATGATGTTGGGGGCTCTGCTGACACTCAGGGAGGTGGTTGAGGTGATTAAACAACTACTGAATGGGAAGGCTCCTGGGTTGGATGGACTCGCTCCAGAGTGCTACAAGATTTATGCTGAAGATTCTGCTCCACATCTTCTTATTGTCTATTTGCGAGCCTTAGACAATGGGGCTTTCCCCCCATCTTTGAAGCTGGCCTCCATGGTACTTATTCCTAAACTGGGGAAAGGCCCCATGCAGTTCATACTGCCCCATATCATTACTGAAAACGTATACAAACATTTTAGCAAAAGGTACTAGCGAATATACTAAATCAGGTCCTACTGAGGCTGGTTCACCCTGACCAAACTGGCTTTATGCCAGGCAAATCCACGATGCATAACGTTTGGAGTCTGTTTACCCATTTGTCCCTCAAACATGATAATATGGGTGATAGGGGCAATGGCATCACTCAACGCAGCCAAGGCATTTGACTCTATTGAATGGACCTACCTCTGGACTGTTCTGAGGTGCTTCAGATTTGGCCCCAATTGTATCTAGTGGATTCAGACTCTATACCAGGACCCTTTGGTGAGCATACACACCCAGGGGGACAGGCTTCTGGGCTGTTTGTCATCCACAAGGGAACGCATCAGGGTTGCCCACTTTCCCCGGGCCTCTTTGCACTAGCTCTGGAACCTCTTGCTTCCCTAATTCGGTCGGACCCCCAGATCTCTGGTTTTCGTATAGGGGCATTAGAAGACAAAATAGCACTCTACGCAGACAATATGCTTTTGTTTCTGGGTGACACGTGAGTAACCTTAGATAGACTTCTTGCTCTGTTGGAAGAGTTTGGGACTTATTCTGGTCTTAAAATCAACTGGACCATGTCATCTCTGCTTCCTATCGACTCGTCTACGAATGCACTGATATTGTATACATAGAACCCGGAAGTGGTGTCCAGTTTTAAGTACTTGGGGATCCATGTCACCAGAACTTTAGAACTATTTTTTTGGGTGATAACCTTTTACCAATTGTTCAGAGAAAAGACAATGCTATGGTGCAGCCTTCCCCTCAATCTCATAGGAAGATCCAATCTAATTAAAATGGTGTTTCTCCCTAAACATCTTTATGTATTTCAATGCTCCCCAGTATATGTCACTGGCTCCCTATTCACAGAACTGAACAAAATACTTACTGCATTTCTATGGCAGGGTGGTTGACCCCGACTTAGGGCTAGATTTAAAGGCTCGCATTAAACCAGCCGCTAAGTGAAAAAGGCACATCGCTCGCAAATAATCCATGAGTTACGCCAGATTCAATAGGTACTCTACAAGAATAGCTATCGAGCGTAGGCACACACAAAACACGTAACACAAAAGTCGTTGTCGCTCATGTTAATGCACAATGGGCGGCCAAATCACACGATAACATCGCTCAAAACATGTAACATAACGGCTGCCGTTGTCTAGCAACCATGATTGATGCAAAAAAAAATTCAAACACACAGCCAATCCCAAAGCCCCAAAGTATCAAAAAACTTCAAATACACCTATATATACCCAAAAATAACCATCACACACTGTCTGTTATCAAGTTCTTCAGAGCTAGATATCAGGACCCCGGAGCAGAGGATAGTGATCAGAGAGAGGGAGACAGGAGCATTCATTGGAGGTAGAAGGAGATTTTTGAGTTTGGAGTTTGGAGAGAGGTGCAATTACTATACACATATTATACTTTTGCACATATTGCATACACACATACAAACACATACACATAGTCCTTTTATTTTATAACACCTTACACATTTTATATTTTATTTTTACAGTGTGAATATGTGAGTGAAAGTGTGTGACAGAGAGTGAATGGATCGAGTGTGTCTGTGAGGGCCTGTGGGAGTGCCTGGGTGTGAGTGGGTGAGTGATGGCAAGGAGATGAGGACAGGAGAGAGGGATGGGGAGAGTAGTGCAGGAGGAGGAAGGTGAGGAGGGTATCCCTGAGCAGAGCAGGGGTGGGAGAGGGAGATCCGCAGGGCGGAGGGGGACCCGGCCCACAAGAGCAGGTACACGCAGGACACGGACAGAACCTGCAGTGGGACGAGGGGTAGTTGCTGGGGAACAACACACACAGTCAGGGTCAGACCAGGTAGGGCACTCCGGCTCTGAACACGGCTCTCGTGGAAGCTGTCCTGGAGAGGCAGAGTGTTCTCCACCCGACGGCGAAGGTCCCTGGCCTGTCAGCGAGGAGGAAGGCAGCCTGGAATCAGATTTGCAGCCGGGTCAACGCGGTGTCTCCATGCAGGCGGGACGTGGAGTCCATCAAAAAGAGATGGGGCAACTGCCGGAGGGTGGTCAAGAATAAGATGACCAAGCTCGCCAAGCATGCCTGAGGCACTGGAGGTGGCCTACCCGTCCCTATCACCTTCTGCGGCTGGGAGGAGATGGAGCGGCACACCATGTCCCCGACCCTGATCGAGGGGGTCATTGGAGGAGCTGACACTGGGGATGAGAGGAGCCTCCACACTACCGGTAAGTGCAACACTACATAACAACACACTACATCAACCAACACCAGCTGCACACACAGTCACACCTCAACACATGCCCATCAGTCATCCATACAACTGCACCAACACAGCACCCTGAGGGTTAAAAACAGGACACAACACCAGGACAAATGTCAAGGTCCAACTTGGGACAAACCTGTCAAAGTCCTACTTCAACCCTCCTGTCGCTGTGCTCATCACAAACAATACACAAACCATGATGTTCAAAATGTCGCCTGTTAAATATCATCACTGTTCACACACAGTGTCACCCATGTCCCCACAGGGAAGTCAGCACCTAACCTCTTGAGTGCTAGAGGGATCATCAATGCATCGATCAACAATGCTTTGGCAACCCCTCTGGGACTCAAAGGGTTAACCAGACAACAAACAAGTCAATAGGCCAACGATCACATGCTACACATTAGGACATTCACTAAGTGGTGACAAATAGATGGTGGAGACAAAGTACCCCTCACACACCCTCACGTCACCAATACCAGTGTTAGTCTATGGAGAATATGCAAAAACAAGAATCAAGTTGATAGGGTCCCATTGTACAGACTCCATGGAAAACACTGGAAATGGGGAAAGGAGATCACTGGAGAAGTCACCATCATGTTCACTTCATCAGTTCAACATCACAGCTTACTGAATCACAACAAGGGTGGATCAGGTCACACATCACAGTGTCCCAGAGAATAACTGCTTGTATGTGCAACACACAGGCCGAATACTATTCCACAGGATTAAAGGTGGATGAAGTAGGCCTTGGTGTTGTGGCTGCAATCATTTACTCTAACTTGAAATGACATATCCCGCATCTGATTCCCACATGGATCCACAGGGGTGCTGATGCCATGGATGGATGGTACTCCGGCCGCTGTTTGCAGGATACACATGGGACCCAAATATCAGCCATTGTACCTTGGTCACTAACAGGCCATGACTGATGGATATCTAGGATTGAGTATGGTTGCCTCACACAGAAGGATGGATGGGCCATATGGCTAAGGTCACTAATCACAACATCTTATTTCTCCACACAGCTTATGGCCCTCAAGCCCAGTGGGAGCCAGTGGAGGAGGCAATGTCACCCCCCAGTGAGGAGTACACAGAGGAGGGGACCAGCCGGTGGTCATCATCCCCACCATTCCTATCCCCTCCAACACAGGCTGCACCACCACCTTCTGCACCACCACAGGCTGCACCCCTCCAAGCTGGACCACCACAGTCTGCACCCCTCCAAGCTGCACCTCCCCAGTACAGTGGCTGGATGCAATAGGAGGAGAGGTCGACGTATCCAGTCACCTCCACCAGCTACTACCCTCCAGCAGCAGGACCACCACCACCGCCAGGGAGGCAATGGCTGTCAGGGACAGTGGCCATCACCCAATATGGGCCATATGCCTCACACAACACACCCTCCCGGATGGCTCCACAGCATGCCACAAGGTATGATCCCAGGTGGGGTCCAAGCACCTATCAGTGGCCACCATATGACCCTTGGCCACTGGACTACCCACACCTGGGGCTGATTGGTGAGTCCCAGCGCCCCCTACCCAGGGACACATTCACATCTCCACCAGCACACACACCATTGGGTAGCTCAGAGTCACTTGATGTGGTGGGCATATGCCCATCATCTGCACCAGCCACTCCAACAGCTGTCACAGCAGCCACAGCACCTCCAGCAGCAGCAGCAGAGGAAACAGCACCTCCAGCAGCAGCAGAGGAAACAGCACCTCCAGCAGCAGAGGAAACAGCACCTCCATCAGCAGCAGAGGAAAGAGCACCCTCAGCAGCAGAGGAAACAGCACCCTCAGCAGCAGAGGAAACAGCAGCATCAGGGTCACCTGGCACATCCACCTCTAGCACTGCACGCCTCACAGGGATGGAGACGGAGTGTATGGCCCTTCAGAGGAGACTACTCCGGTCGAGCAGGAGTACAGATAGCAACATCACCAGGAGCAGGAGGTAATCCAGGAGGAACATAGCCTGATTGGAGACCAGAATCCAAGCCCTGGAGTTGGAGGTGACCAGGGGGAACACACAACTCCACCAGCTCAAGACTGGTATAATGGACATGTTGACACAGGTACTTGTGGAGTTGAGGGAGATCAACAGCAGGGAAAACCTGAGGATGGAGAGGGAGAACTTGCGTTCCACGGAGGGGTCTACTGCAACCACCACCCCCTCCAGTGTTATCCCTGAAGCCACACCTAGGGGGCAGAGGGTGACCAGGCGATCAACAAGGGCATCCACCTCTGGCACCCAGGCTAAGGCCCACCCCAAAAAATAAAAAAATAAAAGGCCCAACCTGTTAACTTCCCCCTCAATAAAGAAACCTTTTTTTTGGATTCCTGTCTGATCTGCTGTGTCTTCAGTTATGGATTGGGTGGCAGGGTTGTCTCCAATGACTTGCCAAACAATGCAGTGAACACAACTTCTGCCTAGGTAAGATGTTTGTGGGATGTTACAACATGGGTTCACACACACACACACACACACACACACACACACACACACACACACACACACACACAAACACACACACACCATTGTACAAATTCAACTGGAAATACATCCCTGAAGCCATATTATACAACTGTGTTATATGGTGATGTTGTGTGCTGAATTTGAACAACAAAACATTCGTCTACATCAAATGTTGTGTTTAACCCTTTGATAGCCAGAGTGGTAGGCAACGCATTGCAAATAAATGCATTGGGTACCACTCTGGCACTCAGAGGGTTAAGGGGATAACCAAACAAACAGCTATGTGACTTAACGGGAACATAACAAGCAGGACAGATAAATGGGACATGCATCAATTTTGTCTTGGATTCAAACACTCATTGTGCAACTCACTTACTGGGGAACCCAAAGTTTTTAACCAAGGATTTCAATGTGTAGCACACACATTGATATCCTGGGGTGAGCATTGGGGTCTCCAGTAAGTTGAGTTGTTGTTTCCCTAAGGGTGTAACAGACTTCCCCAGTGATAACACATGTCCACTTAGTTTGGTTGTTCATTGATGTAGCCCATGTACTGAGATATGTCAAGGTGGACCAATATCTCAGAACATTGATTACACTGAGCAACACAGAAACAACACACTGAGCAACACAGAAACTGTGGACAGGAATTCACTGTGGAAGTATGTCCCCTGTATCACCTCTTTATCACTCCCACAACACATTAGTGTATCACTGCCGCCATCATCTGTTTGCATGAATACATCACAGAGTCCACTCACTGGCAAACAAGTGGTGGACTCCTGTGATGTGGGTGATGCCTTTCCATGTATGGGGGATACTCTATCCTGGGTGTGGTTACGCATTGACAAATGTGTAATCAAATATATCCTCATACAGACACAGATTGAATAGTGATGGTTCATCTTTATTGTGTCTCAAAGTACATTAGAACGTACATGTGTTATCTGTGTGTATTGCCTATATGCATTGAACACTTGTATGAGAACACTAAATGTACTTTGAAACTAAATCGTACTACTTTAGTAACACTGCTGTCCTGCTCATGTGTTGTCCACAAGGTTTGACAACTCTGTAGATGAGCATCCTAACTGTACAGGTTATTACACTCGTGAATTTGTGTTTTCTGTGTCTATATGAGAATGTTCCAGTAGAGGTTGCTGTGAACCTCAGGTCAAACATTGCATCACCAACAGCATCACCAGAAACAGCAAGGGGTGATCTTCATGAAGGTGTTGTCAAGACATCAATCCAGTCACATGGAAGATCTTCAGTTCAAGGATGGATCATGTTGTGGATGCCTGTGGGACAAGTGGACAGGATTTGGAGCAGTAGACCTGAACTGATCATCAAGCAACAACAATTTTGACTTTATAATCCCCTCAATTTTCTAATTACAGGTGAGTACACAAACCATTGCTTGAAAATATGTTGTGTACTCATCTGTAACCAATTATGTGGAGAACTAAGGACATGTGCACCAGCCCTATGGATATGCGCCCCTGACATATATACACACATCAACAAGTGTTCTGAGAGCTCCATGGAAGTAATGACATTGGGCTGCCACTTTGAAAGTGACAGTGGCAGCCCAATGTCATTTGTTCCATGGAACTATTAGGACATATTTGTTGATGTGTGTATTCATGTCGGGGGCACATATGTCTGCACACTCACAGGTCAGCATGGAGTCCCTGGTATCTGATCTACGTTTCATGACCTCTACGTTGTGTGACAATACCACTGTACATCCACCCCTCTGCTGCTCTTCTCAGCTCTAGCACAGTACAGGTCCCATATTGAGTCCAATGGCCCTTTAACCCTTGATGTGCCGGAGTATTATCCAATGAATAGCATTGGATAATACTCTTTCGCTACTGGGCTAGCATGGTTGCTCAGGCTATGATCATGGCAAATCAAGTTAGTTGCTGTCAATCGAGCCCTGTAAGGTGATGAACATGGGTTATATGTTGTACCTTGTTTCTTCTGGGGCTGTGCATGATATCCTTGGGGTCTGTATGTCAATGTGGAGAGGGGAATGGAGGATGGTTTTTGAATTCACACACACAATTTGCCATGTCCATGGTATGGTTGATGTTTGTGGCCATGCTGCTGCCAGTGCAGTGCTGTGTCAATGTTCATGTAGGGTGAGACAGAACATCATGTGCAGTGTGGTTAGTGTCACAGGACTGATGGGGGACTTGCATGGATTGTTTGCATGCCTGTGTTATACTCACAGGTAAAGTGTTCTGTGATGAGCATGTCTCTGATCTGTGCCCCTCTCAAGGTCTCCTCAACATGGCTGATGTCCATGGGCACTTCAGGTATGGGGGGGTCCTGAATGTGATCCAGCAGCCTGGTGTCCACTGCGATGTTGTGCAGTATTGCACACGCCACAATTATGTCACACACCTTTCCAGGTTCATACTGCAGTGCTCCCCCAGAGTGGTCCAGACATCTAAATCTTGACTTGAGGAGGCAAAAGGTCCGCTCAGTGACATTCCTCGCTCTGACATGAGCCTGGGCATGTGTTTGAGGATTGGCCACAGGGGTCAGTAGCCAGGACTTGCAGCCATAGCCAGCATCACCTGTGTAATGTGAGTGACATGATGAGACAGGGAGCACATGTTGTGTGAATGATGTTTTGTGTGGTGGACATACTAGCTGTGGGTCAGGAGCATGCTGATCAGCGTTGTGTGTACGCCTGTGGATGTGATGTGATTTTGTATTGTGAACTCACCCAAAAGCCATCCCCCTGTAAAAATTCCATTCTCGAAATCTCTGTGGACTGAGTAGTTTTGTAGAATGTATGAATCATGTGAGCTGCCAGGATACTTTGCACAGACATTCATAATCCTCATATGGCTGTCACACACCATCTGCACGTTGAAGGAGTGAAAGTTCTTCCTGTAGATGAATAGCTGTGCATCACGTGCTGGGGCTTTAATACGGACATGGGTGCAATCTATACCACCCATGACCCTGGGCATGCCTCCCCTTGTGTAAAAGACCTGCTTGACATGTATCCAGTCCATGTCAGTGGTGGGGAAATGTATATAAGCACGGGCCTTGCTTTTGAGGGCTGGCAGGACCTGGGCCAGCACCCTGGAGAGTGTGGCCTGTGACATGCCGGATGCGTAACCCTCAATGGACTGGAAGGCCCCATTTTCCATGAAATGTATGGCACACGGTAGCTTTTGCAGGCCAGATAAGGCATGGTTGTGGATGTAGATGGGATCCACCTGATCCTTGATGACCTCATACAAGGCAATGATGCTGTCAGGCCTCAACCTGTAGCGATCAATGACCTCATCATCGGTCATTCCAAAGAGGATGACCCTTGGGCGGTATACCCTGGGCCTTGGTGGTCATCTATACATCCTCTGCTGCTGTGGAGCATCCTGTTGCTGCAGCTGTGCATCTGCAGGTGCTTTCCTCCAGGTGGGGATGGACTCCTGTGTGGCTGCTGAGCCAGAGCCTCCTCACTTACAACAGGTGAAGGCTGTTGATCAGGTGTGCCTGGGGGTTGCTGGTTGCACGTAATTGTATCGACAGTAAGGATTCTGAAACTGCCGTTAGCTGTTCTTTAGACGGATCTTTGAATTGCTAAATGAAACTTAACGCACCCGTTAGTGATTTTTTTACTAACGGCTGCCTTTAAATCTAGCCCTAAGTCTGTCAACTCTGCAGAGACTGAGGGAGGAGGGTGGCATAGCTCTCCCTGATTTTCATCGCTATTTCTTAGCGTAGCAAGGACAATTTGCACTGGAAGTTTTTGACTTGGACTCTTATACTTATGCTTTTGTAAGGTTAGAGCTGGAAAAACTTGTGGTGGCCTCCTGCTACCCCAATTGCTACTATCGCTACTAGTGGGCCCTGGGATCAGTGGAATGGAGACTCCACCTATCCGAACGATGTGCAGTACCTGGAATGACATAAATAGTATTTCCAACTATGACGGCTTAGATCCAGACATGCCACTCTGGAACAATGGGGCTTTACCCCACTTAGCTGGTTTAGACTTTGGTGATATTTGCGCCTGGTACAGCATCATTACTTTGGGCCAACTGTATGAGAATCAGGTCCTTAAGACCTTCGAGCAACTCCATATTGAATTCGGACTTCCCAGTTGGCTCTTCTACTCTTACTTCCGGCTTCATCATGCTTTGCAGACACAATGGTCTGATAGCCATTTAAAATCTCCGAGTTTAAGCTCCTGGC
This sequence comes from Rhinophrynus dorsalis, assembly GCA_037306005.1. Lineage (NCBI taxonomy): Eukaryota > Metazoa > Chordata > Amphibia > Anura > Rhinophrynidae > Rhinophrynus > Rhinophrynus dorsalis. The sequence continues at coordinate 83,463,424 of CM074718.1, read as the reverse complement.
CAGAGTGAGGGCTTACTAACTACAAGCCCCTGGATGATGCCCATCTGCAGACTAAGTGGGGGGAAGATTTGGGCGACGTTGAGGACTGGGAGTAGCTGATGGCCAAACACGGTCCCATGGCTGTTGCTATTCACACTGGACATCAACTTACTCAACTCAAAATCCTTCAAAGGACTTACTACACACCAGGCGTCTGAGACTCATGAACGGGGACTTGACGGACATTTGTCCCAAGTGTACTGTACCAAACACTGGCTTCATGCATATGATTTGGGAGTGTCCGGGGGTTTTGCAGTTCTGGACGTAGGTGTTTGGCACCTTGATGTTGGTGCTGGGTCAGATGGTGGAGAGAGCCCCCAAATTGGGACTTCTATCTATTATCCCTGATGATCTCAACTTGCCTCACACTAGACAAGTCCTCCATGAATCATTGATTATGGCTCGAAAAATGGTGGCCACTGTGTGGATGGCCCCCATGCCCCCCTCTCATTCTCACTGGGTAAATATGATCAAACAGAACATGTCACACTATCATCTGATTTATGTTCATAGGGGATGCTTGCAAAAATTTTATGAGATTTGGGGACCATGGATGGACCACTTTGACAAAACTTAGCATAGACCTGACGTGACCACTTTGTGGGACTTCAGTTTGAATGGATTCCCTTGAGTTATAATAACATCCCCCGCACCCCTGTGTCTAGTCTCCTTGATTGAGCCTATCTTGGTGAGAGGGTATTATACCCTATTCCCTCCTCTTCCCCCTCCGCCCCTTTTTTTGAGTTGGGTTGGTTTGGTTATGTTTAGGTTCAAGAAAATGGAAAATGTCCATGGTAAAAGGCATCCTTATGTCTAATACTCACTTGATATGCTGTGCATATAATTCTTTTGTACCTTGTTTTGTGTATGGTTCTGCCAGTACTGTAAAGCACCAATATCTGTTTTTATCCTTCTGTTCAGCACTGATGTCAGATATTGCTTCTCTATGTACTCCTTCAATAAAAACTAATTGAAAAAATGCAATTTGGTGAGAAAGACTCATTTCAAAAAGAGAAATCTAAGTGAAAAGGAGATATAAAGAGTCAAAATATAAATAATTGTGAGGAGAGAAAGAGAAGAAAAAAAATAAAGACAAAGAGAAGAACAAATTTGGCTTTATTACCCAATTCAATATGGCACACAAAGATATACATAATATCTTGGAAAAGCATTAGCCATTATTAAGGGACCCTTTATTACGTAATACACTTCCTAGAAGACTGAAGGGCCAGGACTTTAAAAAGTAGACTAGCTGCCAGCAAATTGAACATATAGGTAGTAATGAAAACATTAATAATAGGTATAAGGAAAATAATAATAATAATAATAATAATAATAATAATAAAACATTATTAAAGAACATAGGTGTGTATAAGTGAGGACATGAAAGATGTCTGACTTACAAGAACATAAGTCATAGAGAAAACACATTTATGTTAAATACCACGGGAGAGTCTTTTAAGATTAAACATCATATGACTTGTGATAGTTCATATGTAATATATTTGATAAACTACACATGCGGTTTGCAATATATTGGTAGGACAACACAAAAATTAACAACTAGATACAGACAGCACAGAAGAAATGTTGAGAAGGGCTTCGATTTACACAGTATTTCGAAACATTGTAAATTAGTTCATAATAAGGATTCAACAGTGCTCAAATTAATTCCAATTGAATATGTTAGATTTTCGTCTAGTTATAATAGAGTTTGCTAAATCGAGAATCTTATTTGGATCTTTAAATTAGAAACACTCACACCATTTGGTTTAAATGAAAGTTTAGAAAGTACACAATAGGTGAATATGGTATTAATATTGTTATTCTTTAGGATTGTGGTAATAAAAATAATAACAATATAATAACAACAACAATAAAGAACTAATGAGATTTTGTTTTGAAAAAAAACTTTAATTTTAATTGGTTACGCTTATTGTCACAGTTATTCTTATTTGGAAAAAATAGTAATTGGGTAATCAGAATACCTCCACATTTTTACTATGGGGGTAAATATTGGTGCAAAATAAATTTCACAATTTACATTTATATATGTCTTTTGATAATGTTAAGAAATGAAAGATAATATTAGGATGGTTGTGTGTATTTTTAAGATTGATGAGATAAAACGGATTTCGTTCTTTAGACTATCTGAGTCTTATAAATAATTGGTTAGATTCATACAGTGATGATAATTAGTTCTCTGACCCATGAGAATTATTTAATACATGATTACATATCAGTATGGGGGTAGGATTGTGTTTTTATTACCCTTCTGCTTATTAAAAGAATAAGCGTTAATATAGCGAATAGGAATAATAAAGATCAGTGTATATTTAATTTAGCAGCACTTCATTATTATTTTTTGAGCCTACTAATTCTACTTCCTGTGTGGAGTGAGTTATTAACCCTTTGAATGCTGGGAGTTGAGATTTGGAGAAAGAATATCCCATCCGGTGGTGCTTGAGCAGGGACAAGCTTTATACTAATCCCTGCATGTGATATTGATGCGTGTGTGTGTGTGTGGAAACACCGGTATATCCAACTCCATGAGTATTGCTTTCTCAGTATGAGAAATATCCTAAGAGCACCTGATATTTCAGAAACTGTACTTGTACTTTTGTCCTCTTCATTTTTTGGGTCCATCGGTTGAAGCTGTGTGCTATACCTGTCGGATCTCCATTGAGCAGCTGAAGGATTTGAAATACCAGAGGAGTGAGCCTAGGTGGGAGTGGGCATCGTTGTCTCCGATATGCCGATTTAGTCTACTTTGCACATAAGTTCCTGATAGACCAACATATATTGTGAGTACCCTGAGTAGGGGTGGGAGACGTGGAAATTAACTCTAAAGAACATACTACTCTATGAGGTGCCCCTCTCTTGCCCTTCCCCTTTAAAATCCCCCATGTTTTTTCTGTTTTATTATTTATAATAATTTATTGAGGGTTTATAGGTACATACAATCATCAAAGCGCATATTGAGTACAATTACAAGTTATATATTAAGAGAGAGAAAAACAATTATAATAATATGAGTATGAAGATTAATGAAAGATAGTGTCTCACAGCCAAGACCACCTGAAGTATTTAGCAGAAGTACAACTACTACAATTATACATGGACAATCATATATAGTTTCCTAATATATTTCTACTTAGGCTGGAAGTCTTCCACTGGTGGTTGAGTAGACATGAGGAGAAAAGTGAGTGTCAGGGTTGACCGGTGCAGGTTGTCACCTGCAGGGGAGGGAGTGTTAGGGAGCGAAGATTAGGGTTCGGTGCTGGAGAGCGGTGACTGCCTGTGGTCAGGCCTTGCTGCGGCAAGGGCCGAGTAAAGATGCTGGCCGCAAGGCCGGATGTCTGAACCCCAGTTGAGCCGGGATCCAGACCAGGATGACCTCCCACAGACAGTACAAACTCCCCTGCAGGGGGGAGCGAAGGCTGGAGGGCGGAGGCTTGGGCGCGGAGCTGGGGTGCGTAGGCCACGAAGTAGCTGAAACTCCCCAACGGAAACGAAAGAACCTAGACCCCAAGAACAGGACTAAGCTAGGGATGGTTGGACCCGTAGAAGAACTATCAGATCAGCCAGAAAACGACTAGAGATCTGGACTGGACAATAGGCTAGGCTGATGAGTGGTCAGACGAGCCTATATCGGTACACACAAGTTAACACAGCAAGGAACAGGACTAGAGTACAGAAGACTGCTGGAATCTAGGCTGCAGTGAACACTAGTGAAAGTGCACCAGGCAAATGAGCAGGACACCTAAAATAGTAGCTGAAAGATGACGTCACGAGCCGCGCCACAGACGAAAAAAACGGAAGTGCAGAGCCGCCTGGGAATGAGACCTGTCAGAGACGCGGCCGCCGCCGAAGCACGCCGCCAGAGGCAGAGTGAGTCCGGACACAGCGAAGAGAGAGCCGCAGAATGAACACCCCGCGGGAAGGACAGAAGCCCCCGCCGGGAAGGCATGCCGCGGTGAGTACAGAAGATGTGACAGTGAGATATTTACATGCAGTGTCAAAGTGAAGGTAGCCATAAACATAAGTTTACAGAAGGAGAAGGGAACAGAGGAAAGGGATAGAGAAGAAAGAGAAGGAGGAGAAAAAAAAGGGTTATGATGTGGAGAGTGACAGCTCTGAGCATCCCCTGCGGGATTCCCAACAGAGTGATAAGACACTATGTCAGTCCTAGAGGTTTATAACACTCATGTCCAATGAGCTTAAAGCTAGTATGTGAGCTAGATGATTTAAGAAGCAGAATAGTGTCAGTCGTCCATTTTGCTGTACCATACAGGCCAAGTTGTGTTAAAAGTTGTGAAAGAATGTTCAATTACTGCATAGCAGCACTCCATCTCTAGAAGGGAGTTTATTTTGGAACTCCATTCTGAAACGAAGGGGCATGTTGGGGATTTCCAGTATTTGAGAACAATAGATTTAGCTGCATTTAGCAAAAGGGGTACACATTTCCATTCAGTAATCTTGGGAACAGGTTGTCACATGGTGATGAGACAGAAAGAGGCACATTAGGGGGTCCATTGGAGGATCTAGGTCTAGGTTACAGTTAATACTTTGTATTACTTGTGTCCAGTAAGAATGAATTGCAGGGCAGGCCTACCATATATGAAAGTGGTTACCTACCTCAGTGTGGTATCTCCAGCATAGATTTCTCAAATATCAGAGACTAGCTGAAGAGCCCATGTACACGGGCCACAGTGCCGGCCGGTCGCAGTGCAGTCATGACCAGTAGAGACTGCCCGTGCCACACTCCTCACTCTGTATCAGCCTCATCACAGGCAGTCTCTACTGCGCATGACTGTGTCGTTACCAACTATTTAGCAAATTATTATATAGGATAATTTGTATGGTGTCATGTACCATCTGGTGGCTTTTTTATAATTAAGTGTTTTGACATATTCTGCACTATGAAAATTGTTTCGGAATATAGTGGGCCACTATGCTTGCATTAGCGTGATTGAAAATTAATGTTTCCTAATTGTAGACAAGGAGGTTAATACCAGCTGTAACAATATGAGAGAGGGCTGAACTGCAAAGGGGGGGTACACACTGTTCTTTGAAACTGGTAAGGGCTTGAAGAACAGAGACTTTAGCTTGATTCTGTTCTGAACCAATGCTCTATCTGAACAACAGTCCTCCAGTAAATATTAGTTATCCCTAACACAGAGATTACGTTATTTGCGTTAAAGGGATAGTAATGTTTCATAATAAAAGCAGCTCTAATTAATCATCATAGTGTTTGGAGAGTGTTATTTCAATTCTGTCAGAGTTGTATTTCAAGAGTAATTCAATGACAAAGTATCCCCTCCCACCCCTTTTACTGATGTAACACTGCTCAGCCAGAGCAGAAGGGAGGTGTCCAGGTAGACTGCAGAGAGGGACAATCCTGAAAAGCTTGTCAAGGGGGGCAGGGCTTTCATTGTTTTCATGGGAAGAAGATTGTCCCCTTCTGTTATCTGTCAGTCTTACAACCAGATTCCACATCTGAGAAGAGATGGCTTACACTAGGTAAAAGGGGCGGAAGGGAGAAACTTTGCTTGTGAATATATTGTTCTTCATGTTTTTTTAATGCCTACAAAATAAACATAAAATGAAGTATTACTATCCCTTTAAAGACACCAGTTTCAGTATCCAATGCTGCAATTTTGTCCACCTTTTTCTGTTTCCATGTGGAGAGAATGGGGTTTCCTATTGCTAGGGGAAAATCAGGATTACCTACTCGAGATTTTAAGGGAGAGGTATACGGGACTAGCTGAAGTGACTGATTGATATTATTCCAGATAATTAGGATGTGTCCAAGAATCATATTGGTGATACACTTGGGAATCGCTTCATGCAAAGTTGCCCACAGCAGTTGAAGAGTGTCCTAGCCATACATCTCATCCACTAGAGATTGTACCCATATGCGTGTTCCTCACAGTTAAAGTCAAAGACCTTAGCAGAGTTGAGATTTTGTAGTATTTATGGACATCTGGGAGAGCCACCACCTACACTATTGGACCAAACAAAGGAGGAGATGATAGAGGAAATTTGGTTTAGGTAATTTGCAGGTATTCGCATCAGGAGTGCATTAAGGAGAAAAAAAATCTTGGTAACACCATCATCTTTACTATATTGATCCTCCCTATCCATGATATACAAGGCATGTCACATTTCTTGAGGTAGTTTGTCAGCTTATTAATGATAGGGGAGAAGTTAATATTGGGTAAAGTTGAGATTGAAGGTGCCAAATGAATACCTAGGTATTAACCTAGGTATACCGGCCTCCATTTCCGGTATGTTTATGTTGAGGATTTCATATTTACTATAATTTATTTTCACCTGTGACAGGAGACAGTATTCCTCCAGGATCTGTAGGAGAGGGGATATGGAGGATTGAGGATTTGAGATAAAGAACAGCACATCTTCCACGAATGCTAGAGTTTTAAAGATATACTTGTCTGCGCTCATACCTTGAACTAAAGGATTATTTTGTATAACATTGAAAATCCCCCATGTTTTAAGTATAAAATATGTTATTAAATTATGCTGGTCCTCTGTTTTCTGAGATTATTACTGAAGAAATCAACTGGTGGAGTGCAGGTGGACACATTATATGATCTTATGTACAGACAGTCCATTCTCTGGGACGTATGTATAAAAGCAAACTGGAATATTTCTGGGCAAAATATGTGCACCATGGGAAATACAGAAATATTTACATTGATCTAAATTAAGATTAAATCAATTAGAATTATATGAATGTTTATTTTCCCCATAGTACAGTTGGTTTGCCCAAGAATTGACTCAGTTGTTTTTTATACTTAAGGCTGTTATATTTATTTGCTTACAATTTTTTTGAAATTAGTAGACTGTCGGTGTGTTTTTGTCTCTTTAAAACTGAACATATTTTGGGTGGTTTTGGCTCCTCTAAACTCTTTGGTAGGTATCTCTCCATATATATATGTTTCTGCAATTAGGGAAGGTATAAATACCAACCTTTTTTTCTTTAATAACATTTTTCACATAGCCTTGATATTGGCAGCCAAGTTATATATGCTGTTGGCCACAAATATTTAACTGAAACCTCACTGCTTACTATGTATAGTAAGTCACATGTTATTTGTTTGTGCAGTAATGATGATCTAATGCTCAGACTTTCTCTTTTACTTCAATTATCTACAATAGGAATCCTGTTGGGCATAGATGAAGGAATGTCTGAATGATCCCTATTAGGTACAAAATATAGTTTTATTCCATTGGCTTTGAGATTTAGATTCTGGAACAATGCATAAAAATTTCCAATTTCCCATTTTCACTCCAGAGTTCCACCCCTTCTATTTCTCTACTCTAATGAGCACATATGTAGCAAGAGTTAAATATTCAGTCAAAGGCAATACCTTAATGAACTTCCCCTATTCTACAATGGTCCTGGACATAAGTCCTTAATTAAGCCTTGGTTTACTGAATTGACAGCTGCCAAAGCATTTATGTCTATAAACTGGCATTCTGCTACTCCTTCAACTCTTGAATTATGGAAATTTAACTTTCAAGATCCATTGATTTGTCCAGTTGCATGCCTTGCAGCTTAATGAAATGCAAAAATTCCATGTTGTGTGGTCTCTCTGGATCTCCTCTCTCAATAAATAACCTTAGGCTCCTACTAAATATTTTTCCTGATTTACTAGTTATGGAATACTGTTGGGTCAATTGAGATTGGCAACTAGACTCCCCAATTTGCTAACCCTTTCCTTTCTTCCCCACTTTTCTCTTCCTTCTTGTTTTCTGTTTGCTGTTTGCAGTACTCAGAAGAGCACTTGAGTCATGCCACATATGCCTTACTTTGATATACTGAGATGTATGCTCATTTTTTAGCAACTGTTTATGTTTCCCTAAGCTGCTGAAAATACAGTAAGTGTACCCTCTTTCTTTCAATAAAGATTATAAAACATTTCTGGCAATGGCAAGTAGAAATATCTGCCACTCTCCTCTCAGGTTTCTTACCCATGGGGCTCTGTTATTTGTTTATGACATCATACCATGACTTTAACCTGAGATCTGATTGGTGAAAGTGACAAAATGATAAACAATGCTTTTGCTAAACTTAGTTCAACTCTTGTGAAACTAGCTGTTCATATAAACTTATAGAACTGTTTTACTACCTACTTATACTTTTATTTAGAAAATGTTTTACTAGGAAAAATACATTGAGATTTGTCTTTCAGGTATGTCTTGGAGAGCTTTTACAGTAAAAGTCACATATTTACACAAATAAAAAAATAGAAAAACAATGCACACACACATACTCAAATAAACATTCAAAAAATGTATACAAACAAATCTGCGTTCCTCTATATACTGTGAATAATGTGTGCCCTGTAATGGGCAGATATAATAATCCTTAGTAAATCTAAGTAAAATAAGTGAGAATTTCGTCCCACAAATTGGCCAATCCGTCTGTAAGCTTACCAACTATGCCAAGGTATCTCACATTATGGCAAGTCCTACTCTAATACACCTACAAATACTACACTGGGACCCACAAATAATAATAAAAACATCAATATATCATTTAAAGGGTCCCCTTCAATGCGTTTAAAAAGAACTTCTTCCTTTAGGTTTTTAATTTAGATAGTATTTGTAGGTGTATTAGAGTAGGACTTACCATAAAGTGAGATACTTTGGCGTGGTGGTAAGCTTACACACGGATTGGCCAATTTGTGGAACTAAATTCTCACTTATTTCACTAAGATTTACTAAGGCTTTGTATATATGCCCTTTATAGGGCACACATCATTCACAGTATATAGAGGAGCGCAGGTCTGTTTGTTTGTACGTGTTTTCACTTTTGGGTCTAGGCCTAATATCAGGGCGACTGGAGAACCCTCTCATTCCTTGCTGCTATCTATATCTCTTATCTTTATACTTATATTTAATTTATATTTATTATATGGATTTATGGATTTTATGATGAGTTAGCGCTGTGAGCTTTTTTCTTTCTTCTGTTCAAAAGAATTTACTGCAAACCTATATCCGGAAATCCACTGATAATCTTCTATTAACTGACTGCATAATACTGCTATTTTTACTGAAGCCTAATTCTTTGTTAACCATTTGAGTGCCAGAGGGGTACAGAAAGCATTCCTTTGCAATGTGTCCTGCACCCCTCTGGCACTCAAAGGGTTAAAATCCATTTCTGCTCAAGCCTCCTAGAGCACCACTGACCATCCAATATATACCCATGCCCACTGTTACTGCTACATCAATAAACAACTCTTTTTAGTTTTCAAACTGTTACTGCCATACATATTGCTAAATAAATGTAGTCAGAAATTTCTCCCCTATCCCGAAATCTGAGTTTAATCTGAGTTTAACACTGTATAAAATGAGAGGGCATCTCTTGTTGCTGCAGTTGCTAGCCTTCTATTAATGACCTTAGATTAAAAACCCAAAAGGATGAGCAGAGACTGCAACACTTTTTTTAAGTGAAATGCCTCTTGTGGCTGGCACTCGCCACATCAGTAACTATAACCAATCATCCAGCAGCTATATCACAGGACTGGAACTGTGCTTTATCTTGTCAACAAAGCTGTTCAGCAATCACCTCCATGTGCCTGAAACCTAAAGTTAATTATACAAGTAGAGAGCCTTATTCATCCAGCAAAAGAGATGTATTCTGGAACCAACTGTTCTATGGGGGGAAAGGGAAATCCCACAAATACCCATTGATTTAAATAGTACTTTTAACTCCTTGAATGCTAGAGAGACCTATGAATAGACTCATGAATAATGACATTAAAGCAATAGTAATATTTTCAAATAATTTAAGCTAAGATCATTCTTTAACATTATTGTAGCATGCAGAGCTTTATTACAATGGTATACTGTGTCTACTTCATTTGTAATTAAATATAAATAGTCCCGCTTCTGTGCCTTTTACCTATGTAACTCTGCTCTCCAAGCCAGTCCGCATGGAGCACAGTGAGGGAAAATCTTCTGTGAGGATCAGGAAAAACCTGCCCTCCTTTATCAGGGGGACAAGGTTTTCCTTATACTCAAAGCCAGAAGATTGTCCCTCACTGAGATCTGTATGGACTATTAACCAGATTTCACAACTGAGGGGAGGTGGCTTATAATAGCTAAAAGAGTAGGAGGGGGACACGTTATAATGTAATTATAAATTAACTAGACAGTGTATAGACTTGTAATAAAGCATGATCTATCTAATGTTATTTGGAAACATTACTATCCTTTTAAGTTTGTATTTAATAAGGTAAGTTGGTGCAATGCTGAAGAAACCCCACTGCAGTATAAGGGAAAAATAAATATTTCCACATTTCCTACGGAGATTCAGTACTTAAGATGATAGAGGTGTCTCCAGTGCTTTGCTTTGCAATTTAGTGGATTGTTCATTTCTTGCCTATGGTGCAAGTGGCTTGCTCCAGAATTGCAATTTTTTATCTTACTAAATATAAACTAATATTTATAAAAACTGGAGTTATTCTGGAGTAAACCAAATGCACCATAAAAGGTAAATTCCTGTGAAATTAAATTGGGCTTTTAACCCCTTGAATGCCTGAGACGTCTACAATGTATTGCAAAGCAATACTTCTCTGGCATTCAAGGGGTTAAAAAGCTCTATTAAAGTGCATGGGAATTTAGGATTTTTTTTTTTACCTGTTCACAATGATGCAGTTGGTAGACTCCAGAATAACTTATGAATATGGGCCTAAGTCTGTTGTATTTACATAGTAAGGTGCTGTAGCATTCAAATACCTCTATCTCTGGTTTTCACAGCAAGTATGCCTCCTTTTCGATTTTTACAAACCCAGTTTTAATTGTACAAGGAAATTAAATATCAACTAGCTGTACCTGGCGTAACATACGCCGTTACAGCAGATTTTAAAGGTTATAAATTAATAACTCATTGTATTTATTTAATCATATATTTCAGCGTGTAAACACAATAAACAATCTCACAATTGAGTGTGTGCATGACCCTGAGCGAGTGTGTGTAACAACTGGTGGTTGAACCCCTCTGAACTTTCAAATGTTAAGAGAAACTTTACTCCATTCTGAGTAATGGTTTTAAAAACAGAGGTTTATGTGTGTGACCCTGAGTGAATGAGTGTATGATCCTGAGTGTGTGTGACCCTGAGTGAATGAGTGTGTGACCCTGAGTGAATGGGTGTTTGACCCTGAGTGTGTGTGACCCTGAGTGAGTGTGTGTAACACACTCTGAGCTCAACTGGTGGTTGACCCCTACTGCACTTTCAGACGTTAAGAGAAACTTTACTCCATTGTGAGCAACGGTTTTAAAAACAAAGGTTTATGTGTGTGACCATGAGTGAATGAGCGTGTGTGTGTGTGTGACCCTGAGTGAATGAGCGTGTGTGTGTGTATGACCTTGAGTGAATGCTACGCTGTACGCTTGGGTTTCAAGCTGTGGTTTTGTGTGCTGATTGGCCGGCAAACATGTCCCAGAATGCTGTGCTATACTCTTGGGTTTCAAGCGGTGGTTGCCTGTGCTGATTTCCCGGCTCTCCGTGCTGGCGAACGGAGAACTATGATTGGCTGGGTATGTTTCCTAAGCAGCCAATCAGCACACTGGGAATGGAAACATACCTAAGCATTTTATATATATATATATATATATAGAAGATTTTTTTGTTACATTCAAAATGGACATACAGTTCTCCTTAGACTGTGATAGAAACTGCAAAGTCATTTCCTGTCAGAACTTTCAGGAAGTAAACCTACGCTAAATTCACTTCCTGATTATTAGCGCTGTTATAAGTTTTGAATAAAACAACTGACAGAGCGCTATGATTAGCTGGGTATGTTTCCTAAGCGTACTAAAAAAAGCTTAAAAAAGCATACTAAATGTCAAAGTCCAAGGAAATAGGCATATGTTTGAGGACAGAAAGATCTAATTAAGCGTTAGATGTGTATCACTGCGCCCGTGATCTGGGCGACATTCTGTCCATCTCGATTATGCTGCTCTCCTATTGGCTGCTCTGTATTGCTCCTCCTAGTGACAGCCTTTTTATACCCTGGGCTGTCACTCGGCTAATGCCCTTTCGTGGTGTACCTGATGCCTAGCACTAGTTCTGTGATCCTGATACCAGTGTATCACCCCGGACTGCCTGACCGCGCCATTAGTCTCTGCTTCTGATTCAGTGTAACGATTTGGATTGGCTGACGTTGCTGCTTCCTGTTCTGACCCGGCCTGGCTGATGTTCCTGCTCCATGTACCGACCCGGCGAGACTGACGTTCCTGCTCCGTGTACCGACCCAGTGAGACTGATGTTCCTGCTTCCTGTTCCGAACCTGCTTTGCTGACGTTCCTGTGCTGGTTATCAAACCGGCTTGGCGGTGGTTCCTGCTCTCAGCTTACTTGACTGGGCTATCCCCGGCAGTTCCGACTGCTTACGGCTGCATGGTTCCCTCAGATTGTATCTCACGACTCCGGTACTCTGGTACCTTGTCCGATCCTGCCAGGTGGCTCACAGTCTCAGTGTGCCAGTATCCTCTCACACCGTGCTGCATCGCTTGGTCTTAACTTGGGTTCAGTTGGGCGCTTCCCGTGGTTGCCGTTATCCAGACCATTGCGATTGTTAACCCCTTCGGGGGTGTTGCCTCGTTATCTACTTGCTATACCAGTGTGGGTTGCTTCCAGTACCTTGGGCGTACCGTTTCTATAGGTCAGTTGGGCGCTTCTGGTTGCCATCCATGTATGTGAAGCACATTAACCCTTTGGGGCATAGCAAGAGCATTGCTGTTGACCGCTCCGTTGGGCCTCCGTTTAGCACGAGCTGTGACCAGCCTATTGTAGTCCACGGTGGGCTTCCACCGTAGTGGAACCGTGCTAGTTATCATTGCCTACCGTTACTCCTCTGCCATTGTTGCCTCCTGTTGCATTAGGCGACATTGTACCGCAGCCATTGCTAGCCACTCTGCCTGTGGCTCCACTGTACATATCGGACTCATACACTGTATCACGATATTACCTGACCTGTGTCAGTATTGTGTTGTGTACCATACTGGACCCGTGTGGGTTACATTATTTCTTGTGTGCTTCAATAAAATTGTGTTTTTACCTAAACCTAACATTGATGCTCTATACTTGACCCATGAGGGTTACATTATTTCTTGTGTGCTTCAATAAAATTGTGTTTTTATCTAAACCTAACGTGTCTGAGTGTACTGAACCATAACAGTGTGTTCCTCACATAATAGAAATGTGACATAGAGTGCCCCCTTCAACATATTAAACCCCCCTATGAAATTTTCACTTTCTTTCTCCATTTTATTTTGACAAATATTACTCCCATTCAACATATTAACCCCTCCTTTGAAATTTGCCTTATAGTGCTTCCATGATGTTCTTTCTCCATTTTAATTCAACATTGTTTATTCTCCAATTTAAATCAACATGTCCTCATTGTATAGGTATTGTATAATTAATCCTATAAGAACCAGAGAGTTAGCAATGCATTGCAATGTATTTGATACCCATCTGGTACTCAAAGGGTTAATAAGCAAGGTATACAGCTGCATACCTTGCCTGTTTATGTGTAATAAATGTTATTTTTTTGTATTTTTTATTGTATTAAAAAGAAAAGTTCAGACCTCAAGGGGGGCATCAGGACCCCTCCTGATACCCCCCCCCTATCATTGATCACCTATTCAGTAGGATAGGTGATCAATGCGGGTGACAATTGCCGACATTTTCACTAAAGCCCATATAACATATGCGTAACATATGTAATATGGGCTTTCTTATAATGTGTATTATTATATTTATTTTAAATATATAATTCAGAGCTCGATGGGGGCCATCAGGACCCCTCCTGACACCCACCTATCATGGATCACCTTTCCTTCTGGGTAGGTGATCCATGGGGCGACAATTGCCTGCTTTTTCGATAAAGCGCATATAACCTATGTTTCAGACCTCGAGGAGGGTGTCAGGACCCCTCCTGATATTCCACCTAACATGGATCTCCTATCCAGAAGGATAGGTGATCCATGTGGTGACAAGGAACGCATTTTCTGCCATCCTTTCTTAAAACTGGAGCGACTGTACAAGCTGGCTCCAATATAAGTGCTTAAATGTAGGTTATATGCACTTAATCAATAAAGCAGGCAATTTTGCCCCATGGATCACCTATCCAGTACGATAAGTGATCAATGCTAGGAGGGTGTCAGTAGGGGTCCTGATGCCCCCCCTGAGGTCTGAACTTTTTAATACAATAAAAAAATACTTTGAGTACCAGAAGGGTAGCAAACACATTGCAATGTGTTGCTACCTCTCTGGCACTCATAGGGTTAATTATACAATACATGTACAACAAGGGCATGTTGATTTAAATTGGAGAATAAACAATGTCAAATTAAAATGGAGAAAGAAATTCATGGGAACACTATAAGTCAAATTTCAAAGGGGGGGGTAATATGTCGAATGGGAGCAATATTTGTCAAAATAAAATGGAAAGAGAAAAGGGGTGTTTAATATGTGGAAGGGGGGCACTCCATGTCAGATTTCTATGATGTATGCTATATTCTGCATCGCTTTTGTTCGAAGAACAATGGTTTTGAAACCATCATTATTGTTTCTACTAGTGTTGAGCGAGCATGCTCGGCCGATACTCGGATCGGCTCGAGCATCGCTCTGCTCGGCACATGGCGGTACTCGTACGAGTACCGCATGTGCTCGCCCGCCATGTTCGGGTCTCCTCCCCGCACGTTTTGCGGCTGCTGCGCAGCCAATAAACGTGCAGGGAGGCTCTGACATCGGTGTAATGCCAGCAGCCATGTTGGCTGCTGGCATTACACTGATTGGCTGGCCAGAACCCGTGGTCGGGTGCTGTATAGCACCTGACCATCGAGTTCGGCTCAGTCTGAGCCAGGGAGAGCTGAGGATAGGAAGGGAAAGGCAGTGTAGGGAGGAAAAAAACAAAAATTGTGAAAAAAAAGAACCAAAAGTCCTTTTTAGGACTACTGTGTGTGGGGGCAGCAGGTTATTTTGTGTGGGGGGAAAAAAACAAAAAAAAAAAAAAAAAAAATATTCTGTTTAGTGTGAAAAGTTGCAGATTAGAGCACATTCTGTTTAGTGTGCACAGTTGCAGATTAGAGCACATTTTGTTTAGTGTGCAAAGTTGCAGATTAGAGCACATTCTGTTTAGTGTGCAAAGTTGCAGATTAGAGCACATTCTGTTTAGTGTGCAAAGTTGCAGATTAGAGCACATTCTGTTAAGTCTTCAAACTAAAATATCAAAGTCACATATTCCATTCAGTGTGCGTCGCCGCAGTTTAGCAGCACATTCTGTGTACTGTGCAGAGTTGCAGAATAGGAAGAAATACTGTTAAGTCTTCAAACTAAAATATCAAAGTCACATATTCCATTCAGTGTGCTTCGCCGCAGTTTAGCAGCACATTCTGTGTACTGTGCAGAGTTGCAGAATAGGAAGAAATACTGTTAAGTCTTCAAACTAAAATATCAGTCACATATTCCATTCAGTGTGCTTCGCCGCAGTTTAGCAGCACATTCTGTGTACTGTGCAGAGTTGCAGAATAGGAAGAAATACTGTTAAGTCTTCAAACTAAAATATCAAAGTCACATATTCCATTCAGTGTGCTTCGCCGCAGTTTAGCAGCACATTCTGTGTACTGTGCAGAGTTGCAGAATAGGAAGAAATACTGTTAAGTCTTCAAACTAAAATATCAAAGTCACATATTCCATTCAGTGTGCTTCGCCGCAGTTTAGCAGCACATTCTGTGTAGTGTGCAGAGTTGCAGAATAGTAAGAAATACTGTTAAGTTTTCAAACTCAAATATTAAAGTCACATATTCCATTCAGTGTGTGTCACCGCCGTTTAGCAGCCTATTCTGTGTACTCTGCACAGTTGCAGAATAGGAAGAAATACTGTTAAGTTTTCAAACTCAAATATTAAAGTCACATATTCCATTCAGTGTGTTTCACCGCCGTTTAGCAGCCTATTCTGTGTACTCTGCAGAGTTGCAGAATAGTAAGAAATACTGTTAAGTTTTCAAACTCAAATATTAAAGTCACATATTCCATTCAGTGTGTTTCACCGCCGTTTAGCAGCCTATTCTGTGTACTCTGCACAGTTGCAGAATAGTAAGAAATACTGTTAAGTTTTCAAACTCAAATATTAAAGTCACATATTCCATTCAGTGTGTATCACCGCCGTTTAGCAGCCTATTCTGTGTACTCTGCAGAGTTGCAGAATAGTAAGAAATACTGTTAAGTTTTCAAACTCAAATATTAAAGTCACATATTCCATTCAGTGTGTTTCACCGCCGTTTAGCAGCCTATTCTGTGTACTCTGCACAGTTGCAGAATAGTAAGAAATACTGTTAAGTTTTCAAACTCAAATATTAAAGTCACATATTCCATTCAGTGTGTTTCACCGCCGTTTAGCAGCCTATTCTGTGTACTCTGCACAGCTGCAGAATAGTAAGAAATACTGTTAAGTTTTCAAACTCAAATATTAAAGTCACATATTCCATTCAGTGTGTATCACCGCCGTTTAGCAGCCTATTCTGTGTACTCTGCAGAGTTGCAGAATAGTAAGAAATAGTGTTAAGTTTTCAAACTCAAATATTAAAGTCACATATTCCATTCAGTGTGTATCACCGCCGTTTAGCAGCCTATTCTGTGTACTCTGCACAGTTGCAGAATAGTAAGAAATACTGTTAAGTTTTCAAACTCAAATATTAAAGTCACATATTCCATTCAGTGTGTATCACCGCCGTTTAGCAGCCTATTCTGTGTAATCTGCACAGTTGCAGAATAGTAAGAAATAGTGTTAAGTTTTCAAACTCAAATATTAAAGTCAGATATTCCGTTCAGTGTGTTTCACCGCCGTTTAGCAGCCTATTCTGTGTACTCTGCACAGTTGCAGAATAGTAAGAAATACTGTTAAGTTTTCAAACTCAAATATTAAAGTCACATATTCCATTCAGTGTGTATCACCGCCGTTTAGCAGCCTATTCTGTGTACTCTGCAGAGTTGCAGAATAGTAAGAAATAGTGTTAAGTTTTCAAACTCAAATATCAAAGTCACATATTCCATTCAGTGTGTATCACCGCCGTTTAGCAGCCTATTCTGTGTACTCTGCACAGTTGCAGAATAGTAAGAAATAGTGTTAAGTTTTCAAACTCAAATATCAAAGTCACATATTCCATTCAGTGTGTATCACCGCCGTTTAGCAGCCTATTCTGTGTACTCTGCAGAGTTGCAGAATAGTAAGAAATAGTGTTAAGTTTTCAAACTCAAATATCAAAGTCACATATTCCATTCAGTGTGTATCACCGCCGTTTAGCAGCCTATTCTGTGTACTCTGCACAGTTGCAGAATAGTAAGAAATACTGTTAAGTTTTCAAACTCAAATATTAAAGTCACATATTCCATTCAGTGTGTATCACCGCCGTTTAGCAGCCTATTCTGTGTACTCTGCAGAGTTGCAGAATAGTAAGAAATAGTGTTAAGTTTTCAAACTCAAATATCAAAGTCACATATTCCATTCAGTGTGTGTCACCGCAGTTTAGCAGCCTATTCTGTGTACTCTGCACAGTTGCAGAATAGTAAGAAAAACTGTTAAGTTTTCAAACTCAAATATTAAAGTCACATATTCTGTGTAAGATGAAGAAGGCGGGTAAAAAGGGACGGGGAAGTGGACGTGATCCTGAAAGTTCAGGGCGCGGGTCAGGACGCGGAGAAACTGTGCCTGGTGCCAGAGCACAAGAAAGAAAGACATCCACCATACCTAGCTTCATGTGTAATTTTACAGGGCGTCGCAGGACATCACTCTCGAGGTCCGACCACTGCGAACAGGTGGTCGGTTGGATGACAGCTGATACTGCTTCCAGTCGGTTAAGCACCACCCTGTCTTCCACCAAGTCCACTCTCAGTAGCCAAGAGTCTGGTCAAAATAATCCTCACTCTGATCATCCTTCCTCCCACCATACACGGTCTGGTCAAAGAAGTGATCCCACACTGGGATATAGTGAGGAGCTTGTCTCATCATCAATCCTTCATTTGACCCTCTCTCCAAGCACGCTTGCAGAGGAACATGACATCTTGTGCCCTGATTCACAACCTCTAGAGGCTACCCAATCACAAGAAGATGACAGATGTGAACGGCATTTAAGGTCAAAGGAAGTAGTGGATGATGATGATGATGATGAGACACAGTTGCCATTAAATCAACCACTATTTCCGTCTCAAGACCTTGTTGAGGAGAATGTTATACAGTTGTCAATGACTGAGTATGTGGTGGGATCAAGACTTGAGGAGGATGATCAGAGTGAGGAAGTGGAGGAGGACTTGGTGGACGATGAGGTGACTGACCCCACCTGGGAAGGTGTAGAGCCGAGCGATGTCAGCAGTCCTGAGGGTGAGCCATCTGCAGCACCGCAACAGGCTGGAAGAGGCAGTGGTGTGGCTACAGAAAGAAGGCGGACCGCACCAAACCGGCCCGCAAATGTTCCACGGAGCACCCCCTTGCGTAAATCTACCTTGCCAAAGGGTAGGTGTTCCGCGGTATGGCGTTTTTTTAAGGAAAGTGCGGACGACAAAAGAATTGTAGTTTGCAACCTGTGCCACACCAGAATGAGCCGAGGCATGAACACTAGAAACCTCACCACCACCAGCATGATCCGACACATGGCATCCAAGCACCGTAGTAAGTGGGAGGAACGCCTGGATCGCCCATCTGTGTCTGCAGGCCACACCACTGCCTCCTCTTCCCCTGTTTTCGGTGCCGGCCAATCGCCTGTCGAAGGCGCAGGCCCGCATACCTCCCGCCCTGCACCTGTACCATCTGAAGCACCATCAGCGACCACATCCACTTCCCTGTCCCAGCACAGCGTCCAAATGTCGTTACCCCAGGCATTTGAGCGCAAGAGAAAGTACCCAGCCACCCACCCACAGGCCATAGCACTAACCTCACACCTTTCAAAATTACTGGCCATCGAAATGCTGCCATTTAGGCTTGTGGACACTGAGTCCTTCCGCAGCCTGATGGCAGCAGCTGTCCCTCGGTACGCGGTCCCCATCCGCCACTACTTTTCCCGGTGTGCCATCCCCGCATTACACCACCATGTGTCCCGTAACATCACCCGTGCCCTGACCAACGCAGTTACTGGGAAGGTCCACTTAACGACTGACACATGGACAAGTGCTTGTGGCCAGGGACGCTACATTTCCCTGATGGCACACTGGGTGAATGTCGTGGAGGCTGGGAGCGACTCGGACCCTGGGATGGCACGGGTGCTACCCACACCGAGGATTGCGGGCCCTACCTCCATCAGGGTTTCCACCAGCACCTACGTTATTGGCTCCTCCTCCTCCGTTTCCACCTCCGAATTCTCTACACGCAGCGCCACTCCCCCATCAGCCAGTAGCTGGAAGCAGTGTAGCACTGCAGTGGGGAAGCGTCAACAGGCCGTGCTGAAGCTGATCTGCCTTGGGGACAAACAGCACACGGCCTCAGAGCTGTTGCAGGAGATTAGTCACCAGACCGAGCAGTGGCTCTCGCCACTCAACCTGCAACCAGGCATGGTTGTGTGTGATAATGGGCGTAACTTGGTGGCGGCTTTGGAGCTCGGCAAGCTCACACACGTACCATGCCTAGCGCATGTATTTAATTTAGTGGTGCAGCGATTTCTAAAAACCTACCCCAATGTGCATGATCTCTTGACCAAGGTGCGCCGCGTGTGTGCACATTTCCGTAAGTCATCTACAGCTTCGGCCGGCCTGTTGAAGCTGCAGCAGCGCTTACAATTGCCAGCTCACCGGCTGCTGTGTGACGTGAGCACGCGCTGGAACTCCACCTTCCACATGTTGGCCCGGCTTTGTGAGCAGCAGAGGGCAGTAGTGGAGTACCAGCTGTTACACGGTCGTCGCCTCTCCGTTCAACTTCCTGTAATCAGAAGTGAGGAGTGGGAATGGATGTCAGACCTCTCCGAGGTTTTACGCAATTTTGAGGAATCGACACAGATGGTGAGCGGCGATAACGCTATTATCAGTGTAACCATCCCACTTCTGTGTCTACTGAAACGCTCGCTGCTCACAATTAAAACCGACGCTTTGCATGTGGAAGAGGTGGAAATGGGGGAGGAAGAGCTTACACAAGGTGATAGCCAGAGCACCCTCACTTCGTCTTCTCAGCGACAATTGGAGGAGGCGGAGGAGGAGGAGGAGGAGGAGGAGGAGGAGGAAGACACGGTTGCCTCCGCTACAGAGGGTAGCCATGGAACTTTAGTTCCATCTCTTCAGCGTGGGTGGGCAGAAGAGGAGGAAGAGGATGAGGATATTGCGAGTCATCCTCCTGGTGAGGACAGCGAAATCTTGACTGTTGGTACTCTGGCACACATGGCTGACTTTATGTTAGGCTGCCTTTCCCGTGACCCACGCGTTATACGCATTTTAAACAACACGGATTACTGGGTGTTCACCCTTCTGGACCCCCGCTACAAAGAGAATTTCTCATCTCTCATTCCTCCGGTGGAGAGGACAAGCAAAATGGTGCAATACCAGAAGGTTCTTGTCGAAAAATTGCTCCAAAATTTTCCATCTGACAACGCTGGCGGCAGAGTACGTGCTACCTTGGCCAACCGAGAAGGGGAGAAAAGGGGAGCACACAGCAGTTCCGACAAAGGCAGGGCAACACTCTCCAAGGCGTGGGACACCTTCACGACACCCCGCCAGCACCCTCACCCTGATGCGCAGCCTAGTGTCACAAGGAGGGAAAAGTTTTGGAAGATGGTGAAGGAGTACGTAGCAGACCGTGTCAGCGTCCTCAATGATCCCTCTGTGCCTTACAACTACTGGGTGTCCAAGCTGGACACGTGGTATGAACTGGCACTCTACGCCTTGGAGGTGCTGGCCTGCCCTGCCGCCAGCGTTCTGTCTGAGCGGGTATTTAGTGCTGCTGGTGGCATCATAACAGATAAGCGTATCCGCCTTTCCACCGACAATGCTGATAGGTTGACACTTATAAAAATGAACAAGTCCTGGATTTCCCCTGACTTCTCCACTCCACTGGAGGAAAGCCGCGGGGGAACATAAACTCACTTTATATATGTTATTTACAATGATGTGAATACTCTGTATTCCCATTCACCCCTTCCACCCAAAAAACGGGTATATGGTTGACTCTTAATCTTCTCATCCTCCTCCTCCTCTTCCATATGCCCTGGGATATAATTTTTATATAGGGCCAGCTCACCAGCGGGCCCTGTGATATAATTTTTATATAGGGCCAGCTCACCAGCGGGCCCTGTGATATAATTTTTATATAGGGTCAGCTCACCAGCGGGCCCTGTTTGCCAATTTTTATATAGGTCAGCTCACCAGCGGGCCTTCTCATATAATGTTTTATTGGGTCAGCTCTCTAGCGGGCCCTCTCATATAATGTTTTATAGCGTCAGCTCACTAGCGGGCCTTCGCATATAATGTTTAGGATGGTCAGCTCTGCAGCAGACCCTCACCCATAATGTTTTAGATGGTCAGCTCAGCGCACGTTTCCCTCTTAATCATGGCCTCAGTTCTGAAAATCAAGGAAATTTTTGGGAGAATTTGCCTCTGCGCACGTTTCCCTCTTAATCATGGCCTCAGTTCTGAAAATCAAGGAAATTTTTGGGAGAATTTGCCTCTGCGCACGTTTCCCTCTTAATCATGGCCTCAGTTCTGAAAATCAAGGAAATTTTTGGGAGAATTTGCCTCTGCGCACGTTTCCCTCTTAATCATGGCCTCAGTTCTGAAAATCAAGGAAATTTTTGGGAGAATTTGCCTCTGCGCACGTTTCCCTCTTAATCATGGCCTCACTTCAGAAAATCAAGGAAATTTTTGGGAGAATTTGCAGATGATATACAAGTAAATATACAGCAAATATTGTTTGGTAACAATTTTTCGCCTAAAGTCGTTTTTATTTTCCTTTTTGTGTGTTTTATGGTCAGTCTGTAAAAATGGCGTACTACGGGCGAAAGATCGTTCCCAGCAGCGATGTTGGAGTCCAAGATGCATCCAGACATCCTCCCTATGCTGTCCCTGAACCATTTCTGTGGTGTTTCCATCCTTTTCTGCCCTTTTCCTATGGACCAGGCACCCTCCCCTCATCAGAGCAGGGGGTGCCTGGTGTAATGCTCGAGTCCTACCATTGACTTCAATGGGGCTCGGGTGCTCGGCCGAGCACTCGAGCCTCAGGGGGTGCTCGGTCAGAGCACCCGAACACCCGAGCATTGGGGTGCTCGCTCATCACTAGTTTCTACTCCTCAACGTTGAGACACAGGATTACCGACAGAAAATGTAAACATAAAACACTTGGTAATACTGCCTGCAGGTAATAGAATGCTACTTGCATGTTGCTTTTAGTTGTTTCCTATGCGTATAATTACAGCTGATTTTGTTTTCACAACTCGGGTAATAAGATACTAAAACCTGACTTAAAAAATCATGTTTTTTTTTAGCTGTGGTAATAGTATCGAGGCCTAGATCACCCACAAAAGAAATTTCAGCTTTCGCTGTACAAAAGATAGCACAGGGATATATTTTGCTTTTAACCTTTTAAGGCCAGAGGAGCATGCAATGCATTTTTCATAATGTGTTGCACACCCCTCTGGTTATCTAACGGTTAAGAATACTTCAGGCTTCTTCCCTGGCAAACTTTTATGTCTGTAATGAAGCTAAAACATGTTTTACTATACCACACTATGCTGTTTTACTTTATGCCACACAAGGTTTACAGCCATATATAAAAACATTTTCCATGATAGTATCCTTTAGAAATTGGCTTCTTGCACAAGTATATCATCCACTATTGGAAAGTTCAGACAAATATTTTTTTCTTCTGTACCTAATGGTCTAACTACAAATGAGTAACGCATTTTTTTAATTCACTATTCCACTCCGAGACCCATTATGAGTCCCTACATATTTAGGATTCTTGTGCTTGACAGAAAAAATTGCTAGAGCAGAATTTGATATCTATTTTGGGGCTTTTACTGTAAGAGAATAAAGATAATTTACCAATATCAACTATAAATAACATTAGTAATTTTGAAAGAGATTTCAAAATTGCTTTTATTTTATATTAATTATATATGTATTGCCTTTATTCTATATTAACCACTTAAGGACCAGGGACCTTTTTTTTTTTTTTTTTCAGAATCTGATTCCAGACTCCCCGAATGGCGTGCAACCGCGCAGGGAGGCCAGAATTCCATGATGGTCCAGGACCGTCATCAGTCCTTAAGTGAAAACAAGCCATGATGGTCCTGGACCATCATGGGTCCTTAAGGGGTTAATATTTCAACTGCAAGAGGGGTACGCAACACTTTGCCGTACATTGAATTGTATGCCCATCTGCACACTCAAAAGGTTAATCTTTTTTTTATTTTGAAAATTAATTTTTAATCTATTTAGGTTTATAGATTATGCTGAATGGAGGAAGTAATATAGGACCAAGACAGGAAATGGCAGTACAGCATGACTTAATTGGTAATTTGGGACACAGGTTCCTGAGTGGGGATAGTTTACTGATTCTACAATCTTGTACTGTAGGAGTAAGGGCTCAATCCAAATGTTTGCAATAAAAAAGCCAGAAGGGCAAAATGGATACTGACTGACAAAAGAAAATGTCTTGGTCGGTATCCAAATATCCTACTGACTTAAAGCACAACAGACGTTAGGCCACAGAAAAGGTATTGTGGCCAAACATCCGTTTTGTGCATTAAGTACCCAAAATGCAGTAAAAAAGCTAACGATAGGTGCTTCACATACTGCCAAGCACCAATCGGTAACTCATGTGTCTTACACTTACCTGTCATTCACTGTCCTTCTCCTTCAGTCTTCTTTCTTCTGCCTTCTCCTTTCTTCTTGCTGTAAAATAAAAAATAAGTATTAGAAGAAAGCATAAACTATGACATCGTTTAACCCTTTGAGTGACATTGCATTGCAAAGCATACCTGTCTGGCACTCAAAAGGGTTAAAACATATTATTCTGCTGTGAATATGCCACCATGAATGTGCCCAAGCAGTAAAAAAAATGCCATGAATACATTTCATAATTATATTCCATATATAAATACATATATTTTTATTTCATGTCTCTGCCACTGTG
Organism: Rhinophrynus dorsalis; assembly: GCA_037306005.1. Lineage (NCBI taxonomy): Eukaryota > Metazoa > Chordata > Amphibia > Anura > Rhinophrynidae > Rhinophrynus > Rhinophrynus dorsalis. The sequence goes on along the minus strand of CM074718.1, from coordinate 83,439,239 downwards.
TGTGGCTGTGGGGGCAGTGACAGTGGAAACACTGATGAGCCGCACAGTTCCCCCTCCTCTCCTGCACGGGCCCATGCCCTTTGCACACTGAGGGAATTGGTAGTGGACTGCCTTTACCTATGGGCAGTCTCACTTCCAATTCTCTCACAGTCATTGTCTGGGATGTTCTTATGCACATCCCAGCCAATCAGATTCAAGCGGATGTTCTTTAAAACTGATTGTTCTTTGAAACCTCCCTTTTTCATCAAAAGAATGGGGCAGGGAGTGTTGATGATGTTGATGAAGCTTGAGATGATTTGATGGACATAATGATGGTAGTGTATGTTTTTATTGTAAAGTACACAACAGAGCTGTAGCATGTAGCATTATATTTCATAGAAATAAGATCGCCTGTCTTTCACCTATTGGCCAAATGTTTTTTTTTTTAATGTCCCTGTTACTATCAGTGTCTGTGTTACTGTTTACAAATCACACATTCTCTAGAGCCAGAATTGTCTAGCACCAATATTCCTTAAATTAAGCAACTCCAGCATCCTCTTTTTGCCTGTTAGCCTCTACACACTTTTAGCATTTTAGAAGCTTTCACCTTCTCTTCCAAGAATCCCATGTTTCAATACAGGGTAAGGGTAGTCCTGTTAGCTTATAATAAATTATAAAACACAGAGCAGCAGGTGTAGCACTAGTGTCTACCACACCTCAGTATATATATATATATATATATATATTCACACATCTTTTCTGTGTGGATATAGGATTGATAAAATGTATGTGACACATTATGTCAAGATTTACCTTTTGTCTATTTGTCTTATCTTGAAAGTATGATGTGTTATATCTGTCTGTGTAGTACTGACTATCACTCAGTCTCTTTCAAGTTGTGGGCTCAGCCAGCTCAGGTAATAAGGATCAGCTAGCTGCCTGTCTGACTATCACTGCCACTTATCAGTCAAAAAGGATTCTTATTTTTTTTTATTTTGGAGTCTCTTTTCTCACACTCACACTGTATGCACCCAACTGCCCTATAACAAGAACTTTCAGCCTTTCTGGCTGACAGAAGGAGATTCGGGTCATTCGACCTGATGGCGGCTCTTCAACAGAGCCAAAATAGTGATATCTAAAAGAAATACTTAATTGGAACTGTCAAAGTGTGCTTGCAAACCAAGCACACTTTGCAGACCGTTCCAATTAAGTATTTCTGCTGAATAGCCACGGTCGGGTCGCAAGACCCAAATCTCCTTCTGTCAGCTAGAGCACTGACGTCTGTGAAAGGGGAGGGAGGGGGGAACTTTATAAGCGTATTTCTCTTAAACTATACAAGTTTGAGAGACAGGACTAGCATCAGTTAATTTACTTTTTGAATATCTACAATATTACATTTTGTTAAAGTCATTACCATCGCTTACAGGTGGGTTTAGTATAATAATGTTGCTTTAAAAAGAATCATATTAAGTATCTTGCATTTCTAATGTAGCATGAAAAGGAAAGAGTGTATTGCGCAGACAACCTTTTTTGGTCGTGTATAAGTCGTATCTTAGCAACTATATAGGCTAATTGATTAACCCCTTATGGACCGGCGTGTGCACACATGGACTGTCAGTGGTCCTTAAGTGCCAGACTGCTGTGACGGTCCTGGTACGGCAATGGTCCTTAAGGGGTTAAGGTTAGACTCCATGATATCACAATCAAGTTGTGATTTTTGTGTGGCATATTACAGATTAGTTACAGTCAATGTAATGGAATAACATTACAGCTCTTCAAGTACATAAATCAGAGATTTCCAAATTGCATTCGTTTTTTTCTTAAAGTCAGTGGTTAACAAAAAGATGAAAATGCTTGAACAAGATAAATAAACCAAAAGCCTTATGTACTAATATTAGTGGTGCAGTCCTGTTCCAGATTGTACCTTAGCAAAAAAATAAAAATCCCCATTGATTTGAATTGTATCCTTTGAAAATGTCACACATAAAACAGCGTGCAACATAAAGGCACAATATCCAGGTCTCCATGATGAAAAGGGTGACATGAGAATCTCGCCCTGCGTGAAAAGCGCAAGATTCTCATCTTGCGTCATTAAATGTTGCTTGAAGGGGAGAGAAAGGCCGACTGAACAGTGACACATCAATAATAAAAAAACCTTTTCCCCAACAGCCCTCTGCTTCTTTATGTTTTAAATATTACCCCTCCCCAGACTCCACGAGAAGGGGAGAGAGAGAGCCTGGTGCAGGACTCAACAACAGAAGTGTGACAGGATCCTTCAGTCTTCTGTGTCTCTGTCACCCGTGATCTTCTCACACAGTTCAGTACAATCTAACTGTCTCTATCCCTCTCACGGTGAGGCTGTCTCTTTCTCCACTTGGCCCTGTCACTCTACTCTCTCCCCCCTTCTCTGAATAAGAATATAACCCATGTACCTCTATCTGATTTTTTTAATATTGCCGGGGTGACGCTGTTTATGGCTACCACAATGATTTGTTGAACATAAAGATGGTTGTGTTGGCTTTTCTGTGAAGTGCACAACAGAACTTTTAGAATGTTGAGTGATGTTTAGTCTACCTACAAATAATGTAGTAGAGTGAAGATTGTAGCCGTATTAGTCCAGTGATGTTATGGCCATAGTACGGCAAGTGGAGCATTATTATTAGGTGTTAGTTCACCCTTAGCCCTTTGAGTGCCAGAGAGGTATGCAACACATTGCAAAGCAATGAATTGTGTTCCCCTCTGGCACTCAAAGGGTTAAACCTCTGAATGCCAGGAAGATATCCACGCACTGTGTTGCAATATGCTTTATGCCTCCCTGGCACTCAAAAGAGTTAAAACAGCTTTCCCTTTTGCAGATTAACAAATTTATAAATAAAGGTAAAAAAAAGACTTAAAAATGCTCTTGCTTTTAGATATTACATAATTATAACAGGTAACAAACAAATAATGAATTGAGGTTATATTTACTTTAAAAAATAAAGTGTAGAGTGGCTCAAGGTATATTCACTGCACTCAACAGCACTTCTTTCTCCCACCCACTGACAGGCAGTTCATGTGGCAGGAGGCACTTAAACCCAAAAGCACTTACTCCTTCTGTGTCCAACCTTCCTTCCTCTAGACTGTAAGCGTTCACAAGCAGGGCCTTTTGATCCTTCTGTTCTCCACATCTGATTTGTACTATTTAATACCTCTGTAGGTCTATTCCCTATTGTACAGCACTGTGGAATTTGTTGGCGCTATATAAATAAATAATACTAATAATAATAACATTCACTGGCCAATATTTAGGTAGTATAACATATTCACTAGACATGGGTGACTAATTACATTTTATTTTTGCTGGAATTTTCACAGAATAAAAATCACAGTTTGCTGCTTGGAAATTAATGTACACAGCAAATACCGGTTTCTGCTTTTTCACTACCGCCAGTGAATTTCCTACTGTGTTTTCTATGGGTGAGAGAATTCCCACTGTATTCCTCATGCTGCTGAATGCTGAAGTGGAGAAATTTGCAGGTGAATGTAAAAGTTGTTAGAAGGCTGTGTTCTACAGCAACATAATGCTTGTTATCAATCTGAGTCCCTTTGCTTTTTGCATAGGACACTAATGACCTGCTTCTACAACTCTGGAATAACAATTATGGAAAAATTAATTGTGGCTTAGGATATGCCAGTGCAGTAAAACACAGTATTTATTTTATTTAGAAACTGTTTTACCAGGAAGAATATATTGAGATTTCTCTCATTTTCAAGTATGTCCTGTATAGCTTTCAGTAAAGGGTTACAAATTTACACAAACCGAGAAACATTATTTATATGTATGTATCAATTCCTTAAAACCTGTTCTCAACAAAAGAATGGTAGCATCTAAACCTCCTACATTTTGGATCATTGTTGTTCATTTTGTTTGCTTCTTTCTAAGAGCTCAGTAAGTGTGGGATGGCATCACATAGAAGAACTTATTTTTTTAACAACATTACTAGTGTTGGTAGTGGGTCTGGAGTCTCCCTCTCTGAAAATTCACCTCCAACTAACTCAGTCTTCCTTCTTCATGCTTTGCATTTGCACAACAACAGCAGTATGAGATATGGGTGTTATTGAAGAAAATTTTGTCCCACTATCTGATATCTCTATAACAATACTATTTTATGCCCCTCAGGTCAGTTCCCTTTTAGGGGTGTTTATCCTATTGCTAGTCATTGAAACGCTGAAGTGTCTCTTTAGTATCTCCCAATAAAACCTGTGGTTGTGCTTCAAGTGGTTTCTCAATGAGAATGTGCCTAGATGTGATCCTGCTTCACCCTTGCTCACATTTTTTTACATAGACAACAGAGAGCAAAATGTTTAGCTTTTGGAATGTTAGAGAAATATCTCCATACAGGAGATTTCATAAGGTGAGGGGTTCCTCAGGGAATACTATTATTACTACAGGTGCTAGAAGTAGCAGCAGTACTGCCAGTAGGTTTCAAATGCACTGCACTCAAAGCAGCTGCAGAATTACTAACTAGGTTTGTAGTTGTTCATCTGTGTTGCTGCTTAGTTATTAGTGAATGTGACTGGGAAGGGGTTGTACTTGAAGGGGTGCCACTGTTTATGGCTAGCACAATGATTTGTTGGACATAATGATGGTTGTATTGACTAGGGGTCAGTAGGTATGGTTCCATGGCCTCCTAGTATAGTGGGATAAAGCTGGGGGGGGGGGCAGTATATGTAGTTCTATAGCTACCAGTGGGACAAGGTGAGGGGAGCATTCAATATGTGGAACAATAGTAGCAAAAAGTGTAATTTCTCTTTTTAGAAGTTTTCCCACTGGTTTTTTTATTGATGAGTTAACACAAATTGTTTATGTCTTTGAAAAGTTGTATTGCATCTAAAAATGTATATATAAATACATTCAGATTTAGATCCTTTGAAACATTTTATTATATTTTCTTATTTACAATGATAATTTTTTGAAACATTGCATTTTTTTTTACAAACGCATATTTGCTTGAATATAAGTCAAGTTTTTTCAGGAACTTGAATCTGAAAAGAATGACCTTCCCTTATATTTGAACTCACCTTAAAATGAGTTATTTTATATTTCCTATAGCTCAGTTGATGAGTATGACAAACATAATGTTAAGTAACCCTCTGTCAAAGCTCCTCAATCCAAACCATAAATACATAAGTCCTATAGGATTTTCCACAGTTGCTTATAACCTTCCACCACCTCAATTTCCATGTTATCCCCATAACAGTATAGCTGTCAAATTTATTATTTTACCAGTACATTAGGTGCACCTGTCCCTGCTGCCAGTGGCAATATCTCTGCCTATGTTGGGGGGGGGGGCAAGGAGCTAAGAAAGCTGTAATATGTATGGTATTGTTCTAGTAACTTAATTGGTCAGTTATACTAGCTCCTCACAGTGACACAACTGAGGAGTGACATTCCTAACCAACCATACTGAACACACCACAACACGGAAGAGGAAACAGGAGTGGGATCATGTTTCTAATAATACTGGATCAATAAAACACAAAGTGAAGGAGACTGGGGGATTGTGATTCTGCCTTGTGATCTTGGGAGAGAATATCCATTTACAAGTGAAGCTTAAGTAATGATCAGGGTTTCGTTATATTTGATCAAATATAGTATTAACAGTTCTAACTTTTTAAAAGCAATGCAAAAAACAAAGAAATGTGAAGTAAATTCTAAAAAAATATAAACTATTAAATAGAAGTGGGCATCTGACCAGTGTAAAAATATATGACAAGTATCAAAGGAATGTGTGGGAAATGTATGGAGAAATGAGAGGAGGCCAGATTAAGATTGGGCCAGGTAAGGGAACAGGAGGAAGTCAAGGGGAGGTAACTGGGAAGGAGATAAGGCTATGATGTAGGAGAGAGAGGGAGGGGTCTGAGAAAGAGGTGAAGGTAGCAAGTAGAGCTCGCTTGAGCACAGAGCTCCCATATATTGAGGTAAGGCCTGTTGTGAAGAGGAGTAATTCTTTCCATAACTTCACCTGACAGATTATTCCTGTATTACATCTTATTTCTGAAATGTGCTATAAATTCTACAGTTTCTGAAAGAAATTAAACTTAGATAGCTGCATATAGATGAAATGCCTTAACTGAATTCTTAAGTTTACATATGCATTTTAATTTCTTCCTGCAACTGTAGAATTTAAAGCATGTTCCTATAGAAGCATGCAACACAGTTGATTTGGTAGAAAGTAAGTAAGTTGCCACACTTAAAGAACACCTTACAGATGGTTATATTGAAAATGCCCAGCTCGTTTCACCATATATACACGCTAAGAATGAATTATGCAAGGGAAGGAGGAGAGACGCTGCTATCTGCTATTGGTGTAAAGCTGTCAATGTTTTGGGGAAGACAAGTGGGGTAGCAGAGAGGATGTGTTCACATCAGACTTCAACACCAAGGACAGCAGAATCCCCCCTTAACTTTGAGTGCAAAATGAATGTCCAGCACTTTGCACTGCAAAGTGGAGCACATCCCTGTGGCACTCAAAGGTTTATAACGTACAAAGTTCCATGACTGCATAGTTTAACAGAGGACTAGCCACCAAATAGTGGACTATGGTAAACACAGAACTGGCCTCCTAACAGCTGACTGAGGAAAACAAAAAAATAGCCAACTAACTGTTAATTCATGTAAACAAAAGACTCAGCCAGTCTCCAGAAGGCACTCCATTTGCCCTGTCAAGTGCCACTGAGTCTTGTGTTTACGTGAATCAGCTGTTAGGTGACTGGTTCTTTGTTTACATCAGTTAGCTGTTAGAGAGCTGGTTCTATGTTTACCTGTGTGAGCATGGAATTGTGTATGTTATAATCCTCTTGAGTGGTACAGGGGTGTGTAATGCATTGCAGTTCATTGTTTTGCACATTATTCTGGCACTCAGAGGATTAAAGGAGAGTTGCTTCTGTATCTGTCTCTGTGGATGCATAGAAACTTAGAAAGCTGTAGGAAGATCTCAAATTTGCAAACCTCAGATAGGCAACTTTTGTTTGTTTTTCTGAGGTCTAAAGCCATCATCAGCTATCAGAGCTTAGTACATGTGGTGAATAGCCATATTAATATTAAAAAATACCTTCATGAATATAAAAATATTGCTCATCAAACTAAACTTTAAGATGCAAATCAGACATTGGTGAAGGAGACAATGCAACATTGTAACCTTGCAAGGGCATGGAGAGAGCATGGCAACATAGAAGAGGTATACTCACATGGATGACATTGAGAAGACACCTTAGTGCAGACCATGAGATGGACTGGTTTCCTTTTGAAATGATGTCGCTTACATGTGACCAACAAAATGGGGATTTCACAACATTGCTGCCATCAAAATGGTGCCATTATAAATGCTGCTGGATTTCATTTAGGTAATGTTTAGGACGTGTGTTTGGAGGTGGAAGGCATAAGGGTTCCTTATCTGTTAGGTTAGGTTAGTCACTATCTCCTTATATTAGGTTAGAGTCATTTGGGTACACTAGATAGGATTTGGGGGAAGGTGAAATTTTACATGTGGACATTTTTAGTGCTCCTTTTGACACATATTCTTACATGGGGGCATTTCCATAGTAAAACAGATGGATTATGGTCCAGTTCACCACCATGTCAGCATCCTTAGTGCATCTCCCTCCAAGTGTTCAAGTACACATTCAAGTACACATTTATGGAAATGTAAACTGGACTCTTACCCTTAATGCATCCTTAGTGCATCTCCCTTCAACTGTTCTAGTACAGGGATGACACATTTATGGAAAAGTAGGTCATCAAAATAACAGCTGGATATTGTAAATGAGAGGAAAGCAACATCACAGGCCCAGCTTCAAAGTGTAGTCTAGAAGGGCTAAGGTGACTCTTTCAGCAACAAATACTGTGTGATGTCCAAGCAGATAGAAACATTGGACCAGAGACTGGAGGAAGCACTTATTTCAAAGGCATACCTAGAGCAGGAATTGCAGTGCATGAATGAAGAGTAAATGAAAACAGTGTCTTAAAGGAGAGCTAATACTTCCTAATAATAACAACCCCCATTTTCCTTATGATGGCCAGAAAATTCTAATTGCATCTATGAATTGGCCTTGTGCCTTTGTTCAAGATGTAATATCTTCAATCTGTCATGGAGGCAGACATGACAGTTGCTTTCAGTTTTTTCAACTGAAGCAGGAAGACTGCATGAGCCTACTCTACCCCGTAAGGGCCAGAGGGTATGCAATGTATTGCACATCCCTCAGATTCTTAAATTATTAAAATTACCACATGTAGTGAGCACAGTCTGTTGTCCTGTGGTCTTGTTACTAAATGTCATGTCTCCCTCCATAGACATGACATACATGACTAATGGGTGCAATTGGTTTGTTCAGAATCATACCTTTTTAGCTTCCAGAACTGCACATTTTGTTTTCATTGTTATGTTTACATTAGCAAATGATACCTGCCATAATCTCACAAAGGTAGGCTGATGTATTAAGATCTGGAATAATTCTGGAGTACATTAAATGCACTATAGAGGAAGACATTGATTTCAATAGAGCTTTTAACCCCTTGAATAACAGAAAGATTTGCAACACATTGTAAACCAATACTTATAGACGTCACTAGCACTAAATAGGCTAAAGGCTGCATTTAAAACAATATATATAATGCCTTTCAGAGAGTCTCTCTCCATTAGTCAGTAAAGCTGGCAAATATCCAACTCTCAGGATAAAGTAAATTAAGGTTAGTAAATAGCCAAAGCAGGAGAGATTCAGCTCATGGACAAAACATATTACGGCGTGGAGGCAAGGTTTCATTCTATAGTCATATTTTCTGACTAAAACCTCATCTTTAATACAGTGGTGATATGCAGGCAATACACCACTTACTAAAGGTTTAATAATCATGAAAAATACGCATGTGCACCAATACCTTTTATATTTGCTTTTAGCCATTTAAAACAATGCCCCCATATGTCCCTCTGGTACCACTGGCTGACCCTGGAATGACTCTAGTATAGTCTCAGTAAGGTTGATGGTGTAAAAATAATCAGACTTAACAGCTTGCAGAAACACTCTTACCTTTCTGAGGAAGGAATGGTACTGAGTTTGTAACATCTTTCTGCAAAGTAAGTCCTTATTCCAATTATACAACTCTCAAGCTACCAATTGAGTATTATTAGCATAATTTATATGTAATCCAATGTATTGTTAGAAAGTGTAATGGACATTTCATTTTCCAAAACGTGACTGGTTGTTTGCTCTGTGTAACTTATTTACTTTATATATTATATGGTAGCTATTATATAATACAATTAACAATTTAACATTTTTAACACCTTATTTCATATTTTTATGATTATGAAATTTTGCTTCTCAGTCCCTCACCATGAATACATAATTCTTGTGGCATATGTTAAGGTAAGACCTGTTGTGAAGAGGAGTAATTCTCTCCATAACCTCTCCTGACAGATTATTCCTACGTGTTACATCTTAGTTCTGAAATATGCTATAAATTCTGCAGTTTCAGAAAGAAATTAAACTTTGATAGCTGCATACAGATGAAATACATTAACTGAATTTTGAAGTTTACATCTGAATTTCAATTTCTTCCTGCAACTGAAGAATTTAAAGCACATTTCTGGAGTAAGGTGCAACATAGTTGATTTGGTAGTCAGATCTAACAGGTGTGGTTATGGAGAGAATTACACCTATTTACGGCAGTCTCATCTCACCATATACCCTCCGGGATTTGGGAAAATACAAGTTCAAAATTAGATGAAGTATTTAGAAGAAAAGTTTAAGCCTGGTGACAAAGCCTTGGATTGGGCAATTCTGCTGTGGAATTACATTATTTTTCTGCTGGGGAAATAAAGTACCAGCAGAAACTGCATACAAATTAAATGAAAGTGAAGTGAAACTGACGCATAATAAAGTTGTCACACTTAAAGAACACCTTAAAGATGGTTATACTGAAAATGCCCAGCTCATTTCACCATATATATATATAAATATACATACTAAGAGTGGATTATGCAAGGGGTATTAGTGTAAAGCTGAGGGCAAGTGGGGGAGAATAGAGGATGTGCTCACATCAGACTTCAGCACAAAGGACAAACAGAAACCCCCTTAAACCTTTGAGTGCCAAATGAATGTCCAACATTTTGTTCTGCAATGTGGTGCACCCCTCTGTGGCACTCAAATGGTTATAATATAGAAATTTCTATGACTGCATAGTTTAACAGAGGACCAACCACCATATAGCTAACGAAGGTTAACATAGAATTGGCCTCCAAACATCAGACTAAGGTAAACATAGAATTGACCTCCTAATAATTGACTGAGGAAAACAAGTACCAGCCAACTAACTGCTGACTCATGTAAACACAATACTCAGGCAGTCTACACAAGGTACTCCGTTTGTCCTGTCAGGTGTTTACATGACTCAGCTGTTAAGTGACCAGTCATCTGTTTACCTCACTCAGTTGTTAGGTGGCTGGTTCTTTGTTTCATCAGTCAGCTGTTAGACAGCTGGTCCTATGTTTACTGGTGTGCGCATGAAATTGTGTATATTATAATCCTTTGAGTAGAATGTGGGATGGGTGTAATGCATTGCAGAGCACTGTTTTGCATATTCCTCTGGCACTCTAAGGTTTAAGGGAGATATTCTGCTGTCTCTGTCGATGCATAGAAAACTAGAAAGTAATGGGAAGATCTCAAATTCAGGTATGCAAATTTTGTTTGTTTTGTGAGGTGTCACAGTACCTTGTTTACAGCACCGCCGCTTCAACAACGCTTGGTGTCTTTCAATGTGTCATCTGCAGGCAAGAGGCTTCAAGCATGCAGCAGGCCTCTTTTTTATGTGTGTTTGTTTCCTGTAGTCTCCTCCTACCCACTTCCTCCCTCTAGCTACTCCTCCTACCTACTTCCTGTGGAGGGGTTTAAAGGGCAGACTGAGTCCTGACTCAGTCACCCTTACGTTGTTGTTCTGAGCAGTTCATTTTCTAGTATTCCTGATTCCTATGTATGATCCAGCTTGTCTCTCCATCCATTCTGGTGTTGACATGTGGCTCTGTCTGACTATTCTCCTTGGCATTCCGATTTGGCTTAGATATCCTTTCTGGTGCAAACTTGTGGCTCTTGCGGACTACCCGCTCCGTGTATGACCTAGGCTTGTCTGACTACCCACTCTGGTGTTGACCTGGGGCTCTATCCACTGCACATCAAGCATACATACGCTCCAGTGGATAACCTATCTGGTGCAAACCTGTGGCTCTGTTTGACTACCCGTTCCGTGTATGACCTAGGCTTGTCTGATTACCCACTCTGGTGTTGACCTGGGGCTCTATCCACGGCGCATCCAGCATTCCATCACTTCGGTGGATATCCTTTCTGGTGCAAACCTGTGGCCCTGGCTGACTATCCGTGTATGACTTTGGCTCATCTGACTATCCAATATGGTGCTTACTAGAAGGTTCTGTCTGTTCACTCAGTTTGTTGCGTTATTCAGTCATCCTTCCTAGTACTGACCTGGGGCTCTAGCAGACTCCTAGCTACTGGCTGCAGGCTGAGTCAGTATCTCTGGGGCGTTACCTTACCACGAGACTCCAGTGGGCTGAGGCCTAGTCTCAGATAGTGTGGTGCAGAGATTGGGAGACTGCTATTCCTGATACAGTGCTCACCGTTTCAATCACCCACTGTGTGTTTATTTATATATTGCATTACTGTCACTATTTTCATAATAAAGGTTCAATTAACTATACTGTTTGACTCCTGGTTTTGCTTGCCATCCATAACATGAGGTCTGACAGGATCATCAGCTATCAGAGCTTAGTGCATGAGCGAATAACCAAGTTAATATTATAATGTAACCTCATGAATATAAAAAATTCTTTATCAAGCTAAACTTTAATATGCAAATGAGACATTGGTGAAGGAGACAATGCAACATTGTAACCTTGCAAAGGCATGGAGAGAGCATGGCAACATAGGAGGCATTTGAGGTATAATCACATGGATGAGATTGAGAAGACACCTTAGTGAAGACCATGAGATGAACTGGTATCCTTTTAGAATGATCCCACTTACATTTGACCATCAAAACAAAGATTTCACAACATTGCTGCCATCAAAATGGCTCCTATAAAATGGCACCATTAAAATTGTTGCTGGATCTCATTTAGGCAACATTTGGGAAGTGTGCTTGGAGGTGCAAGACATTAGGGTTCACTATCTGCTAGGTTAGGTTAGTCACTATCTCCTTCTATTAGGTTAGAGTCATTTGGGTACACTAGTCAGGGTTTGGGATATGGTTTGTGGTATGGTGAGATTTTACATGTTGACATTTTTAGTTCTACTTTTGACACATGTTCTTACATGGGTGACATTTCCATAGTAAAACAGATGGATTATGGTATAGTTCACTACCATATCAACAAACTGGACCCTTACACTTAATGCATCCTTAGTGCATCTCCCTTCAACTGTTCTAATACAGGGATGACACATTTATGGAAAAGTAGGTCATCAAAATAGCAGCTGGATATTTCAAATGAGAGGAAAGAAACAGCACAGGCTCAAGTTCAAAGTGTAGTCTAGAGCCAATGTGACTCTTTCAGCAACAAATATTGTGTGATGTCCAAGCAGACAGAAACATTGGACCAGAGACTGGAGGAAGCACTTATTTCAAAGGCATACCAAGAGCAGGAACTGAAGTGCATGAACGAAGAGTAAATGAACATCATTATTTAAAGGAAAGATAATACCTCCCAATAATAACAGCCCCCATTTTTCTTATGATGGCCAGAAAATTCAAATGGCACCTATGTATTTTTCCCTTGTGCATTTATTCAAAATATAACATCTTCAATCAATCATGGAGGTAGACATGACAGTTGCTTTCAGTTTTTTCAACTGAAGCAGGAAGACTGAATGAGTCTACTTAACCCTTTAAGGACCAGAGAGGTACACAATGCATTGCAAAAGCACTGCTTTGCACTTTCCTCAGGTTGTTAATGGATTAAGTTTACCACATGTAGTGAGCACAGTTGGAAGTCCTGTGGTCCTGTTACCAAATGTTAAGTCTCCCTCCATGGACATGACATACAGAATTGATTGAAGAGGTTATTATTTGAATAAAGGAAAAATGGGCAAGATTAATAGGATTAATTAAGATTTTATTGTCACAGTAAGGTAAGTGGGATGTTAGTATTAGCAGGTGTTACTTCTCCTTTAAGCATCAAGTGATCAAGGTGACCAGTCTAGAAAAACATCAATCACAGGAACACTGTGAAAGATGCCATGACTTACTGTGATATAATAAGGAAATATTTTTTCTTGATATCAAGGTCAGGTAACATGATGAAGGACGGAGTAAAGTTTCAGGTCCCTTTGAAGAAATACACCCCAGTTTCATCAGTGGTGAAAATAAGCCTAATGTCTGTTTGCCTTTATTATTTTTTTTTCTTTCATATGCACAAAATAAATTGGAGCATTTCTGTAGCAAAACAACGGCACCATTGAGAACACATACAAATGCCAGCTGATTTAACCCTTGAATGTCAGAGAGGTATCCAGTGCATTGCAGTGGGGCTTTTAACCCTTTTATGACCAGAAAAATATGCTTTGAAATGCATTGCCCACACCTCTGGTCCTTAAAGAGTTATCACCTTAGATGTCAGAGTATAATCCAATACATCCTTTATAATAATTCACTAAGATGTTTGTCAGAAGCCATCATGTGCAGTAGAGACTGCCCGAACACACAGAAAGCTGGGAGCACAGAATTTTGGGAGCACAGAATGCTGGGAGTTCTGTGCTGGGAGCATTCTGTGCTTTCGTGCAGTCTCTACAGTACATGACTGCGTTGGTGGCAGCAAGCAGAGCAGGACCGGCCTCTTAATTTCTTTGCAATGCGTTGCATACCCCTCTGGCATTCAAAGGGTTAACATTATCCAGACCTTGGCCCGTGTACACGGGCTTTTACACTAGTTCATTTATATATTCCCTATTGCACAGTTGCTTTTTTTCCCAGAAATTCTCCACTTGTCTTTGGTAATTTAACTTTATAATCTGCATAAAGTAAATCACCCATAAGCAGTCAAATTAATTATGTAGAATACTGTGCATGTTTCCCCTGCTAGCACAAGAAAGTCTGAGGTATTTCTCCCCTATAGTGCACTTGGTTTTCTTAACCCCTTAATAATAATAAATAATAATAATCTTTATTTAGATAGCACCAACTTATTCCACAGTACTTTACAATAGGGGACAGACATTCAGAGATATTAAATAGTACAAATCATATGAGGAGAACAGAAGGATCAGAGGGCCCTGCTCGTGAGAGCTTACAGTTTAGAGGACACCGGCTGTGTGCGCAAATGGCCAACACTTAAGGACCACGGACCATTTTTTTTTTCAGGTCCAATTCAGGGCTCTCCGAATGGTGTGCAGCCATGTGGGGAGCCCTGAATTCCATGACGTACATGTACATCATTGGTCCTTTAGGGACATACACCCCGTGACATACATGTACATCATGGGTCATTAAGAGTTTAAGAATTCATCCAGTTTTCTTTTGAACATTTGGCCCCAAGTCCATTTCTGAAGCATGGAAGCACATGAGCAGGGGAAAGCAGGGTCACACCTAGGCACCTCCTCTATGAGATCCCACTTGAAGCACAACCACAGTTCTGACTGGGAAACACACTATCAGCAGGCTAAAGGTGCCACAATCAGCAGCAGAAGAAGCAATTTAAAAAGTTCCCAGGGCTCTAGGGCAGAAAAAAAGAAGTAGTGAAGTTATTATTGTGTCAGAGAGTGTGCTACTGCCAGTGCCATCAGTTAGTTTAGTCCAAATAACACCTATGGCTCCTGCTGCAGAGGAGTATGACTGATAAAGCCAGGGCAAATATATTAACAGCAGCCAGATGAGGAGTTGGAGGAGGGATGTGAAGAAGGGTTGTGCCATCTACCCCACTTGGGACCACTGCTATGACTGATAAGTAATGTGTGTCAATAATCTGAGAAGGAGGATAACATATGACAATGGTAAAAATACATACACAAATCATACCATGCCAGTCCTCCACCACCACCACCACTACCATACACATACATATACACATTGTAGGTTGTACTTCATTTTTTTATTACTTCACATCATCATGTATATATACCAGTGTCACTTAAACAGGAAATTAGTATTATGGGCAAAGGACAAATGCATTCTGCATGCTAACACATTTTTCAAGGCATAATATGTTGCTGTAGGATTCACAACTTTGACTTTCAGCCACTTATTCCTAAAATTCAGCCCTCAGAACAAGTAATATTACAGTTGGAAATGTAGTAGCTATAGGAAATATAGGCAAAAAAATTTGTTAAAATAGTCAAAAAATGTGTTAAAATAGGCAGAAAATTTGTTAAAATAAACAAAAAGAAGGACATTTTTGCACAGGCAGAAAGGCTACATTTTTCACGGGAAAAGCAAAAAATCTGCAAGTTTTCGTGAAAAGTCATACAGGAAATTTGTCACACTTTGAGCCCACCCCTAGACACAGGACAGGGTCATCAGTGAGTATAATGCATACAACTACCTCAAGCCAACAACACCATATCACCAACATGGCTGCACATTTCCCAAACCTCAAAAATGTTTTCTCTCCACTGTAAGGATAATGATTAGTGTTGAGCGAGCATGCTCGGCCGATGCTCGGATCGGCTCGAACATCGCTCTGCTCGGCACATGGCGGTACTCGTACGAGTACCGCATGTGCTCGCCCGCCATGTTCGGGTCTCCTCCCCGCACGTTTTGCGGCTGCTGCGCAGCCAATAAACGTGCAGGGAGGCTCTGACATCGGTGTAATGCCAGCAGCCATGTTGGCTGCTGGCATTACACTGATTGGCTGGCCAGAACCCGTGGTCGGGTGCTGTATAGCACCTGACCATCGAGTTCGGCTCAGTCTGAGCCAGGGAGAGCTGAGGATAGGAAGGGAAAGGCAGTGTAGGGAGGAAAAAAAAAAATTGTGACAAAAAAGAACCAAAAGTCCTTTTTAGGACTACTGTGTGTGGGGGCAGCAGGTTATTTTGTGTGGGGGGAAAAAAACAAAAACAAAAAAAAAAAAAATATTCTGTTTAGTGTGAAAAGTTGCAGATTAGAGCACATTCTGTTTAGTGTGCACAGTTGCAGATTAGAGCACATTCTGTTTAGTGTGCAAAGTTGCAGATTAGAGCACATTCTGTTTAGTGTGCAAAGTTGCAGATTAGAGCACATTCTGTTTAGTGTGCAAAGTTGCATATTAGAGCACATTCTGTTAAGTCTTCAAACTAAAATATCAAAGTCACATATTCCATTCAGTGTGCGTCGCCGCAGTTTAGCAGCACATTCTGAGTACTGTGCAGAGTTGCAGAATAGGAAGAAATACTGTTAAGTCTTCAAACTAAAATATCAAAGTCACATATTCCATTCAGTGTGCTTCGCCGCAGTTTAGCAGCACATTCTGTGTACTGTGCAGAGTTGCAGAATAGGAAGAAATACTGTTAAGTCTTCAAACTAAAATATCAAAGTCACATATTCCATTCAGTGTGCTTCGCCGCAGTTTAGCAGCCTATTCTGTGTACTGTGCAGAGTTGCAGAATAGGAAGAAATACTGTTAAGTCTTCAAACTAAAATATCAAAGTCACATATTCCATTCAGTGTGTTTCACCGCCGTTTAGCAGCCTATTCTGTGTACTGTGCAGAGTTGCAGAATAATAAGAAATACTGTTAAGTTTTCAAACTCAAATATTAAAGTCACATATTCCATTCAGTGTGTTTCACCGCAGTTTAGCAGCCTATTCTGTGTACTCTGTACAGTTGCAGAATAATAAGAAATACTGTTAAGTTTTCAAACTCAAATATTAAAGTCACATATTCCATTCAGTGTGTTTCACCGCAGTTTAGCAGCCTATTCTGTGTACTCTGCAGAGTTGCAGAATAATAGGAAATACTGTTAAGTTTTCAAACTCAAATATTAAAGTCACATATTCCATTCAGTGTGTTTCACCGCAGTTTAGCAGCCTATTCTGTGTACTCTGTACAGTTGCAGAATAATAAGAAATACTGTTAAGTTTTCAAACTCAAATATTAAAGTCACATATTCCATTCAGTGTGTTTCACCGCAGTTTAGCAGCCTATTCTGTGTACTCTGCAGAGTTGCAGAATAATAAGAAATACTGTTAAGTTTTCAAACTCAAATATTAAAGTCACATATTCCATTCAGTGTGTTTCACCGCAGTTTAGCAGCCTATTCTGTGTACTCTGTACAGTTGCAGAATAATAAGAAATACTGTTAAGTTTTCAAACTCAAATATTAAAGTCACATATTCCATTCAGTGTGTTTCACCGCAGTTTAGCAGCCTATTCTGTGTACTCTGCAGAGTTGCAGAATAATAAGAAATACTGTTAAGTTTTCAAACTCAAATATTAAAGTCACATATTCCATTCAGTGTGTTTCACCGCAGTTTAGCAGCCTATTCTGTGTACTCTGCAGAGTTGCAGAATAATAAGAAATACTGTTAAGTTTTCAAACTCAAATATTAAAGTCACATATTCCATTCAGTGTGTTTCACCGCAGTTTAGCAGCCTATTCTGTGTACTCTGTACAGTTGCAGAATAATAAGAAATACTGTTAAGTTTTCAAACTCAAATATTAAAGTCACATATTCCATTCAGTGTGTTTCACCGCAGTTTAGCAGCCTATTCTGTGTACTCTGCAGAGTTGCAGAATAATAAGAAATACTGTTAAGTTTTCAAACTCAAATATTAAAGTCACATATTCCATTCAGTGTGTTTCACCGCAGTTTAGCAGCCTATTCTGTGTACTCTGTACAGTTGCAGAATAATAAGAAATACTGTTAAGTTTTCAAACTCAAATATTAAAGTCACATATTCCATTCAGTGTGTTTCACCGCAGTTTAGCAGCCTATTCTGTGTACTCTGCAGAGTTGCAGAATAATAAGAAATACTGTTAAGTTTTCAAACTCAAATATTAAAGTCACATATTCCATTCAGTGTGTTTCACCGCAGTTTAGCAGCCTATTCTGTGTACTCTGTACAGTTGCAGAATAATAAGAAATACTGTTAAGTTTTCAAACTCAAATATTAAAGTCACATATTCCATTCAGTGTGTTTCACCGCAGTTTAGCAGCCTATTCTGTGTACTCTGCAGAGTTGCAGAATAATAAGAAATACTGTTAAGTTTTCAAACTCAAATATTAAAGTCACATATTCCATTCAGTGTGTTTCACCGCAGTTTAGCAGCCTATTCTGTGTACTCTGTACAGTTGCAGAATAATAAGAAATACTGTTAAGTTTTCAAACTCAAATATTAAAGTCACATATTCCATTCAGTGTGTTTCACCGCAGTTTAGCAGCCTATTCTGTGTACTCTGCAGAGTTGCAGAATAATAAGAAATACTGTTAAGTTTTCAAACTCAAATATTAAAGTCACATATTCCATTCAGTGTGTTTCACCGCAGTTTAGCAGCCTATTCTGTGTACTCTGTACAGTTGCAGAATAATAAGAAATACTGTTAAGTTTTCAAACTCAAATATTAAAGTCACATATTCCATTCAGTGTGTTTCACCGCAGTTTAGCAGCCTATTCTGTGTACTCTGTACAGTTGCAGAATAATAAGAAATACTGTTAAGTTTTCAAACTCAAATATTAAAGTCACATATTCCATTCAGTGTGTTTCACCGCCGTTTAGCAGCCTATTCTGTGTACTGTGCAGAGTTGCAGAATAGGAAGAAATACTGTTAAGTTTTCAAACTCAAATATTAAAGTCACATATTCTGTGTAAGATGAAGAAGGCGGGTAAAAAGGGACGGGGAAGTGGACGTGATCCTGAAAGTTCAGGGCGCGGGTCAGGACGCGGAGAAACTGTGCCTGGTGCCAGAGCACAAGAAAGAAAGACATCCACCATACCTAGCTTCATGTGTAATTTTACAGGGCGTCGCAGGACATCACTCTCGAGGTCCGACCACTGCGAACAGGTGGTCGGTTGGATGACAGCTGATACTGCTTCCAGTCGGTTAAGCACCACCCTGTCTTCCACCAAGTCCACTCTCAGTAGCCAAGAGTCTGGTCAACATAATCCTCACTCTGATCATCCTTCCTCCCACCATACACGGTCTGGTCAAAGAAGTGATCCCACACTGGGATATAGTGAGGAGCTCGTCTCATCACCAATCCTTCATTTGACCCTCTCTCCAAGCACGCTTGCAGAGGAACATGACATCTTGTGCCCTGATTCACAACCTCTAGAGGCTACCCAATCACAAGAAGATGACAGATGTGAACGGCATTTAAGGTCAAAGGAAGTAGTGGATGATGATGATGATGATGAGACACAGTTGCCATTAAATCAACCACTATTTCCGTCTCAAGACCTTGTTGAGGAGAATGTTATACAGTTGTCAATGACTGAGTATGTGGTGGGATCAAGACTTGAGGAGGATGATCAGAGTGAGGAAGTGGAGGAGGACTTGGTGGACGATGAGGTGACTGACCCCACCTGGGAAGGTGTAGAGCCGAGCGATGACAGCAGTCCTGAGGGTGAGCCATCTGCAGCACCGCAACAGGCTGGAAGAGGAAGTGGTGTGGCTACAGAAAGAAGGCGGACCGCACCAAACCGGCCCGCAAATGTTCCACGGAGCACCCCCTTGCGTAAATCTACCTTGCCAAGGGGTAGGTGTTCCGCGGTATGGTGTTTTTTTAAGGAAAGTGCGGACGACAAAAGAATTGTAGTTTGCAACCTGTGCCACACCAGAATGAGCCGAGGCATGAACACTAGAAACCTCACCACCACCAGCATGATCCGACACATGGCATCCAAGCACCGTAGTAAGTGGGAGGAGCGGCTGGATCGCCCATCTGTGTCTGCAGGCCACACCACTGCCTCCTCTTCCCCTGTTTTCGGTGCCGGCCAATCGCCTGTCGAAGGCGCAGGCCCGCATACCTCCCGCCCTGCACCTGTAGCATCTGAAGCACCATCAGCGACCACATCCACTTCCCTGTCCCAGCACAGCGTCCAAATGTCGTTACCCCAGGCATTTGAGCGCAAGAGAAAGTACCCAGCCACCCACCCACAGGCCATAGCACTAACCTCACACCTTTCAAAATTACTGGCCATCGAAATGCTGCCATTTAGGCTTGTGGACACTGAGTCCTTCCGCAGCCTGATGGCAGCAGCTGTCCCTCGGTACGCGGTCCCCAGCCGCCACTACTTTTCCCGGTGTGCCATCCCTGCATTACACCACCATGTGTCCCGTAACATCACCCGTGCCCTGACCAACGCAGTTACTGGGAAGGTCCACTTAACGACTGACACATGGACAAGTGCTTGTGGCCAGGGACGCTACATTTCCCTGACGGCACACTGGGTGAATGTCGTGGAGGCTGGGAGCGACTCGGACCCTGGGATGGCACGGGTGCTACCCACGCCGAGGATTGCGGGCCCTACCTCCATCAGGGTTTCCACCAGCACCTACGTTATTGGCTCCTCCTCCTCCGTTTCCACCTCCGAATTCTCTACACACACCGCCACTCCCCCATCAGCCAGTAGCTGGAAGCAGTGTAGCACTGCAGTGGGGAAGCGTCAACAGGCCGTGCTGAAGCTGATCTGCCTTGGGGACAAACAGCACACGGCCTCAGAGCTGTTGCAGGGGATTAGTCACCAGACCGAGCAGTGGCTCTCGCCACTCAACCTGCAAGCAGGCATGGTTGTGTGTGATAATGGGCGTAACTTGGTGGCGGCTTTGGAGCTCGGCAAGCTCACACACGTACCATGCCTAGCGCATGTATTTAATTTAGTGGTGCAGCGATTTCTAAAAACCTACCCCAATGTGCATGATCTCTTGACCAAGGTGCGCCGCGTGTGTGCACATTTCCGTAAGTCATCAACAGCTTCAGCCGGCCTGTTGAAGCTGCAGCAGCGCTTACAATTGCCAACTCACCGGCTGCTGTGTGACGTGAGCACGCGCTGGAACTCCACCTTCCACATGTTGGCCCGGCTTTGTGAGCAGCAGAGGGCAGTAGTGGAGTACCAGCTGTTACACGGTCGTCGCCTCTCCGTTCAACTTCCTGTAATCAGAAGTGAGGAGTGGGAATGGATGTCAGACCTGTGCGAGGTTTTACGCAATTTTGAGGAATCGACACAGATGGTGAGCGGCGATAACGCTATTATCAGTGTAACCATCCCACTTCTGTGTCTACTGAAACGCTCGCTGCTCACAATTAAAACCGACGCTTTGCATGTGGAAGAGGTGGAAATGGGGGAGGAAGAGCTTACACAAGGTGATAGCCAGAGCACCCTCACTTCGTCTTCTCAGCGACAATTGGAGGAGGCGGAGGAGGAGGAGGAGGAGGAGGAGGAAGACACGGTTGCCTCCGCTACAGAGGGTAGCCATGGAACTTTAGTTCCATCTCTTCAGCGTGGGTGGGCAGAAGAGGAGGAAGAGGATGAGGATATTGAGAGTCATCCTCCTGGTGAGGACAGCGAAATCTTGCCTGTTGGTACTCTGGCACACATGGCTGACTTTATGTTAGGCTGCCTTTCCCGTGACCCACGCGTTGTACGCATTTTAGACAACACGGATTACTGGGTGTTCACCCTTCTGGACCCCCGCTACAAAGAGAATTTCTCATCTCTCATTCCTCCGGTGGAGAGGACAAGCAAAATGTTGCAATACCAGAAGGTTCTTGTCGAAAAATTGCTCCAAAATTTTCCATCTGACAACGCTGGCGGCAGAGTACGTGCTACCTTGGCCAACCGAGAAGGGGAGAAAAGGGGAGCACACAGCAGTTCCGAGAAAGGCAGGGCAACACTCTCCAAGGCGTGGGACACCTTCATGACACCCCGCCAGCACCCTCACCCTGATGCGCAGCCTAGTGTCACAAGGAGGGAAAAGTTTTGGAAGATGGTGAAGGAGTACGTAGCAGACCGTGTCAGCGTCCTCAATGATCCCTCTGTGCCTTACAACTACTGGGTGTCCAAGCTGGACACGTGGTATGAACTGGCACTCTACGCCTTGGAGGTGCTGGCCTGCCCTGCCGCCAGCGTTCTGTCTGAGCGGGTATTTAGTGCTGCTGGTGGCATCATAACAGATAAGCGTATCCGCCTTTCCACCGACAATGCTGATAGGTTGACACTTATAAAAATGAACAAGGCCTGGATTTCCCCTGACTTCTCCACTCCACTGGAGGAAAGCCCCGGGGGAACATAAACTCACTTTATATATGTTATTTACAATGATGGGAATACTCTGTATTCCCATTCACCCCTTCCACCCAAAAAACGGGTATATGGTTGACTCTTAATCTTCTCATCCTCCTCCTCCTCTTCCATATGCCCTGTGATATAATTTTTATATAGGGCCAGCTCACCAGCGGGCCCTGTTTGCCAATTTTTATATAGGTCAGCTCACCAGCGGGCCTTCTCATATAATGTTTTATTGGGTCAGCTCTCTAGCGGGCCCTCTCATATAATGTTTTATAGCGTCAGCTCACTAGCGGGCCTTCGCATATAATGTTTAGGATGGTCAGCTCTGCAGCAGACCCTCACCCATAATGTTTTAGATGGTCGGCTCAGCGCACGTTTCCCTCTTAATCATGGCCTCAGTTCAATAAAATCAAGGAAATTTTTGGGAGAATTTGCCTCTGTGCACGTTTCCCTCTTAATCATGGCCTCAGTTCTGAAAATCAAGGAAATTTTTGGGAGAATTTGACTCTGCGCACGTTTCCCTCTTAATCATGGCCTCACTTCCGAAAATCAAGGAAATTTTTGGGATAATTTGCAGATGATATACAAGTAAATATACAGCAAATATTGTTTGGTAACAATTTTTCGCCTAAAGTCGTTTTTATTTTCCTTTTTGTGTGTTTTATGGTCAGTCTGTAAAAATGGCGTACTACGGGCGAAAGATCGTTCCCAGCAGCGATGTTGGAGTCCAAGATGCATCCAGACATCCTCCCTATGCTGTCCCTGAACCATTTCTGTGGTGTTTCCATAATTTTCTGCCCTTTTCCTATGGACCAGGCACCCTCCCCTCATCAGAGCAGGGGGTGCCTGGTGTAATGCTCGAGTCCTCCCATTGACTTCAATGGGGCTCGGGTGTTCGGCCGAGCACTCGAGCCTCAGGGGGTGCTCGGTCAGAGCACCCGAGCATTGGGGTGCTCGCTCATCACTAATAATGATCTTCTGCTGGACACCTGCCACTGATTGCTGTAAAACTGAATGTTCCTCCTGTACTTCTTCTGCAAAGCTGACACCGACTCCAATAACACTCTGGAACATGCAGCCTGCACATTCCTGGGACATAGCCTTCATTGGTTTCAAAGGATCCAGATGCCTTGCAAGGGGTGGCAACAGGTGAGTCTGTACTGACACCTGCTGCCCTTGCAATTCAGCAACAGAAGGAATTAGAGCAGTTGCAAATTCCGTAAATTCCAAAAGCTCATTGCTAGTGGTATGTCACGGTTTGTTAAGACGCTCAGACAACAGGTTTAGGCAAAAGCATAACTTTATTGAAAAGTTAAAGCACTCCCCATAGGGCTCACATTCATACACATACAATATATTAGCAACTGAGAATTAGAACAGGCTCCACCGGCCCTGCCAATAACACCGAGCAAGGCAACCCAGACGGCTATAAGCAACAGCAATAGCAGGCTCCACCGGCCCTGCCAATACCGGGCAAGGCAACAGTGAGACGGAATACACCGGTTCCACCGGCCCTACTAACACCGGGCAAGGCAGCCTCGGGAGATGCTGTGGATAGGCTCTACCGGCCTTGCCAATACCTGGTAAGGCAACCGTGAGATGGAATGCACCGGCTCTACCGGCCCCACCAACACCGGGCAAGGCAGCCTCAGTGAATACTGTGAAGAGGCTCTACCGGTCCTGCCAATACCTGGTAAGGCAACCATGAGATGGAATGTACCGGTTCTACCGGCCTCACCAATACCAGGCAGGACAGCCCCAAAGAAGGAGACCACCACGTGACAATGATCATCAAGAGACAATACAGGGGCACGAACCAACAGCACTTGACTGTGGTATGGAGCAACCAGCGTCCGCACCCTGGAACTAACAGTAGTAATCTCCCAGGTTAATGGAGTAAACCAGCACCCGCACGCTGGGACCAACAGTATAACACGCCACCAGGTTAAATGGAGATAACCAGCGTCTGCACGCTGGGACCAACAGTATAATATGTCACCAGGTTTAATGGAGTAAACCAGCGTCCGCACGCTGGGACCAACAGGATAATATGCCACCAGGTTTAATGGAGTTAACCAGCGTCCGCACGCTGGGACCAACAGTATAATCTGCCACCAGGTTTAATGGAGTTAACCAGCGTCCGCACGCTGGGACCAACAGGATAATATGCCACCAGGTTTAATGGAGTTAACCAGAGTCCGCACGCTGGGACCAACAGTATAATCTGCCACCAGGTTTAATAGAGTTAACCAGCGTCCGCACGCTGGGACCAACAGTATAATCTGCCACCAGGTTGAATGAAGTTAACCAGCGTCCGCATGCTGGGACCAACAGTATAATCTGCCACCAGGTTGAATGGAGTTAACCAGCATCCGCACGCTGGGGCCAACAGTATAATCTGCCACCAGGTGTAATGGAGTTAACCAGCGTCCGCACGCTGGGACCAACAGTATAATCTGCCACCAGGTTTAATGGAGTTAACCAGCGTCCGCACGCTGGGACCAACACAGTGAGAATATCGCCAAGGCGAGAGAGTGAGCAATGTCGCCAAGCGACTACCGGATGGAAACACTGAGACCAAGTGAAGGTGGAGCACAGCGAGCACTGCTGCACAGACGGCAATCGGAACAAGCCAGACGAAACAACCGGAGCATCAGCCGTCACGGAGAAGTCCAACCGGAGTGGCAAGCAGACTGGACAGGAACAGGTGGAATCAGGAACACTGGAACTCAAGACTCTGTAGCTCAGGACTCTGGAACACTGGAACAGGCCTCAAACAGCAAAACAGACTGGAACACAGGACTCTGTAGCTCTGGACTCTGGAACACTGGAACAGGCCCAAACAGCATGACAGGAAGAACAAACAGGTACTGTCAGAGACACCACGTCGCTTGGGATATTCCATCGTGGAGCTACACATGATATCCGTTCTCTGAAACCTTGGTTTTCTACAAAAGAATACGGCAGCATGTCAATTGCCAACATCTTGGCAACCTTGCCATTCACAGGAGTACTTTGGAATTGCTTTGTGAAGTTTTTGACTCCTTCCTAGAAACTAAGTCAGTGTGGGTTGGCAGGACATGGCAGAAGAATCCTGAAACTTTATTGCTTTAACAACATGACTAGAGGAAGTGGTGGCGGTAGATGCAGCATGTGTGGGCAGTCTGTGACTCTTGCCATCTCCCACAGCAAAGCCAGAGTCATCATACTCCTCTGCAGCAGGAGCCATAGGTGTTATTTGGACTGAACTAACCATTGGCACTGGCAGTAGCACACTCTCGGACACATAAATAACTTCACTACTTCTTTTTTCTGCCCTAGAGCCCTAGGAACTTTTTAAAGTGCTTCTGCAGTTGCTAGTGGCAGCACCTTTGGCCTGCTGATATTGTGTCTCCCAGTCAGACCTGTGGTTGTGCTTCAGCTGGGATCTCATAGAGGAAGTGCCTAGGAGTGAGCCTGCTTTCCCACTGCTCATGGGCTTTTTGCACAGACAACAGATAGCAACATGCTTAGTTTGAGAATCCTGAGTAAAGTATCTCCATACTGTGGACTTCATGGAATGAGGGGTTCCTGAGGTGGTGCTGCTGCTACTACTACTACTTGGGCTAAATGTTAATGTAATACTCCTGCCACTACTACTACTAGGTGTCAAAGGTGCAGCACTTACAGCTGAATAGGCACTAGTCATATCTAACAGATTGGATGTTAACCTGTGTTGCAGGGTATCACCATAGTAGGTGATAAATGAACAAGCATAGTGTTCACTGTTATCCCTGTGTATTATAAATGTAAGCCTAAATGAAGGGAAATAACACTATAACAATGTATCAGATGAACATACTAGACTGGTACTCATCAATGATGATTCTTCTCTTCTTGGCTATTTGGTTTTTACAGTTGTGGTAAGTGTATTTGTTGTAAGAAAACTAATAGCAATAAAAAAATAACTAACTTTATTTCATGCAGTACGAAAGAAGAATTTAAATTTAAATGTATGTTATCCTGCAAATCTAAAGATGTAATTTACGTGTTGCATATATAGGATGGACTAAAAGAACTTGTAATATTACAGTTGCTGAGCATATTAGAGACATCAAAAAGGTTTTGAAAACCATAGAGTTTCCTCACATTTTAAAGAAATGCATAAAATTGGATGCAAAATTGTTTAGCTTTATTGCTATTGAGCAGGTACATAGAGAGTGGAGGGTAGGCAGCAATGTCAAGAATTGAATCCAAGTGGATATTTAATATGGATAACCTTCAACCAAAAGGGTTAAAGGCTGAATAGGAATTGTTTGGTTTTCTGTAACAATGTTAATAAAGTTTAGTGTTTTGAATAGGTGAGTTAAACATGTAGAATGCTATCATGGCTTTTATAGAAAAACAACGGCACCATTATTCAAATCAGGAATAAATCAAAATCTTCTCACCATTCCGCAGTATAATCTGGTACCAATTCACGATAGACATCCAGAATGTCTCCTTCTTGTAGGAATTCAAGCACTTGAACAAAAAATTGAATGGCACTCTTATGCAGAAGTAGAAAGTGTGATAAAAGCAATTTATTTCAGGCTACATACTGGCAAACAGACATAGCGTATACACCCGCTTTCACATCTAACGCGTTTCGCACAACAAGGTGCTTACTCATAGATGAGATCTCACTTGATGCGGTCCCGGCTATCTAGTCTACACTGTAACGGTTTCAATTCAAAACATCCAATCAGTAGTTCGTAACCAATGTTTTTACAAAACTCAATTAAATTAATTACCTCCTCCATACTGCTATTGGTCACAAAATACTATACCATTAATGAAACAAGCTCTAGAGATCTGACTCTATTGTATCATAGAGTTTAACTCTTTATATCACCATACAGGTGAGACAGCCAACCGCACCAATGGAGATTACAAATACAAATAAAAATATATTTATTATACACAATCTAAAAACATTTTAGAGTGAAATTGGTAATCAAAAAAACGTATCCACTTATTAAGTGTATAATTTTATACAAGTTAAAGATACAGCTATAGTATGAGTAATCTGTAAGTAATCATTACATTGGGGCTCTACACACAACACGTTACTTCGTATTCTTTATTAAGACCATTTGGCACACGTGTTCCCAGTGTAAAGATCCAATACACTTCTCGATATGATAATTTCAATGACAAATCACCTCCTCTGAAAGAATTATTAACTCTTTCTATACCTTGTACACTAAACGTATCCAATCTTCAATTATGCTTTGTACAAAAATGCGAAGCTACTCCTGTTTTAAAATCTCCACAATTAATGTTGCTGACATGTTCCCTAATTCTTTCTCTTAAACATCTACTGGTTTTACCAACATATTGAATGTCGCAAGATGTACATGTTATCAGATATATCACATTCCGTGTGCTGCAATTGATGTATTGTTTCATATCATGTTCAGCAGCATAAACTGCCGAACAGAATTTTTTTGAAGGAATAATCCACCTGCAACATTGACATCTGGCATGATTACATTTATACATGCCAACAACATTAAGCCAAATTTGTTTTTTCTTTCTAGAACTGTCATTAAGGTGTACACTCGGTGACAATTTTTGTGCCAAGGTCGGTGCTCTTCTTGAAACAAATCTACAGCTATTATTTTCTAAAATCAACTGTAGCTGTCTGTCAGCCATAATTACAGGTAAATGTTTTTTAACCACCTGTACTATTCGTGTATATTCACAACTATAACTAGTAGAAAAAACAATATTTTTACCACTCTTATCTCTCATATTCTTATGCTGTTTATCAATATTTGGTTTATCAATCAATAATTGTTCTTTAGTAGTTTTTTTGGAAATTGAAATGGCCCGATTTAACATCCATTGGGGATAACCCCTAACCAAAAATCTTTGTTTTAAATCTCTACTAGCTTCTTCAAAGGCTCTATCGGTTGAGCAGGATCTCCGTAACCAGAGAAACTGTCCAACCGGTATGCCTCTGATTATATGACGTGGATGACACGAATCTGCTCACAAAAGAGTGTTTGCAGAAGTAGACTGCCAATATATCTCAGTATGTATAATTCCAGTTGTCTCAGAAGAGGAAATAAGTAAATCCAAAAAAACCACAACATGAGAATGATGAGTAGAGGTGAACTTTAAATTATAACAATTATTATTCCAATATGGTATAAGCTGTGTATCGATAGCCTCCCTGTCACCATGCCAAATGACAAGGACGTCAAAAACACAATTATTTCTGAATGGGCATCCATCCGCAAAATAGTGGGACTCCTCCCGCCAACCCATAAACAGGTTGGCGTATGAGGGTGCAAATTTCGCCCCCATAGAAGTCCCACGCCTCTGCAGATAGAACACCCCATTAAACAAAAAATAATTGTGCTGCAACAAAAAAGATATCACCTCAACCAAAAAATCACAAAATGGTTTTGTATATTCACTATACCGTTCTAAATGATATGTAATGGCCATAAGGCCTAATTCATGAGGAATACATGAATACAAAGATACCACATCACTCGAAATCCAAGTATATTCAGGGAGCCATGTGACAGTCTGTAACTCTTGAAGGACCTGTTTTGTATCCCTTAAATGAGATTGTAATATCAATACTAACGGCTGCAAACAGTCATCTACATATTGTCCTAAACGTTCTCCTAAAGAGCCAATTCCTGCCACTATAGGTCATCCCTCTGGATTTGTCAATGACTTATGTATCTTTGGAAGCAAATGAAATATTGGAATAATAGGAAAAGAAACATCTAACCATTCTCTTTCTTTGGATTTAAAAAAATTCTGTGAAAATCCATAATCTAATAAAGCTCTCAAAAGAACGCTATATTCTGGGGTATCATGGCGTCCGTGATCTGGGCCACATTCTGCCCATCTCGCTGATACTGATCTCCGATTGGCTGCTCTGTACTGCTCCTCCTAGTGACAGCCAGTGTATGACCCCGGACTGCCTGACCACGCCATTATCTCGTTCCTGATACTGTGTACTGATTTGGATTGGCTGATGTTCCTGTTTCCTGTTCTGACCCGGCCTGGCTGACGTTCCTGCTCCGTGTACCAACCTGACGAGATTGATGACCCAGCTCTGTGTACCGAACCGGCGCATCTGAAGATCCTGCTCTGTGTATTGACACGGCCTGGCTGACGTTCCTGCACTGTGTACTGACTCGACTTGGTGGTGGTTCCTGCTTCTGCTGTGCCCGGTTGGGCTACTCCAAACTGTTCCTGCTGCTGCCTGTCTGGCACCGTTACAGCTTACTGGGCCTCCCTGTATTCCGTTATTACAGTTGCCAGAATACTCTACCAGTGGTCAAGAGCCTCATTGCCTCCACACCGTGTGGCACTCGCTTGGCCTTTGTGGTTCAGTTGAGTGCCTTCGGTGGTTGCCGTTATCCAGACCATAGTGCTATTAACCCCTTCGGGGGAAGGGCCTCGTTATACTACTACCACTCTGGGTTTTGTTGGGCTCCGTTTCAGTGTGCTATTAGTCTCCATTTGGTTCCGCTGTGCGCTTCCGCTTGCCATCCATTTATACCATTGCCCATTAAACCTTTCAGGTAGTACGTGCACATGGTGTTTTGGGCTGCTCCGGTAGGGCTTCTGTTTAGGCACGAGCTCTGATCAGTCTGTGTATCGTTGGTGGGCGTCCACCATTGCTTCCGCTTACATGAGTCTAGTGCCTGTTGTTGCAGTCCTGTCATTGTCACCTCGCATTGCCTATAGGTGACATTGAGCCTTCGTTAAGCATACTACCAGTGGTTGCACTGATTACTTTGGACATTCATACACTGTATCAAATTCATTAACCTGACCTGTGTCAGTATTGTGTGTATTTACATACTGGACCCGTGTGGGTTAAATTGCTTGTAACCTGTCTTGTGTCAGTTTCCACTGTTGTTACTGGACCCATGAGGGTTACTTCATTCCTTGTGTGCCTTAATAAAAGTGTGTTTTTACCAACATCTACCGTGTCCGAGTGTACTGAACCATAACAAATGTACCTTTAACAAAAGAGAGGGCTATTTTAGTATATAAACAATGATGTGTTTGTTTGGAATTGTATATCATTAGAAGTTGGATCATGGTATGAGAGCCACGCACAAAGACAATCAATTTGTATAACATTTATAGCTTTTTTATTGTACAGCAGGTGTGTTACTGTGTGACATTCCTTTGAACTTGTGGACGGGGGGGTCTCATACAAATGTTTTGTTTGTATTCAGATGATGTCCTTGTTTGGTTTAAGTATTGCCTCCCAGCACTCACCGGTTAATCCTGATTTATTTCTCTCTTCTGCAGGGTACTTTGGGTTTCAGATTACTGACATAGAGTTAGGGAATATTTTTCCCCTTTGATATTGGTAATTAAGTTCAACCCAACTATTATCTGTACCTTGGGAGTGTGTATAATGCAATACGTGTCATTATATACAATTTCATTCTCTGTATCTTTGTGTTTTTGTCATTTCTCTTCTATATTATCAGTCTCATTGGATGAAACAGTTATCATGGTCTTCCACTCGGTATTGGAGCATAGTTATGGTGTCTTGTTGAGCATGCAAATGTTGTCAGATAATTCCACGTTAGCTTCTTATACCGCATCCACCCTGGTAGAGAGTATAGATCCTGTCTCAGTTCTGAGACCACTGCCTGAAAGGATTCCTTAATCTCCCCTGCCAACAAAAAATGTTTTATTTTTTGGATAGTGTCCCCAGTACTTCTGGAGGTTAGGACGAGCATCCATTGTGGCAGGAGCAGCCCCAGGATGATTCTTTGCAGAGGCAGTGATGCCAAATGAAGGAGGAAGGTCTGATGCCACATCTTGGCAGGAGGGCCTGTTGAGAAATGGTGCCAGTATGCCTCGTTGCAGCATGAGATTACTGAAGGTGGGGCCTTCTTTTTATTTTTATGGGGCATACTGTGGACCAGTATGGGCACTGTACTGACCCAGGTAGAATTTAGCTCTTAGGTGAAGCAGAAAAAGGGATGTCCTGTGAAGTAGTGTTTTTAGACTTGGGAACTCATACTTAACACCTCCATCATAGTCTGTAGCCAGGAATGCCCCTCTTGGTGGTGTAACTTTTTATGTGACTTTCACAAACAGGAGGAGAAGGATCATCATTGTTTATTGTACATGCTGCACTTTACTATCAGGCCCCTGCGCTACTCCTACTTCTTTCACACTACACCTGCCCCTGGTACATTTCCAGGACATTTTTAAACAGTGAAGTATTTAACCCTTTGAGTGCAATGCATTCTGTACCGTTCTGGCACTCAAAGGGTTAACAGAACTGATTGTGTATGATGTATTGCCCTTTTCAAAATACTTTATCTCTTCTAGTATTTTTCTGGAAGCATCCAGATGCCATGAGATATATGGCACAAAGCAACTTCTCCATGCCAGTGAGATAATGGTTGGTGGAGACTATGTGCTTGAGGTCTTCTTTTATGATCTTGTAGAGGTCAAGGATACTGCAGGAGCTTGTAGCTGTGTTGGACCTCCTCCTCCATATTGCCAAAGAGGGAGATCCTGATCATAGGATACGAGTCTCAGGTTTCTCTAGTTGAGCGAGTACCTGTGGCTGTGGGATTTCTACAGGTCTAGGCAGAAAAGGAGAGGGTGGTGGTGGGGGGAAGCACCTGCAGGATATTGCACACCTACATCGTCAGGATCCTGGGACTCCATGGTGCCCACATAATTGTCCTTGGCATACCTTTGCAGGAAACAAAGGGAAAACATGGAACTGATGGGAAACCCTATGTTTGTCAGTGGGGGGCAAAGGCAAAGAAGATGGTGTTAGTTTTACACCAGGTGCATGGTAACCTGGTAGATGAGAAGGAAGCATGGTCAAACAAATTCAAGGTTGGGACACACAGAATACTTCTGTAAAGGTGTGGCAAGCTGGGTCATAACAACAAATGCAACAGCCATCAGGAAGATTGGATATCTCTGGTAGGCTCATAGAACAGGAGAACAAGTTACAGCCTGGTGAGTTGATGTAGCTTGCGGATACCAATGGGAGGAGAGGGCTCATCTCAGTGATCACTCCACATTTTGTACATAGCTTCACCCAGGGTGTAAGACCACTTGCTTCATGGGTTGGGGGGGGTAACATGACATGGAACATGTTTGGGGGTGAATGAGTATCCTCTCCAGGTTACACACTGGTGCATGGGTGCATCCAATGGCTCAATGTGAGGTTATGTGTACTTATCAGGATCCAGGTGTTTGGGGTGCAGGGCACATAACAAGTGAGTCTGTTTGTGGACATCTCTTGGGTAGTGCATGGTTTGGGATGGACCATGTTAGGTATACTTGTGCCATTGAGATCTTGAGACACCTTTAGCAGTTTGTGTCAGGCCTTTCTTGTTTTTGATTTTTGAATTGGTCCTCAGGAGATGCCTGTGAGTGCATGTGTGACTATGTTTTGTTTATCCTTGTGTTCTGTGACAGTGGTTCTTAGGACACATTGGGCAGCAAAGATGTTTTTTTGAAGGCACAGAATTACCAACAATAAATGTATGCTCTTAATGCACTTTACCAGTGACCTCGCAATAGAATCAGAAATGGAACGTGCTGTCCCATTGATTTTAATGGGTAGAAAACAGGTGGCTGTCATGAGAAACAATCTGGCGTTATTTGCTTTTAGCATGGGCAATGAATACTATAATCTGACTAAAAAACTGTTGTCATCTCACCACTTTTGTTTTTTACCACACCTAATAAAATCAAGCTCCTGGTCTGCTCAGTGGAGAACCTTTATAACCAGTACCCATTTTATGATCCGTTACCATGGAACAGTAATTATTTACACATTTTAGACAGCGTGTTGTTTTGTATGATTTATGTAACATAACATCTCTTCCTTACAGGTGTTGCAATTTTAGTGTTGAACAGTGTATTAACAAACTCATTGTTCTTTTAACCTGATAGAATTCACTGCTATGTTTCCTAGAATGGAAATTGTCATTAATTGGATTGCATACTCTTTTAATACTTACATTTTCCTTTGCTGTAGAGATATATCCACATGCTTTACAATACCCTAGAGGGAAAAATTACATTGTTTCCAGAATCATTTGTCATTTTTTAATCTTTACCTAGTGACTTTTCAAAGGAGGTTTTAAGAAAAATTCCACAATATATATTTCTTTACATTACTGAAAAGTATTGGGTCTTACAGTAGACCTGTCACTTCGGATTTTTGTCTACATATTTGAAAATGTCATTTAAAATTGAGTGTGTGCCATGTTAACCATAAGTCCAGCAGTATAGTTTATAAAATATTCACACTTCTATTTCTGGGAAAAGTGAGAGAGAAAATCTCCTGGTGCAGCTCAGTGCTTCAATAGCGTATGAAATGTCAATGAAAAGCTTAAACAGCATATAAAATGTCACTGAAAAAGCTTCATTAGCATATGAAACTGGATTGGTACTTCAGTTAGCATACATTAGCATATGGATCCAAGTATAAATATCTCCTTAACTATACATTTGCTGATTTTTTTGATAATATGACACATACACATTTTTTATGAAGTTTTCAATTTGAAGACTTGAATCAAAGTTACAGGTTCACTTTAATCTAGGATGTGCCATTGTGAACTAATCTACCCTTTAAATAAATGTTGCTTTATCAATTGCACTTAAGCCTCAAACACTGCCACATTTGAGTGGGAAGTATTGTTATAAAATAAACTGTTAGTGGCAGTAGATTTCTGAAATAAATGTTCTCAAGTCAACTATACTGATTAACAGAGATATTAAGATCTAAATAATGAAACAGAATCCACAGGAATAGCAGGGGTTGTGTGATGGCATAAGGGAGGAAGGTGTAGCGTTCAACTGACTGCTGCCTCTGACAATAAGAGTAACAAGTACAATACCTGTACAGAATGTAGTAGTGAATGTTCTGAAAATCTCTCGAAGGGAAAAAGTAGGAGGAAGGTAAAGCAGTTAAACCAACTGCCATGCCTGACAGTAAGAGGAAAAATAATACAGTCCTCAAAGTAATGGAGAATTCCCTGAAAATATTTGTAAGGGGAAGAGTAAAAAGAAATTGTATGAGGCTTCAAAAAGCCCAGAGGAATAAAAAGTAGTAGGGAAGAAGTGGCGGACAATACTAATGATGACATAATTATTGATGATTATGTTGATCTAGAATATATCCCTCCAGCATTCTCCTCTTCTTCAGATGAAGCTGAGAGTGAGGGAGATGAGGACATGGCCAGAAAATTATCTGAAAGGCAAATGCTCGATCTTCCACCATTCAAAATGAACACTGTGCCTGATTATAAACTGTTTGAGAGATAAGTAAGTAAATCAATAAGTAAAGATGCCTAAAACACACAGTTACCCTGTCAATCATCATCAGCATTGTCACTATTTCCAAGTTGAACCCCCACTCAGTCACACACACTATTGTTCAGTGTTCAGCAACACTGGTCATTGACATCCCCAACCCTTCTGCTGCTGTTTGTAGTACAGCACCTCTGACACCTACTAGTACAATTATAGTAGGAAATAGAGAAGCAGGTAGAAAGCATCAAACCTTTCTCCAGAACATTTCAAGCTGTAGTGTAAGTGTGGGAAAAAATGTCTTTCCTATGAGCAGAATCTCCACCAGGAAAAGTGGGAAAAAGTTTTTGCAGAATTTCCAGTGGGAACAATTCTCTAGGCTTGCTGCTAGATTCCAACTACCAAAGGACATTTCTTCTATCAGAAATATAGTCATGCATCTCCCTAAAGTTAGTCCTCTAAATTCCTCCAGCGCTCTCCCTTCAACACCTCATGTCCTTCCTTGTTCTTATGATGGCCTCCATGGTGGTAGTGAATTGGGCTCCGTATTACACCATTATAACTTTATATACTTCACAATTTCAAATGAAATCCTTGGTACCTGGACTGCTAAGTCATAATTCCTAAGTGAAGTTCTGCTTTACCTGAAGCTGTCCTTGACCCATCAATCCAAGGGTCCTCCATTGTCGGTTCTATATTGGATTGGCCTGACTACTGATGCAAGCAAGTTCAAATGGGGTGAAGCAATTCAAGGGCAGTCCTTTCAGGACACTTGGACAGCTACTGAATGAGCACTGTACTCCAATTAGGGATATTAGCAGTGTGGAGAGTACTGAAGATGGTCCGTCCCCTCATCAGGGGGCGGGTGCTGGAAGTGAGGTCAGAACGAGTGCTGTTGCAATCTTTCCATTACAATGTATCCACAGGCTGGAGAACCTGCGTCGACCATTGCACCGGGATTCATCGTCTTTTCAACCTTACTGGGGGGCAAGTTTACCCTTGTTTGTTCTTGAGTACTATATATATGCAGTGTGATTAGCACTATAATCTTGTGAATGCTATATAAGATTTTCTCTCCATTGATATGTGCTCCGCTGTTTTGCTTATATAGTTGTATTATTTATAGCCTTTGGAATTTGGGCTTTCTGGTACTCAAGTATTATTGTACTAATTGTACATCAAGTGATAACCCAGTAAGGTTTTTATGATGGCTGATGAACTGGAGGTGGAGACTTTTGCTTTAAGCGATTTTTTAAATTCTGATACACGCCAACACAAGGTTAATACACTGTTTGAAGGTGATTTAATAGTAAAAGCTGATGATCTTGACACTTTGGATGTGAAAACCTTGTTTAATAAGTTGGAAAAGATTATGATTAAGGAATTACGGCTATGGTGGGATATAACTACGCTTGAGAAATATATTCAAGTTAAACGAATCCCTCGTGGTCTGCGAGTCAAAAAGTTTCCAACTTTTGAAGTTAAGGACTCTATGTTTATTGAGAAATGGAATAATATTCTAAGTGACTGTTCCTTAAGGCTGATGGATTTAATCTTAGAGTATAAGAAACAACAGTTGGATAAAATAAAAATGGATACATCAAAAATCCAGTCAGCATTAAAGTTACAGAGCACAGTCCCTCTATTTCGTGAATTGGATGATTCTTTAAAGTGTGCTCTTGACAAGTTGGATCAGGATCTTTTGTTGTTTAAACAACACAAATATATCAGAGATAAAATGGATTATGATTAGTGTTGAGCGAGCGTGCTCGGCCGATGCTCGGATCGGCTCGAGCATCGCTCTGCTCGGCACATGGCGGTACTCGTCGAGTACCGCCATGTGCTCGCCCGCCATGTTCGGGTGGCGGGGATCTGTGCCGAAGGAGGCACAGATCTGAAGACGCTCCGCTGGACCACCAGGGACTGGAGGTACGGGGGCATTGCGGAGATGAAGGGGGCATTGCGGAGATGAAGGGGGACAGTGTGGAGATGAAGGGGGACAGTGTGGAGATGAAGGGGGACATTGCGGAGATGAAGGGGGCATTGCGGAGATGAAGGGGGACAGTGTGGAGATGAAGGGGGACAGTGTGGAAGGGGGACATTGCGGAGATGAAGGGGGCATTGCGGAGATGAAGGGGGCATTGCGGAGATGAAGGGGGACAGTGTGGAGATGAAGGGGGACAGTGTGGAGATGAAGGGGGACATTGCGGAGATGAAGGGGGCATTGCGGAGATGAAGGGGGACAGTGTGGAGATGAAGGGGGACATTGTGGAAGGGGGACATTGCGGAGATGAAGGGGGCATTGCGGAGATGAAGGGGGCATTGCGGAGATGAAGGGGGACAGTGTGGAGATGAAGGGGGACAGTGTGGAGATGAAGGGGGACATTGCGGAGATGAAGGGGGCATTGCGGAGATGAAGGGGGACAGTGTGGAGATGAAGGGGGACATTGTGGAAGGGGGACATTGCGGAGATGAAGGGGGCATTGCGGAGATGAAGGGGGACATTGCGGAGATGAAGGGGGACATTGTGGAGATGAAGGGGGCATTGACCAGGCACCCTCCCCTCATCAGAGCAGGGGGTGCCTGGTGTAATGCTCGTGTCGCCCCATTGAAGTCAATGGGGCTCGGGTGCTCGGCCGAGCACTCGAGCCTCCGGCGGTGCTCGGTCAGAGCACCCGAGCACCCGAGCATCGGGGTGCTCGCTCAACACTAATTATGATCATGATTTAGTTTATGATTGGAGAAGATATAATTCTGGAAGAAGAAGTTTTAAGCATGGAAGATCCATTTTGAAATCTGGTGACCGTCGAATCAGTTTTTCATTATCTGAAGGTCAGACAGATGAGGAGATTGATTCAAATCTAAACTCCAGTGCTCGAAATGTTCCTTCAACCTCCTCATTAGTGGAAGATGTTAATCGGAGTGGTATTGATCTCAGTTCTTGGGAATCGGAACATGTCTCTACTACCCTTCCAAAAAACCAATGGGGTCACAGAAAACAGCGAAAGAAGGATTTACAAGGATTTACCCGAAGAGGGGGCAGAAGGGCAAGGAAACAGAAGATATCAAACGAGAATGACCTGAGGCAATCTGAATCAATAACTGTGCTGAATCTGTCTTCAGTGACATTAACTACAGCGCAGTTGTCAGTTTTGGCCAAGGGTTTAAATTTTGTCCCAACCATGTCTTTTGATTTTTTTGTCACTTTGTTGGATTTTCAGTTAAATTCAGAGGGTCCAAAAGCCAGATTGGCTGGGCTAGAGGAAACTGAGGAAATTATAGGTCCACAATTTAACTCCTTTGTGGATAACTGTACCCTTTTAGAGTTACAGAGTTTGGAGTCAGAATCCTCCAGAACGTCCCCTCTGGTTAATTCTATAAATACAGGTTTACAACCCAGATCTCGTTTTTCCCCTCTCCATTGTAAAGGTACACAATTGGAAATTTTTCAAAAAACGTTGGAGAGTGAATTAACAAAGTTGCATAAACAGGTTCACGGCAATAAGGTACATAATTTGGGTATCAATGAGAAAAAAGCTTTGTTGTCTGTTCAGTCTAATAAAGACATTGTGGTCAAAATGTCTGACAAGGGAGGCTCCATAGTGGTCCTTGATTTTGAATATTATAGAGGAGAAGCTTTGCGACAATTACAGGACAAGGACACATATACTATGTTGACTACTAACCAGACCATGTCATTCAGAGTAAAGTTAACCAATTTGGTACAAGAAGGGCTTAATATGGGTATCTTAGATCATCAGGAGGCTTTGTTTTTGGTTCCTGAGACTCCTATTGTGCCAATTTTTCACCAATTGCCAAAGGTGCACAAGGATAGTAGTCAACCGCCCGGCAGGCCTATTGTGTCGGGCATTGGTTCTTTGAATGAACCATTATCTATTTGGGTTGACCGGCACCTTCGGCCTCTGGTGGAGAGGTTTCCTGGTTTTATTTGAGATACCAAACAAGTAATGGTTCAATTAGATCAGATCCAATTGCATTCTGGGTATAGTTGGTTTCAGCTGATGTTACAGCGCTTTACTCTTCTATACCACATCAGTTGGGATTGGAAGCTTTAAAGTTTCATCTTTACAAGTTTTCAGATTATACGGATGATCTTTGTGTATTTTTACTAAAGCTGTTGAATATCTCCTGTGCCACAATTTCTTCTCCTTCGATGGGGTGTTTTACCTCCAGAGGTGTGGAGTCGCTATGGGGGCAAGTTTTGCCCCTTCCCTTGCCAACCTATATATGGGTTAGTGGGAAATGACCCACATCTTTGGGGGTGCGAACCCCTCGAGGGGGTTGATCTTGTGGTACGGGAGATATATAGATGATTTATTGTTTGTGTGATTAGGCTCAGAATTGGAAGCATCTACTTTTATTGTGTCATTAAATGACAAAAGTTATAATTTGGGATTTACTTCTAACTTTCAGGTTGATACTATCCCCTTTTTGGATGTTATCCTTATGGGTGACAAAGATAGGGGGGTAGTAATTAGTGATGAGCGAGCACCCCAATGCTCGGATGTTCGGGTGCTCTGACCGAGCACCCCCTGAGGCTCGAGTGCTCGGCCGAGCATCCGAGCCCCATTGAAGTCAATGGGAGGACTCGAGCATTACACCAGGCACCCCCTGCTCTGATGAGGGGAGGGTGCCTGGTCCATAGGAAAAGGGCAGAAAAAGATGGAAACACTACAGAAATGGTTCAGGGACAGCATAGGGAGGATGTCTGGATGCACCTTGGACTCCAACATCGCTGCTGGGAACGATCTTTCGCCCGTAGTACGCCATTTTTACAGACTGACCATAAAACACACAAAAAGGAAAATAAAAACGACTTTAGGCGAAAAATTGTTACCAAACAATATTTGCTGTATATTTACTTGTATATCATCTGCAAATTCTCCCAAAAATTTCCTTGATTTTCAGAACTGAGGCCATGATTAAGAGGGAAACGTGCGCAGAGGCAAATTCTCCCAAAAATTTCCTTGATTTTCAGAACTGAGGCCATGATTAAGAGGGAAACGTGCGCTGAGCTGACCATCTAAAACATTATGGGTGAGGGTCTGCTGCAGAGCTGACCATCCTAAACATTATATGCGAAGGCCCGCTAGTGAGCTGACGCTATAAAACATTATATGAGAGGGCCCGCTAGAGAGCTGACCCAATAAAACATTATATGAGAAGGCCCGCTGGTGAGCTGACCTATATAAAAATTGGCAAACAGGGCCCGCTGGTGAGCTGGCCCTATATAAAAATTATATCACAGGGCCCGCTGGTGAGCTGGCCCTATATAAAAATTATATCCCAGGGCACGCTGGTGAGCTGGCCCTATATAAAAATTATATCCCAGGGCATATGGAAGAGGAGGAGGAGGATGAGAAGATTAAGAGTCAACCATATACCCGTTTTTTGGGTGGAAGGGGTGAATGGGAATACAGAGTATTCCCATCATTGTAAATAACATATATAAAGTGAGTTTATGTTCCCCCGGGGCTTTCCTCCAGTGGAGTGGAGAAGTCAGGGGAAATCCAGGCCTTGTTCATTTTTATAAGTGTCAACCTATCAGCATTGTCGGTGGAAAGGCGGATACGCTTATCTGTTATGATGCCACCAGCAGCACTAAATACCCGCTCAGACAGAACGCTGGCGGCAGGGCAGGCCAGCACCTCCAAGGCGTAGAGTGCCAGTTCATACCACGTGTCCAGCTTGGACACCCAGTAGTTGTAAGGCACAGAGGGATCATTGAGGACGCTGACACGGTCTGCTACGTACTCCTTCACCATCTTCCAAAACTTTTCCCTCCTTGTGACACTAGGCTGCGCATCAGGGTGAGGGTGCTGGCGGGGTGTCATGAAGGTGTCCCACGCCTTGGAGAGTGTTGCCCTGCCTTTCTCGGAACTGCTGTGTGCTCCCCTTTTCTCCCCTTCTCGGTTGGCCAAGGTAGCACGTACTCTGCCGCCAGCGTTGTCAGATGGAAAATTTTGGAGCAATTTTTCAACAAGAACCTTCTGGTATTGCACCATTTTGCTTGTCCTCTCCACCGGAGGAATGAGAGATGAGAAATTCTCTTTGTAGCGGGGGTCCAGAAGGGTGAACACCCAGTAATCCGTGTTGTCTAAAATGCATACAACGCGTGGGTCACGGGAAAGGCAGCCTAACATAAAGTCAGCCATGTGTGCCAGAGTACCAACAGTCAAGATTTCGCTGTCCTCACCAGGAGGCTGACTCTCAATATCCTCATCCTCTTCCTCCTCTTCTGCCCACCCACGCTGAAGAGATGGAACTAAAGTTCCATGGCTACCCTCTGTAGCGGAGGCAACCGTGTCTTCCTCCTCCTCCTCCTCCTCCTCCTCCTCCTCCGCCTCCTCCAATTGTCGCTGAGAAGACGAAGTGAGGGTGCTCTGGCTATCACCTTGTGTAAGCTCTTCCTCCCCCATTTCCACCTCTTCCACATGCAAAGCGTCGGTTTTAATTGTGAGCAGCGAGCGTTTCAGTAGACACAGAAGTGGGATGGTTACACTGATAATAGCGTTATCGCCGCTCACCATCTGTGTCGATTCCTCAAAATTGCGTAAAACCTCGCAGAGGTCTGACATCCATTCCCACTCCTCACTTCTGATTACAGGAAGTTGAACGGAGAGGCGACGACCGTGTAACAGCTGGTACTCCACTACTGCCCTCTGCTGCTCACAAAGCCGGGCCAACATGTGGAAGGTGGAGTTCCAGCGCGTGCTCACGTCACACAGCAGCCGGTGAGCTGGCAATTGTAAGCGCTGCTGCAGCTTCAACAGGCCGGCCGAAGCTGTAGATGACTTACGGAAATGTGCACACACGCGGCGCACCTTGGTCAAGAGATCATGCACATTGGGGTAGGTTTTTAGAAATCGCTGCACCACTAAATTAAATACATGCGCTAGGCATGGTACGTGTGTGAGCTTGCCGAGCTCCAAAGCCGCCACCAAGTTACGCCCATTATCACACACAACCATGCCTGCTTGCAGGTTGAGTGGCGAGAGCCACTGCTCGGTCTGGTGACTAATCCCCTGCAACAGCTCTGAGGCCGTGTGCTGTTTGTCCCCAAGGCAGATCAGCTTCAGCACGGCCTGTTGACGCTTCCCCACTGCAGTGCTACACTGCTTCCAGCTACTGGCTGATGGGGGAGTGGCGGTGTGTGTAGAGAATTCGGAGGTGGAAACGGAGGAGGAGGAGCCAATAACGTAGGTGCTGGTGGAAACCCTGATGGAGGTAGGGCCCGCAATCCTCGGCGTGGGTAGCACCCGTGCCATCCCAGGGTCCGAGTCGCTCCCAGCCTCCACGACATTCACCCAGTGTGCCGTCAGGGAAATGTAGCGTCCCTGGCCACAAGCACTTGTCCATGTGTCAGTCGTTAAGTGGACCTTTCCAGTAACTGCGTTGGTCAGGGCACGGGTGATGTTACGGGACACATGGTGGTGTAATGCGGGGATGGCACACCGGGAAAAGTAGTGGCGGCTGGGGACCGCGTACCGAGGGACAGCTGCTGCCATCAGGCTGCGGAAGGACTCAGTGTCCACAAGCCTAAATGGCAGCATTTCGATGGCCAGTAATTTTGAAAGGTGTGAGGTTAGTGCTATGGCCTGTGGGTGGGTGGCTGGGTATTTTCTCTTGCGCTCAAATGCCTGGGGTAACGACATTTGGACGCTGTGCTGGGACAGGGAAGTGGATGTGGTCGCTGATGGTGCTTCAGATGCTACAGGTGCAGGGCGGGAGGTATGCGGGCCTGCGCCTTCGACAGGCGATTGGCCGGCACCGAAAACAGGGGAAGAGGAGGCAGTGGTGTGGCCTGCAGACACAGATGGGCGATCCAGGCGTTCCTCCCACTTACTACGGTGCTTGGATGCCATGTGTCGGATCATGCTGGTGGTGGTGAGGTTTCTAGTGTTCATGCCTCGGCTCATTCTGGTGTGGCACAGGTTGCAAACTACAAATCTTTTGTCGTCCGCACTTTCCTTAAAAAAACGCCATACCGCGGAACACCTACCCCTTGGCAAGGTAGATTTACGCAAGGGGGTGCTCCGTGGAACATTTGCGGGCCGGTTTGGTGCGGTCCGCCTTCTTTCTGTAGCCACACCACTGCCTCTTCCAGCCTGTTGCGGTGCTGCAGATGGCTCACCCTCAGGACTGCTGTCATCGCTCGGCTCTACACCTTCCCAGGTGGGGTCAGTCACCTCATCGTCCACCAAGTCCTCCTCCACTTCCTCACTCTGATCATCCTCCTCAAGTCTTGATCCCACCACATACTCGGTCATTGACAACTGTATAACATTCTCCTCAACAAGGTCTTGAGAAGGAAATAGTGGTTGATTTAATGGCAACTGTGTCTCATCATCATCATCATCATCCACTACTTCCTTTGACCTTAAATGCCGTTCACATCTGTCATCTTCTTGTGATTGGGTAGCCTCTAGAGGTTGTGAATCAGGGCACAAGATGTCATGTTCCTCTGCAAGCGTGCTTGGAGAGAGGGTCAAATGAAGGATTGGTGATGAGACGAGCTCATCACTATATCCCAGTGTGGGATCACTTCTTTGACCAGACCGTGTATGGTGGGAGGAAGGATGATCAGAGTGAGGATTATGTTGACCAGACTCTTGGCTACTGAGAGTGGACTTGGTGGAAGACAGGGTGGTGCTTAACCGACTGGAAGCAGTATCAGCTGTCATCCAACCGACCACCTGTTCGCACTGGTCGGACCTCGAGAGTGATGTCCTGCGACGCCCTGTGAAATCAGACATGAAGCTAGGTATGGTGGATGTCTTTCTTTCTTGTGCTCTGGCACCAGGCACAGTTTCTCCGCGTCCTGACCCGCGCCCTGAACTTTCAGGATCACGTCCACTTCCCCGTCCCTTTTTACCCGCCTTCTTCATCTTACACGATATATATGACTTTAATATATATGAGTTTGAAAACTTAACAGTATTTCTTACTATTCTGCAACTCTGCAGAGTACACAGAATAGGCTGCTAAACTGCGGTGACACACACTGAATGGAATAAGTGACTTTAATATTTGAGTTTGAAAAATTAACAGTATTTCTTACTATTCTGCAACTCTGCAGAGTACACAGAATAGGCTGCTAAACTGCGGTGACACACACTGAATGGAATAAGTGACTTTAATATTTGAGTTTGAAAAATTAACAGTATTTCTTACTATTCTGCAACTCTGCAGAGTACACAGAATAGGCTGCTAAACTGCGGTGACACACACTGAATGGAATAAGTGACTTTAATATTTGAGTTTGAAAAATTAACAGTATTTCTTACTATTCTGCAACTCTGCAGAGTACACAGAATAGGCTGCTAAACGGCGGTGAAACACACTGAATGGAATATGTGACTTTAATATTTGAGTTTGAAAACTTAACAGTATTTCTTACTATTCTGCAACTCTGCAGAGTACACAGAATAGGCTGTTAAACGGCGTTGAAACACACTGAATGGAATATGTGACTTTAATATTTGAGTTTGAAAACTTAACAGTATTTCTTACTATTCTGCAACTCTGCAGAGTACACAGAATAGGCTGTTAAACGGCGTTGAAACACACTGAATGGAATATGTGACTTTAATATTTGAGTTTGAAAACTTAACAGTATTTCTTATAATTCTGGAACTGTACAGAGTACACAGAATAGGCTGTTAAACGGCGGTGAAAGACACTGAATGGAATATGTGACTTTAATATTTGAGTTTGAAAACTTAACAGTATTTCTTATAATTCTGGAACTGTACAGAGTACACAGAATAGGCTGTTAAACGGCGGTGAAAGACACTGAATGGAATATGTGACTTTAATATTTGAGTTTGAAAAATTAACAGTATTTCTTACTATTCTGCAACTCTGCAGAGTACACAGAATAGGCTGCTAAACGGCGGTGAAACACACTGAATGGAATATG
Source organism: Rhinophrynus dorsalis (assembly GCA_037306005.1). NCBI lineage: Eukaryota > Metazoa > Chordata > Amphibia > Anura > Rhinophrynidae > Rhinophrynus > Rhinophrynus dorsalis. The sequence continues at coordinate 83,394,754 of CM074718.1, read as the reverse complement.
TGACTTTAATATTTGAGTTTGAAAACTTAACAGTATTTCTTACTATTCTGCAACTGTTCAGAGTACACAGAATAGGCTGCTAAACTGCGGTGAAACACACTGAATGGAATATGTGACTTTAATATTTGAGTTTGAAAACTTAACAGTATTTCTTACTATTCTGCAACTCTGCAGAGTACACAGAATAGGCTGTTAAACGGCGTTGAAACACACTGAATGGAATATGTGACTTTAATATTTGAGTTTGAAAACTTAACAGTATTTCTTATAATTCTGGAACTGTACAGAGTACACAGAATAGGCTGTTAAACGGCGGTGAAAGACACTGAATGGAATATGTGACTTTAATATTTGAGTTTGAAAACTTAACAGTATTTCTTACTATTCTGCAACTCTGCAGAGTACACAGAATAGGCTGTTAAACGGCGTTGAAACACACTGAATGGAATATGTGACTTTAATATTTGAGTTTGAAAACTTAACAGTATTTCTTATAATTCTGGAACTGTACAGAGTACACAGAATAGGCTGTTAAACGGCGGTGAAAGACACTGAATGGAATATGTGACTTTAATATTTGAGTTTGAAAACTTAACAGTATTTCTTATAATTCTGGAACTGTACAGAGTACACAGAATAGGCTGTTAAACGGCGGTGAAAGACACTGAATGGAATAAGTGACTTTAATATTTGAGTTTGAAAAATTAACAGTATTTCTTACTATTCTGCAACTCTGCAGAGTACACAGAATAGGCTGTTAAACGGCGTTGAAACACACTGAATGGAATATGTGACTTTAATATTTGAGTTTGAAAACTTAACAGTATTTCTTATAATTCTGGAACTGTACAGAGTACACAGAATAGGCTGTTAAACGGCGGTGAAAGACACTGAATGGAATATGTGACTTTAATATTTGAGTTTGAAAACTTAACAGTATTTCTTATAATTCTGGAACTGTACAGAGTACACAGAATAGGCTGTTAAACGGCGGTGAAAGACACTGAATGGAATATGTGACTTTAATATTTGAGTTTGAAAAATTAACAGTATTTCTTACTATTCTGCAACTCTGCAGAGTACACAGAATAGGCTGTTAAACGGCGTTGAAACACACTGAATGGAATATGTGACTTTAATATTTGAGTTTGAAAACTTAACAGTATTTCTTATAATTCTGGAACTGTACAGAGTACACAGAATAGGCTGTTAAACGGCGGTGAAAGACACTGAATGGAATATGTGACTTTAATATTTGAGTTTGAAAACTTAACAGTATTTCTTATAATTCTGCAACTGTACAGAGTACACAGAATAGGCTGTTAAACGGCGGTGAAAGACACTGAATGGAATATGTGACTTTGATATTTGAGTTTGAAAAATTAACAGTATTTCTTACTATTCTGCAACTCTGTAGAGTACACAGAATAGGCTGTTAAACGGCGTTGAAACACACTGAATGGAATATGTGACTTTAATATTTGAGTTTGAAAACTTAACAGTATTTCTTCCTATTCTGCAACTCTGCACAGTACACAGAATGTGCTGCTAAACTGCGGCGAAGCACACTGAATGGAATATGTGACTTTGATATTTGAGTTTGAAGACTTAACAGTATTTCTTCCTATTCTGCAACTCTGCACAGTACACAGAATGTGCTGCTACACTGCGGCGAAGCACACTGAATGGAATATGTGACTTTGATATTTTAGTTTGAAGACTTAACAGTATTTCTTCCTATTCTGCAACTCTGCACAGTACACAGAATGTGCTGCTAAACTGCGGCGAAGCACACTGAATGGAATATGTGACTTTGATATTTGAGTTTGAAGACTTAACAGTATTTCTTCCTATTCTGCAACTCTGCACAGTACACAGAATGTGCTGCTACACTGCGGCGAAGCACACTGAATGGAATATGTGACTTTGATATTTTAGTTTGAAGACTTAACAGTATTTCTTCCTATTCTGCAACTCTGCACAGTACACAGAATGTGCTGCTAAACTGCGGCGAAGCACACTGAATGGAATATGTGACTTTGATATTTGAGTTTGAAGACTTAACAGTATTTCTTCCTATTCTGCAACTCTGCACAGTACACAGAATGTGCTGCTAAACTGCGGCGAAGCACACTGAATGGAATATGTGACTTTGATATTTTAGTTTGAAGACTTAACAGTATTTCTTCCTATTCTGCAACTCTGCACAGTACTCAGAATGTGCTGCTAAACTGCGGCGACGCACACTGAATGGAATACGTGACTTTGATATTTTAGTTTGAAGACTTAACAGAATGTGCTCTAATCTGCAACTTTGCACACTAAACAGAATGTGCTCTAATCTGCAACTTTGCACACTAAACAGAATGTGCTCTAATCTGCAACTTTGCACACTAAACAGAATGTGCTCTAATCTGCAACTGTGCACACTAAACAGAATGTGCTCTAATCTGCAACTTTGCACACTAAACAGAATATATATATATTTTTTTTTTTTTTTTGTTTTTTTCCCCCCACACCAAATAACCTGCTGCCCCCACACACAGTAGTCCTAAAAAGGACTTTTGGTTCTTTTTTTTTCACAATTTTTGTTTTTTTCCTCCCTACACTGCCTTTCCCTTCCTATCCTCAGCTCTCCCTGGCTCAGACTGAGCCGAACTCGCTGATCAGGTGCTATACAGCACCTGACCACGGGTTCTGGCCAGCCAATCAGTGTAATGCCAGCAGCCAACATGGCTGCTGGCATTACACCGATGTCAGAGCCTCCCTGCACGTTTATTGGCTGCGCAGCAGCCGCAAAACGTGCGGGGAGGAGACCCGAACATGGCGGGCGAGCACATGCGGTACTCGTACGAGTACCGCCATGTGCCGAGCAGAGCGATGCTCGAGCCGATCCGAGCATCGGCCGAGCATGCTCGCTCAACACTAGAAAGGACATTTCAACAGGCTTTAAATACACCTGGAGAACATCTTTTATCGACTGTTCATAGAAACAGATAAAACGTTGGAGTCAACAAGATACAAATAATGATGTTCGGTTTATTACTACATACAGTTTACAATATTCTAAGATTTGTGGTTTGGTGAGAACATTGTTTCCAATTTTATATACTGATCCGGTTTTGGAACCTATGGTGAAACATGGTTGCCGATTTGTGGCAAGACAGGGTGTTACAATAGGCAATCATGTTTCTCCAAGTTTATATAGGACCACTAGAGTTAATCCAACTTGGTTAACTACGAAGGGCTTTTTTAAATGTGGTGTGTCGCGCTGTAAATACTGTAAAGTATCAGTGGTTTCTAGGCAGTTTAAAAGTATGAAAGATGGTACAGTATATAACATTTTGTCATATATAAATTGTAATACAGCAAATGTTGTTTACTTGTTTACATGTATGAAGTGCTGCATTCAATATGTGGGACGTACTTTGCGCCCTTTGAAACAAAGAATTAGAGAGCATTTGAGTCAGATCGGTAGTGAGGACCCAACCTCAGCTGTGGCCAAATATATAAGATCTTTTCATGAAGGGGATGAGAATTGTTGCTCCTTCCAAGGGATTGAAAGAGTTAATCTCCCTTGGAGAGGGGGAAATATGAATGAGATAATAGACAGAAGGGAGGGGTTTTGGATTTTGAAGTTACAGACTCGTATACCGGACGGTCTTAATCATGAATGGGACATCAGTCACATATTGTGATTTGTTGACTGTTATATGTTTTATGTTAGTTTTTGAGTTTTTGATCCGGATTTTTATCCCTCCTGTCCGTATTCTCTCTTTCCTCTCTCCACAGAGAGTTAATTTATATAAGGTTGTGGTTGGATATCTGGCGTTGGTTCCTGCCCTTCCGTTTTTCTTGTGTGTATGCAGAGGGTTAAATATTTGTTTCTTTTAATGGAGTCTTTACTGATTGGCCATGAATTTGATTACTTAAGAATGAAACAGGTTTCCCCAATTGTTTTTAACTTCCAGTTTATATAAGTGAATGTGAAACTTTTATGTGAAGTCTATGATTAAGCACTGCACATAGCGCGAAAGCGTTAGACATTTTTTGGGGGTCTTAATGCATCTTTTTGATCCCTGAAGCGGGAAGTCTTCAATGTGCAGTCTGCTTCAAATCGGTCTGAATGTACCATGGAGCAATCAAAGATCCAGTTTTTCTCCCAGTAACCTCAAGACAATCTGGAGGTAGATGATGTCAGACCTGGTCCTTTCAGTTAGGATGTCTCTTCCCCTTTTTTGACTCATTCCTACAGTACTCAGGAAGGTGATACAGGACAAAGCTCATCTTATCCTTATAGTTCCACACTTGCTGAGAAGAACAAGGTTTCCATCCTGAAGTCTCTTGCAGTGAATGATTCATTCCCTCTTCTCTAGGAGATGGACCCTATACATGAAGGGCCAATCCTGTGTAAGTAAGCCTCCAAACTTGAATCTAACAGCCTGGTTCCTGAGTGCCAGATAATGAAGACATAGGACCCATCTCCAAAACAATAATAACCAGAAAGGTGTGAACAACTCTCTTTGTTGCATACTCAGCTCAAAGGAAGTGTCCATCAAAGATCAAAAAAACAAATTCTACCACAGTCATTGATACATCATGAGCCTATAAAGCAATCTTAGTGAGAGGATCTGTAGAACAGCCGCATGGAAGAATGCTTATACTTTCATAATGTATTTCAGACTTGAATTTCAGACATCAAGGGAGCTTGCCTTTAGTCACAAAGGCCTGAAAGCAGTGGTAACATAATTTAATTTACTTGGTTTTGCTTTGGTTTTTCTCAGGTGTGCTACCTGGAGACCCAACATTTTTTATCTGCTAATTCATTTTTCCTCAGGTCCCCTTTGGTAGCACGTGGGCTTCATGCCCTTGTGTTTGTGTCCAATAAGTACCTTTTTTTTTTTTATAAAATGTATTTATTGACAAATTGATTGTAAAAAGTTACACATTACACTCACAGTATTAGCATGCATGCAAAAAGGATGGTACAGAAAAGGATAGTACATAAAACATCTTAAGATGCAAAGCATCAGCATAATACAAAACATTTGCAGTCTACATATTTATAAAAAACCCAACTCTCCAACACAGAACCTCCCCCCGACTCACCCTAACGAGGCCCCCCCCCCCCCCGGGAAACCAACACCCACCGCACAGAGCAAAGCATGTGAACATATTAAGAGATAATATTAAAACACGGAATCATATCTCCTCATCACTAATTGCAGCTATCATACAATCCTCTCTTCAGGAACCACTTCCCCCAGGTTCGTACAAACTTAGGCTCCGACCCCCTATGTATATGAACAAGTTTGTAGTGGGGGATATTAGTAGCAATTAAATTAATCCAAGTATGCTTCTCAGGAGCACAAACAGACATACAGCACATAGCCACCACCTTCCGAGTCATGACCAAAAGCTCCCTAAGTATTGTCTTATCTTCTACTCTATGAATATCTTCAGGGAGCAATGAAAGGACACATAATTTTGGAGACATGGGGAGACCTCGTTTCAGCACCCCAGAAATAACACCAATCACTTCAACCCAAAATTTCTTCACCAGGGGGCAGTCCCAAATAAGATGTATGAATGAGCCCTCTACTCCAGCACATCGCAGACAATCCGGTGACCCCAGTCTGCCCATTTTAAATATCCTAAGGGGGGTTTAATATGATCTGTATAACATTTTCAGTTGTATAAGTTGGTGACGAGTATTCATAGCTAAGTGTCTTGGGCCTAGTTTTCTGTCTCCCACTCCCAATCCGACAATTTCCCCACATCAACCTCCCAAGAGTTCCTGACCGACTCATCAGTGCATTCTGTTCCAGCCGGCATCCAAGTATAAAGAAAGGACAGAGGTTTCTTAGGTCTTTTTTCAATCAACATTAATTGTAGGGGAAATGATGAAAGCAATACACTACGGCCGTGCCAATACGCGTGCAGGACATGTCGAAGGCACAAGTATGAATAAAATAGAGTATTAGGAATATTAAACTCTAAGTGTAATTGTTCAAAAGATTTCAAAAGGTTGTTAAAATAGAGGTGACCTATTGTTGTTATTCCATAGTTTGTCCACAGTTGGCCAAAGTCTAGTGTATGCAGTGGAGTGAAGCCAGCCGGTCCCCATAGCGGGGCAACCGCTTTGAAATTGGAAATCGTTTTTATGGTATTCCAGGTAGTATGCAACAAAGTATATAATGGAATGGTTCGTCTGCTCACTGCCGGACCTACAGTCAACAAATGTTTCAGCTCATATGATGGCAATAATAAAGATTTATCAATATGAATAAATTGATGGGACATCAGGGGATCCAAATAGGCCAGTGCGTACTGACCCTGAGCAGCTAGGTAGTATCGGTACATATGTGGAAGAGCTATACCCCCCTGCCTGGAGTGCTGAGTAAGTATTGACTTCTTAATTCTGGGGTGTCCCCCTCCCCATAAGAAAGTCACTAAAATACTATCAATTTGTTTAGTAAGACCTAGGAATGATAGTTGGGGAATTCCGAAATATATAAAGAAAACTGGGTAGGAAAATCATTTTAAATAGGTTGGATCTACCGATTACATTAAGAGGCAGCGTCTGCCACAATGTGACCCTATCCCTCAGTTTGCCCATAAGAGGGACCAAGTTATGTTCAATAAATTTACTAGGTTCCACCGTCACCTTTATTCCAAGATAATCACAGACATGTACACATTTCATCCAAGTATCAAGAAATCTTGTCTGCTGAGCCGGTTCATCAATTGGCAGAAGGAAGGATTAGGACCAATTAATTCGCAGACCTGAAAAATCCCCAAAAGTGTCCACAACAGTAGGGAGTCTTCTAAGTGAATTGTCTGCATCACCCAGAAAAAGCAAGACATCGTCCGCGTATAAAGCTATCTTTTCCTCACTGTTTCCTATGCGAAAACCTTGTATGTCACAATCAGCTCGTATCCGTGCCGCAAGCGGCTCTATTGCCAGAGCAAATAGGCCCAGGGACAGGGAGCATCCCTGCCTCATCCCTCTAGCCAGTACAAAGTCCTCTGAAGTAGGTCCCCCAGCAACCACCCTAGCCCTTGGGGCATGGTATAATGTGCGAACCCATCTTATGAAGACAGGTCCAAAGCTAAATCTTTCCAGAACATCCCAGAGGTATTGCCACTCAACCGAATCGAAAGCCTTCAACACATCTAATGTGGTTATCAGCCTATCAACACACACTGAATATCGTGGATCTTACAGGTTAAAAAAATAAACCTCCCTTTAGGATCAGTTTTTAGATATATAAGAATAAAGTCTAATCTTTTATGAATAAGTAGGGAAACACCCCTGGCATAGTTGCTATATGTGGAGTGATAATGTGCCCCTATCCATTGCCTCCAAAGAGACAATACCCTACTCATGAGTTTCCTGTAACATAATAACATCTGGGAAATGTTTCCGAATAAAGTTCAGAACCAGTGATCTTTTAACCAGGTCATTCAAACCCCTAACATTCCATGTGAAAAATTTACATACATTAATAGCCATTTGTCACTGTTGTAATAATAAACAAAATGTGCATTAAGTCTCCCCTTTGCAGGGGATATGTCCAGATGTGCGGTGAGCGTCCCACACCCAGAGGAGGAAGAGAGAGTGCCCCGACAAGTCCAAACCTCAAAGAACCCTTAAGACCGTAAGGGTCTAAATATTCAAACATCCACCCTGTCACCACCCCCCCCAACCTGATGGAGACCTTAGCCCAGAACCTAACCTGAATTGGGGGTCTAACCCCCATACCCCCTTAAACATCCCACCCACCCGTCCTGTCACCATCCCCCCCAACCTGATGATGACATCAACCCAAAACCTAGTTGGAAGTGGGGGTCTAACCCCCATTCCCCCCCTAGACATTTAAACAGTTACCCCAAGACACATCATCCAAGTTCCAACGTATATAACAGAATTAAGAACATTACATCATCTGCACCACTATTAGCACATCTGCTATCCCAGGTGGCATACCCCCCATCCCCCGAAACGGGTACTAAAGTCATAGCATGAGTTCAGAGTATCGGAGGATACAGCCAGCCACTCCAACAGAGAGGCAGCTATATGTCCGACAGCCGACCCCATTCCTTCTCCAAACCTACCAAACCATAGTAATTATATATAAAGAGCGTCTTCCATTTAGAAGAGAAATTACAACAGTATATTCCTACTCTCCCAAACATGGGCACATTACACAGTACATCTCAGGCAAATTCAAAGTAGAGCTCAATGCCCAAATAATTCCAGTTTCCACAGCTCAGCAGCTAAATCCACTACCGCACCGTGGAAACAATAATGCCAGGCCAAAGAGAAAAGTGCGTCTGCTCACACAGAGGGTGATCAGAGCAGATTCTCCAGCCATCGAGTGGGTTGCCAGGCAAGAATATATGGGCAAACATGGGTCTATCTCCGAACATGTCTCAGCAAGATTTAACCGTAGGCAAATATTTATCATTACACTTGTTTCAGGAACCAGTTTTAAAGGTCTCCAATAGAATTCTAGAAGTTATAAGTAAAAACAGTGTAACCCTACTTGTCCAATCCTGGGCATAATATACAAGATAGCTCAGCCAAACTCAAAGTAGAGTACCATTCCCAAAGAATTCTAACCACTGCAGCCAGGCAGCGAAACCCACCACCACGCTACAGAAGCAACATCATTAGGTTAGAGATCAAAGTGCTCCCTGCAGCCAGAGAGCAAGTTAAATAGTCTCTCAAGCCACAGGTCAAGCAGCCAAACAAGAATATATAGGGCATTCATGGGTCTACTTCCAGTAGGTCTCAGCAAGATTTAACCTTATACAAATATTAAACATTCCACCCATCTCAGGAACCTTTTACACATTCACATATATATGTATATATATATATATATATATATATATATATACAAATACACACACATACATACACACATACAGTTTCAAAGACCCCCAGTAGAGTTCCAGAAGTCATGTAGTTTTCTCAAAACCATCTGTTCCCCCAGGCCTACAAAACACATAGCAGAAGAAGGGGGGGCAGAGGGCCAATCATGTGTTACAACCAAAAAGAGGCATTACATTAGTAGTTAGACACTCATCACAAACTTTCCAACAATCTCAAGGCATCGATTTCTGAAATGAAGAATTCAGAGGATTCACCATGAACCACTCTCAGCTTTGCCGGGTATAACATAGAATATACGAAACCCTTTTCCCTGAGTTTCTTCTTGACCTCAACAAATTTTCTCCGTTGCTTCTGTATTTCTGGGGAAAAGTCCGGATAGACTGAAATCTTGCTATTTTCAAAAAGAATATTGCACTTCAGGCGGACTAGGCGAAGCTCTGCATCTCGATCCCGAAAGTTAAGTATTTTTGCGATTAGTGGTCTAGGTGATGCCCCAGGTGGAGGGGGAGTCATCGGAATTCTATGTGCTCTTCAAAGATAAATATGCCGGATAGGCCTTCAATGCCCAGATACTCCTTAACCCAATTTTCTACAAATGTCGTAGGATTATTACCCCCTTTCTTTTCGGGAATACCAAGCAAGCGTATGTTGTGCCTTCTGGAGCGGTTCTCCAGGTCATCAGTCTTTTGCTGCAGTGCTTTTACTTGTTGTTTAAGTTGGAGAACAGATTCCTGAATAGGTGGCAGCGTATCTTCAACCTCAGAGACTCTCATTTGCGTATCCCCAATTTTCTCACGCATTGCTTGTTGGTCAGCTCTCAGTAGATTCAGCTCCATCTGAACAATATCTATTTTGTTAGTAAGGACATTTTGGCAATTTGTAATAGCCGCCATTAATTCCACAAAGTGGGAAGTAGATGCGTCCCCAGAGTCTGAAGTGCTGGAGAGGAAGGCTGAACCGGAGAGGATTTCTCTGTTGAGGATCCCATGGCAGCCACCATTTCACTCTCAGTCAATTGCCGTCTTGCGTATTTATGTAGTTTAGATTTATAGTCCATTGACTTTTTCCCCATGGCGTGACAAGGTCAAAAGCGTTGAGATGAAATGATGAGTGTAAAGTAAGTGTTGTTGTGCAGTGAGTCACTAGTGCAACATCGTCAGGAATGGATCAACGGTATTAGAACATTTTTAAATCATTGTTGATAATAATACACGGGGCAGATGAAGGGTACACACAAGGGAAGTCGACAAACAGAGGGGTAATCAGATAGAGGAAAAGCCAGCAGGCCTTCATAAGGTTGTTTCATCCCTCAATGCATATCAGAGAGGCAGTGCAGCAATGATAGGTTTCCCAGCTACCCCTGTAGGCAGGGTATCCAAATATTCTTATGTTATTCACACTCTCAAAGCTGGTATGGGACTGGAGCAGAGTACAACATCGAGAATGAGAATGACAGGGGTCCTATTGGGCAAGACGGGTTACAGGGAATAAAAAACAATAAACAGAATGGTGAACTAGAATGGTAGGTATGAGTATATGTATGAGTCCACCAAATCCGCTATCGCTTCAGATGCACCGTAGGCACCCCAACAGCTGCAGTCTCCTCCAGGCCCCAGTAGCATGTGAGGCCAAATGCGAAGCTCCTCTCCGCAACTCAGTGAAGCCGTCCCCCCCACCAAGCCAGGTATCAGCTTTCTCTACCGACACACCTCCACCGGCAGTGCCAGTCTCCAAGGTCGCGTCTGTGTGATCTAGGCCTCAGTGGCGTACACTCCGGGATGGAACTGCAGACCCAGGCAATATTGGTAACCCCAGGTGACCAGAGCTTGGGGGACTACAGCCGTCAGAATCGGGATGTCCGAAATTGATTTCTCGGTCCAGATGGGCCCATAATATTAGGCAGGTAAACAGAGCCGAGTCCCCACACGTCTTCCCAGTATGGCTGCCAGGCCACACCCAATAAGTACCTTTTTTACATATGTTTAATCTCTATTCAGTTACTGGGGTTCTGGGGTAGGAAGTCATTTTTAAAATATCCCGTACTGCCTAGAGTAGTTGGGTGTGTTACCAAAGGGGACCTGAAGGAAAAGCAATTGACAGGTAAATAATTTAAATCATTTTCACTTTTGATGCAATTGGATTTCCCTAGAATTACTACACTTTCCTCTTTACATGTGTCCTATTGTTTCTCATGAAATTGTTCTTACATTCATGTTTTAATATAGTATTATATAGCTGTGCTTCATAATAGAACTATTTATCCAATCAGAGAACTGGTGCATGTAAATGTGATCACTTTATGTGGCCAAACAGTGAATAACATCAAACACAGAGCACAATAAATGCCTGATTATCTGCATGCAGAGAAGTATGAAGTTTAGAAAGCAACAATAATAGTAACGTCAGCACATTACATTCTTAAAGGGATAGTAATGTTTCATAATAAAAGCAGCTCTAATTAATCATCATAGTATTTGTACTTTGGAGAGTGTTAGTTCATTACTATCAGAGTTGTAGTTCAAGAGTAATTCAACAATAAAGTATCCCCCTCCCGCCCCTTTTACTGATGTAACACTGTTCAGCCAGATCAGAAGGGAGGTGCCCAGGTAGATTGCAGAGGGGGACAATCTTCAATTGAGGTAAGGGAAAAACCTGAAAAACTTGTCAAGGGGGGGCAGGGCTTTCATTGTTCTCATAGGAAGAAGATTGTCCCCTGCTGTTATCCATCTGGTCTATGGACTGTATTTCACATCTGAGAAGAGATGGTTTACACTAGGTAAAAGGGGTTGTAGGGGAAACTTTGCTTGTGAATATCTTTCAAACCATAAAGGTTTGAGAGATAAGACTCTTTTTTTAATGCCTACAAAATAAAGAAAAAGATAAAATGAAGTATTATTATCTCTTTAACTCACTTCACCTAGTGTACATGAAGAATGTAGAGGTTAAATGGAACAGGAAACTTTTTTATGTGAAAAAACATACATTGTAGGTACTTCTTCCCAGCTGAGTAAAACAACCCCCAAGCTGGGTGATACTCAATTAAAATGTTATTTCAGTTCAGATGATGTGAGTTTGGGATTTTTTAAAAATATTTCTTCAGTTTGACCATGGACTAGATGTATTAAAGTAAGAAAGATTTGATAAAGGTGAAATAAACTCAGCAATATGATAATCTCTCCAGTTCTATTGTTCTTCTTTGGAACCTATGCATGTGAAAAGCTAGAGAAAATGTCATAGGAATTTGAGCAGTAGGGTAACCTTATTGTACTCAGTAACCCCTACAATAGCCTGATAGAGTTAATGATAACTGAAGCCTAATTTATTCCATAATATAAATATATGTACATATTAAATCCATGACTATATTTTTAGGAATTAACTATCTTACCATTTGTTTGGAGGGGTGACACAATAATATAATACATTGGGAATTCATGACAGATACTTTTATGAATGCCACAAAACTGAGACAGATTCTGTAGATACAGTAAGGCTTCCTATATATGGCTTTAATGTGGATGTCACAGCTGGAATCTGTTTTCAGCTGTACCCTGCATACTCAGGAGTGCTGCAAATACTTGGTTACTTGAATATCAAAGGCTTCTGCATAGAGCACAGGTACATAAATCCTTCAATGATTAAGCAAGAAGCAGGTATTTGTAGAGAGGAGTACAATATGTCTTGGGCTAGGCTCTTAAATGCACCTCATAAAACAAGCCAGCCTGAAACATGATGCTCTCATTGTCAGAATAAAACAATGATGCATTCAAGATATTTTTACATATACTCAGGGATGGGCAAGCTGCAGCTCTTAATATGTTGTTCGACTTCACTTCCCATCATCCTCATCTGGCCATAGAGGATTTGTGCTGCAATTCAAGAATAATCTCAGGGACACAGGTTGCTCACTCTTGCTTTATATAGTATCACTTAAAAATGTTTCTCCTATCTATTGGCTTCTGAGTGAATTCACAAATAATTCTCATTATGTCTTACATCAGATTTATTCAAGGGATTCTTTACAAGCCTGATCAGTTTTGTGTCTCAGAGTAGACATTTTACATAGACAAAATACAGAATAGACATTCTATAAAGACAAAAATATATATTTTTATACACACATATAGGAACACATGTATAAACTATAAACTTAGAAACACAACAATTCTTGAGCAAGAGAGGTCTCTGAAGCATTGAAAATTAACCATTTGAGTGCCAGAGGGGTGCGCAACACATCGCAAAGCAATGCGTTGCGTACCCCTCTGGCACTCAAATGTTTAAGACACTCTAGACATCTCTAGCGCCCACGAGGGTTAAAACCCTTTGAGTGCCAGAGAGGTGTGCAACACATTATTTAGCAATGTGTTGGAAAACCCTCTTGAATTCAAAGGGTTAACAGCCCATTTTCAACCCAAGGGATTGTTTATTAGATGTATTGTAGCTGTTTTGCACAATAATTTCTTATTCATAGACCAGTAAATAAGCTACTTTTACTCAGCAGTTTCAGCATATATGGAGTCCCCAATGGCTCACAATCGCAGCATAGCTATGGAATGCACCATCTGTCCTTGTGATGTACATAACAGGGAAAATAGACACAGAAAGTTATTTAAGACTTCAGTTAGCATAAAACATAGTAATTACTAAGCACTCATGCAATATGGTGTTAGTGAAACAGATCCAAAAATATATATGTTTTCCAGTAATAAGAAAGAATATGAATTCTGTATTTTCCATGAATGTTTAAACATTTTGCTCTGTATATGTACTGTAGAAAAAGTACACTCGTAAAACAGAGGGCCTTAGAGAGATTGTTATAATAATTAACATTCAAAAATTAAAATACATTTTAATGTAAAGTAATTTGATGATATGGATCTATAAATTTAGAGTTTCAGTGACCTTTCAGGAAATGTATGAAAGCCTAACACTGCCTGGAGCTCACATGCAATATTAATGTGCTGGTGTTTTATTTTTGTAATATCATTTTGATTAAATATTAATTTCAAAGGAACCGAAAGGTGCCATGTAGCATAAATGATTACTTGAAAGAAAAAAAGGATAAAAAAAAAACATCAACAGTAGCTAACAAAAGCAGGAGGGAATGCCAGAATGAATTTAATAAAATGCTGTGGTCAGAGAAATTTTATGATTAATAATGAATGTCTTGTTTGGAGAAGTTACTGGCAGCACCAGACATGCACACAATCCATTCCTTGTTCTTGTCAATGTCCAAAGAAAAACTTAAAAGCAAACATGTTATGTTGTTGTGTATGGATGGGATAAAACAATGAATCTAAAGTATCAGTGCAGTTTAATATTGACATTCATTAAAGGGATAGTAACACTTATTATGAAAGTAAATATATATTGTAGGGTTTATCCTCCTGAATAAAGTGTTGTGAGGTGTTTTGCTCAAAAGTTATTGCAGCACAATCTTGATTTTTTTTATGTGGCCTGAAATTTTACATCCTATGGACAGCTATTCAGTTGATCATAAATCCTCATAGTATGGTGTAGCAACAGCCCCACTGTACAATATCAGGCCATTGTTATACTGCACCTAAAAATTCAAGTTTGAGATGGAGTATGTTTTGAATTAAACACCTCTCAGCACTGGGAGTACCTTTGTTTTACTTAGGAGGAGAACCCATACAGAATATATTTTCTTGCATATTAAGTGTTATTGTCCCTTTAATTCTATAGCTATAGCTTGCATTTAACCCTTAGAGCACCAGAGGTGTACCCCTCTGGTGCTCGAAAGGTTAAAATGGAATTGTCACTTGACCACATTTTGACCTCAGCAGGATCTCATAACTAGGTTGGCTTATGCAAATGACCTACTACTGGTTGGCAGGCAGTGGAAGGCTAAGGGAGAGCATTGTGGAATATTAGCATCTAGCTATCATGCCAGCTGCTCTCTAATCTGAAGGAATTGATACATCAATAAAACTAAATATCTTGTATATCATCACTTCAACCCTTTAAGGACCAATGGTCTGTGCAACACATTGCAAAGCACAGCATCTGGTCCTTAAAGGGTTTAATAAAATGTCTAACATGAATATAAGTGATTTAGAAAGTTTTTTTTTTAATTACCTATTTCTTACAAAAGGTTGAGTTAATCAAACTAAAGGGATGCACATATGAGGCAAACCAATTGTACCATAGGGAGAAAGGAAAATGTCAATTGCTTTAAATAGGTATTTTAATACTTTGCAACCCCCCCTTCCATTTCAATGTCCTTAAAGATTCTATGGGACCTCAGTGTTCCATAAAAACAGCAAGTCTAACTAAGACCGGGAATACACTATAGTTGATATCTACTAAGAAATTTTCTCTACAGACTTCAGTGGGAATCTATTAGATAAAGCCAGTGACAACACCTGTTAACTGGTACTTAAGTCCAAAGTTACATAAACAAAGCCTGATATACAGAAAAAAAAATCCTGGGGCAAACCAACAACACCACAGAGACAAATAAAAATCCCCATGACTTTAATTTCCCAATTACTTTTTAAAGGATTTCATTGTTAGTTTTCCATGTGGCTTCTCTCTGAAAGTAACGTTTCACAAGAACAAATAGATCATGTGGGCAATTCAGGAGAAAACCAAAAGCACATTAAGAAGAAACAAATAAAAATTTCACTAAATCTCATTGATTTAAATTGGGCTTTTTTACCTCATGAATGCTAGAAATGCCTCCAAAGCAGGGGACATAACTACAGAAGTGCAGAGGGTGCAGCCATGTCAAGGTCCAGCATCCAAGGGGGCCCTGTCTGCCCAAGGTTCCAGTTATGTCTCTGTGAAAATATTTTTGTGTTGAGGGCCTTCAAATGACTAGTTACACCATAGCTCCAATGTATTGGAGTCCTCTCTTTCATTCAACCCTTTGAGTGACAGAGAGGTATCCAACACATTGCAAAGTAACGCGTTGGATACCTCTCTGGCCCTTATAGGGTTAAGTCATTAAAGGCACCAATTTAGATAATTGGAAATGTGTATTTGTCCCCTATAACACAGTTATTTTATTCCAGAATTCCTCTACTCTAATTTTATACATACGGGCCAATACATTTAAGATTGATTTTTTAATGCATATAAGGCAGGGAATAAATAAATAAAGATAAGGAACCATAATATACTCATTAATCCAATGCATAGAGAATGTACTAAAAGTCTTCTCAAGCAAGCAGAGCATATGTTTTACACTGGAGCAGCTTTATTGGTATTTCACGAAAGGGTGCACACAGACAGTAGAAAGAATCAATTGTGAGAGAGTCCATTAAAAATATGTTAACCTATGATGTTCTCAAGAAAATACCCATGAACAGTTCTTATATACCAGGTGAATATGAAAATCTGGGTGGCTCTTTTACTTCAATTTTCTTCAAAATAAATCATCTTTTTAATTCAATATCTACTTGATGAATATGATAAAAATCATCAGACTTCAGTTGACTAAACATTTTATCAAGATACTTGTTTGTGTAACTGGACAATAAAAGATGCTGTTATCACTTGTAATACACAAATTATGTTCTATGCAATTAACCCTTTGAGTGCCAGAGAGGGACACATCGCATTGCAACGTAATGCATTGGTTACCTATCTGGCACGCAAAGGGATAATAATATCACAGAAAACTGGATCTATGGAACTATGGGGGGAGATGTATAAAACTGGAGTTATAAAGGAATTGGCTGTAAAATTGTCTGAAAGTGACATAAGGATATGTATAAACATTTAACAACATTTTGCAAAGTGCTAACTCCAGTTAGTTGAAAATTGGAGTAGAAATGGCCTTGGCCAAGTAAGAATTGTGCCCCAGTGTATTTATGTAGAAATTCACTAATTGCTCCAAAAATAAAGCCAGTTTTGGGGATTAAATTATAACACCTGGTAAAACCTGTTCTTATTGGAAGTATATAAACAGGTGCAAATATTCATAGGATATTCTCAGAAGACATATTTATAAATGTGACTTTACTTCTTTATAAATATGACCAGGCATTGTGAATTTTAGTGACATTTCTTAAGTACACACTAAGAAGGCTTTTTATACATCACCCTCTATGGGCCTTATTCATTAAGCTAAAGTGGTACAATTCTGGAGCACACTGCCTGCGCCGTAGAGGACAAATAAAAATGCCCATAACATCCCTCTGATTTAAATGAGCCTTTTAACTTCTTGAATGCTAGAGAGATTGCTTTTCAATGTATTGGACATCCCTCAAGCATTCAAGGAGTTAAGAATCCCATTACAAGATATGATATATTTTAATTTCCCCTGTGTTTCAGTTGGTTTGCTACAGAATTACATCTCTTTAGCTTGATGAATAAGGGCATTAATGAATTACTTGTGAGCACATTAGAGGGAATGTGGAACAGCAGCTATTGTTCTGTTCACAAACTTCTTTGCATATCAAAATGGCTACTTTGCATTGCATGAGCCAATGAGTGTGTAAATGATACAGTGTGGGCCTTTTTGGGCATCCCATTACTTTAAAGGGATAGTAATACTTCATTTTAACTTTATTTTATTTTGTAGGCGTTAAAAAAACATGAAGAATGATATAAGTCTTATCTCTGAAACCTTTATGGTTTAAGAGATATTCACAAACAAAGTATCCCCCCCCTGTTCAACCAGATAAGAAGGGAGATGCCCAGGTAGACTGCAGAGAGGGACAATCTTCAATTAAGATAATGGAAAAAGCTGAAAAACTTTTCAAGGGGGGAAGGGCTTTCATTGTTTTCATACAAAGAAAATTGTCCCCTTCTGTTATCTGTACTGTCATACAACCTGATCCACATCTGAGAAGAGATGGCTTACACTAGGAAAAAGGGGCGGGGAGGGGAACTTTGCTTGTGAATATCTCATAAACCATAAAGGTTTGAGAGATAAGACTTATATCATTCTTCATGTTTTTTTAATGCCTACAAAATAAAATAAAGTTAAAACGAAGTGTTACTATCCCTTTAAGATCAGGCTTATTGTATGAATTGGGAACAGAAGAACTAAGATTAAATGGTTTTTGTGCCTAGATGACATGAGCAGTGTAATGATACATATTAGTGTGAACATAGGAAGAGCTACTAATATAGAATGATATAATATTCTGTATAATGAGTCTGTTTCACCAAGAAGAACTGTTCGGAGGCAATCCAACATGGAACAAATAAAAATTCCTAATGGTTTCAATGGCATTACTTGAATTCTTGAGAGGTCTCCAATGTATTGTTTCTCTCTTTTATTTATTTTATATATTTATTTATTTAGTTAGCTATTTTTGCTTGTTCCTTAACCCTCTGAATGCAATAGGTATCCCCAATGAATTCCACTAGAGTAGTTTTAACCCCTTTCCAACAATGGACGTACATGTACGTCCTCTGTGGCTGTCATTTAGTGACAGAGGACTTTCATGTACGTCCAGGAAATCCAGATCCCCACGCGGCTGCATGCAGTTTGGGGACTCCAGATTCATCTAAAAAAAAAAAAAAAAATGTTAGACGGGTGTTATGTGACGGCCGCGTCTGCACGTGGCCATCACTAAGGGGTTAATGATAAAAAGTATGTTCATTATTTATTTATTTCACATTTTCTACTTTATTAGGGGGCACTCAATTTAGATTGTCATTTCTCCTTCATTTTAACCCTTTGAGTGCCAGAGAGGTACCTAATGAATTACAGCAGAACACATTGGGTACCTTTCTGGCACTGAAAGGATTAAAGATGATTTACAAATAATTCATACAGCTTCTTCACACAGTAGTCATATCTGTCTTTCTATCTATCTATCTATCTATCTATCTATCTATCTATCTATCTATCTATCTATATCTTATTTTTTATTTCAGTTTGGAGTCAATATGTAGTTTTAGTTAACAATGTAATAAAGGCAACTGAACCATACAAATCATTCAGGACTACTGAAAATATTATTTGTTTTGAAGAGGTGTGTGCTAAAGACAGATTTAACAGAGATCATTGTATAATATGCAACTGCAGATACAATAGATATAG
This sequence comes from Rhinophrynus dorsalis, assembly GCA_037306005.1. Taxonomy (NCBI): domain Eukaryota; kingdom Metazoa; phylum Chordata; class Amphibia; order Anura; family Rhinophrynidae; genus Rhinophrynus; species Rhinophrynus dorsalis. The sequence continues at coordinate 83,375,828 of CM074718.1, read as the reverse complement.
CAAAGATCACCTGTCTAGGAAAATCCTTCTGTTAAACAGATTAAGAGCCTTTTAAAGGGATAGTAATACTTCATTTTATCTTTATTTTATTTTGTAGGCATTAAAAAAACATGAAGAACGATATAAGTCTTATCTCTCAAACCTTTATGGTTTGAGGGATAGTCACAAGCAAAGTTTCCCCCGCCCACCCCTTTTACTTAGTGTAAGCCATCTCTTCTCAGATGTGGAATCCAGTCCATAGACCAGACAGGTAACAGCAGGGGACAATCCTCTTCCTATGAGAACAATGAAAGCCCTGCCCCCCTTGACAAGTTTTTCAGGTTTTTTTCCTTATCTTAATTGAAGATTGTCCCTCTCTGCAGTCTACCTGGGCACTTCCCTTCTGATCTGGCGGAAAAGTGTTACATCAGTAAAAGGGGCGGGAGGGGGATACTTTGTCACTGAATTACTCTTGAACTACAAGTCTGACAGTATTGATATAACACTCTTCAAAGTCCAAATACTGTGATGATTAATTAGAGCCACTTTTATTATGAAACATTACTGTCCCTTTAAGGACACCTATCAAATAAAAGCCATATATAGTAAGAACTAATTTTAAAAATCAACCATACATTGTTTCTTTCAATTTCTAAATGAAGTGTCAGTGTGTGCAAAGGTTATAACATGTTCTGTTTATAACATAATGAAAATGAAATAAAGGAACATATGGTGAAAACTAAAGAAGAACATGCATAAACAGGTAACACAGACAATGTGTGTCCAATAGCTCTTACAATCAAATTATTAATTATACAGATGGGTAAAAAGAAAGTTAAATCCAAACTACTCTGTGATTTGAATTTCTTATACTGAATTTGTTTGGTAAATCATCCCATAAAGACATATTGTAGTAGACATCCTATCAATAAATATGTAGTTCTATGTGTCCCATTTTCACATCTACTGTGAAAATATACAGTGTTTAAGAGCTGTCAATATAATTATATGACTGTAATATTGTGTCATCCACTTGATGTCACTGTTGATCTAAATATACTGCTATACATTTATCTTTGCTTCCTTAGGTAATTGAAATCATCATGTTTAAATTATTTCTGCTCTTCTCATAGCAATATTCAAGTTTCCAAAAGTTTCAAATGCTCATGAGCTTATAGCTTAGCTCACTAAAACCTGATGTAAAATAATTTGAAATACTGGTTTAATTTGAATCTTTAATAATTCAGATGTTTTAAAACATTTATATTTACTTATTCATATTTTACTCACATTTTCATTCATTGTGGGAATCATGAACAAAGCCAGATCTGTCCATCCTTTTTATTTAAACCTACTGTTATATTTTGTATACAACATCAAAGAACTACATCAATGAAGATGAATGATGATATTCAATATGATAATAGAATACAAAAAGAATACAGTGATTTGCAAAGATTGTCATGAAGGGTAACCTACTTTACTAGGAGCAAAAGGACAAGAAATGGTGGTGCTATATTTAAATGTTACTCTGCAAACACAGTGGGGGAGTTTCACTAAGTGGAGATAAAGACTAAGAGCCAATAAAGTGGAGATGACTTCTCCAGTTCCTATGTTATTCATAGGGGCCTGTGCACTAAGGTTTCTTCAGCTTTGGTGATCTTAGAGCATAGGCTCCATAGAATAACATAGGAACTGGAGACTATAGAGTGCTAACCACTGAACACAGTGGCTCAGTGGTTAGCACTGTTGTCTTGCAGCGCTGGGGTCCTGGGTTCAAATCCCACCAAGGACAACATCTCCAATGAGTTTGTATGTTCTCACTGTGTTTGCGTGGGTTTCCTCCGGGTACTCCGGTTTCCTCCCACACTCCAAAAAACATACAGATAGGTGAATTTAGATTGTGAGCCCCAATGGGGACAGGAACCAATATGAGTGTAAAGTGCTGCAGAATCTGTGTGCACTATATAAATAAAGGATTATTATTATTATAAAAGTGATAAACTAGAAGTCATCTCCACTTCGTCACCTCTTTATCATCATTTAGTGAATCTCCCCCACTGTATATTTTACTTAATTTCACTTCCTTCCTTGTAGCACTGTAATTGTTACAACCTGAGGAGGGTTCCAGTTGCCCATAAATGTCACTTGTATAGCTTGTAACAGAAAATGGAGAAATAATGCTTTAATGTAAAATTGTTGCTGCTGCTGTGCATATGTCTGAGCATACTGGTATAGAGTATCCACAGAATTACACGTGTTAATGCACGTGTCTTACTGTCAAAGTTTCATTGTGTCTAGCACAGTTTCAACGACAAAATCAGACAGAGTGCCATCTTAGTGCCATGGGACATATAAAGAGTGCTAGGCAAAGCCATTACAGAATGTAATGTGTAAGAGATGGCAACGTCATCAACAAACAAAGGAAAATGATTCAAATGAAGAAATAAAAAAAATTGAAATAACCAAATATAAGTAATATAAAATAAAATAATAATATACATGAGAATACAGATACTCCTATGAGATAAAGCTCAAATAATTTTAAATATCCCATTGAACATCTTATTTTAAGTTGGCACAATCATAATATATATAGAAGAAGCCAATAACACACACTATTAAATAGAAAATCCAAACTTATAATATTAATACATGTGGAGGTGCATGTCCCATAGGTGTAGGTATAATAATAATGTACTCAGCCTGGGGATCCCGGGATGTGGACAGGGACATCACACTTCTTGAATTCTTCAATAAACGTAACCCTTTATTGCAACATCATAGAGAGCCAAACGTTTTAGATCCTATTCCGGAACTTCCTCTCTATAATGTTGCAATAAAGGCTTACGTTTATTGAAGAATTCAAGAAGTGTGCTGTCTTTGTCCACATCCCGGGATCCCCAGGCTGAGTACATTTATTATATATATATATATATATATAGAGAGAGAGAGAGAGAGAGAGAGAGCAGATAATGAGATATACAGGAAGAAACTGACAGAAAGGCCATAGACCACATGACTCATTAACTCTAAAAACAGTTCTGACAGATTTGTTTAATGCCCTTTCAGATTCAGCATATCATAAATCCTTTGTGCTAAACATTGGATCAACAGTTTATTTAAATCCTCTGCTCCATGTAATGGTTTTAGGTATCTGATCACAAGTCAATTAAAGATGTAGTAATCCTTTAATATGAAAGAAATAAATCTCCTAGCATTAGAAATACCATTCTATTTATTAGCAGGTAAAGTTCCGTAATATATTTTTACATTAAAAAAGTGTACTGCTCCTTTAAAGGGATAGTAATACTTTGTTTTAACTTTATTTTATTTTTTAGGCATTAAAAAAACATGAAGAATGATGTAAGTCTTATCTCTCAAACCTTTATGGTTTAAGAGATATTCACAAACAAAGTATCCCCCCCCTGTTCAACCAGATCAGAAGGGAGGTGCCCAGGTAGACTGCAGAGAGGGACAATCTTCAATTAAGATAAGGGAAAAAGCTGAAAAACTTGTCAAGGGGAGAAGGGCTTTCATTGTTTTCATACAAAGAAAATTGTCCCCTTCTGTTATCTGTCTGGTCATACAACCAGATTCACATCTGAGAAGAGATTGCTTACACTATGTAAAAAGGGCGGGGAGGGGAAACTTTGCTTGTGAATATCTCATAAACCATAAAGGTTTGAGAGATAAGACTTATATCATTCTTCATGTTTTTTTAATGCCTACAAAATAAAATAAAGTTAAAACAAAGTATTACTATCCCTTTAAGCTCAGATACTTTGTGTTCCTTCTGAATGAAATGCATTTGCATATCTGTATGCCAGGCATGGAAATCTTGTAGTTGTTTGCCTTTACCTGATCAACAGCCAGATAAGGATGATGAGAATTCTAGCAGCTTGCTAAAGCTTGACCACTTTTGGTCTATGCTCAAGTTGTTATAATAGCATTGGATGCAAAGCCATGCAAATGTAATTATCGATAATTATAATTGTATACTTATTATTATTATTATTATTATTTTTTTTTGTTTGTTTCATTTTTTGCAAAAGCCTGGGGTTGCCCTGCTCTGGATGCTATAGATGTCTCAAATGCATTGCTTCACAATGTGTTACAGAACACTTTAGCATCCAGGGGATAAATAATACAAATATTAAGGAAGTTATATAAATATGTGGATAATACATTTCTTATCAAGGAAACTTGTTTTTAGGTCAAAGCTTTCATCAACTAGCATATACAAACAAAGAAGGTTATTGTACATTCATATATTATTGAAACATCAGACACTGAAGCAGCAAAGTTATCCTATTGCCTTAACTGTGTCAAATGGATGATTTGTGTTTATAAAATATCAATACACCCTGGTTACAAAGGTTAATTAATGCAAGCAAATACCTCTTCTGTAAAGGTAGTAGCGTGGAAATTCCATTTCAGTGTCATTACTGCTTTATGTTGAGATTATTTAAGCACAGGAGAACTGTGGTAGATTAATCACAGGAAAAAGGATGATTGCCAGATTAACTTGACCCTTATATGCCAGAAAGGTCTATAATGCATTGCAACAGGTTTAGTTGCATTTACTATTTTTTTTATAGTTAACAAAATGGATAGTGGCAAGAAATTTATGGGAGAAATTTATGAAATAGATTATTTTATTGCAAAATTTACATCATCATTAAGCAGATATATGGCCACTTATTTTTCCTTTTTCTTAATGTTGAGAGTGAGAACAATTAGCATGTGTAATTTAATGCTCATATATGATTATAAATATGGGAGTTGAAATAATAAAAGGAAATGAGCATATTATTTTTGCAACCATCCTATATAATAATTCGCTAAAACGAGTGTAACGATGCAGTCATTCGCAATAGAGACTGCTGCGAGTGCTGCAGTCATGCACAGTAGAGACTGCCCGTGACGAGGGCAGTCTCTACTGAGCGTGACTGCACCGTGACCAGCTGGCACTGTATCAGCTGTGGCGTGGGCAGTCTCTACTGAGCATGACTGCCTTGTGACCGGCTACCACTGTATCAGCTACGGCGTGGGCAGTCTCTACTGAGCATGACTACACCACAACTGTCTGGTACTGTATCAGCCGTGGCGTGGGCAGTCACTACTGTGCATGACTGCCCCGCGACCGGCTGACAGTGGCACTGTGGCCCATGTAACTGGCTCTTCAACTAATTTACCATAAAAGGAGCAGGTATTCCAGTTTTAGAATATTGCAATCTATCACTTGTCAAAAAGTTAAAAAATGTCTTCCTATGATATGGAAAAATAATATTTTCTATTTGATAAGCAGGAAAAAAACATATAAAAATTGAAACACATATAACACATATGAGCAAAAGATACCACCTACAAATTACTAAATGTTCCACTAAGTGCATTCAAACTATTGCCAGAAGCTATACATGATTTTACAATTAATAGTGATTAATGAGACTTATGATATTCACACTGGAGAAATTAAAAAAAACCTAGTTGTTTTTATATGAAGCTTTGGAACATCTTATATGCATTTAAATTATCTCATAAGTTAATGAAAAGTACAATATATGACATTACCTTTCTTTTTTCTATGTCCTTCCGCTTTTCAGTCAGAAGGTTATATACCTATGTAAGACATGACAGAAACTGGGAAGTACAATTGAAAATGGCTTTATCTTGGATGTGGACTCCATGGGAGAGATGCATTAAGGTTTGATGCTGTGGCGATGTATGTCTGAGGATGTGTGGCAAGCACATGGCCTTGGTGATGTAGACACACATTACCATATGCACTAAGAGAGTGATGCAAGGTTGGGGTGAAGCTTCTTATTAGCATGCAGAGTTGTGAAACTGCTGTCAACATTGAAATGATGCCATCCCTTACACATCACCAGCATTCTTTCTCCTCCAGCTCTTATCCACTGGGGGGAGCAGACATGATTCTCTCAGACGTCTGCAGCACGAACAGCATCCCTCCCTTAAAGGGATAGTAATACTCAAAACATTAAAAAAAATATATTGTAGTGTTTATCCCCCTGAGTAAAACAAAGGTAATCTCACTGCTGAGAGGTGTTTTATTCAAAACTTATTACATCTCAAACTTGAATGTTTTAGGTCCCATATCACAGTGGCCTGAAATTTTACAGTGGTGTTGTTTCTATACCATCTATGGACAGCTCTGGTCATTTGACCATAAATCTCCATAGAATGGTGTAGCAACAGTTCTGCTGTACAATTTCAGGTCACTGAGATACTGCACTAGAAAAAAAAGCTTGAGCTGTCATAACTTTTGAATAAAACACCTTTCAGCAGTGGGTGTACCCTTGTTCTACTAAGGGAGATAAACCCTACAACATTTTTGGTACATTTTAAGCATTACTATCCCTTTAACCATTTTGGGGCCATAGGAATGTGCATTGCACACCTCTGTGGAACTGAAAGGGTTAAAAGCTACTCTATTAATAACAATTTTGTTGATGTTAATATTTCCTTAATTGAAAGTGTAGTTGGTAAAACAATTGTGACAGCAGGCTTCATACTCTTATCACAGTGCAGGTGAAACCAGAGTGTTACGCTCTATGCTACAGACATTACTTTCAAAGCTTGAAACATTTTACAAATGAAGGTTTAAAATGTACACACTTGAATTAAAAACATAGCATTACGGATACTTGTGTATCCGATAATGAATTACACTATAGAGGATAAGTGAAAATCCCCATTGATTAAATGGAGAATTTAACTTCTTGAATGCTAGATAGGTCTCCATCGCATTGCTTTGAATGGGAATTTTTAGAATTTTTAGTTCTCTCCTGTAGTGAAGTTGGTTTGCCCAAATGTTCCTCCTCATTTCTTTTGAACATACAACCCTTAGTGTTCTGAAGAACTCCTCCATATCACTACCGAGTTCTGTTATATAAATAGGTTTAGTTTGGCAGAATGAAATCACCTTGAAAGTACAGATATCTCCTCTGTACTTGGCTTGTGTTTTGAGAGGTTGACAATACAAATATATTGTTCTATATCTGTCATCAGTACATTTAAATGTCCCGTTTTTTTTGCCTTAGTCCTTGTAGTTTCTTGGTTTTATTGTTTATAAGAAGAATTTGCAATTTACTGTAGTATAGCTACAGTATGTAACCATGACCTCCATGTCTTTTCCCATAAGTGTTTTGAGAGTCAAGAACCACAAATTCAATATATGTTGCCATTTTTGCTATCAGAATGAGAACTCCCAAAACCAAATTGATGAATATTGAAGTAATTAACACTAAAAAAGGGAGAGTCTTTGATCAGTGGCCACATTTCATACTGGGAAGTGAAGATTAATTCAGAGAGAGATTGGTGATAAAATTATCACTTCATTGGAATCCATATTTTTTACTCCAACCACCAAGTGTTCCACTGCATTAGATTCAGACATACTCTACTAATCTCCTGCTTTAACCATGGCTAACACCACAGTACCACACTTTACCTAAGAAATGTTAGCAATAATAATAAATAATAAAATGTTTCAAGTTTCTAAAATGTTCATTTTTTAGTTCATCTTCAAAAATGCAACTAGTGTCTTATCTGTTTGTCCTGTAAGTCTGAGGTGCAATTTTATACAACATACTCCACCAGTGGGACAAAATCTTAAATGGTGACCTCTCCCCTCAGAAAACATTTCAGTTAATACATGTATATCTGCCAAGGCTCGCAATGCAGCCCCAGTTTCATAGGCAGGTCTGTTTCCAGTGGGGAAGCTATTGTATTTTTTTTGCAATGCGCTGGAGACCTCACTTAGCATTAAAGGTGTTAAAAGCTCTGTTTAAATCAATGAGAATTTAAAGACATTGATAGTGCAAATGAAGAGTCAGTCTATCTATCTATCTATCTATCTATCTATCTATCTATCTATCTATCTATCTATCTATCTATCAATCTATCCATCCAATGCAAGGGCTAAATTCCCAGGTCTCATGCTTAAAGCCCTGGGTGGAGGTGGGAGGTAGAGATGCATTCATGAGTTATAAAGGTGTAATAAAGAGGAAATAACTTCACCAATGTGATTAACTATACATTGCCTGTACTATACTATGGAGCCTATGTATTAAGGTCTCTTAACTTTGGTACAAAAGGTGAGGAAAAACAGCACTTTTTCACTACTCTTGGAATTTCTGAGAAAAGTGCTGTTTTTCCACTGCAACCACTAGCCTTGTTCAACTGCCCTAGATTCAGAAATACTTACCCCTGCCTTGTAGCCATAGTATCACACATTCTGATGCTAGTATCTATAGAATCACACATACTAAATTCCCCAGCCTTGGCCCATGGTGGCCATACTACACATACTATACTCCCAAACTTGACCCAAGGTATCCACATATCCTTGTCCCACTGTACAGGTAACCATCGTATTACACATACACTAACCACACAGGCATGTTGCATTGTAGCCATAAAACAACATGCACACAAAAAATTACACAAAATGAATAGTCAAAACATTCCCATGACAGTAATCTCAGATAAATTGTAAATATTGCAAAGAAAATATCAGATGTGGTACTGTGTAAATATTTCAATTAACATCTTCAATGTTACACAATGTTGCACAATGCATTGGAAGCCTCTCTAGCATCCGAAGTGCAGTTCTAATTTGGAATTTGAAATTGTAAAGCAACACTTTGCTTCCTGTTTAACTAGATGGAGCCTCTGTTAAGAAGATCCAGCATGTATTTGATATCTGAGATATTTGAACCCCCACAATAAAGAGGACATTAAGAACTATATGGATTGACTATACAGTAAAATTCCACATTGGCACATGATTTTTTAATTTATAAACAGGTCGGTATGTCTCACCTTCCCCACATATAGAAGGCAATAATATGACAAGCATATTGAGCCCAGTCACTCGTGTTCAATTTTTATGGAGAGCAATCACCTCCATTATGGGTGAAGATCTATGAGTGTTGTCTTTTTATTGCTTTCAGATTACATGTTGATGAAGTGTAACAAAAGGCTATCTTTCATGTTACAGATCTAGAGAGATAACAGCCCATAAATAAGGTTCACTACACAGTCATGGAGAGACAGCTTGGTGTATCCATATATAGCTATTTTTGTTGATGAGTATTTGCATTCTGGACATATATATGACTATTGATGCATATCCTCAAGAACAGTCATAGTAAATTTATAGGACTTCATATTTCCGAGCTATAAATGCAAGTATTATACATATATACTACTGTATAGTTTACTAAAATATCCTTTATCAGGGTAGGCAACCTTTGGAACTACAGATTGCTGGCCTCTGTCCTGTATACTCACTGATTTATTATTAATAGCATGATGCTGATTTGTCAAGGGTTTTAATCACAATGTCTCCATAGACATCAGTGGGAATCTTATTAATAAAACCAGTGATATTTATCAACTGTGATGTAATTTAGGCCTTTATTAGCTGATTTAACTTTTAGAAAGTTTTAAGCACTTTAATATGTTACAATGTGCAGAACATATATATGCACACTGTGTTGTAGCCTAAAGAGTTTAACTTTCGCTATTTGTATGGTGAAAGGAAAAATTTAATGTTACCAAAGCTGAATTGTATTTGATGTAACTTGGTATATTTCTGCTAGATTTTTGCATTCTCTTGTTATGTTTCTTCAAGGGCATCACGTGAAAAAATAATTAACATAAAGTGCATATGTATATTTTGTTATTTTACCTGTTGATGCAATATGAAAAACTAATTGTCACAACATAAATCTGCATGTGACAGCCACAAAATAAGCACCAAAGGCAGACCTGTCACATATAAACATATAAGGCCAATTATTCCATGCATGATAAAAATATGGCTGTTGAATGTTGAATATTTTTGTATTTGATTTGTTTCAAACAAAAATTCAGGGGCTGCTCTTCTACCACCAATTTCAGGGATCAGAGAACTGCTCCTCACTGCTTTCATGGGGACTCAAACCAAAATGGCACTCCCGCTTGTTGAATAATTTTCCGCTCCTCTCCCCTCCTCCAGAATTACAAGACACACTGGCAGCCAGTTCAGCACTGGCTGCAGGTGCAGCACTGGCAGCATTGGCAGCAGGGGCAGCACTGGCAGCAGGCAAAGGTAGCTGACCTGTTCTTCTCACTCTTCTACCCTCTTCTTCCTCTGCCTTTAACAAAAAATTCCCTAAGATTCCTAGGGGTGATATATGGGGACTGGCCAACATTGGGTCTGGGGAACCAGGACATCCAGACCCTTTCATGTTCACAGTAGTGGTCACTTCCTTCTCCTCAGACTCACTGGACACATAACAGTCCTTCCAGGTCCTCCTTCAATTGTTATTAAACGTTCTCATAGTGATAGCAGTTACTATGAGCCTTTCCTGCCTCAATTTTGCAAACCAACTCACAGCACAAAAGCCTACCACCTCTGTCTTGTTCTGTAGCTGCTTGTATTGTGTTTTACTTCCTTGAAAAATACACATTTTTTTTAAAGAGAAAAGTGAAAAACACATGATTAAATGGGCTAAAACTTTCTAGCCATTTAAAAAAATAGCTAAACATTTGCCAATGGATGAAAATGATGTGGATTGCTGCATTTAAAGTGGATTTTCCAGTGAAAAAGCAGATAATAACGTGGTTTTCGTGGATTTTTTCAGGGTAATATGATGGGACCTTTCACCCAACCCTAATTGCAAGATACCATCCTTCAACTGCAGGCCAGCAGGAGTTATGTAAAATCGAGAACATGCCAGTGGATCTCATTCTTCATAGCAGAGGATTGACTAGGTTTTATTTATTTTTTTTTTTTATATACTGCATTTCCACTGTCATACCACCTTAAGGTATTTCTCACTCATTTATTTAATAAGGCCATATGGTACTTTTCTGTACTGGCCAAGAATTTCTGCATTCTAGAGGCTCATTAACTTATATGTTTATTTTTCATTTTCTTTTTTATCGCTAATATAAGTTAGAAACAAACATCTGTAGCCTAGATTCACTGGATATAGAGGGCTGTGTTTGAAATGTTAAAATTGAGCAACTCTGAAATAAACTAACTGTATCATAGGGCACAAATAAAAAACTCCATTATCCCCACTCATTAAATTGTACTTTTAACACCTTGAATATGAACCAGTGCATTAGACACCACTTTAGCATTCAAAACATTCAAAGTAGCGTTTATAGCAATGGTAGTTTAAATTTGTCTCCCATGATACACTTGGTTTTCCCAGTATAGTTCATTTTTATTTTTAATATTTGATTTACATTTGTTTTTATGTATATTTATTGTAAATACATCTAATGGTCATTTTACTGTTCATCCTTCTCCAGTTGGAGTTTTTTTTTTTTTGGCAATTGGAAGAACCTGTCAAACATCCAGTTAATTGTATTCTACAAGTACACCAGAGTGAGACTAGGTTCAGAACTAGATTCAGAACTCTCACAAGTGCTACTGTATGAGAGTGTGTGCACAATTACTGATCTTCTCAAAATGTCAGTAGAATACTCAAGAAGACAGTACAGAATTCTGTAAAACTTTAGAAAATGACAAAATACTCACAGGGCTTGTTTAAATATTATTTTTGCACCTAGCTCATTGCATTGAAATCAATGGGAACATTGAATTTAAACACAATGCATTTTAAATGTTATTTTAATTTTCCAAAGGCATAGTATAAAAGGTGTCTGAGGGTGCCTGTGTTGGTGAAGTGTGGGGAAACAATCAGTTTTTGGGGGGTTTGTTGACTGGGATTGGGGGGACAGTTAATAAAAGAATAAATAAAAAAAAATACAGTTTAATTGGTATGTATTGTGACAGGCCCCCTGAAGTAAGCTGTGACTGGGGCAGATTGATAATTGACAGGATAGAGTGTCCAAGTGTCCATCATGGTGTTTGGTTAGAGTTATTCCAGGTGCTCCTTTAAAACATGCAATTTTAGAAGCAAGAGAAAAGAAGGGAAAACAATTTTAGTCCTCTACAAAGATAGCTCATATGAAAAAGGTGGAAAAGATTACTTATTGAATAATAAAAGTAAAATATAAAAGAATAAACAATAGGAGGCTAAGCACATAATCAGATATACCAAGGTCCAGGTAAAACAGAAAATCACTGACTATGTGACAAAACTTTCTTGTTGCATATTAGTGAAAGGAAGAGAACAAAGGACGCATAGTTAAAGATCAAAGAGATAGCTAAGTGAAGGGAGAAAGAATACATATTTCAATTCAGATTTTACAGATGACAGTAGAGAGTGGGAACATAAAAGAAAACCTTTATTAAGCCTGTTTTCCCATTTTTGCATTATTTAGACTGCTTTGTATGAAATGGTAGCATAGTATTTATAAAGACAGCATTATCTTGATAGAGCACCAAAGTTTATACCAACATTTAAAACCGTGATGTAACTAGTCATTGGAGGGCACCAGGTGCAAATATGCTTGGGGCCAACTAACACAAAACTATTTTTAGAAATTATTAACTAGAACCTATTGCACCCTGGGGCAGATGTGGCCTCCTTGGATACTACAACACACCATCTTAGATAGCTCAGTTGGTTACTTCACTAGCTGTAGAATGTGTTACAACCTCAGATCACAGATTCTAGTCCCCGTAATGAGTTCAGCTTTTCCACAATTCTGATGTAGATATAATGACTTCCCAGGACATATTTGAAAATGAGAGTTTGTTTCAATGTACCCTTGCTGGTAAAATACTTTAATTAAAGAAGCTGCACCTCCTGAAGTTGTGGCATTGATTCATCTTGTGCTGATTTGTTACGTGAGAAAGGTTCATATACTAAGGATGCCCATAATGCAAGTGTCCTCTTATCAATGTTTCCTCAGAGCTTGTGCCTCTAATAGGTCTAAGTCATACAAATCAATGTTTCCTCAGGGCTTGGGGCCTCTAACAACAAGTCCTATAAATCATCCCGTACAAAATACTCTATACCATCAAGTCTCAGTCTGCCCCAGTCATAGCTTACGTTAGGGAGTCCCTATATCTGTCAGATTGCGTAACAATTTCTTATTTCATTTTATTTTATTTTTAATGCTTTTTTTCTTAACTGTCCCCCCAATACCAGTCAACAACCCTCTGCCAAAAAAAAAAATTCCATGTTCAACTGATTCTTTCCCCAGACTCCACCCACCAACACAGGCACCCTCCTCAGACCTCTTTTATACCATGCCTTATGTTTTTTTTATTGTATTTACTTTTTTTTTAATTGTCCCCACAGTCCCAGTAAACAAACCCCCCCAAAAATGTCCTGTTCAACTGATTGTTTCCCCACACTCCACCAACACATGTACCCTCATACCCCTTTTATAACATGTCTTTGGGAAATAAAATACAATTTTTTATGTATTGTGTGTAAATTCAATGTTCTCCTTGATATCCTATTGTCCAGTGCTGCGGAGTTAGTTGGCACTATATAAATAATGAATAATAATAATAATATCAATGGAATGAGTGAAAAAAGTGGAAAAAAAGCAGCACTCTTCATGGAAAATGATTCACCAAGTAGGAAGAGCCATTATTTGCCAGTCTTGGATTAATGCGAAAATTTTCACCTATCCTAATCAGGAGTATTATAGCTGGATTTTTTGCTGCCATAGAAAGTGTAGGAGGATATTTTCAGATTTTATTGGTGTCAGTGAAAAGGTGAAAAAAGCCGCATTTTGTTAATCCCTGCAGTAGAGTGTATGATTGATTTCGTGAATAACAGCTTGTACGCACTCCACCATTGTTAAAAGTTTAATGTGGGTAAGCCCTGAACACTTCCCCTTCAGCATGCACAGGAAAATGGTTACTTAACTTGGATTTCCTCTGATCCTCATTAGTACAGTACACGGCATTAAACAAACACAAAGCAATCGCATGCCTCACACCAACCATACACCTCCCCACTGACCTCCCCTTGAGGAAGGTTAGGTTTTCAGGGTATCCATAGTTAAGCACAGGTGGACTATTTACTATAACTGAATTACTGATTACCCACTTGTGATCAAGCAGGGATATCTTGAAAATATGCACCCTTGGTGTGCCCCAAGAACTAGCATTGTGAATCACTGCTGTTAGTCAGGCATAGTCCAAAAATATGGTTCTACTACTTATTTTAACATATTATTGTATCTGTAACCCCCCCCCCCCATAATGTAGTAATACAAAATATACTACCACTGTTAACTGCAGGACATATGTGCATGCTGCAAGAGCTTCTGCTGTGGTACCTCACACACCCTAAAAAAAAAAATAAGAGTGTTTGGGCCACCTCTGATTCAGAGGTGAGCAGCTTGACAAAACCTATTCCTATATCAAAATAGAAATATCTAATAGCTGATGTGTATTATTGTAAACCATATACAGTAACATTTACATTTTGCTTACATTTGTGAAGCAGAACCTTCATTCCTGTTTACAACTGCTTCCACAAAATGGGTTAGCTGGTTGTTCATCACAAAGCATGGGCATTAATTTTGTAGTACATTTATTAAATAAAAATTATGTCTTCCTTTAGATAGAGACTACATACTAATAGAATGGTACACAACACATTAGAATAATGAATGGCATATTCCATGATTTCATGCATTTTAGTTAGATAATTTATTCTTGTCTACATGTGCTTTCAGTGAGGATGGGATGGGACTGTGTGTAGGAATGTAGAAAGAGAAGACGTGATTGATACACAGAATAGCCAAAACAATGCTGGCAAGACGTGAATCTCTTGTTTATCTTTGATAAGTTTTATACTCTGGTTAGTTGCGATTTGCAAGGGTATGGTCCCTCAAACTAATACAATCTTGATGCAACATGTTTTTCTTACTTTCCAATTTATGGATATCATTCCTTTTAGTTCTATAAAGTGGATTGTAGAAGGAGATTAAATAACATAGGACATTAGGCAGTTAGAAAGACTTCAATTACTGTTCCTGTTAGTGGGACTAGAGTAGAAGCCCCACTACTAAGTACTGCTATTTTAGCAACAGCTAGATAGAGGTTAGCTATTAAATAATTCATAGCTAGGGGCTAGGAGTTAGGAACTAGTTTTAGTGAAGAAAAATTGCCTATTTTTCCCATATTAATTAAAAATAAAATAAAAAAAAAATGCACCCCTTCCACCCCTCTCCTCACAGGAATGGTGCGTGATTATGTGTGTGTTGACAAACTTATTTTTACATTGATTTCTGAAGTCTAGCAATGTGGGTGATGTCTTGTTCCTCTAAACAATTTATTTACAGGCAATTACATAAAAGCTATCAACAAAGTGCAGGAGGGAAATATATTTCAAAGAAGTAAAAATGTTAGGACAAGAGGCCATAGTTTAAAACTAGAAGGATACAGGGTTAGATATCATGTAAGAGAGTTTTACTTAACTGAATGGGTAGTAGATGAGTGGAGTAGTCTACCTGCAGAAGTGGTAGAAGTTAATACAGTGACAGAATTTAAGCATGCATGGGATAGGTATAAGGCTGTCCTGAACTTAAAACATTACCAAGGACCAAATAAGGTTTGAGGTTTTTACAGTAGGGAAATGGGCAAACTAGATGGGTTCTTATCTGCAGTAAAATTTTATGTTTCTATGTTTGCTGTTGTTGCAAAAGGAAAAAAAGTAAATTGAACCTTTTTCCTCCAGCCCTGCCTGGGTCATTGCATAGGGCAGGACTGTCCAAGTTCAGTCCTCAAGAGCCACCAAAGGTCAGGACTTAAAGGGATAGTAATAATTATTACTAATCCCTATATTAAAGTAATATTAAAAATAAATGTATTGCCCCAGTGTCATCTCTCAAACCTTTATGGTTTGAGAGATGATCGCTCCTAAAGTTGCCCTCTCTCATCCCCTTCCCTGAAGTCAGCATTGTAGCTGGCTAAAGGGAAATCCGGTCATAGATCATCAGGCAGCTCTGCAGCAGAGCTGAGATCTCGTAAGTAAAAAAAATTATTTCACTGAAATGGTCTTCTACGTGTACTTACTGTCTCTGTATGTCATCATGAACTCTAATTAGATTGTAAGCTCCTTGGGGCAGGGTCCCTTTCCCAGTGTATGTTTCCCTGCACTTTCCTCAAAAACTAATGCAATGATCACACTTTAGCTTAATGCGCTTAACCCTTTTCTGTATTTTTGTATTGTATTATTTCAAATTCTGTTAAGCACTGTGTACATGTATGGGGCTATATAAATAAAGATAAATACATACATACCAACCACACAAGTTTTAGTGAAATATTTCTTTTTTATTAACGTGATCTTGGCTGTGCTGCAGAGCCACCTGATAGTCGTACGACAGGCTTCCCTGCAGTCAGCTAGAACACTGACTTCGGGGAAGGGGGAGGGAGAGGGCAACTTTAGGAGCGATAAAGGTTTAAGAGATGACACTCGGGGCAATACAGGGGCGGACTGCGCTTCCAGCGTTGATCAGTTGCTCTCAAACCACGGCCGCCGGCGCGCCGTTCTACTAATACAGAGCGCTGGGAGATGACATCATCTCCCAGCCTCTGCATTACTAGAGGCGCGCGGGACTTCAACACGCCGCTAGACCACCAGGGACTGGAGGTAGCGGCAGTGTGGAGATGAGGGGGCATGGTGGTGGAAGGGGCGATGTGGAGATGGGGGCATTGTGCAAGGGGCATTGTGGAGATGAAGGGGGCAATGAGGAGATAGGGGCATTGTGGAGATGAAGGGGGCAATGTAGAGATAGGGGCATTGTGGAGGTGAAGGGGGCATTGTTGAAATAGTGGCATTGTGGAGATGAAGGGGGCATTGTGGAGATGAAGGGGGCAATGTGGAGATAGGGGCATTGTGGAGATGAAGGGGACAATGTGGAGATGAAGGGGACAATGTGGAGATAGGGGCATTGTGGAGATGAAAGGGGCATTTTGGAGATGGAGATGAAGGGGGCAATGTGGAGATAGGGGCATTGTGGAGATGAAGGGGGCATTGTGGAGATGGAGATGAAGGAGGCAATGTGGAGATAGGGGCATTGTGGAGATGAAGGGGCCATTGTGGAGATTTCTGCAGGGGGCCCAGACCTCTTTTTGGACAAGGGGCCCTGGGTCCTGTCAGTCCGCCCCTGGGGCAATACATTTATTTTTAATAATACTTTAATATAGGGATTAGTAATAATTAAGTATTATTATTCCTTTAAGGATTTCCCTGATTAAGTGCAGGCGAGTCAGTCAAAATAAGCAAACCACTGCTTAATTCACCTTGGCTTAATCAGGATGTCCTTAAATCCTGGTCTGTTGGTGGCCCTTGAAGAATGAATTTGAACAGCCCTTGCCTAGGGTACTCTGAGACAAAAAACCCAGAGTTTTACTCATATACAGGTAATCTGTGTTTTAAAATGTTCCAGAACTCCAATTGGTTAGATGGTGGGGTGCCCTAGAGTGACCACATATGAACAGAAAGGTTCATGTATGAATATACATGTATGAATTCCTCTAATTTTGCTAGACATATTGCACAAGTATGACCTCCTTCCTCTGAGAGGTAAAGTTACTCCACGGTATGTTTCAAGGGACAGAAGTACTTAAAATGTACTAATCCCATATTGTAGGCATTAAAAAAAGAAATGAATTTCCCCCAGTGCAATCTCTCCTGCAGTCAGCTAGAACTCTGACTTCAGGGAAAGGGGAGGGAGGGGGGAACTTTGCGAGCGATTATCTCTCAAACCGTAAAGGTCTGAGAGATTGCACCAGGGGCAATTACTTTTTTTTTTAATGCCTACATTATGGGGATTAGTAGATTTTAAGTATTATTATTATCCCTTTAATGTTTGAGTCCTATGTAACTTTACCTTCCAGACAATGGGAGACCAGTAAAATGATTAAAGAATCATTTGTCATGTACAAGACAATTCTTGTTTGTTTTTAATACTATTGCCTGGACACACACACATCCCAGTCTATACTTGGTGTTTGGAGTCCCAATGTACCTTCCAGTTTATTTTTGCATTAAAATGGGGGCTCTGGACACCTTATTAATTATTTAGGAGCCATATTCTTGCACTTAAAAATAGTATGGCATGACTGGACCCCATATGATTTTTTTCTCATTCTACATCTTGATCTCCCAGGATGGAGAGTTGGGGGGGTCATGCCCCTATTTCAATACAAGGGTAATTTAGACCCTTTTTCTTAAGCCATTAAACCTTCCATTCATGTGCAACTAACTGTAGCTGCCATTGCAATGGGGAGGGCTCATTTGAGGTTGGGAATGACGGGGGGTGGTAGGCATTGTTTTTTTATTTATTTTTGCTAATGATGGTAACCCCTCCATTACCAGAGAAGCAAAATTGATGTGATCTGGCAACAGAGAGGTTTACCAGCTCTGTCGTTCAGGGGTAAGGGGCTGAGGTTCTGTTTGCTTTTTTAATTGGCAGTTACTGCCATTTTGCTGGGGCACCTACACCACTATAATCCAGAAACGGAAGCGTTAACCTCGGTGATGATGTGGGGAGGGTGCCCAGGTACACGTGGATCAAGCAGGATATTGTCTTCTTCAGTTTCCCCTGCTTGAACCAGCCCAAGGAAAGCAGCAAATATCCAGATAGACTCACTTTGGGGTAATTTTCCAACCTCCAAAATTATTCCAATTGGGCATTTGGTACAAAAAAATTTTCAGTCCCGTTCTGAGTCTGACCATTTAAAATGTAGCTGTAGTTGCAGAATTGAGTGGTTGGAAATATCAGTATAAGTTCCATTTTGTTTTTATGGGAATTTCCATGCAAGCCCCTCAATTTTCTGCTTTTCCTTGAGAATTCATACACATAGAAACTACAGTCGTTTCTGCCTTCTGTCAATGATTTTTACATGAGAATTTTGCCATCTTCTGCATATGTTTTCTATGGCCACAAGAATAATACTGCAAAACCCTGAATATTTCAGCTGTGCAGCACGGTTATAGACTAGTAGCAGACACAAACAGATGTGATTTGAGATAGTACTGACACTTGTTAGGCAACGTGAATAAGAGGAATTGAAGGGATGCAGTAGTGGTAATGATAGTAGTGGGAGCCTACTTAGCTCAGCAGATAGTGCTGCTACCACTATCAGGGGTGGATCTAGTGATTGAAGGCCTTTATTGGTTGACCCAATTAATTGAAAACTATTAAAAGTCATAAACATTTTGTTTTGTCAATATTTAAAATGGACCCCTAAAATTGTCTGTGTCTGGTATGTTGCACCTACTGCACTACTGGTAGCTTAGCCACTAATTTCCACAATATTTCCAGGTACTTGGGATAATTTTTTAAAAGTGGAAATGTTGTATTTCGCTGTGTGCAGTAGTAGGGCAGTGCAGCTGCCTAATCCTGAGCCAGCTGCTGCTGTATTTGTGACTAGCATGACATCAGGTGTCCCCCTCTAGGTCACAATTGTTACCACTAAGAGATGAGGAAGAGACTGGTGGTGTTAATTAATCTGAGGTAGGTGAAGAAGACAGCATGTGAAGAGAGAATGGAAATTTACCAAAAATACCTCAAAATCGTATCTCACTAAGAAGAGATTGATTACTGATAGTCTCTGTGTTAGGGGAGTTTGTGGTGTGTGAAGGGAGGAAAATGTACCCCAAAAACAAATCTTGTTTGAATGAGAAGAGATAGACAAGTGATACAAGTTCCTTCCTGAAATGGCTTTTCTCTCTGTTAGGGGAGTCCAAAGGAGTGTTATGGGAGAAATTAAATTTATCCCAAATAACCTCAAATCTTGTTTGAATGAGAAGAGAGTGGAAGGTGATCCAAGTTAATTCCAAACTAGCTGAGCCTCTGTGACTGACTGACTGACTGACTGACAGAATAATTTGCAGACTGACTCCGATATGTTCAACTGACCAGGGGCGGATTGTAGGGGAATACCAGCCCGGGCATTTTTTTTAAAGCAGCCCGCTAACTGCACCAACGTCCCTATCGACACCTCCATGTGGTCCCTGTGCGGCATGGGAGAGCAGGCTCCAGGATATTATGTCATATCCTGGCGCTCTGCATTAACAAGGAACGGGAAGGCTGTCACAGAGCGTGCCTGTGGCTACACAGACTTCTCCTTCAAAATATCATGCCACTGTGAGGTGAGATCCTCTGATCTCCCCCACCGGCCCATAATCTAGCGGCCCACCGGGGGATGCCCGATTCCCCAAAAGGACAATCTGCCCATGCAACTGACCCTGACTCCAATAACAGCCAAAGGAAGAGGAGCCAGCATATTGTTTAAGGTCTATCATTGTCATGTACTGAAAAAAAATGAAGAGAAGAAGAATTAGTTGAACAGCAAGTGTGTTTTTTTTTACTTTGTAGACAGTAGCAGGTGGCTACATATAATAAAATACTAAAAAAAATTGTTTGACTAATAGATGACTGTGACAAGGACCTGAGGAGAGCTGTGACTGAGGCTGACCATGACAGATACTAGACGAGACATACACTTACCATATAAGACACATCATTTTGTAAAGGGCATTTTGTAAAGACATCGCACACATTCAGTTCTTTTGTATCCTTTACTGATAAATCCACATTACTTTGATAATATCCATCAAATATACTTGGAGTAGTGCAGGTATGTGTTAGTAAAGTAGTAGTATAAAAACTGTCTGCAGTTTTGATTGTTGCAGGGTGTACCTTCTCCTCTTGAGCAGGCTGTTTGGGGAAAGTGACATAAGTTTTTCTCACCCCACCAGCTGTACTAATAAATAGGGGTGGGCGAAAATTTTTCTCTTTTTTTGCAAAAGTTTTCTCCTTTTCGTCAGTGCAGAATTTTCCTCCTTTTCGCCTATTCCAACATATTTTTTCCTAACACATTTTCTCCTATGTTTCCTATGGTGCAACATTTCCAGGCACAATATTACTTCTTCTGAGGGCTGTAGTGGAGAAATAAGTAGCTGGAAGTTGTGAGTTCTACATATGCATTGAAAAATGTGTTAGCATGCACGGTGCATTTGTCCTTTGCCCACAGCACTTACTTCCTGCTTAAGTAATACCTAAAAATTACTAATCCCAATATTTTAGTACTAAAAAAAATAAATTAATTTCCCCCCAGCGACATCTCTCAAGCCTTTATGGTTTGAGAGATATTCACTCACAACGTTCCCCCTCCCTCCCCTTTCCCGGAAGTCAGTGTTGTAGCTGACTGCAGGAGAAGCCTGTCGTACGACCATCCGGTGGCTCTGCAGCAGAGCTGAGATAGCGTTAATAAAAAATAAATCATTCACTTATAAGGTCTTCTACTACAATATTGGGATTAGTAATTTTTAAGTATTACTATCCCTTTAAGTGACACTGGCACATATTAATGAAGAGTCAAGTGATAAATTAAAATAAAGTACAAACTACAATGTGGCAGATGTGTATGGTAGTGGTGATGGGGGAACTGGAGTGTTGTGATTGATGGGACCTTGACAAACTGCATTCTCCCCAGTAGGAGAGGGATCATCATCATTTATTGCACATGCTGCAGCAACCATTGCTGCAGTCAGTTTTTGAACTACCACTTTACTTCCACATCCCTTCACTGTTCCACCTTTCCTCCTCCCTTTTGTCATTTGCTAGACATTGCTCAACTACTTGTGTGTTTTTACTCTCTACAGTACACACCTGATGGAGTGTGATAGTATTGCCTTGGCCTTCAACAAAATTCTCAGTGTTGTCTGCTTTCTATCATGTCTGCCTCAGTCACAGAGCTCACATTAGGCTTCCAGTCAGCTGTCCAGTATATTTATTTGTTTAATTATTTATGTATTTTTTTATTTTTATTTTATGTTTAAAGTTTACCACCTTATCTTATCACTGTTAGTCCAAAAAAATACATATATATATATATAAAACTAAAAAACAAAATCAATTTCTTTCCCCAGATTTTTCCAGCACACATGCAATAAAAGCAAAATCAGCAAGCAATTTGGACCCCAGCTGCCTGTGTCTTGCTAGTCAGTCACACCAGATTTGGGGGTATTTGGGGGTACAACCTCCTTCTTGTCCCCCAGAGTGCCCCCAGACTATCACGGTGCCCGTGCTTTTTTCTGTAACTCTCTGTGTGTTGCGCTTCCATTGGCTGAGCTTAGTTTGGCCTGCCCAGTATGGCCTTCTTATACCGGGCCTCTGGCACCTGTCAGGTGCCCTTTCGTGGTGTTCCTGTACCAGTGCTACTGTGTTACTGTGTTCCTGCATTCCTGTGTACCGACTTGGCCCGTTTGACTACTCCTTCTGGTTCCTGCTCCGTGATTCGACCCGGCCTGGCTGACGTTCCTGCTCCGTGACCTGACTCGGCTTGTCTGACGTTCCTGTGCTGAGATCCGGCCCAGCTATTCTGCTCCTGTTCTCCATGTCACTCGGGCAACATTCTTACTTCCGCTTAGTTGGCCTAGCAGACTGAGTATCTCAGTGGCCTCCGTTACTGCTGAGCTTTCCGTTAACTCTTGCAGAGCACTGTTGCCTCTGTTACCACTGAGCCTTCTGTTTACTCTTGCAGAGCACTGTTGCCTCCGATTGCCACTGAGCCTTCCATTATTTCCACAGAGCTATTGTTGCCTCCGATTACCGCTCTGGCAGTAGCCGTGGTTGTGTTCCGTTAGTTCTTGCTGTATATGGTTGCCTACGCTACAGCACCAGCAGGGTGCCATTGGCTCAATATTCCAGCTATTGCAGAGTATCGTGCCTCCGTTACTGCACCGGTCGGGTGCTATTGGCTCAAGTCCACCAGCTCTTGCAGAATACAGTGTCTCCGTTACAGCACCGGTTGGGTGCCATTGGCTCAAGCCCACCAGCTCTTGCAGAGTATTGTGCTTCCGTTACAGCACCGGTCGGGTTCCCGTGGCTCAAGTCTGTTCAAGCTCTAGCAGAGTATTGTGGCCTCCGTTACTTCTACAGCAGAGGGTATAAGTCTCAGTCCTGCTTTGCAGACTTAGGTGCTTCCACATCTCACACCACAGTCTCTTGATCACCATTACCATCATACTGGGCGTTGCCAAACACACCACATCAGAGACTGATTGCTATCTATGAACTTTAACCCATGCTGTGCTGAAGTTGCCTTGTTATGCCTGACCTGTGACAGTATCTAACCTTGTTTCTTTGTATACTGGGCCTGTGTGGGCATATGTCCATGATTTCTATATTCCTGTCTATTCCACTGTGATACACTATAGCCCGCTGTGGGTATTCTCATTGTGTATTTTAATAAAACTGTGTTTTATTCTAACCTACTGTGTCTGAGTGTCGTACAAACCGTTACACAGACTCCCCTAATACAGAGAACAAATGTCCTACCTAAAAGATTCCCTAAACTAAACTTCAATTCCCCTTTATTTGCCTATCTACTCTAGCTCAAAAACATACTGCTTTCTCACTCACAAACACAGAATGGAATGCTGTGAGAGCCTGACACCCTTGTATATGGCTGAAGAGAAGTAGAGATGTTCATGTGGTGGGGAAAATGTTTTCTTCCCATTGATTTCAATGCAAATGAGCTAGGCGAAAAAGAGGGAAAATGGAACTTTTCGCAGGAAATTTTTCGCCAAGCAGAATGTGCCATTTTTCACCAATTTTGATTTGAGGCAAAAGTTTTCACCCATCCTTATTAATAAACCATTAAAACCACTGAAGATGAAATTACTCACATTCTAGTGTTGATGGCATAGCTGAGGAGGGTGTAGAAGTAGTACAACCAACTTTTGTGTTTGAGAATGAGATTAAAAACACCAGTCCTCAAAGTAGTGGAGACTTTTCTGAAAATCTATCTAAGGGGAACATTAAATGGAAATTTTCTGACACTTCAAAAAGCCTAGAGAGATATGAAAGTAACGGGGAAGCAGCAGGTAATACTGAGGATGACCTAATTATTGATGATTATGTTGATCTGGAATATAACCCTCCTGGATCCTCCTTTTCTTCAGATGCAGATGAAGATAAGAGTGATAGAGATGATGGCATGCCCATAAAATTACATGAAACAAAAAATCTTAACCTTCCATGACTGTAAAGGAGCATTGTGCCTGTTAAAAAACTCAATTGGAAAGTTTGACTCTGGACAAACAAAGATGCCTAAATGTACACAATCATCTTGTCAGTCATCGTCAACATTGTCACCATTTCCAAGTCCATACCCCACCTAGCCACAAACGCTATAGTTAAGTAGTCAGCAGTGATACAGGTCATTAACATCCACATCCTGTCATTAACATCCACATCCTGTCACACTATTGAAACCTACTAATATAAATGCAACATCTAGCACTAGTAGTAGAAGTAGCCCCTCTGGAACCACCCAGTCCATGAAGTCTATAGTATGGAGATACTTCACTCACAATTCAATAGCTAAACATGTTCTTATCTATTGTCTGTGTAAAAAGACATGCTATCAGGGAAAAGCAGGCTCACCCCTAGAAACATCCTTATTGAAATCACACTTGAAGAACAACCACAAGTCTGACTTAGAGACACACCAGGAACAAATCAGACGTTCTCCTTACCAAGTAAAGTACAATTTCATTAGTACCTGCTAATGTGTGGAAGTGATAATGTATATCTAATATTTAATTGTATTTCTCATGAAACATTAGTACTCTAAGACCATTCCCAAGATTGTTCTTTCTTCATAGCTATTATCCCGCTTTTAATAGAAACAAGTTAGCGGCATAATTGACCAGTACAATTAACCTCTATCTCTAAATTAGTTTAATCCTACACCTAAAACAGTCCCTATATACTAAGTGAGAGCTATATAAGTACACCTTGTTCGAATTCATCAATTCATTAAAGGCTATAACCTTATTGGCAATCTTTAATATCTGGTCAGCATATATGCTGTTACAGAAAAATAATAGATGTCTTTAAATCAATACATCATACTGGTCTATGCTTAATCAATATCTCAACACTATGAATTTACTCAGCTCTAACTATAAGTAATAGTAGATGTTAATTATAATTAATAAACTGTCCTGTTATTTCAGTCCCTATTTTCACACCTGTGATCCAGTCACCTATGGATACCTGGCTAAAGAAGCCTTAAGACCTCCTCGGTAAATAAGGACCTTCTACTAGGTGTTACCGTATCAAATGCCCTTATTTGAGTAAAGAATAACTTCTGACCTCCTCCGTTACATTATAATAACACGACCCAGAAACAAACACGATCAGGATAGCATATGAGCACCAGTGGTTCGGTCCTTATTACTAATTCCTCGGGGTTCGTTAAACACAACAAAATCATCCCAAAAATCTAATCCCTATCTAATTTCTGACCACCAGTGTTAATAATGCCACCTGTAGAACTGATTAATTCATGAGCTACGCACAAAGACTACATATCAGTCCCTAAAACCCCAATGTGTCTCCCTGCATAAAGCAGATTCTTAAGGGACTTAATTACCTATCTATTAGTTCTTGTTATTTGATTAGATTATATAGATAAAAAGATAAGAAATGAGAGTAAACAGATTATGTATTTTGCTGGGGTATATACCGGTTTGTCACTATTTATTAACTTCAATTGCCCATAAATTTGTAGATAGTTATTGTCAATGTTGTGTGAGAGACAACTTATAAGTAAAGGTCTATATCATTTTCTTCCTTTTCGTACCACTGCTGTATCAAAAAAACTTATTGCAGCTTATATCTGATTATGGATAAATGATTGATTAACTAGTTCACTACCTTGACATAAGGTTACTGCATGTGTCAACTCATGAATATGAGTTTCACATATATTCTCTACTCTTATATTTGAAGAGATTGGATTTAATTATAAGAGTCAACATATACATTTAGCGATGGATAATTGCATAAAAATAATGATCTCTATAGAAATGTGTATGACAAGTTGAAAAATAACTTGCAAACATTAAAGCTTGAGCTCACTGGATGAGATAAAATTTCAATGGTACAAGTATATACCATAACAACAAATGATCACAACTCACACAGTGATATTCAGCAACGTATGAATGCAACCACTTTATGATATCAATAGTGATGATCGAGCACCCCAATGCTCGGGTGTTCGGGTGCTCTGGCCGAGCACCCCCGGAGGCTCGAGTGCTCGGCCGAGCACCCGAGCCCCATTGAAGTCAATGGGAGGACTCGAGCATTACACCAGGCACCCCCTGCTCTGATGAGGGGAGGGTGCCTGGTCCATAGGAAAAGGGCAGAAAATGATGGAAACACCACAGAAATGGTTCAGGGACAGCATAGGGAGGATGTCTGGATGCATCTTGGACTCCAACGTCGCTGCTGGGAATGATGTTTCGCCCGTAGTACGCCATTTTTACAGACTGACCGTAAAACACACAAAAAGGAAGATAAAAACCACTTTAGGCGAAAAATTGTTACCAAACAGTATTTGCTGTATATTTATTTGTATATCATCTGCAAATTCTGCAAAAAATTTCATCGATTTTTCGGAACTGGGGCCATGATTAAGAGGGAAACGTGCGCAGAGGCAAATTCTGCAAAAAATTTCCTCGATTTTTCGGAACTGGGGCCATGATTAAGAGGGAAACGTGCGCAGAGGCAAATTCTGCAAAAAATTTCCTCGATTTTTCTGAAATGGGGCCATGATTAAGAGGGAAACGTGCGCAGAGGCAAATTCTGCAAAAAATTTCCTCGATTTTTCTGAACTGGGGCCATGATTCCCATCATTGTAAATAACATATATAAAGTAACTTTATGTTCACCCGGGGCTTTCCTCCAGTGGAGTGGAGAAGTCAGGGGAAATCCAGGCCTTGTTCATTTTTATAAGTGTCAACCTATCAGCATTTTCGGTGGAAAGGCGGATACGCTTATCTGTTATGATGCCACCAGCAGCACTAAATACCCGCTCAGACAGAACGCTGGCGGCAGGGCAGGCCAGCACCTCCAAGGTGTAGAGTGCCAGTTCATACCACGTGTCCAGCTTGGACACCCAGTAGTTGTAAGGCACAGAGGGATCATTGAGGACGCTGACACGGTCTGCTATGTACTCCTTCACCATCTTCCAAAACTTTTCCCTCCTTGTGACACTAGGCTGCGCATCAGGGTGAGGGTGCTGGCGGGGTGTCATGAAGGTGTCCCACACCTTGGAGAGTGTTGCCCTGCCTTTGTCGGAACTGCTGTGTGCTCCCCTTTTCTCCCCTTCTCGGTTGGCCAAGGTAGCACGTACTCTGCTGCCAGCGTTGTCAGATGGAAAATTTTGGAGCAATTTTTCGACAAGAACCTTCTGGTATTGCACCATTTTGCTTGTACTCTCCACCGGAGGAATGAGAGATGAGAAATTCTCTTTGTAGCGGGGGTCCAGAAGGGTGAACACCCAGTAATCCGTGTTGTCTAAAATGCGTATAACGCGTGGGTCACGGGAAAGGCAGCCTAACATAAAGTCAGCCATGTGTGCCAGAGTACCAACAGGCAAGATTTCGCTGTCCTCACCAGGAGGATGACTCTCAATCTCCTCATCCTCTTCCTCCTCTTCTGCCCACCCACGCTGAAGAGATGGAACTAAAGTTCCATGGCTACCCTCTGTAGCGGAGACAACCGTGTCTTCCTCCTCCTCCTCCTCCTCCTCCGCCTCCTCCAATTGTCGCTGAGAAGACGAAGTGAGGGTGCTCTGGCTATCACCTTTTGTAAGCTCTTCCTCCCGCATTTCCACCTCTTCCACATGCAAAGCGTTAGTTTTAATTATGAGCAGCGAGCGTTTCAGTAGACACAGAAGTGGGATGGTTACACTGATAATAGCGTTATCGCCGCTCACCATCTGTGTCGATTCCTCAAAATTGCGTAAAACCTCACAGAGGTCTGACATCCATTCCCACTCCTCACTTCTGATTACAGGAAGTTGAACGGAGAGGCGACGACCGTGTAACAGCTGGTACTCCACTACTGCCCTCTGCTGCTCACAAAGCCGGGCCAACATGTGGAAGGTGGAGTTCCAGCGCATGCTCACGTCACACAGCAGCCGGTGAGCTGGCAATTGTAAGCGCTGCTGCAGCTTCAACAGGCCGGCTGAAGCTGTTGATGACTTACGGAAATGTGCACACACGCGGCGCACCTTGGTCAAGAGATCATGCAAATTGGGGTAGGTTTTTAGAAATCGCTGAACCACTAAATTAAATACATGCGCTAGGCATGGTACGTGTGTGAGCTTGCCGAGCTCCAAAGCCGCCACCAAGTTACGCCCATTATCACACACAACCATGCCTGGTTGCAGGTTGAGTGGCGAGAGCCACTGCTCGGTCTGGTGACTAATCCCCTGCAACAGCTCTGAGGCCGTGTGCTGTTTGTCCCCAAGGCAGATCAGCTTCAGCACGGCCTGTTGACGCTTCCCCACTGCAGTGCTACACTGCTTCCAGCTACCGGCTGATGGGTGAGTGGCGCTGCGCGCAGAGAATTCGGAGGTGGAAACGGAGGAGGAGGAGCCAATAACATAGGTGCTGGCGGAAACCCTGATGGAGGTAGGGCCCGCAATCCTCGGCGTGGGTAGCACCTGTGCCATCCCAGGGTCCGAGTCGCTCCCAGCCTCCACGACATTCACCCAGTGTGCCGTCAGGGAAATGTAGCGTCCCTGGCCACAAGCACTTGTCCATGTGTCAGTCGTTAAGTGGACCTTCCCAGTAACTGCGTTGGTCAGGGCACGGGTGATGTTACGGGACACATGGTGGTGTAAGGCGGGGACGGCACACCGGGAAAAGTAGTGGCGGCTGGGGACTGCGTACCGAGGGACAGCTGCTGCCATCAGGCTGCGGAAGGACTCAGTCTCCACAAGCCTAAATGGCAGCATTTCGATGGCCAGTAATTTGGAAAGGTGTGAGGTTAGTGCTATGGCCTGTGGGTGGGTGGCTGGGTATTTTCGCTTGCGCTCAAATGCCTGGGGTAACGACATTTGGACGCTGCGCTGGGACAGGGAAGTGGATGTGGTCGCTGATGGTGCTTCAGATGGTACAGGTGCAGGGCGGGAGGTATGCGGGCCTGCGCCTTCGACAGGCGATTGGCCGGCACCGAAAACAGGGGAAGAGGAGGCAGTGGTGTGGCCTGCAGACACAGATTGGCGATCCGGGCGTTCCTCCCACTTATTACGGTGCTTGGATGCCATGTGTCGGATCATGCTGGTGGTGGAGAGGTTTCTAGTGTTCATGCCTCGGCTCATTCTGGTGTGGCACAGGTTGCAAACTACAATTTTTTTGTCGTCCGCACTTTCCTTAAAAAAACGCCATACCGCGGAACACCTAGCCCTTGGCAACGGAGATTTACGCAAGGGGGTGCTCCGTGAAACATTTGCGGGCCGGTTTGGTGCGGTCCGCCTTCTTTCTTTAGCCACACCACTGCCTCTTCCAGCCTGTTGCGGTGCTGCAGATGGCTCACCCTCAGGACTGCTGTCATCGCTCGGCTCTCCACCTTCCCAGGTGGGGTCAGTCACCTCATCGTCCACCAAGTCCTCCTCCACTTCCTCACTCTGATCATCCTCCTCATTTCTTGATCCCACCACATACTCAGTCATTGACAACTGTGTATCATCCTCCTCATCAAGGTCTTGAGACAGTAATAGTGGTTGATTTGATGGCAACTGTGTCTCATCATCATCATCCACTTCCTTTGACCTTAAATGCCGTTCCCCTCTGTCATCTTCTTGTGATTGGGTACCCTCTAGAGGTTGTGAATCAGGGCACAAGATGTCATGTTCCTCTGCAAGCGTGCTTGGAGAGAGGTTCAAATGAAGGATTGGTGATGAGACGAGCTCCTCACTATATCCCAGTGTGGGATTACTTCTTTGGCCAGACCCTCTATGGTGGGAGGAAGGATGATCAGGGTGAGGATTATGTTGACCAGACTCTTGGCTAGTGAGAGTGGACTTGGTGGAAGACAGGGTGGTGCTTAACCGACTGGAAGCAGTATCAGCTGAAATCCAACCGACCACCTGTTCGCAGTGGTCTGACCTCGAGAGTGATGTCCTGCGACGCCCTGTAAACTGAGACATGAAGCTAGGTATGGTGGATGTCTTTCTTTCTTGTGCTCTGGCACCAGGCACAGTTTCTACGCGTCCTGACCCGCGCCTTGAACTATCAGGATCACGTCCACTTCCCCGTCCCTTTTTACCCGCCTTCTTCATATTACACGGAATATGTGCTGCTAATCTGCAACTTTGCACACTAAACAGAATGTGCTGCTAATCTGCAACTTTGCACACTAAACAGAATGTGCTGCTTATCTGCGGCTAGGCACAGTGAACGGAATATGTGACTTTTATTTTTTACACTTTGCACACTAAACAGAATGTGCTGCTAATCTGCAACTTTGCACACTAAACAGAATGTGCTGCTTATCTGCGGCTAGGCACAGTGAAAGGAATATGTGACTTTTATTTTTTACACTTTGCACACTAAACAGAATGTGCTGCTAATCTGCAACTTTGCAGACTAAACAGAATGTGCTGCTTATCTGCGGCTAGGCACAGTGAACGGAATATGTGACTTTTATTTTTTACACTTTGCACACTAAACAGAATGTGCTGCTAATCTGCAACCTTGCAGACTAAACAGAATGTGCTGCTTATCTGCGGCTAGGCACAGTGAACGGAATATGTGACTTTTATTTTTTACACTTTGCACACTAAACAGAATGTGCTGCTAATCTGCAACTTTGCACACTAAACAGAATGTGCTGCTTATCTGCGGCTAGGCACAGTGAACGGAATATGTGACTTTTATTTTTTACACTTTGCACACTAAACAGAATGTGCTGCTAATCTGCAACTTTGCACACTAAACAGAATGTGCTTCTTATCTGCGGCTAGGCACAGTGAATGGAATATGTGACTTTTATTTTTTACACTTTGCACACTAAACAGAATGTGCTGCTAATCTGCAACTTTGCACGCTAAACAGAATGTGCTGCTTATCTGCGGCTAGGCACAGTGAATGGAATATGTGACTTTTATTTTTTACACTTTGCACACTAAACAGAATGTGCTGCTAATCTGCAACTTTGCACGCTAAACAGAATGTGCTGCTTATCTGCGGCTAGGCACAGTGAATGGAATATGTGACTTTTATTTTTTACACTTTGCACACTAAACAGAATGTGCTGCTAATCTGCAACTTTGCAGACTAAACAGAATGTGCTGCTTATCTGCGGCTAGGCACAGTGAACGGAATATGTGACTTTTATTTTTTACACTTTGCACACTAAACAGAATGTGCTGCTAATCTGCAACTTTGCACACTAAACAGAATGTGCTGCTTATCTGCGGCTAGGCACAGTGAACGGAATATGTGACTTTTATTTTTTACACTTTGCACACTAAACAGAATGTGCTTCTAATCTGCAACTTTGCACACTAAACAGAATGTGCTGCTTATCTGCGGCTAGGCACAGTGAATGGAATATGTGACTTTATTTTTTACACTTTGCACACTAAACAGAATGTGCTGCTAATCTGCAACTTTGCACACTAAACAGAATGTGCTGCTAATCTGCAACTTTGCACACTAAACAGAATGTGCTGCTTATCTGCGGCTAGGCACAGTGAACGGAATATGTGACTTTTATTTTTTACACTTTGCACACTAAACAGAATGTGCTGCTAATCTGCAACTTTGCACACTAAACAGAATGTGCTGCTTATCTGCGGCTAGGCACAGTGAACGGAATAAGTGACTTTTATTTTTTACACTTTGCACACTAAACAGAATGTGCTGCTAATCTGCAACTTTGCACACTAAACAGAATGTGCTGCTTATCTGCGGCTAGGCACAGTGAACGGAATATGTGACTTTTATTTTTTACACTTTGCACACTAAACAGAATGTGCTGCTAATCTGCAACTTTGCACACTAAACAGAATGTGCTGCTTATCTGCGGCTAGGCACAGTGAACGGAATATGTGACTTTTATTTTTTACACTTTGCACACTAAACAGAATGTGCTGCTAATCTGCAACTTTGCACACTAAAAAGAATGTGCTGCTTATCTGCGGCTAGGCACAGTGAACGGAATATGTGACTTTTATTTTTTACACTTTGCACACTAAACAGAATGTGCTGCTAATCTGCAACTTTGCACACTAAACAGAATGTGCTGCTTATCTGCGGCTAGGCACAGTGAATGGAATATGTGACTTTATTTTTTACACTTTGCACACTAAACAGAATGTGCTGCTAATCTGCAACTTTGCACACTAAACAGAATGTGCTGCTAATCTGCAACTTTGCACACTAAACAGAATGTGCTGCTTATCTGCGGCTAGGCACAGTGAACGGAATATGTGACTTTTATTTTTTACACTTTGCACACTAAACAGAATGTGCTGCTAATCTGCAACTTTGCACACTAAACAGAATGTGCTGCTTATCTGCGGCTAGGCACAGTGAACGGAATAAGTGACTTTTATTTTTTACACTTTGCACACTAAACAGAATGTGCTGCTAATCTGCAACTTTGCACACTAAACAGAATGTGCTGCTTATCTGCGGCTAGGCACAGTGAACGGAATATGTGACTTTTATTTTTTACACTTTGCACACTAAACAGAATGTGCTGCTAATCTGCAACTTTGCACACTAAACAGAATGTGCTGCTTATCTGCGGCTAGGCACAGTGAACGGAATATGTGACTTTTATTTTTTACACTTTGCACACTAAACAGAATGTGCTGCTAATCTGCAACTTTGCACACTAAAAAGAATGTGCTGCTTATCTGCGGCTAGGCACAGTGAACGGAATATGTGACTTTTATTTTTTACACTTTGCACACTAAACAGAATGTGCTGCTAATCTGCAACTTTGCACACTAAACAGAATGTGCTGCTTATCTGCGGCTAGGCACAGTGAATGGAATATGTGACTTTTATTTTTTACACTTTGCACACTAAACAGAATGTGCTGCTAATCTGCAACTTTGCACACTAAACAGAATGTGCTGCTTATCTGCGGCTAGGCACAGTGAATGGAATATGTGACTTTTATTTTTTACACTTTGCACACTAAACAGAATGTGCTGCTAATCTGCAACTTTGCACACTAAACAGAATGTGCTGCTTATCTGCGGCTAGGCACAGTGAACGGAATATGTGACTTTTATTTTTTTACATTTTGCACACTAAACAGAATGTGCTGCTCTTCTGCAACTTTGCACACTAAACAGAATGTGCTGCTTATCTGCGGCTAGGCACAGTGAATGGAATATGTGACTTTTATTTTTTACACTTTGCACACTAAACAGAATGTGCTGCTAATCTGCAACTTTCCACACTAAACAGAATGTGCTGCTAATCTGCAACTTTGCACACTAAACAGAATGTGCTGCTTATCTGCGGCTAGGCACAGTGAACGGAATATGTGACTTTTATTTTTTACACTTTGCACACTAAACAGAATGTGCTGCTAATCTGCAACTTTGCACACTAAAAAGATTGTGCTGCTAATCTGCAACTTTGCACACTAAACAGAATGTGCTGCTAATCTGCAACTTTGCACACTAAAAAGAATGTGCTGCTAATCTGCAACTTTGCACACTAAACAGAATGTGCTGCTAATCTGCAACTTTGCACACTAAAAAGAATGTGCTGCTAATCTGCAACTTTGCACACTAAACAGAATGTGCTGCTAATCTGCGGCTAGGCACAGTGAACGGAATATGTGACTTTTTTTTTTAAACTCTGCCCCCCAAAACAAAATATAACTGCTGCCCCCACACACAATAGTCCTAAAAAGGACTTTTGGGTCTTTTTGTTGTTCAAACGCACTTTTCTTCTCCCTACACTGACTTTCCCTTCCTATCCTCATCTCTCCCTGGCTAAGACTGAGCCGAACTCGCTGGTCAGGTGCTATACAGCACCCGATCACGGGTTCTGGCCAGCCAATCAGTGTAATGTCAGCAGCCAACATGGCTGCTGGCATTACACTGATGTCAGAGCCTCCCCGCACGTTTATTGGCTGCGCAGCAGCCGCTAAACGTGCGGGGAGGAGACCCGAACATGGCGGGCGAGCACATGCGGTACTCGTACGAGTACCGCCATGTGCCGAGCAGAGCGATGCTGGAGCCGAAACGAGCTTCGGCCGAGCATGCTCGCTCATCACTAGATATCAACTGTGATGTTTCTGAAAAGTTGAGATACAATTTGTGATCATTAAGCTTTCAGACTTATAAAATTCAAAGAGCAAATATAGATACAGCAGCAATTGATAATCGCTACCCACTACCAACCTGCTTGTTAGTTAGTTTTAACAAATAACTAATGTTGGTGGGTGAGGAGGTGGGGTGTGGACATTGTATAACTCTTATCATTCTTTCCTTGCTAAACATTTGCACAACAATGTTAGAAGACACTGGTGTTATTGTAAAGAAAATGGTATCCCACTTTCTGTACTTATATCAATGTCTAAAATGTAAAATCATGAATTGTTGATTCACTTCACTCAGTAATTGGTATAATGGTTCATTTTATTTTAAAACCTTGGATACAACTGGTTGTGGATGATGATCGTAGTCCCCAACAACTGTAGAGCCAAAATTTTACTAACCCTAGTCTAACATATAGTAAAGCAATGCATTTTAGTCCTCTAAACTAGAACCTCCAAAGGGTTAGAAGGAGTAATGCAAAACTGTAAAAAGGCAATTTTACATGCTTTTTATTCTGTGTAGAATTTATGTCAAAGTAAACTTTTACATCAGTGACAAGTAAGCTAAAATCCATCACTTTTGAGGAAGGTTTGCTTGCTAAGACACAGTATATTTCCATTAAGTTAATCTAAAAGTCAGCCTTTTGTAATCCTAAGTATAATACATTAAAGCCTTTCAAGTGCAACTCAGCAAAATGTAGACTTTCATATCCCTACTTACTGCAGGCGTTCATTGCTAACTATTAAACATTTATATATTGCACAGGTTAAGGATGGGAAACACTCACAATGATAAATTATGTATGATATGGGGAATATTTCTGGCTTCATCCTCTCAAGTGCTATTTTCAAAAAGAAGATGCATTTCAGCAGCATCTGTAGATATGTTTTGATTTAATATATGGATAACTTCCCTTAAGTATTTACATTGGTTTCAGTTTAAACTTCTTATTTTTTGTAGTAGCAGAATAAAAAAAATTTAAATTATGATATACTAGTTTGTACAGAACATAGTTTTTTTCTATTCCCTTTTCTCTGTAATAAAAACCAAAATATCTAAACTTCTGTTAGCACAAATTAGATTTGTTATTACTAACATTTCTTATAGGCTATGTTTAAATGGATATCTTCAAAGGAGCCACAATATACATATTTTAATGAAGCTACCCAAGTTGGAGTATGGCATAAGATTTAATGACTGGTCTATGTGGGTGTCTTCCATATATCATTGACTGATACCAGTGTAGCAAAGGGCCACACTTGGTGTGGGAGACATCCACTTTAGGAAGGGTACAGCTAGAGCTTATCTCCCTTTGATGCTAATGCCTAAAGCACTTTCCTGATGCATACGGCCATTGTGCAATGATGTCACTGGTCATACAAACACATGATGCCTTTTACTGGGCTCTGGGATTCCAAACATTTACCCTGTCTATAGGCAGGTGGAGGCACTACCAGACTTGTTTTTGTTCCAAGTTCTCTTGCACAGAGGATCAGGACTCCACGTGGACCAACAGGTGAGCATAATTCACTGTAAATCCCATCACACTAGGGGAACTCTCATGGAAGGTGTAGACCTTACTATTTGAAATCCTGTTCTCAGAATATTAGTAGCTCATTCTGTTTACCTGGACACAGTTGCTTCCAGAGATTTATGTCTTAGATCAGGACTGTCCAAGTTCTACCTGGTTTGTAATATTACCGTTTTGTTTTACTTTGTGTCACTTTTTCATCATGGCAATAGTTTCTTTTAATATTCGGGTTGGTATTTTTGTTTTACAGTAGGTTGAAGGGTACGGGCAGTGTCTACAATAGTCTGAATAACTTTTTCATTGTGGGTTGAAATGTCAGTGTCTGGAAGGTCTTGCAGTACACTGAAGTGATTAGACAGTGCTTTCAAAAAATGTGTTTGATTTTTCAATAGCTGACTCTTCATGTTTGCTGTCTTGATCATTTTCTTTCTTTCTTTCTTGCACTGAATTTGCATTTTAAATTAGCAATTTAGCTGGTCTTCCCACTGCTGTAGGAAGTAGCTCGCAAGTCTAAGGGAAATTAGTGCCATTGTTTTTATTAATGTGTATGTGTTTTAGCTCTTTGAGTGCAAGACAACTTTAAAATCATTGGTAAGCATGTGCTGCTCATCACTTGGCATTGAAATGTTTTTTTGCACATCTATATATCACCCAAGCCAAATGAGTTGATGGGCCTAATAAGGGCCCCTGGGTGGACCAACCAGAGTCAGTTGAAGGACATTCTAGAGATATTTGCACTACTGATTTATTTTTATTTACTTAGTCATCCTTTCTTGTCATATTCTTATCTCCCATTCATGAAGTAATGGAATGCTGAGACTCCCCTATAATTTTTATGAATCTTCTTCATCCATTTTAACAAATGGAGGGCCTTCTTAGACTCCTCCATTCATGTACTTGAAATTGGGGTCATGGCACCATAACATTTCAGTCCTACCCCTATCTCACAACTCTCAAGGTGAAGTGTTGAGGGAGGAGTCAAATTACCCATGCTTATTGCCTTTACACCACAACAATATATCAAAGTGGCAGAGAATGTTGATTCTCCTGGACCCCATATACCCTTTTATGTAATCCTATCCATCTATTTTAATAAATAGGGGACAGGGGGAGAGTGTTGTTAGACTCCTCCAATTATTTATTTGAAACTGGGGCCAAAGCACACTAATGACATAACATTTTAAACCCACCCTCTACTCTTCACAGGGTGAGGTGTACAAGAAGGGATCAAATTTCCCCTGATTTTAATCTTTATTATCACGAAGCCTTGGTGTTCCCTGTTCTAGACTAGTGAGATGGATTGAAACTCTATGATGCTAGCAATTAAAATTCTTACTCTTATGGCTATTAATATAATTATGAATTTTATGGCAAGCACGGCTTCATATTATGAAAATAACCTTCTCCACTGCTTCCCAGCAGCAAAGAATACTTTATTAAATGTAGAAAATAAGAGAACATTTTCAGTAACAATGGTAACTGCCCCCTCCAATGACAATGAACCCCATGACATAAGAGGGCAGCAACCCAAGACTCCACCTTTATCTTTGCTGCTTCCTCAAGATAAGTACTTTGTTCCACATTACTAAATACATAAGTGTATGTGTCTGAATATTCTATATTATTTTTTTTTCCTGAGGGTGCTTTTGCCCTTAATTTTGTGTTAGAGGGGGGTTTCTACCCCCTCCCTCTTCTATATCTAGAATGACCCTTATAGGCTGGAGAGGTATGTATGTTCTCTCAGTCAGTGTATACATATATAATATATACATGCTATACTGTTCCACTTTGTTGCTATACCTACTGTTTCCCCCCCTCTTATGTTATCTCTATTTTGCTTTGCTAATGAATTTGTGCATATAGCTTTAACTTCATATGCTTAGATTGATACCTGCGTTATTTCCCTGGTTATGATCCCTTAGCTTGACCCCAAGCAGAAACGGGCTATTGCGGGGAGCCCAGAGCTATCCTGTTCTTCTCTGCATCTCACATATTATCTTGGCCGGACGTCATTACCCACAGCTGTGATCCGCACGGCTTCCTCCAGCGTCTGTCTTTCCTTTCTGTGCATGTGCAAGGAAAAATTTTGTTTTAAAAGCCAGCTTAGTCGCCTTTATCCTCTTTAACCTCTGAATGCCTTATTTCCCAGCACATAGCATAGTGGTTAGAACATAGATCTAGCTCACTGCCTTCCTGGGTTCAATTCCCGGTACAGCATAGAATTTATTGTCATATATATGGCCTAATACTGATGGTGATTATCTGTATATATATTTTTTTGAAGTTTCTTATCAGCATAATTATTAGTAAATATTGATTATGTCTAGCCATCACTCTGAAAGCGATTCTCAATATCTTTCCTGCAATGACCAGCAGGACTCTTTCAGAGCCTCTATTAAGCCTCAAATGGGTCAAGCTACAGGGGAAACCCCTTCCAGGATGATCAATACTTTTGGCTCGGACTCTTTTGCAAGACTCATGGAATTATCGGTCCAAAGTGCCATGCAAGTGCCATATCTCCAGTCCATGACCCTGGGTGTGTGGAATAACACCATGAGCTATAACATTGAGACCCCTGGTGTGGGGAATAATACATTGGCCTCTCAGGCAACAGCCGGAGACCCGGGCCTTTTGCTCCTTAAAGAACCTACAACCCAAGGGGGTAAGTGTTTGTGGAAAAGGAGACACATGAATATTACAGCCTCTGATGGCTCATCCTCGGTGGCATCACCCCTGGATAACCCTCTCCTAGGCAGCGGTTTGGAACAGTGTGTCTTGGATACACAAATCAGACCCTCCCCTCAAGAGGGAAAACATTTGAGAAATAAGAACCTGAGGAGGTTAAAACCTGATTTGTTTTGTTCCTCTCCTAGTGAGGAATCCTTGGACATGGATTGGGCCCCATCGTCCAGTGACGAGGAAGACACTGAGGTGTCGCCACCAAAGAGGAGCAAATCTCAGACTGGTACTGTTTCCCCTTCGGAATCAGCTACTCCAGATATTTTAGATTCCAAGGGCAAGCCCCTCATAAAACATCCTTGCTCCTCTAAATGGTCTCCACGGCCTCACATAGCTCAGTACCTGAAGACCTGGGTTTGCAAGCCTATGAGCAGGGCTACAAGGAATAAGCTGAGGGCCGAATGCCCACGTCTGCTTTTTTCTAACAAGGTATGTAACACCTCAGAATTGGACACCAAATTGGTGAAATTCATGGCTAAGATGGGCAGAGACCCCAGGTAAGGACTAGACAAGACATTAAAATTGTGCCAAGACAATTTATTAGACACATTAGGTCCAATTATTAAATTATTTGAATTAGCTGAAGACGCCTTACTATCAGACACCCCCATGGATGTGCACATCCTCCGGGGATGGGTGCAGAGAGCCATTTGCCTAATAGGCAATGCCAATTCATCATTGGCCTCTGAAAGGAGAAGGACTTTATTACTAAAGCTTGATCCCAAGCTAATAGACATGGCTGCATCTGAACCTGGTCCTTCGGCCCAGGGCCAGTTATTTGGAGATTCCTTTATTAAGGAGCTAGGCCAATTTGTCTCCTTCTTTATGACCTTAGATAAAGTTCAATCCTCACTGAGGAAAGTATTCCACCCCAAAATTTTTGCCAAGGCTGGAAGAGGTAGGGGTCGCTCTTCGGCTGTAATCACCAATCTAGACAGCAAATGCAGGGCCCCAGTTATCCAGCATACCCTAGTTTTAAGGGTCAAAACCAGCTGGAACCCAGACAGCAGGGACCTTTCTTCCCACAACGAGGAAGTTCCTGGAGGACATGATCTGGAAGGGGACACTTCCTTTCCCGCTCCTTTACCGGTAAGTCTTCCGCCCCTTATTCCTTCTTTCCCCGGAAAAGTGGGAGGCAGACTCTCCTATTTTTTCCATCCATGGAGCAAATTGACTTCAGACAATTGGGTATTACAAACAGTCAGGGGCTACCATATACAATTCTATATTCCCCATTGTCAGACAGTTCTTCCCACCCTTTTCATTTTTCAGCGGCCTATGCAGCCCTGATATATTCCAAAATCAGCAATCTGCTGAGCAACATCTTCCTAGTGGGGGAAAAATAATTCAGGTCTGCGCCCTGTTATAAACTTAAGGGCTCTAAATAGTGTTGAGCGAGCATGCTCGGCCGATGCTCGGATCGGCTCGAGCATCGCTCTGCTCGGCACATGGCGGTACTCGTACGAGTACCGCCATGTGCTCGCCCGGCATGTTCGGGTGGCGGGGATCTGTGCCGAAGGAGGCACAGATCTGAAGACGCTCCGCTGGACCACCAGGGACTGGAGGTAGGGGGCATTGCAGAGATGAAGGGGGCATTGCGGAGATGAAGGGGGCATAGCGGAGATGAAGGGGGACATTGCGGAGATGAAGGGGGCATTGCGGAGATGAAGGGGGCATAGCGGAGATGAAGGGGGACATTGCGGAGATGAAGGGGGACATTGCGGAAGGGGGGCATTGCGGAGATGAAGGGGGCATTGCGGAGATGAAGGGGGTATAGCGGAGATGAAGGGGGACATTGCGGAGATGAAGGGGGACATTGTGGAAGGGGGGCATTGCGGAGATGAAGGGGGCATTGCGGAGATGAAGGGGGTATAGCGGAGATGAAGGGGGACATTGCGGAGATGAAGGGGGCATAGCGGAGATGAAGGGGGACATTGCGGAGATGAAGGGGGACATTGTGGAAGAGGGGCATTGTGGAGATGAAGGGGGGCATTGACCAGGCACCCTCCCCTCATCAGAGCAGGGGGTGCCTGGTGTAATGCTCGTGTCGCCCCATTCAATTCAATGGGGCTCGGGTGCTCGGCCGAGCACTCGAGCCTCCGGCGGTGCTCGGTCAGAGCACCCGAGCACCCGAGCATCGGGGTGCTCGCTCAACACTAGCTCTAAACAAGTGTGTTCTGTATTGGCACTTCAAGATGGAGGGCATCCATCTGCTTCGGGACTTAATACTTCCATCGGACTGGATGGTCAAAATAGAGCTCAGAGATGCTTACCTGACTGTCCCCATGGCACCTTCGTCCCAGGCTTTTCTTCAGTTCCTGTGGCACAGTCAGAGCTGGCAATTCCCTTGCCTGCCCTTTGGCTTGTCCTTGGCAACCTGGTGCTTCACAAAATGCCTCAAACCAGTGGTCGCCTCGTTAAGAAGTCACGGAGTGAGACTCATTATCTATCTAGATGACATACTCATTATGTCACAAGATCGCCCTCTTCTTCACATCCATGCAGAATGGACTATTCATCTTCTAACAGACTTAGGATTTATGATCAACTGGAAGAAATCTGAATTGATCCCGTCCCAATGCATCCAATTTTTGGGATT
This sequence comes from Rhinophrynus dorsalis, assembly GCA_037306005.1. Classification (NCBI taxonomy): domain Eukaryota; kingdom Metazoa; phylum Chordata; class Amphibia; order Anura; family Rhinophrynidae; genus Rhinophrynus; species Rhinophrynus dorsalis. The sequence continues at coordinate 83,334,899 of CM074718.1, read as the reverse complement.
TGTGGTAGACTCCCTGCAGGCTTTCCTGAGCCTTCCAGGGGCAAAAGTCCGGGCGATCTGCAAGGAGATTTGCTCCATTCTCCAGTTGGAACAGTTTTCACTGTGGAAACTGGCTTGAGTGGTGGGTTTCTTGTCGGCATCAATTCAGGCCATATTTCCAGGTCCCCTGCACTACAGGACTTTGCAGCACCTAAAAATGCTCCATCTGCACAGAGGTCTAGGTTACGCAGACACAATCGTTCTCTCTTCAGACGCCAGAGAAGAACTCATCTGGTGGCTCAAACACCTCAACGCCTGGAATGGCAAGGCAATTTTTAGCATGGTACCAGACCTCGTAATCGAGTCCGGCGCCAGTATGCTTGGTTTGGGCACTGTTCTAGGAGACCTCTCTACTGGAGGGAAATGGTCTCCCCAGGAGAAGATGCTCCACATCAACTGCATGGAAGTCCTGGCGAAATCTTTTGCTCTGAAGAGTTTGGCGAAAGATCATGTGCATTGCTGCATTCTGCTTAAAACGGACAATGTTTCAGCAGTACAGTACATCAACAGGCTGGGTGGCACGAGATCCAATCCACTGGCAGATTTGGTGAAGGATTTTGGGCATTTTTGCCTCAACCGCAATGTGACAGTTCTCGCAGAACACTTACCTGGACTTTTCAATGCAGTGGCAGATTGGAATTCCAGGTACCTTGCCAATCACAGCGATTGGATGCTACTTACAGAGATATTTACCCATTTGCACAAGGCCTGGGGTCCCTTTCAGGTCCACCTCTTTGCCTCTCGCCTGAATCAGAGGGTCCCTCGGTTTTTCAGCTGGCATCTGGATCCGGAAGCCATAGCTACTGATGCTTTCCTACAATCATGGGTACCAGGGAAGCATTATGCTTTTCCTCCTTTCGCAATGATCCCCCGGACTCTGTTGAATATTCGTTCCCTCATCTTCTGTTGGACCCCTCAGGCGCTCCATACAAAATGTTGGTGTCTGGAGACCTTCATCTCAGGAGTTCCCCGGGTATCGGTGGCCTTTCAGACTCGGCTCAGTCACTAATGGCAGAGGCTTGGGCTCTGGGTACCTGGGGTATGTATAGATCTGCCTAGTCATGCTAGACTCATTGGTGCCTGGAACTGAATGTGGATCCCGTTTTGGCCCCTCCAGTAGAAATAGCCAATTTCCTATCCCATTTGTTTGATACAGGAAAAGCTTACCGTACTATTTATACCTGTCAGTTGGCGATTTCAGCCATCTTCTGATTGACAGCATTCCAGTAGGCCAGTCGGTGGTAGTTTGCTGGCTCATGAGGGGAATTCATTTCTCACGGACACCTCAATCTAGATATCTGTCATTATGGAAGTTTTTGGAGCACTGGCCTACCAACGATCAGTTGTCCCTCAAACAGTTGTCGGCAAAATTAACCATGCTCCTTTGTTTGGTATCTTTTAAACACGTCTCAGATGTCCGAACTCTGGTTCTTTCTTCCAGATCTTTTACTCCACAGAGTGTGCAATTTTGAATTTCTCGGCAGACTAAAACAGGGGTTCAAATGGCCACCTATCCCTCTTTTCCCTCTCAGCCACAATTGTGTGTTGTTCGCTGTTTGCAGGAATGTGAAGCCCGGACGGCTCCCCTCCAAAATCCGTCCGGGGTCCAACTTCTTATTTCTTTCCGCAAACCATTCTTACCGGTCTCTGCGGCCAACTTGACCCGCTGGGTTCGGTGGGTAATGCAGCTCGCTGGTATTGACATTTCCTTGATCGGAGCACACTGCAGGCTGGCGGACATCTTGAGGACATCCTTCGCGCTGCTGATTGGTCCAGGGAATCCACCTTTAATTTGGTCTTGCACTACTTATGTTTTCATACCATTTTTATACAGCTTATTTTGTGTTTGATTCAACTTTAAACTTGCATAATATGAAGCCTCTGTGCTTGCCATAAAATTAGTGGATTTCCCTAACAAATTGTGAAGAAAAGTCAGAATTTTATTAAAGACACAGAGGTGAATATTATCCCTCCCTATGTTTCCCTCCTCTATCATATCTCTCTTTGTTCCTTCTGGGTGAATCTTGACATGATCTGGGGACTACTGGAGTTTCTCTCACCTTCTCCCCTTTTTTCCCTGGGCAAGCTTGCCTGTGGCCTCAATTAGCCAAAAATTCCAGAAGATCTTCTGTTAGGTTCCAGACCTCTGGGGGTGATGGACAGTTCCAGTGTGGGATGAGTTACATTTGCAAGAAAGAGGCGGAGTCTTGGGTTGCTGCCCTCTTATGACATGGGATTCATTGTCATTGGTGGGGGACGGTTACCATGGTTACTGAAAATTTTCTCCTATATTCTACATTTAATAAAGTATTCTTTGCTGCTAAGGTAGCAGTGGAGAAAGTTATTTGCATAATATTTGCCCCAGTGTCTTTAATAAAATTCTGACTTTCCTTCACAATTTCTTAGGGAAGTCCACAAATTATTATTTTTTTTAATGCTTGTAGTCTATGCAGTGAACTATCTTGCACAGTTCTCTGTATCTCAAAGGGATAAAGCCCCAGTTCTGCTTATAAAAGAATCAGGGGCATGGTGAGGTAAGAAGAGAACTCTTCATTTAGGGGAAGGTAAAATAATGCAAGGGGCATTTTACAAGAAATAGGGCATGTGTGGGTGTGTGTTATCACTCAAGGAACGTATTATAGTTGCCAGGTTTATCTAGCAGTCATATTAAATCTCACTGAGGTGGATATAGAGGGAATCATTGGTTTGGTTTAAGTTAAAAATTTTGTCACTTTTCACCAAATAGTTCTACTTCTTGCCCAAGTTTGTGGTCATCTCACCTGCAATCAAAAAAAGTGAAATAAGATACAGAAGAATATAAAAAAATAATCATTTCTCAGCCATTTCAGACATTAATAGAATGAGCTCCAACATGTTACAGGGGAGTGCTAATTATAATAATGTGCAATGTAATACTTATATCAAAACATATTGTGTGAACTAAGAATTACAAATGAGACCAGAGCCACAATGAGCTTCTAATCTACACAAGACCAAGTGTGATACCACTTCAAAATGATCACTTGCAATCACAGTAAAGTGATGAATTTTTTTCTGTGTAAAGCAAGATATATAGCTGGTGATATTAATCATTGAAATATCTGACAGTTCAGTATTGCCAGTATGTGAAAAATTGAGCTCCTGAAGTATGTCTGTGAAATTCAGGAAGCTTTTCTTTTACTGCCCTTCTGAAATCACACTATGCGATCTTTATCTACTCCACAGTGCACTGAATAGATGTTATGCCATTTCCTTTCATGACAGCAATCCCCCAAACCACAGCCTTTTCAACCATGGAGATTCACAACAAGGCCTTTTGTCTTATTATGATGTACCCAATGAGTACTTTCAGTTCTTCCTGCACCCTGATAGATTGCCCTGTCACAATGCTAAAAATCTGAGAGAATCGTGTGACTTTGCTAAAAAAAAAAAAGAGATTACAGTATTGTAAATTTTGCTATTCTTGCATATAGTACATAACCATAACATCTATCTAAAAGCAAAAGCTGGAAATCAAACATATTTAACAAAATGTATATATATTCAAAGGGCCTTTTGTTCAAAATAAATGTGGAATAATTCTGAGGCAAACTAACTGCACAATATTTATTTAAATGGCGTATTTAACCCTTTGAAACCTAAAAGGTCTCCAACGCAATACTTTTCTGAACCCTGTTGAGGACCAGAGGGGTATGCAATGCATTGTATGGTCCTTAAAGTGTTAAAGAAAAACATATGCCATATCCACAGTGAGACTGATGCACTAAAGAAGTGGTGCCATGCTGGAGCAAACCAATTGCACCATAAAGAAAAATAAACTTGCTCAAAATCCCTTTTGAATTAATTTATACTTTCAACCCATTAAGTGCTGGAGAAGTCTCCAATGCATTTACAAGCAATGCGTCAGAGACTTCTGTAGCACTGATGTGGTTAAATGGATAGTAATACTTAAAATGTAAAAAAAAAATATGTTGTAGGGTTTATCCCCCTGAGTAAAACAAGAGTACTCCCACTGCTGAAAGGTGTTTCATTCAAAAGTTATTAATTTTCAAAATTGAATTTTTTAGGTGCAATATCACAGTGGCCTGAAATTGTACAGTGGCGCTGTTGCTACACCATCCTATGGAGATTTATGGTATTTCTTTTCTATGGTGCAGTTGGTCAGCTTTACAGAATTGTATCACTTTTTTAGTACAACAACCTCAATGACTGTTTCCACGAATCATACATCATACATTTATCATATATACAAAGCATATGTTTAACCCTTTGAGCGCCGAGAGGTATCCAACAATGCGTTGCAATGTGTTGAATACCTCTCTGGCATTCAAAGGATTAAATGGACAGTAATGTCCCATAAAAAACATGCTTGTTTTGTAGAGGTTTAAAAAATAAGTTATTTGGCACCAATCTTATCTCTCAAACCACTATGGTTTGAGAGATATCCGCTTGTAAAGTTTTCCTTTTCCTGCTGTCAGCTGTAAAGATGAAAGCAGGAGATTCAAGTCATGCAACACGAGGAGGCTCTTCAGTAGAGCCAACATCACGTTATTCAAAAAGAACTATTTCATGGGAATGGTCTACAAAGTGTGCTTGCAAACCAGGCACACTTTGTAGACCTTTCAAATGAAGTAACGCAATTTCAGCTCTGCTGCAGAGCTGCTGGATGGTCCCCAGACCAGGATATCCTACTGTCTGCTAGACGCTGATGTCAGGAGAAGAGGAGGGAGTAAGGAGGGAGTGAGGAACTTTACATACGAATATCTCTCAAACCTTTATGGTGCCATATAACTTATTTTTAAACCTCTACAAAACAAGTATAATTTATTATGGGACATTACTGTCTCTTTAAGAACCAAGTATATTTGGATCATCCAAATATGCTCTCAAATTATCTGAATTCTTAACCCATTGAGTGCCAGGGAGGTATCCAAAGCATTGCTTTGCAATGCGCTGGATACCTCTCTGGCACTCAAAGGGTTCATTTCCAATTGAAACCTCTTGAAATATATTTAAGTTATCAATGTATAACAACACGATTCTTTGGAGACTATCATTCAGTGGTTTACTTAACCCACTGGATAATTGAGTCATCTCTAGCATCTAAAGGGTTAATCTCAGATTGATATGGTCCATGTAATTAATCCTTCAAGATTTACTTAAAATAACTATATTATTTGGCAATTTATTATCCACCTGACTGCCAGTTTAGGCCTCAATTCAATTGTGTCTGGTAAAACTACCTTTAAGGCAAAAAAGACTAACTACTAGTAATAACAATATAATTACGTAGAATTCAATATGTGGTCTGCCAGAATGGTTAACGATCATAGGCCCAACAAAAACCTGTGATGCACCTTTTCTCATATCACTGTGCATCCCAATCAGCCGATGATATGTCTAATTCCAAGGAAAAAGATAATGGTCAACGTTATCTAGTGACCTTGATTGTTGTCAGAATAAGTTCACAACACACAAAATTATCATATTCAAATACACCTATATGTAAATACCCCAAAATAACTGACATACCTTGTCTGTGCTTCGCGTTTTGGAGAGCTAGAGCACAGGACCCAGTAGTGGAGGATATTGACAGAGCGAGAGAGGAGCATACATTGGAGTGGGGTAGAAGGAGTTTACAGCAGAGATAATTACACTAATAACGACACATAATACACCTTTGCACATTTGCTATACCTACATACAAACACACACACATATCTTTTTTGTTTATAACATGTTACACATTTTTATCTTCTTAAACTAACAACCAACATAATGTGACAGGGTTTCATTGCACTGACCCACAGGGATCAGTTCACACATCAGTTACACTGAGACGAACTGACTGAATATACAACACACAGGCCTCAAACTAAAGAGCATTACAGCCCCAAAGCAAACCAATGCAGTGTTCAAAATCAATGATAAATAAGTAAATTAATGATCCTGAGAATCAAATGTATCCTGAGGAGTGAGAATGGCAAGGAAGGGAATTGGTGTGGTTCGAGGCCATGGAGTTGTTGCTTCCTAGGCTTATGTGTTGTGTATGCAATTTCTTGCTCTCAGTGTTGCTGCAATGGTCAAGTTGTGTTTATCAAACATATCCTAAAGAGTGGATGGCAAGAAGGAATTTCAGGCCATCCACTCTTGTCAGGACACATTTCATAATCAAACATCAACCACTGTAGGTTGCTTAAATCAATGTACAACAGAGCTGTCTAAATTTAGTCCTCAATGGACACCAACAGGCCATAATTGAAGGATATCAGAAACTATTAATGAGCTACTGATCAACACACCAGTGTTTAATCAGAGGAGTCCTTCAATCCTGGCCTGTTGGTGGCCCTGAGGACAGAATTTGGATTCTGTAAAGCTCATCACGCTCAGCTGATTAATCACATCATCTCATTTCCCTACATAGCATCCAGGCCTGTAACACAGGAGAAGCCATGCAAAATCCCACCCCTTTGAGCTGCCTAATCATACTGCTGCTTAAGCAACTTAGCAGCAGCAAAAACAGTAGTCACAAATTCTGCATCTACTCCAGGACATTTGACAATGGCCAGTGGCCACTGGCCAACAGGACATCACCTGCTGGCAATAGGCAAGTAGAGAATTTATTATTTTTCTCAAGGCTCGTACATTAAAATAAAAAAAAAAATCATAGTCCTACAAAAAAATAAACAATTTTTGGGGGGTTTGTTTCTAACAAGCCTAATTCCTACAAATCAATGTTTCATTAGGGCTTGTGCCAAACAAGCTTAAGTCCTACAAATCAATGTTTCCTTAGGGCTTGTGCCAAACAAGTTTAACCCCTTTCCGACAATGGACGTACATGTACGTCCTCTGTGGCTGTCACTTAGTGACAGAGGACGTACATGTACATCCAGGAAATCCGGATCCCAGCGCGGCTGCACACCGTTTGGGGACTCTGGATTCATTTAAAAAAAAAAAATGTTAGACGGGCGTTAAGTTTATTACCAGTCAATAACTCACCCCCCAAAGCACATTCCCTATTCAACTGATTCATTTATTCACTAGCACAGGCACCTTTTATACCATTTCTTATGGGGTTTTTATCAGTATTTAGGATTTATTTTGTATTAACTACCTCCCCCCAATCCCAGTAAACAACCCCCCCAAGAAAACATTCCCTTTTCAACTGATTCTTTCCCCACAAACACAAGCACCCTCATGCCTCATTATACTATGCCTTTGGGAAGTAAAATATTTGTTATGTGTAACTTAAATATTTTCATTGATGTCAATTAAATGAGCTACGTGAAAAACGTGTGAAAAAGTGGAAAATCTGCACTTTTCACTGGAATTTATTCGCCCAGCAGTAAGTGCCATTATTCGCTGATTTCAGTTTGAGGTGAAAATTTTCGCCCATCCCTAGGCACAGGCATCCTCTACGACCCCACATGCTGGCCCCCCAACACCTGCCCCTGAGCACACCTCATCACCAGCAGTGGAAGAACCCCAACATCCTGAACAACATAGTGTCCAAGATGATGAACTAGAGAATGTCACAGAGCCATCTCCAGCAGCTATGACTCCACCATCTCCAGCCCAACACATTCCACAGTTAGCCAGACCATAGAGAGGGATGAAGAGTGCCTACACATACAGAGGGGCCAGCTCAGAGAGTACAGGAGGACAAACAGGTGCCTGAGGAGGTACCTCAGGTACTCTCAGGTGAAGTAGTCTCTAATGATCCTGCCTCATATCTCCACTCCTTTCAAGTTATCCTCATCCTCCGCTAGGGGAGCAGGAACGTCTATTATGTCTTGTGGCTCCATATCCTCCACTAGCCTAGTGTCTACTGCTTTGCTGTGGAGGATTGCACATGACAGGATGATGTTGCATGCTTTTCCTGGTCTATGTTGAAGTGCTCCCCCAAAATGATCAAGGCACCTGAATCTGGCTTTGCTCACTGGTATTTCTTGTTCAAATGTGTGCCTCATTGTAGCACTCCTGTGCCCTTGTTTGTGGATAGGGTAGTGGTGGTAGGAGCCATGGTTTACACCCATAGCCTGCATCAACTGTGGGAAGAGAGCAACATAGTGAGACAGGGAGCACATGTTATGTGGATGATGTACTACTTGTGTTTCACAATCTTGCTTAGCTGTGTTTCCATAAGTCATGTGAGTGTACCTGTATCTGTGGTGTGATGTTTGTTTTGTTGACACACCCAAAAGCCATCCTCCTATATACTGCAAAAAAAGGAGGGTAGAAACAAACAAGGGGTGCCCCCTGTGCATATGAGTCTGTTATAGAACTTGACTACCACTAAACACCCAAAGATGTAAACTTACAAGTGGTGTGTGTTGGAAACGGTGTATACCGAACCAACAACAAAGCTAACTGGAGATTATGAACTGCCTCCAGGTGCAGTATACACCTTCAGAATGGTGGAAAATGGGCTGCTCTCTTCAACAATACTCACTCTCCCACAGCAGAAATGGATCACACAACTGGAAAAAAAGAAAAACGAGAAGAGAGTTCCAAAATAGTGTAGTAGATTTAACCCCTTAAAGCTTGGCCGATTGCACATGCGGCTGGCACTTATGGATTAGGGTTGGGCAAAAAGTGTGAAAAATTTCCCACATGACTTTTCGTGAAAACGTGTAGATTTTTTGCTTTTTTTGCAAAAAATGTCATCTTTACGCCTATGCAAAAATGTGTCCTTTTCACCTATTTTAACAAATTTTTAGCCTATGTTAACACATTTTTCGCCTATTTTAACACATTTTTCACCTATATTTCCTGTAGGTACTACATTTGCCACTGTAATATTGCTTTTTCTGAGGGTTGAAGTTTAGAAATAAGTGACTGAAAGTCAAAGTTGTGAGTCCTAAAGCAACATATGACTTGAAAAATGTGCTAGCATGCAGAATGCATTTGTCCTTTGCCCATAGCACTAACTTCCTTCGTAAATTACACTGACACATATGCATGATGAGGTACAGAGATTTAAAAAAAAAAAAAAAAATCCATCCTACAATGTGGCAGATGTTTATTGTAGTGGTGGTAGGGGGGGAGTGGCTGGTATGGTTGTAATTTGTGCATGTATACAATTTTTACTATTGTCATTTTTGCATCAAATCTCTATCCTACTTCTCAGATTAGTGACACACATTACTTGTTGCTCATAGCAGTGGTCCCAAGTGGGGTAGATGGTGGCAACTAGTGTTGAGCGAGCATGCTCGGCCGATGCTCGGATCGGCTCGAGCATCGCTCTGCTCGGCACATGGCGGTACTCGTACGAGTACCGCATGTGCTCGCCCGCCATGTTCGGGTCTCCTCCCCGCACGTTTTGCGGCTGCTGCGCAGCCAATAAACGTGCAGGGAGGCTCTGACATCGGTGTAATGCCAGCAGCCATGTTGGCTGCTGGCATTACACTGATTGGCTGGCCAGAACCCGTGGTCAGGTGCTGTATAGCACCTGACCATCGAGTTCGGCTCAGTCTGAGCCAGGGAGAGCTGAGGATAGGAAGGGAAAGGCAGTGTAGGGAGGAAAAAAACAAAAATTGTGAAAAAAAAAGAACCAAAAGTCCTTTTTAGGACTACTGTGTGTGGGGGCAGCAGGTTATTTGGTGTGGGGGGAAAAAAACAAAAAAAAAAAAAAATATATATATATATTCTGTTTAGTGTGCAAAGTTGCAGATTAGAGCACATTCTGTTTAGTGTGCACAGTTGCAGATTAGAGCACATTCTGTTTAGTGTGCAAAGTTGCAGATTAGAGCACATTCTGTTTAGTGTGCAAAGTTGCAGATTAGAGCACATTCTGTTTAGTGTGCAAAGTTGCAGATTAGAGCACATTCTGTTAAGTCTTCAAACTAAAATATCAAAGTCACGTATTCCATTCAGTGTGCGTCGCCGCAGTTTAGCAGCACATTCTGAGTACTGTGCAGAGTTGCAGAATAGGAAGAAATACTGTTAAGTCTTCAAACTAAAATATCAAAGTCACATATTCCATTCAGTGTGCTTCGCCGCAGTTTAGCAGCACATTCTGTGTACTGTGCAGAGTTGCAGAATAGGAAGAAATACTGTTAAGTCTTCAAACTAAAATATCAAAGTCACATATTCCATTCAGTGTGCTTCGCCGCAGTTTAGCAGCACATTCTGTGTACTGTGCAGAGTTGCAGAATAGGAAGAAATACTGTTAAGTCTTCAAACTAAAATATCAAAGTCACATATTCCATTCAGTGTGCTTCGCCGCAGTGTAGCAGCACATTCTGTGTACTGTGCAGAGTTGCAGAATAGGAAGAAATACTGTTAAGTCTTCAAACTAAAATATCAAAGTCACATATTCCATTCAGTGTCTTTCACCGCCGTTTAACAGCCTATTCTGTGTACTCTGCAGAGTTGCAGAATTATAAGAAATACTGTTAAGTTTTCAAACTCAAATATTAAAGTCACATATTCCATTCAGTGTCTTTCACCGCCGTTTAACAGCCTATTCTGTGTACTCTGTACAGTTGCAGAATTATAAGAAATACTGTTAAGTTTTCAAACTCAAATATTAAAGTCACATATTCCATTCAGTGTCTTTCACCGCCGTTTAACAGCCTATTCTGTGTACTCTGTACAGTTCCAGAATTATAAGAAATACTGTTAAGTTTTCAAACTCAAATATTAAAGTCACATATTCCATTCAGTGTCTTTCACCGCCGTTTAACAGCCTATTCTGTGTACTCTGTACAGTTCCAGAATTATAAGAAATACTGTTAAGTTTTCAAACTCAAATATTAAAGTCACATATTCCATTCAGTGTGTTTCAACGCCGTTTAACAGCCTATTCTGTGTACTCTGCAGAGTTGCAGAATAGTAAGAAATACTGTTAAGTTTTCAAACTCAAATATTAAAGTCACATATTCCATTCAGTGTCTTTCACCGCCGTTTAACAGCCTATTCTGTGTACTCTGCAGAGTTGCAGAATTATAAGAAATAAAGAAATACTGTTAAGTTTTCAAACTCAAATATTAAAGTCACATATTCCATTCAGTGTCTTTCACCGCCGTTTAACAGCCTATTCTGTGTACTCTGCAGAGTTGCAGAATTATAAGAAATACTGTTAAGTTTTCAAACTCAAATATTAAAGTCACATATTCCATTCAGTGTCTTTCACCGCCGTTTAACAGCCTATTCTGTGTACTCTGTACAGTTGCAGAATTATAAGAAATACTGTTAAGTTTTCAAACTCAAATATTAAAGTCACATATTCCATTCAGTGTCTTTCACCGCCGTTTAACAGCCTATTCTGTGTACTCTGTACAGTTCCAGAATTATAAGAAATACTGTTAAGTTTTCAAACTCAAATATTAAAGTCACATATTCCATTCAGTGTGTTTCAACGCCGTTTAACAGCCTATTCTGTGTACTCTGCAGAGTTGCAGAATAGTAAGAAATACTGTTAAGTTTTCAAACTCAAATATTAAAGTCACATATTCCATTCAGTGTCTTTCACCGCCGTTTAACAGCCTATTCTGTGTACTCTGTACAGTTCCAGAATTATAAGAAATACTGTTAAGTTTTCAAACTCAAATATTAAAGTCACATATTCCATTCAGTGTGTTTCAACGCCGTTTAACAGCCTATTCTGTGTACTCTGCAGAGTTGCAGAATAGTAAGAAATACTGTTAATTTTTCAAACTCAAATATTAAAGTCACTTATTCCATTCAGTGTGTGTCACCGCAGTTTAGCAGCCTATTCTGTGTACTCTGCAGAGTTGCAGAATAGTAAGAAATACTGTTAAGTTTTCAAACTCAAATATTAAAGTCACTTATTCCATTCAGTGTGTGTCACCGCAGTTTAGCAGCCTATTCTGTGTACTCTGCAGAGTTGCAGAATAGTAAGAAATACTGTTAATTTTTCAAACTCAAATATTAAAGTCACTTATTCCATTCAGTGTGTGTCACCGCAGTTTAGCAGCCTATTCTGTGTACTCTGCAGAGTTGCAGAATAGTAAGAAATACTGTTAAGTTTTCAAACTCAAATATTAAAGTCACATATTCCATTCAGTGTGTGTCACCGCAGTTTAGCAGCCTATTCTGTGTACTCTGCAGAGTTGCAGAATAGTAAGAAATACTGTTAATTTTTCAAACTCAAATATTAAAGTCACTTATTCCATTCAGTGTGTGTCACCGCAGTTTAGCAGCCTATTCTGTGTACTCTGCAGAGTTGCAGAATAGTAAGAAATACTGTTAATTTTTCAAACTCAAATATTAAAGTCACTTATTCCATTCAGTGTGTGTCACCGCAGTTTAGCAGCCTATTCTGTGTACTCTGCAGAGTTGCAGAATAGTAAGAAATACTGTTAAGTTTTCAAACTCAAATATTAAAGTCACATATTCCATTCAGTGTGTGTCACCGCAGTTTAGCAGCCTATTCTGTGTACTCTGCAGAGTTGCAGAATAGTAAGAAATACTGTTAATTTTTCAAACTCAAATATTAAAGTCACTTATTCCATTCAGTGTGTGTCACCGCAGTTTAGCAGCCTATTCTGTGTACTCTGCAGAGTTGCAGAATAGTAAGAAATACTGTTAAGTTTTCAAACTCATATATATTAAAGTCATATATATCGTGTAAGATGAAGAAGGCGGGTAAAAAGGGACGGGGAAGTGGACGTGATCCTGAAAGTTCAGGGCGCGGGTCAGGACGCGGAGAAACTGTGCCTGGTGCCAGAGCACAAGAAAGAAAGACATCCACCATACCTAGCTTCATGTCTGATTTCACAGGGCGTCGCAGGACATCACTCTCGAGGTCCGACCAGTGCGAACAGGTGGTCGGTTGGATGACAGCTGATACTGCTTCCAGTCGGTTAAGCACCACCCTGTCTTCCACCAAGTCCACTCTCAGTAGCCAAGAGTCTGGTCAACATAATCCTCACTCTGATCATCCTTCCTCCCACCATACACGGTCTGGTCAAAGAAGTGATCCCACACTGGGATATAGTGATGAGCTCGTCTCATCACCAATCCTTCATTTGACCCTCTCTCCAAGCACGCTTGCAGAGGAACATGACATCTTGTGCCCTGATTCACAACCTCTAGAGGCTACCCAATCACAAGAAGATGACAGATGTGAACGGCATTTAAGGTCAAAGGAAGTAGTGGATGATGATGATGATGATGAGACACAGTTGCCATTAAATCAACCACTATTTCCTTCTCAAGACCTTGTTGAGGAGAATGTTATACAGTTGTCAATGACCGAGTATGTGGTGGGATCAAGACTTGAGGAGGATGATCAGAGTGAGGAAGTGGAGGAGGACTTGGTGGACGATGAGGTGACTGACCCCACCTGGGAAGGTGTAGAGCCGAGCGATGACAGCAGTCCTGAGGGTGAGCCATCTGCAGCACCGCAACAGGCTGGAAGAGGCAGTGGTGTGGCTACAGAAAGAAGGCGGACCGCACCAAACCGGCCCGCAAATGTTCCACGGAGCACCCCCTTGCGTAAATCTACCTTGCCAAGGGGTAGGTGTTCCGCGGTATGGCGTTTTTTTAAGGAAAGTGCGGACGACAAAAGATTTGTAGTTTGCAACCTGTGCCACACCAGAATGAGCCGAGGCATGAACACTAGAAACCTCACCACCACCAGCATGATCCGACACATGGCATCCAAGCACCGTAGTAAGTGGGAGGAACGCCTGGATCGCCCATCTGTGTCTGCAGGCCACACCACTGCCTCCTCTTCCCCTGTTTTCGGTGCCGGCCAATCGCCTGTCGAAGGCGCAGGCCCGCATACCTCCCGCCCTGCACCTGTACCATCTGAAGCACCATCAGCGACCACATCCACTTCCCTGTCCCAGCACAGCGTCCAAATGTCGTTACCCCAGGCATTTGAGCGCAAGAGAAAGTACCCAGCCACCCACCCACAGGCCATAGCACTAACCTCACACCTTTCAAAATTACTGGCCATCGAAATGCTGCCATTTAGGCTTGTGGACACTGAGTCCTTCCGCAGCCTGATGGCAGCAGCTGTCCCTCGGTACGCCGTCCCCAGCCGCCACTACTTTTCCCGGTGTGCCATCCCCGCATTACACCACCATGTGTCCCGTAACATCACCCGTGCCCTGACCAACGCAGTTACTGGGAAGGTCCACTTAACGACTGACACATGGACAAGTGCTTGTGGCCAGGGACGCTACATTTCCCTGACGGCACACTGGGTGAATGTCGTGGAGGCTGGGAGCGACTCGGACCCTGGGATGGCACGGGTGCTACCCACGCCGAGGATTGCGGGCCCTACCTCCATCAGGGTTTCCACCAGCACCTACGTTATTGGCTCCTCCTCCTCCGTTTCCACCTCCGAATTCTCTACACACACCGCCACTCCCCCATCAGCCAGTAGCTGGAAGCAGTGTAGCACTGCAGTGGGGAAGCGTCAACAGGCCGTGCTGAAGCTGATCTGCCTTGGGGACAAACAGCACACGGCCTCAGAGCTGTTGCAGGGGATTAGTCACCAGACCGAGCAGTGGCTCTCGCCACTCAACCTGCAACCAGGCATGGTTGTGTGTGATAATGGGCGTAACTTGGTGGCGGCTTTGGAGCTCGGCAAGCTCACACACGTACCATGCCTAGCGCATGTATTTAATTTAGTGGTGCAGCGATTTCTAAAAACCTACCCCAATGTGCATGATCTCTTGACCAAGGTGCGCCGCGTGTGTGCACATTTCCGTAAGTCATCTACAGCTTCGGCCGGCCTGTTGAAGCTGCAGCAGCGCTTACAATTGCCAGCTCACCGGCTGCTGTGTGACGTGAGCACGCGCTGGAACTCCACCTTCCACATGTTGGCCCGGCTTTGTGAGCAGCAGAGGGCAGTAGTGGAGTACCAGCTGTTACACGGTCGTCGCCTCTCCGTTCAACTTCCTGTAATCAGAAGTGAGGAGTGGGAATGGATGTCAGACCTCTGCGAGGTTTTACGCAATTTTGAGGAATCGACACAGATGGTGAGCGGCGATAACGCTATTATCAGTGTAACCATCCCACTTCTGTGTCTACTGAAACGCTCGCTGCTCACAATTAAAACCGACGCTTTGCATGTGGAAGAGGTGGAAATGGGGGAGGAAGAGCTTACACAAGGTGATAGCCAGAGCACCCTCACTTCGTCTTCTCAGCGACAATTGGAGGAGGCGGAGGAGGAGGAGGAGGAGGAGGAGGAGGAGGAAGACACGGTTGCCTCCGCTACAGAGGGTAGCCATGGAACTTTAGTTCCATCTCTTCAGCGTGGGTGGGCAGAAGAGGAGGAAGAGGATGAGGATATTGAGAGTCAGCCTCCTGGTGAGGACAGCGAAATCTTGACT
Source organism: Rhinophrynus dorsalis (assembly GCA_037306005.1). Classification (NCBI taxonomy): domain Eukaryota; kingdom Metazoa; phylum Chordata; class Amphibia; order Anura; family Rhinophrynidae; genus Rhinophrynus; species Rhinophrynus dorsalis. The sequence continues at coordinate 83,319,546 of CM074718.1, read as the reverse complement.
GTTGGTACTCTGGCACACATGGCTGACTTTATGTTAGGCTGCCTTTCCCGTGACCCACGCGTTGTACGCATTTTAGACAACACGGATTACTGGGTGTTCACCCTTCTGGACCCCCGCTACAAAGAGAATTTCTCATCTCTCATTCCTCCGGTGGAGAGGACAAGCAAAATGGTGCAATACCAGAAGGTTCTTGTTGAAAAATTGCTCCAAAATTTTCCATCTGACAACGCTGGCGGCAGAGTACGTGCTACCTTGGCCAACCGAGAAGGGGAGAAAAGGGGAGCACACAGCAGTTCCGACAAAGGCAGGGCAACACTCTCCAAGGCGTGGGACACCTTCATGACACCCCGCCAGCACCCTCACCCTGATGCGCAGCCTAGTGTCACAAGGAGGGAAAAGTTTTGGAAGATGGTGAAGGAGTACGTAGCAGACCGTGTCAGCGTCCTCAATGATCCCTCTGTGCCTTACAACTACTGGGTGTCCAAGCTGGACACGTGGTATGAACTGGCACTCTACGCCTTGGAGGTGCTGGCCTGCCCTGCCGCCAGCGTTCTGTCTGAGCGGGTATTTAGTGCTGCTGGTGGCATCATAACAGATAAGCGTATCCGCCTTTCCACCGACAATGCTGATAGGTTGACACTTATAAAAATGAACAAGGCCTGGATTTCCCCTGACTTCTCCACTCCACTGGAGGAAAGCCCCGGGGGAACATAAACTCACTTTATATATGTTATTTACAATGATGGGAATACTCTGTATTCCCATTCACCCCTTCCACCCCAAAAACGGGTATATGGTTGACTCTTAATGTTCTCATCCTCCTCCTCCTCTTCCATATGCCCTGGGATATAATTTTTATATAGGGCCAGCTCACCAGCGTGCCCTGGGATATAATTTTTATATAGGGCCAGCTCACCAGCGGGCCCTGTGATATAATTTTTATATAGGGCCAGCTCACCAGCGGGCCCTGTTTGCCAATTTTTATATAGGTCAGCTCACCAGCGGGCCTTCTCATATAATGTTTTATTGGGTCAGCTCTCTAGCGGGCCCTCTCATATAATGTTTTATAGCGTCAGCTCACTAGCGGGCCTTCGCATATAATGTTTAGGATGGTCAGCTCTGCAGCAGACCCTCACCCATAATGTTTTAGATGGTCAGCTCAGCGCACGTTTCCCTCTTAATCATGGCCTCAGTTCTGAAAATCAAGGAAATTTTTGGGAGAATTTGCCTCTGCGCACGTTTCCCTCTTAATCATGGCCTCAGTTCTGAAAATCAAGGAAATTTTTGGGAGAATTTGCCTCTGCGCACGTTTCCCTCTTAATCATGGCCTCAGTTCTGAAAATCAAGGAAATTTTTGGGATAATTTGCCTCTGCGCACGTTTCCCTCTTAATCATGGCCTCAGTTCTGAAAATCAAGGAAATTTTTGGGATAATTTGCCTCTGCGCACGTTTCCCTCTTAATCATGGCCTCACTTCAGAAAATCGATGAAATTTTTGGGAGAATTTGCAGATGATATACAAGTAAATATACAGCAAATACTGTTTGGTAACAATTTTTCGCCTAAAGTCGTTTTTATTTTCCTTTTTGTGTGTTTTACGGTCAGTCTGTAAAAATGGCGTACTACGGGCGAAAGATCGTTCCCAGCAGCGATGTTGGAGTCCAAGATGCATCCAGACATCCTCCCTATGCTGTCCCTGAACCATTTCTGTAGTGTTTCCATCTTTTTCTGCCCTTTTCCTATGGACCAGGCACCCTCCCCTCATCAGAGCAGGGGGTGCCTGGTGTAATGCTCGAGTCCTCCCATTGACTTCAATGGGGCTCGGATGCTCGGCCGAGCACTCGAGCCTCAGGGGGTGCTCGGTCAGAGCACCCGAACATCCGAGCATTGGGGTGCTCGCTCATCACTAGTGGCAACACTTCTTCACATCCCTCCTCCACCTCCTCATCTGTGCTGATGTTAATAGATTTTTGTCCTGGCTATGTCTGTCATGTGTAGTTTCTGCTACTACTACTACTACTACTACTACTACTACTACTACTACTACTACTGGAGCTGGATGTTGATGTAATGCTACTGCCACTACTGCTAGGTGTCAAAGATGTAACACTTACAACAGCAGCACCAGAGGTACTCGTCATATCAAAAACTGTAGATGTTAACCTGTTTTGCTGTTGCTGGGTACTCAAATCAGGTGTGTGTGGCTGAGTGGGACTTGGGCTTTGAAGAGGCGATGATGTTGATGATGACTGATAGGGTGACTGTGTGCTTTTTGACATCTGTACTTGCTCAGGGTCAGACTTTCCAAAGGCTTTTTCAAAAACTTTATAGACAGGCACAGTGCTCCTAATGAGTCGTGGAAGATACAGCCTTTGACTTTCTGCTAACCTTATAGTCCTGTCACCATCCTCACTCTCAACTTCATCTGTATCTAAACAAGAGAATGATGCTGGAAGGATATATTCTAGTATCTGCATCATTATCAGTTATCATTAGGTCATCCTCAGCAGGATCAGCATCAGCTGACAGTTCTTGCCCACAACAACACTTATATTGCTCTAAGCTATTAGAGGTCTCAAACTATTTCTTTTTACTTTTTCTGTAACAAAATTTGCTACTACTTTGAGGACAGGTGTTTTGGTGTTTGATTGTCTCACTGTCTGATGCAGCAGGCGGTTCAGCTGCTACACCTTCCTCTGTTATACTATTGCCAGCATCATCAACACTTGAATGAGACTTGTTGTCGTTTTCTGTGTTCTTCTTATATGGTTCTTTATTTCTACTGGTACAGGTGGTGATGGAACTAGTTTTGCTGGGACCTTGACAAACTACATCCTTCCCTTGGAGTAGAGGGATAATCATCATTGATTACACACGCTGCAGCAACCATTGCTGCAGTCAGTTTTTGAACTACTACTTTACTCTCACTTCACTGCACTCCTCCACCTTCCCCTTATTCTTGTGCGTTTGCTGGACATTATGCAACTACACTGTTTTTTTTTACTGTACGGTACACAACACAACTGATGGAGCTTTATAATGCCTTGCCTAAGCCCAGTCAGCTGTCTGTCACTGTCACATAAGATATCTAGTTATTTATTATTTTTTATTTATTATTATTTAAAAAATAACCCTGTTGTCTTATCACAGTCTGTCCAAAGACAATTATAACTGACAACAAACTAAACAACTTCTTTCCCCAGACTTCCCCACCCAGCACAGAGACAATAACAGCAAGATCAGCAAGCAAATAGGTTCCTAGCTGCCTGTGTCTTGCCTGTCAGCCACATGGAATTTTGGAGTATTTGGGGGTCAACCTCCTTCCTCCCTTCTTATCCCCTAGAGTGTCCCCAGACTACCCTAATACAGAGAACAAATGTCTTACTTAAATGGCTCCCTCAACTAAGTTTCATTTTAACCTTTATTTACCTATCTCCTCTAGCTCAAAAACCTGCTGGTCTCTCCTCTCACAAACACAGAATGGCTGCTGTGAGAGCCTGAGAGCCTTTTATATGGCTGTAGAAAATTTTCATGTGGTGGAGAAATATTTTTCTTCCTATTGATTTAAATGAGCGGAACAGGCAGGAAAAAGCAAAAAAACAGCACTTTGCGGGAAATTATTCGCCAAGTGGAACGTGGCATTATTCGCCAATTTCTGTTTGAGGCAAAAATTTTCACCCATCCCTATTAAGGACCACAGACCGTTTTTTTAATTTCCGCATCTGGTTCAGGGCTTCCTGAATGGTTTGCAGCAGTACGTGGAGACCTGAATTCCATGACGTTCCTGGCACATCTTGGGTCCTTATGGCTCGCCGACCCATAACGTGCCAGGATTGTCAAGGGTCCGTAAGGGGTTAAACACTTATACACAATGATAATAAGAAATGCACTCACATGTTAAATATGTCAGGACTCTGATATCAAAGACAACTGACAAACAAGCTTGCAGAGAATATAGCCTATCTCCGTTCAGGTAACTATCGGGATCCCAAACGTGTTGTTCAAATTCAAAAATAGACTAGGAAGAGTCTTCATTCATGGAAACAGTAGAAATGTATAAAAAAAACAATTAAAACCAAAGGCTATATTGCTAACATTTTTCACAGCTAAAACACCACTTTTTCAAAGCAACAAAAGCCTTTTTGAAAATACAATGTGTGTATATATTGTATTTTCAAAAATGCTTTTGTTGCTTTGAAAAAGTGGCACTTTAGCCATGAAGTGAGTTAGCGTTATAGCCTTTTATTTTATTTTTATTGGTTTTTAAATACATTTCTACTGTTTCCATGAATGAAGCCTGGTCCATTTTGGAATTTGAACAACACCTTGGGGATCCCATAAGTTACCTGAATGGAGACAGGTTATATTCTCCGTAAGCCTATTTGTCAGTTGGCTTTGATATCAGAGTCACTATCATTGTGTATAATTGTTTAAATCTACTACACTATTGTGGAACACTTCTTTTTCTTTTTTTCTGATTGTCTGATCCTCCTGTATAGGTCCCTGTGGACGGAAGAGTGTCTCGGGATGTATGAATTGTGACAGCTGCTGTGATAGGCAGTACACACATGGGTTAGCCTCATTGTGACATCATATACCATTTGTACGTTGATGTAGTGGATATTCTTCTTATTCATATACAGATGTCCATCTTGTGTTGGAGCTTTTATTCGCACACGTGTACAGTCTATACCACCCATGATCCTGGACATGTCTCCCCTTGTGTAGAACTGTGAACTGCTGTCAGTGGTGGGGAAGTGGATGTAGCTCCTGGCCTTCCTTTTGAGGGCTGCCAAAACCTGAGTCAGTGCCCTTGATCATGTGGCCTGTATCATGCCAGATTCATGTCCTTCTGTGGACTGGAAGGATCTACTTTCCATGGAATGGATGGCACACATGAGCTTCTGCAAGCTGGATTGGGCATGGTTGGTATTGTAAATTGGGTCGATGATGTCTTTGGTCACCTCATGTAACTGGATAATGCTACCTGTATAGGTTTCTGATTTCAGCATCCATCATTCCCAGGAATGTGACCCTTGTGCATAATATCCTGGGTCTGTGCAGATGTCTGTCATCCCTATGTTGCTCCACAGGTCACTGTGGCAGCTGGGGTGCTGCTGTCTGATGTGATTCTCCAAGTAGAGATGGGCTCCTGCCTGACTGTCCAGACAGACCATCAGCATCAACAGGTGGGTTTGGGGGAGGATCGTGATCCCTACCCCTCACACTATCCCTCGTCTCCCCTGCCTTTGAAGGAATAGGTATGAACACATATTTGTCATAATCTCTCTCTCTATGTATATCTGTCTCTCTCTTTCTCTCTCTCTCTCTCTCTGTCTGAGTGACCTCAGTGTAAAACAGCAGGTCTGAGGAGGCAGAGATGTCTCTTTAAGACAGTGGTGGGGATTTTTCTAGATGTGGTAATAAGGTAGGTAGTGGCCAGTGAGAAGGTGTTTGTTATCCAGATAAATGTTTGTCTGTGTGTGTTGTTTTTTTCTGATCTGTTCTGATTGTTGTGTAGCTGTCAGGTGCATGTGTGACACTGCCAAGTGCAGGTTGCGTCTTCATGGCTTGGTGTTGTTGCACAAGTGATCTTGGGTTGATTTGTATTGACAGACAAGCGTGTTGTGTATTAACCACTGTTGTTCCAGGGTATGTTGTGATGGCTTGTGTTGTGTTGCTTTGTGAAGCCCTTGTCCCTGGGGGGTTGCTGTTTTTTTTGTTTGTCCAGGACTTGTTTGTAGGTCTTGGGCATTGTTGGTGTGTTTATTTGGATTTGCAGTGGTTAATATTGTCATTGCTGGACTTGTACCATGTTCTGTGTGTTGTATGACCTGCTGATTTTCTGCTTTGTTTTGTGCAATGGTGTTTTTTTTCCAGTTGCATGGTACAGCCCAAAAAACTGGCTCAGAGGATATCTGTTCCATAGTTCTCAATGAACGTAACATTATTTTCCGTTGTGATTTTCAAAATGGCGTTAGCTTTTTATAAGATGGATAATTTAATCACTTAACATACTTTCAAAACTGCTATTGGCTGTTTTTTTCCTTAATGATCTCAAATGTATCAAGGCTTTAGTGTCCAATACTTTGCAAAGCAGTACAATGGACTTTCTGACACACAAAGAGTTAAGCATATTTCTGCACATCTAGGACTGATATTCTTCCCCATTATGTTTCCCCATATTATTAGTGGTCTGTAAATAACATGCATCATCAAATTATGCATTGTTCATAATATAATCCCTCTGTATAAAGAAAAACACTAATCATTGTTCTCTTGAGCAATGTATATATCTAAATAAAATGCTGAATGTGACTGATTTCTCTGCAGTGAGATACAGAATGTGAATGGGAAAATTGAACATTGGTTGCTCTGACAACTTTCAAAGAATTTGTAATCATGCCACTCAGCATTGTGTTTTTTAAAATGAAAATCTGATATGAAGGTGACACTTCCGGTGTAATCTATTATGAATAACCAAGATGGTTACATATTTTCACAAGTAGGGAAAATAATGATAAAAATGTCAACTAGTCCTGTATGTTTGAAATAAAAGGCCATGATATTTGGTACAAACATAATATAAAAATATTTCATAGGTGCTGTTTGCTGTTCCAGAAAATAGGTTATATGCAGGAATGAAGAGAGAAGTAATACTGGAGCAAGCCTACTGCAACACAGATGACAAATAAAAATACCCTGAATTCACATTAATTAAAATTGTGCTTTTAGTCCTTTCAATGCTGCAGAGGTCTCCATTGCAAATTTTGGGTATAAGCTTTTAAAAAATAGATTATTGAATTGGAAAAATTACAGATGTGTTAAAAAGGTTTTAGTTATAAAGAAAGACTTACCAAGCTGGCTTTGTTTACTGTAGAGAAGAGATGTCTAAGGGGGGAACATGAGTGTAATTTTCAAATATAATCAAGACCTAAACAAAATAATTTATGGGAAATCCTTTACTTAAAGAGCTAACTGGAGGCAAACATTAAGCCTGGAGTAAATGTACTTTCAACTAAAACAATGGCAGGGCAGAAAGAATGTGGAATTTTTTACCCTGAGGAGCTGTATTAGCATATACTCTGTAAAAAAAAGAATGATGTTCCACTTTTTTTCTCCAGAACATAGGGAAACCCAAAGATTTTCCTCCATTTCTCAAACAGCATAGATTTCCACATGAGAACAGTTCCATTTCCTGTCTATGTTTCCAATGGTGTGGAAACTTCCTGCCCACATACTATAAAAACCATGAAATTCCTGCCATGTTGCATGATATAGAATAGACAAGAATAAAAGTGAAAGCAGAGAGATAGAGAGAAATAAAAAAGTTGCTTGGAGTGCTGGCTAGCACAATTAAAAAGGCATAGTATATGTGAGTAAATGGAAATGTAAAAACTCAGTACACACAAAGGTGTATTATACAGGACCAATTAATTTTATTGTAGCGGTGGGACAATTTTCTATATAAATGGTACATTTTTTCTAAATAAAAAAAAAATGTTCCAATTCTTGAGGTCCCTGCCTTCTCATTGCAAGTGTCCCTGTTCATCCATGAGGGCATTAGATAGATTTGGCTTTTAATACAAAGCATTTTCATGAGCCAAAATCATGGAGATGTGTATTAGACAAGACTTTCTTGAAATGGAGTGCTACCTTGGTGAGGTAAACAAGCTTAAACATACTATGGCCAAACATTGTTAAAAAAACAACATTTCTTTTAGATAACTGAATTAATACATTTGTATAATATATGCTCTGCACAGGGTTCACCTTTAATTTGTATCTTACAGAGAAAAAGGGACTGCTGGTGGTGGTGATTGGAATGAGGGTGATGGAGCAGCTGGTATGATAGAGTTTTTGGAAAAAAAGTGATAAGGAATGCAAGAAAAAGATGCAGCTGTGCATGGGCATCACCACCAGTAGTGACATTCTGGCCTTTGCTGCTGCTGTAATTCTTGCTGCTAAGTCAACAGAGACAAACTTTCATCTTTCACAGAAGTAAGAAGATGATGACTCAGCTTGTGTGATACAGCCCACAGTGGCCACCGTGGGACTGGGTTCAAGTAAGCAGTGAAATGAGACTAAGACAAATAGATGTAGTTCCACTTGCCACCATGATTCCTGGTCTTAGCTCTAGTGCTGATGCTAAGGAAGCAGCAGAAGCACCTGACCAAGATATATGTTCAATCAGTCAGCATGACTTCACAGCAAAAACAATGGCTTTCATTTCACGGGGGATTGCAGGCTATTTCCTATGGCATTGGGAATCCCAGTTAAATGGTATAGGGTGCAAAGACTTACTGGATTCTTTCAGGCTGCCTTTGGTCTTTAGAGTATGGTTTTATGCTTAGATGAACTAGTACAAGTACTGAATACCATCAGTTGGGACATTATCAGCTTATGTGAGACTCATAAAAAAATAAGATTTAGTAAAATTAAGAAGATGCACACTGGCTACAGCATAAAGGAACTGATGATGGTCAATCTGAATCTTGATTGACAAAAGACGTAAAGCTTCATTTGTAAAATTAGAAAGCATTTCTGAAAGAATTGCTATGTTCTTCAAATCTTTCAAATTTACTCTCCCTCAAGTTGCTACAGTGATGATATAGTTGAAGAATTTTATGATGATATATTATACCTCTACAAAAAGGACAATTAACACTACAAGTTATTAATGGGAGATTTCAATGCGAGTATTGGTAAGATCCAAAATGGAGAAAAATCGATAGGACCACATGGAACTAATAAAAGAGATGATAGAGGCAACTAACTGATTGAATCTGCAGAAGAACTAAATTTGTATATAATGCTTGTGATTTCACTCTACAGGTAAAAGGGCCATAGAAAATGGATATGCAAAAGCCCTATGGTAATAGAAGTAAAATCAACTTCATACTTGCAAATAATAAAATTATATTCACTAACTACTCAGCCTTAAATTGTTGTAACTTTGGAAGTGACATTGTCTAGTGAGAGCAAAAATCAAATCTGACTGCAAGAAAGAAGGAAAGAAAGAAATAAAATGATCAAGATAACAAACATGAAGATCAAGTATAGCCAGCGATTGAAAAATCCTAAGAACTTAGAGATAGCACTATCTAATCACTTCAGAGTGCTGGAAGACCTTCCAGACAAGGCATTTCTATTGTCTCACCTAGGGTAAAACAAAAAAAAAATCCAAATATCAAAAGAAACAGTTGCCATGATGAAAAATCAACCAGAAATGAAGCAAAATAGTAATATTAAAAATGGTTAGAATATGTATAAATGTTCAAGACCATAAACTAGAGCATACAAAAGAAATGTGCAAGTTTAGTGTTGGAATCATTAAAAGGATGCTGGAAGAAAATCAAGGACTAAAGAAAGCGAAATGAATGATGGCTACACATTTGTACAACAGCAAAATCTAAACAACAAATGCTAAAGAGAGTGGAAGAATTCTGTTCAAATTTTATAATGATGTAGGACAACATCTGAATACAGTGCTAGAGACTGAAGCTGTGCCAGAAGTTTTGGTAGAAGTATAACAGTCTAAGGCGTTTCACACAGGTTGTGCTTAATCATAGACTGAACCTTGGAGGTCCATCAACCTGACTATTTCATGATTAGCTTTTTGGCAAGTAGATGAACCAATCGTTTTAAATTGTGTAAGTCAATCAATCAGCATGCTGGAATCTACAAGGAAGTTAGTGATCACAGTGGGACAAATAACCATGGAGGTGCCAACCAAAAAAGTTAATGTTACTATTACTGCACTGATTGCATTGCTGATGGAGAACATATTTAATGTATGACTATAATGCTGCTGCCTGAGAATCAGCACTAGAACTAGGAGAAGGATTATGGGTGACAAGTGGAAACTGTCCTAATCCTGAATCACTACTGGAGGAACCCAGTGCCATTGTGGTCACAGTGATATGTGAAACAATAGCTATATCATCATAATCTTGCTGCTGAGACAATGAACATCTTGTCCTAGCGACTCAGCAGCAGGAATTACAGCAGCAAGAAACTCAGAAGTGTCACTCTGAGGATGTGGTGAAGCCCATACTCATTTGTAGGGATAGGCAAAAATTTTCACCTCAACTTGAAATGGCACTTTCTGATTGGTGAAAAAATTTCCCACAAAAAGTGCAGTTTTTCCACTTTTTTCCGCCTTTTCCGCCAATTAAAATTAATGGGAAGAAAAATATTTCTACACCACACAAAAGTTTTCTACAGCCATATAAAAGGCTGTCAGATTCTCACAGCAGCCATTCTATGTTTGTGAGAGGAGAGAACAGCATGTTTTTAGCTAGAGTAGATAGGCAAATAAAGGGGAATTGAAGCTTAGTTTAGGAAGTCATTTATGTAGGACATTTGTTCTCTGTATTAGGGGAGTCTGGGGGCACTCTAGTTGATAAGAAGGGAGGAAGGAGGTTGACCCCCAAATACTCCAAAATTCCATGTGACTGACTGGCAAGACACAAGCAGCTAGGAACCTATTTGCTTTCTGATCTTGCTGTTATTATCTCTGTGCTGGGTGGGGAAGTCTGGGGAAAGAAGTTGTTGTTTTTGTTTTTTCAGTTATAATTTCTTTGGACAGACTGTGATAAGACAACAGGGTGGACAACTTAAAAAAAAAATAAAACAATAAATAAAAAGAAAATAAAAAATAAATAAAAAAGAATAAAAAAATAAATATCTTAGGTGACAGTGACAGACAGCTGACTGGGCTTAGGCAAGGCATCATACAGCTGCATCAGTTGTGTTGTATACCGTACAGTAAAAAAACACAGTGTAGTTGTGTAATGTTCAGCAAATGCACAAGGGGAATGGGTAGGGGTAGAGCAGTGCAGGACGTGAGAGTAAAGTAGTAGTTCAAAAACTGACTGCAGCAATGGTTGCTGCAGCATGTGCAATCAATGATGATGATCCCTCTACTCCAAGGGAGGATGCAGTTTGTCAAGTAAAACCAATTCAAGAGCCACAAGTGCCAGCAGAAATAATCATATAAGAAGAATACTGAAGATGACAAGTCACATTCAAGTGTTGATGATGCTGTCAACAGCATAATAGAGGAAGGTGTAGCAGCTGAACCACCTGCTGCATCAGATAGTGAGACAAACAAGCACCAAAACACCCATAGTAGGGAACTTTGTTACAGTAAAAGTAAAAAGAAATTGTTTGTGACCTCTAAAAGCTTACAGGAATATAAGGGTAGTGGGCAAGAATTGTCAGGTGATACTGATGCTGCTGAGGATGACCTAATGATGACTGATGATGATGCAGATCTAGAATATATCCCCCCAGCATCCGTCTCTTGTTTAGATACAGATGAAGTTGAGAGTGAGGATGGTGACAGGGCTATAAGGTTAGCAGAAAGTCAAAGGCTGTATCTTCCACCACTTTTTAGGAGCACTGTGTCTGTCTATAAATTTTTGGAGAAATCCACTGGAAAGTCTGACCCAGATGTCAAAAACCACAGTCACCCTATCAGTCATCATCAACATCATCGCCTCTTCAAAGCCCAAGTCCCACTCAGCCACACACACACCTGATTTGAGTACCCAGCAACAGCAACACAGGTTGACATCTACAGTGTTTGATATGACGAGTACCTCCGGTGCTGCTGCTGTAAGTGCTGCACCTTTGACACCAAGTAGTAGTTGCAGTAGAATTTCATCAACATCTAGCTCCAGTAGTAGTAGTAGCAGAAACCACACATGAAAGACAAAGCCAGGACAGATATATTAACAGCAGCACAGATGAGGAGGTGAAGGACAGATGAGACCACTGCTATGACCGATAAGTAATGTGTGTCAATAATCTGAGAAGAGGATAGCGTATGACAATGGTAAAAATACATACACAAATCACTCCATGCCAGTCCCCCACCACCACAATATATATCTGCCACATTGTAGGTTGTACTTTATTTTTTTTATTTCTTGATATCATCATGAATATTTGCTAGTGTCACTTAAGCAAGAAAGTGTTGTGGGCAAAAGACATATGCATTCTGCATGATAACACATTTTTCAAACCATATTTTGCTGCACGACTCACAAGTTTGACTTTCAGCCACTTATTTCTAAACTTCAGCCCTCAGAAGAAGTAATATTACAGTGGGAAATGTAGTACCTATAGGAAATATAGGCAAAAAATTATTTAAAATAGAAAATGTGTTAACATAGGTGGAAAATTTGTTAAAATGGGAGAAAAGGAGGACATTTTTGCAAAAGCGGAAAGGCGGGGAAAGAAGATGTTGATTCTGTTTCTTAGTTTTATCATTTTTGGGGGGGGACTGACTGTTATAAGAGAGGGTGGACAACTTACAAAAATAAATAAAAAAATAAAATAAAAAATTAAAAAAAGTAATATTTAAATAAATAAACAAATAAATATATTAGGTGACAGACATCTGACTGGGAGCCTGATGTGAGCTAAGTGACTGAGGCAGACTTGATAAACAGCAGACGACACTGAGAATTTTGAGTGTTAAGGCAAGACATCACACTCCATCAGTCGTGTACTGTAGAGAGTAAAAACACACATAGTAGTTAAGTAATGTCCAGCAAACACACAAGGGGGAGGGGGAAAGGTGGAGCAGTGCAGAGACATAGGAGTAAAGTGGTAATTCAAAAACTGACTGCAGCAATGGTTGCTACAGAGTGTGCAATAAATGATGAAACAGACTGTGATAAGACAACATGGTGAACAACAAAAAAAACAAACAAACAAATATCTTAGGTGATAGTGACAGACAGCTGACTGGGCTTAGGCAAGGCATCATACAGCTGCATCAGTTGTGCTGTGTAACGTACAATAAAAAAACAGAGTGTAATTGAGTAATGTCCAGCAAATGCACAAGGGGAAGGGGGAGGGTTGGAGCAGAGCAGAGAGCAAAGTAGTAGTTCAAAAACTGACTGCAGCAATAGTTGCTGCAGCGTGTGTAATCAATGATGATGATCCCTCTACTCCAAGGGAGGATGTAGTTTGTCATGGTCCCAGCAAAACTAGTTCCATCACCACCAGTGCCAGTAGAAATAAAGAACCATATAAGAAGAACACTGAAGACAACAACAAGTCGCATTCAAGTGTTGAGGATGCTGGCAATAGCATAATAGAGGAAGGTGTAGCAGCTGAACATCCTGCTGCATCAGATAGTGAGACAAACAAGCACCAAAACATCCATAGTAGGGAACTTTGCTACAGTAAAAGTAAAAAGAAATAGTTTGAAACCTACAAAACCTTAGAGGAATATAAGGGTAGTAGTGGGCAAGAACTGTCAGGTGATGATGATGCTGTTGAGGATGACCTAATGATGACTGATGATGATGCAGATCTAGAATATATCCCTTCAGCATCCTTCTCTTGTTCAGATACACATGAATTTGAGAGTGTGGATGGTGACAGGGCTATAAGATTAGCAAAAAGTCAAAGTCTCAATCTTCCACCACTTTTAAGGAGCACTGTACCTGTCCATAAATTGTTTGAGAAAGTCATTGGAAAGTTTGACCCTGGACAGACACAGATGTCAAAAAGCACACAGTCACCCTATCAGTCATCAAGCAGCAATGTAGGGAGACTAACATTCTTAAAAATGAACCAACATTTGATACCATCTGAGTATCAGGTAGCAGAAACCACAGGTTGAGGAGGGATGTGAAGAAGGGTTGCCACCATCTACCCCACTTGGGACCACTGCTATGAGTGACAAGTAATGTGTGTCAATATTCTGAGAAGGAGGATAGCGTATGACAATGGTAAAAACAATATACATACACAGATCACACCATGCCAGTCCCCCACCATCACTACTGCCATACACATCTGCCACATTGTAGGTTGTACTTTACTTTTTTTTTTATTATTTGACACCATCATGAATATGTGCCAGTGTCACTTAAGTGGAAGTTAGTGTTTTGGGCAAAGGACAAATGCATTCTGCATGCTAACATATTTTTCAAGGCATATGTTGCTGTAGGACTTATAACGTTGACTTTCAGCCACTTTTTTCTAAACTTCAGCCCTTTCATGAAGTAATTTTACAGTAGGAAATGAAGTTCCTATAGGAAATATAGGTGAAAAAATGTGTTAAAATACATGGAAAATGTGTTAAAATAGGCAAAAAGGATGACATTTTTTCATAGGCGGGAAAAGCGAAAAATCTAAGTTTTTGCGAAAAGTCATGCAGGAAATTTTCCACACTTTTCGCCCATCCCTAATCATTACTATTAAGTTGTCAGCAAGTTGTCATGTGTCCTTAGTTGGGACTGGACAAGGGGTATAGTGACAGTGGAAGTACTTGGGTTCTAGTGTCATGGTGTTTGAATTCAGTTGTGCCCCCAGATGTTATTTACCACACACACACTGTGCACATTGCAGTTGCTGATGAGAGCTACAGTTCCTACTCTTAAGGGAAAATTTTATATTCTAATAACACACCCCTGATTTTGGAAGAGGGGCAGGTGGAGAAGAATTATTAGCCGACTTCTTCTTCTTTTCTCCGCATATACCTAAAGTTGTGGGGGGTAGTTATGGTGCAGCTCCTGCCTCAGGCGCATCACTGGAGCTAGTAGTGGCAAGTGAAACCTTCATCATCCATCACCCATGTTACTGCTGTTGTTGATTCCATTCCCTTTGAGCTGCCTAATCATCCTGATGCTTAACCAACTAAGTAGCAGCAGTAAGAACAGCTGTTGCAAATTCCAAAATTATGGACTCAGGAGGAAGGCATTTGACAATGGCCAGTGGCCACTGGCCAACATGACCTGCTGGCACATGGCCAGTAGGGCATTTTTTTCCCCTAGGGCTTGTGCTTTGAAAAAAAGACCCAAAATATAGTCCTACAAGAAAAAGAACAAAAACAATTTTTGGGGGTTTGTTTCTAATAAGCCTAAGACCTACAAATCAATGTTTCCTTAGAGCTTGTGCCAAACAAGCTTAAGTCCTATAAATCAATGTTTCTTCAGGGCTTGTGCCTCTAATAAGTCTAAGTACTACAAGTCAGTGTTTACTCAGGGCTTGGGCCTCTAACAACATATCTAACGAATCATCCTCTACAAAATACTCTGTCATGTCAAGTAGCAGACCACCCCAGTGGCAACTTATGTTAGGGGGTTCCTGTCTCTAATATTTTACATTTCTTATTCTATTTTTTTTATTATTAACTGTCCCCCAATAGCAGTCAAGAACCTCCCCCAAAACAAACTGACTAAACTGATTAATTCCTCAGACTCCACCCACCAACACAGGCACCCTCCTCAGATCCCTGTTATACCATGTCTTATGGGTTTTTTACATTTTATTTAGGATTTATTTTTTATTAACTGCCCCCCAATCCCAGTAAACAACTCCCCAAAAATCTTCCCCTGTTCAACTGATTCTTTCCCTACACCCCACCAACACAGTCACCCTCATGCCTCTTTTATACTATGTCTTTGGGAAATAAAATAATATTTGCTATTTGTTGAATGTATATTCAATGTTCCCACTGATTTCAATAGTGGTAAAAAAAGTGGAAAAGACCGGAAAATCTGCACTTTTCGCTGGAAATTATTTGCCAAGCAGAAAGTGCCATTTTTCATCGATTTCGGTTTGAGGCAAAAATTTTCACCCATCCCTACTGCTGCCACCATTGCTGTGCCTGCTGTTAGACGTGCTGCCTCTGCTGCCTCAGTGCTGTGCCTGCTGTCAGACGTGCTGCAAACAGTGCTGTGCCTGCTGCCAGTGCTGCGTCTGCTGTGGCCAGTGCTGTGCCTGCTGCCAGTGCTACCCCTGCTGCCACCAGTGCTGTGCCTGCTGTAAGATGTGTTGCCCCTGCTGCCACCATTTCTGTGCCTGCCGCCAGTGCTGAATATGCTGCCAGTGTGTCTTGTAATACTCAAGAGGGGGAAAAGGAGAGCAAGGGACAGTAAGTCACACTTTCCACCCCCAAGCAGTCCCACCAGTGCTAGTAGTACTACTAAGAAGGTCCAGCAGCTTGCTTGTGCTCCTGGTGCTGAAGGTTTTACTATTGCTGCTAGGCAACAGTTCTGACTTCTTCAGGATCATGTTCCACATGGACAATGTTATGGCAGGAACAGTACTCCCAGGGTCAGGGGAATGGTGTGGGCTCCCTTGACTTCTAGTTTGGATGCTCTCAGTTGTTTCCCTAACGTTAGTCCTTCCAGCTTCTTCACCATCACTGTTACTAGTACTACCAATAACATCAACCACATCAGTTTCAGCCCCTGAGTCTTCCTCCTCACAGTCACTAGTAATATGATGATTACCCCTTGACTACTCACTCTAACAAGCTGCTGAACTTTCTTAGTATTAGTACTAGCACTGGTGGGATTGCTTGGGGATGACTAGGGTCCTCTGCTGTCACACATGGCATCATCTTCTCCTGTCCCCCTCCTGAGTATTACAAGACACAGTGGCAACAGAGACAGAACGGGTGGCAGTAGGTTTAGCACTGGTAGCAGGTTCAGCACTGTTATAGAAGGGACAGCAACAGCACGTCTGACAGCAGCACAGTATTGGTGGAAGCAGAGGCAGCACATCTGACATCAGGCACAGGAAGCTGACCTATCCTGCTCTCACTACTATCTCTTTTTCCTCCCTTGACATTATTTTCCCCAAGATCCCTAGGGGAGATTTAGTAGGACTGGCAAGCGTTGGTTCTGTAGTTCTCACTTCCTCCTCCTCCTCTGACTCAGTGGACACATAAGGGTCCTTCCAGTTCCTTCTTTTACTGCTCATAGTCATAGCAGTCACTCTGAGTTTCTACTGTTTCAATTTTGCAAAAATATCACAGCAGAACAGCACAGCATGTCTACCTCGCACTGTAGCTGCATCTTTCGTGTTTCACTTCCTGGAATAAGTAGTGTTTTTATGGTGAAAAGGCAAAAAACACAATGGGCGGAAAATTTCTATCCATTGAAAAAAATGGTAAAGAATTTTTGCCTATGGACAAAAAATGAAAATATTTTAATCGCTGTTTTTAAAGGAAAAAATCGGACAATAACATGGTTTTCAGAGATTTTTTCACAGGAAAAATACATTACCTTTCGCCCACCCATAGTTACACCATTGTGAGGAATTTTTGGATTTCATAGCACTTGAGCAAGAATTCTCATTGGCATTGAAAGTTTAAGTGGACAATGGGAGTGCTTTCATGATAAATTAATTGGTGATAGTGAAAAATCTTTTTATGCAGTGAAATTTCCATGGGATAAATAGCAAATTATATATGTTCCATGACAATTCCCCCAACAAAAATGGGACTTTTACCCATCCCTACTCATCATCCTCAATAAAAAAAATTCAGATAAGTTTACATCTCATAAGGTAGTAACATCGAAAAATAGAGAACTCTAAAATAGATTCTACTGACATTTCCAAATGGATGCAATATCAGGCAGTGGAAAATCCTTCATTTACTATTTAAATGCTTCAAGGGTAGTTGAATTTGCCCCAGTTTGACCAATAAACAATGGCATGATCTGCAATATGTAAAAACTAAATAGGATTTTTAAGGAATTCCAACAGTTAAAAGAAATGCTAAAAAAATCAATACAAAATGGTCCACTAATGCATTTCAAGGTCCTCTTTTCATCAGGATTTCACAATATTAAGAAAACTGGCCAGTGCACTATAAACAATATATCGGGCAAAGAGACTCAAAAGTATCCAGTACAAATAAAGGAAGTATCCCTGCTAGCCAATTTGATTATAACACTGCATTAGGGAACCAATAACCATCTTTCATATAAGGGACAAAGATTCTAAAGTTCAACCAACCAAGAAGGTAATAAGGAAGGGTTAAATTAATATAACAAAAATAGGCCTTCACATCAATAGTACAAGATTTAGGCCATGAGTGAAGGATATTTCTCCTTTGTATGTGAGTATAATTATGATTGAATATTTGTGCACACATTCCATAGAAGAGCCCCCATATTGTGTTCTCTTGTGATCATCCTTATTGATGCCAATTACAATTAAGCCACAAAAAAAACCCTCATGACCCCAAATGCCAGTCATATATTTCCCTACATCAAAGTCCTCCCTGCATTTAAATTAACTATAGTAATTATAAATATTGTTGTGAGCTAGAGAGGTATATAATACATTTTTGATAGCATCTGCTACTACTTGTGCCCCCATGGCTGACTAACAGGCTAGGGCTTGGGAATTTCCCTGCTAGAACACTAGTGTTTTGATCGGAGGCTCAGGCAATTTGATTAACTCAACTGTGCTCTAACAAGGAACTGTTTGAATCCTGGACCATTAGTGGGCCCTGACAGCATGTGTTGAGAACCACTGATCTACAGTATTAGCAAACATGGCTTGTTGACACAAATGATTCTACAGTGTTTCTCGCTTTACTGTAGAAAAGCCTGTGTTTGTTTCAGTGAAAAGCATCTTTACTCTAGTCTTATTGGATGATCCCTTGGTTATTTTGGTTCAGCTCAATGAGTAAATAGTTATCCAGAGAATTATTAGTCTTATACAGTACTGAGCAACATTCTTAGGCAAGTGTGAAAAATGCTGTGAAGTAACAATGCTTTCAAAAATAGACATTTGAATAATTTATTTTTATCAATTAAAAATGATAATGAGTGAACAAAAGAATAATCTAAATCAAATCAATATTTGATGTGAACACCATTTGCTTTCAAAACAGCATCAATTCTTCTAGGTACACTTGCACAAAGTAATAGATTTTGTAGGCATATAGTCAGGTATAGGATTAACCTTTTGAGTTTCAGAAGGATACGTAACGCATTGCAAAACAATGCTTTTTGTACCTCGCTGGCACTCAAAGGGTTAAACAATTATACCAAACAGGTGCTAAAGATCGTCCATTTAATATGTGGGTTGATCCACAATCATTAAATGAAACAGAAACAGCTGTATAAGAGGAATAAAACTGGGTGAGGAACAGCCAAACTCAGCTAAAAATGTGAGGTTGCTGAAAACAGTTTAATGTCATAAGTCATACATCATTTAAAGGCAGATAGGGGTTTCCAGATGTGCTGTCCAAATTCATATGAAGAAGCACAAAGAAACCCCAAACATACAGCCAAAGTCATTAAGAACAATCTTCAGCATATAGAAGAACAAGGAGTCCTGGAAGTGATGGTATGGCCCCCACAGATCCCTGATCTCAGCATCATTGAGCCTGTCTAGGAAGAGAGAGCGAAGCAACCGAGCCTACCTAAATTCACATAAGTGTGGTTAATTATCCAAGATGTTTGGAACAACCTACCTGCTGAGTTCCTTAAAAAACTTTGTGCTAGTGTACCTTTAAAGGGATAGTAATACTTCGTTTTAACTTTATTTTATTTTGTAGGCATAAAAAAAACATGAAGAATTATATAAGTCTTATCTCTCAAACATTTATGGTTTAAGAGATATTCACAAGCAAAGTTTCCCCCTCCCGCCCCTTTTACCTAGAGTAAAGCCATCTCTTCTCAGATGTGGAATGCAGTCCATAGACCAGACAGATAACAGAAGGGGACACTCTTATTCCTATGAAAACAATGAAATCCCTGCCCCCCTTGACAAGCTTTTCAGGTTTTTCCCTTATCTTAATTGAAGATTGTTCCTCTCTGCAGTCTACCTGGGCACCTCCCTTCTGATCTGGCTGAGCAGTGTTACATCAGGAAAAGGAGCGGGAGGGGGACACTTTGTCATTGAATTACTCTTGAACTATAACTCTGACAGAACTGAAATAACACTCTCCAAAGTCCAAATACTATGATGATTAATTAGAGCTGATTTTATTATGAAACGTTACTATCCCTTTAACTTGTTTACTTTAACAACATGACTAGAGGAGGAGGTAAAGGTGGAAGCAGCATGTGTGGGTAGTATATGACTGTTGCCATCTCCTCAAGTAAACTCAGAGTTATCCTTCTTCTCTTCAGCAGGAGCCATAGGTGCTATTTGGAATGAACTCTTGGCACACTCTCTGAACAAGATCAGAAGAAAGAAGATAATAAGAGAGATGAACACCGATGAAGAGGACAGAAAGAAGATTACAGATGAAGAATTACTGTAGATGACCAGGCTGCTGAAGAGCATGCTGGAAATCAGGATAACAGGTAAGTGTTTATTTTCATGGGATGTTGTTTGTTTTAGGGGATTATCCCTTTGAATGCCAGTGGGATATGAAACGCTCTATGATGTGTTGCATTCCCTACTGGCACTCAAAGGGTTGATTGTTACACACATTTCTTCAGTACTTTGGATGTATTGATATGGGGATTAGGGCCCCATATAAATACCTCCACTGGCAACTTAGTATTTTTTTGTTGCTTTTTTCAAGTTCAGGTGCAGTGTCAGTGGTTTAAAAAATACGTTAGGGGAGTCTGCCTACTTTTTGTAGGAGCAGATTTTTGTCGATAATGTGGGGTCCCTTAAAGCATGTTACCACCTAACACATGGAGCTGAACCCGAAATGACGTGGTTTTTTTTTTCTTCTGTAGTTTATCACAGCACAGCTATTTGGATGGCTTAATTTGCTTGAAAAACTACCACTGGCTGTTTTTTTCTTGCAGGAACTGAATTGAGCCCCTGATTTTCTACAGTCACAGGACTCTGTGTCTGATAAGACATCAATAAATGAAGATGAAGCATAAAGGCCTATAACTGAACTAAATACACTTGGGTGTATGTTGATAGACCCGGTTGCTTTATTCCCAATATCCTTTTTCAGTATCTTTTGGCAGTTGTCCTTCTTAAGCCATGCACATGATGGAAGGAATGCTGTGAGTCTCCTCATTGACCTAAAACATGACATTGATGCTTTTTTTTTATATATATAGAAGAAAATAACTTAAGATGTCAGCTATTGCCTCAACCACCCCAAATTCAATCATTATCTTTTTTTCATTTACAAATGGTTGAAGTGTACCCAACTGATTTCTTTTTAATCCACTGGGCACTTCTCTGGAAGACAAAGGTTTAACCTGTTTAGTGCCAGAGCGGTACTCAGATCATTGCAGAGCAATGCATTGCTCACTCTTCTGGCACGGCTAAACAATGAAAAAGTGACCTTTTTTAAAGTGGAATGTTTTTGGTCAACTCTCTATTGCTCTCTAAATGCTCTACTTAATCTAAGAATTATTCTCTTCTGCTTCTACAACATTTGGCTACTGTGCTCCAATTTAGTTGCACTACTGCTCCTTCTGAGGTTCACAAAGTATTCTTGGTTCATGGCAAAATAAGATCTATAAAGCACAATAATAACAATGATTTTTTGCCCATTTAATAAGAAAAAGGGTGCAATAATACATTATACATCTTTATTATTTCTTATGCGTAATTTCTCTTGGGTAAGGTCTGGACTACTCTTAAAGTGGATGAACAAACTGAGGATGCTAATTTTAACATGCACCAATTTATAAGAACATTAAATAAGCATCTGTGGCTATGCTTGTGTACAGATGCCTTCACTTCACAACTCTGCTGGACAAACAATACAATTTAGGTATTTATGCCATTCCTGGAGCATGCACAGATGAAAGAACATACTTTTCATATTTTTCTTTGTAGCCAGTTTGTAAAAAAATTGTTCCTGCTTTCAAAGGAATGGCATACCCAATAATAGTGTCAAACTCCTGCTATGACTATCCCTTCACTGATACACCACAAAAATGCCCATTTGGATATACATAACACTTTATACAAAAGTAGTAATCAGGAGCAGTGCCCACTTAGTTTCTAACAATGTCTTTTTGTACATTACCTTCATTGTCCCTATATTTCACAGTGTTTAGTACAGTATAGTGAACCTCTAAATAGAAACTTCACCCTTGGCATTGTTCATACTGTATAAAACCAGTAAAAACAATTAGGCATCCGGTGGGCAATGGGACTTTTTTCTCTTGGCTAGCTAATGTAACTTTTTTTCAGGAAAACCAGTAGAATATAAATTTACCTTTTCTGACACAGGTTTTGCTGTTAATGAGTTATAGACTGCAATGATTTATAAAAACAAATATACAATATCAAAGGCCCAAATTAAAGGGATAGTAATACTTAAAATGTGAAAAAGAATATGTTGTAGAGTTTATGGGGGATAAACTCTACAACATATTCTTTTTTAACAAGGGTACTCCCACTGCTGAAAGGTGTTTCATTCAAAAGTTATTAATTTTCAAAGTAGAATTTTTTAGGTGCAATATCACAGTGGCCTGAAATTGTACAGTGGAGCTGTTGCTACACCATCCTATGGAGATTTATGGTCCCGGGACCATAGCTGTCCATAGGATGGTGTAGCAACAGCGCCACTGTACAATTTCAGGCCACTGTGATATTGCACCTATAAAATTCAACTTTGAAAATTAATAACTTTGGAATGAAACACCTTTCAGCAGTGGGAGTACTCTTGTTTTACTCAGGGGGATACACCCTACAACATATTCTTTTTTACATTTTAAGTATTACTATCCCTTTAAATATGTTGCTAAATGCATCAGTTTAAATATATGAAATTGTGCCAAATAATCATATAAAAGTTTTGATACATTATATAGCAAAGGATTATCAAAACAGGAGTGTAAACAAGATAACTTAACTCTTTGGGGGCAATATACTGTAGATGTCTCCAGCCTCCAAGGCATGCGTGGGCAACATGGACATCTAGCTGCTGCCAGATTATAAAACCCATCATACCCTGGCAGACAATGATGGGAATTTTAGTCCGGCAATAGCTGTAAAGCCTCAGATTGGGATTAATATATTTGTAGACCTATTTTTAGTATAGAAAGGAGTACTTCACTGATTGGTATTTACACTGGCATTGGTTTGAAGAGTTTGGCTGGTTCTCATAGTCTCTGACCACAGCTGCTGCAAGTTATAGCACATTTCCTACTTAACACTAAAAAAAGAACTAGAGGGGCATGCAATGCATTGCTAATCAATGAGTTGCATACCACTCTGGTACGTCCAGTATTAATATTTCCATGTACAGTAGAATTTGTATCCTGTGGTCCTGTCATCAACTGTCCTGTCTGCCTCCATGAACATGACATTCAAAACTTATTGAAGATGTTATTTCTTGAACAGACACAAAGGGTCATTGGGATTTTATGTGCATTATAAGTTAAGTGGAAGAGTTATTATTGGGAGGTGTTACTTCCCCTTCCCCCTTTGTTTCATGAATTAGATTACATTATTATTATCCTGCAAATAAAAGTCACATCAGTTATCTGTGGATTATAATTCAGATCATGACTGCCAGGTACATTAGGAGAATGTATCAAGTGGTGGGGAGGAGGACGGAGACTTTGGTGTTATTTTAGGCACAATTAACATTAACTGCACCTAATGCTAGATGTATAAGTGGTTTCAGATTATTACAAAGCAATTAGAATCAGATCCACAGAAGTTTTATTTTATGTTTGAAGCTGAAGTACATATACATAATATCATTATAACTTTTATGTTCTGGGTCAAAGTGACATGCACAATATTGTGACCCAGATCAACTCAACAGTAATGAATAAAAGGAAGTCAAATTTTTTTATTGGCTGGAGGAATTACATTGGGAAAACCAGTATCTGAAGAGGAGATCAAGGTTTCAGTGATATACAAAAGATTGAAAGTGTTAATGATAAAATGATCATTAGCAGATGATTTTGTAACTTATACAGCTGCTGTTCTTTCAATTCAATGTAAGTTTCTTACTGGAATGCATAAGCTATCACTTATACATCTATAGCCTACCATACAACTTTATGGTGATGAATGGTTTAAACAGAACAATTCACTTGTTAAAGCGTGGTCTAAGTAGTGTGCAAATGAGCCCTTAGTGACTATTTAAATGAAACTCCAGAAAAGAACACTTTATTTGCCACATAATAATGTGCAAATTATTCCAACTGAATAACGTAAGCAGAATTTAGCAGCATAAATCTCCCTAATTCACATCTAGGGGTCTATTTTGTATGGTTTATAGCACTCACAGAACTTTAATTTGCACAATTTTGGATAGATCCCAATCCCAGTAGCAGCACTAAACATGCCGAATGAAACATTTAACCAGAGTAAGTCATCTGAGAATATATTAATTGTAGAATTATAATATATCTGTGATTCTCATTTAAGTAGTTTGATCCGGTAAAAGAATGCATGCCAAAAATAGATATGAATGCTAATCTAAACCATGAAATACTACAAAGGATAAAACAAAGGGTACTGCAAAAAAGTTGTGAAGAAAAAATTCTCCTGTGCAAAGGAAATATTTTCACTAAAAAAGTATATTTACAAAGTCTGATAAAAATGTAATTCACTAACAGAAAACATGTATTATACATAACCAAAATTCAAACGTGTTCCCGGGAATATTTTGTACCATATATACTAACTCTTTAAACTCTTACTTTATATAAATTGCAAAGCTTTGACATCTAAGTACAGAATACCTGGCAAATATTTTATGCCTTAGATTATCAAGGCCTCTAAAACCTTAAAGTGAAAGTGCTCCTACTTCCTTATAGGATTGAATTAAAGAGATAGTAACCCCCCTCCCCGAAAAATGTGAAGCCAAATGCTAGGAATCAGTAAAACATACTTAACTCCCATATTCCCATCTCTCAAACCATTATAGTTTGAAAGATGTAAGAGAAGAAAGACCTCCTCTCCCTCCCCTTTTTGCCTGACGAGCTGTAAAGCTGTGAGAGGCAGAATCCGGTCGACCGACTTATGGCGGCTCTTCAGGAGCGCTGTTATCTAGATATCTCGGTATAAGTACTTCATCGGAATGGTCTACAACATGTGCTTGCAATCCAGGCACACGTTTCAGATCATTCCGATGAAGTAATTATACCGAGATATCTAGATGACATCGCTCCAGAAGAGCTGCCGCCTGGTCCTGGAAGCAGGATCTAATGACGTCCGCTATACAGCGGATGCATGAGAAGGGGGAGGGAGCGGAGATCTTTCTTCTCTTACATCTCTCAAACCATAACGGTTTGAGAGATGGAAATATGGAAGTTAAGTATGTTTTACTGATTTGGCTTCACATTTTTCGGGGTGTTACTATCCCTTTAAAGAACAGCCACAGGGCCACAGCAAATGTTTTTTCTCTATGTTTTAATTCTCTGTCCTGTGTGTTTTAGTATATAATGAAACAAGTGAGATCATTCAGAGAGAAAAAATAAATCACTAGACAACAATAGAATGTGTCTAATGAGAAAAAGCTTCAGACAAGCAAGTCACATTTTGCATGAATTGTCACATATCTAAAGGAAATCTGGTACTTACAAGTTTAGCTTATTTATGTTCTTTTTAATGCTGATGTATTAAGAAAAAACTGGAGCAATTGTAAGGAAAATCAACTACTCTACAAAAAATATATATATATGAATTAATCCAGTTAGTGAGAGAGTGCTTTAGAACGATCAAACACAATGCGTTACAATGCGTTAGATACCTCTCTGGCAGTGAAAGAATTAAATGAATGCTAGAAATGAGAAAATACATTACAAACTTTCCAGCATTCAACAGATTAAGATCAGTGGGAATCTAGAGCTTTATTATTTTTCCCCTATGGTATAGATCAGTGGTTCTCAATTCCTGTCCTCAGGACCCACTAATAGGCCAGGATTTGATGATTTCCTTGTTAGAGCAAAGGTGAGTTAATCAATGTGAATGAGCCTCTGATCACCACACCTGTGCTCTAGCAGAGGAATCCCTAAGTCCTGGCCTGTTAGTGGGTCCTGAGGACAAGAGTTGAGAACGACTGCTGTAGATGATCTTTCAAGAATTATGTTTCTTAGTATATCACCCTATTTGATAATAAAATAAAACTAACATCTAATAATAAGAAGAACCCCACACTTACCTTACTATAGTCAGGAAATCCTAAAAGCTACTAGAAATGTTGCCCCTGTGCTCCTTCTCAACGACTACTGAATGTCATATCAAGGAGGTAGGTCTATGAATGGGGGAAAACTGCTGACATGTTGATGCAAGCTAGCGGAGAGGCACACAGGCAAAGAGTGAGAGATGAACTGACTTGATTTAAGGAGTATTTGTGGTATTCAGTAGTTCTCTAGATAGGTAGGAAGTTGGGAGTAGGGGTGTGAAGAGGAAGAGGAGATATATAAAGCTAACAACTTTTTGATCAATAGGTGACAGTGACAGAGAGGTATGGGACCATAACTGAGCTGGTTGAGACTGAAACTGAGATTGACAAACACTACAAAGACAGACATTATACATCAAACATTCAATGCAACAAAGACAATAGGTACAACTTGGCATTCTCTGTTACCCACACTCACTTCTTTCACACAGATAAAATCTAAATGACCAAGTTTATTGTGTGGTGTGGTGGACTATGGTGTTGCACCTGCCGCGTTGTTGTGTTTTATTTATGCAATTTAGAATCTCCTGATTCTTAACAGGTCTATCCAGTACTTTTTATCTTGCATTCTTTGGGAAAGAAACAGAAAGCTGTTGAAATTTTGGTGGTAGCTAACAATATAGTTTAAGATTGGAAAGCTGGGGTGCTGGAGTTGACTGTTTACATAGTATTGATGCTCATCAGTTCTCTGTATGATTTCAGGGAGTGTAGTTGTCATTTGTAGACAGTGATACTGTCAGTGTCAGTTAAAAAATACCTTTGAGTGATCGGTGACAGATAGATAGAACATCATTTACTTGAGCTGAGGCTAAGAGTGACAGAGACAGAAATATGATTCAAACATTATTTTCAGACAGACAATAACAGTCAAGATATCACTCCATAATCAGACAAGAAAATGATAAGCATATAATAGTACTGCTGCTGTGCTGTTATCCTTTGCGACAACATACATACTACTAGCATTTTGAAGCCAACAGTTTTGTCATGTACTGTCATGTGTTTTACAGTAAAAATGTATACTATTATTATTATGTCCACCAAATGTAGGGCCAGGAGTAAGGGGAAATATTTTGAGGAGTACATGGACATGTTGGTGGTAGTAGAGCTGCTCTACAAAAACTGACAGCAGCTGTGGTTGCTGTGACCTGTGCCATAAATTATAATGGCTTTCCCAATGCTCAGGAGTAATCAGGCCCACTTCTGCATTGGGCAGTGACAGTAATACTCTGCTGCAATCAATGGGTAATTATTTTATAAAATCTCCTAAGGAGGAAAGTAGAAAAAAATTGTAAAAAACATGAATAGGAAGGTAATAAGGAGGAAAATAATTCAGATGATGTTGATGACCTAATGATTGATTATGTTGATTTAGAATATGTGCTGCAATGCAACTCCCATTTTTCTGATACAGATCATGAAGAAAGCTGATAATATGAGAATATTTAGATGTATCTGGAAGGGAAAGGCTTAGTCTTCTATCACTGAAAAGTAACAACATGAATGTTTGTAAAATATTTGAGAAATCAACTGGAAAGTCTGGACAAGTAAACTTGCCTAAAAATATGCAGTCATCATGGTTGCCAGAGTCCAATCCCCTTTCAGTCACAGTTACCATTATTGGTTAATCAGCAACACAGGTCAATATTATCAACCCTAGATATGAATTGTTCTGCTGAGTTCAGGTACTATTGTAAAATCTAATCCATATAGTAGTGATAATGTAATAAGCAAGAGTCCCTCAGGAACTCCTAAGTCTAGGAAATCTCCATTATGGAGATATTTCACTAAATCTATTGTCTCCAAACAAATATACATGAACGGAGGCAGGCACATTCTCATTTAGATCCCCACTGAAGCACAACCACAGGTCTGATTGGGAAACACATCTACAGCACTCCAGAGGTGCAATAAAAAGCAGCAGTAGCAGCACTCCTAAACATGCATGAGCTACAACAGCAGGCCAGTGGCAGTACTCTGAACATTACTACTTAACAAAACCAACCAAAGTCTCTTAAACAAATAATTCTATTGACAGTTATAAGGAATGATAAACCA
Organism: Rhinophrynus dorsalis; assembly: GCA_037306005.1. Taxonomy (NCBI): domain Eukaryota; kingdom Metazoa; phylum Chordata; class Amphibia; order Anura; family Rhinophrynidae; genus Rhinophrynus; species Rhinophrynus dorsalis. The sequence goes on along the minus strand of CM074718.1, from coordinate 83,291,631 downwards.
TGCTACTTCATTCAATTTATTTTTCTTCTTCAATATTAGCAGTTCAGAATGTGGATGACTAGATGCATAAATAAACCCTGCTGAGATTAGGGGTGGGTGAAAATTTTCAGCTCAAAAGCTAAACAGAAGAATAATCACAAAAAGTGTGGTTTTATACTTTCTTTGCCTAGCATTGAAATCAATGGGAAAACTGAATTTCTCCCCACCACATGACAAGTTTCCCTTATTTTTCCACAGGCATAGTATAAAAGGGGTATCACGTTCCTATAGTGTGCCATTCCGTGTTTGTGAGAGGGCCATGCTATTAAATTGGAGCCGAAGCTTAGTTTAGGGAGTCTTGTAAGTATGACATTTATTCTCTGTATTAGTGGAGTCTGAGGACACTCTGGAGGAAAGGAAATTAGGATGACCCCCAAATATCTCAAACTTCAGTGTTACTGACTGGACAAACATAGGCAGCTGTTGTTCACTTTCCTTCATGATCTGGTTGCTATTATCCCTATGTTAGACATGTCTGGGGGGCTGAGAAGAAAGTAAAGGAGGTTTATCCCAAATACCCCAACATTCTGTGTGACTGATTGGTATCACAGTGCCCGTGATCGCTGCATTCTTGTGTCTATCACCTGTAGGGGGCTCCCATTGGCTGTCTGCTTTCAGTCCGCCTCACATAGCCTTTTTAAACTCAGTCTGGGCACCCTTTGGTTGCCCTTTTGTGGTGTCTCTGACAGCATCCACTTCCACCTTGCTACTGTAGCTATTTGGGCCTGTTGCTGAGTTCCTGAGTTCCTGAATTGTCCTGTTCCTGAGTATCCTGCTTGCTGTGTCGGTTCCAGTACCGGTTCCGGTTGAGATCGTTGGAGGTTGCCGTTCCTGCTGCCAGGTCTTCATTACCGTTCCTGATCCGGTTGACCATCTCTGCTGGTCCCTGTTCGTCCTGTTTCCAGTTCCTGCATCAGTGGCGACATTGTTCCTCGGTCGCTTCGGCGACATTCCTCCTGTTGGTTCCCAGCGTGCGGACGCTGGTTCGCTCCACTAGCCTTGCGGCGACACTTTACAGCCTGTTGGTTCCAGTGTGCAGACACTGGTTTGCTTCTTGGCCTTACGGCCCGATACGTAGCATTGTTGGTTCCCAGCGTGCGGACGCTGGTTCGCTCCACTAGCCTCGCGGCTACACTTTAAAGCTTGCTGGTTCCAGTGTGCTGACACTGGTTTACTCCTTGGCTATACGGCCCTATACGCAGCACTGTTGGTTTCCAGCGTGCGGATGCTGGTTCACTCCACTAGCCTTGCAGCTACACCTTACAGCCCGTTGGTGCCAGCGTGCGGGTGCTGGTTTGCTCTTTGGCCTTGCGGTCTTATACTCTGTACTGTTGGTTCCCAGCGTGCGGATGCCGGTTCACTCCCCAAGCCTTGCGGCTGGGCTATTACTAGGTTGTTCCTCCCAGCGTGCGGTCGCTGGTTTGCTCCACTGCCTTGTGGCAATATTTTGCTGTCTGTTGGTTACCAGCGCACGGGCATTGGTTCGCTCCATGACTCGGGGGTTTACTCAATATCCTGCTTGAGTTTTCCCAACGTGAGGGCGCTGGTTTACTCCTTTGTCTCATTGCTCATGCACTTGATGTTTCCAGTGCGCTGTCCAGTCCCAGACAGCTACTTATTCTTACAGTACATAGGTACTGAGTGCAGACCACCAGTGAACCACTGACCTGGTAGACTCTAGCTTACATCTATACTGTCATTGACCATCTGACAGTCACCAAGGTCACTGTGGTTGTCACCTTCCCTTGGGCTGCCTTGCCCGGTATATTGGTAAGGCCGGTAGAACCTTTCTTGCTCCATCTCAAGGTTGCCTTACCTGGTACTGGCAAGGCCAGTAGAGCCTACTCATTGGTATCCCGTCAGGTATCATCACTGCAACTAGGACCAGGAGTATTGCTGCTACTGGCAGTAGAACCTGCCCTAGTTCCACATCACTTGTTGACCCCATTGCCATTGTGTCCACAGTGGTTTGTGGCACACTAGCCCGCTCCTCAACATCCAGCTGCCCTTGCATTTTAACAGTAGCAGGTATTAAAGCAGTTGCTAATTCCTCAAATTCCAAAAGCTCACTGCTGGTGGTGGTGTTGATTCCCATCCCTGTCTCCCATTCATTCACAGTTTGGGCTAAAAAGGCCATCAATGTCTCTTCTACCCCATCTTCTCTTCTACCATAATCACCAATACTAATCCCTCCATGCTGTTGCTGCTGCTCTATTACAGACATTTCACTGCTGGTTGGTGGAGGTGATGAGAAATGTGAAAGAGGGTCCCCCACTTGCCATTACTTGGTGAACTGAAGAAGGTAGCCTGCCAGCACTATCAGCAGGCACAGGCAGCTGATCTGTGCTCCTGGTGGTGGTGTTACTATTGCTATTAGTCAACAATCTGTCTTCTTTTGCTTCCACTACCACTCCCCTAACACTAGTCCCACTAACTGCTTCACCATCACTGAAACTAGTACTATCACTAACTCAAACTACATCAATTTAAACCCATGAGTATTCCTACTCACAGTCACTAGTGATATGATGATTATCCCCTCCTTCGCTCCTAACACTAACAAGCTGCTGGACTTTCTTAGTGGTACTAGCATTTTCAGGACTGCTTGGGGATGGTAAGTGTGACTTAAGGTACCCTGCTGTCACACTTGGCATCATTTTCTCTTCCCCCCAAGTATTACAAGACACACTGGCAGCAGATTCAACACTGGTGGCAGCAGATTTACCACTAGCAGGAGGAACAGAACTGGTGGCAGCAGGGACAGCAAGCCTGACAGCAGCACATCACTGGTGGCAACAGAGGCAGCACTGGCAGCAGGCACAGCACTGGTGGAAGCAGGGGGCAGCACGACTGACAGCAATCACATCACTGGTGGCAGCAGGGGGTGCACTTCCAGCAGACACAGCACTGGTGACAGAAGAGGCAGCACATCTGGCAGCAGGCACAGAAATGGTGGCCACAGGGGCAGCACGTCTGACAGCAGGCACAGGCAGATGACCTGTCCTGCTCTCTCTACTACCCTCTTCTTCCTCCCTTGGTATTAATTTCCCAAGATCCCTAGAGGTGATTTAGGCAGACTGGCCAGCGCTGGTTCTGCAGTGGTCACTTCTTCCTCCTTCTCAGACTCAGTGAACACATATGGGTTCTTCCAGTTCTTCCTTTATTAGTTTTAAACTTACTCATCGTGATAGCAGTCACTATGAGCCTTTCCTGTCTCAGTTTTGTAAAAAAATTCACAGCTGAAGAGCACAGCATGTCTACCTCACTCTATAGCTGCTTCTATTGTGTTTCACCAAAATATATCACATTTCTATAGTGGATAGGGGAAAAAAATGTTAATCAAGGGAAGGAAACTTTCTAGACAAAGAATTTTTAATGGGTGAAAAATGTGAAGATTTTAATCTATCCTTTTAAAGTGGATTTTCCTACAAAAAGCAGACAACAACGTGGTTTTCACTGATTTTCTTGAGATAACACAACAGGCCCTTTTGTCCACACCGTATGAAGATCCCTCTCCTCCCAAGGAGAATACAGTTTTTCAAAGTCCCACCAAAAGTTACATCAGAACTGGTTTAATTAAAAATCATGTAAGAACACTAAAGATGACAACGAGTCCTATTCTATTGTTGGGATAATGGAAGAAGGTGTAGCAGCTTAACCAACTGCTGCATCTGACAGTGAGACAAACAAGCACAAAAACATCTGTTCTGAAAGAAATATAGAATGATCTCTAAAACCCTAGAATAATATAAAAGCAGTGGTCAAGCAGTTGTCGGCGATTCTGTTAATGACCTAATCATGACTGATGATGATGATGTAGCTCTAGAATATATCCCTCAATCATCTTTATCTTCTTCAGATACAGATGAAGTTGAGAGTGAGAAAGATGAACTAGAATTAGCTGAAATGCAAAGACTCACTCTTCCAACACTGAAAAAAGCCATGTGCCTGTCTATAAATTGTTTGAGAAAATATGTCAAAGTCTGACCCTAGTCAAGCAAAGGTGCCCAAAAATACACAGTCATCTTGTCAGTAATCATTAGCATTAGAAAAATTTCCTGCATGACTTTTTACGAAAAACAATTTCTCTTTTTTTCACGAAAGTTTTCTCCTTTTCTCCAATGTAAAAATGTCCTCCTTTTCAATTATTACAGCAAATTTTCCACCTATTCCAACACATTTTTCTCCAATTCTAACATTTATGCCTATTCCAACACATTTTTTCCTATGCCAACACATTTTTCTCCTATTCCAAAACGTTTCTCCTATGTTTAATATGGTGAAACATTTCTCAGCACAATATTACTTCTTCTAAGGGCTGTAGTGGAGAATAGGTAGCTGGAAATCAAAGTTGTGAGTCCTACAGCAACATATACCTTGAAACATGTGTTATCATGCAGAGTGCCTTTGTCCTTTCTCCACACTAACTTCCTGCTTAAGTGACACTGGCACATAATCATGATGATGCCAAGCGATTAAAAAAAATAAAGTACAACCTACAATGTGGCAGATGTGTATGGTAGTGTTGGTGGGCGGCTGTAAAGCCGGCAGCATCAAGAAGGCTGTAAATGCCTTTGGGATCACCCCATGCATCAGCTGTCCTTTGGGATAGCTGATCCATGGTAGGGGGGCTATCAGGAGGGGTCCTGGTGCCCCCCTTTGAGGTCTGATCATGTAATATCAGCATAAAAGCACATATAAGCTGTTTTACATAGATTATATGCGTTTAATGTAATTAAAGGGCAACTGTCGGCCTCATGTTAACAGGGCGTCATGAGGGGTCATGATACCCCCTTGAGGTCTAATGTGCATGTAATAAAACATAAACACATTTTTTAATAAACACTTGTTTTAATAAAATGTTAACACACACATATACAGGTAAGGTATGCAGTCCATACCTTGCCTATTAACCCTTTGGGTACCAGAGGGGTAAGAAACACATGCTAAGCAATGCTTTCCTACCTCTCTGGTACTCAAAGGGTTAAGTGTAGAATAAAAGACAAGTTCGACTACTACATGTCAGTCCCTGAGGTGAATGTTGTATGGAATTAGTATGTTGAATATATGCAATATATAAGGGGGATGTCGAAGGAGGAGGACATTGTGTAGTGCTTGGTGTACTATTTCTTTTTTACTGTACCCCTTTGAATGCCACAGGGGTGAGCACTGCACATCCCTATGGCATTCAATGCTGTCCATAGTTCTGAAAGCCTTCTCTGTATTCTCCTACTGGCTGGGTAGGGAAGCACAGAGAATGCTGTTCAGAATGTTGTAGTTCTTCCAGCTGTTACTCCATAGGAAAATTTTCTGAATGAGTCAAAGTGTCACATTATAATATCAACACACTCCCTTGCATACGAATGTATCTGATAATGCTTAATTTTCATATGGAAATAAGAAATTGTCGATTCGAAGAATAAAAATTCGTAGCCATGGTGGAGGTATGTCGGATTGATGATGATGTGGGTATTTTTTTGTCAGAGTTCTGGAGAAGTGATGTTGTAGGCACTTTGTGAATACTGAGGAGGTGCCTACGATACTGCTCCAACAGATCGACATTCTTAGCCCACTTCGACCTTTGGTGTATCAAGGCCAAGAACTTATATATATGTATTGAATAGGGTATATATATATATATATATATATATATATATATATATATACATATATATATTTATTTATTTATGTTTTTATTGTGATTGAAAAATGAGGAAGATATTGGATCTGCTGAATAGGAAATTTGAGAACCTGATGGCCAAATATTTGGAAAATGGAGAATTATTTGTAAATAGGTAATAGTTTAACATATCAGCTATTTAAATGGATAGTCATGTTATATCTGAGAACGTGCTGTTTTATTGATATAAAAAATAAGTAGATGTGACTCTGTATGTGAACATTTGAATCTTAGGGTGCTGAGGAATATGGAATATATTAATGGTTGGTGTTTTATGTGAGTTTGAATATGGATGTAAGACTCCTTGGCTGCCAGGGAGAACAGAATCTATTGATGGCCAGTGCTTCTCAGGGACTCGGGGAGTTTATAGTCATGTATAAGCTTACTTAGGAATGGGCAAATAACATTCATATTCACAATGGGCTGTGTAATTTTTATTATATATTATTTACATAGGAATATAGGGTTAATATTTGAAAACATGAACTTCCTGTTCTGAGAACGGAACCAAGACTGGGAGTAACTATTTAAGGTATTTTCGACATTATGTTCCTCATCCGTGAGGAAGAAACAAGGGTGTTTCAAAATGCGTTGGATGGAGAGGAACCGAATAGAGACCCTATATGCATCCAGATAATCCAGCTTGACAATATACACCCCATGAACACGCTTACAGAGTAAAAGGAGAAAAAGATAAAGCCGGCCGGCAAACATACCTCCACATGTGATAGTGGATGACTATCAAATAGCATGTAGCTAATTGCCCTTAATGATACAAGCTGAAGGCGAGTTTGTTTGGCCAAAGATATCCTGAAGTGGGGACGAATTATTCCACCACCGGGAGTACTATCCTTCTAGTAGCATAAGGGAAGACGAGATGGACCAGGCTAACCTGCGGTAACCATGAGTGCATAAAGGCTTATGAAAGGGTGATTGCTAGATCACTTATATCTAGTTTGTATTGGATGACTATGTGTCTAGGTCCACTCATATATTGATGTGACCCTATTTGGAGATCTGGATTATATATTCTACCTTGGAGGGACTTTATTCTATTATTTTTATTTTTTGGTACTTTTTAGGTTTTTTAGATTTTTATTTTCTGTTAATTTGCCCATTCTGTATGTTTCTGCTAATCAGTATGTGGACTGGAACAGTGTTTCTGTGAAAAATACTGATTAGATATTGTGTGTTGAGATTGCTTGATATGAGCTACGCTGCATTGCTGGATACATTTTAACCAGTTGATGTGTCCAGACTCTGCGGCGCTCCACTCAAACTTTCTCATCAACTGGGACAGGTATTGGTTTGGTGTATGGTTATATTATAGTCATTTGTATTTACTTATATTACATCTACGGATCATAATATTGAATATTTCATAATTATCTATCATATTAGAATTATTGAGATGTTTGCACCATGATTTGCGATATCTAATGCTAGATTACTCCCACTTGAGAGACTAATACACTTGGAAATTGTGCATCTATTATTTCACCCAGTCCGTTAAGTTCCCCATTTTTTGGTTTATGTGGGATCTTCTTGACATTAGGAGTGAGAAGGATGCAGTTTTTCTGAATGTGAGTACTGTATCCTGTGAGATTGATCATTTGGATTCTTGTGTTATTCCTGGTTGCAATCATTGATATACGCTGATTCTCTATGGAAGATATTTGTGACATCAGATTTGTGGTTGGTATACATATCATTGAGCTATAGATTAGACTCTTTTTATTCATATATATGTGTGATTTTAGTTGGATTTAGGGAGAGATTACTTTGATGTTTTTGTAAATCTAGATTTTAATGGAGTCCAGATATTTATATTAAAGCAGTTTTTTGAAACCGTTTTGGACACATTGTATTCTTTTCCCACCACTAAATTAGTGCTCAATATCTTAGTTTATACATAGAAATGTCCCATGATGAGCACTCACTGTTTAATCCACAAACGCCCGGGTGTTCTCTTCCACTTTATGTATAATATATTCCCGATATATAGAAAACACTCACAGGTCTTTCTTCAAATGAAAAAGTGTAAATTTAATCATCAACGTTTCGGCCTACCCTTAGGCCTTTATCAAGATGCTTACAGACCAACATACAAGTGCCCATATAAATACCGAACCCAAAAGTGCTAAATGGCGCCAAAATGACGTCATCTAATGGGGAGGGGAAAAAAATATAAATATACATCAAAAAACAAAAAAATGAAAAGGAGAAACCATTAACCAAAAATTAGTGAAAATTAAAATGTCATACTGAACGATAGAGCATAAGCTCATAAAATAAAAGAAAATATGTAATTCCAGAAATAAAAGAAAGGGAAGGGGAAAGGTCAGACATACCTCTCTATCATACATAAACTCCCAGTTTTCATGATCTTAAATGGCAATGTACGTGAGTAAAATCCTACTTATGTTGCAACATATCAGTATTAACTTATGATACTTTCTAGCGACAATTAGAAACATAATGTCCGAAACTCATCCTCGCTCGTCTGTTGGTGTATATGACGTTCACCGCAACGCCACACCAACCCCCAAAATGTCAAACCAAGCATATCTCTTAAGCTAATGATTATCGCCCATGAATCGAGTTATTCATTAGAGTATAAATACAAATTGTAATTAGTATACATAGCGCTCTATATGTTCTGGTTCTCCATGACGTCGAGAAGCCCATACTTTCAATTAAAATCCACCAATAATTGCTCTGCTGGCATAAATCTAGTTTTCTCCAAAAACAGAATTCAACATATAACTAATGTGATAATATATGCCAACAGAGTTAATTATAAATCTATGACACCGTTCATGTCAGCATTTATTGGATGTCCGTGAAGAACCCGAACGAGCATAATATTAAGTAGTGCATACCTAGTACATTGCAAATTAGTTACAGTGATACTATTGACCGTTCGTCTATTGAGATACTGGATAAAGAATAAGCAATGATAAAGTCAATAAACTATCTCCGTGACACTGTCAACACCTCCTTAATACCATTGCCTCAATGGTTAGAGAGTCAGCAAGTAATAATCCTATCATTGTAAGGAAGATTCCGACATCCCCCAGCCTTTTATATGTATGGTGGTGATCATTTTTGTCTCTGGTTAGATATCGTGTTACTCTCCATGTGGAATAAACTCCAAAATCCAAAAACACTATTGTGGAGAATAGTGTACATTAATGATCATTCAGCACAAATAATTCATATCTATTGCAACTTCGGCCATGGTTGGGAGAACACCCTCCGCTTCACCATCCACCGTCACCAAGAGAACCCCCCGGTAGCGTGAGGAAGGAAAACGGGGTGAAATAACTTCCCAATCACCTACTCTGCAGGTGACCCATATTACAGTGGTTGCCTTGTTAATACCACTAGGTCCGAAGTGCTCAATATCTTTTAATAAAAGCTGCTGAATGTAAGCTTCTCGTTAAGTCCTGTTGGAGACATCGAATGCAGTTTATATATCCATTTGGTCTCACGTTGATATAAACGTTTCACTCTGTCACCTCCCCTTTTTTTAGTTTATACATACTTATCTTTGCAAGGTGAAATTACACCATAGATAATAACAGATTTTCGTTCACAGTTATAAGGCCATATTATACAGCCTATTAACACTGAGGCAGAGGACAAGAGACAGGAGAGGTTTTATAACATTAGTTATGCATAGACATTATTCGCCTACCTAGTGAGTACATTTATTTGTCTTTAAAAACTTTTAGGAGTCATCTATAGAAGTATTATTTATCACAGCCTTCTAGTTCTTATTTGCAACAGACCACAGTAGACATTTTATTCACTATATTTTATCTTTTATATGTTTATTGTATTTGTCATGTACATATATTTTGAGTAAATTTATATATTTTGCCACACGTTTGGTCCGTTTTATATATTTTCTCCGTTCATTGCCTTTTTAGTGCATTTATGCATTATTAGTTATTATTTTTTCTGGCATATTTGTACATTAGATATTCATTATTTTTATTGCTTATTTATTTTTCTTATTATCAGTATTTATTAATTTGCACTCTCCTATTTTTCTTTTTTCTTTCTATTATTATTTTGGTCTGTACACACCAGACCTATCAGGATTGTAGCCTGCTATCATTTAGACATAGTTGTTTTGGACCAGGAACCAGCCAGGACAGAAAAAGGTAAAATGCAAAACATCTTTATTAAAGTTACAAAAATAAACAACACAGAATCGTGATCCAGGAGCATAAACCAAATGACAAGCCAGGGTCAGGAACCAGGACAGGTACTCAGCCAAGCCGGAGTCAGGAGCACAGAAGTCCACAAAGTCAGGAACAAGTCAGTGGGTCTGGAGCCAGAAGGGTCGTCAGAGGAAGCCAGGTCATACATGGATAAACAGGAGCTCAGCAGAATCACAGCAGTCAGCAACAAGGTCAGCAACAAACACAAGGATAATGGGGAAGTGAGCCAAGCTGCTTTAAATACCCTGGGAGGGTTGGCTGATAATGATCAGGTGAGCAATCGGAGAGGTCAACTGACCAGCCTGAGACAGAAACTCAGAAGACAGCAGTAGTGGATAGCAGAGCACTAGATTAGCTCAGAATCAGTAGGCAGAGTTAAGCTGCTCAGCAAAACATTGACAATAGTATAATTATTACTGAATAACTTTCTCTTTTTCTGCTGTTGTACAAATGTAAAACATGTTGGAGTATGACTCAAAATGTGTTGGAGTTGATAAATAGAGTCTGAGTGAAGGACAATATTTTCAGAAGTAAATCTGTCACATTTGAAAATGTGTCTAAAGAATTAAAAATGACTCTAACAGGACTCATCCCTCCCCGGGAGGCGAGCACAGCCCCTCTTTCATTAATCATTATTAAGTATAGCAGATAACAGCATAGGCATCAATTAGCAGATAAACATATAGATAGATAAGGTAGGAGATGGGGGGGGTTGGTTTTGGTTTAGTTTAGTTTTTCAGATATAAAAATTAAAATGGGACAGCTGTATCTCCATGTTATGACACTTACTTGACTGTCTGCATTGTATCTCTTATTTGATTACTATGTGCATTATCTATGATTTTGTAATATATTATTACTGTCCTCTCAATAAAAATGTTTAAAAAAAATGACTAACAAGATCTTGATGAACATTTTCTTTAAAAATTCTGATGTTAAAAATGTCTTTGATTTTGTCTTTGAAACAAAAATTTTCAAATCAACAAAGACATTTTTTTTGTCTTTGAAACGACAAATTGCTTCTCACTCCTGCTTTACTTTGTCTTTGCCAAGTTCCGGCCATTTCTATTTTGTTGAAGAAAATTTGGGTAATTCAGCCAAAAAGTGACACTGAAATGAATATTTTTTTCCGAAAATACCTTACAATAGGATGGTAGATTAAACCACACTCACTTTTAAGATGGTTTATTCCCTTTGATGGAGATGGCTGAATTGGATGCAAAAAATAAAGGACGCAAGTCTGAGAATTGACAGACCTTGGAGTAAGAAATGTTTTATTCTGATTTTAGACAATTTTAGTTACCAGAACTTTCTGAACATCTTTCCCTTAGTGACCAAGTATAAGTTATCATTACTATAAACGTGTCTTTGAACTCCATAAATATTATATAGGCATATAATGACTTGGTTTTGAATGAACTGACACTATTTTAGTCTTCAAAGTGTTACAATCTACATTTAAAGTAATGGAAAATTTGCTATTGTGTACTTTGGATTTATAATTGGTCCATTTTACTTGTTGTTTATGGAATGTGAGAGCAAATGTATTTACTCTAAATGCAGCTCTACTGGTGTTAGTCTTTAACATCAGTGGCTGCACTTCATGGTATGCACTATAGCATATGATCACTGTAGTACATACAAGCAGACAATATCTGCTGTTGCTAGGACTTTATTACCATCAAGCACTATACAACATAACCATGGCATGTGTGTCTAAATGGTACCCACTCAAGATATTTCCTGTATGATTTATTTAGTACATAGACATTGAAAGAATATGAAATGCCCATAGATTTCCCCATTGTCTTCCCCTTGACGTAAGCTGCATTAAGGAGTAAAATTCAGGTTCACTTATCTTAGTAAATTGATGTTAGTCAGGCAAAGGGAGTGAAAGTCAATGCCAGAGCTTGTTCTGCAATAGACTCTGTGTGTACATTAATCCCTCTCTCTTTCAAATCTTTTACAATTCCAATGGGAAATTAACGTGAATGTTTTGATTGAAAAAACTGAGTCATATTTAAGCATTTAGGAAATTTCTGTGGTATATGTAAAAAAGGGTAAAAAGCTGATTAGAGTATTTTGATGTTACTGTTTGCAAGACATTGCAAAACAATGAAGGTGTTAAAATTGAAATGAATTGGAAAATTGTTCTTGTATTGAGTTTGCTTTGCTTTGTATAGACATGTATTGGGCTTTCTGTTCTTGAACTGCTAAACAAAGCCTGCTTCAGCAGGATGAAGCTTCCAGAGCTGCAAATTGCCTTTTGAAAGCAGAACTGAGCTTTAAAAACCTATTAATTTGGAATACAGTAGCCGGATCCAAGAATTTCAATAGAAGTGTATTTTGTGTTTCTGTCACTATGATTATGCCAAAGTTGATTAACATGGTGGCTTAACTTGTTCTAAGTGATGACAGGATCACTGAAAAACAGCCAAAGTGGCCCCTGAGTACCAATACGCTGAAAGAGCTGATGGGCTGGAATTGAAGCTATACCATAGATAGATAATATGTAGTATTATTTGCTTTCATTTTCTTCTTAAGAAATGTTCCCCTGATTAAAGTTAGGGTTAGAGAAGAGATGAAAATGTGCAGTGAAGGTCAAAATGTCTTGTTTAAAGCTTGCTTGATTGATCCCAAATATATATATCACTAAGCAAAATACTTACATGTGCAAAGCACGTATAATGAAACATTTTACCATTTTTCATCTATGTTTTCTTTAATTGCAAGATTTTCCACTGCAAATATTACTTTCTTCAGAGGACTGATGTGAAGAAATAAATAGTTGAAAGTTGTGAATCCTACAGCAACAATACCTTGAAAAAATCGTTAGCAGACCTTGTCCTTTGCCTATAACACTAACTTCCTGCTTAGGTTACACTGGCACAACCATCCATGAAAAATAACTTTGGCTTGGGATATTCCAGCAGAGTGCAACACATGACATCAGTTCTTTAAAACTATTATTTTCAACAGAAGAAAAGGGCAGGATTTCAACATCTAACATTTTTGCAAATTTACTATTCCATAGGTGTATATTTTTGTGGAGATTTTGACTTCTTCCTAAGAATTTAGTAAGTGTGGGATGGCAGTATTGAAAGAATAGTGCAACTTTATTGCTTTAACAAAATGACTTGTGGAGGTTGTAGGGGTGGTGGCGGTATGTGTGGGCAGTCTTAGACTTGTCATCTCCAAAAACAAACTCAGAGTCATACTAATCTGCAGTAGGAGCTTAAAATCTTAACACACTCTCTGACACATAAACAGCACTTCTGTTATGTACCCCAGAGCCCTGGGAACTTTTAGGAGTACTTTTGCTGTTGCTAATTGTGACACTTCTGACCTATTGATGGTGTGTTTCACATTAAGATCTGTTGTTGGGCTTCAGGTGGAATCTCATTGAGGAGGTGCCTAGGTGTGAGCCTGCTTCCATCTTGCTCACATGTTTCTTACACAGACAACAGATAGCAACATGCTTAGTTTTTTTTTAATCTTCAGTGAAGTATCTCTATACTGTGGAATTCATACATTGCAGGGTTCCTGAGGGGCTGCTACTACTACTGGAGCTAGATGTTGCTGCAATTGTACTGGTACTAGGAGTCACAGGTGTTGCACTTCCAAGAGTAGAAGAGGCACTCATCATAGCTTAGGCTGTGGACGTTGATGACTTGTGTTGTTCCTGGTTACTCAACACTAGTAGGGTATGTGGCTGAATGGGGTTTCATGATGCTGATGATGACTGACAGATGATTGTATATTTTTTGGCATCTTTGCTTGTCCAGGTTGAAACTTTCCAATTGTTATTAGACAGACACAGTGCTCCTTTTCAGTGGTGGAATATTGAGCCTTTCCCTTTCACTCTCAACTTCATCTGTATCTGAAAAAGAGGATGCTGCTGGAGAGATATATTCTAGATATACATCATCATCAGTATTTGAGTCATCCTCATCATCCCCCCACTGCTTCTTACTTACTACTTTTATATTCATCTAGACATTTACAGGTCTCAAATAATTTTTACTTTTCCGCTCTGAGGTATTTTCACAAGGTTTGCTACTACTTTCAGGACAGGTGTTTTTTGCTTGTTTTCTCAGTATTAGATGATTGAGCTGTTACACCTTATTGCACTCTGTAATATGACTCGTTGTTATCTTCAGGTTTTTAGATGGTTTATTAATAGTACCGATGCTAGTGGTGGTGCTGGAACTTTTGGTGGGATTTTGACAAACTGCATATTTCTCAAAAGGAGATTGTTTATTGCACAAGCTGCAGCAACCATAGCTGCAGTCAGTTTTTGGACTACCACTTTATTCACACGTCCCTGCACTGCTCTTAATCCATTCACCTTCTGCCTACCCCTTGTGCATTTGCTGGACATTACTCTTCTATTTTGTGTTTTTACTTTATACAATATAACTGAGTGTGTGTATATCTTGTACTGGCCCTCTACAAATTACTGTAATCCACTAAAAGTCTGCCTCAGTCACAGCTCATGTCAGGACCCTTGTCTATTTTGGAATAATTTTCCTTTTCACCCTTCTCACCCCCCCAAATACCCTGACATAGGGATACCAGCCAGATCAGGAACGAACTTGAATCACAGCTGCCTGTGTCTGCTTGGTCAACCAAAAGTTGGGGGTATTTAGGATAAACCTTCTCTAGCTCCCTTCTCACATCCCCAGTCTTCCCTTGGACAGAGCTAACAGCCAGATCAGGAAGAAATTTGGATCCCCTCTACTTGTGTGTTCCCAGTCAGCCACACAGAATTTTGGAGTATTTGGAGGTTATTTTACTTTGCTCTCTTCCCCCATCCACAGACTCTCGTAGTATAGAGATAACAGCCAGATCAGGAAGAAACTTGTATTACCACTGCCTGTGTCTTCCCAGTCACTCACACTGAATTTTGGGGTATTTGGGGCCAAACTTCTTTCTCCCTTACAGTCCATTAGAATACCCTAGACTCCCCTAATACAGATAACAGATTTCCTGCCTACAATGCCACTTTATTAGGATGTCTTCTCTAGCTCAAAATGTGCTGCTTTCTCTTCCTCTCATAAACACAATATGGCATGCTGTAGGAACCTGACACCTCTTTTATACTACACCTGTGGGAAAAGAAGGAAACCTTGCCACAAACTCCATTCAGGTGTATGTGGACAAAAGAAAAAGTTGGCCACCTGCCCTTCCTCCAGAATTATGGGTATGTTAGAATTTAAATAAGACAAAGAACAGACCTGCGCTCCTCCACACCAATGTTCAAATGTGTGCCCTGGCTTAGGCATATATAATAAAAGTGTGTATATATGTGTCCTAACCTAGGTATATATACTAAACCAGTATCCACATCCTGCAAGCCAAGGAAGTTGTATATCCTCTCTTACACCTTCTAAATTAGTAGCTTGTCCTAGTTAATTGCATAAGTAGGTGCACATTTCCTTATTACATCTTCAGCTGCTTTCTCAAACTTAGAATTTTAATTTAGTTTAATTTTAAATAGGAATTAAAGGTGCATTAGAGTAGGTACTTGCGAGAATTTGAGATACCTTGACGGGGTTGGCAAGCTAACATTCTTTGGCCAAATGATGGACTAAAGTCTCAATTTTCTATAGTTTAGTATATATATATATATATATATATACCTAGGTTTGGACACATATATACAAACTTTTATTATATATGCCTAAGCCAGGGCACACATTTGCACTTTGGTATGGAGGAGCGCAGGTCTGTTCTTTGTCTTGTATGTGCACTTTGGGTTTCGGACCAATGTTCTTTGGGGTTACTGGAGAACCCTCTCATTCCTTGCTGCTATCTAGATGCCAGTTATTTAACACTTTTTAATTTATTCACTACATGTATACATTATGGTGAGCTAGCGCTGTGGTCTTTCTCTGTTTTAGAATTTAAATGTTTCCCTTGAGATCAGGAACTGTGTCTCTCATCAGCAGCTGCAATGTGCACAGTGTGTGTGTGTGTGTGTGTGATAAATAAAGGAAGGATTGGGAACAATGGGCACATCTGGACTCACATCAAACACCTGGCATAACTGTAACCAAACACTTTGATGCTTAAGGTCCCCAGTGTGAAATCAATCCAACAGAAACCAAGTACTGCTGCTGTTACTATGCCCTTTGTGTACACCTGACTCTTCAGAAAGGCAACAAGAGGTGAGGTGGAGATCAAAGAGGAGGAAGAATAGAGCAGCCCAGGCAGAGACTGGAAGTTCCATGACGAGTGAAACAATGAGCTCACCATCACCTTCTAGGGTAACTACATCTTCTGCCAATCCATCATTCATTGTTCTCTCCCCCTCCAAATGATAACCACTCTATTGATGTTAGGATCTGGCAGTTCGTCTCTACCCATTGCACATTGTGTGGTGTACTGACCACACATGCCATTGTGGTGGAGGAGAATCGCAAGCAGTGTATCAAGAGGCATCTGAGGAAATTCCATCCCACAGAATATGCTAAGATGCTGGCAGGGAGGATTCATCATTACTATTAAACTGTCAGCAAGTTGTTATGTGTCCTTAGCGGGGTCTGGACAAGGGGTATAGTGACAGCGGCAGTTCTTGGTTTTGGGTGTCATGGTGTTTGGATACAGTTATTTACCACACAGTTTCTGTGTGTGGTAAATATATTCTAATAGCAACACACCCATGATTTTGGAGGAGGGGCAGGTGAAGAAGATTTCATAGCCAAGTTATTATTTTCTCCATATAGACTGGGGGCTATTATTGTGCTGCTACTGCCTCAGGCACATCACTGGAGCCAGTCTTGGCAAGTGGAACCTTCATCATCCATCACCCATGTTACTGCTATTGTTGATCCCATTCCCTTTCAACTGTTTAATCATCCTGCTGCTTAAACAACTCATCAGCAGTAGTAAGAACAGCATTTGCAAGTTGGATACTCACCTGATAGGTCCAATCTTACCCTCCTCAACCTCCTTTTAAACTTCTTCTCACGATTATTACCCCTCTTTATCTCCCTTGCTTCCCCTTTCCCACCCTATCCCCCTCTCCTTGTCCAACGACATCCTATTCTTTATTTTTTTTATTAACCGTACTGTGCATATATTTGCAATTATATTTTTTGCTGTGATGATATTGAATGCTGACAATAGAAAAGGTATATTTCCTATTGCCTAGTCATGTACGCTGTACAAATACTGTATGACTGTAAACACTTCTATCACTTATAATCGCTACCCTTCCTTATCTCACCTCTCTCCCCCATGCATGGTGTCATATCCTTATATCACATGTTTTTAAAAGACACATGCTGACTTACAACCCTTTACTATACACTATGTAGGTAAGTCATAATGATCCAAAATGGAATTCACTCATATCTTATCACCATTTAATCATCTGGATCGTAGTATTAAGCTGCAGCTACAGCATAAGCATTAGTTAATCATTTATGTTCTAAGGCATAGAATATATAGATCTAGACACCACTGCTTACCCAGTTCTCATTTTACCCACAGCAACCTCATCTCCTCCCTCCCCTTCCAACCAACATACTTCCTTCTCACACCATTTGTGACTTACAGCATTAATGCTCTTTTGTTCCGGCCCGCATCTTATAATTAACACACAAAGTAGTAATTCAGCTTACTTATTTTGTCCGCTCCACCTTCCTTTATCTCCTCTCCCTTGCCAATATTTTCTTTCACATCTCCTTCCCTTCCTCTTTCTACCCTACTTTCTCCCTTTATTTCTTGCAAACTTGTCTCTTGTTTTATCAGTATAATTACTAATTCAATGTATTTCTCCATTGTTTAGTGATTGCTTTTAATAGATTATAAGAGTACTTCTTATATTTTAATGCCTATACGTTGCAGAGTCTGTACACTTGACTTCATTTTTCTCTCACCCCTCCTTTATTATGCCCTTCTCCTCCTTCTCAGTACTATAATATCTCCTTTTTTTATAAACTCGTTTGGCTGTTAATTAAACTGTAATCTTATGTTAGACATGTTAATGATTATTGAAATGCTCAGACATGGTGAAAAAAAATTATTTTATAATTGTTTCCTTGTAAGCCTTGACCGCATATCTCCAGTCCACTCACTCACCATCTATTTTCATATACTGACTGTTGTGTTTTAACTGTTGGTTTATATAACCCCAGTTTTCTCTGTTCACTCGTGGTCTTCTCTAAAGCTATTAAATAATAAAGTTTTCCCTTTTCATGAAACCATGACGTATGTCTCTTATCATTTGCCATTTCATTTAATAATATTGATATATGGTATGTTCCTATACACACATTATTAAGTCTCATTACATTTCCATACTTTCACTCATCCTCCACACACTAATCTACCATGCTAACACCCATTTACACCCTTCTAATGGTATATGGCTTTCTTATAAAGGGATTTCCTAGCTGCTCATACACATTTCACTCATTACTTTATTCTTACTAGCACCTTCTCCACACCACCAATTTAATCACCTTTATCCATCCCTTTGAGGTCACTGTGGTCCTTTACTCCTTTTCCATCCCCCTAAAGATCTTGGTCACATGTGCTTTTGGTCTTTACTTACTACATTACTTTTCGCTTCACTGCTTCTTCTCTACTCTCCCTTGTCCACCATACATGTGCTCTATCTATCCCTTATTTATTTCCTTCCCTTTTTTTTGTTGTCTACTCCCTGTTGGCACCCTGGGGAAGTTGCAGCAATTTGTTTCTTAAGGATATATCATGGCACAACTTAACATAATAATTGTTAATGTCAAAGGGTTGAACTCACCTGAAAAATGTTCAATGGCCCTCCGAGACATCCGCCGTCTCAGAGCTGATATTGTTCTCATGCAGGAAACACACTGTACATCTCTCTTCTGCTCCCAAAACGAAGAGAGGTGTCTGCATTCTTATACATGAGAATTGATTCATATTCAGATAAAGAAGGTCGTTACCTACTACTACATGGTCTAATTCATAATGCTCCCCATACCCTTGTTACTGTATATGGCCCCAATACCAATCAAGTCTCTTTCCTCTCCAAATTTCTTGGCATGTTGGGTGACAAAACCTCTGGTCACTTAATCTTAGGAGGAGATCTTAATGTTGCTCTTACACCCTCTCTTGAATCTTCAACAGGTAGATCCTCAATTAAATTCTCCCACTTAGCTCGCCTCCGTTGCGCTCTTCTTGATTTGCAGTTATTTGATGCATGGCGTTCGCCTCACCCCTCAGACAAAGATTTCCCATTCTTTTCTCATGTCCACTCTACTTTCTCCAGAATGTTTGTCCCTCAAGCTATTCCACATCTCTTGACTGACTCCAAAATCAAAACTATTTCTTGGTCCGATCACTCTCCAGTTAGCATAACACTGACAAACTCTTCCTTTAACTCCTCTACACTTACCTGGAAATTGAACGATCTCCTTTATTCTGATTCCCATACTTCAGATACCATCAAGACTGAACTATGGGATTTTTTTTCAATAAACGATACTCCGGAAGTTTTCCCAGCTCACATCTGGGAAGCCCACAAATGTTATATAAAATGTTATAAAAATAGGCTCCCAAAAGAATAAAGCTTGTAGACAACATATACAATCACTTTTAACGACTCTCCGCTCTCTAGAATTTAAACACAAACATTCTCATAAGTTTCAGACATTAACTAATTGTCAGGAAGAACTTAACTCTATACTCTGTCAAAACACCATCAAATCCTTTATGTAGCATAGATACCAACATTATATCTCCGGTAATGTCTGTGGAAAAATCCTAGCTAAAGTGATTAAGGGTAGACGCTTTTCATCCCAGATTCATCACATCAAAACCACATTTGGAGAAATGGTACATACCTTTCCTCAAATCGCAGCTACCTTTAAGGAATTGTATAAGACACTTTATAATATAGATGCTGATAATCTGACTAAACCGGATTCCTGATATTCCAGTCTCAAGCAATTTTTTCTCAAATCTCACATGCCTACCCTCATCTCGGATGTTTCACATAAGATGGATATGCCCAGTACATTTACTGAAATCCATGATGCAATTTCGACCCTGAAATTGGGAAAAAGCCCTGGACCAGATGGTTTTACTTCTCAATACTATCGTACCTTCCGGGATTAGTTATCTAAGCACCTACTTCCCTTTTTTTAATTGTCATCCCCAAACCCAATACAGACCATACCTTATGAAAAAACTTTAGACCAATATCCCTAATCAACAATGACCTGAAACGTTATACCAAAATTCTTGTTACTCGCTTACGTCCCCATTTATCATTGTTAATCCAACCTGACCAGTGTGGTTTTGTCCCTGGTCGAGGCACAATACTTCTTCAGTCATCTCCCTTATTCATCTGGCCCAACGCTCCAACACCCCCAAACTCCTGCTTTCCACAGATGCTGAAAAAGCATTCGATAGGGTACGTTGGACTTATCTAGAGGAACTTTTATGATATATAGGACTTGGCCCCAGTATTCTTCTTGGTATTATGAATCTGTATTCCTTCCCTTCTGCTAGAATTTCTGTTAATAACACTTCTTTATCTTATATATACAAACATTTGTAAGTCTCTTCTCCAATGTAACCTTCCTCATTAATCTTCAATAAACTTTTTGAAACATAAAAAACAGAAAAGAAAAAAAAAGCAAGCTCCAAAGCTCAGAATTAGGAAATAATTCTCTAAACTGGTTACGATCCTATTTATCAGACAGAATGCAGTATGTGTCAGTTGCAAACAATGACTCCCTTCCACTCAAAGTAACAATTGGAGTTCCCCAAGGCTCTATTTTTGACCCTCTTCAATTTTCTCTTTTTATAAATGAACTGTCCACAGTTTGCAAATCATCTTCAGTACACATGTATGCAGGTGACACCATAAACTATGATAAAAACTCATACATATCACAAACACAGACAAACCAGTCAAAATTGTATCCACCTATCCATTGTAACAGAGTCTAATCATAAATTGGCCCCAGTAGACTCTTACAAGTATCTTGGTATGTGGCTAGACCCCAACATCACTTTTGTTCTTCATAGTGACAAATTAACCTCCAAACTTTATCCCAAAATATGTGCTGTTTTTAGAAATAAATCATGTTTAAACATGAGAAAACGTATTGTATAACAGATGTTGCTGCCAGTCATAGACTATGGTGACATAGTAGATGCTCCAGCGCCAGAAATCCATCTTAGTAAACTTGACACTATATAATTCATTATGCCTCTTTATCCTCCAATGTAATTACACCACACATCGCTGCGATATGCTTAAAGAACTAAATTGTCTAAAACTCAAATGTAGATGTGTCCTTCACCTTTGTTGCTTAGTACACAACTACATCTCTGGAAAACTACCATACTACCTGAGCAGTATGCTCACTCCTGCTCTCCATACTAACTATAACCTCCGCTCCACTGCTAACAACTCACTGCGTATACCACAGTACAAGAAAGAAGCAGTACGGTCTGCCTTCTCCTTCAGCGCTCCAAAGGCCTATAACAATCTGCCTGAAATAATCAGATCTGCTCCCAGTCTAAAATCCTTAAAAGTAAATGCTTCATTATTTCGAATAATAGTGTGTAACTGTATATAATTTTAGTATTTTATGTGTATGCATGTATGTATGTATAATATTTCTCAATTCGTGTAAATATGTAACCCTTTACTGAAAACTATCCAGAACATACTTGAAAACGAGAGAAATCTCAATGTATTCTTCCTGGTAAAACATTTTCTAAATATATAAATAAAGCTAAAATATTGGGCTTGATAGATAAAAAAGAACTAGATTTACTACAGGTTTGATATCCACATACTTCAACTCTGTATTTACTGCCTAAAATTCACAAAGATGCCTTAAATCCTCCAGGCAGACCAATAATATCTGGTAACAGAAGCCTGACAGGGAATGTTAGTAAATATCTAGATTACATATTAAGACCTTATGTACATTGTATGAATTCTTATATGAGAGACACTCTAGATAATATTACTAAAATAGATGGGCTCCCTGTAGATAAGATGTATTTTAAGTGACCTGTGATGTGGAGTCACTATATACTTCAATAAAACATGAATTTGGCCTGAAAGCTAAATGTGCACATTATGTTTGTGTGTGGTAAATAACATCTGGGGGCACAACTGTATCCAAACACCATGACACCGGAAACCAAGTACTGCCACTGTCACTATATCCCTTGTCCAGATCCCACTAAGGACACATGACAACTTGCTGACAGTTTAATAGTAATGATGAGCCCTACCTGCCAGCATCTTAGCATATTCTGCGGGATGGAATCTCCTCAGATGCCACTTGATACACTACTTGTGATTCTCCTCCACCACACTGGAATGTGTGATTAGTCCACCACACAGTGTGCAATGGGTAGAAACGAACTGACAAATCAACAGAGTTGCTATCATTTGGCGGGGGAGGTAACAATGAATGAGGTGGATTGGCAGAAGATG
Organism: Rhinophrynus dorsalis; assembly: GCA_037306005.1. Lineage (NCBI taxonomy): Eukaryota > Metazoa > Chordata > Amphibia > Anura > Rhinophrynidae > Rhinophrynus > Rhinophrynus dorsalis. The sequence goes on along the minus strand of CM074718.1, from coordinate 83,269,220 downwards.
TAGTTACCCTAGGAGGTGATGGCAAGCTAGTTGTTTCACTTGTCATGGAACTTCCATCCTCTGCGTGGGCTGCTCTAGTCTTCCTCCTCTTTGATCTCTGCCTCTCCCCTTGTTGCCTTTCTGGAGATTCAGGGGGTACGGCAACAGTGGTGCTTGATTTCTGTGGTGGGTGTTTTGTTTAACATGTTTGACGTAAATGTCATGGTGTTTGTGTTTCATGTGTGATATCAGGGTGCTTGTGCCGAGGTGTCTTCCCTCCTTTCCTCCTCTCACTGACTTGTCACAAATTGTGCACATTGCTGTTGCTGATGACTGCACTGTGCCTGCCCCAACAGAAAAATAGTCCCACACCCATGACTTCAGGGGGGAAGGTGGAAAAGAATTACACCTTTCTTCTTGTCCTCCACATTCCCCTTCACTTTCTGTGGCAGCAGATAATTTTGATGTTGTTGCTGCTATTGCCTCAGATTAAGCACTGCAGCTAGGATCAGGAGTATTGCTAGCACTGGCAAGTGGAACCTGTCCTAGTCCCGCATCATTATTGACCCCGTTTCCACTGTGTCCACGGTGGTCTGTGGAACACTAGACTGCTGCTCATCATCCTGCTGCCCTTGCATCCCAGCATCAGAAGGAATTAGAGCAGTTGCAAATTCTTCTAATTCCAAATGGTCACTTATAGTGATGGTGGTGATGCCCATCATCATCCCTGTGTCCCATTCCTTCTTAGTTTCTGCTAAAAAGGTCATCAATGTCTCTTCCACCCCAGCTTCTTCAGCATCATCATCACCACCTCCACTAGTCCCTATGAGCTGCTGCTCTATTACAGACATCTCACTGCTGCTTGGAAGGGGTGACGAGCAATGTGACGTAAGGTACCCTAATGTCACCCTTGTCATTTCTTGTTGACGTGAAGAAGGCAGACTGGCAGTGGCAGCATTAGCAGCAGGGACAGACAGCTGATCTGTGCTCCTGCTGTTGGTGGTATTAATTGTGCGCCTGCTCTCCTTCAACAACAGTTATGGCATCTTAGTCTTCAGGATCCTGTTCCGTTTGAACACTTTAGTGAAGGGAAGGAGAGGACTCCCAGGGTCAGAGGAATGGTGTGGGCTCCCTTGACTGCTAGTCTGGATATTCTCCAATGTATCATCAGATTCAACACTGGTGGCAGCACGGGCAGCACGCCTGACAGCGGGCACAGTACTGGTGGCAGGAGAGGCAGCACGTCTGGCAGCAAGTACAGCACTAGTGGCAGCACGTCTGGCAGCAGGTACAGCAATGGTGGTTGCAGGTACAGCATTAGTGGCAGCAGGGGCAGCACATCTTGCAGCAGGTACAGCAATAGTGGCTGCAGGTACAGAAATGGTGACTGCAGGTACAGCACTGGTGGCAGTAGGGGCAGCACATCTGACACTTATTGTCACTACCCTCCTTAGACCAACAGTGTGTCATAGAAACATATAAACATATCTGACGGCAGATAAGAACCATTCGGCCCATCTAGTCTGTCCATTTTCCTACTATAAAAACCTCAAACCTTTTTGGTCCTTGGTCTTTTCTTATGTTAAGGACAGTTTTATGCCTATCCCATGCATGCTTCAATTCTGTCACTGTATTAACTTCTACCACTTCTGCTGGTATTCTATTCCACTTATCTATTACCCTCTCAGTGAAGTAAAACTTTCTTACATTACATCTAAACCTGTGTCCCTCTAGTTTTAGACTTTGGTCTCTAGTCCTAACATTTTTACTCCTTTGAAATGAACTTCCCTCCTGGACTTTGTTGAATCCCTTCATGTATTTGAATGTTTCTATCATATCCCCTCTCTCTCTTCTCTCCTCCAAGCTATACATGTTCAGATCCTTTAGTCTATACTGATATTTATTTTCCTGTAAACCAGTCACCATTTTAGTAGCCCTTCTCTGAATTTTCTCTAGAGTATCTATATCCTTCTGGAGATGGGGTTTCCAGTACTGTACACAATACTCTAGGTGAGGTCTAACTAGAGATCTGTAGAGTGGCATGACCACTTCCCTTTTTCTGCTACTAATGCCTCTAGCTATACAACCCAGTACCCTGCTTGCATTCCCCACCGCTTTATTACATTGCCTGCCTACCTTTAAGTCATTAGAAATAATTCCTCCCAAATCCCTTTCCTCTGTTGTCTCTGACAGCACAGTACCCTTAATAGTATATTTTCCTTTGGATGTTTATGTGCATTATTTTACATTTATCAACGTTAAACTGCTTCTGCCACACTCTTGTCCATTCTTCCAATTTACCTAAATCATTTGTCATTTGGCTTATTCCCCCTGTAATGTCTACCCTATTGTAGATCTTTGTATTATCTGCAAAAAGGCATACCTTACCTTGAAGACTTTTTGCAATATCACTAATAAAAATATTAAAAAGAATGGGCCCCAGTACAGATCCCTGAGGTACCCCACTAGTAACACTCCTTTCGTCTGCATATTCTCCATTGACTACCACCCTCCGTTTCTTGTCACTCAGCCATTGCCTTATCCATTTAACTATTTTTGCATCCAGACCCAAATGCTGCAATTTATTAATGAGTCTTCTACGAGGGACAGTGTCAAATGCTTTACTGAAATCTAGATAAGATATATCTACTACTCCCCCTTGGTCTATTATTTTAGTTACCCAGTCAAAAAAATCTATGAGGTTAGTTTCACAAGATCTCCCTGCTGTAAACCTATGCTGTTTGATATCTTGCAAACCATTCAAATTCAGATTGTCAACAATTCTTTCTTCTAGCATAGTCTCCATAAATTTTCCCACTAGTGATGTAAGACTTACTGGTCTGACCAGACTCTTCCCTGCTAACTTTTTTGTGAAGCGGTACTACATTTGCTGTCTACCAATCTTCTGGAACTACTCCTGTCAATAGTGAATGATTGAATAATTCTGTTAAAGGTTTTGACAGAACACACTTAAGGTTGTTTAATAATAATAATTAATTGATTTATCTTTTTTTTACCTTAGAAAATTGAAGTAGAACTTCTTCCTCTGTAAACATGCATGTTTCTCATGTCTCGCCATTTCTTTTTTCTAACAGAGGTCCCTTGCCTTCATCTTCTTCTGTAAAAACTGAACATTCATTGAGGCAGTCAGCTAGCCATTTATTCTCATCTACATAGTTTCCATTTTTTGTTTTCAGTCTAATGATTCCTTGTTACATTTTCCTCCTTTCACTTATATATCTAAATAATGTTTTGTCCCCCTTTTTTATTGACTGGGCAATTTTTTCCTCTGTGTGTGCTTTGGCACATCTAATAATGCATTTGACTTCCTTTAGCCTAGTCTTGTACCTCTATCATTCCTTTATCAATTTGATCTTTGCTCTCTCTGTTCCTTCCCTAACATTGCCATCCATAGAGGCCAAGAGGCAGAGGTCAGCAGTAGCCTTGACCTCTCAGAGGTTGTAGGAATCATATTCCATTCCCGGCTACTGCTAGGAAGGCAGAACTGTTCCGCCTGCTATTTTCCTCCCCTCCTCTGGCTTAGCCTTCCCCCGTCCATTCCCCGCAGCTAACCAACTCACTCATATCACCCAACTGCTGACAGACTTAGGCTCTGCATTGGCTGATATTCAAGTTAGGTTGGTGACTCTGGAACAAGCCTCCATTCCAAACCCTTTGACTGCTTCAGCCTCTAACTCTTCACAGCCTTGTGCCCCTTCCTGTTGAGTCACTCCTGCCCAAATGATGCCACCCCACATCCATAGGGACATAACTGAGGTGAAGGATATCAATCTAGTGTTGTTACCCATGGCGTCTCAAGATCTTGTGGGCCAGAAAACTGTTCACTAATCACTATCACTAAGCAAAATATCACTATGGTGATATTTTGGTTATGCTAAGGGCCAAGGACCCTAGGCAATCCAAAAAACTCTCCGTAGGATAATTTAGGAATATACTATGTTCAGCGTTCCTGCACAGATGCCAGTTGCTGGACATTACATATATCTGATTGTGGATCTGGCTTACAAGTACGGTGGTAGTACATTCTATAACTACCACCATTCATTTTCAGAGAATGCAGCAGCCGCTCAGGCCCAGTTTAATTATACCATCAACTGGATCATGCTCACCAGCGAGCTGTTCTGCCAGTATTTCATGGGCCTGAATGCTGCAGTGTGTCTCCGTTGAAAATTGGCTTATTATTCCCACCAAACTATGTCCCTCAACACCATTGGCCCATGCTCCTCCTATTCCTGCAGCTTCTTCATACTCAACCCCCTCTACTAACTTGCCCTCCCTTCCCAGTTGCGCTAAGCTAGGTATGCCAATTCATTACATGGGCAGCAGCCCCATTTGTAATAATTTCAACTTGAAAGGGTGTTTCTTTAGTAGTTGTGGGCTTCTGCATATCTGCACCGCATGTCATAAAGCACACTCACGTGCTATTTGTCCCTGGCAATCCTCTGTTAAGAAATTACTAGATGGCATTAATATTGTATTTACAATCTTTACGTTCCTCAAAACCAGTACCCTCATTAACCCAGTTTACAGATAAAGGTTTCATGGAAGGTTTCATACAGGCATCATTGCCTGTCCCTCTACATAACTCTAGTGCCCTAATTTAACCTCAGCCATGGGCGAACCAGAGGTAGTGTGTCATCTATACTGGATCAAAAATTTGAAAAATGTTTTCTTCTGGGTCCCTTCTCTGCCCCTCATTTCCCATCTGGCTTATCAGCCCTTTGGGTATCAGAGAAAAAAATGCTCATTATTGATCTGTCAGCTCCTCAATCAACTTTCACTCCATGTTTAGTGAAGTTGGAGTATTGGGAACTGAGTCACTAGACCCCAGCTGGAAGAATATTTGTATGGGGTCCTGGACTTTCTTGGGTTCCCCTTCTTGCCTTTCATCCAACACAATAGTAATGATCCATGGTATAGGGTGAGCTCTACAATAGCTTTTGGATCATATAATTAAAGCTTACCCTGCTCAGGCATGACAGAGCTCAGTAGGGGTGTGTCCTACTCCATTGCTGTCTAGGCCACTCCCCCACAAAACCAACTTTTAACCATTAATGAACAGGGTCCTAAGAAGTAACCTTCCCATAATGATCAATTTGGTCTTTTTGACATGGCAGGAATGTGACCTCTTATGTGTATCGGAGCGCCATGATGGGATTGATTGAGACCACTCCAGTCTTGCAGTGGTCAGTTTCAGTCCCTGTTTTTACCTAAGTGCTCCTCCGCTGTACTTTATGTGCTATGGCCATCACCGGTCCTTAAGGCAGAAACCGAGAGATGGTTATAGAACGGCATGCAGTCCTTAAGGGGGTTAGTGACTGGGGTACAAGCCGTTCCTCTATCACCTGCTCTAGTTTACTTAATACAGCTACAGCTTTGTGGGACTGTCTATCAAAACTCTGCATGCACAAGTTGATGTGCCGATGATATGGGGTAGCCTGCTGTTGCCTTTTAACACACTGCCAGAACCAGAGGTATGATTACTGGCTGTCACCTGATCCTGTAAGCTAGTGGTGTCCACTGGTGGTGTGTGAAGGAAAGACAGTGAGCAGTCACAGTCATGTAGTCTGTGCTCTGCCAACATGTCCAAATATCTGTTGTCAGGTGGATTTTCTTGCCATACAAGCTTTCCAGCCCTTTGCTCACCATACTAACCACCTGCTTGTTCAATTCAGACACAGCTGTCCTGGAAAATTAACTGGGACTTGGGATATGTCAGCATGGAACTACACATGAGACCTCAGTTTTCTACAAAACAATATGGCAGAATACCCATTTCCACAATCTTGCCATTCCACGGGTGTACTTTGGGATTATTTTGTGAAGTTTTTTACTCCTTCCCAGGAACTCAGTAAGTGTGGGTTGTCATTGGCAACACATGACAGAAGAACCCTGTAATTTATTGCTTTAACAACATGACTAGATCAGGTGGTAGAGGCAGCATGTGTGGGCAGTCTCCAAATCTTGCCATCTACTACAGCACACACAGAGTAATCATACTCCTCTGCAGCATGAGTTGCAGATGTTATTTGGAATTAACTAACCGTTGGCAGTGGCACACACTCTGACACATCAATAACACCACCGCTTCTCTTATCTGGCCCAGATCCCTGGGAACATTTTGGCATGCTCCTGCTGCTGCTAGTTGTGGCACCTGTGACCTGTTGATAGTGTGTCTTACAGTCAGACCTGTGGTTATGCTTCAAGTTGGATCTCATTGAGGTGGCGTCTAGGTGTAAGCCTACTTTCCCCCTGCTCACATGCTTTGTGTACATACAACAGATTGTAACATGCTTAGCTTTTGGATCCTGAGTGAAGTATCTCCATATTGTGGACTTCATGAACTGCAGTGTTCCTGAGGGACTGCTACTGGGGATAGCATTTTTGGTGGGACCTTGTCAAACTGCACACTCCCCGTGAGGAGAGGGATCATCATCATTTATTGCACATGCTGCAACAACCATGGCTACAGTCAGTTTTTGAATTACCACTTTACTGCTATGTTCCTGCACTTCTCCTACTCCTCCTTTCCACCTCCCCCGCTCCTGCCCCTGGTGCATTTTCTGGACATTACTTAACTACTGTGTGTGTGATTTTATAGTAAATAACACAACAAAACGAGTTCACTATTAAAATGTTGCACACTTACAGTGCTATAAAAATTTTGCAGTGATTAAAAGGGTGACATGAGAATCTCAACCTGCCAGAAAATGTGAGATTCTCATGTTGTGGGTATTAAACAGTGCAGCTTCCATGTGCATAACTGACCTAGACCTGCAAACCTGCTCTGGGCTCTCTCTCCACTTGTCTATAGTCATCCAGCAACTCAGCGCTGCTCCAGGCATTCTCTCCCCTTGTCTGTAGTCATCAAGCAGCAGGGTAGAGAGAGTCTGGAGCAGAGTGAGCTGCATGACTATTGTGCAGCTAATGACAAACAGTAAAATAAAATGTTATATTACTTTAAATATAAAAATACTCAACATTAGGAACATTACCATAAATTCAGTTGCTGTGGAACTACAACTCCTAACAGTCGGCTAAGGATGATCCAGCATGGATTATATCAACCCTTGTGACTTTAGTCCTATCTAATTACATTTTCTCCATCTTCTACCCTTCCTGTCTATTCTAGCTCATTGTAATTTCAATGCTGTCACTGCTCCTCGTAACCATTTGTCTGCCACATAGTTGTGTGTTGAAAAGGTTATGTTTGCCTTGTCATGTAAAAGGTCATTCTTTCTTCTGCATGATAGTCATCGCTGCAGGTCTTAGATAATTATCAACAAAACAAAAAACTTTTAGGCAGAGAGCTCTGAGTCCTTATTTTACTCTCTGCTATCTAGACAAAATACAACATGCAGAGGCCAAGAAACTCTGGTTGGGGGGCCAAACAAGCCAATGTTGTTCCATCATGTAACAGTTTATCAAGCAGTAGTTATCAAGCATCCCAGCGCTGCTCCAGGCTCTATCTCCCCTTGTCTGTAGTTATCAAGCTGCTTATAGCTCCATGACTTTGCATGCTGTTTTTTATGCAATGTTTTAAAAGGATACCATGGAGTGTGATTTCATGCCTTGGCCCTCAACAAATTACACAATTTCGTCTGCTATCAATCAAGTCTGCCTAAGGTCACACAGCTGATGTCAGGGTCCCAGTTAGATGTCACCTTATTTTTACATTTTTCTTTAATTTTTATTTATTTTTAACAGTTGTCTACACTATCTTATCACTGTAAAAAAACAAAAGCAAATGAAAACTAAAAAAAAAAAAAAAATTCTTCTTAACGTTCAGTGTTTACTTCGACGTATGCTTTTTCATGTTACACATCTGATCCCTAAGAACTGGAAGTCAGCTTCCCCCCCGTCACTAGATACTTGGATGTTAGGGATCCAAAGGTAGTACGAACTGGAGAAGGTACATGCTCGTTGCACGGGTACACAGGTGTCTTTTGGGGAATTGCGGTCAATTTGGGAAAAATTTTGGAATTCGAGAGCGGGGAAATCTGGGGACACTTAGCTTATTAAGTTTGATGGCCCATAATGATTGCTGCCTTTGTGGTAGAATCCAGGGGGGTTTTCATTGGGGTCCTTTGGGTTGCCTTTGCTGTGATGTCCCCTTCTCGTCCCCTCCCTCTCCTCTTCCCCCCCCAACACGGTCCATCTTTGTGGAGGGACATCTACTGGCAGATGGATCTTTGGGGCAGAGACAAACTTTCTTCTTTCCTTAGCTATTAAAGCTTTCTTCTTTCTGTATCCTTTCTTATTCTAATGATTCTTTTTTTTTTTCTTCTTTTGGTTGTCTTTCTTCCTTACACATATGGTACTGCTGGGTACTATATCTATTATGTTCCCACTGACAACTGATCAAACGCCATCTTTGCTGCATAATTGTTTATGGAAGTGATATCTGTAATTTGCCTGTTTTTTAGGCTCTTTCTGGTAACTTCTATGCATGGTTTTCTCAATGATTGCCATTCTATACTTGCACAGTTTGTTTCTTTAACCTTTATTTCTGTAAATGTCAATTTTGACCAATAAAGCTTTTGAAAACAAAAAAAAAAAAAATAAAAAAAAAAAATTAAACAACTTCTCTACCCAGACTCCCCAACACAGACATAATATCTGCAAGATCAGCAAGGAACTTTTTTCTAAGCTTCCTGGGTCTTTCAAATCAAATTGGTTCCACACAATGTTGGAGTATTTGGGGTCAACTTCCTTTGCTTCTTCTGACAACCAGACACATAAAACACAGAGATAATAACAGTAAGATCTGCAAGGAACCCAAACTGCAGCTGCCAGCGTCTTTCAAATTAAATCTGTCAGACAGAATGATTATCTGGGATCAACCTCATTTGCGCTCTTCGCACTCACACCCCCAGGCACATCTATCACAGCAATAACAACAGAAAGATCAGCAAGGAACTTGGACTGAAGCTGCCTGTATCTTCCAAATCAAATTGATCACACAGAATATTGGGGTATTTGGGGTAAGCCTCCTTACTCCCTTCCCCAGATTCACATAATACAGAGAACAAATGCCCTCCTTAAACTAAGCTTCAATTCCACTGTCTTCTCTTGCTCAAAAAATTCCACTGTCTTCTCTTGCTCAAAAATGATCTGCCATGTGCTCACTAGAAATTCAGTCTTCTAATTGATTTCAATACAATGAACTTGGCAATAAAAGCAGGAAAACTGCACTTTTCGCTGGAAATTTCCCACTAGATGGGGAGTTCCATTTTTATTCTGTTTCTCTTTTGGGGCAAAAACTTAAGCCCATCCCTACCTACCATCACTCTCAGTCTCTACACCACCACCAGTCTCTTTCTGTTGCTATATGGGAGTGTAACTGGTTAGTGATGATGACAAATGTGACAGAGGGTCAAACTTTCCATGTCTTCAGATGAAGAAAGCACACTGGCAGGACTAGGAGCAGGCACAGACATGCTGCTCATACTAACCAATTCAGGCTTCTTCAGCATAATTCCTCAGAGGGACAATGCTGAAGAATGGGAATCACAGAGTCAGGGTTATGTGGGCTCCTTTGACTGTTAGTCTGGGTTCTCACTTCCCCTTCCCCCTTAGCATTAGGGCCCATAGACTAGTCCCAGAAGCTGTTCTATCACCCCCACCATTCTCTACCTTCTGTTTGGTAGTGGGACTTCTTGGGGATGACAAGTGTGACTAAGGGTCCTCTGCTGTCACAGTTGTCATCATCTCCTCCTCCTCAGCATTATATGGCACACTGGCAGCAGTAGCAGCAGGAACAGGAAGCTGACCTGTGTTTTTCACATTGCTATCTAATTCTGTGTGTGCCTTTGTCACAATTTTCGTCCAGATGCCAAGTGGTGATGTTGGGTGGACTTGAAATCATTGGGTCTAGGGATTGATGACTCCCAGACCATTCCATGCTGGTGGTAGTGACCTCCTCCTACTCCTCTGCATCACTGGATGTATCACGGTTCTGCCAATTCCTCCTTTTTTCATGTGTGCTCATTGTGTTAGCCAACACTATGTGCCTCTGCTACCATTATTTTGCTATTCTATGCAAGTTTTTGGTGTAAAATTGACATTTATTTATAGTAAATGGATGCCAAGTTTGTACCCGTTGAAAACATAGAGAAAATTTTTTTGTTGTAGGCTAAATGGGGACATTTTTTTTTTTTTTTTTTTTTGCTAAGGGTGGAATTTCTCATGAAAACTAAGAGAACCACATGATTTTCATGACATATCTTGTGAAAACAAAGGTTTTCCTTGCTTGTACACATCATGGTTCCAGTCACTTTCATTAACTCACTGGTACTCAAGCAGGGAAATAATATACATATGGCTATGGCCTGTTAGTGGTCATAGAGGATAGGGCTGAGAGCCACTGTTAGGGAAAGCATTGTTGGTTCTACCTTCTTGAACATTTATAAAATAAACTAATTAAGAATAATATGAGGTGTCAGACTCGGGAGACATGAGGAAAATAGCCCTGCCCGCTATTTCGGACTGGGAAGCCGGTATACAGATATATATATCAGACCTGGTTACATAACAATATTACCTTAAATCATTACCCCAAATAGATGAGGGGAGTTTGAATGAACATTGGACCATCCACACAGATTGGGTTCAGTCCTACAGCTATTACACCCAGTAAAGTATATATCTTGAGAGACTTTTATATTTGCTATATGTTGGTAGTACAGGCTTTTTTATCCCTGTTATATTCGTTTTGTGTTATACATATATATGTTTTATTAAAGTGATTTATAGTATACCTGTGTTTTAGATAATTGTTTATTAAATGATTTCTATTATCCCAACACCTCATTTTATTCTTTGTTCTTAGTTCACTTATTTTATATTAATATTGGTACTCTCTCCTTACCACTAGATATCCAATTAATATTTCTTTGTCTGGCAACAGACTCTTGGGCTGGAACAGGATAGTAGATAGCCTTATATCCATATATATCTTTATATATATACCCCTTTTGTTTGTCATAGGATATTGAGCTCCTGTACCCGATTTAAACATATTTGATAAAAGATTGAATATACTTTAAATCAATAAATACTGTGTATATTATTACATAAGATTTGTAAATCCACAAAATCCATTATGAGGAACATAGAATATCCATATACAGTTGTAATAAAAAATATTCAACAGCAGAAATACCTGAACTGACTAGGGGTTTGTTGAGTGTCACGTTTGACTACATGTTAGAAATATGAATGGTCCAAAAAGTTAAGAGAAGAGATCATCGCCCTTCACAAACTGGGAACAGGATACAAAAAGATAGCACTGAATGTTCCTAGAAACATCATTTGAAGCATGGTTTGCAAGTTCAAAGTCAAAGGAACAGTGGTTACACTACATGGACGGGGCAGAAAAAGGAAGCTATCAATGGCTGCAACCAGATTCCTGGAAAGGCAGGTTGAGAAAAACCCTTAGTGACTGCAAAAGACCTGCAGCAAGACTTGGTGGCAACAGGCATTGAGGTTTCAGTGATTACAACAAGGAGCGTACTAAATGCAGAAGGATTCCATGCAAGAACTCCAAGACATACACCACTACTGTCCCAAAAGCACAAGAAAAATCAGCTCCAATATGCTCAAAATCATATAAATAAGCCACAGAAGTTTTGGGATTCTGTTCTGTCAAGTGATGAAACAAAACTGAACTTTTTGGCCCGATGGATCAGCGGTATGTCTGGAGGAAGAAGAATGAAGTATACACTGGAAAGAACACTCTGCCTACAGTTAAGCATGGTGGTGGCTTGGTGATGCTCTGGGGCTGCTTTGCATCCTCTGTTGCGGGGGAATAAGCCCCCTACAACTTTTATGTGACATATATACTTTCTACCCATAACCCTATTGTATTCTGCATATAACTATTCTTGCATGGCACACAAAGGGTTACTATATACATTTATTCTTCTAGCCATGGCAGAGAAAGCTAAAACATATTCTTACTTTATCTGGACAGACATTTTATCACATAACCGTCTGCCCTAACTGATAATCACCACACATCTCCTATGACTCTTAGAAAAGGAAACAAACGGTTAGACAGTTGTCCTTTTCACCTCCGGGCCTATAGATAACAGAAATATACCGTTAGCTACTTCTGCCTAGGACCCTAGCAACAGGTCCAATAACTAAGTGTTACATCCGTCCCCAAATATGGTCTTTCCGTGCACGAGCCAAACACATGCTTTTTACCCCCTTAGCTCATGCTAAGAAAAAGGATATATAATGAGTGACAGGACCCCTATGGTCAGCAGCGGACAGATTAGGTCATCTGACACTCTCGTTGACTAAGGCTGTATGGTATGTGACTTTTATATTATGGCAAGCAATATTATGTAATTCTCTTATACTCTGCTAGTTGGATTTGTATGTAATGTAACCTGTTTATTGTGTTATTGATAAGCTCATTTTGCTTGATATTTTCTAGATAGCCAATAAACTCTTGTATAATACATACACAGACTCTGAGATCCTCTTTTATTGTCCTTATATTACTTGTATAAGGCCTGTCTACAGATATAACTTTGAGATATTACGCACCCATATTTAGAATAGGGAATAATTATATCTCATAACACTCTCTGGGACAAGGGGAAGAACCCTCACTTAGCGCTTTATTAGTGCTCTTGTGATCCTCTTCACAATTGGCGTCCCTGGGTGGGCATCAGAGTCTAATTTAAATTTAAAAGATTTCCTACAATTCTTATATATATACTCCGGAGCCTCTTATACGTAAGAGAAGGCACTAAAATATCATGGCTCTCCAGTTTACCAATATCATAAGATTGAATGAGCTCTCCAATTTGCAGAATAGACGTGATGTCAGAGATTCTGAAATTATTTGCCTTGAAATTACTTATGGCCCTTGGGGACAAGGCGCACGTTATTGTTTAATCTTAATCAAATTAATGAATGGTGACCAGCAATTAGCCGCACCCACTTATGAGTACCAAGATATTGACTTTAATCCAGCCAGACATATGATCATTAATATGACATACGAAGACTCAATCAGAATTTTGGGCACCCCTCCCATTTTTCCTGTAAGTGTTAGAAGACATGGTCCATTAAATATAGGAGAATCTTGGGGATCACCCAGATCTCATTTATATACCCCTGTATTAAGAGATGAGTTACCTCCACAAGGCGAGATAAATCGCAATGAACTCCTAGTAAAGGAAATTGAGTTATTAACTAGAATCCTGGGACAAACCTTAAGAGGACCTCCAGGTATCACACCTATTGCCACATCAAATGCACACAAAAGCATTCCAATGTCACACATAAAAGCAACCATAGGTAATGCACCTAATAATCCTAAAGAAATTGCCCTTTGGCTAAATGACAGAATACATGCATTAGATGGAGTTTACCCCACACCAAATGCACCCCAGAGGCAAGCTTTAGTAAATGCCCTATTGCCTCCTGGCTTATCAGTTACTGCTGAAGAAGCCAGAGATTGGAATACAATTGTCAGTACCTTATATGAAAAAACCCACGGTAAAGTTACTTTATCTTCTTTATCTGAAACGCTATGCCATGTCAATAAGACGAGTGGCATTATAGCTGCATATTCATTGGGTTTACGTTTTACTCAAAATAATCATGATATAACATGGGGATGTTTAAAACCCCTCATTAGAGGGCAAGGCTTAATTCTAGACTTGGATAGGCAGATTCAGCAAGTCCCCATTGCAGACAAGTCAAAAGTTGTCCCACAAATTCTTAAATCCACGTACGGTCTTTTAGGTTTATCTCTTACTGGAGATCAGACCGGGACACCTAAACAAAGAAAAGACGAAGAAAAGAACTTCCAGCAGAGGAAACACACCCAGAGGAAATTCAACAATACACACAGAAACTCTAATAACAGAGACTATCGTGAGCCCTCCACTAGCTATAAAGAGGAATCTAAACCACAGGCAATAACTGGTGACTCAATTAAATCTGATAGTACACCAGGCAAATATGGATTAAGACCTTTTATAAAGACACCTAACAGATACAGCCACGATAGGAAAGATAATAAATACAGAGATCGCACTCAAGGAGCTCAAAGCAAATTTAAAGACACACAACACACAGAAAAAAGTGCTACACCCACGCCTACCACTCCTGCTACTACAAAAAAATCTGTAGGACAGATTAAAGTGGAATTACACAACTCAGGACATGATACACAAGAAAAATGAATCCAAATGAGTTACAAATTGTATATAGGGGAATAGAATACAAAGGATATTTAGATACACAAGCAGATATTTCATTAGTTTTACCTGATATTCTTCAAGAAGAGCCTGTAGAAAATGTCACTATCACAACTTTAGAAGGAGAGGGAACACACTTTTCATATTACACTGATTTAAAGGTTAATGGAAAAAGAATTTCTCTACAAATTGTAGAACATCCAAATTTAAATGTTCCTTTTCTTATTGCTTATAAGGATGTTGCACATTTTATTAAAATCAATCAAATATCTGAGACTACTGTCCCAGATTTAACTATTAAAATTGACGTTCATGCATTGCTGCAGAAACAGTTAAAATCCTCTGCAGTAAAGAATGTTGACGCATTGTCCAAATGTTTAAAGAATAACATGCCAGTTTTCCAACAATGGGAAAATCAGGCAGGTCTTAGAAAAGATCTTTGCCATCACATTGCAACGGGTAATGTTATGCCTAAGAGGCAGTCACAATACAAAATTAATCATGCTGCAATCCCCAGCATTCAAATAGTCATAAATGACTTACTTAAACAAGGGATCTTAAAGGAACAGTATAGTCAAATGAATACTGCTATTTATCCTGTACCCAAACCAGATGGTAATTGGCGCATGGTTTTGGACTACAGAGCAGTGAATAAAATTACCCCACCTGTTGCAGCACAGAATATGCATTCTCCATCCATTTTACATGGATTAAAAAAAAAAATAAATACAAAACTACACTTGATCTAGCTAATGGATACTGGAGCCATAAAATCTCTCATGAGAGCTATTGGCTCACGGCTTAACTTTAAAGAGAAAGTTGCTTCTATTACCAGACCACGCAATCTTAGACAATTAAGAAGCAGAAATCCCCTAAGGTCCCATTCCACTGGGGGGTTAAAGAAGAGGAAGCTTTAAATAACTTATTGTTAGCTGTCAACAATGCCTCTTATCTTGCTCAGAGAAACCCAAGTCTGCCGCTTTCTGCGTACATAAATCTCTCCGCAGAAGCTGCATTTATACGGTTGTACAATGCTACAGAAACAACACCAATAGCTTTGTTATCTTATGTTTTTACATCCACGGAATGTAAGTTTCTTCCGCTTGAAAAGTTACTAACTGCTGTTACACTGACAGTTTTGAAGTCCAGAGACCTCGCACAGGGCCAAGACATTCACATACACACTTCGGTTGCTTCATTAGCCAATTTGTAAAAACAAACCATTCCTGATAAAAAGGCTTTACGCAGTAGGTGGATTAAATGGTTTACACTAGTAGAAGATCCTCAAATACACTTCATTCACGATAAAACACTCACTCCACTTGATGACCTACCTTCTACACAACACACATCCCAATGGGAATTTCAAAAACAACCCAATGATTATTATTCATATATTTATTACACAGATGGCTCATCTGTGGACTCTAACAAAGAAGGGGTTAATAAGTCTGCTGGAGCTGGTATTGCTAAATACTCCCCTGACATGAAATTACACCGCAGCTGGCAGTTTCCTGTTGGTGATCACTCAGCGCAATACGCTGAAATCCAAGCGCTGTCTTTCGCTATGAAAGAAGCTTTATTAGGACCTATTTTAATTGTTACTGACTCAGCTTATTTAGCACGATCTATTGCTGAAGATTTATGCACATGGAAATCTAATGGGTTTCTGAATGCAAGAAGGAAGCCATTGACTCATATTGGTAAATGGAAAGAGATTAGCGCTTATTTATCCAAGAAGCCTGATATTGAAATAGTGCATGAACCTGCCCATAGACAACTGGGATCATCTGTCCACACTCTAGGTAATCAATTTGCTGACTCTTTAGCGCAAGATGTCAGTCAAAGGTTTGCTGTTAATACAGTAACTACTCGTTCCAAAACAAGAGCTTTAAATACCATCAGCCTTGATGCAGAGTTAAATGCTTGCCTGGATAAATCCAGACCTAATCCACCTGGATATCCTAAAAAATATATTTATGCCTTAAGGGATGGACAATGTTTTGTTACCATTAATGATCATGATTTCATCCTGCCTCCTGTACATGAAAGGGTTAAAATCGCTATGAATGCTCATAACAGCATTGGGCACCCTCATCTAGGCAGAGATAAAGTACTTGTTACTTTGAAACAAAAGTATTGGTGGCCTAATATGAGAAAAACTGTTTGTCATGTTATTGGGAATTGTAAGCCATGTTTACTTACTAATAACCCTAACCATCAATCTCCTCCCTACATTGTTAAAGCAATACCTAATAAGCCATTTGATTTGATTTATCTTGATCATATAGGTCCCTTACCATCTTCCCATGGCTATAAATATGTGCTGGTATGTGTTGATGCTTGTACTAGGTTTACTTGGTTATATCCCGTCTGTGGTGCAGATAGCTCCACCAAGCTCAATTATCTCACCTCTTAAGCATGTATTGGTGAACTCAAAGTCCTATACTCTCATGGGAGATTCTGCACATATATTGCAAGATAATTCCAAGAGTGGGCTAATACACATGGTATTACACGAGATATCAATACACCAATCTACACCCAAAGTAGTGGGTACTGGAAAGGAAATATGCTTAGTAACACGATTTTTGACCAAGTTGTTGTCTTCTCGCCCTACACAGTGGTATCCATAGCTAATTCAAGTGCATGTTGTTTTCACATACATACCTTCTGCTGTTTTGTAACTGATATAAATATATATTACATTGTTACATGGTAATACTATGCTAACTGTTTTTGTTATAAACAGCAGTATTTATTGATAATTTAAATACAGATTGGTTTATATCTTTCTGTTATTATTAGTTTAACATTGTTTTGACATGTTATATGGTATTCCTATGCACACTGATATTACTCCTAATAACCTTTCTGCACCAGGGAGATTAGAACAATTGACTATTTTACAGGAATTGAGAGACTATTTTTCTAGGCCTGCTCGCACAACCACGCAACCCCTTTCTTGGAAACCGGAAGTTGATCACTATGTCCAGGAGAAAATACAGACCACTAAACCATTGAGACCAAGATGGAAGCCCCCTGTACGCATAACAGCTAAGCTTAATGATCGGACATTTATTACTATGGATAAGTCAGGCAGACAAAGGACTATCAGTATTGACAATTTAAAGCCTGCTCCTCATTTTAACCCCACAGCTGAAGATGAAACCAGAAAATCCTGTTCAGCCTCTGACATTCTCAGAGTGGCTACTTCTGAATCAAGCACAGCAGCTGATGGACTCCAGACCCACTGTACAAACCTCTGAATATATTACCCCAGACGACAGACAGGTGGATAGTGAGACTGAATTTTCTACTTTGTATCCGGAATCCTCTCCAACATCAATATCTATTGAACTGTTTAATGAACAAATGCTGAGGAGGAAATGGACACTTAAACTTAATTATGCTTGGTATCTCTTAAAGGCAAAGACTCCAAAATGGATTGGACTTTTCTTATTTTCTTGTTTATTGCAACCATCATCATTATTTCAGCTTGCACTGTGATATTGAGAATGCACTGGAACTATATCACACAGCAGCCAGGTGAAGTTCTGAATTGGACTAAGATGCGTGCACCTTTAAGTAACAAACCACAGCACTTCAGAAAAGGTAGAGCTGTCCACTATGACCTGCAACCAGTTGACATACAGACCACAAGCCTACCTCAAGGACTTTATTGGAAACCTTTTTCCAAGCCAATAATACAGACACTAAGAACTCTGGGAGTCTCATAGATCATTCTAATGGACTCTAATATTATGGCTAAGAGTGCTGGGATCACCACTCTTGAAGGAAGAAGGTTGGTCAGAGATCATATTAATGAACAAATGAAAATGGTTCAAGCCTCTACACTGCAATATGATTTACCCTTGCATGACCACTCCAAGCAAAGGACCTACAGAGAAAAAATGTGCTATGCAGCTTTTGGACATTGTTACTATGTTGATTTTCAAGCAACAAGATTGTGGCCAGCTAAAGAAATTAAAGCTGACCATTGCCCGCGACCTGGTACCACCCAAGACAAGGTGAAATATACAGAGTATCCTATTTTCTACCTAAATACTGGACAGAATACTCAAAAGGGTTTCTTTCCCGGAGGAAGAGATGATGCAAAGATTAAATTCTGGGAAGGTGCTGAAGAAGAAGAGTATCGCTTTCCTGGTGGTGTTAAACCATACACTGGCGCTGTATTCTGTTCCAACTCTATATATTCTGACTGGTGGGGAAGGGACTTGAACGATGATGGTTTTAATGAACTGTTATCTCAACTGAAACATGAAGTGTTAAATGAACACACAGGACGACTGCGTGATCAAGCTTTGCCTGTTGAATGGCATCTGGCTGGTAATGGAACTATGTTTCGCAGTTTAACTGCTTGGGACACTTGTATGCAACCAAGATACACAGCCTTCCTTAACTCCTCCTACTACAGCCATTCATGTAAAGACAAAGGAAACTTTTGCAATATAACCAAAGAGACGTTGATCAGACAAGGTATCTGCAATCCAAGCATCCCTTCTCATGTATACAGATGTACACCATGCTCATGGTATGCTGATGATCTTCCTGAAAATTCTTTCAGATGGCAGCCCAAGAAGATTGACCAAGGCTACTTATTTTTTACTGGGTTACCAGGTTTTTGGTGTGTGCAGCGGCATCAAATTGTTAATGCTAATTATGCAGTTTACTCCCTGTTTCAGAAATGTCTCTCAGATAGTGCAACTTATAGAGTTGACACCGTCATACAAGGTATCAGGAGTAAGATGTCTGTCATGATGGGTCCAGGTGATGTGCCTTGTGATTTTACACATTGTATGCAGACTAATATTGCTGATTTGCCATACGCTGAGGCTGTATGGGGGACCAACAATACGTTTGCTAATATCACCTATGCCCTTCATGACACAGTCAGTAATGATGAATGTGCATATGATAATAGTATTGGTAGAAGATTGTTAAGTAACGCTGACGTTCTTATTACCACTGGACATCTGCTCAGTGACGCTGTGTCCACTATTTCTCAGATTTCTGATTCTAATGATGAAGAACTCAGGAGAGGTATTCTTGTTTTAAAAGATCATATGGTTACCCTCCTATCTACTGCTATGTCAGATTTTACTACTTTAAATGAAGAGCTGAAAGCTTTAGTGCTTCTTAACAAGCTCACTGCCACTAGATTAACTTTACAGAATGAGAAAATAGATACTTCTCTCTTTAACATTACTTATATAACTACACAGCTTGGCTTGTCAGATAAACAATCTGAAATTATGACTCATGTCTCTAAAGTCACCATTTATAATGTGAATGAACTCAGACACAGACAAGTTAAAAAATCCTGATGATTGTCAATGGGAATTATCTGTTTACTATGAATTAATAATTCCTGGTGAAGTTTATACTACCAATTGGGAGATCATTAATATTGGTCATTTAACCAGCTCACCTGATAATTTAGCCCTACTTCAAATACAACAACCTTACCAATATATATCATCTAGATGTGATGAAATTTCTTATCTCAGTGTCAGTAATTGTAAAGACCTTGGTTATTTAGTTTGTAATGAGGTTACTACTCATTTACCCTGTGGGCTTCAAGGTTCTGGTTCAGATTGCCCTATCACTGCAACTCCAGTTAAAGGCCCATACACCCTTATTGTTCCATTGGAGAATGGTTCTTATATCCTTATGTCTTCCTACAGTGATTGTAATATTCCCACTCTGCAGCCCTATCTTGTTACAGTTAACACTACTGTATCATGTTTTGATTACACCCTTACACCTCCAGGGCTCAGTCAAACCCTCTCTAAGAGGACCATAGCTTTTTCTGTACCACATATTGAAATTCAGATTCCTTACATGTCTGCATTCCTTGCCAACCTTAAGAATGTTCAGATAACCCTAGGCTCTACCCATGATAAAGTTGCCCTTCTTTTACAGAAAGTACATTCTGCACTCCTCAGAGTTGATCTCCATGAGGGTGATTTTCCACATTGGGCATATAATCTTGGTAAATCCCTGGAAACTTTCCTTCCCACTATGGGTCATTTAATCTCTAGCCTTGGACAAGGTCTAGGTGCCCTGGGTGGTGGTTTCCTTGGGGGTCTCGGCTCCTTTCTTAATTATGTTAAACCCCTATTCTTCACTATACTGGGCATTGGTATTATTTTTGTCTTATACAAACTGTTTTCTCTTCTTTCTCATAAGAAGAGACCTGAATAATTCATTAGGCTACGATGCCTTCCTCTGCTTGTTGTCTTAAAGGGACATCTCCCTTATATTCTTTGAATGATATTTCCTATATATGATTTACATTTATGCTTGCTTCTTGCAACATTTAGTTTAACCTTTGCCATTCCATGCGTATTGTGGTAATATATATATATAAGCACATTTACTATGTTACTTTCACCCCTTATGTGCTTCTGCTCCATTCTTTAGCCTTAATGGTATTTTCCTTTCACTACTTATGAGTATATTGTATTTTTCTTATATCTCATTCACAGTGTTAAGATGTTGTGCTTCAAAAAGAAACAGAGCATTAGACGGCAAAGTTTGTCTGTCTTTCGTAATCCACACAGAACCACACTGAAATCTTATTTTGCTCAGGAGTCAGTTCACCCAATGTCACATATCTCCGTGACCCCTCCTGCTCCAATGATTCTACGAGATTTCATGTATAAATCCCCTTTACCTACTGTGGGAGCTTTTTCTGTGTTAACCCCTCAAGGTTTAGTGCTCCCTCGCAATCTTCAAATGTTTTTTAACTTTTGGGTGTTCAAAGATATGCTTCATTCTCTTGATCTACCTCCTGTGAAATGTGTTGATCAACCTATGCAAGTTTTTCAGATGTGTTCCTACAGCCCACGTTTTGGACGCACCAGTCTCGTTAGCCATGGAGGCTACAACTGCACCACTCTGTTTACCTGCCTTGGTGGACGTCATGAACTGTGTTATGGTGCTCTCTGGGAAGGAACTCTTGCCTCTGTTTATCATCCTGGATCTACAGCTGTTCTTACTCAAGGAGATTTTTATCCATTGTTTCCTAACCATTCCAATTTCTTTTGTACTCATGTGTCTGTACTTACTTGTACTTGTTTTAACATGAAGGAAATGAATGTTGATGACTCTCCTTTGTCGCCCCCCTTATGGGAGCAACACGCTGACTTTTCTCATGACCCAGTAATTATTCCTACAACTAGGGATACTTCTTCTCCTCCCTGTAATTCTCTGCCACGCCTACCAGGGGGTGTTGCGGGGGAATAAGCCCCCTACAACTTTTATGTGACATATATACTTTCTACCCATAACCCTATTGTATTCTGCATATAACTATTCTTGCATGGCACACAAAGGGTTACTATATACATTTATTCTTCTAGCCATGGCAGAGAAAGCTAAAACATATTCTTACTTTATCTGGACAGACATTTTATCACATAACCGTCTGCCCTAACTGATAATCACCACACATCTCCTATGACTCTTAGAAAAGGAAACAAACGGTTAGACAGTTGTCCTTTTCACCTCCGGGCCTATAGATAACAGAAATATACCGTTAGCTACTTCTGCCTAGGACCCTAGCAACAGGTCCAATAACTAAGTGTTACATCCGTCCCCAAATATGGTCTTTCCGTGCACGAGCCAAACACATGCTTTTTACCCCCTTAGCTCATGCTAAGAAAAAGGATATATAATGAGTGACAGGACCCCTATGGTCAGCAGCGGACAGATTAGGTCATCTGACACTCTCGTTGACTAAGGCTGTATGGTATGTGACTTTTATATTATGGCAAGCAATATTATGTAATTCTCTTATACTCTGCTAGTTGGATTTGTATGTAATGTAACCTGTTTATTGTGTTATTGATAAGCTCATTTTGCTTGATATTTTCTAGATAGCCAATAAACTCTTGTATAATACATACACAGACTCTGAGATCCTCTTTTATTGTCCTTATATTACTTGTATAAGGCCTGTCTACAGATATAACTTTGAGATATTACGCACCCATATTTAGAATAGGGAATAATTATATCTCATAACACTCTCTGGGACAAGGGGAAGAACCCTCACTTAGCGCTTTATTAGTGCTCTTGTGATCCTCTTCACACTCTGGCACTGGAAACCTGCAGTGTGTGGAAGGCAAGATGGATTCATGGAAGTATCAGGAAATCCTATGAGAAAAAGTCATGCCATCTGTGAGGAAGCTGAAGCTTGGGCGTGACTGGACCTTCCAATAGGACAATCATCCCAAACATACCTCAAATTCCACCAAGGCTTGGTCGCAGAAGTAGTAGTGGAAGATTCTATAATGGCTATCACAGTCACCTGACTTGAACGCCATAGAAAATCTCTGGTGGGATTTGATGAAGGCGGTTGCAGCACGCAAAACAAAGAATATTACTGAACTGGAGGCCATTGCTCATGAGGAATGGGCAAAGATTTATTATGAATGCTGCCAGAAGCTGGTATCTGACTATGCCTCTCATTTGCAGTAGGTCATAACAGCAAAAGGGTGCTCTACTAAATACTAAAGATGCGTGCCATGAAGGGGCTGAATAATTTTGATTACAACTGTGCTTTTCCATATATATTACAACAATTAAACTATATCATGTTATATATAGGGGATAAAGGCAATACCAAAATTATTAATTATAAAACATTTTCTGTATGCAGATCCAACATTGAAATTCAATCACAATTTTAAACAAAATGTAAGATTTAAAGAACCTGAGACAGAACAAGGATCTAATAATAGAAATGTAGGTTCCATTCTGATTTGAGTCCATCAAATATCCTAGTGACTAGCTTGTGTATCCAAAACATCCCCCTCCATGCAAAGGTGGGAAAAATATCCCCTCCCCTGGAGGGTTTGGTTACCTTTTTTACGCCTCAGAATCTGAAAGACTGAAGTCAGTGTTTAGTCACCAGTGATCTATAATCCTGTTTCTCAACAGCATTAAGATGCTCTCTTATTCTCACCTTTAAACAATGCGTGGTTCTGCAAACATGTTGCTTTTTGAAAGCCATTAAGATGTTCATCCTTCTCAATATTCCATTGTGAAAACATATGTAAAATGTCTTAACATTACAATTTTGTTTTTTCATATTTAATGCATATGGCAATAAAACATGCATTTATCACATGAAATAAAGTACAGGCTTTATAGGAAACCATTGCTAATGATTTCTCAATAATCTAGGAAGATAAATCAGGGAGATGGTCTTTTACAAAACCAGTTATCTGTGAGTGATATTCAAATATAGCCCTAAGTGATATAAAATTCTATGAGACAGCTATTTGTCACATTGTGCTTCTACTAATTACACTTAAAATCAATGAGTGCACATGTGAACCTAAGGTACATCACTCTTTGTATGAGTTCAAACAGGGGTCACAGATGATGGAGTAAATGCAGAAGTAGTGGGAATTAGTAAAAAGAGGAATGTGTTGTGCTGAGCTCTAGACATACTTAATCCATTTAATAATAGTTAAATAAATTGTGTTGGTAATGACAAATTCATAATAGAGACGAAACCTACTGGCTGCTGCAGATGTTTTCTCATTATTTTGAGCCAGCTTTATCTACTAATTGCCACTAATTCCTATGGGTTAATCCTGCAAGTCCTGAGAATTAGGAGGAGACAGAGCGTAATGCCTCAATGTACAGCAAAACTAACATTCAAATGTCAGCAGACAAGTTCTCAGATTAGTATAGAAATATCTGCATTTTTGCATGTACACCATTATGAGTTATTTTTTGTTACACATTTATAGGCAGTCTGCACTTTCTTCTCCATTTCCTTTTTCTATAGTTAATCAGATGGAGTTAAGGATGACCAGCCCATGGGGGACTGCTGTTAAGTTACAATTTAAACTATCGTTGTAGAAAACAGGAAAGCATAGTTGCTGTACTGGATGTGAGTAATTTGCTTTATGGTTAGGCTGCAGCAAATTGCCTTGAATATTCAATAGAATATTAACTTTTTAACAGGCTTATATTTTAACAGGCTTATTTGCTGCTATATTGAGATACTGATCTCTATTGTCATTCTCAGACCAAAATAACTATAAAAGAAGTTATGCACACATAATAATAAAAATAATAATGTCAAAGTATTATATCAGAAAGGATAAATTGGGGGAGAATCACCAAGCGGTGGTAAAGTGGTGATAAAGAGGTGATAAAGTGGAGATGACTTCTCCCCTTCTCCCTATATTATTCTATGGAGCCTATTCACTAAGATCTCCATAACTGGAGACATTTTAGTGAATAGGCTCCATAGAATAACAAAGATATTGGAGAAGTGATAAACTGTAGAAGTCATCTCCACTTTATCACTGCTTTATCACCGCTTAGTGAATCTCCTCCATTGAGACTGACTCTCATTTTCAAGTATGTCCTGGCAGTATAGAGGTTATTATTACCCAATTTAATGGTACTCATTTTATCTACATTGGAAGAATGAAAGCATGAGTGGACTCTAACCAATCGCAGATCAAACATGTTATATGGGGTGCACTCAACCCAAAATACTGTAAATTAAAAAAAAGCAAAATATACCAAGTCTTACACCTTAACTTTCCACATAAAAACAAAGTCATAAGTAGTATCAAAGTTATATTTATTAATTCAAAAATTAACAAGAAGAGGCGCAGGTACAAGACAACAATGTAGCAATAAACAAAAAAACACATAAAACATCTATGT